>JARWLC010000001.1:122986819-124251819 GCA_033318265.1 Phyllotis vaccarum | reverse complement strand
GAAAGGCAGGCGGTGTAGACAAGGGCTGACAGCTGAACTGGTGAGCGGGTTTACAGTCAGCTGTGGGTCCAGCAGCTGTTTGGAAGCAAACAGAAGGCATGCTGGCAGTGAGGAATATGAAGGCTTATCAACAGGCCAAATCAAAAGTTAGGGCAGCTTTGCCCTCTGGACTGTGGAGAGCAGTACCTGTGTCTGTTATTCTCCCTGACAGTGGCAAAAGCTAAGACAGCAGAAGCTCCTGTGTGTGCTTCTGTAGCAGATAACTCAAGAATCACATGGGTACTCCTCCCATTCCCTTAAAGCCAATCCAGTCAGCCCTTTATGCCTGCAGCTCTCCTAAGGACACCCAGGGCTTCCTCATCCACGAGGAACCTCATCAATCTTACTTAAGCTCTTAGCAACCTAGGCAGCCTCCTTCCTTACTGAACCATTGACTTTGAGGACTGCCAAGACCGAGACTGTTGGTTTTCTTCTGAGCCCTGACCATGACTTTTCTTCCTTTTCTGATAGAGCCTCTTTTCTTGATAACTCTTACTGGCTGCCGTGCTGCCTTGCTCCCCCACCTGGTGGTCTCATGTAGCCTCCTGCCATAAAACTGACCTGTTGTGGCCTTCCAGATCTCATCTGAGCTCCTTGTCTCCTGGGCATCTCCACTCAGAATGGCATCACATTTACACATGTTTTAAGCCCAGCCTCACCACAAACTTCTTCCATTCACCAAATTGCCAAGACCCCAGATACAGGTGTTTCCTTGACTCCTTTATTCTCTGCTTCATATCCAGCCTAAAAATAATCTGTTACTTTACTTCCAAAGTGCTTCCCAATTCAGACATATGTTTCCACTTCACTTCTACAGCCCAAGTCCAGTCTGTCTACCTCAATCCTGCTCTGGTGCCAGTTCTTAACTGGCCTTCTCACTTTGCTTTTGCTCCGGATGGTCTGTTCTCCCCAGAATAACTGAAAATGGTTGGTTAGTTGGTTGGTTGGTTGGTTGGTTGGTTGGTTGGTTGGTTGGTTTGTTTGTTTTTTAACACACGAGTCCATATCACTCTCTCTCAGGTAGGAGAGAAACAGACAACATGAGAACAGTGGTTTCCATCACACATGAAGATGAATATCTAGGTTCTGCTATAGCCTACAAGGCCTAAAAGACCTGAGACCTGGCCACCTCTCCAGTAGCCTTTGGGGCTGTTCACACCAAGCAAATTTCTACCTCTGGACCTCCCTCTAGAGATGTGATTAAACCTCAGCCTGCTTCTTCCTTCAGGTCCGTTCCTATGACACCTCTTACATATCTAAAGCAGCGTTTCTCCCTTGTTGTATTCTTCCTTTATCCTTAATAGCAGTCACTGCTGCCACTATACTATAGCATTTACATTTTATTTCCTGTTTAGTCAAGAAGGCGCCTTAGAACTGAAAACACCCAGGGAATACTGAGCAAGTGAAAAGGCCTGTGTTTGCATACATTATTTTTACCTGCACTATTACATGTGTCAGCATACTCACAGACCACCATCATTTTAGTGGTCTAGAATAGGGACAATGTTTACTTGAAAGGTGACAAGAGGGTTCGTTGATTCTCCCCGTTACAAATAAAAATCTTGGACAAGCTAAATCCTCTCTGAGAGTATAGTGTCACCATGTTTCCTGGCCCCATCACAATGAGTGTTCCTCCTCAGAGTTCCTTGTATTTGCAAACACTTTTATGAATTTCTCTTTTAAACATACAAGAAATATTTTGTCTGGTGACTAATTTGCTACTTTAAAACCACAAAAAAAGTAAAAAGCTTCCTTCTTGGTTAGGACTTGATAGTAATCAGTTGTATGAGTGTTCTATAATATACTTATCCATGTGTTTAGGTTCTTCAGGTTTTACTGTCAAGAAGTGCTTTGGCAAGTGAGTATTTATCTTTGTATCCTGTCTGTAACTGTTTGTAAGATGAATTTTTAGAAATGAAGTTAACTGGTTTAAAAGATATATTTATAACGCTAAATATTCCTAGGTATTGGCAAATTATTGTGCTGAATGATTATGTCAGTATTTGAAAATGCCCAACAGTAGGTGGGATGTGTAAAACCTTTGTTCATAATCTCACTTCAACAAAAGACCATGCATTGCCCTTGGCAAAACAGCACTGTAGCCATCAATAGGAGTCTCAAGAAAGAAGCAGCCTTCCACATTTTCATATCTTCCTAGAAAAATTAAGCTTTTATCATTAATGTGTATTTCATACCTGTTACATTGCAGGAAAGGAAATGAGTCATGTTGATTTCATCCCTGAGCAGTGGGTTAGTAAGAGGCTGAACACCATCTAGTTGCCTCTCTTTAGAGCAGGAATTCCACCATAACTAGCCAAGTCATCGCCGGACATTGGGTTTCCTGTCACCTCAGTAGCACTACAGCCCAGTGTCTCGAATTGTAGTGTCTTTTCTAGGATTTGAGTAACCCAGTTAGTGCACTAAGAATCGTAAAGCTCAGACGAGTATTATATCTAGACTTAGTGAATGCTTATATTATTTTCTTCTGCTGCTGTTTTAAACAGAGGAGGAGGAAGAGGAGAAAACCACAAACTTCAATGGTTTAAAGCAACCCAAATTTATTGGTTCCCGTTAGTAAGACTAGAAGTTCAACCTGAGACTCAGAAGCATAGTCCAAAGGACAGCACACTGTGCACCTTTCTGAGGGTCTGAGCAAGGCCCACTTTCTAATACTTGGATTCATTTGGCTGACACCTTAATTCTCATTTTGCCATATAGCATTTACTACTTGAATTAAAGTCATATCTAAGTTACATATAAAACAACTATCTGTAATATAAACAGCAACTGGGAGGGAGAGACAGGGAAATTGGGTTCAAATTCAACCTCAGCTACAGAGTTTGAGGCCAGTCTGTCTCGAAGGGGGAAAAAATAATCAGAATCAGCTCCATTGTTTCCATACATGCTTCCAAGAGCTTCTTGACAAATAGAGAAATAATCCATGAATCTTGTCATCTCATCCAACATTTTACTCTTTCCTTGTAAAGTTATAAATAGTCTAGCTGACAGTAAATCATTTATATGTCGTCCTTTTGTCAAAAATTCTAAAATACAGTTTAAGAATTATTTCTTGCTTATATTAGAAATGTCCATTATCTTGTTTATTTATTGTGAAAAATTGTGAGTCAACATGACTCATTTCTTTTCCTGCAATGTAACAGGTATGAATACACATACTTTACATGTCTGAATTATGCAAGATTAGGCATTTTTGCAACCATGGTTTCTAGAAATTGCAATAACAAGAAAATAAAATCTAATTGAGGGTAAACTTGAGGGGATAGTGGCCATAAAATTCATGTAATGGTCAAGGATTCAGTACTTTTAAGTTTGTTTGTGATTTGATGCATTGATAATTCTTCAAACTGAGACTAACTTTAACTTTTATATTATTATACAGACCGTCTGGCAGCAAAGTTACAGCAAAGCAATTAATCTTTTTGTTGTTGCTATTGCTACTGTTGTGTTTTTGTTTTTGTTTTTTATTGGTTTTTCATGCCCAGTGTCTCTGTGTAACAGTACTGGTTGTCCTGGAACTGCCTCCTGAGTGCTGGGATTAAAGGCATGAGCCACGGACACCTGGCAAGGCAGTTATCTTAACTAAGTGTGTTTCAAAGGCAAGAAAGACAAGTCCATCCACAAAATGCTTGCCCCACAAACTTGAGGACCTAAGTGTGATTCCCAGCACCATGTAAAAAACCAGCCATGGTGGTGTTGTAATCCTAGAGTTGGGAGGGTGTATACAGGAAAAACTCTAGAGCTGGCCAGCCAGCCTAGCCTACCCAGTGAGTCTCCTATCCTTAAGAGAGACTCTGTCTCACAGAAAAAGAAAAAAAAGAAAAAAGAAAGTAGTAGATGGCTATCTCAAGGAATAGCATTCAAGATTGACTTCTGGCTTCCAGTGTGCACATGTATATACAGAAGCACTCGCGCGCGCACACACACACACACACACACACACACACACACATACACACACACATAAATGATAGAGTGATAGCTTGGTCAGAAAAGTGCTTGCTATTTAAGTATGAGGACCTGAATTTAGTCCTTCCACCTACCAAAAAAGCCAGTAGTAGCACAGATTTATAATCCCTGGAGCTGGTTGGCTAGCCAGGTTATCCTAATTTGCAAGTCCCAAGTTCTAGTAAGAGACTCTGTTCCAAAAGACAAGATACATATCACATGAAGAGTGATAGATGAGGCTGACTTATGGTCTTGACATGTCCATGAACACAAACACACATACCTGCACATACACATAATAAGGAGGTAATAATGATCCACCTGTATTTACTGAGAGAGACAAACAATAAAATGGGCAGGGGAAGGACTCAATACACTAGATATTCTCCCCATTTAAAAAAAAATTAGCTGGGTGGTAGCAGCACACACGTTTAATCCTAGCACTCAGGAAGGCAGAGGTATGATGATATATAAAAATAGTAGCCAGGCAGATCTTTTGAGTTCAAGGCCAGACTGGTCTACAGAGTGAGTCCAGGACAGCCATGGCTACACAGAGAAACCCTCTCTCACCCCCCCAAAAGAAAAAATATTACATTGACTGACTGATTACCTATGTTGAGGGTATCATGTATGGATTATACACACACCGCAGCATGCATGGAGATCAGAGGAAAACTTTCAGAAGCAGGTTTTCTCATCCCACAAGTAGGTGCCAGGGGTGGAACTCGGTTTGTTGGAATTGGCAGCAGGTTCTTTACCTACTGAGTCATCTCCTGAAGCCCAGGTTCCCATTTTTGTAAAGATACCTGCGTAGCAGTGGGGAGGGCAGAAGCCATCACAATGTGCCATACTAAGAGTAGATATCTCTGAGAGTGGTATTTCAAGTCATTTATACTCTTTTTTTTTTTTCTGTCTATATTGTTTGGATTTGAATTACCATAGTTAGTTATAATTAGGAAAGGAAAAAAAGGTTTGAACTTTGTTAAAATTAACACCCATGGGACTGGAGAGATGGCTCAGTAGTTAAAAGCACTGCACTGTTCTGCAGAGGACCTGGATTCTGTTCCCAGTACCCACATGATAGCTCACAGTCATCCATGACTCAAGCTCCAAAGAACGCTTACCCCTCTCTGGCCACCTTCAGCACCAAGTAAACATGTGATACATAAACATACATGCAGGCAAGATATCCATATACCTAAAATCTTGTTTTAAAAATTATTTAGAGCCATGGGACAGAGAGCTTTGCATGAAACAGGGAACAGCTGAACAACTTAGAAGTAACTACTTCTAATTGGAGCAAATGAACAGTTTGACAGAAAGCAGGTGTGTGTGTATGCATGTACATGCTTAGCACATATGAAAGGGTGTACATGTGGAAGCCAGAGATCATCCTCCAGTGTTGTTCCTTGGTTGCCATTGCCTTTTTTGTTTAGACAGGGTCTCTTCCTAGGCCTACTGTTTTCTACTTACAAGCCCCAAGAATCCACATATCTCCTCCCTGGCACTGAAATTACAAGAGCATACCACCACTCCCAGCTTTCTTTCCTTGTATAGGTTCTGGAGCTTGAATTCAGTCCTACATGCTTGCAGAGCAAACACTTTTCTGATAGTGCCATCTCTTTAGCTCCAAAAAAAGCTTTTAATGACAACTCTGGAAATCATTCTTGCTCCGAGCAAGTAAAGATTGTATGGGCAAATTGAAAGTATGCCAACTCATTCATTTGAATAGTAATTTTTTTTCCAGGGGAATAAGTCGGGCTGATAAAAATATGATAGAGGTAGTGTTAAAAAAAAAATTAGAAGTCATCCCATTGGGTTTTTTCAGCCGATAGGAAAGCAGCTCAGGCAATTTGATTCAGCTAGTCATGAATGTACAGTCATACTTGTTCTGACCTTTGGCCATTATACCTCCAGTGGAGCATCAAGCAAATGTGGCATCAAGACAGTGTCCTTGGAGAGTCAGCATTGTGTTGACTCATAACACCTCAGAATATATTACACACAGACAGTAGAAAGAGTACAGATGGCAGTTGAAAAGTGTAATGCTTGATGCTGCAGCAGTGTGTATACATGCAATGCTTGATGCTACAGGAGTGTGTCTACATGTAATGCTTGATGCTGCAGCAGTGTGTATACATGTAATGCTTCATGCTACAGGAGTGTGTCTACATGTAATGCTTGATGCTGCAGCAGTGTGTATACATGTAATGCTTGATGCTGCAGCAGTGTGTATACATGTAATGCTTGATGCTGCAGCAGTGTGTCTACATGTAATGAATGCTTGATGCTGCAGCAGTGTGTCTACATGTAATGAATGCTTGATGCTGCAGCAGTGTGTCTACATGTAATGAATGCTTGATGCTGCAGCAGTGTGTCTACATGTAATGCTTGATGCTGCAGCAGTGTGTCTACATGTAATGCTTGATGCTGCAGCAGTGTGTATAAATGTAATGCTTGATGCTGCAGGAGTGTGTCTACATGCAATGCTTGATGCTGCAGCAGTGTGTATACATGTAATGCTTGATGCTGCAGGAGTGTGTCTACATGCAATGCTTGATGCTACAGGAATGTGTCTACATGTAATGCTTGATGCTGCAGCAGTGTGTCTACATGTAATGCTTGATGCTGCAGCAGTGTGTATACATGTAATGCTTGATGCTGCAGCAGTGTGTATACATGCAATGCTTGATGCTGCAGCAGTGTGTATACATGCAATGCTTGATGCTACAGGAGTGTGTATACATGTAATGCCTGATGATACAGGAGTGTGTATACAGTTTGATGGGAAATCAGGAAGATGGTTGGCTGTTGCATGAATAAAGGAAACTCGGAGTCTCAGGGAAAGGCTGAGATATCAAAGAGTAAACACTACAGTCAGATCTCACCCAGCTGTCTTCCAGCTTCCTCCACCTTGCTCCTACTGACTTCTGCTGCCTGCTCTGTCTTTCTATGCCTGCCTTAAATACCCTCTTCACCCAGTTGTTTCACATCCAGGTTAAGATTAAAGGCATGGCACCATCACTGCCTGCCTGGGGAGCCTGGAACTCCCTCTGTAAACTAAACTGACCTCAAACTCAGATTTGCTGAGATTAAGGGCTAGGTCACCACTCCCGGATATTCTCTGTGTTGGGATTAAAGGTGTGAGTTACCACTGTCTGATCCTCCTAGGCTGACAGGTAGATTCCCCCTGACATCTCTGGCTGGTTTTATTAAATTAAAAACATATCCCCACAGTTGGCTTCACAAAAGAAGTGTTGTTTGGTTAAGTCATCTAGCCCCTGTGAAAGCATATGAAGTATGTGCCAGGGAGAGGAAGCGTCATGTATAAAAGCACTAGAGTCTTGTCTTAGTTGTGATTTCTGTTGCTGTGATATAATACTATGACCAAAGGTAACTTGGGGAGGAAAGCATTTATTTCAATTTATACTTTGAGGTAACAGACCATCAGTGAGAGAACTTGAGGCAGGAACTTAATTAAGCAAGGCAGGAGCTGAAGCAGAAACCATGGAGGAATGCTGCTTACTGGCTCGCTCCTCATGGATTACTCAGCCTACCTTGTAACAGCATCAGGACCACCCACATGGGGCTGGCCCCTCCCACATCAGTCACCTACAGCCCCATCTATGAAGGCATTTTCTCAGTTGGGGTTCCCTTCTCTCAGATGTCTTGGGTCAAACTGACAGAACAAAAACAAACGAACAGCAAACTGGGCAGCACAGGACTCTGAATAGAGCCACAAAGATGTCCTGGCCGAAGGTCTCAACAGTTAGGCCAGGTGGGACTGCTGAGGTGACTGAATGGACTACACTCAGGTTCAGTCCCCAGGACGTTCTGACCTTCACTTAGGGGACACACGTGTGCACTCCTCCACACACAGTTTGTTCAAATGTAATAAAAATTAGGGAAATATTTGGGTTAACACAAACACTTTCTGAATTACAAACACTTTATTGGCATGTTGGACAAACTACATGTGTTACAGGTCTGATTAGTCCCAGAGTGTAAACAAAGGTAAGCTTTTCTGCTGCCCAGCCCCATTCCCAGGCCTCCTTCAAGCCGCTGGTCCCTAGTAGCTCACACAGGAGTTCTGGATCAGTCTGGAGTACCACCTGACCTCACTTAGGAACCCTATCTCAGAAAGAATGGTATGACTAACAGAAAAGAAGGCACTGGCCAGGGCTTCCTGTGGAGAAGAGGAGGGCAATGGTGTAGTTGTGATAAGGAAATTTGGGTACTGACCAGCAAAAACTAGAAGTGGACGGCAGGGGAGACATATTAGTTTTATATAGAGGAGACATGATAGTATCTGACAAGGCTTTTAATGTGATATTGTCTTAAATAATTTAAAATTCTGAATTAAAGTATTCTGCTTCAAATTCTTGACTTAAGGGAAATATTTTTAATGAATGTCTTATACTATAAGATTTTATTTATCAGTTTTCACACTGCTGCCAGAAATGAACAGGTCTCCATGCTGCTTTCATATATTAAAATGAATACTATTGAAGAGGTTAGAACAATTACTGTGTATAAACAAGTTGCATATGAGACTTGAATTAATGTCACTACAGAAATGTGTCATTTCCTGCTATAAATGACCACTGACTTGGACTCAAACTTGCCTTCCTAGACCATCAAACATGCTTAGGTTGGTTGTTTTATTTCAAATGTTTGCCTTTATCTAACTTGGCAATGGAGCAATTTTCATCTGTTGTATGGATTTACTGAATGAGCACCATCTTAGGGCTCTGATTGGAGCTATGGCCATTAACAGTGACTGGATTCAGGGCTGGAGAGCTGGCTCAGCAGTTAAGAGCACTGGCTGCTATTCCAGATGACCCAGGTTTCAATTCCCAGCATCCACATGGTGGCACAGCCATCTATAACTCCAGTTCCAGGATATTCAACACCTTCACACAGACATATGTGCAGACAAAACACCAATGTACATAATAAAAATAAATAATTTTTAAAAGTTTCGATTCATTAGAAAGCAACAAGCAAACCTGTTAAAGTGCACTTGTGGGAGTAAAATATTCACTGCTGTTTTATAATAATTGAATGTATGTACTCACATAATGTACTATGAGGAAAGTAAAGTTGAATTGCCTATCATATTTTGTCTTCTTTGGTGAAGTGGATTGCTGCAGAGCAGTGAACTGTCACCTGGAGGCCTAGAGAATGTAATCCTTCCAGGTCGCAGAATTAAGTTCACACAGCATTTCAAATGCCAGCTGTTTTCCCTGCAGTATAATTGCTCTAAATATAGTTCATATTTATTTTTTAAAATAGAGTAGGTGAAAATAGTTCTGCCTTTTCTTTGTAATTCAGGGCCTATGAGCATCTGTTACACTGTCAGAAAATGGAAATTAGTGGCATTTGTCACTTGATGGAAAGCCAAAGTGAACTTTGAGATCTTTTTTGGCTTGTTTGGTTGGTCAGTTGGTTTCATTTTTTGAGACAGACTCAAAATGTAGCCCAGACTGGTCTCAAACTCATAATCTTGCCTCATGGTCTTAAGTACTAGGATTAAACTTCCTCTCTAATAGCCCTTGGCTTTGATCCTGAGTCTTTAAATGTATCATCTCCTTACACGTTGTACAGAAAGACTATAGGAGAATATAAAGTCCAAGTGTTCTGTCAGCGGACCAGGCATATAGAGACTTACTAAGCACATAACGCAGAGTGGGTGCTCTGATATTTACAAGGCTGTCAAGCAGACACTCATTTGTAATTTTCTGAGGAGAGGTACTCAGAAGGAAAGGTATCTATGCTGGCATTTGCCAAGATAATTGTCATAACATTTTAGAACTTAAGGCCTTGAAATTACTACAATAATAATATGTGGCATGCATAAGTCTTCCCTTGATAAATCCATGCCATTTGCTATCACCTCTTAAAGAGAAACCCAGCTGTCAGTAGCTACCCTTCCCATCAACTAATAATTTTACCCTGATTTCTCTGCCAGCTGCTACATCTTTACTAAACCAAAAGCTTCAAGGAAATGCAGCACACTTTCCTCACAGTGGAATGTAAGGAAGGTCTGGTATAGCCTTTTCTGTGTGAGCAATTCTTGATATAAAGTAAGAATATTCTCAGCTCTGACATGTTAAGTCTTTATCTATCTTATTCTTCCTGCAAGTCCTTCAAATACAAGGTAAACAATGGGCTAGAATGTTGGAGACAGGACTGTAGTAGTGGGGTTTTTAGGTCCCGGGCGGCCAGAGGTCCAGACCCACAGACCTGCCGCCCAGAGACTGCTTAGGAACCCACCACCCGCTGCTCAGGCCCCCAGAAATGACTCAGACGCTTATATTAAGTCCATGCTGTTTGGCCTATGGCTCAGGCACGTTGCTAGCTTGCTCTTACATCTTAAATCAACCCATTTTTATCACTCTGTCTGCCACGTGGCCCGTGGCTCACCTGTGCTCCTTACATGTTGCTCCTTTGGGCTTCAGCTCAGGTCTGCTTCTGACTCCGCCCTTCTCCTACCTATTCTGATTCTTCCTCCTACTTCTTCTATGGTGCCTGTCATGGCCCAAAACAGCTCCTTTATTTAAAGATTGATATTCACAGCATACAGAAAGGCATTTCCACATCACTTCCCCTTTTCTGTCTAATCAAAAAGGAAGGTTTCAATTTTAACGAGGCAAAATTATGTATAACAAAATAGCTATTAAGCAAGAATTACAGTTATAATATCTAGTCTATTTGTATTTAGCAAAATTAAAGAAAATATTTTTATCATCTACCTTATCTTTATGAATCTAAAGTTTCATATCCAATATACCTTTTAAATGACTAAGAAAAACTGTACCTATAACTATCTAATCTTTAACTACATCAAAGACCACAGAAGGATATTTTTACCCAAGTAAACCAGAAGTGCAAGCAACTTCTAAAATCTAGAAAGGACAGAGATGACACCTATCTGCCTGGACAGTCACCCAAAGTTCCTTCATAAAGTTGGGGTATCCATCTTCAGCCTACAGGCCCAGAGTCTCTTTTCTTTTCAGTGAAGCAGGAAATCTGCTCTGCCCATTGTGGTATAGTTCATCAGTTGCTTCTACTCGAGTCCTGAAGAATGTCTGACAGTTTTCTCTGTAAAGCAGGAACCTGAATGACCATCTCGGCTCGTTCTGCCAAAGTTCAGAGGTCATCTTCCAATGAAACCTGCATGTCCAGTTTAAACAGCATACTGTCAAGCAGTCAATATAAGAACAGGTTCATGTCCATTGGCTAACCAGTGTTACAAATAGACTCCATATGGAGTTTCTTCGATGCCCATTTTTCTCTTGAAGTAAATTGGTGCTGCCAGGAGCAGATCTGTCTCACTGTCCAGAAAAGTCTAAGTTCTTAAAACATTTTAAATGCCATATTCTGTAGGTCTTAGAAGTATTTGAAGATTACCTACCTAATTGAAATATATCTTTGTATACCTAAAAATCCTAACTAACCTAACTATAAGTTTGATTATCAAAGGTGACTATTAACCTTCATTTCTTAATTATACATTACAGTTTTAAATCAGTTACATGAACATCATACCTTAAACACACATACAGCATAACAAAATTGACCTTAAATTTGTATCAATAAACCAAAATCTATACCAATGTAAAGCATTTTGAGATTAACAGCTGATTTCCTGATCTAAGTAAATTCAATAATCAAACCTTTTAAAAAATCATTTATATATCATATCCCCTTTTTCTTCTTAGAAAGAGATTGACTATGACTATTAACCATTTATAATGAAAGCAAACATTAAGAAATAATAATTGGGGAATTTGGGCGTTGTTTTCCATTACTACTTCCTGCTGATTAAGGGGTGTTAAAAATCTCACGGTTGTTGAGGCTGGATCAGTCTGCAGCTCTGAAGCTGATACGGCCATCTCTTCCCATCAGGTTTTTTCAGGGGGTCTTGGTTGATGAAACCATATTTGCCTGGAAGCAATCCACAGGTTCTCATCTTCTGTGGAAACAAAAGCAGAACTCTTCCGAAGCAATAAATCCTTAGACATAAATTTCGAAATCAAAATGCCTTTAAAATATATATTCTTGTTTAACTTAGTAGCCTTTACATTTGTAATCCATTGTCTTTCTGCAGTTAGCTCATTAACAGTTAAAAAATTAAAAGAAAACACAATAACAACCAAAATCCAGATTTTGTGTCTATTTTCCATCTTTACATGGCTTATTATATCTTTATTACTCTATTTCTCTTTTTAAAGACTTTATCCTCTTTCTATTCTCTCTGAAGCCTATGTACCTTTTACATATATTGTAACCCATTTACAGGTTTTTCTTTTCATCTGAATCTGCTTTATTGTGAATCCTTAATCATCTTCTAACCATACGAGCTTTTAAAATACACTCTCTTAAAGAGCTGCATAGTTTTTGCCAAGGAAGCTGAATCAGTAAGTTCTTTTAAAGGGACCGCATCTCTGTTCGTGGCCAGCAAACAGAGCAGGCCCAAGAAAATGCTGCTACTAAGAAACCGTCTTTGTTTCTTTTTTTGTTCAAAATAAGCAGAAATCTAAAATCAGTCACATGCTACTGAGTCTTCTGTGAGATTTCAAGAACCTGCCTGATTGTAGCTTACACTGCCTGCCACCAGTCCGCAGGCGCCATTTTGAATGTGACCCGGAAGCCACGCTTTCTTTGTACAATGGCCTGCTTCGTATACACAATTTGGAAGCTGCCTTGGCTCAGTTTCTGTGATCTAGAACCCTTTTTAATCTTTCTCAGGCTTTAAGTGGATAATCACCCCACGTTGGATGCGCCATCTGTAGTAGTGCGGTTTCTTTGATCCCGATGGCTAGAGGTCCGGACCCAGACCCTTTAGCCACCCGCTGCCTGCTGCTGCTCAGGCCCCCAGAAATGACTCAGACGCTTATATTAACTTCATGCTGTTTGGCCTATGGCTCAGGAACATTGCTAGCTAGCTCTTACATCTTAAATCAATCCATTTCTATTAATCTGTCTGCCACGTGGTCCGTGGCTCACCTGGGTTCCTTACATGTTGCTCCTTGGGCGGCTGGCTTGATGTGCCTCTGACTCCGCCCTTCTTCTCCTACCTATTCTGATTCTTCCTCCTACTTCTTCTATGGTGCCTGTCATGGCCCAAAACAGCTCCTTTATTTAAAGATTGATATTCACAGCATACAGAAAGGCATTTCCACATCAAAGGACTGCTCCTCTGACCCTCTGGGTTTTTAATTTTCTGGAAACTATTGAATATCTGCTGCTTGAGGTCTGACCAGGTTTCAAGTTAGCAGTCATTCTTTGCATCCTTTGTGGGGCATTCTCATTTTCTCCTTTGTTCCATTCCATAGGACAATGGCTCTCTCTATTGCCTTGTTGATGAAATTAGGAATTTGATACCTGTTCAGTCAAAACTAGTATGATATCTTCGTTTGTAGGTTTGCCTCCCTGTTCAAGAAATACCTTAGTCTCCTGGGGTTTATTTTGCTAAGTGAAGGATCATGTAGTGTGATGAACATTTTGGTATACTTTGTAAATAACCCTGAGAAAGTGAGAACAAATCTCTAAGCCTTCTATTAGTGTGTGGGTTCATCTTCCTACATCTGCAACAATATGATTGCTTGATCTGTTGATCAGAGAACACACTTTCTAAGTAATAAACATACAGCTTATCTTATATTATCTTTGATTTATAACTTCTCCAAATGGCCTTACAAAAATGTATTTTTAATATTTTCTTTTTTATTGCTTCCAAGTCTATTCCAATATGAAATGTGCTGTCAAAACTAGGCAATCTGGTTTTTGTTTTTGTTTTTGTTTTTGTTTTTGTTTTTTTTTGCTGTTACAAGTATGAAAATATTTAAAGGAAATTATTTTATTATTTGTTTTCAAGTACTTCTCTCCTTTATTTACTCAGAGTGCTGGAAAATGAACCCTAGAACTCTGTGCACATTGAGCTCACTGAGCAGCACCCAGCCCCACCTACATGCAATCACTATTGAGTTGCTCTGTAACTTACTGAGCAACTGTCACCAACTAAAATGGTGATGGGACAGCAGTTGAAATCACTAAATGAAGCTTTATTAGTCCAAATAGACATGAATGAAATGGAAGTTAAATTTACTTGCTTTCTTGTAGGTGGATTCACCAATGAACTTGAAGCATCCCCATGACTTGGTCATATTAATGAGACAAGAAACAACAGTTAACTACCTCAAAGAATTAGAGGTAAGGCAACTGGATGTATGATGCATGGCTAAAACTGCTGCCTCCTAGGAGCTGATTGCATTCAAAGAAAGCTAGAGCATATCATTAAGCCCAATTCCTGTGACTTTTATAGGAATACAATTTTAGAACTTACTTTGAGGTGAGGTCTTTCAAAACAATTATTTTGCTAAATTACTTTACCGAAGTGGTGTGTGTGTATGTATATGTGTGCACGTGTGTAATGTGTATGTGTGTTTTATTAATTAAATTTGTCCCTTGACAGTTTTACACATGTATATAATATATAGTGACTACTCCATCCCCCACCTCCCTATGACCCCTGTCTATACCCAAACTTTCCATCAAAGTATTTGAGTAATAGAGTGCCCTGGTGTTATATATCAACCTGATTCTCCACTCACTTATCCTAGCAGAGGGTCTGTATCATCTCCCCACCCCCACCCCAGTATTGCTGGAGTGCCCTCTACAGGAGAGGCCAGTGCTCTCTGCTATGGTCTGAGAGGAGTTTGGGTGAAGTGTGAAAAAGAAGGAGCTGGGCATAGTTGCTCACGTCTATAATCCTAGCACTCCAGAGATAGAGGGGCAAATGGATCTCTGTGGCTGTCGGCTTAGCCTGGTCTATGTAGAGAGTACCAGGATTACACAGACACCTTGTCTCTAAAAGAAAAAAGAAGTGGAAAGAAGGAGCTGGAAGTGTAGCCCACACCACAACCTCAGCTCTCGAGTCTCAGTCCAGTCTGTATGATAGAGAACTACTGTCTCCAAAACCAAAAAGGCTTTCATAAAGCCTAAACAATGTAATTTTAATTTATTCTGAAGTAGTAAAAACTAGAGTCTCACTATGGCATCTGTGGAACTAAGGCACTGACAGTACTCTGAATAGGGTGAAGGGACAGGAGCCAGGCTTGCTGTTTCCACATGGGTGGGACCAAGTTTTGCTCTTACAAACGGTCTGCGGAGAAAATTAGAAAAAAGGTAAAGTAAAGGCTGATGAATGCAAAAGAACACAAGTTGTCCAGTAGTTCAGTAGCTGCACCCACAGTTCGGCATCATGTCAGGGTGGAACATGAAGTACAACTCTACAATGCTAAGTAAGATCTGGCTCTGACTTGGGAACTTGGTAGATCCTGGAAGCTGCTTTCGAGTTGTAGAAGACTGTTGTGGAGTGGTTGGAAAGGGATTTGGAGCTGAAGAAAATCTGGAGGCTTTCGACCCAAGTAATTACAAAGATGAAGTTGATAAGAGCTGAAATTTAAAACTCCTTCAAGAGTGAAGTCAGGGTGAAGATGTTTTCTGGCATATAAGCAGAAAGTTTTCCAACCACAGACCCTCACTTAAATGAAAATGTGAAAGATATACTATATAAAAAGAAAAATAGAGTGGAAGTACATATGATATATAATGGTGATTTTTTAAAGCCTTGAAACGATTGCTAAACTTATTTATTTATGGTGTCTTAGAAAATTAAACAATATGAAATTAATAATATGAAGTTGGAGTTGGGAATAGTTAAAATAGTTTAGACTGTTTTATAATGTTCAAAAGAAAATGAAATTGGCAATATTCAAGCACATACATTAAAAATGTAGAAAGGACTCCATGCTAAGTAGTCTTGCCAAAAATCTAGTTAAACCCCAACATCAGTTACTTCCCTGCAGCTAGTTTCCTTTGTCATTGTTTCTTTTATCTATTTAAAAGATTCCTCTTAGAGAGGCCTGTAGGTTTCATTAGACTGTCAAGAAGTCTGTGACACAGGATCTAACCCAGAATCCCTCTCTAAGTATTCAAAGAAATACAGAAGAAGATATTGAGGATCTAAGGGAACCTTCAATGAAAGAGTTGGAGAAAACTGGCAGATTCTGTGGGACAAGCAGCCTGATTTCTTAAACATCATATGGGGGGGGGGGGGAATACTGCAGTAACTACTAAATATGAATATATTAAAATAAGCAACTGGTGGGACTGTAAATTTCATTGTATTCTTCTTACGACTTTTTGAAATTTTAAATTTTACAATGAAATATGATATCTGTTCCCCCATTTCCCACTTGTATTCCCCAATATGTCTCCTTCCCAACTTCATACTTTTTTGTTTGTTTTTAATAACCCACTAAGTTCAGTTAATGGTGCCTTAAATGCTCATGGATGTGGGACTGTCCACTAGAGGATGGGAAAGCCACTGCGGACCATATCCTCAGTAAGGAATGACTTTCCCTCCCGGGAAATAGCCCATTGCTAGTAGCTCCTCTGTATAATAAGGTAGGACCTTAAAATTGTCTATGCCCTGTCTATGCTGGGATTCTGGTGCCTTGATGTGCGAGTAAGCACAGCTCCTGTACATTCATGGTTGCAATAACCATGTCATGTTTCACAGCACACCTCCCGCCCTCTTGCTCTTCCATTCTTCCCGCCTCGTCTTCCACTCTGTCCCTGACCCTTGGTGTGGTGAGCATTTAGGACTGAGCACTGGGTCTCTTACTCTCAGCATTTTGTACGTTTCCACTGTGTCTGCTCACTGCAGGAAACAGCTTCTCCGCCCAAGGCTGAGAGCAGCCCAGGCCTGTCTGTGCTGGGAGCTGGGCTGACCTGGCGAGTGGGACTCTGATGCAAGCAAGGATTTAAAACTGGATTTCAAAAGGAGGAGAGAAAGATGCAGTCTGGAAATTGGGCTAGGTATTTGATAGTAAGAGATTATTGTTTTAAATATATTGCAATGATAGAGTAGTTTAGGTTTCTAAGTTATTTTCTTTCCTAAAAATATATTTATTGGAAAAAAGTTTAAATTGGAGGATGGATTGGGCACTGAGGAGATGGCTCAGCAGTGAGAGCACTTGCTGCTCTTCCAGAGGACCAGGCTTCAATTCCTAGCATCCACGTGGTGCCTCACAACCATCTGTAACTCCAGTTCTAGGAGTTACATCTAGTGCTCTTTTTTGTCTTTTCTGGGCAGCAGGCATTCATGTGGTACACACGCACACGCATGCACACAGGCATGCACACATGCACACACACATGCACGCACACATACATGTACACATGCACACTAAAAATAAATGAACCTTTTTTTTTTTTTTAAGCCTTTATTTCCTTAAGGAAGTTTTTCATTTCTTCTTTAACAGCTCTGTCACCTTCTGGGAAGAGGGGCAGGAGGGGGAACCGCAGTGGATATGTTAAAAAATAATAATAGTAGTAAAATAAAATAAATAAAAATAAAAACCTCTGCGCAATTCTCATGCAGGAATGGTGGAAGCTCAAGGAAGAACAGGCAAGCAATCTGAATGAGCATGTTCAAAAGTACTCACTGACTGGTTGGCAAGATGACCCAGTGGATAAAAGTGTTTGCCACACAGCCTGAAGTGATACTTGAATTGACATTCACATGCATGCCAGTGGACACTCGTATATACATATAATAGTAATAATAAATTATACTGTATTATATTATATATAATATATGCTATAATAATAAATTATAAAAATAAATAATAAAAAGATAAAATTAAAATTTTTAAGTAAAAAACATTCTGAAAAAAAATCACATGAGTACTCACATTCCATTGACCAAAGAAAATCACATGACCAAGTTTTTTATATACATTAGAGAAAGAGTCAGGTAAGAAGGGACCGTTGGAAACAGATCAGTAGGAGCATAGGATATGCTCTTTTTAATAAGAAAATCTCTTTTAAATATTTGTTTTTACTTTTTAATTGTGTGTGTGTGTGTGTGTGTGTGTGTGTGTGTGTGTGTGTCTTTGTGAGGAGGTGTCCATGTGAGTGAAGGTGCCCCAGAGACAGAAGAGGATCTGATTCCCAGGAACGGAAGTTACAAACTGTTGTGAGCCACCTGATGGAGGTGCATGGAACTGAATTCAGGTCTTCTGGAAGGACAGTATGCTCTCTTAATCACTGAGACATATTTTCATCTCACTGCTTTTTGAGGCAGGGTTTCCTGAAACCCCAGCTAGAATTGAGTTTGCTGTGCGCTGAAGCTGTCCATGAGTTTCTGACCCTCCTGTCTTCTTTATCTCCCAGGTGTTGGGACTACAGATGCAGGTTGTCTTACCTGCTGATTCAAACTTATGGTTAATTATTTGGGGCCTGACTTTCTGAGCTGTTTACCATGTCTCTGATCTATAAGCCAGCCACCAGACTGACAGAGAAGCCACTGCCTTATTGTAACATTCTCAGTAGTTAAAGTAAAACATACTGTTAGCTTGCCTACTAGAGGGCCACAGGATTTCTAACATCATGTTGGGTAGGCCAGAGTCCACAGATCTTTTGGGGTGCAATAGGATTTCATGAGAGGTAGCCAATCCCATTAACATGGTCTCCCATGATACCTGCTGACATGTCATACCCATCAGAGTACATCAAGTCAAAATACGGTTAAGGATATGAACTCTTTCATGATCTGCTGGTAGAATTTTTATAAACCCCATGAAGAACAGATTTGACAGTGTCTAAATGCAGGGCTGGAAAGAGGCTCAGAGGGTAAAGGTGACCGAGTTCAGTCTCCAGAACCAAAGTGATGGGAGGAGAGAACTGACCCCACACACCTAACTGTATTCCTGCCAGAGTTCGTACACTGCACACTGTACACTGACACCCTAACAGTCATCAGTTGCAAATAACTCCTCTGCTAGGGGTAGGACTTTGGGAGCTGTTTCTGGTCCTTGTTGGAATTTTCCTGCCTTGGGCTTGTGAATGCTTTACAACTGCTGTGAATTTTTGTATTGGGGGCTGTCTTTGGAGAGCCTTGGAGTGAGATTGATGTGGCTGTCCAAGCAGGGCCGAGCACTCCACAGTCTCATGTTCTCTGCCCTCTGGCTAGCTATAGTTCTCTGTTTTCTCACCATGCACAGCGGAAAGAAGCCCTGATGAAGGTGAAAGATGCATTTACAGTGCAGTTGAAGCTGAATTTAGTATTGAGTTTTCCACTAAGACCTGTGACCTGCCCAGATAGAAGTTTTTGGCCCAATTAACCATTATTTTAGTTTAAAAAAAATTTTTAGTTAAAA
This sequence comes from Phyllotis vaccarum, assembly GCA_033318265.1. Taxonomy (NCBI): domain Eukaryota; kingdom Metazoa; phylum Chordata; class Mammalia; order Rodentia; family Cricetidae; genus Phyllotis; species Phyllotis vaccarum. The sequence goes on along the minus strand of JARWLC010000001.1, from coordinate 124,232,578 downwards.
ATTTGTATATGTGGGCTAGATATATGCATGTGAGTGTACGTGTCCATGGGGACCAGAGGAGGACATCAGATCCCTTACTGTTGGAAATATAGGGTGTTGTGAGCCAATTGATGTGAATGCTGGGAACTGAACTCAGGTGCTCTGAGGAACAAGTGTTCTTAACTACTGAGCTATCTCTCCAGCCCCTAACATTTTGTTTTGTTTTTAAAGAAAAAAGTTTAAAGAAGCAACTTAAGCATTGACCAAAAAAAAAAAAAGATATATTTTTATACATAGATTCATGTGGAAAATATAGAGCTATAACAACTGATACAGGCAAATCTGAAAATATAGTGTTAAGTTTAACAAGATATACAGCAGTATATCAGTATAAGACCATTTATGTAAAGAGATGGTTTTTTTATTTTGGATCAATACATATATTGCCAAAATAATATTTTAAGAAAGTAACGGAACAGATGAATCTTGTATATGGATACCTTTTAGAGAGGTCAGTGTGTGTTAACTAAGGCAATTGTGGGCATTTCAGAATCTTTGTCTTCCTCTGACTAGTTCAGTGCTCATCAAATTCTCCTTCGATTTCAGTGGCATCTAGCTGAAATATCTTTTAATCCATTAACCTACATTTATTTGTGTGTGAAGGTATGCATGCATGCTCACTTATGGCTGGTGCTCTCCCCCCCCCCCTCTCTCTCTCTCTCTCTCTCTCTCTCTCTCTCTCTCTCGTGTGTGTGCCCCCCAGTACATATAGGTACATGCATGAATGCATGACAGTTAGAAAGCAACTTGTACTGAGTTCTCTTGTCCTGTCATGTGAGTTCTGGTAACAGCCAGGTTTTCGGGCCTGGTAGCAAGCGTCTTTAGGTGTTGAGCCATCTCACTGGCCCTGTTGTGTTTTTATTTTCTTACTAGAAGCAATTAGTTGCTCAAAAAATTCACATAGAGGAGAATGAGGACAGAGACACAGGACTAGAACAGAGACACAACAAAGAAGATCCTGACTGCATCAAGGCCAAGGTGCCCTTAGGAGACCTGGACCTGTATGATGGCACGTACATAACTCTGGAGAGCAAGGATATCAGGTAAGGCAGCTTCGCCTTCCATGGCCTGAATCAGTAAGAAAGAAGTTCCTGAAACTTAAGATTCATCCCTGTTGAGTTTATTGAAATCTGAAAGTTCAAAATACATCATGTATGTAGAAAGCTTGCAAACCAATTTAAGATGTATTTCATACTATAAAATAAAACACAAGTGCCCAGTAAGCATGTGGAAATGTATCTCAGAATGTATATGAGTGTAAGTTAAAATATTTTTATCTACTATGCTGCAAAAAAGCTCCTAGAGGTCAGTATCTGTAGGAACATGGAAAGGCTTTTTCTTGGTGCACTCACTTGGTTTGACATTTCTAGTTAGAACTTCGCAGTTATTTACCAGTCTTGGACAGACCACCATCTTAGCTACTACTGTTTTCTGATTCTTGTCTCTTTTAATTTGGACTCCCCAGATAGTTGACTCTTCCTGGCAGCTATGTGGACGGTTACAATGATGGCTGAGTACTGTTGCTTATAAGGCTGAGGAGCAGGGCGAATGGGAGAAAATGAGATGTTTTTCCTCTTTCATTTACTCACTGCTTCTTGATTTTAGCCCTGAGGATTTTATAGACACAGAGTCTCCTGTCCCTCCAGATCCGGAGCAACCTGATTGCACTAAAATCCTAGAACTTCCATATAGTATACATGCTTTTCAGCACTTACGAGTAAGTGGAGAACTTCAGAGTTTGGGGGAACCTTTTTTTCATTTATTTGCTCTTATGTTTATGAAAGGTATTTATTATATTTTCTTCTCACACACCACTTTATAATTTTACTTATGAAGTCTTATATCTTAAAGATACTTTAAAATAAATGCAGTAGGATACTGAATTTCTTACATCCTCTACTATTTTTTTTTTTACTGTGTTTTTCATATTGCCTCCTCCTTTAGGGTGTACAAGAGAGAGTTAATCTATCTGCCCCTCTTTTACCTAAAGAAGATCCAATCTTCACATATTTATCTAAACGCTTAGGAAGAAGTATTGATGACATAGGTCACCTCATTCATGAAGGCCTGCAGAAGGTGAGTCACCCAGTGACTGGCTGCCAGGAGGCTGTGTGTGCACAGGGATGTGTTCCTCTCAGGATACTTGCTTTGCTTCTTCCCCTAGAGGAGGATCCTGAGTTACGATTACAGATTACATTGGTACAAAATGCAAAATTTGATAGGAGAGAGGTACAGGTAAAGTTATTTCCTTTATCAGGAAGACATACTGAAAAGATTTACTTAAACTAATTTAAGAAAAAAAACTAGTAGAAGCAATGAGGCTTATAAACTGGATTATATCCATTTGTAAGAAAACAGCCTGGATCGTCTGTGCACAGCACACATTAGCACTGCTCTCTTCCCCGTTTGCCACCATAATCTCATATAATTTCCTCACAAGAACTTCTACCTGGTAGTGTGTGCCCATAGTCTCAGTTGCTCATGGTGCTGAGTTGGGAGAGTCTCTTAAACCCAGCAGCTCAAGACCAGCTCAAGACCAACACAGAGAGACCCCAGTTCCAGAAACTAAAGTAGGAAGTTAGGTAAAGTGAGCCAAGAATGTAGATGTGTCATTCAGGCAGATGTGAGAATTCAGAAGATGCTCATTGCCCTTTCCTTCCCTGTTCCTAAGGAGCACCAGGCTGGGATGTATAGCTTGATTGGGGCAGTGCTTGCCCAGCCCTGGTAGGGCCTTGACTTCCAGCTTCCGCATTGTATAAACCAGGTGTGACAGCTGCCACATGCTTATAATTCCCTACTCTGGAGACAGGCAGAAACATCAGAAGTTCACAGTCATCTTTGACTACAAGGCAAGCTTGAGGTCAGCAGTATTAATTATGGTGGTATTAGATTAAATATCTTATTATGTTTATAGTTTATTTAGATACATGGCTCTGTATTGAGAGGAATTTTTGAATAAAACTAAGAAAACAGTTTTATCTTAAAATGCATTTCTAACTTTTATAATGAAGTTATCCACTTCACCTTGTCTTTCCAAAAGCAACTGTATTCACAGGACTTGAGAGATGGGGAAAATTGGAGTGGGATGCTCCCTCACTGACAGTGACAGGATTCTGTTGCCTGTTGATTTCTGTGTTTATTTGCTTGTGAAAGACAGGCTCTCACTGTGAGGGTCCTGTCTGGCCTGGAATTCACTGTGTAGCCCAGATTACCCGCAAAGTCTTGACTATCCTCCTGCCTCAGCCTCCACCATGGCTCTACAAGGTTCTCTGGGTGGGATGGTGCCTGTGTGCTGTATCCTGTGTTCTCCTCACAGTAACTCATGGTGCTTTCTTCATCTTGAGTTTCCGAAGAGCTGCTATTTGAGTTGTATACATTTTGAACATCCTCAGTCAGAGAAACATCTTCTCCTGTGTCTGACTGTTGTCTCCATTCCTCCTAGAACTCTTCCTCCTGGGTACTGTACAATCTGGCTTCATTTTACTGGAGGATAAAAAATGAACCGTATCAGGTAGTGGAGTGTGCCATGCGAGCACTTCACTTCTCTTCCAGGTAGGGCTTCTCTTCCTCAGGACCTCCTGATTAGCCTCATCCCTCAGGACAGTTAAGGAGTAATGCATAGGGAACAGTAAGAAGCAGAGCTATGTTATAACTACACACTTCTCCATCTCTTAAAGAAATTAGTCTCATCACAAAAAGAAAAAGATCCCAGATGTCAACAAGTTCAAAGTGAAAACTGTGTAATATACTTTTCATTAAGGAAAAAACTTTATATGGTAAATAGGCTGTGGTTCACATGAGATATCAGTGCCAGGACATACACTGGAGGGATTAACATGAGTTAAGACCGCCTTTGTTTTGTTTTGTTTTTTTGTCTGCGTGTAGGTGTGTGCACATGAGTGCCAGTACCCACATTACATGTGCAGAGGCCAGAGAGCTACATCAGGTGCCTTCTTCCTCTGTTACTCTTCACGTAGTTTTAAAAATAGAGTCTCTCACTGAACCCGAAGTTTGATAGTTTTGCTAGATTAGCTGATGGGTCAGCAGGCTCCTGGGATCCTCCTATGCTTAAAGTGACCCTGTCAGACCAGGCTTTTATGTGAGTGCTGAAGGTCCAAGCCCTAAGCCATCTCCCCAGCTCCTAAAACGGACTTCTCTTAAAGCAAATATAAGCAAATAAATAATTTTTTAAATCATAAAATGTCTGTGAGATCTTATTTTTGTGGTAACGTTTGTAGCTATGAGGTTGAGGAAGGACCATCGGTAATTTAAAAAGGAGATATGAAAGATGAGGAGTAGATACACAAAGTCACGCCATATGTGCCCTGACCTCTAGCTGGATCCTTCTCTTCTAGGCACAATAAAGACATTGCTCTGCTCAATTTGGCCAATGTTCTACACAGAGCACATTTCTCTGCTGATGCTGCTGTCGTGGTCCACGCAGCTCTGGATGACAGCGACTTCTTCACCAGCTACTATACACTGGGGAATATATATGCAGTAAATACTACCTTTCTGTTTATTGAGCTAGAACACTTGCTGGGGGATGTGGGTTTTATTTATTTTATCTTGTTTTTCTCTTAGGAAACTGCTTTTTTTCCTTCCTATTTTTGTCTGAACAATGGGAATAAAGTAATTGGTGGGAAGGGAAAGAAAAACACCTCAATACTGTGCCATAATGCTCTTAGCTTTTGGACAGAAATATAAGTAATTCTAAACTGCAAGGTAAACCTCTTAAAGAGACCTTTTCAGCTATAGTATGCCTTTCTGTTGTGGGATTGATCCTAACAGTTTTTATTACACAATAAGGTAGATAAGAAAGACTTCATGAATCACTAGGGCTTCAGACAGAAGCAGGCAGCCACGGTGAACATTTCTTCCACTGTGTTATGTATGTGTGTGTGTGTTTTGTCTCCCCAGATGCTCGGGGAATATAACCACTCGGTGCTCTGTTACGACCATGCTCTACAGGCCAAGCCTGGGTTTGAGCAAGCTATAAAGAGGAAGCATGCTGTCCTGTGTCAGCAAAAGCTGGAACAGAAGCTAGAGGCTCAGCATAGGTAACTGGAAGCAGAAATTGCACTGCACTAAAGCACCAAAAACCACAGACCTGTAGGTTAAAACCATGTCAAGTGGCATCACCTTACCATGGCCATAACAATTGAGGAGAAAACCTCTTTATACTGCAGGGCCATCCCTGTTCACCAAATCCAAGTGGCTTAGCACAGTGCAGTGACAGTTCAGCTAACTCCCCGGCATCATCAATGCCAAGAATAGAGAACGTTTGTAATAAAAAGCTCTCAGTTTAGGTCTTTATAAGTCCTTTATTTTGAGATGCATTTTCATTCTATAGTCTTAGTTACTTTTCTGTTGCTCCAAAGAGACAGCATGGCCACAGCCACTTATAAAAGAGACAGCATGGCCACAGCCACTTATAAAAGAGACAGCATGGCCACGGCCACTTATAAAAGAGACAGCATGGCCACGGCCACTTATAAAAGAGACAGCATGGCCACGGCCACTTATAAAAGAGACAGCATGGCCACGGCCACTTATAAAAGAGACAGCATGGCCACAGCAACTTATAAAAGAGACAGCATGGCCACGGCCACTTATAAAAGAGACAGCATGGCCACGGCCACTTATAAAAGAGACAGCATGGCCACGGCCACTTATAAAAGAGACAGCATGGCCACGGCCACTTATAAAAGAGACAGCATGGCCACAGCAACTTATAAAGAGACAGCATGGCCACGGCAACTTACAAAAGAGAGAGCATGGCCACGGCCACTTATAAAAGAGACAGCATGGCCACAGCCACTTACCAAAGAGAGTTTAGTTGGAGCTTGTTTACAGTTTCAGAGGTTAGTTCAGATCTATCTCGTCTATTCACCATAAGGACATGTACATATTTGAGGAGATAGTTTTCATGTTAGGCAGCTAGGTGGCTGGCATTGCTATTTTACTATGAAGAAAGGAAGCATAATGGGGAGAACACATTTTACAGATAGTCCAGTTCAGTTGGGGAAGACCTCACAGCAGGCTAACTGCAGATGTCTTCTTCTCTGCCTTCCCCTTAGCTGTGTGCTTAGTTAGAAGTCATGGGAAAACAGAGCAGGTGATTCTATTTTTTATGTAAAGCTCAACACATCATTTGATTTTGAAAATGTCTTTGCGTTTATGTTTTTTTCTCAAGTAATAGTTTAAATTTTAATGTTTCTCAAGTATTAATTTTTAAAATAGCATTTATTTAACATTGTTATTCTCAAACTTGTGTAGAGTTCTTAGTAATAACAATTATTGCCAATAAGCATAAAGTTTATGTATTTAAGCAAGTTTTTAAAATTCATGGTTTTTCAAGGTCTGGTTTTTTCTAATATTAAAAAAATATTAAGGTCCCTCCAGAGAACACTGAATGAACTGAAAGAGTACCAGAAGCAGCATGATCACTACCTGCGGCAGCAGGAGATCCTAGAGAAACACAAGCTGATTCAGGAGGAGCAGATCTTGCGGAACATCATCCACGAGACTCAGATGGCAAAAGAGGCACAGCTGGGTGAGCAGTGTCCCAAGTACACACGGAGGAAAATCCACTTCCAGTGTGCTTGGCTGGCAAACATTTTGTGTAGTCTTAAAGCAGTATAAAGTTATTTTATGACTTTTTCAGATCTTTTTAAAATGTATTTGTGTGAACATTTGTATGTATAAGTGTGTCACAATACATGAGTGGAGGTCAAAGGGTAAACTACAGGAGAAGAAACCCAGGGAGTCATTTTTTTTCTCCACCATGTGGAATCCAGGTGTTGAGCTCAGGTCATCAGGCTTGACAGCAAGCATGGTTACCTACTGAGACATCTCCCAGCCTGACTTCTTAGATCTCTTTGCTATTTATTTTAATGTTAGTTGATATATGTATGTGTGTGCTTTCTTGCTTGTGTGCCATGTGCTTGCAGGTACCTGTAGAGGCCAGAAATGGGCAGTTGTGAAACACCTAGTATGGGTGCTGGGAAGTGCACCTGAGTCCTCTGCTAGGGCAGCTTTTAACCACTGAGCCATCCTTAATATGCACATCATTCTCCTAGATATGTGGTACAACACAAATTCTGACTCAGGATGCATGAGGTGGGGCTGAGCTTCTTCCCTCATAATAAACACTACATTTTAAGTATTAAGGCCTTCTTCTAGGCCAGTGGTTCTCGGCCTCCCTAATGCTGCAACTCTTTAATACCATTCCTCATGCTGTGGTGACCCTCAACCATAAAATTATTTTCATTGCTACTTCATAACTGTAATTTTGTACCTGTTATGAATCACAGTGTAAATATCTGCTATGTGACCCTTGTGAAAGAGTTGTTCAACCTCCCAAAGAGGTTATGGCTCACAGGTTGAGAACCACTGCTCTAAGCAAATAGAAATGCTAGAAACAGCATGTGCATACTCTGCCAAAGCAAATGTCTTTTTTCCCTTTGCTTTCCTAAAAATAAACACTATTTTAAAAATAGGAATTTAGACTAGAATCAGTAGAAAATCTTAGCCCATACATTGCAAGGGAGTTCTGAAGTCATCTCCATAGATATACATAGAATCACTCATGTGTATGGTTGGTTTGTTTGCTTGCTTGTTGAAGAAGGTAATGCATAACTTGATTAACATCTCTTGAAGTCTGTTTTCCCCAAAACTGAACCACTAGTCTAGAGGAAGATACCGCTTCCTTATCAAGATACCACTGATTTGATTATATTCAGAATATTTTGTTTGTGATTAAATCCCAGGGAAACAGATCTGACAGCTCAGCACCAGAGAAAAGTTATAGGGTGCCTAAGCTGTCCTTCCTCCCTTGATGAGTATGTTCATCTGGAAGAGCTCTAAAACATTGGACCTTAGCCGTGACCATTTATCATCCATATTACAGTCCCTCTAATGGTTTATCTTTGCCATTTTGAGAATAAAGAATATGTTTAGGTCTTAGAATTATTTAGTGATCAGTCTGTACTAAATGGAACCTGAGCTCTTACATAGGTACTTGAAACAAAATTAGGAACTATATACAGCAAATTTTTTCTGTAAAGATAGATGGTCTCTTCAGATCGTGTAATCAGCATGGACCAAATGTAATTGCTGGGGTAATTAACTAGTGGGGTTAATCTCTCCTTGTTTTCTATAGAGAGAAACTGTGACTTTAAAGATTTATTTGTAATTATGTGTATTGGGGGATGGTATGTGCAACACATGATGTGTTCTCATCAGCCAAAGGTGTCAGATCCACTTGATGTGAGCAGTGAGGCTCCAACTTAGGTCATCTGGAAGAGCAGTATGCACTCCTAACTGCTTAGCATCTCTCCAACCCCAAATTGGGACTTCTTTAATTATTGTATTTAACTGACTATTAATGAATGTAGATAGCCTGAATACTCTTACAATTTACGAAGGAGGTACAATACTAACACTGAGTGATTTAGACTAAGAAAAAGCATGTTGTCATTGCATGACCTTGTTCATCATTTGTGCAACTTCTCTCCTTAGGAAATCATCAAATATGCCGTCTGGTCAACCAGCAGCATAGTTTACATTGCCAATGGGACCAACCTGTGCGCTACCATCGAGGAGATATCTTTGAAAGTGTGGACTATGTTCAGGTCCTAGTTCTTACTAACTCACTTATAAGTATATTATGTTTTAATCCTTTGACTTTTTGTAAATTCAATCACTGAAATGTATGACTACAGTTTAAAGCTTTTAAGATATTTATTGTTTATTAAGTGAATGAAGGCAGATTTTGTTGTGACTTATCAGCTGTATGGATAACGTTTGTTTCCCAAAGTACTAGCACTGTGTCTACATTCATGTGCATTTAATTCTTTTCCCCTATGTTATGGGGATTAGACTTGAACTGTTACTGCTGTTTGATTCAGTTTTCATGTATCCTTCTGAAGCAGTGGTTCTCAGCCTTTCTACTGCTGTGACCCTTCAACCATAAACTTATGCTGTTGCAACTTCATTACTAGTTTCCTACTGTCCTGAATCATGATGGAAATATCTGATATACGACCCTATGTGGTTTGTGACCCACAGGCTGTTGAAAGGCATGACAAGACCTATATACAATGTGGGAGAGAGAACTATCTATCTCTTTCCTGAAATCCTATTATGTTGCTCCTCCAGAAACACCAACAAATTATATTGCCACCAAAAAAAAAAAAAAAAAAAAAAAAAAAAAAAAAAAAAAAAAAAGCTTAAGTAGCATTGCTAGGTGTATGCTTTCTCTAACCATCTCTATTAATATATATACAAGACACAAATTCTTATGCACACGTGTGCACATGCAGCTGTTCTAGCCTGTCTATTTGTCAAGAAAGAATATGTAAATACAATGATACAGAGTGGTATTGCTGGGTGAGTGATAGAAGGAGCATGCACAACCCGATTAATGAACACAAAAAAGATATCAAAACAAAATCAACATTTATCCTTCATAAGACCCATTGTGCACTTTCCTGGAGAAATTTGCAGAGACAAACTGTTACAATAAGAGTCAGGAAAGCATTTCTAGGGGAACAAACCATAAGCAAGTTTGAGCCCCTTAATTTGAATAACCCCAGCAAACGTTAGTAGGAATAGTGTTTTAGTTCGGGTTTCCGTTGCTGTGAAGAGACACCATGATCATGGTAACTCTTATAAAGGAAAACATTTTATTGAATGGCTGACAGTTCAGAGATTCAGTCCATTATCATCATGGAGGAACATGACAGCATGAAGGCAGACATAGTGCTGGAGAAGGAGCTGAAATTCCTACACCTTGATGGATGGGCAACAGGAAGTGAACTGAGATACTGGGCATGGCTTGAGCATATATGAGACCCCAAAGCCTGCTTCCAAAGTGACATACTGCCAATAATGCATACCTACTCCAACAAAGCCACACCTCCTAATAGTGCCACTCCCTATGAGCTTATAGAGGCCAATTACATTAAAACTACCACAAATGGTAAGAAACAAAGATATGTAGGCCTTTCAGGAGGGCCAGCAGCAATGTGAAGCAGATGGTCCTCTGATTTCCATGGTCTGGTCACTAGCACTCCTCTGTGTTTGACTTTGAATATAATATATAAAGACTCAGGCCATCTGAGAGTGTACCTACCTATTGCAAGCCCAAGAATTCTGAGGAAAGAGGAAGGTTTAGAAATATGGTTTAAATCCAGTATGACTTTTGGAGTCCTGGTGGTTTGGGAACTGCCCTGGTCTGGTGCCCTTTCAATTACATCACTTCTGAATAGCAGATGAGTGTGGTTCTATTCATAAGACATACAAGTACAAATTTAGCATGCTTGCTCTTTCTCTCATGTCTTTTGTTTTTCTTCCTCCCATGGTCCTTTTCTAAGTCTCTGTATGAAACCAGTATAATTATGGTGTCCTACAAGTATAGCAAAGATTTTGGAGGAACGCTATATATGTGTATGGCTCTTCATTTGTCTAGTTTCCCCTCTTTAGCTCTAAAGACTGTTTGGAATTCACACCAGTCTTTATCTCTAAATAGCAGCTATATAAAACCCCTAAGAATACTTTTTAAATTGTCTTGTTATTTTTCATGTGTATAAGTTCTTGCCTGCATGTATATGATGTGCATTTTATGTGTGCCTGGTGTCTTCAAAGACCAGAAGAGGGTGTCAAATTCCCTGAGATTGGAGTTAAGAAAGGGTTGTGGGTGCTGAGAACCTAACCAGGTCCTCTGCGAAAGCAGTAAGTGCCCTTAACATCTGAGCTGTCTCTCCAGCTCCTAAGAGTACTTTCTTTAGCTTCCTTAATTTTAACTATAGAACTAATTTTTTAGTATAATATCCATTTTAGTTTTGGCAGGGAGAGGAATAAATTACCTTATTAATTAATCACTTACTCTAAACTAGGAAAATCATTTTTAAAAGGAAGTAAAAGGAAAGAAAGACAGTCGGTGCTTTTTCTCACCTTCTAGTGCAAAGTTGAGTGAAAGTTATTAACTGCACTGCACATCTATGAGAGAATGGTGTTAGGACATAGTTCTAAGTAAATGATCCTATTGCTTATTGCTGACCTGCTTTCTGAATTTCTTTTAGACTATTGATGAATGTTCACTAAGTTTTTAGCTTAAGTAAAATCTCCCTCATAACTCTATTTCTATTCACAATTGAATTAAACTTTTTATTTTCTAGTTTGGAGATGATTCATCAACCTCCAGTATGATGTCTGTGAACTTTGATGTTCCTACAAATCAGAGTGATGTCAGTGAGTCTATCAAGGCTTCTCCTGTAGCCCATTCTGTCCTCTGGGTCTGGGGCCGTAACTCTGATGCATATAGGGTAAGTGTGTAAAGAATGATAAGGGCATTTTCTCCCAACAGACATCCTCTTAAAGTGTGGCTGTCCACTGCAGAGATTAATGAGACCTGACACTGCCCAACCTAGTGCAATACACATTGAGAAAACTAACTGTTAAATGGAAGGTGTTCTATTAGGGAATTATGGGTCAGTAAGGTCTTCTCTGAGTTCCTCACAATCCACCATGGCAGATGAAAACCCTGATTCCAGTTTTGCGTGCTAGGTGTAATTAGCTTGTGTCTTCTTCACAGTTCAGTGGGTACTGAATACTAGGCTGATACTAGGATTGGTAGATAAACTTACTGCCCTCTTGAAGTTTTATAGTAGAAGATGCATACAGTGAATATATTGGTAAATATATTTCTAGGCTACCCTGTAGCAGTGAGGTTTCTGGTCCTGGGCTGCCAGAGGTCCAGACCCACAGACCTGCAGCCCCAGACCCCTTAGCCGCCGGCAGCTGATCAGGCCCCCAGAAATGATTCAGACGCTTATATTAACTTCATGCTGTTTAGCCTATGACTTAGGCACATTGCTAGCTAGCTCTTTCATCTTAACTCAACCCATTTCTATTAATCTATCCTGCCACGCAGCCCATGGCTCACCTGTGTTCCTTACATGCTTCTTCTTTGGCAGCTGGCTTGATCTGTCTCTGACTCGGCCCTTCCTGTCCTACCTATTCTGATTCCTCACCTACTTCTTCTATGGTGCCTGTCATGGGCCAAAACAGCTCCTTTATTTTAAAGATTGATATTCACAGCATACAGAAAGACATTCCCACATCACTACCCTGGGGGAAATTTTATGTTAGGTTGTATGCTAGCCAGCACATGAGGGCAAAAAATTTCAGAATTTAATTGGATATTCATATAGTCTAACAATTCAGCCATTAGATTTAATTATTATATAATTCAAATTCCTCTAAGTTTGGATTAGTAGGCCTTTAATATAGTCATTTCTATATAGAAAAATGAGCATTTTACAAATTTCTAAAGGAATTGCTGGGAAGCCAAGACAGGAGGGTTGCTTGAGCATTGGAGTTGCCTTCCTAAAGATATTTGGCATTTAATCAGAGCTTTTGGTTGGGGTTTCTTTGCTTGTTTTCTCAGTATTAGGAGCTTACATGTGCTTCAGGTACAAGTTACAACCTGCACCTAAAAGGAGGTGCCCCTTATTATATATACAAAATCCAAACATAGAGGGGCTAAATTTCAGGCTCAGGTGACTGCAAGGGGCCAGTGACTTTTTTCCTCCCCTTCTTGTGGTACTAAGCACATTATCGGTTTCCTTTGAAAATGTGAGGGGTTGTTAGCAGCTGGATAAGCAAGGCTTTCTGTTCACAAGAGACTGAGACTTGCTTTTTCGTTTCCCTGTAATACCACCAGTCTGTCCTTGGGTCCATCAGCTAATGTAGCCCTGCCCTGCCAGTCTGTGCTGAAGCAAATGGAATAAGTCAGACTAAGAACCTAAGAAGGAATATTATAAGATCCGCCAGAGTGCCCACATTTATCTGGGAAGATTCTGTTCAGCCATTTTTGCACACTGTCTTAGTTACTCTTCTATTACTCTGAAGAAACACCATGACCAAAGCAACTCTTTAAAAAGAGAGCATTTAACTGAGTGCTTGATCACAGTTTCAGAGATTTAGTCCATTATCATCATAGGGGGGTGTATGGCAGCAGGCAGACATGGTGCTGGAGAAGTAGTTGATAGTTAATATCCTGATCCTCAAGAAGAGAGAAAGACACTGGGCTTGGCATGGGCTTTTGAAAGCTCAAAGCCACCTCCCCCTATGAAATACTTCCTCCAAAAAGCCCCATAAATCCTAATTCTTCTAACCTTTTCAAATAGTGCCACTCTCTGGTGACAAAGTATTCAAATGCATGAGCCTATGGAATCATTCTATTCAAACCACCACATATACTTAAATTATTTTTTAATTTGTAGATTTATTCATCTATTTTTATGTATATGAATGTTTTATCTCCTTGTATGTACATGCATTACATGTATGAAGTGACCTGTGTAGACCAGAAGAGGGTATCAGATCCCCTACAACTACAGTTAGAAACCATATGGGTGCTGGGAATGAACCCAGGATCCTTTGGGAGACAAATCAGTGCTCTTAACCTCTGAAACATTGCCCCAGCCCCTAGTAAGCCTAAATTCTTTTAACAGCTCAGGTAACGTTGTAATGTTGAGTCTAACTTAATCTATGAAAAGATTTATTTCTTTCATAGGATAAACAACATATTCTTTGGCCTAAAAGAGCAGACTGTACAGACAGCTATCCCAGAGTCCCCCTCGGTGGGGAATTGCCAACATACTTTCTGCCTCCAGAGAACAAAGGACTCAGGCAAGTGCTGATGGATTTGGCAAAGCACCTGATTCTGCATGACTGTCTTCTGGCGGTTCTTTGAGAGCACCAACCTTGGACTTGAAAGGTTAAGTCTTTGTCTTGTACTCACCCAAACTTTGAAAATATGAATCTTGTTCCTTTTTCTTATGCCAGGATCCACGAACTGACCAGTGATGATTATTCTTCAGAAGAAGAGGCCCAAACCCCTGACTGTTCCATAACTGACTTCAGAAAAAGCCACACTCTGTCCTACTTAGTCAAAGAATTAGAGGTCCGCATGGATCTGAAAGCCAAAATACCCGATGACCATGCACGCAAAGTAAGGCTCACTTAGGCTGCTGTTTATTGCCGTCCATTCTGGGTGACTTCAGAAGCCTCTTAGATGGAACAGAAACTTGAAGGAAGGTGCTTAGTTTTCAGTCAGAGAAACTAAAGTAGCATTAAGAATTGATGAGATGGCTGAGATGTCAGCCATGCTTCTTAACAATGGAGCAGCAGGAAATGCTCCTTGGGGCTGCAGTGTATGGAGTCCTTCTGAGCACTGTAAATGCCTCTAACCCAGATAAGAGGCATAGAACTCTGTCTAATGGAGGCCCTCCTGACTACTTCATCTTAGCTTTGTGCCCTCTGAGCCTCCACAAGTTTATAAAATTAAAGTTTGGAAGTTTTCCTGCTCTGACTTTGTCACTTGCTTTGAACCTGTGTGAGGTCCTTAGGAATCTGTTAATGTGCTAGCCATCCAACAAAACTATGAGTAAGTGCTGTTGATAGTAGTTCCTTTAGTTCTTAGTAATTGTATGTTACTAAGACTACTTTATTCGTATATATAGATGTGTACTCCAGAGATAATATGTTGATTGCCGTAATTTAACAAATATAACTACTTTAAAACCACAAATTAAAGCATTCTCTTTTTATAGGAAAACAGACTATGGCAACTAATTTGGTGGTGGTGCTGGTGGTGTTTTATAGTGACTATTTAAATTTAGTACACATTTGCTAATCAGAAGACCATTTATCAGGTCCTGTTATTGGTTCTTAGGACACAAAAATGACTAAGGCCCAACCTTTCTTTAGAGTCGTTCACAAATACACAAACAATGCAAAAGATAAAGTAGCTGAATTGAGGTCTGGTCCTTTCCAGCTTGGGAAGAGTGCAGAGTTTTAGTATATCCAGTATTGCATGTTGTTGATTCTAGATAATTTCTCATTGGATTCTACACACATAGATTACCTTTAGTGTGAGATGGTATATTACTAGAAAGAGAAACAATCGGAGGCAGACAGGCAGAGACAGAGAATATTTATGTATCTTTTAACTTTCATAGTTACAGGAAACTAGAGCATATATGTGAGCTGATGAATGTTTGTATGACTCATGATGTACATATGATTATACATGAGTAATTGTTCTTGGGGATATGGAGATGCCTCAGTGGGTTAAGTGTTTGCCACATGAGCATGGGGTCCTGAGTTCAGATCCCTGCACCTCTGGGAAAAGCTAAGTGTGGTAGCAAGTGTTTATAATCTCCCATCTGCTAAGAATGGGTAAAGGTCAGCTAGTCTAGCAAATCAATGAGTTCCAAGTCCAGTGAGACTGTGTCTCAAAAATTAGAGGGACAGAGGAGAGGAAGGCACCTTGCATCAGTCTCTGGCCTCCACATGTCACACACACACATACACAAAATATACATACATAGTCATGCACAATACATAAATGAATAAAATTATGAGGCACTCATTTGAAGACTACTGCCATAGAGATTCTTCCAATTGTCTTCCCTATTTTTTTCAATTAAGTCAGTCTTTCTTTTGATATTTTCAGATTTTGCTTTCCCGTATTAAAAACTATACTATCCCAGAAGAAGAAATCGGCTCTTTTTTATTTCATGCTATTAACAAGGTAAGTCATTTGAGGCATCAAAAGCTTAAGTACTTAGTATATGCAATCAAAGTTTTTGATGTAGTTGTTAAAGTTTCTGTTTAGAACCAGTACTGTCTTTTTTACCTAATGGAGGTACTTTGACATTCTCAGCCAAATGCTCCTGTCTGGCTCATTCTAAACGAAGCAGGACTGTACTGGAGAGCAGTAGGAAACAGCACTTTTGCTATCGCCTGCCTTCAGAGAGCTTTGAATTTAGCTCCGCTTCAATACCAGGACATTCCACTAGTCAACCTGGCCAACCTTTTGATTCATTACGGCCTCCATCTCGATGCTACAAAGTTGCTCCTGCAGGCGCTGGCTGTCAACAGCTCCGAGGTGAGGCACTCTTCACTTCTTACAGCCGTGTGCTGGTTGCAAAGTGCACTTTGCTTTTGTCTAAGAGGGATATAAAAAAAGTGGTAAGTTTGTTTTTCAGGGTAGAGTGTGCATATTTCAAGAGAGGAAATAAATATATTTTATTTTGATTATTTATTTATTTATCTTGAGACAGGGTCAGGCTATAAAGCCAGAGATCACTTCAGTTCCCAATTCTCCTGCCTCAGGCTCCTTACTCAAGGTTACAAGCATGTACCATTGTCTTTTCAAATTTGAATAAAGGAAATTTATAATTCTCAGCTAGCTTTTTTTAAAGCTTTCATGTAAATAAAAATTGCATAGCTATGAATATATAATGTCACGTTCTATGGCAGATGGCAGTCTGCAATACCTGACTCTTATTTTATCCCACTCACTACTAGATGAACTTTTCTCAGTATTAGACTATTTTACAATGAAATTTCTTAGTTTATAAATATAGTTATGTCATCTGAGACAAAGCACAGTTAAACACTTGTAAGAAATTATAGGCAGGGGACTGGAAATGTAACTCAGTGGTAGAGCACTTACCTCACAATGCACAACAGCATAGATTCAATGTCAAGGTAACAAATATGTGCTACTGTGCTTAACATGACTACTTTGTTATTTTTAGTTCTTTTAAGGTATCACATCATACTTCATCTTAACAATTTATCACATTAGGTTTGCTGGAATGTGGTTGTAATATAATTACAATTAAGTTGCCCTAACCTAATAACTGAATGATTATGCATTTTATCCCCAGAGAATCCTTTAGAAGAAATGTGAGTGAGTAACTCACGTTTCTTTAAGTTATTCTAAAAACTAAATATTTTAAATATAGGATATTGCCCATTAAAAATTCATAAATTTACAACTGAATTTTAAGCATAATTTTATAATCTCCGTACTTTCTAGAAGGTCAGGTTGTTAGTACGTCCATGAACTGTTACCCAGGGCTTTCTCTGTCACAGACATGGTACCATGAGAATAGATGATATCCATGCTCCAGCATGTGATGGAGTAGGCATACCCATGGAAGGCCCTGTGCTGCTGTAGTCCAGTTTACTTTCTGCTGCTGTCAGCTAAAGCTGCTAAGTGACATTTTTCTGAAGAAAGAAAAACTGAGCTCTCATAGAAATACTTGTCTTTATGTATTTAAAAGTATAATTACATCTTAGTGGTGAAGTGCTGTGGTACTTCCACAGGGTAAAAAGAGAAGTCAAGGAGTCAGGATGAGTGTAGTGAAAAATAACACTTTAGCCAACACTCTCTCCCTAGCTGTCAGCATTTGGAAATACTCACCTAGAACCAGGAATTACAAGTATTTCATAGTAAACTGGAAAGCTTACTACATTTAAAAACTGGTTACTATATAGTTTTAAAGCCATTCATTTCAGTGGTTGCATAGTCCATAGATTGGCATGCCATGACTTACTCTGTAGGTAGCGACAGTCTTAATGACTATCATTGATAATGGTTTCTACCAGAGCCTTTCTGTATTCCAGGTAACTATCTTAGCACTGAAATTAACAAGTCAGTGAAATAGAAAATATTTTGATAGCCATGTGCCTTACACAGCCAGACAGTCCAGCAAAAAGTCTGGGCCTGTACATATGATCATAAACAAGAACTACAAATCTTAATTAAGATATGCCTTCATCTGAATTGGACATTTCATTTGTTTTCTTATACTAGATTTTTTTTTCACTAGAGCAGGCATCCTCCAGGTGTTTTATATATAATAGTTCATTTTATTGGGAGAACAGCCTTCGGAGCCTTCAGAAATAGACTTTTCCACTCAATAGATGAGTTAATGCACACAAAGACTGAAAGGCGTCAGAACTTACCTGCTTAGATTTGAACATGGGACACTGGCCATAGAGCTCACACTTTAGTCACATTATAGTGCCTCTGAACTGACATTCCTAAGACTGCTTAGCTTATTTGAAAATGCCACTTCTTTGTCTTAGCATTTTTTAGTCTTTTAATAAAAATGTTTGTTTTTTAAGGTGATCTGACTGTGGTAGTCCAAACAGGCCTCAAAGCTTGTGATGCTCCTCTCTATCTGCCTTTCAAGTGCGAGGAGCACAGGCATGTGCCACATGCCCAGTTTAGAAACATGAACTATATATATAGTATGTATATGTTAGAGAACTCACCCTTTTATTCCATTCATTCATGTGAACTTCACAGATGGCAAAGTTAATGTGTGGTCGTAGAGGTCACAGTATATCAGCAATGGTTACTTAAGGGATAGGATTGGAAACCTCTGGGATACCAGAAACATTCTAATTGTTTTATATATTGAGTTGAATAGCAGTTTCCAGGATATATTAATATGTAATATGAAGTTGATTGAGTTACATATTTAAGACTAGTAGATTTTAGTAGTAGACCTTTAGTAGATTTTAATCTTTATTTTAAAAGGTACACTTGTGAATACTGTATAATTTAGAATTGGCTGGTGTGAATAAATGCTCTGTAACCTTTACAGAGCAACCTAAGAAAAGCTCAAAGAAGTATAATGTGAATGTTTATGGTTCTCCAACAGCAGTTCATTTACATTCCACTGGTTTCTTTTTTCTCATCTTTTCAGCCCCTGACCTTTTTGAGCCTGGGAAATGCTTACCTTGCTCTGAAGAATGTCAGTGGTGCACTTGAAGCCTTCAGACGGGCCTTGAAGTTAACCACCAAATGCCCAGAGTGTGAAAGCAGTTTGAAGCTGATCCGCTGCATGCAGTTTTACCCTTTTCTGTACAACATTACCTCTTCTGTTTGTAGTGGTAAGTGCTTGTTAAATGCCAGAAAAATTAGGAGCACACCCAGGGTTGCTGTCATGATTGATAGAACACAAAGATGGTTTTAGAAACATCCTCCAGGATTTTTAAAAGCAAATATCTGGTGTACAGCAGTGAAGTTCATTCATTAATTCCTAGAAGTGCCGTAGGAATTAAGATTTAATTTATTTCCAGAATTCTAGTTGAGAAATACTGGGTAAAGTATACAGTGTAATTGAGAGATAATGATTTTCTCTCCCCTAATTTTTTGTTAATCATAACTGTTATTCATGTTAAAGGAAGTTCATGAAGTCAGTATGTGTCATGAGCACAGTTGTTCATACTTAGTCCTTTAAAACAGCTACTTGTCTTTCTGAGTAGTGGTTCAGATTTACTGTACTTTTTAAATGGTCACCTAATGGTATATCACTGGTGCTCTTTCTCTTTAAGTGTGCCTGCCTCAGTAGAACTAGTAAAAATCCTTTCTAAAGTCACATGAAGTCTAGTCACCTTCATTATAAGAAAAAGATTATCTAGTTCACATTCAGCCTTCGAACTATGATAGACACAGTTTGTATATATGTAGATCTTCAGCACCTACAGTAGTAGGTAGAGAAACATTGGACACTCCATTGATATCCAGATTATAGTGTAATGCTTAAGCAGAGGGCTGGCATTCTAGTTTCTTCAATTTGTGTATTAAAAACAAATCTGACTTTTATGTGACTTGACTTAGATCATTTATAATAGTCTTAAGACCAGAAACTAGTTTCCATAATTCACTTTAGCAGACTGCCTCAAGATTTTAATAGAATTTGGAATAAATCTACTTGCATTATTAAGTACCAAAGTCTCTTAGCAGCATAATAACATAGGTCATATGCATATTAGTGTTTGGCATAATATGAATTAGCATTCTCATGAATGCGGAAGACCTGGAGAGAATTTTAGTAAGGAATAGTCATGTGGCTATCACTAGAATTACACAGATTCATGCCTGAGCCCATACTCTGGCATACTTTCCATCCCAGAAAAATAACGTATCATTACCTGTGCATGGAAGACAATAAAAGCTGTCACATATTTGCTGAGAGAGTTAAGTGAGGTATTTCTAATATAGTAGATAACTGGGTACAAGTAAACCTTCAGGGATTCATAAGAAGACTGGTGGGATGGCTCAGCAGGAAAAGGCACGTGCTGCCAATCCCAAAAACCTGAGTTTGATCTCTGTCACCCACATGGTGGAAGAAGAGAACCAGTTCCCACAAGTTGTCCTCAACCTCCATATGTGTAACCACAGCTACACAGACATGCACGTGCATGCATTAAATAAAGGGGAAATTTATAATAAATACCTAAGTGAAAGTAGGGTTCTTGTTCTGACTTCATCTAGGAAAGGTCACCTTTAGAGGGTGGTGATTACCCAAAAAGAGCCTGTTATTAGGAGAAGCTCATGTCCTTACCTTCCCGGAGGTCTGAACCTTCCTCTATTAGTGACCTGCCTCTAAAATTTATTTTCTTATGTAGTAATGTCGTATTCTTCTGTTCAGACTTTTGTAATTGTTTCTTGCACTTTATTCATACGTCACTCATGTCAACAGAAGGAATTTAGTTGTGATGGACTTGTCTCCAAGAGCCTAACTTGTCCAGGAACAAATAATGTGACACAGATTTTATCAGATATGGAGCATCTGCTATTCTAGATTATCTCGATGATATCCTCTGTTCCAAAACAACTGTGAAAGAAAGCATTTGAGTTTGGAAGATGGACTCAGGAGCAAAAACTGGGCAAGATTCAGGCTTTGTACTTAAATAACAGCTGTGTAAATCATTAGGCCTTCGCTCTGATTACTAGAACAGGCTCTCCCAGTCAGTCTGCGGTGGTGACCATGTGAACAGAAAAATGTCTGACCAGTGGCATTGCCATAGCATCCCAGGTGTGAATCTCAGTGATCATACTGACTGAATTTTACTACTGAATTTTTCTTTATGTATTATTTTAATGAATTCAAGTGTTTTTATGAAAGAAAACTTAAAAGTTTGAATTCTTAAGTTTATTATTTCTGTGAGAATTTTGTAAAATGTGTTATGATCATATTTACCCTCCCCTCTCCCCACCCAAATCTTCCAGAGCCTCTCTCTTCCCTGTGGGACTCATCCACATCAAGGCCAACTCATACTGCCCACATAGTCCTGGGTGTGTGGTCTTTCAGTAGAGCACAGTCAGCTTTTCAGAGGCTGTTCTCTTAGAGAAAGAGGACCCTTGCTCTCGGAGCAGCTCTTTGGCTAGGAAGTGAAACTGCATGGCCAGCTCCTCCTTATGCTGAGATTTGATCTGGTTTAGGCTTGCGCATCTCGGGCGTGCTGTCCCGACACTGAGGTTGAGATGTATGGTTGGCCTGCTGTGTCCAGAAGATGCAGTTTCCATATAGTCATCTACTCTCTGACTATTACTCTTCCCACTTCCCCTTCCACAGTGAGCCCCAGTCTTTGAAGCGGAGAGTATAGTACATGTGTTCTAAGGGCTGAACGTCCTGAAGTCTCCTATTCCTTGTTGCTTGGCCAGTTGTAGACCTCTGTATTGATCATTGCCTACTTTAAACGGAAGCCTTGCTAATGACGCTTAAGAGATGCCTTCATCTGTAGACATAGTGATAAATCAGTAGGAGATGGTTTGATAATGCTCATTTAGCAGAATAACAGTAATAGTTTCTCTCCTAGAGCCTATGATCTACCTAGTCATAGGTTCAGGGCACAGTAATGGTGCCAGGTATGGGTTTCATAGGATCAGGTCTTAAATCCAATCAGAAAGTGGCTGGTTACCTGGCACACTATTGTACCAGTGGCGTGTCTTATCAGGCCAGTCATTATTGTAGTTCATGAGGTCCACAACTTAGTGAAATTGATGACTACTTTTCTTCTCTGAAAGCCTGCATAGCACCTTCCAGTACTAAACTAGCCAGTAGAGTTGATACTTCTAGGTCAGTTCTATTCTGTGACCTAAGTATGTGGTGTTGTCAACAATAGGGAATAAGCATCAATGCACCAAGATACATGTTTACATAAAAACATTACACCTAATCTTTAAAAATTATGAACAGATACCTTACAGAATAAGTTATGCATAAATATCAACATATCTTGGAATTTTAGCCAAGTTTCTACCTAATACATTTCTGATAGCCTTTGCAACAATTTCCAAATTGTGTGTATGATCTTTAGTAGCATGTGATTTACAGATGGATTGCCTTTTATTCTTCTTACAGTGTTTCTGTATGTATCACATGCATTTACAGGAATATCTCTTTTATAACATTCCATCATTCTCTGAGGTTTTAGTCCATTTTTGCAGCCAGAATTTCTGTAAATTTATGGCTTGCTGTGCAGGTGTTCTATAATTTAGATTTTAAAGGAAAAAAAAAAATATTGTGTGTTGCTGCCTCTTGCAGACTCTGCATCATATGCCACCTGCAGTTGAGTGCCTGTGCTTCGCCACTTTTTCATAAGAATTGCTGGGAGTGTGTGTGTTTGTTTTGAGATATTTTTATGGATCCAGTTTGGGGAGGACTTTAATATTTAGTTTGGCCACCTCTTTCCACAGACTGTTAAAGATTAATTAATTAGGACTGCAGTGGTGATTACCAGATAATTCTTTTGACTTATATCTATAAGATAAATGAAGAATAAAAGAAAGTGTGAGCTTATGGGTCTAGAAACAAAGGTTATCATTTGCCCAAGTCAAAGATCAATCAGTAAAACTAAAACTAACCGAAGCCTCTACCTTGCTGCCAGCCTGGCTCATCCATTAACTCTCTTACGTGCAATACACTATAGACCACCCCTAATGTCAAGGTAGTAGAGTTCATGTTTGTAGATTCTTAGAATGTTAATAAAAGTAGTATAATCGCTGTATTTTTGGTGTCATCTCTTAAAAGAAGTATGCACTTAAAATAAAGTATGAATTTCCCTAGCTTAGGAAGATTATGGAGAACAGCCTTAAGCAGCCTAAAAGCATACACAAGGTGCTCTTCTCATTTACATGACAGCAGTATGCTCCCAGGTCTTGCTGCATTGAATTGCACAGAAACTGGTAATTGTACTTGTATTAAGTCAACAAGCAATGTTTTTCTTTAGATATTCCCAGCACTTAGATTTTATGAACAGAATTTTTAGTCTCTGAGGCAGGCGAGATGGCTCACTGGGTAAAGACATTTACTGTCAAGCATGATGATCTGAATTAGATTCCCCAAGACCCACATGGTGGAAGGAGAGAACCAACTCCCAAAGTTGTCATGACTCCCCCTACACACACAGAAATAATGCAATTAAATCTTTTAACATATCTTTATATTTTGTGCTGTGGAAGACAGTGAATATATATAGCCTAACTAATTTGAAGTCAACTTGACACACACTGGATTCATTTGAAAAGAGTGACTCTCAACTGAGAAACCGTCTCCTTAAGGTCCAGCTGTCGGGGCATTTTCTTAGTTAGCAATTGATGTGAGATGGGTGTTGCCACTGTAAACTAGTGGTGTGAGTGCATAAGAAGGCAGGCTGAGTGAGCCATGTGGAGCAGGCCAGACAGCAGCATCCTCCGCAGCCTCTGCATCAGCTCCTGTTTCCGGGTCCCTGCCGACATCCCTGCATGATGAGCTACAAGCTGTGAGATGAAATAAGTCCTTCCTTATGAACTTGCTTTGATCATGATGTTTCATCACATCAGTAGAAACCATAACTAAGACAATGTGTAAGACTCTCCGGGCTGTTCAGTCTTCGGCAGGGCCTTGCAGTATAGCTCAGACTGCACTTAATGCTCTTCTGGCCTTATTCTTCTGAAGGCTGGGCTTACAGGAATGCACCACCATTCCAAGCTCTCTTCTTAAAGTATAATGAAAATCCTACATGTAAATTTTTTTTTCTTTTGAGAAATGAGCCTACTGACCCTTATGCCAGCTCTTTCCACAACTACCCAGCCTTTCAGTATAGATTACTAACCTGGGCTGGGAGTGTATAGTAACAAAGGGCCTCTCTAGAGTGGGCAAGGCCCTGGAGGTAATCTCCAGCAAAAAGAAGTGGAGAAACAGAGTCCTAGCCAAATAATACCTAAGAAAAATTGAACATGATAGGAATGAGCTATGGTGGATATGTCTGTGATCTATTGATCTCATCCCACACAGTGCTGGGAACTGAATGACCCCAGGCTCTCTCCTAAGTTTTCTACAACTGAGCAGTTTCCGCAGCAGTGATAGCAAACATAACCTTTTCTTTATTTTTTAATTTCTTTATTATTGTAAGTGTGCATAATGTGGTAGGTCAGAGTAAATGTCTGTGACATTTATGTGGAGCTCAGATGACAACTTGGTGGAGCTGGATCTCCTTCCACCTTTGTGTGAGGTCTAGGGATCAAACTCAGCTCCCTGGGGTTGCACGGCCATGAGCCATCCCACTCTCCTACGAGTATAATCTGTAAGCAACAAAGTAGCATTTGATTTCTTTCATCCAAAGAACTTGCATGTGGCTTATCCTTTCATTCAGCCAATACTTTATAACAGGAACCGTTCTAGGGCCTGAAAAGCAAACTTACATTCTAGTTCCAAGAAATGGAGAGTGGATGACAGGTTTAATTGTTTAGGGTAAGAGGATTTCTGTGGGGAAACAATACAAGCATGTTAGGGACATCCCACTGAAGAACTGACATTTTCCCAAAGATTGAGGTGGTAATGTATGGACTGGCCGTGTTCATATACAGCACTAGAGGATTTCAGACAGAGATTAATCTATGCAAAGGCTTGGGCAAGGAAGAGACAGTGTGTGAGCGGATGTGGTTGTAGTAGAAATGAAGTGAGGATAAGAGCCTCCTGTTTATTATGTGGCAGATTGCTTTAATAACTGGAGCACTTATTCCTAAAGAAAGATATTGGGAAGGTTTTCAACAGTGATAAAGTGATTGAATTTACATTTTAACTAGATTCTTCTGTCAAGAGTAGATTGTGGTAGAGGGTAGACACAAGAAGGCCTTAGGATGATACTTCCAAAGATACCATGAGAGGGGCTGGGAGATGGCTCAGAAAGTAACTGCTTATTACATAAGTCTGAGGCCCTCAGTTCAGCTCTCTAGCACCCATATAAAAGCCAGGTATTGCTCCACAGCTATAACTCTGGCACTGGTTGGGGGAAGGGTAGTTGGAGCAGAGATAGCAGGATTCCAGAGGCTCACTAGCTAGCAAGCCTAGTTATCAGTGGGCTCCAGATTCAGTGAGAGACTTCTTTTTCAAAAAAATAAGATGGAGGGGATAGAGGAAGTCTCCCATTGTTAACCTCTACATGTACAGCAAGCTCAAGAGCGCTCATGTGTGTACACACACACACACACACACACACACACACACACACACACACACACACACACACACACACACACACACACACACACACACACACACACGTCCATGAGAGGTAATACTGGCCTGAGTCAGTCACAGAGGAGAAAAGAAGGTGAGAAATTATCATGTCTAGGATGAAGCAGAATGTCTGTAAAAAGGGATTGTGGAGAATGACAAAGAAGACAAGGAAGTCAGTTCCCCACCAGCTGATGCAACTTAATAGAAGAGTGAAGATGGGTGAGCAGGCTGAGGGAAGAAAGCCATATGCACAGTTGGCTATGTGAATATTATAATCAGTGAAGGACAAGCTAGGAACTATGATTGTGAGCCATAGGCACCTGGGTTTTTTTAAATCACAACCTTGGATGGAAGTGCCTGAGGAACTAATATAGAATGGAGAATATATCAACAATTAATTAGTAGGGCCTTTTAACCTACTTTAGAGGCGGGGAAGATGAAGAATTGGAAGGAAGTAGACAATGTGGTAGGAAAAAGTGTAAGTAAATATCTATCCACAAGTGAGAAGTATTCAGAAGAGCAATCATATACCCAGCAGGTACATCCTGAGATGCTGAGTTAGGTGAAGACAGGACAAATCCAGGATTGGAGATTGTTGGTAATCTTTTAAACCCTTATAGGAAATGGGTTTGAAGAAGGTGAGAAAATGGAATGGCAAGCTTTATGAAGGTGCAAAAAAGTAGGGTATAGTTGGAGAGGACTGTGAGATTTAGGATATTTGTTATGTTTTAAAAAATAGAATATATTGCAGCATATTTGCCTAAGGATAATCTAATAAAATGGGAGAAATAATAGAGTCAGGAAAGAGCTCACTGTGTCTCAGAATAGAGTTCTCTAGAAGAAGGGAGGGAGTTGCAGAAAGGAGGGCAGAAAGGTGGAGGGACCCACAATGTCTCTAGATGGAGCAGCGACAGCATACGGGTAGCATCGACATCCACGTGTGCTCAAAGATTTAGTGGTAGAATTGTTGGTTGCTTCTCAGCAAAATAAGAGTTGAATTGCCAGAGCAGAGTAAAAAGGATCTGAGAGAGCAGAGAGAGAGCCCATGAGGGAAGAGGGACTGAAAATTGTTGTTTAGAATGTGAATTGACTAGAGAGGCTTCTAACTTTGCTAAGTAGATAAATGTCAGTGTCACTAATCAAAAAAAGGAAGCTCAGAGGAGAAATAGCCCCAGCATTGGTATTGTACTGGAGTAACAGGTTCACTGGAACCTATGTTCATTTACTGCCTTAGGTGTCTTTTTCCACTTACATGTTCTGATCACTGTTCCTAATGGAGGGAAGTCAGAGCGGAACCTGGAGGTAAGAACCAAACCAGAGACCGCTTAGGAGTTTTGCTTACTGTCTTGCTTGCTTCTTCCTGGTTTTCTCAGCTTGCTTTCTAACTCAAGCCAGGACCATGTACCAGGGCTGAAACTGTCTTGAGTAAGCTCATCTTCCTCTATCAACCACTAATCAAGAAAATGTCCTATGGACTTGTCTACAGGCAATCTGATAGAGGCATTTTCTCAATAGGGGTTCCCTCTTCCCAGATAACTCAAGTTTTGTGACAATATTGACAAAAAGTTTAACTTGAACATAAGCTTCGCTCTCACAGAGTGGCATTTGCATGAATCTTCCCCTTTCAAAAAGGTTGTTGACAGAATACATGCCCTTCGCATGCATGCAGTACCCATCCCTCCCATCCCTCACTGGTAGACAGTAATTCGTACCTTGGTTGATCCTTTTTGTATGTTGGGAAACAACTCCATGTTTGGAGAGCTTTTTAAAAATAGAGTGCTGTATAATAAAGCCCAGATGTGATCACTGGATGACATCTACCGAATTAATGGTCTGATGGGAACAAAACATTGAATGTGGGAAAAGAGTGGATGAGATTTTCAAATACAGATGACAAAGGAACATGTCCTGAGGATGCTCCTGTCTGTGTAGGTTTGGATATGTGTCCCTTCTCTGTCAGTGCTGACACTCAGCCTTAGTGCTCCCTGAATAGGATGCAGATAACAGAGTGGAAGTAAGATACTGCAAACCCAGTAATGACACAGATTGACTATTGGTACTCAAGTGGGTAGACATGTCCCAATCCAAAACCTATTTATCCTCACCTCCAAATCCAAAGATCTGGAGTGAAGAAAGTGGAGAACTTTATTACTGAACTCTACAAGACTGCTCTGAACACTATTATAGAGGAACGTGGGTGGAAGTTTAAACTTTAATGGGGAAAGAGAGATGACCTAGTGGGAAAGGCACATACCATTAAACCTGAGCTGTTCACCAGGATTTATACGGTGGAAGGAAAAAAAATTAGATCCCCTATGACTCCCACACATGCTCTATGCATGCACAAGCACATATCTACATACTAAAAAATGTAATTAAAAATTAATTCTATTAAACTTCGGTAAAATACACTCACTATGCATATAAGCAATGATAAGACTTCCTGGCCCTTACATCTGAGTCCTATGAGGAATCACTAGCCCCAAGGCCTGAGCAATTACAGAAATACTAAGTTTCAGGGTTTTGTTTGAAGATGTTGTCTTTACAGTTTACTAAATGCAAAGAAGTACAACCCAGTTAGCCTTAAGCACTAACAGTCTTGGCCTTGTATCATACCCTAGCTCTAGGAGAAAGGGCAAGCCTGCTGCTCCCAACAGGTACTTTTGGTATCTGGTCACTGTCCCGTACACATTGCTGTGCTGCCAGTCACAGTATAGGAAAGGATGTCTGTTGTCTTTCCTCAGCTTCAGCCAGTGACTGCTTACATGGGCTAGGTGACCAGAGACAGTTATGAGCAGCTAGGGAAACTGAGTCACTCTGTTATCTATGAACTTCCCCAAGTTAAGAATTGAATAAAATCAACCTATTGCAAGAGAAAGTGAGCCTTACAGAGCTGTCCTGAATTTAAGGTCATTGACTAAATAGGAACTTTTTCTTAGATCCAAAAGAAACTCCATTTCTCAAAATTCTGGTGCTTAGACAAAAGCCAGCATTCCTCAAGAACTTGGGAAGCTGGGTACCCTCTGCCAAAGGAACCTTTTCCTTATTGCTGGCAGAAGGGACAAATGGCTGCCAGTGGTACCTATTAGCACACCAAAGCCCATACTGACCTCCCAGCTCTCTCAGTAAAACAGGTATCTGTTACACATTCAGAGTCCATTCTGTCATCCTGGCTCTTCTCAGTTCTTCCCTCTCCCTAAGCCCTACCCTGAACTTCCTCCAGCTCAGGAGCATCCTTGTCCCCAGCTTCTCCTCTCTTTATAACCCTGCTATATCAGCTATACACTCCCTGGGTCTCTTTTGTCTTTTTCTCCCCAACCCCACATTCTACTCTGCTTCTCTCATGGCCAGGCCCAATCTGCTGGCTGTATTCAGTATACTTTATCTGCTCTGGACTCTTCCTGCTGCCTCTGGCTATTCTCTCCCTCATATCTATACTAAAAACCTTCCCCTCAACCATACCATGGAGCCGTCATGTCATCAGTTTATACATGTCTGCTTTTTACAAAGTTTACAAATTGAACCAAATGCCGGCATATAATGAATGCATTGTGTGTACTCTACTTTTTTAAACATGTATGTCCACACTGATGTTTTCAGTAACTCTTCCCCACAAACTTGCATCCTTATTCTACAAACCAACAACATATCCAGTTTTGAAGGCCCACATCTGTCCTGTGACTTATTTGGTCCCCTATTTTGCTGTGTGTGTGTGTGTGTGTGTGTGTGTGTGTGTGTGTGTGTGTGTGTGTGTGTTTGTTTTTTTGGGTTTTGGGGGTTTTTTGGTTTTTGTTTTTTCCTGAGATAAGGCCTCATTATGTAGCCCTAGCTGGCCTGGAACTGGCTTTAAAGGTGTACACCACTGTGCCAGCTCCTGGTCTGCTAATATAAGTGATATTATGACTAGTCACTGTGGTGTGATTTTCTGAGCTTCATGAGAGCAAGGACTAAGCTTTTTCACCTTTATTCCCATCATACCTTCTGTTCCTCATGTATTTGGTTTACTTACTTGAGTGGTGTAGCAGCTGGTGGTACTTGGCATCTCAATATTCAGAATACCTGCATGAACAATGGTAACAAGTAATTGTTGTTAGACCCTATTTACCAGAGTCCTATGTAGAACCATCTCTTATGTGCATTTGTCAGTATACAGCTTTTTAAAGTCTGTAGCTTCTGCCATAGCAGGAAAATAGGAAAAAAATGGTCTTGTCTCACTTATCCATGACAAACTGATATTCTCCCAACCTGCTTCCATTATTTTTAATATACATTACAAGCAAATATCTCTTCTGACTCAAATTCAGTATTTGTATCTGCAAATAATAGGAATCCTGAGGAATTCAGTTGAGCTTAGATTCTCAATATCCTAGCTTGTAGGAAATTTCTCCAAGTTTAAGTATGCCACACTTAAATTAAAAAGAATAATGGTTATGGATAGTGGTTAACTTTTTCTATATAGTTTCTGAATGAAAATTCTCTTATAGTAAACTTGTTTAAGATTCTAATGATGCTGCTGACTATGATCTGGCCATTCACATTTCTAAAGGCAGAGCCTGGATTTCTCACTGAAGTAGTTCATAACAGCAATTTGTGATTCTGTTTCTACTGACACCAACCTTGCTTCCTAGCTTGATCATCTAAGAAAGGGCCATGGGACAGAATTAAGGAGCCAGATTTTGTTTTCTGCTCTATGACAGTAGAGATCAGTTCAACACCAAGCAGATAAACGCACCCCTACTTCCCTTGGGATAGAATTCAACCTCAGCATATGTAATATGAGGGACACACACAGGGTCATGTGCTTTGCTTCTTTTTCCTTTCTTCCCTACCTGCCTTCTGACTCATTCACCTCTCCAGGAGGGAATCACAGTGTCCACCAGTGATTGCCAATTTCAAGTGTTAAGGATAGCTTCTTTCTCTCTGGCAGTACACTTTGAAGGTCAGTCAGTATATAGGTAGTACTTTAAAGTTCCTACAAAGAATTTCACTGGACTATAATTGCTGAATAGGAAATCTAAGGAAGCATTCCTGTTGATAAATTCATTTCTGTTTTCCCCGAATAGAAGACAGCATAGGACAAGGTGAAGCATCTTCATCAGTCTCTCAGCTCCAGTCCTTAGCAACGGCTCCATGTTATCCTAGTTTTAAGATGTTCTGAATTCCTACTTTAGCAGTGGTTCCAAGAATTGTTGTTTCCCCCAAGAGTCTCTGCACAGAGGGCAGTAGCCTATCTCTTCAGTTCAGATATTTAAAAAAAAAAAAAAAAAAATGAATAAAACTGGATCATTAGTTTGTACAGATTTGTGGGCATGGTTTAGACCGACACGGTATTTCACTTCGTGGCATGGGGTGTTCCTCTTGATCTTTAAAGGGAGGGACACAGACTCACCTGTTACCACCCGATACAAAGGCCTCTGTTGTCAGTAAGATGACAGTAACTCTTCCAGCAGCTTCCCAGTAACTCACACTAAAGCCCGAGGAGCAAACATCTCCTGATGTTTTAAGTTCTTTTAATATAAGAATGGTGAAGAGCTGAACATTGTGGTTTTGTGCAGGGAATGATTTATTTTGTTACTTTTTTCTGCATTTTTTTTCTGTTTTGTTCGTTGCTTTTTTAAAAAAGATTGTTTCCAAAGGGAATAAATATGAAACAGTGATATAACTTGTTTTTAAAACATTCATGGGGGTACCTAATTATAAAACAAAACCTGGTTTTATAACTGCATAATTCTGAGTAGAAAGGTAAGGGAGAAAGTTCCCAACTATTGAGAGTAATTCATCTCTGTTAAAGGATATGGGTCTGCACTTCCCCCTCGAGTGCCTTTTATTTAACTGGACATCACAGAATGCTTTCTATAAGGTAACGTATCTCACAACCAGAAGAAAGAAGGCTACTGTAGAATGTAACCTAAACTGTTAGAGCAGGGCTCTAGGCAAACCTCTCAAATATTCCACCATTCACAAAACTCACCTTTCTATGATCAACTTTGCCTTCAAATTCTAGCTCCCATGACCAGTCTGTTTAATTATTGTATCTTGAGAATTCACTGCATTCTTGAAAGCAGTGTTCTTGCTTGGGAGGGGACAGGAACTTAGCAGCAGAAAGATTTGGATGAAGCTCTGACCATGTCAATAACCTTGAGAATGTTGTTGGCTGCATGGAGCTAAGTGTAGACTGAGCTTCCTTCACATGGTGTCCACTCTTAGGGTTTGTGCTGCAAGGTGATGTACTCACCCTTACAGTGTCCCTCAAAGACCACAGGCCTACTGTGAGACTAACTTCTAACAGATGCCTTGGGAGCTCAGAAATGCTTAGTGGTCAGAGCTAAGTTGGTTACTATTTCTCCTCAAAGACTGATAGGATCTTCGCCTCCAGCATCCCCTCAACACAGGCATGCATGCATGCATATGCATGCACAGAGATGCATGCACACACTACAGACACACATGCACATATACATATGCATGCACACACGTGCACAAATATGCAGGCACACATGTGAACATTCACTCACTCTCTGAAGTTAAGCCCCTACCTCAATAACTTCCAGTGGGTCATACTAAGAGATTCTTCAGTGGCCAAAGCTAAAAGACCTTCTTTTAAAGAACAATGATACCAGGATAACTTCTTGTTCCTTTATGGCTTTTCAAGGTAACATTATTAACAACAGCAGCTTATCCCATGCTGACAATGGTCTCACTCTTTATATTTAATTCACAGCAAGTGAATGAAGATACACTATTTTTAAACTCAATTTACAGTTGAGGGATCTGGTACACAAAGATATGGAAAGTAACACCATGAACTATAGTACTAACAGTCCTAGAGACAGAATTTGCACTCAGGAAATCTGGTACCAAGCTGTGCTCCCGACCATGATCATGCCAAAAGAGCCAAACCATCTTCTCTATGATACCAACTATAGTTACTTTGCTGAGAGTTCCATAGTCTTGCTCCATAGTATTAGTTGGCCTCATTTTTGATGCTCATGCCTCAGCCTTCCTGATTATATGTGAGGAACACCTCCTGCCTAAGATTTATCTTAGCATGTAAGTGATAACACTTGTTAGGAAGTGGAAAGTAGTTTTCTAGGAATTTGGTGAACAGAATTAATGAGAAGAAAAGAGGTTGCCTAACTTTAGAATTGACAAGAGCTACCTAGAACTTAATTTACTCTGAAACTCTATCTACAAATCAGTTGTACCTTTTCCCACAAATTACTTAGATTTTGACAAGTAGTAACTAGTTCTTTTTTCCACAGCACCCTTATAAACTAGGTCAATATCAATAACCCTAGTACAGAGCAGATACTCCACACAGAGAAGAGGTATTGAATAGCTGAAGCCTCCACAGCGGTTCTAGAAGCAGAAGAGCCCTCCTTGGAGTTTCCTGCTTAGCTGAGATTGCTTTACAGTCTCTTACTTCTATAAGGAAAGAAGAGTTAGAATTGAATTAGATGAGAATGCTTTGTAAGCAAGTCCAGAGCATTATGCATAGAAGAATGCTTGTCTTTTCACCTGGGATCTTGTTAGCTGAAGCATTTCATTTAAATCATGAGGTTCTTGTTAAGAGTTATAGCATCTCAAGGTTAGTCTAAGCCATAAAGTATCTTCCCTTTTACATCAGTTCAAAATAAACGTGTATACAAAACACTGTTGTTACACTCCGTGCATGTGCACATCTTTCTGTCTGTCAGAATCTTGCTGTGTTTCTCATGCTGGCCTCTGATCCTCCTGCTTCAGCATACCCATCTATTTGGGGTGTTGTTTTGTGGTACTGGATTCAATACTTTATCTTTAACAACAATATAATCTATCAGCAAATTAAGTAATGTTTATAAAGGCTTGTCAGTTCTCCTCTGAGTTGGAGCAGAAGTATACTGTGATCTAGAGAACATAGACTTTAGCTCTTTCTAAAGTATTTTGATAATACTTTCCCATACCACACTCAGATGACTGGAAATGTAATTTGAAAGTTAGGCAACTTAACTTACCAGTAACCCAGATACTTAGACAAATCACAATTAACTCAAAACCAGTCTGTTTATAACTATTGGTGTAAGAAATCTAGTGTTAATAGTTCTTTTTTTTTTCAAGATTTTTTTTTTAAATTATGTGTATTCTGTGTCTGTGTGTAGGTAGTTCTGGTACACAAGGAAGCCAGAGGCCTTAGTCCCCCTGGATAGGGGTGATGGTGATGCTGCTCAGCAGATATGCTAGGAAATGAACTCACGTTCTATGCAAGATAAATATGTGTTCTTAACCACTGAGATATCTCTCCAGCGCCAACAGCCTTAATAGTTAAAGCATTTGGTTTTCATTGGGCCGTTCTGATGCTTTGTACTGCTAAGAAATGGCTCATACATGATAACTTCCTGTTCTTCCTTCCTTCCCCTCTTCTGTTTCCCTTGAGAGCTACTGGCTTCGCTTTGGGATTTGGAGGACAAGACATTCTTCAGCTTCACAGATGTTGCTTCCCAAGAGGGTCCAGGTCTGAGGCTATTCAGGAAGACCCATTTTAGCTTTGAGGTCTTTTGAAGATCATACCTTACAGGTGCCTCTGAGACGTGTTTTTTATTGCAGGCATTTGAAAGGATGAAATATTTTTGTAGTAGGAAAAGTGAAAGAGAAGAGAAACTAGATGATGTGATGGATAGCATCCAAAAACTGAACTGGCCTTTACTTTGATAATATTACAGTTTATACAACCTTTCATCAATGTGAAAAATGATTTAATCAGTTCTTATCACTAATTCCTCTCTGCTTTTACTAGCCATGCTTATTTATATCCCAATCAAGAATTGTCTCTAGGAAGTGTGAAGTTCTTTGTAGTACATTAAAGTCATTTGGATGTGGAGAGTTGTCGATCGTGCATTTTATTTTAGTATTGTTACACTTAGTTCTCTGTACTTAATTGTTCACACCAACTGGTAAAAACACAGGTGGGTACAAATCAACACCCTGTCCTCCCATGATGGAATGTAGGGAGAGACTGCAGCTCCCAGCGCTCATGGCTCCCTTCCCGTTGGCCCTTTGTGGACACATGGGCATGCACACTGTGTCTGTCAGATTGTGTTCCCCATCACATCCCAGACAAGGATAGAATTCCTGCTCCTTTGACTCCGACACCTTTTCATTGCCTGCAATGCTGCCTTCCATCCTCTCTGTTGGAAGGACTCTTGAGTAAAGGATGATAGATCTGACTAAAATTCCAGATTTACCATATAACCTAGCTTGAATTATTATTATTTTCCCTAAAAATCAGTCTCCTTGTCTCAAAAAAAGAAAAAGGTACCAGTTTTTATAAGAGCTGAGAGGAAGGATAAAACACATAGTACTCAGTAAATGCTGGTGCTTCCCCTCCTGTAGGCTCATGGGATGCTTCAGAATTGAAATTATGGCTCCTCAAAGGGTTTTCTTGGAAGGACTTACTTGGCACACCATGCTATATCAGCATTATTTGTCTTGTATTTGCTATCTTCCCAAGCTGCTTTTAAGTTTCTTGAAAGCAAGAGCTCTTGAAACTGAATCCTTGGCATTGGCAGTATCTTTACTGTATGTGAGAAACATTTCTGTCAAAGAGACACCCTCAGCCTGCAGTCACACTTGAATGTCCTGATGAAGCAAAAAAATTACTTATATATTCTTACCCAAATGGTTATCTCCAATAAGAAATCTGTGGCCTTCCGGTGACTTCCTCTTTAGTGGCAGTGTACATAGAACAGAAAGGGAGAAGACAGCCATTCAGTGAGCCCAACCATCTGGAAAAAACAGTGACAAAAGAGCTACAGCAGACATAACGAGCTAGTATTCTGGGACCTATGGGGTGGCACTCAGTACTGGGAGCTGTTTGCATCAACGGATATCCCTGATAGACTCAAATCCTTTGACTCATGCACAACTGTAGTGAAATCAGTCCCAGTGTGTGAAGCAAGAAGATATCGAGCAGTGCCAGGATTTCATTCAAGATTTATCATTTTGTTCTTAGCACATCTTTTACCAAGGCAGCCAGAACATGCTGTCTAAAAGAAAATCAGGTGACCTTTTTGCACTGCAGTCTTAATGTGGGATTGTTGCTATCACCCTCTGTTAATTCCTTGGGGTTTTAATGCATATAACTTCTTAGTGATCCCTCACCTTTTGATATGTCTCATTTTGAACCACATGAAAGAATAGTATATTTCTCCATAATCCATTATTCTCAGACATATCCAGGCTCGACATTTCTCACTTTTTATAGTATTTTTAGCCTCAAGAGGATATTTTACAGTGGGGATGGATAAAGACAGGATCTTGAAGCTTGATCTTTGTTGCCTGTCAGCTTTTCACCAAAATAGTTGATTCTTACAATAGCATAGCAGCCCAAAACCTGAACTTCGGTGCAAAGTCATGAGTCGCACGCTTACTCCTGTGCTCTGATGTTTGCGTTGCTTGCGTTGTCACCTTTTGCTCTTGATGCTTCGGGACCGTGCATTATGAGCAGCAGGAGAGATGTTTCTAATAGATATGTCTATGTCTCTTGTCATTGAGGTCATTGTCATGAGAAAAGCCTGGACAACAGCCATGACAAACAGAAATATTTTGACAATCTACAGTCACTGGATGCTGCTGAAGAAGAGCCCTCTGAGCGAGGAGCAAAGGAGGACCCTGTGCTTTCTGTTGAGAGCGCAGGGAGGGAGTCAGACGCCCTTAGACTTGAAAGTAAGTTGACTTGACCTGAGCTGTGCTTCTGTGGGAAAATCAGTTCCCAAACCCCAGGCTTGCATTCTTCTCTTCTCTTAAGAGTGTGTGTCCTTGTACCAGGCACTTGTAAAGTCGGGAGGGTGGCCATCACATGATTAGACAGAAGACACTGTAATGGAGACATGCTCTTCCGCTTTCTTCCATCCCGCCCTCTGCTGGAACAAACTTGGTCCGTGTGTGCAGTCTTTCTTGTCAGAGCTATCAGTCTGCAGTGGGTCCCTGATGGAAGGGAAGTCTTTGGGACTTCTGTAATCGCTTGCTCTTGACCCTGGCCTGTCCTCAGATGCTCTTTCACTTTCTTCACTTATTCTGTCCTGTGTCAGAAGGATACCTGTATCCTGGCCTTGCTCTGCTTTCCTGCCCTGCAGTCCCTTGCCTCAGCTGGTACAGATTCCTGTCAGTACACCAGTGGCTCCCAGACTTTACCTGACCTAAGGCTTCTCCACAGCTCCGACTGATCTTTGTAGGCTTGTTATCTTGATGTACAGGAGCTTTAAATCTAATATGTCTGCCATTGACCTTGACTTTATCTTTGGTCTAATTCTTAAAATGTTTAATTCCTGTATCCCATCTTGTGACTGCAGGTCAACAGACCTTGGCCCCCTTTATTTCCTCTGTATCTCAGACCTGTTGAAGCTCTTTCTTCATCTACTCTCTCTACTACTGTGACTCGGGCTAGCTTCACTTCTGCCTTTCCCCTTAATCTCTTTTCCTAACTGTAAACTTTTACTTTGTATGTGCACTATCTCTGTGTGTGTGCATGCATATAAGTACATATAGAATTAGAATTATATAGAATGTGTGTGTGTGTGTAGAGGAGACAGAAAGAGGGCAAGGTAATGCACGTGATAGATACAGGTTTGTTTTTTTAAGCAGAAGCAGCCATTGTTATGGATTTCTGGTGTGTCCAAAAATCCAGTTCTAATCAGGTGATTTTCAAGGCTATTATGACTCAGAAGAATCAGAATTGCTATGGGCTATGAGGTGGCTTGGCCCCCATTCCCCTTGTAACTATACCAGTTAGCCGGAAGAACAAGACCCATTCCTCTTTCAGACCAGGTTCTCTTGAGCCTCTGTATCTTTCAAACAGACTTATAATAATCTCTCCAAATGCTTTGCTGGACTGGGCATGTGGCTCAAATGGTGATGCTTGCCTGGCAGACACACAGTCATGCTTGGTTCCCCTGTACTGCATACACTGGTCAGCTACAGAGGGAGTTCTAGGCCAGCCTGGTATAGAAGACTGTCTTAGAAAGGGAGGGAGAAATGGGTATCCTAGACATTTCCAGTGTTGTCTCCTCTGTGAAACATTCACAAAGGTTTTCAAACATTTAAGGAACTCCATCTGTTATCTTTTCCCCACATTTTACAAAACACATTAAATTTGCTTGTGTGTCTTGGTTTTCATTGGATTATGAGCTTTCACTAACTTTTTTTTGTTTTAGACTTACTTTTTTTATGTGTATAGGTGTTTTTCTTATGTGTATGTATATTCTACCACATGCATGCAGTGCCTATAGAAGCCAGAAGAAGGCATCAGAACCCCTGGGGTTACAGAGGCTTGATAGTTCACTGCCCTGTGGGTGCTGGGAAGCAAACCAGACCCTCTGTAAGAACAGCAAGCATTCTTACCTGCTAAGCTCTCTCCCCAGATATTAAGATTTAATTTTACTTATTGTTTCATGTGTTAAGTGTTTTGTCTACAGCGTGTTTTTATGAGCATCACATGCATGTCTGGTGCCCCTGGGGTCCAGAACAGGACTTTGGATCACCTTAAATTCGAGTTACAGAAGATTGTGGGCCACATAGGTCCTAGGAACTGAACCTAGGTCTTCTGCAAAAGCATCAAGCACTCTTAACAGCTCATCTAACTCTCTAGCCTTATAATTTTTTGTTTGTTTTCCCTGAGTCAGGGTCTCTCACTGTGTAGCCCTAATTCTTATGTAGATCAGGCTAGACCTGAACTCACAGAGATCCACTTGTTTGCTAACTAAGTGCTGGAATTAAAAGTGTGCCTCCACAATACCCAGCATACAGTTGGGTAGTAAAAATAAATATATTTTGGGTTTAAAAATAAATATATTTTAATTATTTGTGTGTAGACAAATGCCCACAGAAGCCAGAAGAGGTTGTCATATCATCTAGAGCTGGAGTAACAGGTGGCTGTGATCCATCTGACATGAATGCTGGGAATGGAACTGAGGTTTTCTGCATGAGCACGCTTTTTTAAAAAGGTTTTTTTTTTTTTTTTCATTTTACATACCAACCACAGTTCCCCCTCCCACCTCTCCTCCCACTCACCTTTCTACTTATTCCCATCCCACCCCACCCCATCCATTCCTCAGAGACAGTAAGGCCTCCCATGAGGAGTCAACAAAGTCTGGCATATAAGGTTGAGGCAGCACCAAGCCCCTCTCCCCTGTATCAAGGCTGAGCAAAGTATCCTTCTATAGGAAATGGGCTCCAAAAGAGCCAGTTCATGCACTAGGGTCCCCTGCCAGAGCCCCACAAACTTTCCAAGCCACACAACTGTCATCTACATTCACAGGGCCTAGTTTGGTTCCATGCAGATTCCCCAGTTGTCAGTCCAGAGTCAGTGAGCTCCCAGTAGCTCAGGTCAGCAGTCTCTATGGGTTTCCCCACCATGATCTTGACCTCTTTGCTCATATCATCTCCCCTCTTTCTTCTACTGGGCTGGGAGCTCCGCCCAGTGCTTAGCTATGGATCTCTTCGTCTGCTTCCATCAACTGTTTGGGTGAAGATTCTATAATAACAATTAGGGTGGTCATCAGTGTGATTACAGCAGAAGGCCAGTTCAGGCACCCTCTCCTCTATTGCTTGGAGTCTTAGTGGGGTCATCCTGGTGGATTCCTGGGAGTTTCCGTAGCACCAGGTTTCTTTCTAACTCCCAAATGGCTTCCTCTGTCAAGATATCTATTTTATTCTCCTCTCCATCCCTCCCTAACTCTACCATTCTGTTCCCTAGTGTTGTTCTTCCACCTTACCTCCTCCATGCACCCCCCCCCCCCGGGCTCCCAATTTACTCAGGAGATCTTACTACCTATTTCTCCTTTCCAGGCATGAGCACTCTTCACCACTGAGCCTTCTTTTCAATACCCAGATTTTGAACTTTTTACATACCATGTCCTGTGAAACTTTACATTTGTTAATTGAATATAGTATTTGCCTTATGTGGATTGAATTAAAATTTTTACCAAGCAAGGTTGGTAGGATGGCTGCTGTCATGCCTGGTGATCTGAGTTTATTTTCAAAAGTCATGTGGTGCAGTAAGGTTTCTGACTCCCACAGGTTATCCTTCCCCTCCAAGCATATGTGTGTACATACACACAATAAATAAATAAAATATTCAAATTAATACTAATACAAAATCTTTTCTCCTATTATTAAATATTTAAAAGTTTCTGTATAGGAGAGTCAAGTGAGTCCTCAGGGAAGCCACCACTGGTGTGAATGATTGTGTCTTTTCTGCCCACTGTGACCTTAACCCTTAAAGATTTAGAGAAATAATCAGGTCTATTACAAAGTATTAGACTTTAAGAAAACTAACTCTCATTCACCAACTCCCAAGAATTTATCCTTAAATTGAGCAGTCAGCTTGCCCATTTACAGTCAGGATAACTCTTCTCTGGTGCCTGGCAATCTTGTGTCTCTGTTGGCACAGTACACCCACACAGTTCCCTGAACATCCTGAGGTTACTTGGACTGAGAGTCATCAGAAATGACACTGAGTCATACTGAGGGCATTCTATCCATTTATAGAAATGGTCCCTATTTCATTTACAACTCTGTAGTATCTGGGATATTTATGACTACCACGTTAGTCATTATTCTTCTCTAGGACAATTCAGAGTAAAAATCGAACTACAATTTTACCCCATCTCCCTTTTGTATAATATATAATACATCATTGCCTGAGACAGCAGTCACCTAGTGTTTCTGTGTCTTCAGTTCCATGTTCCCCTTGTGTTCTATTCAGCCCCCATACGTAGGATGAGCAATAGTTACCCTGACTGGGAGGGAATTTCTTGGGCCACTTCAGCATCATCCAGACTTACTCAGACAGATTCCTTTTGTCTCCGATGATTCTGCTCACAGTGTGAGAGGAGCGGGCACTTTTAGTCACTCACTTTTCTTGACCATGTGTCAATCACCTAGAGTTCTTTGTCTTATCATCTAGGTACCAATGACATGTCTACAGGAGGACAGTTTTCAGTTCATATGTTAAATCAGTAGGCTTCCTCTGTTGTGATTATCAGTTGTAACAAGTCCTGCTTTTTACCACAAACATATAAATAGTGTGTTTTCATAGACATAGCCAAACACCGACATTAAAGACATTGAGAAGTCTAGTTGGGGGGGTGGGGAGGTTAGAGAAACACAACAGTTAAGTCTTTTCTGGTGACATTAACTGTGGTGGTAACCCTGCCTTTTGGTGGCATTCTATGACTTACATAGTGTTATGCATCGTGTACTAATTTGTGGAATAGATATTATTAAGCCCCCTTATAGATGAACCAATTAAGGCTCAGGAAAGTTAGATAGCTCCTTCAGATTATCAGTAGGTGGCATATCTAAAATTCACATTTAGCTTCCTGATGCGTGGAGTCTCATTATTAGTGGGCTTCAGAAAAAGAGGTTTGATGGGTGAGGCATCATTTTTAGTTAGTAAGATAATTTTAATGATCAGAATAGCTTACTAAAAGTACAAAGATGATCTCAGAAGAAAGATCAGTCTTGATCAAAAATGTACATTCAGCCACTTTACATACCAACACACATTTCTCTAATGATGAAAGAACTTTACTCATGTATCTTTTTTTAAAAATTTCACTTTACTGAGAGTGAAGATAATTCCTCTGATTGACATTTTCAGGTCACTGCTTAGTACTTGTTTCCCTGGTCCACAGATCTTCAGGGCATCACTAGAGAAGAAAGACATAGGGGTTGTAGTCAGAGACACTGGTATCATGACCTGTGGTAGAAGAGTTTCTTTGGTCACGGGCAGCCAGGGGCCTGGAACCACAGATCTGCGGCGCCAGACCCCTTAGCCGCCCAGCCGCCCACTGCTCAGGCCCCCAGAAATGACTCAGATGCTTATATTAACTTTATGCTGTTTGGCCTATGGCTCAGGCACATTGCTAGCTAGCTCTTACATCTTAACTTAACCCATTTTTATTAATCTGTCTGCCACGTGGCCCGTGGCTCACCTGTGTTCCTTACATGTTGCTCCTTTGGTGGCTTGCTTGATCTGCCCCTGACTCCGCCCTTCTTTTCTTACCTATTTTGATTCCTCCTCCTACTTTTTCTATGGTGCCTGTCATGGCCCAAAACAGCTCCTTTATTTAAAGATTGAGATTCACAGCATACAGAAAGGCATTCCCACATCAATGACCTGCTCCCACCACTGCTGGGTGTTAAAACTTGAGCAGGTCACCTTCCTGAGCCAAAGCCTTTTGCATATAGATGCACCTGTTAGTTGAAGGAGCCCTGATGTTGGTGCCAGAGTCTGGGGAAGATTCCCAAGTGCTGTGATTGCTGACTCACACAGGAGAAGAGAGCAGCACAGCCCTCCTTGCCTACCTTGCTGTAAGTGTTTCCATCCAGGCTCTGCTCTCTGATTATCAGCATGAAGTTTATACCAGTTATGTCCTAAGTCCCCAACAGGATCTTCAGCTTTGCAGCCTTACTTGTAATCAGATCACTGACATTTAGGACACTGGAACACCAGAAGTATTGTTCAGGGCCCTACACTGATTGCACACTAATTTAGAACCAAGTTAGTCTGTGTCCTGTGTATGGAATTGATATTAAAAGTAAATACACTCTGCTGGCCTTCATAGTGCTCACCTGTAATCCCAGGGCTTGAAAAGCTGAGGCAGAAAGGAGTTGAAGGCCAGTTCAGGCTATATAGTAAGCTGGAGCCCAGACTGATGGCAACTGGCCTCTCTTCAAACAGACCAGGTCATTTTTAGTATACTATTGCCTAATACTTTTCTTACCAGACCACAGAAGAGAAGTTTTAAGTCAGATCTGAAATTTCTGACTTTCATTTAAACATTGCCTCTAGGCCATTTACTGTCCATGTACTTTTTGTGAACCTAGTACACATCTTCCTAAAATTTGCTCCCTAAAATCTTCTTGAAGGCCCTCTTCTGAAATTGTGAGTGCAGTTTTGTATTCCCAAAAGAAGACCGTCATGTGTTTTATTCCCCTTCTGATGTTCCATTGCCTCAACAATGCCCCTAGCAAGTCATGCACTGGCTTCTGTGGCTACCTTGGGTATCTGGACCTCCATCTCTCCATGGATGATCCACTCCATTGTTCATCAACTCAAACCTTTCTAACACTGCACTAAAACACAGGCTTCCTCCCCCGTGAGGTCAGTGACCTTTCTTGTTACTGTGTGCTTTCATAGCTTGAAGGGGGTTATTCCTGCCCACCCTGCCTCTCCAGCCACTTGAGTGCACTCCTGTCCTTCAACACCTTTGGGGCTGTGGCTCCTGGTCCCATCGCCATCCTCAGAATAGTCTCGCTGAGAGTTTTCTAAGGTTCCCAGCGAAGTATTTGTTGAAGTAACTGTTTTTGAGCCTTCTGTTAGCTGCCACTCTCTCCACTGCATCACCTCAGTGCCTCTGCCCCTCACTTAACGTGCTTTAAGGACTTTCTGCAAGTCTCTCTGTTAGCATGATCTCCTCTGGGATCTCTTAAACTAAGGTGCCCAGACTTAAGCCAGAATGTCCATGTGGTTTTGGAACACTGAAAAATCGCTGAGATGTTTTCATTTAAATTGGGGCACCTACAATAATCTGCATTCCCAGCTCTTCTCTCTGTGATTCCTGACAGAATACCTAACAAGGCAGAAACGCACTGTGAACCCATGTGACCCTCACTGTGGGTATTCACGTTCTCTTCAGTGTCACAATATTTATCCTCCGTTTCCCATGTGAAAATAGTGCCTGGTAAAGGAGCTGAAGGGAAACTGGAGGCGTGGGTGTCAGTCTCTGTTTCAGTTTATATCACACCATCTGCCCCATGGGCTGCAAGCCTAGTGTCGACTCCTACTGCTTGCTCCAGCATTATTGGAAATCTGAGATTCCTCCACAATCCAGACCTGTCACCATACGGAAGGCAGTATTTCCAGCTCTTGCGGATATTTGCACAAGACAGTGTGTTATATGGGGCAATGTCTTCAGATCAGTTCTTCCTTCCATTCTAGTCTAGTCTTTAAGCTCCATGGGTTAAAATATCCCAGCCCTCATCCCACTGCTGTGTACCAGCAGAAAATGTTTAAGTGAGTTATCTGACAGATACATTAAATCCAACTCTATCATGTCGCCCTCTCCTAACTCCATTCTGTGAACAGTATTCTGTTTTCATCCTCAGGTTGAGAACTGACATCCACTTCATATTAAAAACCTGCTATTTCACACAAGTCTTTAAAATCTTGAAATCATCTTTAAACTTACCCTATTTTTTCTTCGAAAGTTCTTTTTGCAGTCCCAAAGTCAACTTGCTTTGTTCCATGAAATGCCGTTCTGGTCCCGTGTTCTGTCCTTTCTTGTCCCTTACCTCCCACACCTTCACCACCCAACTCACTACTCCTAGACCTGGGCTGTCATCAGCCTCTCGGTTTACACACACTTCATTCTTAGGCTTAGGGAGCACAAGGTTCCTTTTGTAAGAACCCCCCACTTCTTCCACACTCCACCAGCTTCCCTCGGAATTATCCTTGCTCATTGCCTGTCCACATGCTTTGTTCTAATTAACTTGCAGTTAATAGCACCTTCACACATGTCTTCCTTGTTCTTGTATACATACCTATTTTGGTCCATAAATACATGAGCTAATGCACATATGCCTTTTAGAAAGTTTCCTCCAGGCTGCTTCTCTGTCTAAAACCTTAGTGTAACACTCTGCCTTTCTCTGAGCATTATGTGATTGCATTCAAATAATTTTGTATTATAAAAGAATCCTAATTGTCTCAAATATATAGGCTTGTTTCCAAGTTTATTATTAATGGTTATATTTAATTTTCCAGAGTCAAAAGCTTCATGTGCTTTTTGCTCCCATCAAAATAGTTTATGGCAGAGATAGATGCATACATAGGAAAAGCTAAATAAACAATGGTTTCCCTCATCCAGAACATATAGCCCATTGAGGAGTAAATATAAACTCTGTATGTAAGAACCTAAGAACTGCTGTCTCACTGGCTCAAACACTCCTTGGAGTGCACTAGATGTAAGCAGAAAAAGCCTGAAGCAATTCCAGGGCCTTTCTTCACCTGAATACTGGCTTCCATTATGAAATGCTTTCTCTCTGATAAGTCTAAAATATACATTAGTATAAGACTAAGTGTGTGCAGTCCACATTACCAATGCAGTGGGAAGCAATAACCTTGAAAACTTAGACATTTGGCAGCACATTTTAGCCAATTCTGAAACAAAGCAAGAATTCCTAACCACAGCATATAACCACAGCCTATGTCCTAGTTGGGGTTTTTATTGCTGTGATAAACACTGTGACCAAAAGCAAAGTTTATTTCATATTACAGCTCACAGTCCATCATGAAGGGAAGTCAAGACAGGAACTTGGGAGCAGGAACTGCGTCCTGGCTTATTCTCCATGGCTTGCGCAGCCTGCCCTCTTAGGGATGACACCAACCCACATTGAGTTGACTGGGCCCTCCCACATAAAATATTAATCAAGAAAATATTCCACACACGTGCCTACAGGCTGATCTGATAGAGGCATTTTCTTAACTAGTGTTCCTAGAAAACTCTAGCTTGTGTCAAGTTAATAAAAAAATAAAAACCC
The DNA here is from genome assembly GCA_033318265.1 of Phyllotis vaccarum. Lineage (NCBI taxonomy): Eukaryota > Metazoa > Chordata > Mammalia > Rodentia > Cricetidae > Phyllotis > Phyllotis vaccarum. Next base: position 124,187,792 of record JARWLC010000001.1, on the reverse strand, counting down.
AACCAGCAGAGCCTCCTTACGCAATCTGACTAGACACTGAGAAAGTGGTCAGTGGTCTCCCTTTGGCCAAAGCTACATTTTGTAAGCTTGTATGATTTTCTGGATGAAATTTATTGAAGGCTTTTCTGTCTGAGAATGGAGTAAAGGAATCCTTTGGGATTCATAGGAAGAGAAAAGGAAAGAACCTGAAACTCAGAAGAGGAGCAAGTAGAGACAACTCGGACAACTCAGTCAGATGCCAGGCAGCTCTTCCATGTTCGTTGCTTTGGGGTTTCCCCTGGCAGCTCTCTGGGCTGTTTTCTTGGCTAATATGAAATCTGATTTTCTGTTACTTGCCATTTAGCTGGATGAGCTCCAGACTTTTGTTATGTGACCACCTGACAAGGGCAAGACAGAATTAGCAGATCCTCAAGAACATCACAGATCAGCTTGCTCTGAGCTCCACTACACTCTCTTCCCCTGCTGCTGGGGTCTGCTGTGTGCTGGGCCCAGGGCTGAACATTAGGAATATCCTAGCAAGATAGAGACCTAAAGTTAGATTCTTGTTGGCCTATATTTATATCCCTGGCCACGTGATCTAGACATCAACCAAGCACTTTGTTTCAGTATCCGGAAGAGAGGACTTTGGAAAACTAGATCCTTTCTCAGAGTATAGACCATAATCATAAAAGCTGTAGAAAGCAGCAGTTGGCTTAGGAATCCTAAGAGGAACTTACGTGAAATGATAGCAGTGGGGTTTGTAGTCACGTGGTTATAAATCGAGCCCTTCCAGATTTCTTAAGGAAGAATCACAGCTTGACTTCAGACTGCCCCATGTTCTACAATAGAAACTGGGACAGGGCCAGAGGTGCCAGCAAAACAAAGGATAACACCACTGGCCTTGGGCAAAGTTGCTTTCAGCTATGGTCATCAGTCATGTTTCTCACTCTAGCACCCCTCCCCAAAAGACTACCGACTAAAAACTCTGGTGGTGTATATGTGAGAGTCCTGACACAGTGTTCTTAATCTCTGAAAAGGCTGGGATTGCCAACTGAAAGAGGGCTGTCTAGCCAGTGTTCTCAGGTTAACCAGTTATAAAAGGAAGCATTTTGCTCTTTTTTCTTGTACCCTATCCACTTCTGGAAAAGATGAGACGTGACACTTATATGACACACAGTATAAGGCCCATGGATTAATTCAAATTAAATATCAAAGATTAAGTAGTAAGCAACATAGCAAAGGAAAATATTATCAGAATAATCATCTAAGCATAGGGTGGAATTAAAGTTTGTAATCCTCATGGGAAAGTAAAGAAGACATACCAGATTCTTGAGAGAAAATTTTTGCTAGCATATTCCACTGAGAGCCACTGTGGGAGCCCTTAAATACTTGAGCAGCATAAATAACTTAAAATAAAGTAACATATGGCTATTTTTATAATAACTGTGACTGAAAATGGAAGCCTTTGTATAGAATTAAAGTAGTATTCTACTGAGTCATTGTTCAGAAAATTAGGCAAGCAATGTTTCATCATAACTGCATAAAATGTAAAGGACCTACTTATTCCATAAATAACAGAATGCATCTTTGCCATTGTTTTGTGTATAGAGGAAGCAATATTTTAAAACAAATAATGTGTACCTCACTGTCCTCACTAGGGACACCATCCCTGACTGCCTGCCTCTCTCGTTCTGCCATTACTTTCTGGCAGGGTTTGGACAAAAGCTTAATGGCAGAGATAGTGCTCTGTTGTGAAGTTTGAAGATGCTGAATGGTATTCTATAAACGGAACACTGGAGCTGTGCCTCTAAGCAAAGCCAAAGTGTCCCTAAACAAGGTTTAAGTCACTCAGTACTTGACTAAATGGTATGAAACTGCTGACAGTATGACCGCTTGAATTGCAGGCACAGTGGCTGAGGAGAGCAATGGTTCTGATGAGGTGGAGATGTCAGAAGAGATACTGGCTTTAGTGGATGAGTTTCAGCAGGCCTGGCCTCTGGAAGGCTTTGGGGGAACACTAGAAATGAAGGGGCGGCGTCTGGACCTGCAGGGAATTCGGGTGCTAAAGAAAGGCCCTCAGGATGGAGTAGCCAGGAGCTCCTGCTATGGAGACTGCCGAAGTGAAGATGATGAAGCAACAGAATGGGTAAGGTTTGCCAGCCCACAGACAAGCTCAAGGACCCGAGTTCAAACCCCAAAACCCACGTTAGAAAGCCAAGCAGTGTGGCATGCGCTTGTAATGCCAGCATTGGAAGGCAGAGGCAGGAGAATCTCTGCGGCTTGTTGGCCAGCTGGCCCAGCCTTATCAGGAACTCCAAACCAAGGAAAGACCCATCTCGAAAAACAGTATAGGTACACTTCAAGTGTCCTCCGACCTCCACACCCATGCATACCATTCTGTACATAAACACACACTTAAATATGCATACACAGACATACATATACATACACGAGCACATACTTAGACACAAGAGGTCACATCTCAGTCCTCATGAAGCATATCCAAGTCTTTGGGGGCCTCCTAGTATTACAAGTGTGAAGGTTTGGGAGTGTGTGGTTCTGCTGTATTCCACATTCCAGGACAATGTTCACACTGAAATTTTCAAGGAAGCGTTTCATGTATATAAGCCTCATTGATTTCTGGGAAGTGAGAAGTGAGGTGCTGTGTGTGTGTGTGTGTGTGTGTGTGTGTGTGTGTGTGTGTGATACTATGTACTCATCAAGACCAGGTTCTTTTGTACATTCCACTACCAATTTTTCATTTAGATATTTAAAATTAAACTTAGTCAGATGCACTCACTATATACCTGTAATCTCAGCACTTAGTATGCTGAAACTGGAGGATGACATGAGCCCATGAATTCAAAACTAGCATGGGCAACATAACAAGATTGTTCATACTACCACTAATAAGAATAACAACAGTAATGATAAGTTTAACGAAAAACCTAGTGGGACTGGATTTGGGAAGATTTTTTTTTAACTATATATTTTAAATTTTTAATTGGAAACTTGTGAACATCCCAGTGTATAGAGGCTCTCTATTCTAGTGTGTTCATGAGCCCTTCCCCTCATCTCAAGGACTAGCCAGCCACAATAGCACACATGTCTTATCCCAGCGTTCCCACATGAAGAAAGAAACAAGAGACAGGAGCATCCCCAGAAGCTCTCAGGCAAGATTAGCCTAGGTCACAATACAGTGACGAGACCCTATCCCAAACAAGGTTCAAGGCAAGTGCCAAACTGGAAGGTTGTCCTCTGCTCTCCCATGCATGACCCAACTGCTCCTCACACAAATACAAATGAGTACACGCATATACACACATCTCACGCACAGAGAAATTTTAATTGGTCCATCATAATTTTATATATATGCATATATATGGGGGTAAATCTATATATAAACATATATTTATATCTCCAATGGATGTTTCCATATGTATATACAGTGTGAATGTGCAGCAGTCATATCAGGGTAATTAGTGTGTCTATCCAAGTTTTTTTTTAAATAGAATATTCTTGAGAATTTCATATATATAAATATATATATACACACACATATATATATATTGTATTTAGTCCCACCCACTAACTCCTCTAAGAATTTCATATACATATAAGTGTGTGTGTGTGTGTGTGTGTATTATATTTAGCCCCACCCACTAACTCCTAAGAATTTCATATACATATAAGTATGTGTGTGTGTGTGTGTGTGTGTGTGTGTAGATTGTATTTAGCCCTACCCACTAACTCCTCTAGGACTCATTCTCACCCCCTTTTTTTCATTATAACCCACCCAGTTCTGTTTAGTAATGGATGTAGGACCGTTCACTGTGTGTTCAGCCCATGTGGTGCCATACCTTTAACACAAACTAACTGTCCCCAGAAGTTACCAGTTGTCAGTTCTTCAGCTAGGAATAGGGGCTTCTGAGCCCTCCCCCTCACCCAAGCCGGAAAGTTGACTGGATTGATCTTAGGAAGGTAGCTATAGCTTCTCTGAGTTTATGGGTCTAGCGGACCTGCCATTTCCAGAAGGCCTTGTTTTGCTCCAGCCATCCATGGCCTCTGGCTCTTAGTCTTTCTGCTCTCTCTTCCTCAGTTGTACTGAGCCTTGTGAGGAAAGGGTGTATGCAGCTGCCCCATTGTGGATGAACACTCTTTGTGCCTTGGCCAGTCCTGAGTTTCTGAGTTAACCACCACTCACTACACAAAGAAACATCTCTGATGTGGTCTGAAAACTGCACTAATCAATGGGCATAGAGATAAAAATTTCAAAGGCATTTTGATACTGTGCCCATTTAACAGAAAAATAGTAATGGGTTCACCCCACCCTACCCCCAGGAACCATGGGTTCTTAGTCAGATTTATAGCATCAGGTGGTCATTTTTCATGTGGAACAGATTTTAGTCCTGTCAGATAGCAGTCGGTTATCCCCATAGTATCCATGACAATATTGCACACGTGACTATATCTTGCCATGCAGACTGTTGTTATTCACAGCTGAATAACACTATCAGTGACTTCTCTTCTGATAACCTACACAGCACTTTCTGTATGGAGGAACTCTTCTGGGCAGTATCATATTTTTTTCTATGTTTTCCAGCCAAGTGTGTGGTGTCTGCAGAATAAGATATCATCGTGTTCTGGTGGACTACATTATGGTTAAGACCCCTAAAACCCATACTGAGGGACAGAGTCACTCACTGGCCTCATTTTCCTCCAACATGTTTTTGATTCCCAGATCACATTCCAGGTCAAACGTGTAAAGAAGCCCAAAGGGGATCAGAAAAAACCTCCTGGGAAAAAAGTAGAGTCAAGTCAAGCAGAAAATGGACAGCGTTACCAAGCAAACTTAGAGATCACAGGCCCAAAGGTGGCGTCTCCTGGACCCCAAGGTAAGTGCGAGTGTCTCAGGTCTCATTTCTTCTTTCAGGTCCCTGTCTGTCTCCGGGAGTGTTCTGTGACTTGGGGCAGGTCAGATGAGGTGAAAGGACCGTATCAGTCATTAGTTTAAGAATTCTTTCAGACTTTGATTTTTTAATCATTAATTATTTGGGTTAAAGGCTACTGTCATATACCCAGGTGGCTTCTTTCCTCCAGCAGTTAAATGGTGGTGATAGAATCCCTCCTTTTAAAATGTCATATTCCTTTTTAAAGGGATGTTTTTACTATCTTAGACTGAAAATTTAATTTATTAAAATCTGTCTTATTTAACAAGATAAAAGTGCTGACTAAAGCAGAGGGCAATAGTAGAATATATAGGCTAAGATCTATAGAATATATAGACTAGAATATATTATCCAAACTTGGGGTGCACCTTAATAAGATATACACACCACACTAGCAGTGCAACAAAATGTCTAGTCAGTAGCAGCCATGGGAAAGCAAAAAAAAAAAAAAAAATTAAGATTTCTGTTTACTAAGTTGTCTCTAAATGTGTAGGACTCGGTGAAAATTAACAAAGCAGACCTGAGAATGGTTTGACAAGATGAGTCATAGGAATTTAGAACATAGCAATAATTCTTCTGTTAATACAGTCTAGGAAATTGCCTTGTAGGCACCAAAGACATGTGTACAGAGATGTTGATTACAAGGGCTCCTATCATAGTAACAGCTGAAAAGCAGCCTAAATACTGCACTTTCCTAACTGAGCGACAGCATGTCTGTGGCATATCTTTACAACAAACACAACACTGCCCATGAGTAAAGACAGTTTACGATAGCATAAGGCTATTTTGATCTTGAGAGATAAACACACATTTTTTTCACATTTTCACATTTCAACATCTCTGATACATGAGATACATGTCACAGCTGACTTTATGTGGTAGTTGGCAGGATTTTTCTGTCATGAATTGTCTGAAATAGTCTGTCCCTTGGAGTTAATGGCCTCTTAGATCAGCCACACTGGCCTCTCAAGGAAGCGTGTAGAAATACATGTACAAGCAGGTGACCATAGAACTACAGATGTTCTCTGTGCATCCTAAGGAAACTATAGGTCATTTGTATTTTCTTCTTTGTGACTTTTCCATTTTACAAATATTTTCTAATGATCCTGTATTACTTTAAAGAAACCAAAAGCCTCTTACAAAGGCAATTTTAAAGCTGACATGGCTGAGATTATATGAGAGCATCTAGGCAGGTGTTTGCTTGCTTGTGGTGCTTGAGGGTTGAAGTGAGGACCTTGCTCATATTAGGAAAGTGCCCAACCTCTGAGCCACACTGTGGTCCTGCTTAAGTAGTTCTAAATGGCCTCCGCTTAGGAGGCCCAGGTGGGCATTGAGAGTACTTGCAAATGAGATCATGAAGCTACTTATTCTCCTTAAAAGAGGATGCTCAGAATGGAGAGGGTACAAAAATACTTCAGAGGGTTAGTAGCCCAGTTTAAATAACTATGGATTCTGTCCACTGCCAGCTAATAAAGTCTGGTAAAATCATGTCCAAAAGTTTAAAGCAAATTATTAAGCAAATGTTTGTATACCTGTGGGGAGAAATGGAGATGACTGAGACCCATGTTAGATACACTAAGTACTAATAATAACATTGAACTAATTTCATTTCCTTTTTTGGCTAGGGCTTCTAAACTGGAAGACCAGGGAAGTGCCATAGACATAATGTAACTGGATTTCAGCAAGGCATTTAACATCCTCTTATGATATCCTTGTGAACAAGATGGAGAGATGTGGGCTCGAAGTTTCCCACTGCCTACAGGATAAAGTGCAGACTTCCTAGTGTGGCATTCAAGACCCTTACTAAAGCAGCCTCTCTCCACCCTTCAACGCCACCTATGAAGCAGCCATGCTCTTATTTTACCCATGCCTTTGTACATGCCATTCCCTCTGCCTGCAATGCCCTACACCACTTCTGCGGTGCTAATATTGCTCACCCTTAAACTTGAAAGTCAAGTGCCATTCCTCCCTTGCTACCTTCAGACAGACTTAGGTGCTCTTCCATTTGTGCAACTCTTGGGTTCCTTCTGGAGCAGTATGCTGTCACAGTGTAACAGTCTGCTTCTGTTTGCCTTCCTCACTAGCCTGTGAGCTGCGAAGCAGCTGCCTCTTTCTGTGTGTACCCCAGTGTGTTACACAGTTCCCAGACCCTTATAATAGGTGCTCAATAAATATTTTTAAGTGAATTTCTTAACTACAAAAAGAAAGTGAGCTTTATTGTGAAATGTATGTTTATTTAAAGTTAACTTGAAATTCTTCCAAACTGTTTTTTTTTTTCCTTTATTAAAATCTGAATCTGAATCCCTGCCTGTACCTCAAATGTTTTTCTCTTGCTGGTAAATACCTATAAGTAAAAAGTGCTAGGTAGAACTAAAGATTCTTCGTCCTGCCCACCCCCATCAGAAGCCCATCGGATAGAGTTGGTTTTGCTCTTTTCAGGGACTTAATCTGAAGTGAAAGGTCCAGACTGAAAAGCCCAGGTCGGACACATGTGTTAGATCAGATAACCTGTTGGGTTCTGGCTCTGAACTTTCCAGCCAGAGAACTGTGGCTGTTTCCTCCTATGAGTTGTGAGGACAAAAGAAAGCCTAGCTAGTGAGATTAAGGGTTTCAAACACTGAGTTGAGCTTCTGACACACAGGAAACACTCTTGGAGGAAATGGTGACCTTCTACTGTCACAGATCCCATCCGGTCCCTTTTCTTTGCAGTAGTGGTTCTACCAGGGGCAGTTTTGCACCCATTGAACATTCAGCAGTGTATGGCAATACTTCCTGGGGAGGCCGTTCTACTGAAATCTAATGGGTTGAGGCCTAGGTATTGCTAAAATGTCCTCCAGTGCACTACAGTGTCCTGAAACAAAGCATTATCCAGCACAAAATGCCACAGTGCCAGGAATAGATGCCAGCTTTAGAGATATCTGTTCCCATTAAGTCAGAGGTATCCTCATAAAATGAAAACCCAGTAGAGTAAAAATTAAACATAGTAAGAATGTTAGTATCTAAGAATATCTTAATCTTTGTTTAATGTTGACCAACTTCAAATACAACAGGATTCGATTTTTATTTTATCATCTTTGAGAAGACCTTATTCAAAGAGGATTTTTATTTCCACTGCCATGAATGATAAGATTTTTAATTAGATCTGTTTGTTGATGGTGCACATTCAGAAGACAAGAAGAAAAGCTGGCACCACCAAGTGACACCTGTTTGTGCTATGTCATCAATAGGGGAAATAGCAGCTTAGCTTCCGTTCCTTTGTACTGCATCCACTCACGACGTAACTTTCCTTTCAGGGAAAAAACGTGACTACCAGAGCCTGGGGTGGCCCAGTCCTGATGAATGCCTCAAACTCCGCTGGGTAGAGCTAACTGCCATTGTGAGCACCTGGCTGGCAGTTTCTTCAAAAAACATTGAGTGAGTACCTTTGATGTGACCTTTCTCATGAGCCACAAGGGCCTCAGCTGACCCTAGTGATGTCCTCCGTGTGTCACTGGTGGTTGGAAGAGTCATCTTTCTGGCACTATGGTCAGTGGAGCGTGGCCATTGATACCCATGGCCTAGATGGACTCAATCCATGCAAGGAGTGATAAATGAACCATCAAGGTGCCTCCATCTGCATCTTGCAAGCCAGCAGAAATCACATGTAGCATAGTGGTCTTCATGCTGAAGACCAGATCCTTCTCTTTAGTGGTACAGAGACCATCTCATTGATACTGTGCATTTTTAGGGGAGGTAGGGCAAATTTAGATTTCCTAGCACCTGTGAAGATAGAGCAGGCAAGGGGACTTTTGCTGACTGTCAGTTCTGGAAGTGTTGCTGTTCCTCGGGATCTGCTAACCACCTTGTTTCATAGTCATGTCTAGGCAGAGTGACTACTCCTAGAACTTTCCTCACCACTGATGGCAGAGATCCTTCTCAAATTTGTATCTCCAGACAAGACTACTCTTCAAAGTCCCAGATGTATTTATACCCACCATCTTAAGAAAATAATTTTCTTGCCTAGCATCCAACTTTTAAAATTGATTTTATTTCTCTGTGTCATATTTTTAAAGACTCGTTTTTATTTCTTGATAATGTGTATGCATGTGGATCTGTTCATGTGTGAATGCAGGTGCCTGTGGACATCAGACAAGGGCATAGAGTCCTGTGGAGCCAGAGTTACAGGAGATTGTGAGCCACCTGACGTGGGGACCGAGAGTTGAGGCTGCTGTGTGTTCTTAACCACTGAGCCATCTCTCCAGCTCCTCCATTTCATATTCTTAGAAAATACGGTCAGCTGTGTTCAGGCCAGAAACCTGCATATCATCATTATAATTCTTTTCCTTATCTCTCAAACTTTGTCTGTTACCAATTCTTACTACTTTTACTCCCTGGGAACTTTTCAAAATTGCTTTTCTTTATCCTCACTGCTGCTCCAGGGTGTCTCTGCGGCCACATCTATGCATGCATAGCCTCCTAACCAGGCCTCTTGCCTCAGGTTACTCATTCCTGCCTCTGTCTGTCCCTACTGTGAGAATTCTTTGGATGTCAGTCAAGCCTTCTTGCTCTGCCCATGATCCCCTCAGTCACAGCCTTCACAGTGAGGCCTTTGAGCTCTGCTGTCATAACTACCCTCCTCCTGGTACAGAGGAGATAAGTACCCTCATGAGCACATTTTCATTATTTCATAATAACTTGCCACATATGTAATCCTACCCCTTCTAAGACACGAGTAGTGTAACAGCTGTTTGCATTATTATAACCTTGGTATCTCATATACAGTAGGTTTGAAGTGAATAACCAATGGAGCAATAAATGTTTCCCAAATGTAAGTTAAACATTTTAAGTTTCAAAGTAAAATTTAGTAGTGCCAAATTACATATGAGTGTGTGTGTGATCATTTGTACATTTAAGAGCATGTACTTCTTTTCCAGGAGGCCAGAGTTTGGTTTCTAGCACTCATGAAGATGGTTTACAACCACCTGTAACTCTAGCATCAGGGTTATCTGTGCTCTCTGGTTATCTGCACATGGTGCACATACCCACACAGAGACATGTATATATACGTAATTTAAAATTTTAATTAAAAAAAATAACTTCCTGAGGTCATGAAGTGAAGTACATGTATTTGATACCCAATACAGTGAATGTCCAGCTGGGTCTGCATAAAATTTTCAGTCTTTTAGATAGCTTTTTCTTTGAGCACAAGTATGTTTCTGTGTATGAAAGAAAAGAGTATCTTACTGCTATCTTCTCTTTAAAAGGAGAAAACCCACTTATTGCAAATTCTCCCTGGTAAGGCAGTACCATTTGGAAGCTAGATCCGCTGATTGTTAGAGCTCTGTTCACCTACTTAAATTTTCCATGGTTGATGTGGTCATCTCCATTTTCCAGCATCACAGAACACATAGACTTTGCCACACCCATACAGCAGCCAGCAATGGAACCGCTGTGCAATGGCAATCTCCCCACAAGCATGCATACGCTGGACCACTTACACGGAGTGGCCAACAGAGCCAGCCTGCACTACACGGGTGAGAGCCAGCTAACAGAGGTGAGTATTCAACCTTCTTTGACCTGTGGTAATGTTAGCCTCACGGTTTTGATGTAAATAAGAGCAGAAAGCAAGGTTGAGTGGTCATGGCTCTTTTGGGGGGGGAGGGAGCGCAACTTAGGTGAGCCCAATTGTGCTTCTAATGACTGTAACCAGCACACCCCTCAGAGTAAGCTGGCCTCTGTCTCCAGAGGGGCTCAAGAGAGAAATTTGGGAGCAGTTATTTCTCTGTTGATATTATTAAGAAAGGCAGGAGAACCAACCAGCATATATGTAGCAAAGATTGTACCTCAAAAGAGAATTAGAAAACATGTCACAGATACCCATGTTAAAGGATAAGTTAAATAAGGTATTAGACAGTACACAGTGGGGAGTAATTAGGAAAGATGTAGTTAGTTTTGTATAACTTGGCAGGTACTGGAAACATTTTAGAAGAAGGAGCCTGAGTTAAGAAGCACCCTCACCAGACTGCCCTGTGGCAGGTTTTCTTGGTTGATGTGGGAGGGCCTAGCTTACTGTGAGCAGTGCCACTCCCCAACTGCTTGTCCTGGGTGCTAATATAAAGCAGATGTACAGAGTAAGCTGTAAGGAGCTGACCAGTAAACAGAACCCCTTCAAGGCCTTTGTATCAGCTCCTGCCTCCAGGTTCCCTGACTTCCTCCAGTGATGGAGTGGGACCTTTGAGTTGTAATCTGAAATACGCTCTTTCCTCTGCAAGTTGCTTTGGTCATGGTATTTTAGCAGAGCAATAGAAGCCCTAACTAAGACAGATATATTTGTTGGCATGAAGAAAATTTTAGAATATATTATATGCAAATACAGAATACCATATATACACATACAGCAAATATCTGAAAAATATATGTAAGGGTCTTAACAGTACCTGTGTAGATGGCAAGACTGCAAGTAGTTTTGTTGCCCTTATTTTCTGATGTTGCTATGACGACTGTGTCTTATGCCTCTATTATTTTTATTAAGTGGGAGAGGACCATGGGCTGTCAGAGTCCCCTTAAGAGTGTCTTCCACAGACTGGCTCCCAGCAGATGCACAGCAGTGTCCCAGAAATGCATTTGATGTTATGCTCCACCACCCGTCTCCCCGTCTCAGAAGCACATTCAAATCTGGCCTCGTTTTCAGCCCTCTCACCTACATCTCCTTCCATTCCAGGTACTGCAGAATCTTGGCAAGGACCAGTACCCACAGCAGTCACTTGAGCAAATAGGCACAAGAATCGCCAAGGTTTTGGAAAAAGTAAGTCCCCTCAGGTGACTGGTCGCTGTGACTATAGGAGACTATTGGTTCCCACATATCTCTCACCTCTTCTGCCTGTGACTAATGTGACCAGGGGCCCAGAGTGAAGTGTCCCCACTCAGAGTTTCATGGTCACTCTCCTAACTTGTCGATCACCACTTGTCACTCTCTTGCATCCTTCTTTGCCTTCTGGGAGAGGAATGTCCAGTCAGCACTCTCTCCTTTCCTCTACGTGGTGTTAAGGGGTGCTGTTGGAACCCTAGAACCTGGTACAGGAGGTAAGGCAATGTGTGGTTCTGACAAGAAATGTCTTGTGAAGTAGCTTTACTACTCCGGTCCTGAAGCACATTTACAATACTGCATTTCCTACAGATCAGAGAAAGTGCCTGAAGTCTCTAAGATGACTTTTCTACCTCAAGAAAAGGAGTTAAATTTCTCATTTGATTACTTTGTAGCTAAGAATCTGTCTGGTACTGTCTGATATTGAAAAGGTTATTCATAACAATAATTAAGAAAAGCAACTCACTTTAGTGTGAATATGGCAGATGCAGTAAAAACTCATCCTTTGGGTGTCACACTCAGGAATTATCCATTTGTAATGAAAGTGGAGCACATATGTGATCTACAGACCCAAATAAATAAATAGTACAAAGTAAAGATTGCCAAAAGTGCTTGAGATCAATATAGAAGGCATATGGGAAGTGGAGGAAGAAGACAGGCTAGGATAGCCATCCCTACATATGTCTACAGAAGTCATCTAACAGAAAGCAAAAGCCCGAGTAATACAGACAGCAGCACACTAGTAACTCAGACTCAGGACCACCACACAGGTGTAGCTCACCACAGGGCACACTGCAGGAAAATCCTTTGGGGGCCAAAAGCAAAATTTAGTCTAGACTTCTTGGAATAAATTTTTAAATGACATGAAACAACTGACTTTATGAATCAAGATCACAGAGCAAAACTAAAACTGCAGGAGAAGTTAGCAAAGGGTGAGGAAACAGTATCCTCACCTTGAATGCTAGTGAGCAGGAGATAGTGACGAGAAGGATGGTGGTAGGTGGGAAGGAAAGGAAAAAACAGAAGAGATAATCAAAAAGAATGTAAAAAACATGACAGGAAAAAAATTTAATCCAAGATAGAATTAAATAAGACTTAGCACGTTCTCCTATTTCTGTAAAATATGTCTAGTTAAAAGGGCATGTTGTGTGATGGAGACACTGATCCAGAAGAGTTAGAAGCAATGCTTATCCAAGCAAATTATTGTATTTTAATAAAGCAAGAGAGAGTCCTTGACACTTACTTCCTGACACAGCAGTTCAGTCTCCAAGAGAGATCACCCCACTTCAGAACAACTTCATCCTGCACAGGGTAAAATGCTTCTGAGTTGCTGTTGGTCTTACACAGAGCAGGTGGCCACAAACAGACCACAGGTGAGTGTGAGCTCACTGAGAGCAGGCGTAGGGCTTAGAGTCTGCTGGTCTGGAGGAGGATGAGCAGCCCAGGGCCAGTGGAACTGAGCCTGGAACTTTCACTCTGAACCAGCAAGTCTGCAAAAACAAGTTAGCAAGGCTTAGGAGAGCTAGAGAGTGAGATGGCTGGGAGAAGGGCGGTTCCAAAGAGAAACACTGTCATATTCAAAGGAATTACAAATGAAAGAAATTATTTCCAGATGAAGACTATAGATATAACACAAGCAAACATGCTGGATAATGCCTAAGGAAAACAGAACACAAACAGGATCATTCCTTTCATCAAAAGGAGGCAGAGCTGCAGGTGGAGAACCACAGGTTTGGAAGTATCCTGGGCTTAAAAACTAAAACAGCATGGAATACTTGGGGAATTTAGCTAGGATAACCAATTCTAAAATATATATGCTAGTAAAATTATATTTTTAATTACTCTACCCCCAGGGTGTGTGTGTGTGTGTATTTTGAATACAGATGTGTACACTATACCTATGTAGATGTCATAGACAACTTTCAGGAGTTGGCTCCTGCCACCTTGTGGGGTCTAGGATCAAAATTAGTCTTCAGTACTGAGCCATCTCATCTGTCTCTGAAAGTATTCAGAGTAGACTTGTGTTGCTAAATTTTCAACTAAGACCCAATTCCAGAAGTCAAAGGATTAATATTTTTAGGGGAAAAGAAACTGAGCCTTGAACTACCAAGTTGAACATAAATATAAAATCCATATGCAAATGGTGATGAGCTTGCAGAGACTATTGCTCACATGCACCCCTTCTGAGAAGCTACCTGTGATGGGTTGTGCTCTGGACAACCTAGATGACCATAGTAGCACTGGTAGAAGGGCCTAGTGTCAAGCATGGTGTTTGCCTGCACCACTAAGATGCTCTATGAAAGCCATTGCCAAGTACAATGACACATCTTCTGAAAGTACAAGTATGCTATGCTACAGCTGTCAGAGATAGACAGAGTAGGGCATACATAAAAGGTAAGAACAGTGCACTGAATCAAGGCCAGTGTACTGATTCATTACTAGATACTGGTTAGGAACTGAGGATCATATGCTGATGTAGAAGGAAGGAATGTGAGGAAAAATAAGAGCCAAATGTGAGGCATCATCACCTATTGTCACTGGGATTAAGGCATTACAATACAGGTACACTATGAGCTTTCCTAAAAACCAAAAGATAGACTGGAAGAGGCGTGGGTAAAGTGGGCATGCAGGAAACAAGTGCATACACACAGGTACATACACACGGATGCATTCAGGGACTGGACCAAGCTCATCAGCCATAGCCGTAAGTGCAGATGGGTTTACCCTGCCTGTTAAAAGAACAACCAGGAATTGGAGAGATGGTTAAGAGCAGTATTGGTTCTTCCTCAGTACTTGGGTTTCAGCATACACGTGGCTACTCATAACTATCTTCAGTTCTAGGGGCCCTGAAGCCTTCCTCTGGCCTCCATGGACACTAGGCATGCACAAGATACACATATAAATACAGGAATAATAATTATAATTTTTTCTAATGTTAGAAGTACACCTATAGGTCATGCTGAGTTCAGGACACACCTACATAAAACTTAGTAAGATTTAAAATAAAATATGTTAAATGGACAAGGCATACAATGTACTGAAGCCACTAAAAACCATAAGCGAGGATGCAGGAAAAGCCCCAGTTGCTTTGTCATGTGCTGATGGTTGGTGGTACAGCTTTCTAGGCTTAGTACAGTCTGTCCTCATGACTGAAACTCACCTGAAGTCACTTACACTGCAGAGGCAAGACACCAAGACTACTTCATGCATGTATTCGATGCCTCCCAGCAAAGCTGCAAGAGCTGGCCATTCCCCAGCTGCAGCTGTCTCTACCTTAGCAAAGGGAGTAACTCAAGGCTCTGGCCAGAGAATATATTGCCCACCTTTAATCCTCCAGATGCTCCTTCAGGGAAGCAAGGGTGAGATCAGTAGTGCCTCAGCAGAATTCATAGAAGCCAGAAGCCATCTTACAGTGCTACATAAAGAAAACAGCAAGCCCAGAATTCTGCACCAGCAAACATACCCTTCAGAAACTGAGGAGAAATGAAGATGTGTTCAGGTGATCAAAAACTGAAAGACTTCTCTACTAGCAGATCTAAACTGAAATAAAATGTAAAGGGAGATCTGTAGGAAGATCTCTAGTAGAAATGAATACAAAAATTAAAATGCACAGTGTCTATTCAAAAGAATGATTGTAGCACCTGAAGAGCTCACTCTTGTGACCATCTAAAATGCACAGCAGCTGATACATAGGGAGGAGAGAGCACTGAACGGGTTTAACTGGTCAGTCACACTGTGAGAGTAATGATTTACATGTTTTTTAAAATGTGTGTTTTAAGCCATACGCTAACTACCAAAATTATTTCAAGATACAGTTTAGAAGGAAAATGCAATAGCATGAAAGTGCCTGGTTAAACTGAAGGAAGCCAAGGAAGATAAGAGCATAGAAAACATCAAGCTACTAATACAGTGCCAGAGGCATGAGGAGATGGGTGCAAAGTCACCTGTGTACCGGCTTTTTAAGCCCAGCCATGTGCTGCTTAAAATTACACTTTAAATATCTGAATATGAAAAGGCTGAAAGTACAGATATGAAAAGTGACATCATGCAAAGGAGTTGACAAAAAGGAGTTACATTCTTATATCAAGGAAACATTGAGAGAAAAAGCATTAATGAAGCTAAAGTTGTATTTCATAAGGATAAAGGAGTCTAGAGTAAACTGGGTCATGACCCCCCAAAAAGCGTCCATATCTAAATCCCTAGAGCCTATGAAAGTTACCTTAGATGAAAGGGGGAATTTTGCAGATAAGATTTTCAGAATTGAGAGATGGAAAGGTTATCCTGGTTTATAGGCACCCACAGGTATAACTTAGGTACATGAGTCTTCGGTACCATGACCACAGGGATATAGGTAGAATAGAATTGCACCCCAGACAAAGAATGCCAACCACTACCAGGGGCTGAAGGAGGTAGGAAATGATCCCCATCTCAGTCCTGTACAGGGAGCTCAGCCTGCTGATCATGGATTTGCAGTGACTCTGATCTGGGTTTCTTGTCTCCAGTACTGTGCAAAAAACAAATTTATGTTTCATTAAATCATGACTCATGGGTCAATTTAGTACAGCCAAAGGTCTCTAACCAACACTATGAGATGAGCCCTATTAACTGTATCTATTCAATTACATGGCTCTGAAATACATACTGTGTTAGCATGGAGTTACCTAAAAAAAAAAAAAGAAAGTAGACATGTTTTCAATCTATGTAGGTATTAATATACATCACATAATAACTAAACAAGCAGGAAAAATGTATACTTGAGCCAGGTGACATGTGCAGAGCATAATGTCTAACAGTGACAGAGTCATGTTCTTTCTAAGTGCCTATGAAAGAGGATCATACACTGATTAACAAAAAAAAAAAAAAAAAAAAAAAAAAAAAAAAAAAATCTTCAACAGCATTCCAAAGTTTGAAATCAATTAGGATATTAGGATTAAGCTAAGATAAGTAAAACTATTGGGGGCTCTCATAGAGATATGAAGTAAAACTAAGGAAAAATATAAAGCAATGCTGAAAGACATAACAAGTGGAAAAATGCAGCCATATTCCTGGGTGTAACGTCCCCAAAGCCTGCAAATGTTAGTTCTTCCTAAGTTAATTTGTGATTTTTAGCAATAACAATAAAAGTGCCATGTTTTCTCCCGCACCAGACAAGCTAATTGTGAGTTTATCCACAAGAGTGAACAATGAGGAGTTACCAGGAGACTGAGGAGGAACGGCTGGAGACGAGGATTTAACCTCGTATTAAACAGGCGTGGAGTCCGTAATTAAACTGTTTAATAGTGGTGCATGAATACACAGACCGTGAGGAAGGCCAAAAAGCTAATGGCGTGTGGCAGCCCACCCCACCCCATCCCACATCACCCCACCCCCAATGCAGAAAAATACATGTTTTATGCTGGATAGGAAAATGTAAAATTAAATCTGTTCCTTATATGTACATATGCCAAGATAAATACTAAGTTGATCAGAGACTTAAACTGAACTAAAAGCACATCTCATGTAAGTACAGATAGAATGTGGGGTCCCTGTGTGACCTGAATATGGCAAATATAACCTGACTGACTTGGAATCCATATGCAGTATGGGGAGAGGTTAACAAATTACATAAGTATTAAAAACTAACATTTGCATGGACACTGTAAACAAAGTGAATGGGCAAATGCAAACCTGGGAGCTATAGCTTCAAATGACACTAAAGTGTTTTTAAACTTGATTTCTAAGGAGCTCCTAAAGGGAAAAGAAGTCAGTATCTCTCAGGATAGAGTAAATATAATGGAAGGAAGGGCTAATGAAGGAGCAGAGGAAATGATAAAATTTTCAGAAAGAGGACAGAAACTATCAAATGTTTCATTTAAAAGGACTGTACAGGAGGGTGGTGATTCAGACAGACCAGCAGGGTAGGGAGCCTTCTGGCTAGAGAAACAAACTGGTGGCCTTGGTGAAAAGAGCAATCCACAGAACACTGGCAAACTTGGAAGCACAGGGACTGGAAGCTACGGCAAAGCCATGGGAAAGTCTGAGGCAAGAATTCCAGTTCACACCCACCATTGGAGTCAGGGGCTTCTGAAAATATCCCAGGATTGCATTTGAACAGTCTGGACATGTGTGCCTTTTAAGAAGGGAGGAGCCTTTGCACTATGGTAGAGCAGCCAAAACTCAGCTCCCAGTGACTGAATTAAGCAGGCCAGCTCTCACATACTATGGGAGGAGAGGACAGAGGTTCTCTGTAAGAAGATAATAATCTTGGGTCAGTACCTGCCACTGAGCTTGATAGCCTAAGTTTACCAAGACCCACATGGTAGAAGGAGAGAACCGAGACCTTCAAGCCATCCTCTGACCTCCACATGAGTGTTGCAGCATATGCATATGTACATGCATACATACACATTAAATAAATGCAAAGAAAATGAAAGTGCCCTGGTATCTAGTGATATTTTCTATGAGTATGAACATTAAATTGTATAATAAAATCTGTCACTTGCAAAAAGAAGAAAATCTCATGTGGAGTCTCTGCAGTATTGTAGATAAAGTCAGACTCTCCGCTAACCATGCTAGATGTCCACAGGAAAGAAGAGACTAAACATAGACCTGCAGATGACCTAGGCTCTGGTATCAGTAACATCAGTATCAGTATGCTCAAGAAGACAGAAGGAAAGCGGAACAAGACGGGAAGAAGAAATTCTCTAGAGAATTGTAATTTGTGAGGAAAAAAAATTAAGTGGACTTTTGGGACCTGAGAATTATAAAAACTGAAATTAAGGACTTATTGCATGGACTTAAAATTAGACCAAACAACGGAAACCCAGAAATAAGTCCTTATATAGACAGTCAAGTGATGTTTGACCAACACCAAGATTATCCTCTGTGACAAATGGTATTAAGAAGATGATAAATCCACATGGGAAAAACTGAAGCTCAGTTCTTACCACAAATAAAGCTGAACTCAAAGTGGCTCAAAGGTGAAAACTGCATGATCCTTGGAAGAATCCATGGAACTCTGACGATGGGCTTGGCAGAGGGTTCTTGGTTGTGATACCGGGAACACAGGAGTCAAAACAATAAAGAGAGACCAGGTTCCACCATGACTAGAGATTTTTATTGTCATCAGCACAGGAGGCAATACTGACAAATCATTCATCTGATAACTTAATGTCCAAAATCATATCAGAAAGTTCTACCATTCCAAAAAAAAAAACCCAACCTGAAAGCTCAATGTAAAACTGTGCACAGTAGTCATTTCTCCAGTGATAGCAGGCAGTGGCTGAGACCGTGAGGAAAGTATTCTGCATACTAGTCAGAGGAAGAAAACTCTAACCAAAGTGTGCGATTGGTGTTTGTTGTTGCTGCTGCTGTTCTCTCTTTGGAGGCCACCACCCAGCTTCTAGATAAATACACAGAGACTTATTCTTATAATTCCTGGTCTTAGGGTGACTGGTTTCCAACCAGCTGTTCTAACTTAAGTTATCCATTTCTTTTTACAGTTTGCCTCTGGGCTTTTACCTTTCTTTCTTCATTTTGTATATATTTCTTACTCCGTGGCTATATGGCTGGTGGCTGGCTGTGTGGCTAATGGTTATGTGGCTGGTGACTGGTGGCTGGCTGGATAACTAGCTATGTGGCTGGTGGCTGTCTGTGTGGCTGGTGGTTGGCTGTGTGGCTGGTGGCTGTCTGTGTGGCTGTGTGGCTGGCTACGTGGCTGGTGGCTGGCTGTGTGGCTGGTGGCTGGCTGTGTGGTTGGTGGCTGGCTGTGTGGCTGGTGGCTGGCTGTGTGGCTGGTGGCTGGCTGTGTGGCTGGTGGCTGGCAGTGTGGCCGGTGGCTAACCATGTGGCTCTTCTCCTTTCCTTGCTCCTCCCTCTTCTCTCAAGTCTAGGTTTCTCCTCCTACTTATTCTCTCTGCCTGGCAGCCCTACCTGTCTCTCTCTCCTGCCTAGTTATTGGATGTTCAGCTCTTTATTAAACCAAGCAAGTGTTTTAGGCAGGCAAAGTTATATGGCTCTACGGAGTTAAATAAGTACAACATAAAATGATGCAATACATCTTTGCATCATTATATAAATATTCCAAAGCATAAACAAATATAATGTATCTCAAACTAATATTCCACAACATTTTCCCCTCTTGTCTAACCGTACCACATATAGTCCCTAAAAGTCAACTTGAAATAAGTTTCTAGTGTAACTATCAAAGCTGAGACAGTGCAGCTACCAGAAGACATGGGTAACTGTCAGATCTTTAGAGTAGGCCATTGAAGGTGTTCAGGACACAAAAAGCATGAGCTGTGCAGGAAAAAAATGTAAAGCCAGACTTCATTAGAATGAAAGCCTCTCTTCAATAGATACTTCAGAACAGAAGCAACATGGAGCGGGGCCGGGTGCTCACCTCATGTATCTGTTATAAAGAACACTTAAAAATCCAAACCAATACCCAAAGAAATCACATTTATAAATGTAAGTTTAAAAGGAAAAAGATTAATGGCAAATGTTGGAGAGAAGATAGACAACTGCCAATGAGGTGATCACTCTGTAAACAGGGCAGGAGCTTCTTAGAGCTTAAATCTACACGACTCAGTTATTTTACTGCTACACATTTATCAAAGAGATATGAAAACATATGTCCATGGAAGTACCCATTAAAAGAGTCCACAACAGCTTTATACACTTTCACCAACGAAATTGGAACAGTGGAAGAATGGGTAAAGACTGGTGTATTCATAACTAGATACAGTTCAGCACAAAAGAACCAACATCTACAAAACTCCAAAATATGCTAATGAAGGAAGTTGAGAGGAAGGAGATAGGTCACTTGATAAAGTGTTTGCCATACATATTAATCAAGGTTCTCTAGAGGAACAGAATTGATTGAATGTGCACTCCATATGAGAGAGGGGGAGGGAAGAGAGATGGAGAGAGAGAGTATTAAAGGGGACTCTATTAGATTGGCTTTCAGGATATGGCTGAGGTAGTCTAAGTGTGCTGTCTCATGTATTCTCAGAGACATTCTCTGTTCAGAAGCCTGGATGTCTCAGAAATCCCCATCTGGCACTAAGGCCTACAGAATTTCTATAGAGATGCTGTTGTCTAGTGTGTATTAGAAACTCAAAGCAACTGGTTCTATTGCCATTGAAGAAATGCTGCAGCAGGAGGATAGATGGCCTTGCCAGCAAGGCTGAAGGAAAGCATCTTCTGTGTTCTTACGTGGGCTGTCACGAGACTGTGATGCCCTTGTTTGGCATGCTTCTTCCTACTTGAGATAATCTAATCAAGAAAGTTCTTTATAAGAGTGTCCAGAAGCTAACATTTTAGTTAATCTAGAGCCGGTCACCAGCCATCCCACCATAAAAGCATAAAACATGAGTTCAATCCCCAAAACCTTCATTTAAAAAGCCAGGCATACTTGTAATCCCAGTTCTGGGGCGGCAGAGGCAAGACTCATGGGGCTCATAGGCCAGCCTGATAGCCTGCTAGATGAGCTCCATGTCAGAGAAAAACAGCCTTAGATAAACAAGGCATCACCATCACCTGAGGAGTGGTACCCAGTTATCCTCTGGTCTTCACACACACCATGTATGCTCCTCCTTGAATATACATATATGGCCTTAATGAACATTCTCTCTCTCTCTCTCTCTCTCTCTCTCTCTCTCTCTCTCTCTCTCTCTCTCTCTCTCTCTCTCTCTCTCTCTGTGTGTGTGTGTGTGTGTGTGTGTGTGTGCATGTGTGTGCATGTGTGCACGCTTGCATGTATGTGAGAGAGATCATAATATGCAGTTCCAGCTCTGTGGGATTCTAGAAGATGCAGATGACATAAAGTTAGGTTTCTTGTGGCTGTGGTGAGAGAAGTTGGGCTGCCTCCTGGTGAAGGTGTAGACAATAAGCACCTTCTGGATTGTTGGGTATTTTAAGTAATTGTCAAGGTTTAATGTTACACCCAGGGTCACAGTATTCCTCTCCATGTGAATTGTGCCTCAGTTCTTTCAAAATAAATAAAGTTTAGATGAAACACCAAAACGTGTCTAGACTACCAAAGACAGAATGATGTATGTTACCAACAGACTTAAACTGAAAACCTCTAGCAGAGTCTTTTCAGGCCAAAGGAGAATGATCAAAGGTGGAGGCTCAGGTAGAAATAGCAAAGAGCACCTGACAGAATCAGTACTGGGTATAAACAGAGATAGGCTATACAGATGAGTAGACACCCCCTCTGTAGTCAGGTGAGCTCACAGAGTGCACAGGCAGGCGACAGTTGTGCTGATCAGTTTAGGCAGTCTGTCCAGTCTGACAGTTTTTCACACAGCCTCATCAGAACGCTGGGACAAGAAAGGCAGTGAGTGGCCACACAGCAGCCGGTGTGTACTTCTTTACCAAGGTCCAAAGGAACAAATCACATGATCCCTTGTAGCTTAGGTCTTAAGTTCCATTTAAGGATCCCTTTCTTTTGTAATAAACTCACGGACCTAGAGTCCTGCAGAAGCTGGGGTTTTTCATTAATTATATTCATGTTTTATTACAGTTACCCAATCCAGACACAGTTTATCAACCAGGCTCATTTCATTATTAGGTCTTCATGGATGAAAATAAAAAGTTAATCCAGCGTTGCTTCCATTGTAGGTTCACAGTCTAAATTCCTTAGCTCCAAGTCAGTTCCTCTGTATAGTACTCAGACTTCGGGGTACAGCCCAGTCATAAACACAGTGATGGGCCCATGGGCCCTCCCCCTCTGTAAGTGGAGCCAAGTGTGGATTGTCGTTGCTATTATGTTCTCAGATGATATCAGGTAATATCACTGGTCTGAGGACCCCACTCAGAAACTGGTACCTTAGCTCATGGCTGTGAGAACAACAGGTGCTGTGTGCTCCCTTCCTGTTGACCAATGGCAGCCTAGCAAAGACTTCCGTGTTCTCTTGCCTTCAACTTTTAAAATAGTCATTACCCGTTAGTATTCAAGTGCCCATCAGGAATTATCTCCTTGGGGAATTATTGAGTTTGCATTGCTATTAATTATCACTAACAGCCAGCAGATGACATTAATTGGATTCCAGTCTGGGTTCAGATCGATAAGCATGCTCAGACCCTCAACACTCAGCTGAGCTTTCCACGCATGGTGCTCAGATGCCTCTGCAAAGGCCCCTCTGTGCCACCTGATTTGCACCAAGCTGCTGTCATCGCTCCTGCAGCATGTGCTAAATTGCCACATAGTCCTGTTTGAGCTTGTGAGCTGGTACAGGAGAGTTCTCCCTCCACGTGCCCCATTTCCCAGGTCAATGCCATCTGGCCAACAACCCAACTTGGTGGTGGTGTGTCCCATCACAGTGTTGGCGCTTTCCTTTGTTGTTTAGAATCAGTTGTCATCTGCTTCTCTGTCACTTGTGCTTTTGAGATCTTACTCTGTAACAGTTCTGTCATTGTCAAGAGCTTTCCTCTGCTTCTGATACTGTTACAGATTCGGTTCCCGTCTTGGAGTTGTTAATAACAGAGGTTTTGTGTGAAAGGGTCTGCTAAGAGAGCATCTATCCTGAATTGGAAATACAAGCAAGGGCTTCAGATACAATGTACCATTTGTAAAATAAGCATTCCTAACTTCATCTGCTGGAGACTGCTGCAGGAGCAACACAGGAATGTCTGTGTCACAGGAGCGGCAGCGATTGGGCAGCACAAGAGGGGCCACAGGCGGTGGGCAGGCACAGTGCATGTGAAGGTGGACAATGTGCAGTTTCACTATCTTGCTTTGGTATCTAGGCTCCCTATTACACTGAAAGGAACCAAGATTCCTTGGAGAAATCACTTTTTTTGAAAGATTTATTTATTATATGTGTGGATTCCTATGTGAATCTGTGTACCATGTGAGTACAGGTAACCATAGAGGCCAGAGAGGGCATGGGATCCCCAGCAGCTAGAGTTATAGGTGCCTGTGAACTACCCTGTTTGTGTTGGGAACAGAACCCAGATCCTCTCAACTGCAGTACATACTGTTGACCGCTGAGCATCTCTCCAGTCCCTGGAAATAGTTTCCAGCAAGTCTAACAACACAAGGAATCACCCAAAGACAGCAATTAGGTCATGTCAGAAGAACTCAGAGCCGATTTAAATAAGCTCCCATTGGCTAAGAATAGAATAATTTGGGTGATGAGGCTAGTGACTTTGATGATGGGACTTATCAGTTGTATTTAACCTATTAATCATAGGCTTTAATATGAGTTGTTTTTTTTTTTTTTTCCTGAGCAGTACACTGAAAAATTTATTAGTGAAATTTTATAAAGACTGGGTTGATGAGTACAGAAGCTAGTGATGAACACAGAGGCTGTTACACTGCTTTCTCATGTGTGTGCACTTTCATTTCCTAATTACATTTATTCATGTATGCACAGGCAGCATGTGCAGGGATTAGTCGACAACATGCTCATTGGTTTTCTACTATCATGTGGGTGACAGGGACCAAACTCACGTGGTCAAACTTAGCAGCAAGCACCTTTCCCTGCTGAGCCATCTTTCTGCCCCATGTTTGTACTTTCTAAACTCCCATTATAATGTATTTTAAACAAATTTAAACATTATAAAGTTAAAAAAAAAGTTTAATGGCAACAATGAAAGTCAAATCAAACAGAAAGGAGTAAATAAAAGCTAATTAGGAAAAAGGGTTAGGGGGGTATTTTTGAAACAGAATCTAGTGTAGCCCAGACTAGACTCAAACTCATGGTGTAGCTGCAGATGATCTTAACTCCTTAATCTCCTGCCTTCACTTCCCCAGTTCTGGGGTTTCATATGTGCACCAGCTATAAGTGGGACATCTTAAGCTAGAAATATAATTATTTAAGGATTTTTAGTCATACAGTGGGTGACTAAATGGGTTAAAAGAACCTAATGAGTAATTTAGAAGCTTCATATAAATATTAACTTGGATCCTCTGCCCAAAGAGTTCCTGGATTCTGGAACCTGCTGTGCTTCTTAACAGGGCTCAGGCCTCCTGGCTGATGCTCTGATCTTCTCTATCAACTTTGCTCATTCCTCACCATCACACTCTTGACATTGTACTTCCAAATAAAACAGTGGGCTTAACAACAAGAGCATTAAATAATCTGTCAGTCAGTAGACAGGAAATGTAACATGTCATATGAGGTTCCAGGCCCAGCCTAGCCCCAAGATCTGGACCAGCAGTCCCAAATAATCACACAAAGTTTTATATTAATTACATTCTGCCTGGCCTATGGCTCAAGCATTTTGCCAGCTAGTTCTTGCATCTTAACTCAACCTATTTCCATTAATCTGTCCTGCCACATGGTTCATGGCTTACCTGTTTCTTTACATCTTGTTTCTTGGATCACATCTCTGACTCTGCCCTCCTTCCCCTTTATCTATACTTGGATTTTCCACCTCCTTCTAAGATGCCTTCCCATAAGCCAAAACAGTCCTTTCACTGACCAATGATATTCACAGCATACAGAAAGACATCCCACATCAGTAATGTGTTCCAAACTGAGTAAGTAGAAAGGGACCCACACCTGGATACAGTATAATAAAACTGCCTAACAATAAAGACAGACATAACCTTAAAAGCATTTCTTCATACCGGGTACTGTCAGAGACAGAAAAGACACTAGGAATTTAGAAAACTGATTCTGCTGTAGAAGGCGAAAGGGGAAAAAGGAAATAGTGAGGTAACAGTTGTAGGAGTCCTCTCAGCCCGGGGTGGGGGAAGTCTAACACTGGGGTATGGTGGGGCTAGTTCTAGGGGAACCGAGTACTCCCAGTCCTGTGTGCTATTGCTGGAATGAGTCTAAGTGGGTTACATTCCAAGAGGAAGGACAACTTCCCTTGCCCCACTGACCCTTCAGTCTTCAAGGACATGTGTGCAGAACATAACAAGAAACCTGCTCACAACAGAGAAAAGTGATTTGCAAAATTACAACCCCAGACCATGATGCAGATTATAGAACTAGGCTTTGAACTTGAGGCAGAACAGTTTAATAAATATCAAAGCAACCATTCATTCATTTACTCATTTGGCAGATGTTTACTGAGGGCTTAGTTACTGTGTGCCACTTTTTACTGCTTAAGATAAATCAGTGAAGGAAAACTAAAGGATTTCTGACATGATAGAGATTGAGAAAGGACAGATCACCTGCAGAAGGATGGTAACTGAAATGACAATCTAGTTAATAATACCATCAAAGCCAGATGACAATTTTGAAAGGACACAAGCCCCCTAGAATTATATGACCTTCTGAGAGGGAAGAATAAGGACAGTTCACATCTAAGAGTCCTGCCCCAAAGCAACTTCTCTATGTAATAACCACCAGTGCATTATCCCTAGATACAAGATTTGCTAAGAAGTAAGATGATAAAGTTACAAATACAAAATTTGTAAATAATGGTTACTGATTTTAAAAGAAATGACAAAACTGAAATCCTGGTGAGTAGACTTTTGGGCACTCTAACATCGATCATACCTGAGGGAAACAGTTCGCAGAAGGAAAGGCTGAGCATGCTGGAAGCTGGGGTTGAGGACAGCTTGAGCTGCACAGGAAGATGCTCTTAAAGAGGGGGAAGAGGAGGAGGGAAGTTTAGTTTAGCTCACAGGAGTCATGATAGCAGTGACTGTGCACATTGAGTTGAGAGACAACTCCTCCCGCTGCAGTCTTCTCAAGCAGCTCTTGGAGATTGGTATCAGGATAAACTATAATCCAGTGTTTTTAATAGACATAGGGCTATTCAAATCATCTCTTCAGTGACCTTTGGTGGGTGTGTCTGTGAAAGAATTCCTCTTTTTCCTGTCAGTGGTTGGACTGATTTGCCAGCGTTTGAATATCTGTAGGGTCTGTAGTGGCTACCCACTCTTAATCCTGCTACTAAGACTATGTATTCTTTTCTTCCTACTCAGACTACATAGAAAGAAGTGTGCCCATTTTATCTGTCTTAGCCACTGTTTATTATGTATTTATTGAGGTTGCTTGGGATTTTTTTCTCTGCTTCCTCTTAAAATTGGCTTACTTATTACCTGTGTGTCTTTGTGTGTGTATATATGCACAAGGACTCACATCTGTGTGTACTGGATCCAAAGAGGGCACCAGGTCCTCTTCTGCCATTTCCACCTGTTCCTTTCAGTGTCCCTACCTGAACCTGAGGCTCACTTTTTCTTGCCTAGTGTGAAACAAGGCTCAGTGTCCCCTTTTTCCACCTGACCCTCCTGTCTATACCTGACCCTCCTGTCTACCTACACCTGACCTTCCTGTCTATACCTGACCCTCCTGTGTCCACCTGACCTTCCTTTCTATACCTGACCCTCCTGTCTACCTACACCTGACCTTCCTGTCTATACCTGACCCTCCTGTGTCCACCTGACCTTCCTTTCTATACCTGACCCTCCTGTCTACCTACACCTGACCTTCCTGTCTATACCTGACCCTCCTGTGTCCACCTGACCTTCTTGTCTATACCTGACCCTCTTGTCTACCTACACCTGACCTTCCTGTCTATACCTGACCCTCCTGTCTACCTACACCTGACCTTCCTGTCTATACCTGACTCTCCTGTCTACCTACACCTGATCTTCCTTTCTCCATCTGACCCACCTGTTTGCACCTTCCTTGGTGCTAGGGTTATAGATGTACACAGCCGCTGAGATCCAAACTCCATTCTTCTTGATTGTACAGCCAGCACCCTTAACCATTGAACTACCTCTCCAACCCCTTCCTCCATGACACTCTGCCCTTTATAATTTCTCCTACTTAATTAAAACTAAATTGGAAGTTCAAAGTGTAGATTCTCCCCCCCTTTTTTGAAAGTTATTCTCTCTAAATGTAGAGAAAATCTCATTTATCATATTTTCACTTGATTGTCTAAGTTGATTTACAGCTTCCTCTGATTTCTTCTTTGACTCACTTAAAGATGAGACCTGGTTTCCAAAGAGCTGGGCATCTTGCAGCTCCATGCACATGTTGTTGATTGTGTAGTAGTAAACAAACATTTTAAACATAATCAGATTTTTTTTATGACCTAGAAGGTGACTTTGGTAAATATTTCATATACCAGAAAGAAACAGCATCTGTTGCTAGGCAGACTAACCTAGAAAGGTTGACATACTTTGATTGATAGTAATGCTCATGTTTCTCTATCTTCACTAATTTTTGTCTACTTCCACGAATTACTGAGGAGCATATTAAACATCCAACTATAATTATGGATTTATTTATATCTTAATTGTGTAAATTCTGTTATTGAGTGCAGAGATCAATGAAATTGAAAACAAAGTACTACAGTCAACACTATTGAACTTGGATTTTCTTAACAATTAAAAAAAACTAACAATCATTTTTAAGAAATTACAAGTAACTAATATCAAGAGAAAATAAAACCGCAGTTGTAGTTGGATAAAGAGGTTTTGAAAAGCCACAGCTGGGGCTGGGAAGGTGGCTCAGGGAAAAATACATTTGTGGTACAAGCATGAGGACCTGAGTTCAGATCTCTAGTACAAACCTCTGTAAGCCAAGTGCTGTGGGGAGAGGCAGGATTGCCAAGGCTTAGTACCTGCCATCCTAGCTTCAGCTTCTGTGAGAGAACTCATTTCAAGGGAACAAGGTTGAAAATAGTGCCTCAGAACACCTCTGGTCTCAGTGCACAGGTGTGCATACATATACTTGCATAAGCATTTATGCCACACTTAGACTACAGAGAGAGAAAGAGAGTCAGACAGACAGACAGGTAAGTAGAGGCATATTTACATCTTTATATCAATAAATTTGAGAATATATAACTTAAATAAATTCCTTAAAAAAAAAAAAACATGTAATTTATCTAATCTAATTCAAGGACAAAAACAAAATCTGAAAAGGCTTGAACAGTGAGCTAAAAAATGTTTTTTTTCAACAAGAATTGTAACACACTTGGGTAAGGGGATTCTACCAAACTTTTCATAAACACTTCATTCCTAACAAACAGGCTTTGGAGCAGGAGAAAAGAGAACCTACTAGTTACGTCCTTGAGCCTTGCATGTGCATTAGTTACTCTTCTGAAGCTGTGGTCAAACACCATGGCCAGGAGCGCCTTATAGAAAGAGGAGTTTATGTGAGCTCTCCGTTCCTGGAAGGAAAGTCCATAATGGCAGGAAGGCATGGAAGCAGACTTCTGGAGCAGGAAGCCCAAAGATCACTTCTTCATCTACTCACAGGAGGAGAGAGAGCAAACTAGAAGCGCAAGGCTGTGCTCAGAGCCCATCCCCAATGACATTCTTCCTCCAGCAAGGCTGCACCATCTCCCAACAGCAGCAGCAGCTGGGGACCACAGATTCAAATACTTGAGCCTGTGGAGAACATGCCTCATACTGGAAACAAGCAAATAAATCAATGAAAAGAAATTAATAGTATGTTAGGCCGAAGTAAATGTTTCTCAGAAAGGTTACTGCTATCTATGCAATACTCAGAAAATCTACAGTCAGATTTTTAGGAACATTTTTATCAGGTGGCTGCATGTAAAGTCAGTAAATAGTGATAACGTGTTTTTATTGTTGCAAAAATATGTTCATAGTATTTGGTATAACAACAAATAAAGCTGAACCTGGGAACAGAAAGTGATAAAAGGTGAAAGATATTTTAAAAGGCCTAAATAAAGTCAGTATTCTTGAAGTCTATGTTTGTAAATATATTTATGTACACCATGCTCACAAAATTCAAAGACACACACACTATTAGCCTGTCAGCCTGACCTATAGAATCAATGCTGAGAGATTGGAAATGCCAACAGAGCTTTGAAATGAGAAGCAGAAATTTTGGGCTGGTCGGTGGCACAGTGGGAAGAGGTGGCTTGGGTGTAAGCCTGGCAGCCTGAGTTCTATCCCTAGATCCCACAGGGAGACAGGACAAGAAACAGCTCTCTAGAGTTGTCCTCTGACCTTAGTCTTCTGGCCATGACATACTTGTGTGCCGTGTCATTTATTAATTTATTTTTTTATTATAAAATCTCTTAAGAAAAGCAGAACTTCTGGGGAAAAGTAAGTGTTACGGAGTAGATGGGGCCCTTTAGAGGGAGAAATGGCTATTGGTTAGTAATTTTAATTCTTACCTCTTAAAGAAATACTTGATTCCATGTAAATTAAGGGCTAAGTATCAAAAACATCACTTTGAAAATAAGAGTGAAATGTGGGAGGTGGATTTCCGAGTGGGGAAGGTTTGTGGAAGATGCAGAAGTCCTAACTATACAGCCTGAAAAGCTAGGAGATGGTTGGAACATATGTGGATGGCAGGATCAAGATCGTGTCACACCAGCTAACAGAAAAGCAGAGCACAGCTCAGTAGTGGTGTGAGCCTAGCCAGCATGAACCTTGGTGCTTCTAAAAACAGAGGAAAACCATGAAGAAGAAATGTTTGATAAACATGAAGTCATTCTTAGTTCTACTGATGGTCAAGAAGTAAAAACTAAGATCCCAGTTAAGTACCATTTTATGCCCTGACGGACTCAGAACTGGGTTATATACCTCACTCAAAGAGCATTCTTGATCACGCTAGTAGAATTACACTGTAGTACACGTGCAGGAAACAGTGTAGAATTCTCTCAGGCTTTTGACCATCTGCCTGTCCTGTCACCCAGCCCGTCTGGCAAATACCTGCTCTTGATCACAGAAATTCTGCACATGTGTTTGTGCAAAGGACATTAAAGCAGGAAGCCACTCAAGTACCCATCTATAAAAAATGGACACAGCAGCTGTGGTAGATTCACAGTGTCACTGACGTGTACAGTGAAGAGAGTGAATAAGACAGAAATACATAGGCCACGTGGATGGGATTCTACAACATCCCATTGTAATGATGAAATATTAGGAAGAGTTATTCATTAATAAGAGTCCTGTCCCACACCAGGAAATACTGTGCAGCTATTAATAAGGTGATGGGAAAGCTTTCCTTATTCCAGTGGAGAAAAATCTTCAAGGCACACTGTTCACTAAAAGTGAAGTAAATGCTCATTCATATAAATAGTCTTCTCTTTAAAAGGTGAGAGTATAATTCTGTATCTGTGGTTGTTTATATAATGCATAAAGAAATTCTGAAAAGTTGTGTAACAAAAGTAACATTTACTTATACAGTGAAGAGGAGGGTGGGAGGGAAAAGATGTTAAATAGAACAAGTACAAGTACCACTCTGTTGTGTACTTCAGTGGCCATGGACAAGGCACACAGGCTATCTGAATCAGCTCATAGAACTTCCCTTAAGACTCCACGAGAACACACAGTGGCTAGCTGAGTGCCAGCACCTCTTCATCATGGCAACACTGGGTGTGTGGTCAAGGAAACTCTGTTTAGCCCGCCATTACTTTGCAGAATCAGACGTCGTGGGTTCTTTCCAGCATGGCAGCCCTCTACTGGAGAGTGAAAGGTCAAGGGAAAAAAGCCATTGACTGCCTGCGCCAGGCCCTGCACTACGCCCCCCACCAGATGAAGGTAAGTGGGGGGTGAAGGGGTGTCTATTTCCCCCACTAGATGAAGAGGGGGTATCTATTTACCCCACCAGATGAAGGTGAGTGGGTAGTGAGAAAGTGTCTGTGTGTGTTCCTCTCCAATGGCCAGTGGCTTATGCTGTTCCAGTTAAGCTTCCTCCTGTTCAGCCAGTGTGAAAGTAATACACTGAGGACACAATGGGAGAGGTGGTGGCCTGTGGCTATCCCCACTTCACAGAGTTGGAGCATAAAGGAAGGTCTAAGATTGTGGTGACAATCTGTCACCTCACACCTTTCCTACCATACTGGAGAGCTTCTCCTCATACAAGGTGTCCCCTGACTGAGCTGCCACTTACCTGGGAATCCGTGGGTTTGGGCACTCCTGAGTGCTTCACTTTCTATCCGTTTGTGTATGTTAGTAAATTCCTGGTCCCCTACATGTACATCATGCTAACTGTAGATTTTTCCATAGCACCCAGTGTTGTTACATATGACTGATTATAAATAAATTCCTAGTTCTGTATTAATCTAGAGGCCCTGCCTTGTACAGACCCAGATGTATCTGCTTGTCAGATGGTGCACAGGCTGGCAGGAGAGAGAGCCACCTCACCAAGGGCAGCTCTGAGTCCAAAGCTTCGCACTAACATTCCAACCTTGGGCCAGACATTGGGCACTGCTCACATCTAAGGACATACACTCTGCAGTTGCCCGGTGAGAACAGAGATGGGTCCCTTTTTGTCGTCTGTCCCTGTCTCCCATCGAACCCAGCACAGTGTGTGTTAGCCATGCTCAGGTAACATGTCTAAATTGAAAGGTCTTGGGAATTGATGTCACTAGTTATTCGGTCTGTCGTCCTGTGCCTCACACTGCGGGCAGCAGACAAGGCAGACAGTAAGGCATTTCGCCGTGTGGGTCCGAGAACCTCTGCACACCTCCTGGTCTTGAATCTGCTGTGAAGACTGGCACAGAAGTTAGGGGAGTGTTCCCTCCAGTCAGCACTGGAAGCAGGTGGCACAGAGCCTTAGCTGTGGTTCAGCAGAAGAGTGTTGTCTGGCATGTGAAGCTCACTCTGGAGTGGGAGCTCTTCTCACTGCTCCACCCAGACTGTGGTTGTGGCCATATGTCTGACTGAACCTTCTGGTCACCATCTGCAGGGACAAGAGCACATGCTCCTGTGGAAGTCACACAGTTCACCTCTGTTGGCTCTTAGTTGTCTCTGCTTTCAGAAGTTGACCTACAGAAGCTCAGCAGTAGGACATTAACAATAATAATAATAACTATTATTGTTAATGCTTTTCATGGAAGGTTTTGTCAATAAAAGGGTTTTTGTTGGGTTTTCCTCTGGTGCAAGCTCTGATTTCGCTCCTCAGAGACTAGTAGCAGACAGTAGCCTGGTCCTGTGCACTTCCGCGTTGCCCTCTGACAACTTCTAGGAGCAGGACTGTATTCTTCCTGTCTGGCAAAGTCAGGAGTGAAACTCAAGTTTCCCCTCTCTCCTGCTCCCCCAGGATGTGCCCCTCATTAGCCTGGCCAACATCCTGCACAATGCCAAGCTCTGGAATGATGCCGTCATAGTGGCCACCATGGCTGTGGAAATCGCACCACACTTTGCCGTGAACCACTTTACTCTGGGCAACGTGTACGTGGCAATGGTGAGTGTAAGCCCACTCGGTTTTGATACAGAGGCATAGCTTTTTATGAATGTGTTACTGCACTCCACTTTCTCAGAAGTTTTATCTCTAAAACTACCAGCTACATCAACATAAAGTTTATCTACAGGGGCTTGAGGGGTTGGGTTGGGTTGTTGTTTTGGAGTTTGGGGTTTTTTTGCAATTTTATTTTAGATTGTTATTTTATGTGTATGACTCTTTTGTCTGTATATGTGCCTGTGTACCATATTCTTGCCTAGTGCCCTCGCAGATAAGAAGGGAGCGTCAGATCCTTGGTTAGAGCCACCAAAAGAATGCTAGAAACAAACCCATGGATTGTACTTCCTTAAATAACACAATATAATTAACTGTTTATAATTCTATGGCTCTTCACCATGAGATTTTTAGTACAGTGGTATTAACGCATTATTCTAAAACACATCAACTGGCTCAAGTGTTTGTCTTTCCCTATAGACTCTGAGCCCCTTGGGACAGAGCTGCTCTTTTTCATGTGCAGGAGCAGATCAGGTGCCCAGCAAACTCTTGCTCATGAAATCCAGTAGCTTCACAGCTACTGTTCACAAGGAAAAATGGTAACACCACCCTCGAGTTTCCTCATTTAGTCAGAAAGAGGACTGATTTCATGAGTAAGTGAGTGAGTGAGTGAGTGAGTGAGTGAGTGAGTGAGTGAGTGAGTGAGTGAGTGAGTGAGTGTGTGTGTATGTGTGTGTGTGTGTGTGTGTGTGTGTGCGCGCGCGCGCGCGCGCGCGCATGTGCACCTGTGTGTAATGTTGGAGATTAAATCCAGGGTCCTTGCATATGCTAAGCAAGTAATTTACCACTGATCTCTGCAAAACCCGCCTTGATTTCAAAACTCAAAAGCCCAGAAAGTCCCTGCCAAATCTGTCATAACCATATACAACATGTGAATCAGGCCATCTGCTGCCATCTGAAGTAAGGGGAGAGGGCAGTTCCATGCTGCTCTCCTAGCAGGTAATGGAATGAGCTGCCCTGGACTGTAAGCTAAGTATGTGCCATCCCTGACTTCTGAGATATTAGTGTCTCTAGCCAGGCTGCTGCCATCCCTGAGTGAGGCATTGCTTGGCACTAACTAGGCTGGTGTCATCTCTCACTTTGGAGGCATTGTATCTCTGGCCAGGCTGGCATTGCTAAATGTGCAGTCTTCTTCTGCTTCTTAAAACTGGAGGCTGTTATTATCCCCAGTAAGTGTGAAATTTGCTGCTCTGAGTAAGCAAGTGTCTCATTGGGAGAGCAAGCCAGTAAGGCCATCATGGACTTTTCTGTATAGAACTAGTTCTCAATATAACAGTGGTCGTTTCTAAGTGTTAGAAATGTTTGGGGAAATATAAAGTCTTGATATTGTACAGTGGTAAGAGATGCCCAAGTTCAGCTCCATCTTGCCAGCATGATAGAAAATCAAAGCAGATGCAGTGAGCATTTACCAGGCCTCAATCCAGAAGCTTGGGAACCTAAGTAATGAATGTTCATAAGGCACTAACACCATGCCAGACACATCTCAGGGCTTAGTGGTGCTGGTGGCTCTTAGAGGTCACTGACACTCCAGACCAGTACAGGCAAGTTTTCTGCTTTCTACTTGGTCTGTGGGTACAGCCACTGTTTGCTTAAGGTTGTGCCTTGGGGATAGGCCACTTGTTTATCAAATTCTGGTTATATTAAAAGAAACTCAGAGCCAGTTATCAGGGAAAGGCTGAAATATCAAAAAGAGGAAACACCACAGTCAGATCTCACCCAGCTGTCTTCCAGCTTCCTCAGCCTTGCTCCTCCTGCCTTCTTCTGCCTGCTCTGTCTTTCTACGTCTGCCTTAAATACCCTCTTCACCCAGTTGTTTCACATCCAGGTTAGGATTAAATG
Source organism: Phyllotis vaccarum (assembly GCA_033318265.1). Classification (NCBI taxonomy): domain Eukaryota; kingdom Metazoa; phylum Chordata; class Mammalia; order Rodentia; family Cricetidae; genus Phyllotis; species Phyllotis vaccarum. Next base: position 124,153,062 of record JARWLC010000001.1, on the reverse strand, counting down.
TGTGAGTTATTACTATTTGGTACTTAGCCTTGAACTCACAGAAACACAGGAAGATCTCTGTCTCTGGAGTTATGGGGTTAAAGGTGTGGCACCACCACTGCCTGCCTGGGAGCCTGGAACTCCCTCTGTAAACCAAGCTGGCCTCAAATTCAGATCTGCTAGGATCGAAGGTGTGAGTTACCACTCACTCTCTGATCCTCCTGGATTAACTGTGGGTAGATCTCTTCTAATATTCCAGGCTAGTTTTATTAAATATATAATTAAATATATCACCACAGCCACTGTCTCCTCCTCACCTGCGCACACCTCAACTCTGTGCAAAGTCATGGTGGGTTGTCACTGGTCACAGTCATGTTTAACTGAATGGTACCATCTTCCTCACATTTGTTCCTTGTCTTTCACAGGAAGAGTTTGAGAAGGCCCTGGTGTGGTATGAGTCGACATTAAAGCTACAGCCAGAGTTTGTGCCTGCCAAGAACCGGATCCAGACTATCCAGTGCCACCTAATGCTGAAGAAGGGCCGGCGTTCCCCATAGGGTGTGCCTTCCCTTGGCTCTCCCAGCCACTGTCAGCACCCACATGAATGGTGTGTGTGAATTACTGAGTAAGGCATAACAGGATTTGGCCTGCAGGGATGGCTTTGCTTGGTTTTTAAGTTTCTCCTCCCCAGCCACCCTCAGAAGAGGCATCTTCAGAAACAGGGCTTCCCAGACACTGTAAATACTGAGCCAGGACAGCCGGAGTTCCGCTCTGTCTTCAAAATCTCCATGCCTTCAAGGCTCCTCTGTAGTCCAGCCTCTTCCCCAGAGAGGCCAGAGCCACACTGCCCATTCTCTGCTTCCTGTGTAGCCTCTCTTGTCCCTGGAATTGCCATGCTACCTGGGGCCAGTCAGTAAGAAGCAGGGATTCTTGATGTCCCACCAGCTCTCCTCCCTGCCCCAGTCCTGTCCATTCCACGCTGCTGTGTTTCAAGCTCTCAGAGATAGTTTGCAGGGGAGGAAGGGGAAACAATTTCACAAACAAAATATTTACAACAGCAGAAACTCTTAGGGTCATCTGACCTCTGTAAGTTATTTATGTTGGGGTGGGAGGGGGGCTGAGCAGGGGAGTCAGCCATGTGCAACATCTTTATCATTTGTATTTTAATTGCAGGTCACAAGGAAACCAATCCATTGAAATCCTATATAACAGGTTTATATATATAGAATATGTGTATTTGAAACCTCCTACAGACTGAGTCTGTAATACTAATTCCTTGTTCGCTGTGTTTCCCATCTTGGACTAGGCATACTGTCAGCCCTCTCTCTGAGGCTGGCACAACAGCTCCTCAGAGGAGAGCCGGGGTTGGGTGTCCCATACAGTGCCCTTACCTTTGGTCCCTGGAGAATCAGAAACTCCAACAGTTTGGAATCTTAAAGGGCACATACTGAGATCAAAAATAAAAATTGTTTATGAGCAAAATTGTTCTGGGTGTAGTTTTTTTTTCTTCATATATAGACCAATTTGGAGTCTCTGGTGACTCTGCCTCTGAGTTGTCTCACAGCAAAAGTGAGAGCTAACACTATCCATTGCTGGCAAACAAACTTAGAGCTTGAAACATTCAACCAGAAAACTGCACAGCTTACCATGTGACTAGGCTTCCTGGAAAAGGAAGAATCAGTAAGCCAGAGTCATGACTCCGGATGAACACTGAGCCTCATGTCTGCCCAGGAAGCACCTCACAGGACCAAGTGGGGTGACCCTATGGAATGGGGCCCACAGAGGGCAGAAATCTACAGCTTTCCAGAACATCATCAGGCTATCATCTCTAACACTGGCTCACTGCAAGCAGAGTCCAGTGAGCTGCATTTCATACAGAGAAATTATGTGGAAAACAGCTCATCCATGACTGGATATGGCAGAGCTCTGCTCAGAAGGACCCTCCAGTATGTGTCTAAGCAAGGTCCTGTCTCCCCACCTCACTACAGCTTGAAAGTTTTTCGGAAACCTTCAACAAATGCTTGTTGGCTTTTGAAGCTTACAATGAGGTTGCTCTGGTATGTAAGTCTTTGATTTCCCACAAAAGTATATAACAGCCAGAATATAAAACTTCTACTGGGCTGGGGGCTGTGGCACAGCACTTTACCTCCCACCACAATAAAAGTAACATTAAATTTTCTACCACCCACAAAAAACTCCCACTGATGCTCTGTAGCCAAACCACCTCTGCCCTTAACCCTTGGCAGCAGTCAGCCTTCCCTCTGTCCTACAGCTGCACCCTTTCCAGAGGGCCATAGGGATAGACGTGCACAGTGTGTACATCTCCTTTTGAGGCTAGATTTTTTTTTTTTTTTTTTTTTTTTTACTACCCAGGTTGTCAGTTCCTCAGAATGTTCTCTTTTGTGCCCACATAATTCTGGTTTTCTGGGACACTCCTCACTGGATGTCATAATGTGGTAACATTCACCACACTGCACTGAAATAAGCCGATCCTCTTGCCTCCTGCCAGATGCTTAATTCCTAAGTCTAATTAATGTCTGTATCCTCTTTTCACAACAGGCCCAGAACAAGTAGTTGCTAAAAACCCAAAAACTATTGAATTAGTGTTGAAAAGACCAAGCAATAAATACTGCAGAAAACGGCAGGCACCAGGCCTTTTCTTTCGGGCCATCAACCAGCTCCCAAACCATTACAGGGAGACTTGTTACTAGTTATGAATGCTTAGGCTTGTTTCTTGCTAGCTCCTAAGCTGTTTCTCTTCATCTACATTTTTACCTTGGGTCATTTTACCTTTCTTAACTTCTGTATATCTTACTCCCCCCTCCCCCCCCCCGCCCCTCCCCTCCCACCCCCCTCTCTTTCTCCCTTGTTCTCTTCTCTGGAGCCTAGATTTTTTTCTATTTATTCTCTCTGCCTGCCAGCCCCACCTCTCCTGCCTAGCTATTGGCCATCCAGATTTTTAATAAACCTACCAGCTACTTTAGGCATGCGCTGTAAAAGACACATCCTTACATAATTAAGTACAGCAGAAACAAAGGTAACACACCCTTACAGAGTTAAAGTGATATTCCACACATAAACAAATGTAACACATCTTTGCATCATTAAAATAATATTCCACAACAACACTATAGTGATGTCAGGGAGAAGAGACACCAGAGGACAGGAGCTAGAAAGGACAGGTGAGGCCAAATCAACAAGAACAGTAAGGCTTGGAAAGCTGCTGACTACCCACTACCCACCACTGACCATGCACAGCTCCTGACCCAGGCAAGCCCTTGGAATAAAAATAGCCACATATTAAGCTATCAATAAGTGTTAGCTCTTCTTATTGACACTGGCCTTCACTCTGCTAGTCGGCTTTTCCCTGGTTCCATAAATAAATAAAATTTGCCTTCCTGCTAGTCCTGATTCAGAAGTGTGACTTTTAAACACAGTGGCTTGTAGTGAATTTATGATATTACATTGTAAATAATTGTCCCACATAAGAGTTTAATAAAAAGCACGGATTGGCCAAAGGCAGACAGGAAGTGCAGGCAGGGCTACCAGAATAAGAAAACTCTGGGAACAGGAAGAGCAGAGCAGAAATGCCACAGAGACTCCAGAGTTGCCAGAAGATGCAGAGGACACCTATGCTGCTCTGAGAAAAGGTCCCGAGCCGCATGGCTGAACAGAATAAGAATCATGGGTTAGTTTAAGGGTAAAGAGTTAGCAAGTTATATGCCTGGGCCTTGGGCTGATCAGCCTAAAATTAATGTAAGCATCTGTGTGTCTGTGCAGGTCTATAGGTCTGCCGGTCTAAACCTTGAGGTTAGGCCGGAAAGTCCAGGCCAGAAACCTCTTATTACAGATGGCAGTCCAACGTGGGTTATACCTACATAAAGCCATAGAAAGCTTTAAAAAAAAAAAAAAAGTCTAGAGCACAGAAATGAAGCCCAAAGCAGCTTCCAGGTTGTGTCTCTGAAGTGGCCCATGGTAAAGAGACTGAGTGGTGTATGGGATTAAATTATAAAATGGTGTGTTTGCTGCATACAATTTAAGGTGAACAAGGCCAGTTCCTGAGCCTAGATGTTATCAAGGAGCTCTATATGGTGGATCTAAGGTTTCTGTTAATAAGGATAAAAAGAGAATAGTCAAAGATGGCTTCTTAGTGGTGATATTTTCTTGGATCAGCTCTGTTCCCTGGAGGCAAGCAGAGGCTTGTTTTTGGTTTTTTTGTTTGTTTGTTTGTTTGTTTGTTTAAGAGAAGCTTCCTGATTCAGCCTTAGAGGCAAAACACTTCTCAGTCTTTTAAGAGGCCCTGCAGCCAAATACTTAAATGGAGTTAATGAGCAGCAGATGGCAAAGCTTAACTTGGTTATTGTATGTACCCTAAAATTCCCCAGATTATCTGGGCTAAAAAGCTAAATTTTAGGAAGTTAGACTAGAAGCTGCATGGAGCCATCCAAGGACCTTGGCAGATTAAAGGTGTAGTCAGAAACAGAAATAGAAGAATCTGGGTGGAGTCCATCACCTTAGCCAAGCAAAGGTGTGGTCAGAGACAGAAAAAGTTAAGAAATAAATATATAGTAAAGACACTTCTAAATGGTTTAGAGTGTGTCGAAAATATATAGGCTTAGAGAGGGAAAAAAAGGTAGAGAAAGCCCTTTAAAAAAAGAAAGAGTAAATAAATAAATAACCACTCAAAGATGGAAAATACAAAGAGTGTATGGATAGTGTATGTTATTGTCTTATCTTTAAGCTTCTTGACTGAAAATGAAGTAGAAAAAGCTGCTAAAAGACAGTTGAATATAAATGCTGTTGGATTAATTCAACCTATTTATTTTGTAAATGAGTTTACTTTAAAATTGAAATCAAAAGATATGCTACTTTGGAGAAGAGGTTTTCTTTTTATTTCCACAGAAAATGAGAGGCTGAGAATTTATTCCTGGCTAAAGAACATAAAGTTTGGTAGAGGAAGACCCCCTGGAAAGTCTCCAATGGAAATGGATGAACCAGATGATTCAGCATTTCAGAGCATCTCTGTTGAAGTTTCCGGAGCCAGCACTTTTTATTAAACTCATAGGCAGGACAATTATTTACAATGTAACATCATAAATCTACTACAGTGGCTATAACTTGGGAGGTGGGACATGCTCCAAAAAAGCTCCCAGTAGAAACTTTTTGGGAAGTTTTTAAGGTTTTCAAATTGGTGGGGTTTTTTCCATTCTATTTTCCAATGTACTAACTGTCTCTTCAACTGTATCTAGTCTACCATTTTTAACCTATCTATGATTTTTATTTCACATAGCTTTTTGCACTGGAAAGATTTCCATCTGTTTCTTTGTACTATATCCACCAGATTATATTATATAATCTCTCATTCTATAGGGCCTAGTCTTCCTTTTAGCCACTTGAACAGTTTCAGCATCCTTATGTTTTAGATTGTCTGCTTCTTGACCATTAGACATGAGTTCTTCTCATGTTTGTTCAATAAGATAAAACCCCAGGGGGGAAAAGAAAAGAATCTATCCAAACTGGCCTGCTTTCCTTGACCCATTACTCTTCATCTTAGTCCTTCCCAGACACACCTTCTGACAGTAATAAAACTTCCATTCATCCTTCTGCCTCAGGAACCTGTATTCACTGTTTTCTTTATCTGTAATACTCATCTAAATAACCACTTGGCTCATCTCACCATTTAATTTCTCTGTGATCCTTCTAAGTCATATGTTATGTAGGATAAGGAATTGGTATGTGTGATTGTGGGCATTTAGTCCCGTGATCTGTTCTCTGCAACCTAGAGGAAGCTGAAAGCCAAGAATCAGGTAGCTCTCCAACCAGCTCAGTGAGGCAGAGAGGATTCAACTTCCCTCTGCTTTCTGTTCCTGGCAGCCCCTCCACGTATTAGATGAGGCCCCCTTCATTAGAGAGGCCCCTATTTTATTGTTATTTGGTTCATATGCAATAGCTCAGGACATACAGAAAATGCAAGCCATCTACTTGAACTAATGATGATTAGTTTTAGTTGCCAATGAGACCCAACTTAAAATCTCCTGAGACAAGAGTCTAGATAAAGAATTGTCTATGTTGGGTTGACCTGTTGTGTGCATGACTATGAGAGATTTTCTTAATTGGATTTATTGAGGTGAGAAGACCCACTATGGATGTGGATAGCACCATTTTATGGTCTGGGCTCTGAACCGAATGCTAAGGAGAGAGTGAGACATGCCCTAGCTTGCATGCATTGTTCTATGTGCTTGGCTATGGATGTGATGTGCTGAACCATTTGATATTCCTGGCACTTTGGCTTCCCCACTATGATGTTCTATAACCTGGAACTGGGAACAAAAACCTTCTCCTTAAGTTGCTTTTGTAGGGTGTTTATCACAGCAACAGGAACCAAAACTAAGTCCCTGTCAGGATGACCCATAAAAATTATTGATCATCAAAACCCCATTGAAATTAAGTCCCAGTGGGACATTTAGCACATGCCTCATAAAAATGGTTATGAAGAGCTGGGGTCTTAATAGCTAAGTTCTTTCCAAGAGTTTACAATCTGAGTCTAGAATCTGTCTATGCAAGTATTCCCAGTATAACCAGGTACACAGAGCGGCTTCCATGGAGCTAGGCAGTTGAGTAGGCTAAGGGTACAATGCACTTCTGCCTGTGGTTCTCCATCCTGCAGGGCCAGTTGGGCACATGGCTGAGGACCTAAGAGCCAAGATCTGTCCTTGGCAACTGTATATTTAGTCACAGTGGTGTTTATGGTCAGGGAACCCTTAGGCGGGCATAGGCAAGAAGTGTTCACAGCTACTAGCCATAGAGGGGGCATAAGTTTGAAATGAGAGGAAAATGCAGTCTAGCTAACCACATCTGCCTGTTGACATTTGCACACAAACTCATTAAACTTCACTTAAAATTCTCCTTTCTTATGCTAGACACATTGCAAGGCCTTACTTACCATGGCTGCTTCGTAGGACATGCAGATTAGAAATCAAAGTCCCACAGGTTAGTATAGTGTTAGCCTATGAATTTCACCCATCTCCAAGAGCATTCCATCCAACACCAGCAGAGTAATGCTACAGATTCCCACTTAGAAGGCTCTCATCTCCTTGAGAAATGACCACTACTGCTCCTCTCTCCAGACTGCAGAAAACTTAGGCAGAAAATTTAGGCTGCAGATGGCCCCGGCTGTGAAACGGAGCAAACTGGTTCTTCTGACTCAGGGAAACATGGGCAGGTTTTGAAAGGGGTAGTGGCAAGGCCTTCCACAGATCCCTGTGATAAGCGTTCTGGGGCTGCAGGTCTATGGGTCTGGACCTCTGGCCACCCGGGACCAAGAAAACCTCATTGCTACAGATCTCCAAGAAACAGTGCCTCTGAACATGTGATCACCTCTCCTGTGTGTCCTACCTTTCAAGTCTACTCACCAGCCAAAAATACCTGCCATATGGCCAAGGCTACAGACTGCACCACATCCCTCGAGGAAGGCACTGCCAAAACACATTGGCACAGGCACCCAGTAGTCAGGAGCAGCCAAGGAAGATCACTGAGATAGGTGTCTGTTGCTGAGTTCAAACAGTCCCCTCCATTTAGTGGGATTATGTGTTGTTACATTGTAAATAATTGTTCTGCCTATTGGTTTAATAAAAATGCTGATTGGCCAAAGGCAGAGAGGAAGTGTGGGTGGAGCTACCAGACTAAGAAAACTCTGGGAACAGGAAGAACAGGGCAGAGATGCCACAGACTTGCCAGACAAGCCAGAAGATGCAGAGGACAACTATGCTGCTCTGAGAAAAGGTACCAAGCCTCATGACTGGACAGGATAAGAATCATGGGTTAGATTAAGATCAAGAGCTAGCAAGTTATATGCCTGGCCCCCAGGTCAATTAGTGTACAATTAATATAAGCATCTGTGTGTTTCATTGGGACTATAGGTCAGAAACTCTGGGCCATGAGGCTAGGCCAGAATGTCCAGGCCAGAAACCTAATACAACACCTTGGGAGAGAGAGTGAGGAGACACAGCGCCAATTACACAGGCCCTAGGAATCAGGCAAAAAGCAGACTGCCAACTCTTTTAAAACAAATGGCAGGCCTGCAGACTCCTTTATTTTGGATATGGGGCAAACCTATATACCCCCTCCCAATTTCCCGTTGTCAGCTGGAGACTCCCCTATCTCTCTTTCTCTCTCTCTCTCTCTCTCTCTCTCTCTCTCTCTCTCTCTCTCTCTCTCATTGGCCTCTGACATCTTGATGGTCATGCATCACCAATGACCAGGCACAGCAGAAAGCGGCCAGTGTGCATGCCTAGGCACATTACCCAGAACAGGACAACTGTGATTTGGCTACCTGGCTGTGCTCCACCCACAGGGGTCCTTTCTCCCAGAATTCCCCAACAGGATTCAGTCTTAGAGGCCACTGAACTGATTGATCCTATTCCTGGGGGGTGGGGGTGTTGCCTGCATGTATGTCTGTGTCTGGTGCCCATGGGGGCAGAAGATATCATATTCCCGAGAATTGGAGTTGTAGACAGATGTGAGCCCCCATATGGGTCTCTGCAAGAGCAGCAGGCATATTCTCCATTCTTCTTTTCCTACAACATCATCATCATCATCATTTTCTTTTGGAGGCCTTGTTATACATGGAAGATATTTGCTTATATCATTCCAACTCTGAACACCAGCTCTACCTCACCTTCCCTACATCCTCAACTTCATATAGTTCTTACTTTTTCTAAGCCTTCAAGACCAATTTGTGCTCCCATATACCCAAATATTCTTGGATGTGTCACCTTCCACTGGAGCATGGTAAAGTCACCAGAGGCTACACTCCTGGATAAGCATACTTCCCATCTCCCAGCAGCTAACAAATAGCTCCACAGCTAAGGGAGCAATATCATGCCTCACTCCCCTTCTCACGCTGGGATTTAGTCTGGCTTGGGCTTGTTCAGCTCCTGTGCATGCTGTCACAGCCACTGTGAGTCCATATGTGCAGCTGCCCTGCTGTGTCCAGAAGACAGTTTCCATGTAGTCATCCAAAGCCTCTGGCTCTTCTCTTCCTGCCATCTCTTCCTCCGTGATCCCTGAGGCTGGGGGTGCAGTGTGTGTGTTCATTCTCCAGTCTTCTACTCTCTGTATCCTTGCCAGTTGATCATCATCTAATACAAAGACACTGGGTGTCAGTCTGATCCTGTGTTCATTTAGCAGCATAAAGGACTTGTATGAATTCTCAGTCTTTCTTCTGGAGCAGCCTACGCCCAGCTGAAAGCTTTATGCACAGCAGACAGTAGTAGCTCAGCAGGTAGAGTATTTGCCTAGCATGCATGAAGCCCTGGACTCCTTTTCCAGTACAGCATAAACCAGGTGGGGTGGTACACTCCTGTAATCCAAACCCACAGGAAGCAAAACCAGTCTCAGCTATAGTGTGTCTTATGCCTGCCTGGGATACAAAAAGCCGTGTGTGTGATGATGAAGACGAAAATGTTAGTAACGATAACAATCATCATAATAATGGTTCAGCATCAGCTGAGATGGCTCGGGGGGTGAAAGGACTCGTGGCCCCCAGAACCCAAGATGGAAGGAAGAATTCATGCTGCAAGTTTTCCTTTGACCTTTGTGCGGTGGCACGCGTCTGAGCACTCTCCTGGTCACGTGTTCCCTCTCTAAATAAACTCAGTTCTTCCTGGGTGAGTTTGCAGTGAAACCCATCGGCAGAAGGAACGGCCAGAAGACTGGGGTTAGAGCCCTGACAAGAGCGAGGAAAGGTGGGAGGAGCCCATGAGAGTGTGGGACTCCAGCCTAGAGTGGGAGAAGACCAAGAGCAGTTCCGGTGGAAGGGGAGGCGAGTTATCCCGGTGCTGACAGGGAGAGAGGGATGCAAGTTCCAGACAGAGCCCTCTGGCAGACGGTGAACAGGAGCCACTGGCATCGTCTACACTCTGGATAATATAATTGCACTGCTGCAGGTCTATTAGAGAATGGGCTGGGGCGGTCAGAATGGACCCAGGGGACTGGTAAAGAGGTGCTGATAAGGAGAGATCTCGTGAAGGAAGTAGGGCCCCTGTGCTGAGGACAGACCGCCAAGGAAGAGAGCTGATGGACAGGTGCAAGACCCATGATCCTTAGAGACAGAACTTGAGGCCAAGATGAGGCATCAAGAGACGATCATGGAGTTCTGGCTTAGGAAAGTGGGTGGCTAATACAGAAATAAAGGAAGAAGGGTTGGATTTGAACATAATCTTGAAGTATGTGTAGGTTACCTTAGACCAACATTGTTCTACAAACCTGTTAAAGATGCACACTCTAAGGTGCTGCAGAATGAGGAACTCTGAGTGGCTCCACTCTTGTGAGTTATGATAAACTCTCTTATCCTCCGGGTGTCGGTGTGCTGGCTCTGCAGATGATCGGGGAAGCCCCTCACTGTAGTGTTTGCCTATGACAGTGGTGTGAATAACTACAGTTTCCTATCTGAGGTACCAACCTGACTTCACTACGCAGACCCCCCACAGAAGTAGGAAGACATGAAATCAGCTAACCCTGCAGACAGTTGATTCTGGACAAAGTGATCTCTCCATCAGGGAGATGGTATGGGCCCAAGCTTCAAGAGCAGTTAACAAAGCAAAAGTTTCATAGGCTGTCTATGCAGAAACAAGCATTGGGAAAACACTGGGGATACCAAACTGAGTGAGACTAGGGGTCAGCCCCAGGAATATCCTCAGGTGACCAGAAAGACAGATTCAAAAGAGGAGGTGGTAGTGATGTTCAGTAAGAACTATGGAGGAAGCTAAGGAGATGGCTCATTGAGGAAGAGTACTGGGCATGCGTGGGGACCTGAGTTCTACCTCCAGAACCCATGTGGGAGGAAAAAGCTGGCGGCCACACTTGTGATCCCAATGCTAGGGCTGTGGAAACAGAAGTGACTCATCAGCCAGCCAGCCTCAGCTACTAGGTGAGCTCCAGGCCAGAGAGAGAACCTATCTCAATACACAAGGTGAACAGAACCAGGGCAACAACACCTGAGGGTGACCTCAAGCCTCCACAAACCCATACTCACTAGTGAACACACATAAACTGGGGGGATAGTTAAAAAAGAAAGAGGTACGGAGAAGGATAGAGGAGTGCTGTCCACCTAAGAAGGTCAGAGGAACGTCTTAGAAAATAACAGCGGGGGTCTTTAAACATGGGCAGAGCTGAGTGATGCCTTGGAAGGTAAGGACACTTGCTGTACAGATTTGAGAACCTAAGTTTCAAATCTCCAGCACCATGCAAAAAGCTTAGTGTGGCTATGCATACTCTGTAAGCCAAGAACTGTGAGGGATAGGGGGAGACAAGAGGGTCACTTGAGATTTGAACAGCTGATATCTTCCTCTGGCCCCCATGTGCACTCACTCAACACACACACACACACACACACACACACACACACACACACACACACACACACACACACACACACACACACACACACAAAGATTAGGGTTATGTCTTGATGGTAGTAGAGTGTTTTCCTAGTATGTGTGATACTCTGGGTTCGATTCCCCCCAAATAATAAGATGATAAACACAGGATGGGCATGAAGGGAACTCAGCAGTGAAGGAGGGAGGCTAGCATCCTCACAGAAGGAAAAGTTAAGGTGGAGGGCAGTGGCTCAGCAAGCGACAGGAGATGATCAAAGCATAAGGGTGGTTTTGAGACCCAGGTAAAGAGGGTCTTTGCTCAGTGAGATGCCCATCTCTGCATGAGAATGCCTTCTGTGCTTCAAGCACCCTGAGCTGCTCCCCTCTCTGGGCCTATGGGTTCATCTGTCTCTGTCCTATTGACCCTCCTCTGGGTGATCACTCATCCCTGATACTCCCCAAGTACCACCTCCCTTGAGGAGCCTGCCCTGACCAGGTTCCTCAGCCCTCTCTTACATGTTCTGTGGTAGAGGGAAAAGCCAGACATTCAAATTCAGAGGGTGGTAGGTGGGCTGTGGAGGTTGGGAAGCTGGGCCGCAGTCTCTGATGCCATTTTGGTTGTCTTCTCTGCCTGGCCTGGTCATCACAGGAAAGATTGGGCTTCTACTGCTGACTACCATGTACCTTGCCATCACTGCCTGGCTCAAATTCCTGGCCACTTCTTCATCCCTGAACTGCTATCTCCCTTTCTTCCTCAAAGTGTGTCTCTTTCAGTGTGTTTGCTCCAGGAAGTATCCACCTCCCTTCCCATGCCAATGGGCTTCACGGCTCAGCCTTCATGATGGAGCTGCAGAAGAAAAGAATGGAGAAAAAGATGGATTACAGTGGTTAGTCAGCTTTGTATGGCTACAGCAAAATACCTGAGGCCATTCTCTTCTACAGAGGAAAAGGTTTATTTAGATTATCATTTGGGAGACTCAACCAAGACCAGGAGGTCTGGCCTGGGTGACATATCATGGCAGGAGCATGTGCAGGAACACAGGGTCACATGACCCAGATGAGGAAGACCGAGAACAGTCAGGGCTGCGTTTGACCCTTTATAACAGTGTTCTGGAGAGGAACTGAGGAGTTCCATGATCCCAGCACTCAGAAGGCTGAAGCAGAATTCACATGAGTGCAATGCCAGCCTGGATGAAACAATGAAACCCCACCTCAAAACAAAAAGGAGTCCCATGAAAACCAGGAAGAGAGTCAGAGACCAATTTGCCACCACAGTATTTGAGGACCTCTGCTAGGACCCTCCTCCATGACCCCACAGTTCGTTCCTGTGGCTCAAACGACACACATGACCCTGTATAAGAACTCAGCAGCCAAAGGCAGCAGAGAGCCCAGGAAGGTTTTTAAACCACCTTCATGATTACCCACCTCTATCAGCTGTACCCATCATGAGATGGAAACTTTCTGAAGGAAGAGCCTTGTCTTGCTCACACACAGTCTCTCTCCTAGCTTAGGGGCTGGTTCATGGTGAGCTTCCTTATATGTGGTTGAACAAACAATTGATCTGTAGCTAAGTGGTTTATGAATGAAAGAAACTGGGCTTGGGAAATGCCCAGACTGAGGTTGTGGGCTAAGAAGGTGTCAGATGGAATACAAGAATAACTGAGCTATATGAAGAAAAAAAAAGCAGACAAATTGGGCTACCTCAAAATTCTTTTGAGTCTAAGGTGCTGTCAACAGTCATAAGCAGCCCAAATAATAGGGGAAAATATCTGCAAATCATGCATCCATTCCTAAAAGCTGGCCATGGCAGCATGCCTATAATCCCAGCACCCAGGGAAGTAGAGACAGGAAGATCTCTGGGGCTCACAGGGGCTCACTGACCAGTCATTATAGAAGGTGAGCTCTGGGCTTGGTGAGAGACCCTGACCCACAGAATAAAGCAAAGGTTGGCTGAGGAAAACACTTGCACAAAGAGACCTGGCCGGGGGGGGGGGGGTGTCAGAGACGGAGAAAGAGGCCAGAATATATAACAAGCTCCTAACACTGTGAGTGAATGTGGTATCTGATGCGGGAATGCCTTTCTGTATGCTGTGAATCTCAATCTTTAAATAAAGGAGCTGTTTTGGGCCATGACAGGCACCATAGAAGAAGTAGGGGGAGAAATCAGAGCATAGGTAGGAGAGGCAGGGTGGAGTCAGGCAGATTGAGCCAGCCGCCCAAGAAGAAACCTGTAAGGATCAGAGGTGAGCCACGGGCCACGTGGCAGACAGATTAATAGAAATGGGTTGAGTTAAGATATAAGAGCTAGCTAGCAATGTGCCTGAGCCATAGGCCAAACAGCATGAAGTTAATATAAGCATCTGAGTCATGTCTGGGGGTCTGAGCGGCGAGCGGCTGGGCAGCTAAGTGGTCTCGGACGGCAGGTCTGTGGGTCTCAGACCTCTGGCTGCCCGGGACCTAGAAACCCCTACTACTACAGGTATCATTTAGACGAACTTTAGAGGCATCATTAGGTGAGCAGTATCCTGCATATCTCCACCTGTAACATGCCATAGTCTGTGCTAGAGTTCCTGTCTTACCTAACTACAAAGCAAGTGTCTGAGTATTTTGAACATACCTTATATAACACAGGCTGGCCTTGAACTCACTACATAGTCAAAGCTGGCTTTGACCTTTGGATACTGTTGGCGCTATATCCCGAGTGCTGGGATTAGACATGTGTACCACACACCCCATTTATGTGGCATTGGGGATCAAACTCAGGGTTTTGTACACAGTAGGTAAGCACTGGACCAACTGAGCTGCATCCCCAGCCCTGAGTGTCTCGTGTTATATGGCATATTCCTGGCAACCAAGCCCTCTCTGTTCTCTAACTTACACATCTTTTAGCCCTGTGGGTGTCCTGAGGACAGCTGTTTATAGCTCATCATCTAGTTACTAAACCACCTAACTCTACAAAGTAGCCTCCCCAGAAAATGATACTTTGACGCCCGCCCCCCCCCCCAATGCTGAGGGAAGACAAGAGCATCTGCAGCAGATGCTGCTGGCCCGCCCACAGTCGCATTCATCTGAATACTCCTGAGGGTGACAGGTCTGTGCCTTGTTGCGGGGATGGAGATTGTGGAAACAGCTAACACTCATTTGGATCCAAAGCTAGTGACTAGGAAGGATGATCGGGCGGGGTCGTTCTAGGGGCAGGAATGAAATGTGCTTAGGAAGAAATGAGTCTGGAATTCTTTTGTAGTTTTAAATCTGTCCCTGATGACAGCCCAAAGGAGCCCCAGACAGATGAAAAGGCAATGTCTGCCCCTCCCACAGTGGCTGTGGAGGAAGGGGCGCACAGGGTGCTGAAGAACAATTCCCTTTGGCTTCTGCTTTGAGAAATGGTCCTAGCCCTGAAACTTTCTAGAAAAGTGCTGTGAACTCATAGTTTCATATCATTTCAGGGGGCTCATGGGTCCAGGTGGAGCACCTCAGACTGGAATAAGCACACAGTCCTGCATGAAGGCACTAGAGAGCAGCAATTGGCCTCTTAGCTTCTCAATTTCTGCCCATGGAGACAGCGATGGGCACAACCCAGAAGTGTGAACACAGAGATCTCTAAATAGTCACAAGCTCCTCATACAGTGTTACTCGCTCTCAGACCAGATGTCCCCGACGAGATCTCCGAATCGAGGCTGCCCCGACCCACAGTTCAGAAGCATAGCCTGCAGTCTGCCTTTCGGAGAGTACTAGATTCCAGTATCTAATGCTCTCTCGTTCTTCTTTGGGAGGGTGCAGGAAAGAGTCCTGGGGTTCCGATGATTTTTATTTTGACTGCACAAGGGTCAGGTCAATCCAGCTTAGAAACCGGTGTGGTCTGGTTTGTCCTCTCCTGGGGAGCAGGATAACAGAGCAGCCACCAAGGGCATAGGATGGGAATCCTCTGATCATGAGATCTCGCAGCCACAAGAGGGAGCCACAAGTTCTGAAAGGCCGATCTAGCTATGAGCCTGTCTCCCGCCTTCATCTCCCCCAACATCCACGCAGGCTTCCTAATCGTGATTTTGGGTGCTGATTATGGAGGTGGGCAAGCCATAGGATGCAAGATGTGGGTAAGCCAGCCGCTGAGCAGGTGTGCCACCTGCCTCCTGGCAAGTACCATGTGCATAAAACCTGAGACACCTTTAGGACAAGATGCCCACCCCAGTGCCTCTAAGTTTGCAGGCCTTTTTTCAAGAAGCATCTCACCCTTTCTTAAGCCTTCGTTTCCTTGATGGAAATCAACTGAAGTTTCAAAGGGAAGTAAGGAAATGCATTCAGGCAAGGGGAACCTGTCACTACCCCTTCTCAGAGCCAGCCCTTACCAAGGTAGAGGGGTGTCCTTCCTAAACACTGCTCTTCAGGAGATTAATAAGTACTGGGGTGAGGGACTTTCAGGAAGAATGAAGGTCACTGAACAGGTGTCTGAGCAGTTTCTATAATTCCTAAAACTCCTGAGTTACATTATTCTGAAAAGAGAAATAAGTGGACCAAACACTCCTATGTCCCCAAGACTAGGGATGTCTGCCCTGTTAAGTGCCAATGTGCTGTTCTGGTGTGATGCCTACTCCACAGCTGAGAAGACAGGGTGCTGAGGTTTGAAATGACTCTTGTGAGGTTTTGCAGCTAGATCTGAAGCTGAACTGACTTGCCCAAGAAGCCTCCCAGGGTCTTAGGAGAAGTGTTTGTTAGCTTTCAGGCTCAGAGAGCAAAGGACCTGGCCCTATGCTGCCTCTATTAGACCTCACTCCAACCTGTGCCCTGCTCATCCACAGACAGTCCAGAGTCCAAACCCCAAAGTTACAGCTGTCATCCAGTCAGCCTTGACCAGCTTTCAGAAGCTGTGAGAGCTGGAGAGGGGGATGGGAGTCCCCGGTCCTCACCAAATAGCTAGACTATTTCCTGCCCCCCTCCCTTCATGAGGGACCCCACAGCAATGTCTCCATCATTGATCCTGGAGAATGGGTCAGAAAGGCTCAGATCATCTTCTCTGGAGAGAAGTTTTGCACCCTTCCTTAGTGAGATTCTTTTCCCAGCTCTGAAAACACCCTGGACCCCTCTACTCCTGCCTCCTGATCTTAAGACACCTATTCCCAGATTCAGTCTTGAGGCCCAGGGAGAAGCCACTCTCCGTTGCCAGGGCAACAGCTTCATTGTTCCCGGGCAGTGGTTGAGCTCCAGGCCTCCTCAGTTCCTGGACTAGGCTCTCCCTACCCTTCTGAGCAAGTGGAGCTGTCAGGGGCCCATTCTACTCCTTAGGATACAGAGGAGGGGGAGACTGGCTGGTCACCATGCCAACATTGCACTGCCCACATTCCTGAGGGAGGTAGCAGCAGGGTGTTCTGCAGTCCAGAGAGCCAGTGGTGAGTCCCTTGGGTCACCTGCCCAAAGGCTACTGCTGCTGGCCCACCACCAGCCTGCAGACTCACAGCGGGGGAGGATTTTCCTAGCATGGGTATTTTCTCCCACATTGTTCCATGTTTGCATGCTCAAAGCAAAGCTTGGGGATTTAGAACTTCCCTTGGCAGACTTGAATCTTCATCCAGCAAGCAGGTCCATTGCTGGCTAAGGCAAAGGAGTCAGACCAAGTCTCTCTGAGCTGCAACAATGTTACTTCATCATTTACTTACTCTTTCCTTCTCTGTCTCATTCACTTACAGCACTCACTGGGGTAACTAGGTACCATTTTCTTGATTAATTTATATGTCCGGGAGACTTCATACTGTAATGATCCAAAGAAGGAAGGAGCCTGGATCTGCCTGGCTCCAGCATCCCGACTTCAAAGCTGAGTCAAAACCGCATCTCCCCCACCATCCCCGGCATCTTCATTCCTACTTTGCACAATAAGCAAATTGATTATTGACTAAAAATGAAGCTGCCTTCATCATTCAAGGAAGTTAAGGGCAGGGCATCTTGCACAATTACAACTGCTTTATATGCAATGAATTTGTAAATAGATGTGCAGGGCAGCTGCCTACTTTTAGGACAATAATGAGATGACTACTATTTGTTCATTCCTACGTTCATGCTCTCAGTTAATGAATACTAATGGATCCTGTATGCTATGGTGAGTGGGACAGATGTGTAAACTGTCCTTCCCACTCCATCAGGAAATGCAGGGGACTAGAGGCATCCCCACACGTAGTACCTAGGATTGAGGTCTGAAGGGCCGGAAGCCACTCAGTCTGAGTTCAGTGGAGTTTCCCCTGTGGTAAGTAAGCTATGAGTCACACATGGACTGGGCTGGCAATGATTCTAACACTCCTCTAGCACAGTTTTCATCCAGTCACCACCCTCTTTGTCATATCTGTGCACCACCTACTGTTATTCAAGTGATAATTTTCTCTACACTGACTAAGGTCTAAAAATAGAGACTGGAGAGGTAGCCCAGCCGTCACAGTGTATGTACAGATCCCTGGGTCCAGTCTCCTGCAGCGCATAGTCAGAGCTTGGTGGCCTCATGCCAATCCAGGTGGATTTTCTCTCTTTGACTTAGAAGGCATGGAGAAGAAGTTTTTTAAAAAAAAATAAATAAATAAAAAGCAAGAGTTTTCCTTGGTAGGTCATCTAATTCTATTATGAGAATGCCATGTCAGAGTCTCCAACTCCATCTCTCTGCCACTCATACCCACACTAAAAACACAGATGCCTCCTGGCTCCTCCTTGCATATATTTCTATTCATACAGAAGTCAGGCCACAGCCCTCCCAGTTACCTCTCTACACAGTCTTCTGTGCAGCCCTCAGTCCCCTCCACTGATTGTGACAGTCTGCTGTGGGATCCACTGTCACATTCCTCTCTTCATGCCACCTGTTGCCTCCAGATCAGCTTGATTTGGTCTCTGCTTCCCGTACCTTCTCTTCATCAGCTGGTCCCTACTCCAGAGGGGAGCCCCAAGAGCAGAGCTTTCCCAGCCTTGCTTTGCACAGCAGGGCCTGAGCCACTGAGTGACTCATTGGTAACCTCCTGGATTCTGTTTTCTGTTAGCTTTTGGCATTTTCCCTTCTGAGCACGTTGCAAGAGAAAAAACAAACAGGGGATTATAACATCCTATGGATTTAGAATCTGAGCCCTTCACCACCGCCACACACACATGCAAACATATGTACACATGCACTCTGTACACATGTGTACATCTGTTACTATTGTCTGACAGTCTACCAGTGGTGTTGAAGTATTCTTCCAGCTAAAATAAAGAGCCATTTTAGAAAGCAGTCTGGCTAGTATGCATTTTTACTTTATTTATATGAATTAGCCAAGCCAGGCTAACCTCGGAACATAGAGATGAGAAACAGATTAGGGGGTTCCTGAATGTGGGGTGATGGGAACTTGGGGAGTTGACTGAAGAAGGCAGAAGGATGGTATGTTTGCTTGCAGAGCTGTCAATGGAAGCCATGTGACAGACAAGTGCTTTTCCACCAAACCGTACCCCTCCACCCCAGTGTTTCTTTTCATTTTGAGCTGATGAAAATGTCCTATAGTCATCTGTAGTGATGACTATACCGTTGTGGGAATACAGTCAAAAACACTTCAAGTTGTATGATTGAAATGCCTGAACCGTATGGAATGTGAACTGTACGTTGAAGTTGTTACCAGTAGATGAGATTAGAGGAGAAGAAGGAGAGAAGGGGAGGGGCAGCAGGACCCTTCATCAGCTTCCCTCACTGCCCTTACTGTTCTTTACTACAACTGTCAAACCTTCCCAGTCTCCACCTGCCCTACCAGCCTCTCTTCAATTCCTTCCATCCATCACTTCTTTTAGTGGTAATTAGAACTAGCACTTGCTAGTGAAAAGTTCCTTGTTTAGTTCCTTGATGAGGCTGGTTATGCACAGAGGTCACTGACACAGGATACCCATTTATCCCGTGCAGAATGTCAGGGAAATAGCAGCATCTTTTGGTTCCCTATGTTACTCCCAGACCCTTCTGTTAGTATATTCTCCTTATAAAACTAGGCCATCCATTGACATCCCCAACAACCACCCTTCAGCTGTCAGCACCGTCTACCAGCCTGCAGGCTCCCCTCCAACCTAGCCTTCCATAGACTGTGCCCATCTGACCCATGAACAGGAGCTGTGGTCCTGGGGGATGCTCAGACTGTGGTACCAACTCTGGTATTGTGAGAACAAGCTCAAGGCATTCAATTCATGGCTCAAGATACAGTCAGGGGACCAGGAATTCCCTATGACTGTCCTAAGAGTGTCCTGGGCTGCCTTAAGTGTTAGCGAGTGATAGAGCCCAAGCTCAGATACAGATTTTCACCCACGGGCTGTTGACTTGCAGTGTTGGTTGAATTCAGCCTCAGCAGGCTCCTTATGTGACAATCAGGTCAATGGTTACTTAAGACCACAGACCCCCAAACCAGAGTGGCAGTATCCAGAGGGCTTTGAGTAAACCTTATCACCTGAAACCTATACAACTCCAGCAAGCTTCACCCACAGGCAGAGACCACCTTTCTCTCCCATGCTACCCAAGGCAGCTGGTCCTGCTTGCTAAATGTGTTTCTCCTCTGCCCTCATTGCCTGACTCAGCCTCCAGATCTACCATTAAAGACAATCTCTGTATTCAGAGAGCCACTTAGAAAGTTTGGAACTTATATGTCAGTGAGGTGCAAGTGGAGAAGGTAAAGAAAGGAAAGAAAGTGGGCAGTGAGAGAGGGGAAGGGAAGGAAGAGGACAGGAGGCAGATTGGTGTGTGTAGGTGCATGTATGTGTGTCCATGCATGAGTATCAGTTTTCAGGTGCATGCATATGTTGTGGGGGGGTGTGTCCAGGAGGGTGTGTGAGTGTGTGTCTTGTATGTGTATTCGCAGGTGGATGTCATATATCTTCCTCTGTTACTTTCCATCTCATTTTAAGACAGTTGTCTCTCAATAATCCTGGAGCTCACTAATTGGGCTAGGCTGGGTGGCTAGTGAACCCAACGGATCTCCCTGTGTCTGCATCCCAGTGTTGGAACTGCGTGTGTTCAACTGCTCTTATTTTATGTCTATGAATGTTTTGGTTGCATGTATGCATGTTCACTGTGTACATGCCTGGTGCCTGTGGAGGTCAGATCCTCTGGAACTGGAGTTACAGGTGGTTGTGAGCTACCATGTGTGGTCTGGGAACTAAAACCATGTCCCCTGCAAGGGAAATAGGTGTTCTTAAGTGCTGAACAGTCTCCCTGGCACTGTCTTTATGTGTGAGTTCTGGGTCAGAACTAAGTTTCTGGTAGTACGGTGAACACTTTACTGTCTGAGCTATCTCCCCAGCCCTGTTCCTGCTTAATGAGACGCCGCATAGGTTATGTTGGAAAACCACAAATAAAGCGTTGGCTGTGTAAGAAACACAAATATAGTAAAGACAGACAGCAAAAGAACCAGTGTGACTGCCAGATAAAGGGACCTGTACTCGCCGACTGAGTGTGAATATAGCAAGGCCTAAAATATGTGGGGCAGTGTATCAGGATCCTATGTGAGTAGCTAAGGGGGGGGGGGGAGGAGGGAGGGAGAGAGAAAGAAGGAAGGAAGGAAGGAAGGAAGGAAGGAAGGAAGGAAGGAAGGAAGGAAGGAAGGAAGGAAGGAAATAAAGCTAGTTTAAGATCCAGAGAATTGACAAACTGTTTGAGGATATCAATCAGAGGGGCATATTTCTTCACTAAATTCCCAAGCCACCTCAGGTTAGGAGAAAAATGGTGGACTCTGTAGCATATGACATTGCAAACTGAAGCTGTAACTCTTCTTCCCAAATGTCCCCCAAGGGAACTGTGGTCATTTAGTGGAGTGACTGTGCTCTGACAAGAGAGAAACACCAGCATCTTCAGGGCTTACCACAGCTCTCATAAAGGAGAATCCCTGGTCACAGGTTGAGTAAGGATTTAAAATCCTGGAAATTAATGGAGTTTGGCCCAATGAGGGGGGACAAACAGACTTGTTGCTGCCCTGTGATTGTCCCCGGGCCCCTAATGTAGAGTTGAAATTACACACTCAGATGTAGACTGGCCCGACCTGTGAAATATGGAAAGTTGAGACAAGAAGAGCCAAGAGAAAGTACCTGATGACACCAGTCCCCAGTAAAGAAGCTATTCAAAATCAGTGCTACGCTTTGGGACCAATCACAGAGATTAGCATCACCACAGAAGACTCAGGCAGAGGTGGTATGCTGGCTCAACCAACATGAACTCCTGAGAATAGTTCTCATAATATGTATCTATGTGTGCATTTGTCTGTTTGTGTATGTGTTTTCTGTGTGTATGTGTGTATTTGTGTGTCTCTGTGTGTATGGTGTGTGTATGGTGTGTGTGGGGGGGGGTATGTGTCTTTGTTCACATGTATATGAGACAGTACATGTGTATGAAGGCCAGAGGTAGACAGCACATCTTATATAGAGAGCCAGGGTCTCTTAGTGAATCTGGAGCTCACTGATCCAGCTAGTCTACCCAGCTGGCTTTCCCTGGGGATCTTCTGTCTCCACCTCTGGAGCACAGAACTTACAAGCAGGTAGTAGCATCTACCTAGCATTTATGTTGATGTTGAGCTTGCAAGGCAAGTGCTTTACCAGCATCCTCACCTCATCTCCCACCCTTCCCATGTCTTCAGTGGCAGCACTGTGGATGTCTGCAGTCTGACATGGCTCTCGTAGTTAAGAAAATAAGTAATACAGCAATCAGGGTCTCTCTCAAGCGGTTGCTCTCCTCTGAGAGCCAGTCTACCCACAAGGCACTAACGACTCCTGTCACATTCTCACTTACTGTACATTTGTGCATGTCCTGCACTTGGAGAGTAATGACAGTGTGTAAGGGTAATCAGATTGTGAGTTTAATTACAGCCAAGGTTCCAGATGTGGTCTATTGATTGAACCCTATCAACAAAGCCTCTGACATATACTATGGTTAGATGAATGGATGCAAGCATGGATGGATCATTGAAGGGGGTTGTCTGTACAGAGAGAGGGATAGTTAAATCAGGAGCACATTGCTATTGCTGTTGTATTGCACAAATCCTAATTGGTCTTATAATAAAAACCCAGAGCCAGATATTTGGATTAAGCTGAAAGATCAGAGAGACAGAGGAAAAAGCCACAGCCATTTCTCACCAGTACTGAATCCTCAGGCCCAAAGGGGTAGATCCTATCTCTGTGAGTCCTGAGGCTGAATGCTCTGAGTCCTCAACTGAAGCGCGGGGGATGGGGGTGGGGGGGATGGGGGGTGCAGGGCCCAACTCCTGTCTCCTTCCTCCTTAGATTCCTCCCTCTGCCAGCCAAATCACTTTCTGTTTCAACCTTCCTAGTGCTAGGATTAAGGTGTGTGATCCCAAGGGCTAGGATTAAAGGTGTGTGTCACCACTGCAGGATCCCTATGGCTAACTCTGTGGCTGGCTCTGCCCTCTGATCTTCAGGCAATCTTTATTAGATTACAAACAATTTATCACCACACTATTATTTGATTGGAACTTGAATATGGGACTGAAGGTGAGAATTCCTGTAGTGTTGAACAACCAGGCTCCACTGCCCTGTGGTCTGGAGAGTAACTTGGGTTCTTAGGAACAACTCTCAGTAAGACTTGAATTTGAAAACTTGACTCTTTATCCAAAAGCTGCAGTCACAGCTTCCTTACTCTGACATCACAGTCGAGGGAGGGTTCACTAGATTCAGCACTTGTCTCTCTATTAGGTTCTAAGCGATGGTGAGCAACTCTGTAAAGAAATCAGTGATGAGATCCCCCTGGATTCATTCCAGGGCCTTCCAGCCCTTCCAATGATTTTGTGAGCACCCAATGCCCTGAATACTTCTTGCATTTATTCACTGTCCTGGATTTCTGTTATCTGCAACCACACTCTAACACACACTTTTTCCAAGGATTTCTTTCATCACTTTTTGAATGTGCTATTAGTTCTGAAGAAGAGCATCACATTTGAGGCAGGATATGTGAAGCATTGTGTGGGACTGTCTCTGGGGCCAGGCACCACAATCACCAACTTTGCTGTATCTGTCCTCCGAGTGAAACCATCTTAGCTCTGGAGCCTACCTGCTATGGGATTAGACTTTTGTGCACTATAAATATTTGTCACTCCTATTGGTTTAATAAAATGCTGATTGGTCAAGTAGCTAGACAGGAAGTAGAGGCGGGTTAACCAGACTAGAAAAATTCTGGGAAGCAGAAGAGCAGAGCAACAGACAGCACTGAGACACAGAGGAAGCAGGATGCTGCACTGAGAAAAGGTACCCAGCCGCGTGGCTAAACATAAATAGAAATGTAGGTTAACTTGAAGTATAAGAATTAGCAAGTAATAAGCCTGAGCCATAGACCAAATATCTTATAATTAACATAAGCCTTTGTGTGATTATATGGGACTAAGGGACTATAGGACAAGTCAGGTGGGACAGAGAAACTTTCGACTGCACCCATCCTTCTCCAGAAGCACATATCTTTCTCCCTCTGCATTTTGAGTGATGCTACTCTCTTGCTATTGTTTATCCACTAGAGAAACACCACCAAGGTTTCTTCATTAAAACAAGAACTTCATGTTCTTTGCATCCTGCTGGTTAGGAACACTACCAAGCTTTCGGAAGGAATCATCCACACGTTCCCTTTCTATTTTCTCCTCTCTCCATGCAATTTAGCTTTTTCATCTCCATTGATTGACATTGGCCTCACTTATATAACCCGTGTCTACCTAATGGACATTCCGAGGAAATCCTCTCCTGACCTCATCTCTCTGAGGCAACAGACAGCACTAGCTATTTTCCTTAACACCACCGTGACAGCACATTTCCAGGCCTCCCACAAGAACTTCTACTTGGTCTTCATCTCCTTTGTAGGTTCCATATTCTTTTTCAGAATGCTTACTTATTGAAGGCTCTTTCCATGAGCCCTCTTTTTTTTTCCTACGCTAATGTTTCACCCTAGGTAATCTTATCCAAGCCCTTTGGTTCAACTCCTGGCAACCTAGACCCTTCCCCAACTTCCACACTGTAGCTATTGACTTCCCACTCGCTCAGTAACTTTCTTCTTACATCCAAAATCTTTGGGCATCTATTCCCCCTGGAACCTCTCACAAGCATCTCACCCCCAATATGTCTAGCACAGAACTGATCTCCCAAAATATATGCTTCCTTTTAAGTCTTCGTTCTGTGAGTGACACCACAGTCCGCACAGACACTCCAAAAAAAATCTTATTTCCTTCTCTGCATCACGCACACTAGATTGTCACACAGACTTCAGTTCTACCACAAATGCTTTGTAATAGCTGTTCTCCTCTTCATCTTCTCTATCCTGGTGAGGTCCCCTAAGCCCTCCCCCAACTTCTCCTACCCCTCTCCTCTGATCTCCCACCCCAGCATTTGCCCACTCCCTAGTCTCCCCAACTCCTGTCAGTCCATTCTCCAGGAAGAAGATGGACAAGGCTCATCACATCCCTCTCTTTCTAGATCCCCAGGATGACACAATTTCCAGGATGGAGTCCATATTCCTAGACAGAAAGCTTCCTGCCATCTGCCTTCTCTAATCCCGGCTCCCTCCACTGGCCGTACACTGCTATGCTGCTGCTACCCACAAAAACACAAGTCACTCCACAGGCTCGCCTCTGCGTGGCATACTCTTCCTTCAGCTCTTCACCTGGGCCATTTCTTGAGAATCATCTCCCTGGCTTCCTTCAAGAAGCCTCCAATACCTTCAAGCAGAGAAGACCAGGCTTCCTTTGTGCTGCCACTGTTCTTTCGGATCCCTGAACTTAGCTCGGTTTAAACTTTCATACGCCAGCATGTCTAGAGATAAGCACTCTAGCCCTGTATTCATTTACCCAAATTCCACAGGGTTTCTTGTTTCTTTGTGATTTTACCTGTCTGTATTCTACAGAGAGACCAAGCATTTCTTAAAGGTCCAAGCCACACTTAGTGGGGTGCTTTGGAGTAACAACTCTTTATATGGAATATGTTGACCCTGGACATTTTGCTACCATATGAACATAGACTTCCTTTTTACAATTCTTTATGTGGATATGTGTGTGTGTGAAAGTAGCCACTGCATATCACAGTTCACATGTGAAAATCAAGGGACAGCCTCAAGTGTTTCACTTTCCACCTCATTTGAAACGGGATCTTTACTGGGTTTGCCATCATGTTCACCAGGCCAGCTGGGTGGAGGCTTCTGGTGAATTCTCTTGTCTTTGCCTCCCATCTCACCTCAGGAAGCTGAGATTACAGATGCATGCTACTGCTCAAGAGCTTTACAGAGTTCTGGACATTCACACTCAGGTCCTCACGCTTGTATGGCAAGGGTTGTGCCTCTCTGCCCACTAAATTCTCTCCCCAGCACTTATAAACCCTCATCTAGATTGTCACTCCAGCGACTTTTACCTCATTTCTCCAGCCTGATCCCCTCAGCTTCTTCTTCTGGAATACTCTTTTTCTGGGAACCAGTATCCTTCTCTCCTACCTACACCATGTGTCATGGGAACAGTAAAGGAGAAAGGGAGGCAGGGAGGGAGGATCTACCTGGCCCAATGCCCCATGGAGGTTCTGAATGCTGCTCAATGGCGAGTTATGGGTCATAGAAGCACCCATGTCCTCCTGTTCCCCATGAATGACAGTTGTCCTCTTAGACACCCCTTCCCAGTGTAGCCAGGGGTCAGAGGTCAGAGGATAGAGACCTGGAGGGGTCAGAACACCTGGCTACCCTGCTCTTGGGCTAAGTCAGAGAGACTCAGACTTCTGACACCCACCATCAAGCCACCAGTGTTTTCCTTGCCACTGTCTCCGCCCCGGGGGAGAATTGT
The DNA here is from genome assembly GCA_033318265.1 of Phyllotis vaccarum. NCBI lineage: Eukaryota > Metazoa > Chordata > Mammalia > Rodentia > Cricetidae > Phyllotis > Phyllotis vaccarum. The sequence goes on along the minus strand of JARWLC010000001.1, from coordinate 124,126,931 downwards.
TTATATCCCCATTAAATATTTCAAATGTTAAAAAGGAAGTGCCAAATTCTGAAAATACAAATGTAATAAATAAAACTTATGAAAATAAAAGCGCGATAGCCCAAGCTACAGCCAAGAGCTGCCTCTGACATTCTCGTGTACCCCAGAGCCAACTCTCAGCTCCCCAGGGAAGTCATCTCCCTACTCTGCCAGGGTCTCCCCCTTGGCTCTGCTCACTTCAGAAGGACAGAGGGAAGGTCAGTGGCCTTCAGCCTGACTATCTATAGGTAGGTTTCCTTCTGGTCCTCCAGGCCGGAAGCCACCACCACCACTGCCACCTCCGGTCTTTTGCCTCTCTCTGCCCCTCTGTCTCCCTCTGCCCCGTTTTCTGTACCATTACCCTTTCCCCTGAGAGCTGGCCAATAGCTGGAGGCAGATGAAACAGGTGCCTGGGTATAATTCTACTGTTTTTCCAGAAGCAGGAGACAGTAGCTGCTTCCCCTGCATCAGGCCTTCATGCCATTAATGACAGTGTCTATTATTAAGCACAAAGCAGTGAATAAAAGACCTCAATGATTAAACTACAACCTTATCAGAGAGCAGAAACAAGCTCCTCTGAAAAGAGTAGGGTAGTCCTCTTAGAGGCCCTATTTCCTAAGCCAAGGACCAAGTGTGGTTTACGAAGGGCAGCCTTCTCAACACCCATTGAAATTACGTTAGTCTCAAAAAAGAGGGGGGGGGATCTGGATTGAGGTTCCCGACTCCTTTCTCAGCACTGTGAGTTGGGGAACAGTCAAGTGCACTGCAGAGCTTTCTGACCAAATTGCCAAATTGTTAAGGAGGTTGGATCCCCCTCTTCTCCACCAGCAGCCCTAGATGTTTCTCCTGCAGGCCAGAGCCAGCTGCTCCCTGAACAGAAGCCAGCATGCTGGAGGTGACTGGGAACCAAGGACTAGAGTGTTTCCGGGACTGTGGGCAGAGGCCTGGGAGGCAAAGGCCTGGCTGAACTGGAGTTGTCCTCACTGAGACAAGCGCTAGGCCATGTCGTAGGGGTGGTCACAGGAGAGGAACTGTAGAGAGGAAAGAAGGGACCAGCAGGTGCAAGTTTACTCAAAGCTCACACACTGTTTATTCTTGGTTTTTTTCAAGTTGAAAAAAAAATTATATTTATTTAGTGGTAAATTTACAATAACATAAATTACACAAATTTATTATTTAAACAAATTTATAAGTTATACAATATTACCTAATTTCTATTATTTAGGATATATACCATTAACTTGAAGTCAGCTAAATCAAAATACCCCATAGCTATAGTACATTTCTCAATCAAAGACTTCCTGGTTTGCTTAGGTTTATTTTGTTTTGGTTTTTTGCCGTTATTGTTCTTTTTTTAAAAAAAGCTTTGTCCCTCATACCCACCACTGCCCCTCCCTCCCCTCCTCCCCATCCTCTCCATCCATTCCCCAGGGAGGGCAAGAAGTCCCAAGGTGAATCAGTTCAGTCTGGCGTATCCAGTTGAGGTAGGTCTGAGTCCCTCCCCCCAGTATCAAGGCTGAGTTAGGTTCCTCTGTAGGGAACGGGCTCCAAGATGTCAGTTCACAGACCAGGAATAAACTCTGGTCCTACTGTAAGAGGCTCCACAAACTGCCCACTCCATTGTACTGTTGTCTACATTCGAGGGTTTAGTTCCTTTCCCTGAAGGTTCCTCAGCTGTTATTTCATAATCAGTGAGCTCCCAATAGCTCAGGTCAGTCATCTCTGTGGGTCTCCTCATGATCCTGACCCCTTTGCTCTTATACTCTCTCTCCTCCCTCTCTTCAGCTGGACCGGGAGCTCAACACAGTGCTTAGCTGGGAATCTCTGCTTCTGCCTTTCATCAGTTGCTGGGTGAAGATTCTATAATGACAATTAGGGTGGACATTTATTTGATTATAGGGAAAGTCTTGTTTAGACACCCTCTCTACTATTGCTTGGAGTCCTAGCTGGTGACATCTTGTGGGTTCTTAGATGTTTCCTTAGCATCAGGTTTCTCTCTAACTCCACAGTGGCTCCTCTATCAAGACATCCATGTCTTTGTTCTCCCTCTCTGCTCTTCCTTCATTCAACTATCCCATTCTCCGATGATCTCTTCCCACCTCCCCTGTTCCCTCTTATGACCCCAGTTTACTCAGGGGATCTTCCCTATTTCTCCTCCCCGGGGGAATCCATGGATGACTCTCTCAAGTTCCTCCTGTTACCTAGCTGCTTGGGGTTTGTGGATTGGAGCCTGGTTATCCTTTGCTTTCTGTCTAAAAATCCACTTATGAGTGAGCACATACCATGTCTATCTTTCTGGGTCTGTGTTACCTCACTCAGGATGATACTCCCCAGATCCATCCATTTCCCTGCAAATTTAAGGATGTCATTTTTTTCTGCTGAGTAGTATTCTATTGTGTAAATGTACCACAATTTTTTAAACCATTCTTCAGTTAAAGGGCATCTAGCTTATTTCGAGGTTTTGGCTATTACACATAATGCTGCTATGAACATAGTTAAGCTGATGCTCTTGGGGTAAGAATGTGCATCCTTTGGATATATGCCCAGTAGTGGTATTGCTGGATCACTGGGTAGATTGATTCCCAATTTTCTGAGGAACCATTATACTCATTTCCAAAGTGGATGAATGGAGAAGTGTTCCCCTTGTTCTACATCTCCTCTATGAAAAATACTGTCATCTGTGTTTTTCATCTTAGCCACTCTGATAGGTGTAAGGTGGTATCTCAGAGTTGCTTTGATTTGCATTTCCCTGGTGGCTAAAGATATTAAGCAATTCTTTAAGTGCCTTTCTGTCATTTGTAATTCTTCTGTTTAGAGTTCCCTATTTAGCCCTGAACACCATTTTTAGAGGATTATTTGGGAGGGGTTTACCTCTAGTTTCTTGAATTCTCTATATATTTTAGAGATCAGTCCTCTGTCAGATGTAGGGCTGATGAAGACCTTTTCCCATTCTGTAGGCTGTCATTTTGCCTTATTTACTGTGTCCTTTGCCTTATAGAAGCTTCTCAGTTTCAGGAGGTCCCATTTATTAATTGTTGTTCTTAGTGTCTGTGCTACTGCGTTATATTTAGAAAGTGGCTACCTGTGCCAGTGAGTTCAACTGTATTTCCCACTTTCTTTTATATCAAGTTTAGTGTAACTGGGTTTATGTTGAGGTCTTTGATCCACTTGGACTTGAGTTTTGTGCAGGGTGATAGACATGGATCTATTTGCATTCTTCTACATACCACGGTCCAGTTATGTCAGCATTTATTAAAGATGCTATCTTTCATTGTATATTTTTGCCCTCTTTGTCAAAAATCAGGTGTTATTAGGTGTGTGGATTAATGTTGGGGTCTTTGGTTTGATTCCATTGATCCACAAGTCTGTTTTTATGCCATTATCAAGCTGTTTTTTATTACTCTAGCTCTATAGTAGAGCTTGAAGTCAGGGATTGTGATGCCTCCTGAAGTTCTATTATTGAACATGATTTTTTTTTTTTTTTTTTTTTTTTGCAATCCTGGGTTTTCATTCAAGGCCTGTGAATAATTGTGTTGGGATTTTGATGGGGATTGCATTGAATCTGTAGATTGCTTTTGGTAAGATTGCCATTTTTTTACTATGTTGATCCTATCTATCCAGGAACATGGGAGATCTTTCCATTTTCTGCTGTCTTCTTCAATTTCTTTCTTCAGTGACTTAAAGTTCTTGTAATATAAGTCTATATATATTTTTAAAACACACTACCTCCCAGTCTCTTGTCTAAAGATGCAGCAGCCATATCAAGCTAGGAAATTCTTGTCCTCAAAGAGGTGACATCCTAGCACGGAAGCCTGTGCATAGGAGTACCTGCCTGGCTCTGGTTCCAGCTTCTGGGAGCTGCTGCTGTAGGGACATCTGGAAGGTACTGGATGTACCTCAGCACCATGGAGCATGGGGAAGAAGGCGGGACTGGAGCTTGGTTATTTAAGGGAAAATGTGACAGGAAACTCTACCCAAAAGAACAGAGAGTGAGACTCCAAGGAACTTGAACATCTCTGTCATAGCAGCATTTGTCACACTGGCCAAAGTTAGAAACAACCCAGGTGTCTATCCGCAGATGGATGAACAAAAAATGTGTGTTCACATGGTAACATGCCCATCCATAAAAAGAGACGACGTTCTGACAAGGCTACAATGTGAAGGACTCTGGAAGACACTGCTAATGAAGTCAGTCAGATATGAAAGGACACATAGTGCATGATTCCTCCTATGTGAGACTTCGAGAATAGGCAAATTCACAGAAAATGGAAGATGGAGTTCCCAGAATGCACCTCAGGGCTCAGCCAGGTATAGGTGTGTGGGACTTGCCTGGATCCAGGAATGAACAGTGTTACCGAACACAAACACAGAATCTTAAAATAAGGAACAGATGTTGAATCAGCACATCTGGGAGGTGAACCCATTCTCCAGTCCTCCATCATCTTCAAATCTCTTGCAACACATGCTGCCAACTCAAAACCAGGAGGCGCCAGGGTGGGTGGGATATATCTTAAATGAGAGACATGAAACCTAAAAGGAGTGGGAGACACAACCACATCAAAACATCCAGGGCTGGAGAAATGGCTCAGGGGTTAAGACTACTGGCTGCTCTTCCAGAGGTCCTGAGTTCAATTCCCAGCAACCATATGGTGGCTCACAACTACCTGTAATGAGATCTGATGCCCTCTTCTGTCATGCAGGCAGAACGCTTTATACATAAAACACCCTCTACCTTTCCAAAAGTCTCAGTTCTGTTTATTTAGTGGATAGTACACTAATTATTTCAGCTCATCAGATACTTGATCCTCTTACAAAACCTTTCTTTCCCGAGCTTGAATATGAACCTTTTAAAAAAAATCATTTATTTAGCTTTTATTTTATGTGCATTGGTGTGAAGATGTCAGATCTCTTAGAACAAAGGTTACCAACAGTTGTGAGCTGCCATGTGGGTGCTGGGAATTTAACCCTGACCCTCTGAAAGATCAGCCAGTGCTCCTAACCCCTGAGCCACCTCTCCAGCCCCATGGATCTTTATTTTATCAATATGGTTTCCTGTTGGAGTGCATTCTGAAGTTCTTCTGATAAAGAAAACTGCACCCAGCCCATGCCTCTGAGAGCCAATCTCTATGTTAAAAGGTACTGTGTGCTCTCTTACATGGCTGGACTGAACTGAGGGTCCTCTCAGCGCACTTGGGCCAAGGAATTTTTCTGATAAAAGCTATAGGCTGACTAGCACTCTCATCCTGCTTCTCGAAGCCAAGATTACCACGTTAAAACTGAAAGAGGAGACCCAACCTCTACCTTACAGAACAGCTCCATCAAAGACAAGTAGGGCTATGAACTCTGAGTTGCCAGATCTTCCAATCCAGCAGAAATCAAACAAACCAAAGATGCCCAAAGTCTTGATGAAAAAACCTAAACATCCTACTCTGTTGGTGGCTTGTTTCTTTTGTTTGTTTGATTTTAAATATGTTACAGAAACAAAATACCTTGTGGGTGAGATCTGAATGGAATATTCATTTGCTCTGTGCCTCCAGTTCTACTGAGGTCCTTGAATACTTCTGATGATGGAGTTCATTGCTCACATTAAAAAAAAAGATTTTGATTTTTACTTACACATATGTGTAACTCTGTCTGTGCATATGCAGGGATGTGGATGCTGACAGAGGCCAGAAGAAAGGATCACCTGGAGTTACAGATGGTTGTAAACTGCCCAATGTGTGTCTCCTGGAGAACAAACAGTAAGTACTCTTAACCACTGAATCATCGCTCCAGTCCCACTTATTTTTACTTGTTTATTTTTTGGCAAGTTCTAATTCTAAGGAAGATCTTAAGTAAAAGTCTATTCAGTGAGCAGAGAAGACGGGCCTGTCAGTAGAGTGCTTACAGTGTAAGTGTGGAGACCTGAGCTCTACTCTTAGAGCCCATGTAAAAGCTGAGCACAGTGACCCATGCTTGGAATCCTAGGATGAAAAGACTGAGACAGGAGGGTGTCTGGAGCTCACAGGCCAGCCAGTCTAGCTGAATCAGTGATAGACTGTCTCAAAACAACAACCTCTACTCTCCATGTGCACACACACACACACACACACACACACACACACACACACACACACACACACAGGGAGCTTATTACCATAAACCACCAAGCACACAGCCTTCACTTATCCTCAATACTTTGAGCACCCGTGTGCTTTTGCTCTCTCTGCCTTTCATTGCAAGAAGACCCTTCTCTGCTTAAGGCTGAGTGTGACATTTGCCACCATTATCTTCAAGCACAGACACTTGAGCAAGGTCCCTGTATATGTGCACTTTTAGATACTACAAAGCCGCACCTGAAGTAGACTTTGCCCTATAAACATGCTAGTTATGTGAATTCAAGAGGCAAAATCCCTGGGTGGGGGTAGTGGTGGCTCACCTTTAATCCCAGCACTTGGGATGCAGAGGCAGGTGGATCTCTGTGAGTCTGAAGCCAGTCTGGTCTATAGAGCTAGTTCCAGGACAGCCAGGAAAACCCTGTCTCAAAAAACCAGAGAGAGATAGGGAATGAGGACCCCAGCACTTTAAGTTAGTAAGGCTGGGCGTTCAGTCATGTATGAGTCCCCACCAGAACTGACACCTTAGCCAATCTTCCTGGGCTCCTGTAGTAACTGAGAAACCAGAAGAGGGGAGACACATTATGCACAGTCCCTGGATAAATCCTGAAGGAAAGGGAAGCAAAATGTGTAACTGATCAGGACTTAACAATCCAGATTTACTATTGTTCTGTAGCATTTGTCACTGAGGCTTCTTGGCCAAGAAATGTCCCCTTTATTGTGGCCCAAAAAAAGGCAGAAAGCAAAGGAAGAGAGTAAAGATGGGACCTTCCTTGCCTGGATCACAAGGTCACAAGACCGGGTGGTTGAGCCTGGGCAGACTCCATAGCCCTCAGCTGCTCCAAGCAGATGGGGTGTCCCAGAAGCCTGAACACCTGGGTCACTTACAGGTGACCCACATACAGCAATCCAGCTCCAGCACTGGCCAGGCCCCAGGGCTTCTGAGATTAAAATACTGTGGCAACCAGATGATCACTGATCACTGCCTCTTAAAGATACGCCTCTGCCAGGGATATTCCACGGCACTTAAGCACATCATTTAGAAAACCTTCTACCCCTGCACCTGTAAAGCCAGTGCATGGGAGGTGGACGATACATTCAGGGTCATGTTTAGCTCCATAAGTGATTTTGAAGGCAGCCTGAGTGACATGAGACTCTGTCTTTAAGAGAGAGGAGGTGCTCAAGGGTGGACAAGATGAATTTAGTAGCAAAGACTTTTCAGTGAGTGGGGAATGTGAGGAGTCCCTTAGGCCCCCCTCTGCAAGAATTCCTTCTTCAGTTTTAGTCTGAGCATGGAATAACCTAAATGGGACTCCTCCGAGAAGATGTGGTAGCCTGTGTAACTGGTTGAGATATTTGCCAGCCCTCTCCAGCTGCTGAGCATATGGAAGGGTTGTTTTCCTGCTCCATTTACCATGGACTTAAATCAGCTGACTGGCTTTGGTCAATAAAATGTGTAAGGGAGTGACATGGGGACCTTGAGGAAGTCATCATGTGGCTCCATCACCTCTAATGTCCTGCTCAGAGAGTGGGGCTCTGCCATTGCTCTCCCTCCCAGAGGAAGATAAGCTAAGCAGAACCACAGCACTGGAGGAAATTAACCTTTAAAAAAAGATATATATTTTTTTAATCCTGTTTTTAGCCACTTGATGTTGGGCTCATTTGTTACCGAAGCATATGCAGTTCAAGCTGATTGATGCACTCCCTGGGGCAAGATATCTGCAGCCTCTTCAGTATGTTCTCATTCTGCCTCTTGCACAATCCGCTTCTCTGGGCTTGTGGTGATGTAACTGAGTTTTTGTTTTGTTGCCTTGTGTTTCCAAAACTCAAAGCCCATGTCGTTTTGACTTTTCACTTGGTGCCTAGCAAGGAAGGCCTGAAACAAAAAACTAACGGCCAAAGAAGCCAAATGTCCTGTCTACCACAAAGAAGGGCGACCCTCCGCAGATTGTGCATAAATCCCTGTCTCTGAGGTGACCTCAGAGGACAAGAGTTAATGGAAGTCCAAAACAAACAAAAGACTGGAAAACTCAGTTGGTGCTAAACTACATCAAATCAGAAATAACAGGAATTCCGAGAAATGAGTGCTGTGCAGCTGTGCAGGGTTAAGGCTTTCTAAATGATGAGTCTAAGTCCTCACTAACATTCATTACAGATGCGCAAGAAAGGAGGAGGGGCCCTGAGCTATAAACTGGCTTGTGAAAGCCAACCCAGCTCATGTGCAAGGCAGGTCAAGCTCAGATAGCTTCTGCTAGAACCCGGAACTCAAGAACACAGCTCAGAAGCTTGGGCCAGCTTGCCTACCTCCTACATAGATTTCATCCTGGCCACAACACCTTGGATGGAAGGGTCCCAGGCGTCTCTGTGAAGGCACATCCCCATTGGCCAGAGCTGCTGGCACCCCCTAAGGCAACTCATTGCCACCGGTGTGATTTCTGAGGCTCTCTGGCTTTTCATACTTATTCTCTTAAACACTGTGTGTCCCCAGCCATTGAAAATGCCTCTCAGTACGGCCTTCCCTTACTGCATCCCTGAGAGCCCCTGAGTCATGTTTGCTGTCCAGTTACCAAGGACAGTGAGTGCATCTTCTAGAATCCAGCAGAACCAAATCGCAGTGTTTCCCACAGGGAGGAACATGTATCATGAAATCAAGAGAGGATCGAAAGAACTGGCGTTGTGTCTGACCAGTCTCAGCTGCTCCTGTTTGATTTCCCATTGCCCTGTTCAAAGTGTTCACCGAAGTAGCCCTGGTGTGCAAAGTCTGGGCACAGTCCCAAGACCCACCACACCCCTTTACTGTTAACACAAACCTAGCCTGGGGAGAGGTGGAAAGGATAGTCAGGGAAGCCCCAGGAAGAGATGAACACCCCACCCCACCCCCCCCTTAAAGCAAAATCTCAGGAATCCCATTCTGGCTTCCAACAAAGCCTTGAACTCCTGGACCTTTTCAAGCTCCTGTCTCCGCCTCTCAACAGCTGGGTTATAGCAACCACAACCTGCTTACACTGATCTGGGGATCAAACCCAGAGCCTTGGGAATGCTAGACAAGCAAGTGCTCTTACAAAGATGCTACACATCCAGCCCTGAGACAAGCACTTTCAATGTCTGGGGAGCAGCTGGATGAAGGATAGAGACCAAGGACTGGAGTCTCAAGAAGGAGATCACAACTAGGGGAGTTACACAGGTGAAGAAGACACAGTGTCCTTTGGGAAGCCAAAGTATGGTGGGGGCAGGGAAGGTAAGTGGGGTGGCTAGCAGCTAAAAAGACTCAGGTCACCCCTAGAAGCCATCGCTGCCCGCCCCCCTCCGCCCAGAGCACGCTGCTCTGCGGAATTCTGCCAGCACGAAGCAGAGTCACGAGCCGAGCCAGAGCGAGGAGCGAGCAGGACATGTCAGCGCCGGGAGAGCAAGCGCGCGTGGGCGGACAGGGGCAGGGGCCTCACATCCAGCCGCGCATCCCTGCGCCTCCAGAGGCTCGCATTTGCATTTCCATTCTGCATCTCCCCCACCTGCTTCCCCTCGCCCCACAAGGATTTAGAGAGATAGGGAGGAGGTCTGAAGCAGCCTGGAGCCCCCCCCACCCCGCCGTCCCTCCTCCCCTGAATCCCCCTCCACCCCGGCGTCCCGCCCCCGCCTCCCCCGACTGGGCTCCGGGGTTCCGCACCGCCCCCGCGCGCGGCTCTAGGGGCGGGAGAGGCAGTGGCGCCGGGTGGGGCAGGGCGGACTCCGGCTGCTACGTCAGCAGCCGTGAGAGGGGATCCTGGGCGCGGCCCCGCCCCCTCACGTGCGCGCGGCGCAGGGCCGCGTGCTGCCCGCGTGACCGACGCCCCCACTGCAGCTCCGCTTCCACGCGTGGGAGGGAGTCCGTTGCGGCTGGAGAAAAGTCTTCCATCTGCAGCAGCACCGTCTCTGGTTTGGGACCCTCCCCTCTGCCCAGTGGTTGGAGGTGGGATGGGTGGAGGAAGGGAGGGGACAGGTACTGGCCTAGCTTTGAAGAAGGGATTTGGTCTCCCTTCTCCATACCTCACTGGCCTTGCGCCCCGCTAGTGGGGGAAGGAGACTGGAAAGGAGACTCTTATCTCAAGAGAAGACTTAGTTTCACATTTAAAGCTGAAGCTTGGGAGGGAGTAAGGGAAAAGAGCTTTTGATATCAAGTTGGGGATGGTGTCCCCAGCAAGCTTCAACCTCCATTACTGTAACATTGACCTGATAATGGCCACCAGGGTTGATCTTGGCCCACGAGGGTCTGTGCACCTTTGGACCTCATCTGATGAGTTACCAGAACTTGGGTGCAGCACTGTGCTCAATGCATGAGCAAGAATCTCCCGCATCTTCATTTTTCCTGTGTCATTGACTTCACTGATTCTTCTGGTCCCCCAACCCCATCACAGAGTGGCAGTTGGAGGTTGGAACAAATTAGGAATGAATACAATAACAGGCCAAGCATAATTGAGTAGCCAGAGCAACGGAGGAGATGGAAACCCATCATCTGTGCCTTGGTGATGGGTCCTTAAGTGACCCATTTTCTTCGAGGTATCAGGTGCCAGGTAGACCGACCATACAGCTCTATTGGCTGTCCTTAGACCTCTGCTTGCTGTTTCACTGACCAGTTATAGAGAAAGTGGTGCTGTCTGGGACCCGGAGTCTAGAACTGAAGCTCCTAAAGTCAAAGTAAGCCATATTTGGTGACACGTAGAGCCTGGAATTGAGGAAGAATAGATACCATGTGGAGATTAAATAACCAAACTCTGGAGAACAAGGGTAGGGAGGACACTGACCTAACCGGGCCCCATTTCCCATCTCCCTAGAATCCCTGGTGTGCGTGCTTGTGTGTGCCTTTTGTCCCCAGGGCAACAGCTTTAGGCAAGACAAAGCTTCATTGTGTCCAGATCTTAGTATATGTTTGTTTCCAATATCACCAAGAAATGAGTGAGTGAGGAAAGGGGTGGAGACGGAGTCAGGAGTTCATTTGGCTATTGCCCAGTGTGTCTGAGCAATTGAGTTTTAATTCTTGGCTCCTGAGGTGGCTGCTCAGCTCTATATACTCAAATACAGAAGTGGTCAATGTAACCAAGCTGCTATCAAGTGCCAGACACTATATGGAAAACAAAGGGAGTGTCAAACGAACCCCCCCACACACACACCCATCCAAAGGCACTTCTTTATCCCAGGAGAAATCTTTCATGCAGTAAGTGATGACAGGTACCAACACCTTGGCTCATCAGTTAAGAGCACTGGGTGCTCGCTCAGAAGACCTGGGTTCCATTCGCAGCACCCACAAGGCAGTTCACATCTGTCTGTAACTTCAGTTCCAAAGGCTCTGACACACACACACACACACACAGATGCCGTGCAGGCAAAACACCAATGCACATAAAATAAACCATAGATAGATGATTGATAGATAAATTAGAGAGAGAACCAACCAAGCACCTGAAGGGAAGGGATGATGATGAATAGCTCACTGACCAGGCATATTAGACTGCTTTGTCTGGAACAAAGGAAAGAATTCATGACCAGAGAGAGCCAAGGATCTGGTTAACAAATGAGTCTACCCGGGGTGGTAAAGCATAGGCTTCTAGGTTCCCCAGCCCCAGGGTGCACAGCTCACCATAAAGCTCGATTCTGTAGTCAAGAAAACCCTTGGCGCATACACACAGTGGCTGTCCTTGCCCATATCTATGACACCAGAAGACCCTTCATCGTTTCTCACAAACCCCCCTCTTCAGTTTCATCTTCTAATGCATACTTTGGGGCCTACCATATCCACTGGATGACCTCCAGACTGGGAACGTGGCCTCTGAAACCCTGCTCGCTCACATGTCTTCACTCACATGCGTTTCCTTCTCTTTATCATTTCTGCCCACTCATTCTTGAAGACCCGCTCACTCAAGTGCCGGCTCACCTCCCAGACACATGTGTACTGTCTTGCATCACACATGTTATGCTGTGTTATAGGTGTGCAAAAGACACAGTCCTTCTGAGTAAAGATTACTCACTCATCAGATGGCTGTTCACCATCTCCATCAGTGAACCCATAGGCTCCCCCTCTCACCATGATCCAGCCATTATCATCCCATGGTTTGACTGTTGTGAGAGCCTCCTGAACAGGCCATCCCTTCTTGCTCTCTTCAGTAACCTCTACAGCAGCAAGAAGGATCCTTTTAAAATATTCATTAGATCAGGCACCCCCTTCCTCAAAATCCTGTAACATTGACATGATAATCAACTGATGATTACACATGTCTGTAATCACCTCTAGACTCAAGATTTAGTGTGTTAGTCAAACCTGCTGCATCTGGGGCTGGGGAGATGGCTCAGCCAGGAAAGGCACTCCCTGCCAAACCTGATGACCTGAGTCAAAAGAAGTGAACTAGTCCCACAAATTATCCTCTGACCTCTACACTCTTTCTGTGACATGTACATGTGCACACACACACACACACACACACACACACACACACTCGCATACACGCACATGCATATAGAAAGAGAGGGAGGAGGGAAGGAAGAGGGATTTTTTTTTTTTTTTTTTAAGAGGGAGAAAATTTACTCACCACATCTGTCCCCATCTGATGTATGCCACTCTGCCTTCCTTGGCCACCCTGGCTACCTTCCTATTTCTGAAATATTGCAACTTCTGTCTTCCTGGAGACTCTGGGCTTGCTAGCCCTGGTAATGGAGCACTTGTGTTTTAAATTTTATGTGGCTCTCTCCCTTACTTCATTCAAATGATTTCCCTGAGAACTATTCCCTGACAGCCTCATTTGGAATAAGCCTTTCTGGAAGCCACTCTCCATTCCCTTCGTTTCTCTTCATGGCCTTGACCACTGTCCACAGAGTTCGAATTGGTTATCATTTAGTTATTATCTGTCACTACCCTAAAAAACAAGCCCCCTGAGGAGAGGGACTTCTGTCTTGTTTTCGGGTAGAGAGAGCTTCCTCACAGATGCTAAGGTTTCAGTTTGTTAAATAGTGGATGAATCTTAATTCTAGGAGTAAGCCATAAACTCCCTGAGGACAAGCATATGTTTCAGATATTTGCATTTCCTTCTCTGTCCCTTGTTATTTACAGGCAAGTCTATTTAAAGGCGCTCAGAGTCTGAAGAGAATTTCTACCTGGTGACCCATTTACATAATTGAAGCAGCCCCTCCTCCTCTATGGAAAATAAGTTGAAAACCCCCAGTGGACATTAGAAGCCACAGACAGCACTAAATCCTGTGTATTGACTGTAGTTTTCAGCACTCACATACCATAACATTTAATTTGTAGACTGACAGATTAAGAACAACAATGATGACATAGAGCAGTGTACCATATAATAAAGTTTTGGTGTTCTTTCTCAAAGTCTCACCCTTCCATGATGATGTGGGCCGAAGACCCAATGTCTGTGTAATAAGAGAAGTACAGTGACAGTGGATGATACAGATTTTGTGATTTAGCTTAGGCAACACAATACTGAGTAACTAACGGGTGGGCAGCATCAATGGTGTGGATGCTCCAGACAAAGTATGATTCCCATCTAGAGCAGAACTTCCCCATGCTGCTCAGAATGAATAGCTAAAAATTTAAAAAGGTTATGCTTTGTTTATTTACTATGTGTGTGCGACTGTGGGTGTCAGTATGCTATGTATAGAGTTTGAAGAGCAACTTTAGGGAGTCACTTCTAACATGTGAGTCCTAAGGATTGAACTCAGGTTAGCAGATTTTGTGACAAGTGTCTTTCTTTACCCATTGAGTCATGAATTCTTTGGGGAAATTTTTCATTTAATATTTCAGACCAAAGTTGACTGTGGGTAACCAAAACCACAGGAAGCAAAACTGCAGCTAAGGGAAGCGGGATATTTAGAAACACCAGGAAACAATGATATCCTATCCTCCATCCCCAAAATGACACGACTTTTAGACTCTCGGAAGGTCTACCAGATCTCTGTTTTCCAGCTGTGTGTCTCAGTTGGCTAATGTGTTTTGAGCCCATAGACTGTGATGGGCTGGGATGGCTGAGGAATTCAGAGAGGAGCACAGATTTTTGAAGCTAAACATTACTTTCAGCTGAGTGTATATTTTCATACCATGATATAAATATTGTTGGTCGTGGTTCAGAAGCTTTTTAAGTTTTGGGTTCCTCATAGATGGTCATTTCCAGAATGGATGGTTGCTTTTCACAGTAGCATGTACGGTGGGTCCCTGTGTATCAGTCACTATATTACACAGCCTTCCATGCATAGTCTCATGGAGACCTCATTGTAAAGCTAAGATCAGGGTGCTATTGTTCTAATTATTATCTCTTGCCTGTGAACACAAAGCTGGCAAACAGCTAAACAGATGGCCTACTTCTAAAGGCCTGCTAACCATTACTCTGTCATGTATTACAGTGACATCTATTCACTGAAAAAGCTCTCCTTGGTTCATGTTTGAAAATAAAACACTACTTACCTGACATTGTAGTGGGAGAATTATTTTAGCTATCTAGTTGTCAATGATATGGATGGATTTTATCCTGCTTAAAAGTTCCACAGATGGCCAGGCATGGTGACTTGTGCCTTTAATCCCAGCACTTGGGAGGCAAAGGCAGACAGATCTCTATGAGTTCAAGGCCAGTCTGGTCTACACAGTGAATTTCAGGACAACCAGAGCTATACAGAGAAATTTTGTCTGAACAAAACAAAACAACAAAAAGAGTTCCACAGACAGAGAGAGAGCTTGAGAATTACTTGTCTAGATGTGCACAGGGGCCAGGGGCTCAAGCGCATGCACACATACACATTCACTTACTTTGGAGGCACCCATAACGGTAGCTTTCAAGAGGGCAGCTTGTCAGAAGCTGTGGTTTTAGTAGAGAGGAAAGACAGGCCTTAGCAAGGAGAAAGATGGAGTGCAGTGTGAATATCTTACCATGCTCTCCTCCTGTCTTTGGCTCCCCAGCTAAGCCAGGGATCAGGAGGGTCTGCTGATGCATCACTTAGAAGTCAACCTCCTATTGTAGGAAAAGGTGGAGAGAATGCAGGATGGATCTAAAGGGGTGAATGCAGAATCCTCAGCTTCTGATCCTCAGCACTAACAAAAACTAACAAGAAGTTTCCAGGGATACCCTGGGGTCCAGAGTCTTGGCTCCTGCAGGACTTAACAGCTCACCACAACCCTCACCTCTTACCCAAATGACAAGATCAGATTGGGACAAGTGGGGGAATTGTGCTGTCTTGGGCAACACTGTGAGCTCCACCCTTGGCCTTGTCTTAGTCACTGGACTCCCAGGGGAAAACATTAGGCCAGAAAAAGAGCTGTACACCTCCCTCTCATCTACCTAGGCATCAGCAGCTCTGCCAGCACTCTGGCATCTTATCCAGGATCTAATCATGGCCGGAGGTCAGTGGGTTTTTTACAGGCTGGGGATTTGATTGTCTAGATGGCAGAAAATTATTCCTGCCAGAATTTCATATGCCTCATAATTGAACCCCCTTGAGGAAAAAGAAACAGGGCAGAGAATGGGGGGGGGGGTAAAAAGAGAGTGATAGAGCAGAGCCTTCCAATGGTGTGTTCCTGCTGTGCACACTTTGCAGGCAAATCTGTGGCTCCAATTGTGGCTAAAATATGAATGAATGTGGCTGCTGCAGGTGCATGAATGACTGTAGTTTCTATGAATGAATGCATGTGTGATGAAGGGTGTATGGGAACCCTTACAAGCTGGGGTAGTGGCTTGCAGGTGTCTGGCTGGCTGAAAGTATCCATGGATAAGTATCCTTACAGAAGTCTGTGAGGTTAGGTTGGTGATGTGTAGGGGGAGTATTTAGTTTTCTCATAGCATCTGCCTTTTGTGCTATTGTTGCTGCTGCTGCTGCTGCTGCTGCTGCTGTTGCTAAAACAGGAACCATTAGCAACTGTATGGCCCTCCCAGAAGCCCCAGAGAAGGGGAAACAGGCAGTCATCAGTTGAAGGGTCCTCTGGCCACTAGGAATTGTCCTTAGATAAACTCTCTTCCCACAGTCTCCTGTCTAGCCACGGATGCTCTTCCTTGGGGCTTAGCAAGGGACAGGTGAGTAGTTGCTAAGTAGTGTTTTCTTTGACCAGCATCTTCATGACCCATTAGCTTGGTAGAGAAAGATTATGCAGATTGTGCCTTTGTCTGATAAGCTGGGGTCTATAGCTGATGCCCTTCTCTTTCCCATCCATCTTTCTGGGAAGGTGGAGCTTCCAAATTTGGGGATATAGTAATAAGCAAAACTGATTGGAGGGAGGTGAGAATTGTAAATCAGACCTGATGAATATGTTTAAAAATTAAGGAAGGTCCATTTAAGTCATATGATTTAAATATATTTTGGGCTCTTCTCCACCTAAAGCCTCATACATCCTTTGTCGTCTAAGTGGTCTCTGTGAGTGCCCCTGTATACACAACAGCCCTAATTAGTGCTCTTGTTAACAGTCTGGCAGATGCTAAGGACTGAAAGGGTCAGGGAAACCAAATTCTTTCATCATCTAGAGGCACAAGTGTAGCCAGCCCATTGAGGAGGTGAATTGGGGGAGGGGTCGAGGAACAAGAAATTTAAGAAATGAATACCACCAGATAATTATCACATCCCTCCTCTGAAAACAAAAGACAGCATCCCCCACCCAAGATGTGAAAGTGATGTATCTTACCTATGTCTCTGGTGGAGGCAATCAGTGCTCACATAAAGAAGTCACAGGCACATGGGAAAATGTCTGAATGTAAAACAGATGTTTGAAAATTAAACTGTTGAGCTATGTAAAGGACATAACTGTCTCTAGTAACAAGCACATGTTTAATAAATGCAGATTTTAATGATGCAATTTTGGCATCAGGTTGCGTATTTAAGTCCCCCTCAGATGAAGCCTTCTATTTTGAGGCATGAATTCTGTATTTTTCTGCCAAGCAACCACAAGAGGAAGAATATCCCAGAGTCCTTGTCTATGAATGTACTGCCTCCACGAAGCATGAATGTGCTGGCACTTTGTGTCTGTATGAATGGGGGTTGCATGTGCTGGTCAGAGGCCAAGTGAGACACGTGGGGTGGGAATTGTGTCTTTGGGAAAAAAATGAATTGGAAGAAGTAAAACAGAAGCTATGAATGGCATAAGTCTCCCGTGGTGCCTCTCCACCACAATGCCCCTCACCATAATAAGACACACCTGTTTTATTAAAATGAATTCCTGGCTTTGCATATATCAGTAGACCAATGTCTGTGCCACTGTTCACAGGGTCCAGACTGGGAAAAAAAATTCAACCAGGGCTGCAACACAAAAGATACCGCAGTCAGCTCAGGCAGGAAGTTATTTTTAGATCAGGAGAGGGGGGGGGAGAGAGAGAGAGAGAGGAGAGAGAGAGAGAGAGAGAGAGAGAGAGAGAGAGAGAGAGAGAGAGAGAGAGAGAGAGAGAGAGAGAGAGAGAGAGAGAGAGAGAGAGAGAGCTCGCGCGCACTTCTGGGTTTTGCAATCTAATTTGGTCCCCTTTCTTAAGGGGAAAAAAATCCCATCGATGGCAATTTCCATACAATCTGATTCTATTTGGCTCCTAGCAAAGAAGAAGAGATAAAGGGCTGAAAATTCTGGAGTTTTATGGCTGGTTCTAGCTAGTAGCCTTTCTTCACCAGGCTTCAGCTGAATTAATTTGATACTATTTTTGAAAGTCAGTGTTTCTAAGGGAGACCTAATGACGCACTGACGTCAATGCAGGTCAATAGCACACGCTGCTGGAACTGGGCGTGCTACACAGAGCCAGGGCTGGAGCTTTTCCAAACAACCCCAACTCTGCAAATATCCCAGCTTTGCGGGGGAGGGGGGGTCGGGGGGAGACCAGGATTTTGTAAACATCAAGACCCCCATCATTCCTCCAGAGCCCCTACAAAATCGATGCATATTTTCCTGACTCAAAGAAAGGATAAATAGATAGAAGCAGTCGCACTGCAGCATTAAAAAAAAAAAAAAATCATACCTGTCAAAGGAATCATGTAATTCGGGCAGCGAGCACACACATTTACACTCAGAATGCAAGGCATATCATTAGGGTGTGTCTATAAATAGACCCCAGTGTGTATGCATTGGGACTTAGTCCCTGGTCGGGGTTTTCGAACGTGGGTGATGAATTCTGTGTTCTGATCAGTTACTCGGGAGGTGCCTGAATGTGAAGGGGTGGGAGTGTGGGAGGGGGCTGCCTCCTCTCTTTTCTTTCCTCTAGCTGCTCTTCTTCCCTCTCCCCCTTCTCTCTTCCCCCTCCCTCTCTCCTTCTCCTCCCTCCCTCTTTCAGCATCTCCCCTACCCTCTTTCTTTCTCTTCTCTCCCGCTCTCCCCTCCCTCTCTCCCCCTCCCGCTCTCTTCTCCCTCTCCCTACAAGTCTGGCACTGAAGGAGAACTGTTTTGCTTTGCTCCGGGAAGAGTGCAGACACGACGTGAAATCCGGAGCTCTTTGCGTGGTGCATTTAAAATGCTTCCTTATTTATATTACCCTCATCCCCTCCCCTCACCCACCCCCTCACCAGCCCTTCCAAATTTCCCTAGAAATCTGTGTAAAGCGTGGAGGGGAAAACATTTGCATAAAAAGTGAAGGAGCTCGCCAAGGTAGGTGATACCATGCACTGCCTTGTGTTTGCCTTTTGCAAAGTTTATGATGTCAGTTGGTGAATGTTTGGAAGAGCAGTTCTTTATGACTGCCCATGATTACTGTCTTTTTTTTTTTTTTCATTGAACAATATTTGTACACATTGCCTAGATTTCTTGAGCAGGTTTTGCTAGGGTCTTGTGTGTATGGTTTTTGCAAGAGGCATGCCAAACGGGAGTCATTTGTAGTGTTGAACAGGGAAAGAGATGCTGTGTTGTGGGGTGGGGGTGGCAGGGTGGAGGAGGCTTCTCCAGTGGGCAACTGCTCCTTCCAGTTTGCCAGATTTGGGGCTGATTGTCATTCACTATATGTCTTCATTATCCTGGTAATGATTTTGCACATGAAAATCTAGTTCCAAATAGGTTTCATGAAGTCAGAACAAAGTGAGGGGGAGTATAGGGTGATAAAGAGAGTTGGGCATGCTGCTGGTGGCTGTAGCAATGTTTCCTTAATAGAGAATTTAATTTCTCCTCACAGCATCTGGTGGAAAATGCTAAGTCTTTAATAAGTGTAAGCAAAAATGATTTTTTTTTTACAAAAAAAAAAAACCTTATTAGTAGGTAAAATGGGAAAAAATGTTTCCATTTCAAGAGTAAAAAAAAAAGAAAAAGAAAAAAAAAAAAAAAAAGAAAGAAAGAAAAAGCCTGCTGCAGCTCACAACCACCTGTAGAGGGAAATCTTTTATGCACAATTTCGTAGGGCCGTTGTGTGGAGAAAAACCGCCCGGAAAGGCACCCGGCAAACTTTGCTGCAGGAAAGGAGGCAGGCTCCGGCAGGGTGAAGGGCGAAATCGCGGGGGCGGGCAGCGAGGGAGGGAAAGGACGGAAGCTCACCGGAGTCATCCAGGAGGCTACAAAGTTGGCATCCCTTGCTTTGGGGTGGGAGTAGGAGTGGGGGCGGGGCGGGGCGGGGGGTGCGCTGAGATGGGCAAGCCTGAGCTAAGGGGTTTGCAGGGTGTGTGGCTGGGTGGGAAGCATCCTAGGAGGTTTTGTTGATGTGGTGTCAAGTACCTTGTGGAGATGTGAAAGTCTGAGTGCGGGGTTTCCCTCCCGCCGTGGTCTCTCCGGCTTTCTGCCCCTGCACAAAGCCAGGTAGTAATCAACAAGTGTCTCTCCCAAGAATAGTTTTGAAAAGGGCTTGGAGGGTTTTCTAATCGAGGTAAATACACCGACTGTATTGTGTGTTATAGAGGGACATTCATTGTTAAATAGGAGCTTTGAATAGTGGAGGGGTGTGGGGGTGTGGGGGGTGTTTAACGTCAGTCACTTGACCTTGAGAAACGGGAGTTCAAATCTTCTGGAGTGTTAAAAGAGGGAATAAGAATCATGATCCTCATCTTTCATCCCGAGCTTTACAGGTACCAGGAGAAAATCTAGCGCCTGCTTTTGGCCACACCTCGTCAATGGGGATTCCATGTGTCTGAAAACAGGCCTTTTTTTTTTTTTTTTTTTTTTTTTTTTTTTTTTTTTTTTAAATCTAGGGAAGCAGTCAGCTCAAATGCTGTGTTCCCTTCCCTGCATACGATCTTCTAGGAAACTGGATAGCCTGTTCTCTGAACAGCAGCCTCTCTTCTGGGAGATGAAACCCAAATGCCTGGGGCAGGGTGGGGGTGTGGGGGGATGCTTTATCTGTCTTTAAACAGAGATAGGAGTTAGCCATTTAGATGGATGTCTGGTTAAATTGAACTTGAAATAAGGCAAAGACAATGAGGTTTTGGACTGGGGTGATGGAAGAGGGGATCAGCTGGGTGGCATGTCACAAAAAGGTTAGTTTGTGGGGTTTTCTCTCCCAAAGGAGCAAAGTGGCTGCATTACCACAGACAACTCATGAGGTATAACAACAAGAAGATGGGAAACTTAGGGAGGGAAGTTGGAGTTAGAATCACCAAGCCAGTGCCTCACCCTCTGGAGCTAGAAAACCCAAAATACAGGGAAGCTGACATAGAAATTGGTGAATGCTGGGAATGGTGAGTGTAATCCCTGCTCTCAGAAGGCGGGACCAAGAGAATGGCCACAGTTTTGAGGCTAGTTTGGTCTGCATAGTGAGTTTGAGACCAGACTGGACTACAGAGTGACAGGCTATCAAAAAAATTCGTGGGTGGAGCTAAAGGAGGAAGGATCAGCAGTTAAGAGCACTGGCTATTCTTCCAGAGGAGCCAGGTTCAATTCCCAGCACCCATATGGCAACTCACAACTGTCTGTAACTCCTGTTCCAGGGGATCCAACACCCTCACACAGGCATGCATGTGGACAAAACACCAATGTACATAAAATAAATCAACATAAACAAGGGAAAAGGTAAAGCTATGCACAGGCTGTAGTTAATGTGAAGCACTGTCTAGCTAGAGAGAGCAGAGGAATGTAGACTCCACCCTGGAGTAAAGCCAAGCCAGCATGTCTGATAGGCAGCCCAGCATCGCTTAGGGTCCTGGTTAGGGAACTGCCCCATCACTATCTAGTCACTGAAGAATGGCAATCTCTCACAGCCTAGGAGGAGTTATGGTCACTTGAGTTCACTTTCCCGGAAGGAAATTGCCCTATTCTTTGTTTAGGTCCTATCCCTTAGATGTGGAGGACAGGATGGTTAGGAGAAACTAACCTGCTCTTGAGATCCAGCCATGTGCCTTCCATCATTCCCCAGACCTCTGTAAGTGCCTCTCTGCTCTCAGCTATGGTCTCCTGAGGATCAGATTCAAAAAGACAATCGACCATTTTTCTCTCTAAAGGAATTCTGGGTCCATCAGCCACCCCACCCCCCAATCTACCTTTATCAGGACTGAACACGACAGCCTAGGCATATGTCAAGTGCAGACATGTCTGCAAAGTATAGTATACTATACTCTGAGTCAAGACGACAGGAACACATGCCCGGGGTTCTCAGCACACGAAAGTCTGCGAGCAACATACAGTCTTCCTCTTCTGACAAGTCTGGAGATGCCAATTAAGAAATACTACTCCTGGTTTAGGGGTGGATCTGACATCCCTGAGTGTATGCGGTGAACCTGAATTTGCCTTGGGTTTCCTCATATTCATTCAGGAGCGTCAGTTACCCCTTCACTCAACGTTGGAGAGCATAACCTCAAACGAAGGTCTATTCAATGAAAAGAATGAAGTCCCAACTTTGTTATTCGGTGCCCTGACCACTCTCAAAAATGGGGGCAACTATATAATTTATGGAGCCCAATACAAAATGAAAATGTAAGACACTGTGTTCAATAACCATGAAGACAATGTCATTAAAGTTACTAAAACTTAAGGCTTTCTCCTTCTTCAATGGTCTCTCTAGACTCATATGGAGCTGATTGGATGGCATTCAGTGTTGTGCTAAATAAACATTACTTTATTGTAATTGTTAGCATGAATTTTACTACTCATCTTTATACTGTGTGATGTTGGCTTTAAAGAACATCTAGCTTGTCTTCACAATTCCAGAAATCACACACCTCATGCTTTGTAGTCCAAGCATGTCTAGGCATTTCATTAATGCTAGAATGATGGCATATCAAGGGAAAGGAACTTCCCTTTTTATGTCTCACTTCTCGATAAGGACATCCGGTGCCAGTGCTTACTGGCTTACTGTTAAGTGGGGAAAGTCTAGGAAAAAAGACTCTGTGGTTCTCTTTCTCTCCATCTCTCCTATGTTACGGTTTTCGGCATGCTACAGGTGGATGGCAGATACAGAGAAGGGATGTGCTGCCTCGGTGTGTCAGTCATCCCAGAGACGGACCTTCAGTTGAGGAAAGGCCTCCATAAGACCTGGCTGTAGAAATGCCTATAGAACATTTTCTCAATTAGTGATTGATAGAGGTGGGTCCAACACTTTGTGGGTGCTGCTATCCCTGGGCTGGAAGCCATGATGAGCAAGCCAGTAAGCAGCACCCCCTCCCCCCATGGCCTCTGTATCAGCTCCTGCTTCCAGGTTCCCGCCCTGTATGAGTTTCTGACCTGACTTCCCTCAGCAATAGTAGCCCTGACTGGGAAAAGGACCATGAGTGACAGTGTTGTCCTAGGGTCCCTCAGTCACTGGTGATGTTTAGAGTTCCATAGCTTGTCTCTTGCATTCAAAGCAGCTTTCTGACAAAAAACCATGACCTTTCAGAACTGTGAGACCCCATTTCCTCAATCCTAGGCGTATAGCTCATTTACTTGAGTCTGAGCTCTC
This sequence comes from Phyllotis vaccarum, assembly GCA_033318265.1. NCBI lineage: Eukaryota > Metazoa > Chordata > Mammalia > Rodentia > Cricetidae > Phyllotis > Phyllotis vaccarum. The sequence goes on along the minus strand of JARWLC010000001.1, from coordinate 124,104,046 downwards.
ACTGGCATTCTGCATGGGGCTCTGCCTACAGAAAACGGTGGGAACACATTCCATCTGTCTTCATTCACTAACATGCTCCACTGTCCTACAGACCTACAGAATTCAACTTCAAAGATAAGAACTTCAAGGTCATAAATTTTAGGTTCTCACACAGAGCATTCAGCCCTTCTGAGCACAGGACCCTATGTGATAACTATACACATCACAAACTTTTGAAGACATCCTTGGCAGGAAGTGATGAAAACTGACCTGGCTCCCAGACCAAGAGTTCATCCAATTGCTCACCTTCCTCAATCAAGCAAATAATTCCAGAAAACTTCAGCATCTTCCACTACTGATGGGCTGGAGGACTCTTCACTAACCAAGTTCCACCTTGAAAAGCCCACTACTTCTGTTGATTGATGTCTCAGATTTGAAGACAGACCACATCTGTTGATCTCTAACAGGCCTACAGATACCTTCCACTAGATGCCAGGCCTTGGAAATGAAGCATCCACTCTGATTCATACTTGTCATATCCAAGCTTGACTAGATCACTCAGAAACCTCACCCAGAAGTACCTTTAGGTTTTATCATATAAAGCAAATAAAATGATGCTTAACATGCTCCATGAATGACTGTGCCAGTAATTTAATGCATATTAATCAGTATTGATCTCACCATCATTCGGAATAACAGGTTTTCAGAAATTATTTTGACAGTATAGTCAATCCATGTTGACATGAAGGAGTAAGAGGACCTGAGGCCAAAGGGGGCCAAGGGAAGATGGTCCTGCATTCCTGATGGATCCCAGTAAGAATGGAATCTTTCCTTCCTCCATCAAATGTCTTCCTGTTTCCAGCCCTTTTAGGAGCAAAGCAAGTGGGATCAGGGCGGGACTAAGGTAGCATTGAAAACACATCCAGCCTGGAGAATGAAGACACTATTGACTCTGTAGCATTGGCTCAGGGACTTTGAGGGCTGTGTTTCAGCCTTAATCTGGCTCTTCTTTTCTTCCAGGCACACTAGGTGACAGGAATGTCCTTTTGTGAACTATTTAGTTTGGTCTAAACTACTGAGACTGTAAGAAAAAGAAAAAAGAATGACTCATGTTTGTTCTTTTCTCCAACTTTTACTATGAGGCAGCATTAGTGATAGTCCAGGTAATGGGCTGAAAGGCTAAACAGTGAATTATTATTTACTGTTTATGAATGAGCCTAGCACTGTTTGGCTCATCTTGAGTAATTAGTGATAGCAGACCCTGGGCATGTCTCAGCACTATTCTAATGATACCAAAATGGAGTTGGCTGCACAATACATAGGCTTTAAGTAGCCAAATGGACGCGTATAGTTTTAGGCAAATTATTTAGCTAAATTGCTCACTTGACCTAAATAATGGAAGTATTCACCTCATAATCCATACCTAGAGCAGTGGTTTTTAACCTTCTTAATGCTACGGCTCTTTAATACAGTTCCATGAAATTATGTCATTATTGTTACTTCATAACTGTAATTTTGCTGCTGTTATGGACCATAATGTAAATATATGATATACAGGATATGTGATATGAAACCCCCAAAGGGGTCAAGACCCACAGCTTGAGAACCACTGTCCTGGAGGGTTAGCATGAGACCAGAATGAGATGGCTCATATGACATCACTTTAGCACATATGATGTATATCTTTGTATATGTGGGTATGCAGAAGTAGATAACAAAATGTCTTTAAATCTAGCTTTCCTCTTTTCCCTAACTCACTCAAAATGTAGGTGCAAGATCCTGATTGACAGTGTCCTGAGTGCAGTATAACAATGATTAGTCTAGGCTGAGCAGCTACATATTGACTCCTACACTCGATTGGGTATGTGGCTTTTGATAGATTATTTAAACTCTCTAAGCTTCCATTTCTTGGCAGTCAAGCTAGGTACCTATCTCAAAGAGTGATTGTGATACTTTATTAACTTGATATTTGCATGTGGCTTGGCACAGTCCCTGGAGATTACCAAATATCTGATATGTTATTTTCAGAATTGTTTTTACTGTTATATCTGTGACCACTGGTGAACTATTGGAATCATCAGAGAAGGGAGTTGAGAACAATGTCTCTTGGGACACACTGTGCCTTTCCTACCAGTGTTAATTCCTCCTTTTCCAGAACTTGGGGGTCTCTGGTCGTGGAGAACTAGGTAAATTTGTCTTCCTTGACCTAAAAGGAATTTCTCTTCACTGATCTAGTCTGTGCAACTGAAACGAAACCTTCACTCCAACTCAGAGTCCATTCACTTTTTTTTTATCCCAACAGACTCCACTCTGAAAGGGGAGCAGCCAGGTAAGGAGAAGCTTAGCACAGTCCCGGAGCTCAAGAGTATGACGAGGTGAGACCCGTCTGCTGCATTTGGCTCATGGGAAGCTAGAGGCCAGATCTTGTAAGCCTGTCCCCAAACTAGATCCTCTGAGTCTTCCCTGAACTATGTGAGAGTCCTTCTGGGAGTCTCTGGAGACAAATGTGACTGTTTATGTCAGGTCTAGAGCTTGAGTTTTGGTTACTTCATTTCTAGTGAAGAATCAAAGACAGAAACCCCTCACCTAGCCTCCATGTGTGGAGACTCTTCAGGATATCAGTCCATAATGCTCTGGGGTTTCAGTTATAACTGAGACATGAATGCTCCATGCCGCCATGACACCTGTTGTCAGGAGAAGTATCCCTTCATTGGTCCACATTCTTCTTCTGGTAAAAGCCTTAATGACTCTGAGTTCTTAATGAACTAGACAGTTCTTATGTGGACCGTAAGCCATCAAAGGCTTCTGTTTCTATTCCCCATTTATCTGCCCTGTGACTGTCCTTCTGTGTCAGAACTCCTTTCATCCCTGAGCTAATTGATGTGAGCACGTGAACGGTGTGTAGGTGCCGGATGGGGGAGAGGATCAAGTGCCATTCACTAAGACTGCAGAGTCTTGGCAGTAACCTTGGTGAAGAGGCTTAACTTTCATGACAGTGCTCTTACTAGAAGTCCCTAGTCTCCTTATGTCAGGGGTCCCAGGAATATAGAATTTATTCTGACCTTACATCTTGCTATTAAAAACCATAGAATCAGACAGAGACTGGAGAGATGGCTCAGCTGGTTAGTTTTTTGCTTTGCAAATATAAGGACCTGAGTGGGATCTCTCCAGCACTCATGTAACAACAACCAGCAAACAGCTGAGTGTGGTGGTGACATGGGAAAGAGAAAACAGGGATTCCTGGGCTCACTGACCAGGCAGTCTAGCCTGTCCCTGCTGAGGGCATGCTGCATTCCTCTAAGAACCTAGAAGTCCAGAGCACTACAAATCTGTCATCAAAATGAACCCCATATCCTATCAGAATGGTGATTCTCCTAAGTCAGTGGTTCTCAACCTGTGGGTTGTGACCCCTTTGTCAAACCTGTATCTCAAAAAAAATTACAATATAATTCATAACAGTAGCAAAATTACAGTCATAATGTGGCAATGAAAATGATTTTATGATTGGGGGTCACTACAGCCTAAGGAGCTGTGATTAAAGGATCACAGCATTAGGAAGGTTGAGAACCACTGTCCTAAATTATAATTCAGACCAAAGTTGTGATTCGATTTATCACCTAACCTCTCTTTCAATCCCATGGAGCCCACGTAGCCACTGTCACTGGTGAGCAAGGGCAACAGATTATCCTGTGAATTATAAAAACTGATTCTTGTGCTAACTTCAGTTGTATATATTCTGAAAATGTGATCAGCATGAATCCTGAATGGGGATGGTGCTAACTCCAGAGATGTAGGCATGAGGACAGGTCCCAATCTGCTTCCTGTCCAGTGGTTCTCAGGCTCTTGAGTTCATTTCTTTCCCTCCACAGCGTCAGAAACATACACTTTACCAGACAGATTCCTTCTGTTGACTTCAGGAAGTAGAGGATGAGTATAAGCAGCCAAACTCATGTATGGTTGAAGGCAGGGTCTTTGTCACCTGTGATTAAGGAGATGTTCCTCTTGTGATGTCAGCTATACAATCTCTGCTTCCCCTGAAAGATCCAAGTTCCTGTATCAAAGATGTCCACACTGCCCTTGACCAAAATAGGGCAAGCAGACCCCAGTAAAGACACAGATAAGGATAAGGATACATGGAATAACAGGGATGGTGGCTTCTGGTCATCCATTACCTGCCCCGTGCTATTCTGATGGATCTTCTGGGGTACCTTTTGGATCTTCTGGGGTACCTTTTCTTTCAGGGCATCAGGATCCAGTGGACACTATTTTGGAATTAGGACTCAGTTGTCAGTTTTTCAGCTCTATCCGAATTATGAAAATACAAAGCATTTTCCAAAACCATAATGTGATGAGTCCTATTGTCTGTGTGCCTTGGTCAGGTATCTCACAGACCACCAGAGGGGAAAGAAGAGAAAGCACTTGGTGTGAACTATCCCTCTGAGATAGGACATTGCATGCTTCCATAAGTCTGGGTTTGCTCGTAAGCAAGCCTCTGCTAGCTCTTGACACTGAAGGGTATCTCATGGTTGTTTTAGAGATTCCAGCCAGTGCTCAAATTTTAGAATACTAGTACTACACATGACAGCTGTTTAGCTTTAAACAAGTAATCTAACCTCTCTGTTCCTTGTGGCTTTTTTTTTTTCGACTGAAAAAGTATATTGTTTTGTCGGTGTTGGCTGAGGTTTGAATGGGATGATGCATACATTGCCCAGTAAAGTCTTGAGATTAGCAGATGCCCAGGGGCTACTGCTTTTGGTATGGTGGCAGGAAAGAGAATTCTCATCTCACGTTTAACCTTTGTGAATGGTAAGTCTTTGCCACACCCTCAGCCCCTTCTAAGTTGTGTATCATCCTGTGAGCAGGTGAGGAGCTGAGTCTCTGGGGTACCCTAAAAGAAATGAGGCCACTGTTAATCAAACTCAGGTGGTGAGCAAATGTTAATTGTAAGAGGGACAGAAACGTTTCTCCTCATCTCTTGGGCTGCTGCTAGTGAACTGTTCAACTCTGAGTCACAAAGTAAGTATGGAAAAATAGCTGCACATGGTAGGCCAACCAACCAACTGACTGAATCTCAGAAAAGAAACTTTCTGGAAAAGCTTGGTTGAGAAGTCTTGGGACAATCCATCCTGCTTTGGGCGGCCATTTTAGGTCTCTCGCCTGAAGGGGTTTCCACACCTACCCTTTAAAGGCTCCCCAAAGCAGGAGTGACCATTTCCTTCTCTTTGCTGATATTCACTGAGCTACAACAATCACCTTGGCATAAATCTTCTGGGAAGTAGAGAAATGTTTAGACTCTACTACCTGCCAAGCAAGTTGTTACTAAGTTGTTACTTCCCCTTTGCAGCTGTAATCTAGCTGTTTGTGGATAAGGATCGGTAGAAAATGAGAGCGTTCTCAACACTCTGAGGGAAAGAGATGAGTTAGCTCCAAGTCTCAGTCCAGGATCTCTGCTCTAGAGGAGCCATATTTTTTATTCTATTCCACACAAGAGTTGAACCTTGACAGGGAACTGAACCTGTCTCTAAAGTTCAAGAACCCACATGTTCTCTGAAAATAGGTCCGGGCCAGAGACCTTAAGTTTTTAATTTTCTCTAAGCAAAAGATTTCTGATGGAGAAAAAGCCTCTTAGCTGAGATTTGTTTTATGAAGAACTGAAGAAAATGTAGACAAAATTCACTTTACTCAGGAGTGCCCTCTACTGGCCCTGTGGTAAAACTCCATAGCAGCCATACTGTCCTGCCCTATGGGTATTAATTTAAAGCCCCTGAGCATTTTGGTCTGATTTCTTCTGCATTCTTCCTAATTTACTCTGATGTTTACCGGGCACCAATACAATGCTAAGTGTTTTGCACACATAAGTTTATTTTATGCTAACCAAAACTCCATGCCTGATTTTACATATTAGGTGACTAAGACCAAACATTGTGTAAAACAAGTCCCCGGCATCTCCATCTTTAAGATCCTCATTATTCTTAAGAGTCATAACTCAAAAGGAGCAAGAATGTAACATGGGACATAGAATCTGCTATCAGCACATAGTATAAATAGGTAGACTTTGGCTCTGAGAGATTGCTCTGTAACCTTTCTGAGTACCAGAGCATTTCAGCCCTGCTTTTGATTTAAGAAAAAAGAAAAAAGAAAAAAAAAGAAAAACAACCCAAGAGGCACTTCATTATATGGTTGTGTTTATCTAGTCTTTACTCTATTATACCCACATTGAAGAAGGAAGAACAGCCTCAGGATGACCAGGAAGAATTTCCAGGGCAGAGAGGAGGCTTTTTCCAACCTGTGCAACATGTTCATACCAATGTTTTCACAGGTAAAGTTCTGTGGGGAAGTATGTCCTTTAGCAGTACATGTCCATGTTGAAATTAAACAAATTAGGGACTCCTTTTTTTTTTTTTTTTTCTTGGAGTCCACATTAGCTTAAGCCCTGACTTTCTGCTTGGTGTTGGTTGGGGCTGAGTTCTAAGTCTGGCTTTTTAAAAGAATGTTGTGGGGGTTGTTTCTATAGCTGTGAGTATGTGGGTACCCATGAAGAACAAAAGTAGGCTTTGGATCCCTTGAAGCTGGAGTTAGAAGTGCCATAAATCATAAAATGTGGTAACAGGATCTGAGTTCTTGACCTCTAATTAAGCAATAAGTGCTCTTTTTGTGTTAGATTGGTTATTTACCTTCCTTGGCATTAAGCATTTGAACTAGAAATTTCACTAGGTAATTGTCTTTTGGAAATAGAGTTCTTACCAGTTCAACTTTTAAAGTTATCTAGTGCCCTAGGAAAAACCCAAATATTACTTCAGTGCTCTTGGCCATATGAGTGTGAAGATGTGTATATTTTAGCCTATCCAGGAGAATTTCAGTGCAGGTCCACACTAATTCTTCCCGGGGATTTGAGATATGGGTAAGTAATAGAGTTCTCACTCCTGCTTTGGGTGGGATGCTGGTCTCTAGTTTCACTGGCTATATGATACAACTATACAAAGAGACAATGCCTCCAAATCACACCCGGCTCTCCTTCCTCTGACACAAGAACTCCCCTTAGCTAGCTCTTTTCCTACAAGCCACGATGTCATAATAGGGTCAGAATGATGCCTACTGAGAATAGAGATCTGGCAAGACAAGTTTTTTGAGAGTGCTTTCTCTGTGACTGCTTGGGTATCACTGGCCCAAACTAAGTGGCTAAGCTAAAACTATTTGCCCCTAAAGTAAATCACCCTCCGGCCCCATCCTCCCTCCCTCCCATCCCCTGGCCTTTAGCTGCTGGTGAGAGGAACAGCTGTTTTCAGCTTGACTTGCTAATGCCAGAAACTCCACTTTGCCAGAAATTGGGGTTTCTTGATGAATAGTTCCAGATTTTGCCAGTTGGGAGTGAATATATATTTGGCCACCTGCTGGTAAGGGGACCCATTCCTTTGCCCAACTGTAGCTTTGAACACTTTCCCTTGGACTCCTGTCTCTAGAAAAGTCTAAGTAATGCCAAGGAAGAAGGGGAGGGGCTAGTCTGGAGCTGAATGCCTGCAGGGATTGTGAGAGACAGAATGTGCATTGCTGACACCATGTCCCTTTCCTCTCACTTGTTGTAGGAACAACAGCGATCAAGAGGAGAGCAGATGAGTTTTCAGAGCAGTGCTCAGACCCCCAGGACCCATGTCATCCTCTGCCTCGTGCTTTCTGCAACGCTGCTGCTCACCTTCATCTTCCTATTAACCCTCGCCATAATAATCCCAGCCTGACTGTCACCTCTTCTTCATTTACCACCCACTCACTCAGCTCTTTCTCTGAGGTGCCCCCCCCATGAGGCGTGGCTTTTCTCTGGTGAACTCCCCTTCGAATCATATCCAGATGGCTACCATTATTTCCCCTTTCTTCTGTTTCCTTCTCACACCAGATTCAGCTAACACTTAGTCCCTTAATCAGGAAAACCCAAGAAAAACCTTCCTCTTCCAAAATGAAGTCACAAGATGCTCTGCCAGAGCCGTTACACTCAGGGAAGAGACCCAAAGTATAGCTGAGTGTGATGTCATTGAAACCGGATGGAAAGACCAGAAATCCCTTAATCCCAGTGAGACCTAGTGAAGGAGCTTTACTCATGACTGTTAGGACTGATTAAGGATATGGGGCAGGGAGAAGGAGTGGAAGAAAGATGTTCTGAATTGGATTGCCCCTTAATACAGAATGGAATCCCCTAGGTTTTGTTTTTTTTTTTCTCTCCAATTAAATGTACATTTCATTCTACCACATTGTGATGGCTTCACTATAGTTGTTTCCCCTGGAGACCCAAGTCTTTTCTTCATGGGTCCCAAGCCACAGGCTACCAGATGGTGAGGTAAGTGACACTGTCTAGAGTGGTTTGTAGTGGTCTCAGAAACTCGGGGCTCATGAAGGTCCACCTTATGAGACAGCAAGTTTTGTCCTTTGACTTGAACCCTGCTAGAGTTGCTGTAAATGTTAGTGGGGCTCCACAGTATTATGGAAAGCAGAGCAGACCCTGAACACTGACTACATCAGGAGTTAGGAATATCACTCTACTCTCTTTTTTTAAAAAAAGAGTCAAGCCTTAGTGGCACATGCCTATAAACCCAGCTACATGGGAAATTAAGGCACAAAGACTGTCAGTTCATAGCCTACCTGGCCCACAAAATGTGTTCAGGACCAGCCCAAGTAATTTAGTAAGACGTGTGTCTTAAGGGGGAAAAAAAATTAACAAACAAACAAAAAAAGCCTATAGCTCAGCATAGTATGTGTGAAGCCCTGGATTCTGTCCTGAGTACCCAAACAAAACATAAATGTATTCCATCCAACTTCTTTCCACATTTAGGAATGACCTAGAATTGCTAGGAGATGTTAGATTTTTATATGTAAGCTGAATTTCCCTTCTTAATTCACAATTCAAAACCAATTCATTAATCAATAGATGCTTGCCACCAAGTGCAAACATGCAACAGGTATTTAGCCAGGGCTTCCTCTCTGATCCAGAGCCTAGATCTGTTGGCATGGGAGCTACAGAAGCACAACCCCCATCAGTTATCTTTGGCCTGCCAGAACTAAGCTTAGCAGATCAACAGCTGACGGCAAAGCTGGCATGACTATAATGTTCTGCTAATTCTGACCCACGTAGAGCTCCATGAATTTGTGATGGTGCTGACTCTTTCTGCTGTTAACTGGGAGACAGACCGCTATTCATCATAAGCTAAATTCCCACAGGTGTCTCCAAGCTTCCCTTGGGTCATTCTTTTCTTCCTGTGATCTGTGCTTCTGAAGCTCCCACACCTTGCTGTTTGGCCTCTAAAATATGCTGGCTTCCTGAGCTCCACCCCACCCCCTCAGCTTCTGCACCATATCATATGCTTGCTCTGGCTTAATCTTTACTTAGATCCTCACCATGAAACCTACTCTAGATATTTCTGGATGACTCCTCATTCTGTAACAAGTGCCTTTCAGTGGCAAAGCATGGAAACCCTATCATCTGGTTCTCCAAGGTGCCTTGCAGTTAGAAGGTGGAGAGGGCCTTGCCTGTGACAGTGGAACTGTGTGTAGATACTGTCTTAACTGTTCTGGAGTTGAATAATGTTAAATACTTTCATGTGACTAGAGAATTGAGAATCTTTACCACTGATGACGACAGCACCAACCAAAAGGTGGTGTAGGGTTGTGGGACTCCAGTCCCTTCCCTCAGCATTAGATTATTCACCCTCTTCAAATACAGTAGCATCTAAGAAATGTTTCCCAAGGCTTGAATATACCTCTTGGTCAGATTCCGAGGTGAAAATGTGTTTAACAGGAAGGTGATTGTGGAATAGTTTATACTATGCATGTTGTGGCTTATCTCCTCTCCCCTGCTAATGGTTCAGTCTCCAAAGCTTTCAGAATCAGGGCCACCGGTTTCTAAAGAAAATATGGGCTATCCAGTCAATTCAAGGCTCACATTCAAGACAGCTGTTTTGGGTGACTCTTCCCACCTTCCTCCTAGCCACCCAAGAGGCTTGTTTTTTGTTTAGTTTTGCTTTTTTCCATGTAGAGACATAAGTGCAGCTGCCTGAATGGAATGGTAAATTTGATGTGTCTCCACCCCCTCTAGCTGGTTTCCGACAAACTTTTCCTATTTGGAATGATGCTGAGCTATCTGGACCCTTCTTTGCTATTGAGGTGGTTCTTTTCTCCAGCAGAGAGCTTCACAGACTATAGGGAAGTAAGGAGGTGTCTCTTGATTTCAAAGATCTCCCTAGCAGGAGCAAATCAGTTTTATGAACCCAGTTATGTCCGAGAAAGCCTCATACATGTCCACCCCCAAATGAGGGAGTCTAGAACTTGAATACTGAAGACTAGAGTTGGAATTGAACAAGCATATTAGAATGGTGTGGGAAGTATGCACTGATCTATACAGGTAGGAACTGGATCTAATCCATAGTTTTTGCAACTTCAAGATCTAAAGGATTTTAGATAACTCATTTAAACTTTCTTACCTTTATTTCCTTGGCTTTAAAATAAGAAATAATAACTAATGATTTAGGAGTGATTTCCTTACTTCATGACCTATGAGGCAGGTATCAATATTATAATGCCTATAGAATTTATGTAAGTATTAAATACCATCATTCCTATGTAAGTGTCTATCACAATATCTAGTTATAGTTGGTATTTAAAACTATCATTCTTCGGTGGGTTTTCATAGACCTGCATTTTTCTCTCCTGTCCCATACGTGGTATTTTACCTAATGACATTTTCCTTGGTGTTTGGAAAGGAGAGAAGAGACCTAGGCAAAATAATTGTTGGCTTCACTTATCCTGAAAGAGGAAAATCAGTTCTTTTCAAGGGCTACATGACAGATGAGGGGAGCACATTCTCTTGCACATTCTCTGAGGGGAGCATCAGGGGAAACCGAGTCCAGTTTGTGCTCATTATTCCAGGGGTGTGTTGAAATGCAGAGTGGTTTTTATCTTGGAAAGGTTCCATGTCAGTCTATTAATTCTCTGAGTCTTTAGTTTGAGTGCTCAGACAGGAATTGGGCACCAGAGCCTTTAACAAAGAGTTGATGAGACAACTGGGTGAGCCAAGGTCACCCACTCCAACCCAGGCACGCACCAAAGACCCTGTTAGGTAAATGAGAGCACCAAGAAGCAGAGATGTAAAGGACTAGCTTTCTGCAGTGGTGGCTTCTCTATTTCCTAGCCCTACTCAAGCAATCTAGTCAGTCCTATGACTGCAGAATACCAGAACAAGGAAAGCAGAGCCACTGACTCCACCAGGTGGCCCCCGTTCAGTTATATTTTTCAGCTGCTGCCCTCAAAGTTGTGATGGTCAGGCCTAAGAACATTTCAACCACCCCCATCTCTCTATTACTCAAGGTTTCCTGGAAACTATTAGAAATTATGAATGAGTTTTCTGTTATCTCAAGCATGGTGGCATATCACCAGCACATAGAGAGCACAATACTATTCTGAATGCATCTCCTCTGTACAGTTTGTCATCTATGTAGAAACCTTATACTTTCTGTGAATGAGCTCACATCTGTGCTTATATCTTATGTTTTAAAATGCACCCTCTGTGCCTTTAAACACACACTTAACTGACATTTTTATTACTCCATGGCTACTTCATTGAAACACTGCCTGCATTTCATGTCTGCCTGGTCACTTCTGATGGCTCCATGTGATAAGCCACCCCCAATTACGAAAGCCAAAGCCACTACCCCTTCTCATTGATGCCTGCTTCTGGCTGCACACCAGCCCACTGCAGCAACTTTCTCACATGCATACATACATATATGCATTCAGAGAGCTAAAAATAAACAGCTGCTGATGGGCTGCCAGAGGGTGTCCTCCATATGGAGCAGACGTCCTCTGTCCCTTTCAGACAGGCAAGCTTAAACCACAGACAAAAACTGAAGCTACTGGGGTGGGGTGGGGTGGGGGGTCTTAGACTTAAGTGGAAACCTTGTAAGAAAAGTTACAAAGGTTAGGCGGGCCTGGGCAGTCATATAATAGCCTGAGTCTCAACAGCTTTCTTTTCTAGATCTTGTGGCCCAAATCCTCTTGGTGACCTCTGGGTAATTGTTGGTATCCAGCAAAAAGGCTATAAAGAAAAGTTGATAATTAGAGTTTAAAAATCTGAGTGTGTAACCTCTGGCTTCCTAGTTTTTCCCATTCTCAGATCAGAGACCCCTCCAAGTAGATCCATCCAGCGCTGCATGCATCTGAGGAGAGGAATTCCTGTGGAATTTTGTACAGATCTTCCAATCTTTAAGAATTCTTCCTACCTCCATGGATCAAAAAACCCTTTGTCATTCTGAGGTGTGGCATTTTTTTCCAAACACCTCCCATTCAGGCACACACACTGAGACACACAGACCCTCATGGAACAAGAGCCATTCAGACTGATTTGAAAAGAACGCTCATCCACTGAACTCATTTTTTAAGGGTCACAATTTTAAGAAAGAAAAAAAAATCTGCTGGTATTTAAGAGTAAAGCTTCTCCTGGCCTCCAAGAGGCCTGATAATGTGGCTAGAGACAGCATCTGCAGCCTTTGTTGAATTTCTTCCTCATATGGAAAGAAAAGTTGCTGCATATTCATCAATATCCTGCTATCTATTTGTAGGGGTGGGTTCCTTTCTTAGCGGATAAGATTGCCTTTCCCTCCTCTCTAGGCATTCCCACCACCCAGCCCTGGTCATGGCAAAAGACTATCTGTGCATCTGTGCTGGTGTGTGTGTGTGTTGTGCAAGCACAAGGTCAATTTCAGGCTTATTCTTCCCTGCACTGTGAGTCTGTTGGTCTCTCTGTAACTCAGATCATTGCTCTCTGGGAAGCTGTAGCTGGCTGATTCCGTGGGAGACCAGCAGGATGCGTGGGCGCAGGAAAAAAGAGAAAGAAAGAGGAGGGGGAAGGGATCCAGAGCTGGAAAGAGGCGGGGGAGCTGTAGACTCTGTTATTTGCGTCACTTGAGGAGCCGGGACTATCTAGCCAACAAACAGAATTAATCCGAGTTATAGCCATAGCCTGTTCTGTTACTGTGGCCAGATGCGAAAGGGCGGAGAAAGCACTCCTCCAGAGTCTGTGCACTGCCGAATTTGCAATGGGCAGTGGGATGTTTGGGGAGGGGGCACTCTGGCTAGGCACGCCCCTCGGGGGCTCTCAGCCAGCACTCCCGGTGCCTCCTCTGCTGATGGCCATCCCAAGCCTGGGTTGGCGCCCACCTCGGCTGTCTCGCCTGCTCAGTGGCTGCGCTGAAACACAAAGCGTTGTCTCCGAGCAGAAGCCTCTGCTAGGCTAAACCAGACCCACCAAAGAGGAGAATCTGCACGTGACGTCAGCAGCTGATGACTGACGCAGGCTGGCAAAGGAGACTCAAGGCGGCAGCTCCGCGCTGTCTTCATGAGTCTATTTTCTCCATCCCCCCTTGGAGTGAATTACTAGAACGCAACACACACACACACACACACACACACACACACACACACACACACACACACACACACACGTGCAGCTTTTAAAATTGACATTTCCAAAGGCGTTGTGTTGCAAACACCACGCGATTTTGCAGAGTGTGGGGAATGTGGGAAGGGTATAGATGATCGCCCCCTCCTCCCTAATTGGGGATGTCCATCGTGGAGAGTGTTAGACTCTAGAGCTTTCCAGGGAAGCTTGTCTGAGGGAAGGGGCTAAGATCTCCCTACTGGTTTCCCCAACACGTAGGAGATCTGGTCAAAGGAGACCTGAAGCTCTAAGAATACAACCACTCCAAAGCCTTCTGCTTGGGAGACTATGAGGAGCTTGCAACAGGCATACGGGAGTTAGCATGAGGGAGGGAGAATATAAGAAATATTTTGGTATTTTTCTGTTTTGAAAACATCTATAGCAATTCAAGAGGGTCTAGTGATGCAGAAACAAGTGAGGAGGGGGCTCTTGGTGCACCTTTAATATTTTGGACTCAACGTTCCAGCGAAATGCCTTTGTGTGTGCAGGTTTTTTCAGTACTTGCTAAAAATAGCATCTGGGTTTGATCGTGTTCCAGAAATAGACCGAGGGCTGTACAGGGATAAAAAGCCAGCGAGGGTGGAAGAAAACCTGGACACCACTGCACCCCCCATGTCTGGAAATTAATTGTTGGATTTTTCCTTCCTCTCTCCTTTCCTTATCCAACCCCCTCCCCGTGTTTCTTCCTCTCTTTTAAGGAGTTCCCGTTTGGGTAAGTAATATTGTGTCATGTGCATGCCGCAGACTGTAAGTACAAGCTGATGCTTACTTCGTGCATGCTCGGGATGCATTCTTGGCTGCCTTTTTGCCCCTTCCTAAGTGTAAAAATGAGACTGAGTAGGGGGTGAGGGTGTAGCGCTCTCTGTGTCTGTATGTATATAGTGAATTGGGGGCTGCATGCAAAGGAACCAAGAAGGAATTCTTGCAGAGTTGGGAATCACCCTGACAAATTTGAATCAATAGCAGCTGCAACGCGCTCTCTCGTTATGGGTGGGCGCTGTTGAGCTGGATTCTCTCTACTGCCCTCTCCCCTCCCTATTTTCTCCGTCTTAAAGGGTGGCCAGAAACGATTTAATGCGAGATCGATGCGAGATTAATGGAGACTATGGGATATAGACCATGAAATATAGACCAGAACTGCATGGGGTAAAGGTAATAGAGGAAAGCGATCCCCATTCCGCTGACACGCCTCTCTACTTGCTTGGGTTGGGGAATCAGCACCTAGACACTGGTCCTGACTGATGGTGCCCTTGGTAGCTGTCCACGAATATCGGTGCTGAATATCCTTGGTCCGCAGCAAGTTCAGTTCTGAGCGCCAGGGGGCAGGATTGGCTCCATCTGAAGCTAACCCCGCCCTGGATGCAAAACAGGGATCCGGAATAGAGGGGGTTAAGGATGTTCAAAGGGGATAGTCGTGACTTCGGAGAGAGCTTTGGGAAAAGGAGGGGTGAGTGGGAAGGAAAAGAAAAAAAAATTAAAGGAGAGGGAGCGAAGTGTTAGAATCAAGGATGAGCTAAGGCAGGGCGATTCAGGAACCCAAGACCAAAGCCGGAGGCTCACCATCTTTTCCTGCAGAGGCTGGCCACTGTCTGAGTTTTCAGCCTCTGGCTCCAACACCTTCCCGCCAGTGGTTTTGAAATATTTCTCCCTGATGATGAGTCTCAAAATAAGACACTATAGGTTGCTTATTTCAATCTTGTTCGCCTCCCACTTCGTGTCCCCTCACAGACCCACATTCTGCAGTTCCTAGGAGGAGTGTAAAGGCGTGTGTTATGTCACTTACTTCTCCTGCGTCCTTTGCATCCTAGTCACAGGAGCTGTAAATGACCTACTGGAATGGGCGTATTAGAAGCCAAAGGACCGGAGTTTGCTGGTGCTATGCACAGAGAATCCAGGCTTCGGAACATCGCTTGTATTGCAAACCACTAACAGGACAAATTAGGGAGGATTGTTCTCAAGGTTGACAAATGTTACTGGGGAAGCTACCAGTTCTGGGAGGGGGGGGGTGAGTTGTGACTGAGATTCATTACAATCAGCTCCAGATACTTTGGCAGAACCTGTAGCCAGAAAGGTGAAGGAGAAAAGTTATTGGGAGAGGGGATCGCTCCATACAAAGACATTCATACTGATTAACTCCTTGAAGCAGGGTAATGGTGCATCCTCAAACTGACCCACAAGAGTGGGCTGTAAACAGTGCGGTAAGCACTCTTGCAGTCTACAAGCCTTATTATATGCATGCAGGAATATCACATTTTTTTCTTTTAAATCTTGGGTCAATGAGGTTATTTGTGAGGAGGAGGCAGAGGATAGAAAGGGAGAGGCTAGATAGTCCCTTTGCCCCCTGGTGAGTGACTGATCGATCCTTTATGCAGGACAACTGGATTGCAGACCCCCCGGAGAGAAAGGGGGGGATGAGTTGAGTTAATTTTAGCTCCGAAGCGGTCCTTTCTGGGCAGGTTTCCTTGCTGGGGCTGAGTCTCTGTCAGCTCCTAATAGTAACCAGGGCTATTACTGAAGTGCAGAATAACCAAATAATTCTGCAACCCACACTGTCTTGACAATCCAAGCTTGAAAGAAGGCAGCTGCTCGCAGTCTCTTGGCCCACCTCTCGGCCTCCTCGTCATACAAAGGGAAGATACTAGTTCCCTTTTCCAAGCCTCGCCCCTCTCAGTCCCACAAGTTGCCAGTGTTTACAAATTCTGCCTCATTTGCAAAGGGAATTTCAGGGAGGGGCGGGGTGGGGGCAATAAAGCAAGCACCTGCAATATGTGAAGCAGTGGGGTTTCCAAGAGTCATGAAGTGGGAGGGGAGACACCCCATGTCCTTACGCCCCTCCAGCCCTCTGTCCCTTGCTTTCCTTCACTACCTGGCACAAAGCATAAGTTTACCCCCCAAACTGGATCCTATTAAATAATTCAATGGTAGCGGTGCAATTTCGGTTGGAACCAGCACGGATTCCCAAGTCGTGACTGCAAAAAGTGAGTAATGCGCGCTGGCTGCGTCATGGCTCTAGTCACAGTTCATTCCGAACTGAGAAGGAATCGTGACTTCGCCTGGAGACGTCCCCTACATGAGAGTGGGGGGGGGGCAAATCAGGGGCGAACGGGGGTGGGGGGGTAGACCTATCCAATGAAAACCTCTGTTAGGGGGTGTTGCATTTGAACTCCACTGCAGGCAATGCTGCTGCTGTCCCCTCTCTGCCCGCTGCACTCCCCTCCCCCAGCCAGCGCGCTCCCTCTGCTGCTCTGGCTTGCCTCTCCCGCTCCGGGCTCCCCTACTTGTCCTCAACAAGTTGGAGGGAGGCAGACGCGCAGGGGTTAAGCTCGGGAAGCTGCAATTACCAAGATCGTGACCCTCCCACACAGTACAGTAACTTATATACTTACCTGGAAGAGCCCGCTTTGCCTCTGGGCAAACACCCGTGGGGGAGGGGAGGGGCAAGAAGGGGACCAGTCTGGTCACAGCGGGCCGCTTCCAGACCGCTGAAGCGCACACGGAACCTTTGCACTTCGAAGACTCTCGGACTCAGGTAAGGAGAAAGGATTTGGAGCACTGGCCGCCTGGTGGTCGGTAGGCTCAATGGTCGGCCCAGCAGAACTTTTTCCCCCAATTGCCCCGCGCTACTCCTGCTGCAGGTACAGACTGTGGAGCCCCCTCTGGTGTGGCGTGCAGACTCTGGGAGGGTGTGTGTGCTTGCGTCTTTCCGTCTTTCGGTAGCTGAGCCAAGTGAAGGGGGTACAGTGGGAGGGTGGGTGGGTCGCAGAAATGTAGGAGGGTGATGGATGGGCAGAGGGGATAGGCAGACAGGAACTTGAGGAACGAAGACTGAAATCCAGAGAGGCATCCTGTGGGTATGATGGACCAAGGACAGCGTGTGTGCCTGTGTGTACGCGCCCGCGCGCGCCCGCGCGCGAGTCTGCCCCGCACATCGGGTGGCAAAAAGAAAACAACAACAAAAAACAAAAGCAAAAAACCCCAAACTTTTGCACCCAAGTTCTTGTAATGTTTGCAGTAACCACCCAGACTTAGGTTTTACCCACTGGGAGACTATACCGGCCGGAAAGGAGACAGGCAATTTATTTGAGCTCATCCTTCTTTGGCATTCCTGGGACTAGGCAAGAGGGGACTGAAAATTGGGTGGCGCTTCACAGTAAAGAGAGAGCTTCGACTCAAAGTTAGGGTAGATGGATGGGGGAGGGGCTTAGAGGGAAGGAAGGAAGGCGGGAAGAGGAGAAACTTGTCCCCTCCTTTCTCTCCAGTATCTCTTCCCCTCCCTCTTGCAGATGCTGGAATCCCCTGTCGCTGTGGCAGTCAATGCCCAGCTCACCCCTTCTTGTTCTCCCAACATTTTGCAGAATGGGGCTGGGGGGGGGGGCGGTGCAGGAAGGAAAGGGCACCTCAGGCAAACGGGCCCTTGCACACCATAATCTGGACGGGTTGGGGGTGGGGGTGGGGGGCAAGACCCTTCTAAGTGAATGTTCAGAACTTTGGGGGGTGCAGAGTGGGGAAGGGGGACTCGAGAAAGTCTCATTTTCTAGAAATAGGCCAACTAGAGTGGGATTTGAGCTTATTTTATGTTCCTCTTTGCCAGTCATTTTCCGTCTGGTTCTTCTGGCTTAGGTCCCGATGGAAGAGGTCGCTCTCTTGAATCCCTCTTTCCCAATATACACCGCCACCCCCTCACCTGGGCTAGAATGGGAGAGAGTCATGGACAGTTTTTGCAACAACAATATTTTAATGTGTTCTAGTCTAGGTTTTGTTGAATAATTAGAAATGGAAATATTTTTCTCCCTCCCCCTTCTGGGGAAAAAAAAAAAAAAGAAATGTGAGCTCTCTTCTGATTGGTGGGTGACGATTTTAGTCCACACCAATGAGCTGGCAGCCTTGTCTGTATTTATTTAGTGCTCTGGGGGAGTTTTTCTCTTTACGCAGCGCCTGTAGTCACGGCTGGAACCTCTGCTGGGGGACCAGGAAGGATAGGAGGGGATTCGGGGGAAATCTGAACCGTACCTGTTCAGAGATCCACGACCTTGCAGCCAGGGCTGGCAGAACGTTGATGTGGGAATTGGGTGTTAGACTAGATAGGGTCGGAGGCTCGGGGTGCTGGGGCGAGAGGGGTGGAGGTTGGGCTCAGGGATCTGGGGTCTCCCTCCGATCTACCCTTCTCGCCCTCCACTACCTCTTTGAGGTTGTGCAGGGCTGAGGCGGAAGATCTCAGACTGTCTGGAGAGAGAGGGATGGGTCTGGGGACGCGAGGAAGGGAACGCGGCGCGCAGGGTGGGGAGGCTGAGCCGCGGAGGAGCGCGCCGGGGACATCCAGCCTCCTCGGCTTCGGGGTTCGGAGACGTGCTGGGCTGAAGGCGGCGGCGGCGGCGGACCGAAGAAGCGGGTAGACTGCCCTTCGCGAATCTTTTTGCGGTCTGGGCTTGCTGTACATAACTCAAAAGCCGGAAGCCCTTACCCCAAAAAGCATTCGCGGAGGGCGCGCTCGGCGACATCACTGCAGTTACCAGAGACCGCCGAAGCCGGCACCTTCCCGAAGCGGCTTCATCCGAGAGTTCCTCAGTTTTTCTCCCCGTTTTCCACGGAAGAATCAGCTCTTTCCTTCCTGTCCTTTCCGCGCACCGCGAGGCTTTGGCCACTCGCCTTCCCGCGGCGCGTCCCCCGCCCCCAACTTTTTAATCGACTTTGTATCATAGGGGAAATTGGAGCGGGTGCCGTGCGAGTGTTTTCGAAGAAGTGAGAAGAAGCTAAAATGTAATAAAAGTTTACAGAAGTTGTGTCGTTCCCCCACAGCCCACATCCCAAATATCCCCCCCTCACACAATAAAAAGTGGGAGGGGGTTGGCTATAGGGCCAAGTTAGTACCTGGAATATGACCAATTTAGGACATTTTATGGTCTTTTTTGACCCTAAGGATTGGAGTCTGCAGTATGGGGGGGCCCTTGAGGGAGGGGCGGTAGGCCCTAGGCAAAATCGGTTAGGAAGCGCGGAACCTGGAGGAGGTGAGATGAACCTCCGTGAATCCGGTAGCTCAGAAAAATAGGGGAAAACACCCAGGCACCGCCCGCTCCCCGGAGCCTTCCTCCTGAACCTTCTTCCAACCTAATTTCAGGCATGTTGCAGGCTTCAGTACCCACCCATCCCCTCATTTTCAAAACTAAATAGCTCAGAAGAGGATAAAACAGGCAGAAACTAGGGAAAACCCCGCGGGGAAAGAGCTTCTGGGAGATGCGTTTGTTTAGCAGTGGCGGCCGTACCAGCCCCATGCTGGCCTCTCGAGGCACCCGGACCTGGGGAGGGAGGGAGGCAAGCTGCAGAGGGGAGAGCCCGTGGGTCCCCCTCCTCCTCCTCCACTCTTTGCAGTCGTGACCACTTCGGTTACAAGTGGCACAAACCAGGCCTTCAACACGTTTTGTGCCCCGTGCCCTTCGCTAGCTAGGAACACTGCTAGACGCCCTTGCCCTTTGGGACTGGGCCAGAAGGACACACAGACACATGCAAGTGCTCATGGAGATGAAAAGTAGATAGAGAATGGGTCTAGGGATGTGATAGTCCATGGCCTCAGGGCTGCGAAGCTACCCATTTTCGGGGAGGCCTGAATTTCTCCCGCATCCTAACCTTTCTGCTTTCAACAAACTCTGTGCACAATCATTTCTGGGTCCACCCAGACTCTATCCTTTCTATCCTCTCCTAAAAAAAAAAAAAAAAAAAAAAAAAAAAAAAAAAAAAAAAAAAAAAGGAGAATGGCTCAGGGATGCTGAGAATGCTGGACAGAGGCAGCCGATAAAGACTCAGTACGTGAGAAGGCACAGAACGTGAGGACTCGAGGCTCTAGGACTAAATCAGGGTCTCCCTCCCCAGATAAAGAACATCTTCCTTTTCCGAATGCATTTTCTGAAAGAGTAAAAGGATTTCAACGATCTGGACAGGCTGTGGAGAGGGAGCAAAAGCTGTGGGGAATTTTCTTCCTGCCTCTCACCTGGGGCGGACTGGAGAGCGATAGCTCTTCGAGGGAGAAGCAGAAAAGCCACCTTAGATTAAAAATAGCTTCACACTGTGCCCTTTCACCTACTCCATTGCCTTTTGCTTGCTGTATCCCACCTACTCCTCTTAGCCAGAAAGCCCTTCCCTCTCCAGGAGCCTGACAATTCACCAGATTTGGGAGCTAGGTGACCTTAGAGACGTGAACTTGCACAGAAGGGCTTGAACAAGCCTGAACACAAGCTGCTCGGAGTTTCTGTGTCCCCCCAATCCCCCCTTCTCTCCCACCCGGGCTACATTGGGGACCGGAGTTCCAGGGCCCTAGAGCACCCGGTGGAAGGCGTCGCGAGGCAGCGAGTCCTCGCCTCGCCTCGCCTCAGCCAGACAACTGTTGCTGTCTGAAAGCCGCCGCCGTTGCCGCCGCCGCGGCTGCTGTTGCTGATGCTAGGCAGCTGCAGCCCAGAGCGCAGGCTGCTCACTTTGGGTCCTGCTGGGGGGTCTGTGAAGGGGAGATGTCTCATTCTAGGGAGAGTATATGAAAAGATTCTCCCCCCTTTCTTTTAAATAAGTGAAAATCAGTAGCTTTTTGCATCTTTCCTGCATATGGTGATTACATCAGCTCAAGGACAGTGGGAGCTCAGTTTGACATTGTTGAGGGGAGTGGGCAAAGGGGGGGGCACAATCACTTTCGTCACTAAACTTCTAATGCATAACCTCTCATCTAGTGAGTCAGGGGCCTGATGGAAACTTCTAGGCACTTGCTTCTGATGCCAAGCCCTGGAGGGGTTTGTAGAAGAGCTGGGAGCCTCTGGCCCTAACCTACTTTTCACTGAGTGCTAGGTCGAGGGATGCTGTGTTAAGTATTGGGAAAGCTGCAGTGAAGACCTAGTCCCTCAAGCCAGCTAACTAATGTAGCTTTTGCCTGTCTTAAAAATCAAGACCAGTGATTGTCTCTGGAGGTAAAAATAGGGTAAAGGAGCCACAGAACCCCATCCAAGTCCCCCGTCTTCAAATGGGAAGAGGCCAGTGACCCAAGCCAGGCTAAGCTGTCTCACTTTGGGCCACTTTATCCGCTGTCACCTTCACTGTCCCGCCAATTGCCCCACCTCATTTCAAGTCTCCACACACACTTAGTATTGTCCTGTTAGTCTTCTGTTGAGGATTGCATTTGCCATAATTTACTTGCTTCATTTGCCTCTGCTAGAGCAAAGGCAGAGCCTGATTTTAGGTATACTTCCTGCAAGGTCAGATCATCTCAGGGGCCTCTTAACAGCAAGACATAGTGCTCACCTCTGAAAAGTTCTCCTCTTGAACCAGCATCACCCCTGCCTTGGCTTCTCTTTCCCTCATCTCCAGCCTCCCATGCCTTGACTGCCTGCAATATACCCCAGTGCATGGTGTTCCACTCTGCTCTCTGTTAGCCAAGTAACCTTGCCCATCTTGTTACCTTTTAGGTGGCCAAGGCCGTCCTGATACTGAGTGGTGGTATGAGGGGTAACCAACCACCCAAGAAAGGAAGTCTCAGAGGTTGGGGAAGATGAAAAGCCTCACTGAAAGATCGCTGGAGTCCCGGGTGAGTGGAGAGATGCCAACATGGCCTTTCCTGGGGAGCCTCAAGGCTTCCATGTGTACTCTATCCATGTTGAGAAGGCAACTGGGGGTCCATCATTTGGAAACAACTCTCAAGGAAATGCATCCATCATAGATGGAAAACAGAAAGACAGTACCAAAGAGGCAAACCTACTTCTGATCCAAAAGCAGGATTTGGATGTGTTTGGAGGCTTCCACAACCACCATTTCTGAAGGATCATGGCCTTGTTCAGTGAGACCTATGATTCTGTCTTCCCTTCCGTCTCCTAAGCTGTCTCGGGTCACCTAAGGGGGGGGTGGATACTGTGTACTGTGTCTTTTGTTATGGTCAGTTTCTTCAAAGAACCCAACAAGCTAAGTGACATCTCAGTGGAGCTCAGCTTAGAATGGATAGAAAAACTTTTAGGCTAATGATTCCTTGGTAGTAAAGAGTTAAAAAAAAAATCCCCTTGCTTCTGAATTTTCTATTAGCTGGCTTTCTGGGCTTCAGAGTCCTACTTTTATTCTTATTGAGGGATTCAGTTCAAAGCTTGAAAGAGACTGGAAGTCAGGGCTGGTAGAATTGCAAGGAAGGGAAGAGAGAACCTACCAGGATAATCCTTGGGTGCCATGTGAGACCAACTAGGAAGCTGCCTTAAATCTTAGAGGAGACAGAAAGAACAGAGGCACATTGTGCCAAAGAAAACTTCAGATTGTTAAGTCATGAACTTACCTGCTGTGCTAATTCAATGATGGTTGTAGGGATTTTTTTTTTTTAAAAAAAAAATAATTTGAGAGCAGAACCCAAATAAAAAGGTAAATTGAATGAAATCTTCTACAAATCCCACCATGTAAAGTGGGGAAAACTGTCAGATAGCTGGCGAGGCCTAGCTGCTCTTGAATCCCCCCTTTACATCGAAGGATCTTAGGTTCCAAGAGTATACCATTGGGAAATAGGTTATGATAATTCTAAGGAGTTACGATCAACCCACCTTCCCCTAAATTGATATTACAGCTGACCTGGGAGACGAGCTAGGTCTGCAATACTACAGAGATAAGCTTTCCTTGCCTGTAGATTAATCTGTTTTAATGGCATTGGAAGAATCCATTTATGGGTTAAACTTCAAATTTAGATATGGTATACAAAATCTGGGAGGCCTCATATAATGTAAATATGCATGCCAATCTCTTCATTCTACAAATCATAAACAAGTTGCTTATATAATTTTACCTAGGTCACATAGTTGGGACTCCAACCCACATGATCTACTCTGGGTTCATTTATTAGTCACCAAATATTGCCTATCACTACCAAATCATAGAAATTATTCATAAATGCAATGCAGGATGCCGTGACAAGCTCCTTTCCTAAAATGACTTGCATTTAGGATGTAAGGAATCAAGGGATGGTTTAGAGCAAGTCTCTCTAGCTAGGAATGTCCTGGAAGCATTCTTAGAAGGGTAGGCACTGCTCTGATCTCTTCCCTGAGATGTTCTCCATGCCACCTTGAGGTTCTGAGCAAGTCTCAAAACAAGAAAGTTGCTGTGTCATAGAATCCCAGCATTCATCATTTTCAAAGTCTCTGTCAGCAGGAAGGAACTTGATGGGGCAAATATCCCTATTTCTCTCTTTGCTTCTCTCCTGGGGAGCAAGGTACCTTAGCTAACTAAGGCACTTCTTGCCTGATGGCTACATTGTGATCTGGTAACGTGATTGTAGGCCCCAGCGGAATTCTCCCAGGAGCCTTCTCACCAGTGGTGGATCTATTTGATTCTTGTTCCTCTGGTTTGTTCTGTCTTCTCCTTTTCCTCTCTTCTTTACATTTACTTACCTTATGCGTATGTGTGTGGGTGTACATTATGGCCCATGTGCACAGGTCTGAGGACAACATGCTGTGATCAGTTCACTTCTCCAACCATGTGGGTTTCAGGAATCACACTCAGCTCATTTATCCGCTGAGCCATCTCATAGACTTTCCTTTTCCTTCCCTCGTTCTTCGGTTAATTCTGAGGACCATCTGCTAACGAGATCGTTACTTGCTATGGCCAGTTTGGAACTTAAATTTTAGCACCTACTCCCAGATACAGTTTCACTGTTTGCCTCATGCACTTTCACCAATAACAGCCATTTTAATGCCAGTTAATTATTATATCCTCAGAATGTGAGTACAGCAGCCATGATGTGTGGGCTACCTCAGACCCACTGCTCTAGTGACTAATTCTACAAGCTCTCCTATCATGTTTCCCCCAGGTGTGCTATCGACAGCTTCTAATGAGGGATAAGATTAATTTCTGTGCTCAAAAAGACAGGTAGAAAAAGAAATGAGATAAAATATGAAAATAGGTTTATAAATACTTAATACTCAGGCTCATGCAGGTTATATGAATCATGTATGCTCCTTTCAGGCCTCAATTTCTCCTTGTGCAAATGAGATAATGTGAAGGTCACATCCCTCTTGAATCCATGCACTGTTTCTGCAGCTACTGAATATATTGTTAATAAAGACTTAGTGAATCCCTACCGTGTGTATCAGATCTTCTTCTAAAGCATTGGAAAATATAAATAAGTTATCCTTCCTTTAATAGTCTGATGAAAGCAATAGACTCTATTTTCCTAAATAGAAAAATATAAACATTTTATAAATGTTTCAGGGATTTCAATACGCCCTCCACAGGCCCAGTATTTCTCTGGTCTTCATAGGCCTTCACTTTGTGATATTAAGATGTGAGTGTAAGGTTCATGATCAAATATTGATTTTAACCTCTCTTCTCCTCCCCTTTCTCTTATTTTAAAACTTAGCTGCACGATTTCGATCCCCCCCCCCCCCCCCCCCCGTGTGTGTATGAGATGTATTTATTTTTTGAGACAAACATTTGGAACTTCCGTTTAGAATAAATACCTGACCTGGCCTGCCAGCCGGTAACTGAGAAGGAAGGTGGATGTGGAGGAACAGGGTGGTTGATGTCCAAGCAGTCCAAGGGATCTTAAAGCAACAATCCACCTTTCAGGCAGTGTTTTTGGCAGAGTTTGAGGGTTGGTGAAGAGAAGGCAAGTTTGAATGAAGCTGTGCAGTGAGCCACAGCCTTAGCATTTGCAGCAAAGACAGAATTTCCTCAGATGCTCTTGATCACTAGACAAAGTCATAGTTAGCCAGAGCCTCTTGAAGAGTCCCTTGAAAAAGGAGAGTCCAGACCTGTGCGGTTAGTAGACTGACAGCTTCCAGATAACATAGTAACAGACTTAATGGCGGACAGTTCTGCTAATGTCTTGAAGAAGGAGAAAATGGATGTTATTGGGCAGGGAGTTGTTTGTCCATTTGCTCGTAGTGCTGAGGATGAAGCCCTGGACCTTCTGTGTGATGGTTAAGTGCTCTACCACTGAGTCACAACCCAGCTTTAAAACAGACATGTGAAATGCTCAACATAACAACATGGAAATGTCATAGGGCAAAGAATTCAGACTAGTTCTGGTCTTTAAGCGATTGCATTTTCTATCTGTCTTTAGTGCCTTCAGAATTTTGCCTTTTAGTGAGGAGGTCAGGGGTCATTTGCTGACTCTAGTATTGATCAGATGCTGATGTATCTGTGCTTGGGAGGGAGGAGTTAGATTTTCTTATCCCACGTCAGTCCTTGAATAGCCAGTGGGACCCATTGCTGGGAGGTGACCCTGGTTGTGAAATGTTCATCTTTGGGAAGGCCAGATGAGGGCTATAAAAGTTTCATGTCAGATTGCCAGAGGGTGGGGTGAAGTATGAATTTCTACACAAACAGGAAATCAGTGGGCTTGCATTGTGAAGTCACTGTAAGAATTCATAGAAGACAAACTACTTCTTTTCATTTTCTCAGTTTTCACATCTGTAAAATGGGGATTATAATGACCCGCCATCACATTCTGGTGAGAATTAAATAAGATCAAGCATGTTAAAAGCTTTATGGAGGGCTCATCACACGATAATCATTTCTGTTCTTGTCTCTATTATTATGGTTGTTTTTTTTTTTTTTCTCCCAGTTGATACACATAGCAATGCCATAAAGGCTTAGCCCATAGATTCAGAAGCTATAGGACCAGAGCTATTCCCAGAGAGATAGAGAAAAAACAATATTTTTAAGAATCGCATGTTCATTTGCTCCACAGCCTGCCAATGTCTAGGATTATCCAGGCCAGGAGCGAGTCAGAGGGCCGGTAGGAAAGTCTCTTCATACTATCCCTTGTAGAATGCTGCTTTCTAGGATCGTCCCCCTTTAATGCCATGACTCCCTGTTAGTTTTTAATGACTAAATTTAATCACAATTGTTATTGCAAATCTCTCTTTAGCCTTAAAAAAAAAAAAAAACCACCTTTGGTGAGTACAAACACCAGTCTACCTAAGGCTCTTGCATTTACTCACAGCCAAGTGCTAGTGCTAAGTGTTCAGAGTCAGGGCGATTTCCACCAAGGATTAACAGAAGTCATGCTTTCATGAGTGAAGGTTTCTCATTCCCTCCTACAAATGCTTTGCCTTCTTTGTTTTCATCTTTGAAATTCACTTTTCAGAGTCTCTGAAACCTTTGTATCTCCTCTGATCTTCTAGTTCTCCCCGTCTTTGTTTTCTTCATGTTGGTCCACAACGCTTGTCGTCCATTTGTGTGTGTGTGTGTGTGTGTGTGTGTGTGTGTGTGTGTGTTAGCTGTAAGCTTTAGTGTTGATTATAGAAAGAATGAAATGCAGATACTACATTTTCTGGATGTTTCTAAAAAACTAAGGCCAAGACCACCATCTGTACCTCAAACCTGTACAGCTAAGACATTCCAGAGGCAGAAAGATTTGGTTTGGGGCCTCAAAGAGTATTTTCTTCTTTGTTTTAGTTTGCACACACATTGGAATCTTCTACCCCAGACCTTGCCACGTTATCACCTTTTTACATTCAAAACCGGAGCCCACCCTTACTCTTCTATTCGCCACTTTTCTCTCTACACATCACAAGCAGAAGCTCAGGGGCATGCCAAGTGCAGCCTACGGAGTGATGCTGATGTCTTTAGAAGAGGAGGAGGTAGGCAGTAGCTGGGGGAAACAGGGAAGCTTTATGGTCAAGAACAATGAGCTTTGAAAGCCAGTGATTAGGTTTCCAGCCAAATATTGCCGGATCCACTGCACGGCTTGAACTGGTTACACCTCTGATCTAACGTCCTCACCTGTAAAACACAGATATTGAAAGTACCTGTTTCATGAGATTGCTGAAAAAAATTAAATGAGATATCAGTCTGGACCTTTAGCCTGCAATAAGGTGACAACCAATATGGACTGTTACTATTGTTGAGACAGGTTCCTCCAGACCCAGATGTTCGTAAGGGAGGTCCTAGAGAGGTTGGATGAAGAGTGAGCAAGCAGAAAAGTGTCATGAGGGAGGAGACTCTAGAGTTCATGGTCCCTATAAGCATTTGGACTGTACCAAGCTTTCCCAAATGTTGTGTATTGGGCTAGGCTGCCAGGAGGATTGCATCCAGGGACTTTGCTTGGTGCTTCCTGGCCTCTATGTCATAGATTCTTATGAGTTAAGTAAGTCACAATGACTTGTTCTGCCATGAGTGCTTAATATCTCATCCAGTAGATTATTCAAGCTGACCCTGTAAGGGAGTCATGATCTCCAGATTTGAGGATTAATTTAAAAATAAAACAAAGAAATAAAAGCCAGAGATATATTTTAGTGGCAGAGAGCCTGTCTTGTATATGCAAGACCTGAGTTCAATCCTCATAAATACAGGAGAGAGAGAGAGAGAGAGAGAGAGAGAGAGAGAGAGAGAGAGAGAGAGAGAGAGAGAGAGAGAGAGAGAGACACTCTGATCTGAAGTGAACAAATTAAATGCTCTGTAATTTGGAGTAGGCTTATGAGTTGGAGGCTAGCCTTCACTATGCAGCAATATAATACCCTGGTTTTTGTTGTTACTGGTATTTGTTTGTTTGATTTGTTTGTTTTATTTGATTTTGGTCTTAGTTTTATTTTTTAGTTTTTTTTTTCAAGTGAGGGGGATTGATATTTTTTCATTAGGCAGGTTTCTTTCCTCTTTGATGGGAGCTAACCAGAGCAACTGGGCCAGGGGTAAGGGAAGCAGAAGGCCTATGAAGTACGGGTAGATTCTAGGAACCCAAATAAAATTCTATGAAAATCATTTTTAGCTAAGAAAGGATCAGTGGGCGAATTTAGCCTTCTGTACATTTAAGTTTTATTATTTTGATTCCTGCCCTATCTGAGCATGAGCATCACATCCAATGAGGCAATGTTTAAATAAAAAGGAAAACCATGTCAGCTAGTAAATGTCTTCATGTTTAGTTTATAAATTAAAAGAAAAATGTATATATAGGCAACAGAACATAGAAACCATCATTTATAATAAAACTTTGAAAAGAAAGTAATTTTATGGATAGAATTTAAGTCTGATGCATGCTGTTTATAAAACCAAGGTTTAATAAAGCATTTAAAGCTGTCACAGAAGTGAATGTCCAGTTTAGTCTCTGCTTATATTTTCAGAGATAAAAAACATTCTGAATCATAGATGCTTCTTCCCAAAGTTACGCCTCAGATAGTTTGTAGGAAGGAAGAAAGCCTGTCTCAGGTAGTTTTACACAAGAAGTAGATGTGTTGAGATGTGGAGCAGTCAGGAAACCAGTGGCTGGCATGCCAAGTAGGAAGCAAATGGTATTCAAAGAAAAAAAATCAAATAAACAGGCTCCTTGATTTTTGTGAGGATTAGCTGTTAGCTTTGGATTTCTTTTCTTTTCTTTTTTTGTGATGATTTAAAATTCTGGGAGCAAAGGAAGCATTTTTGAAAGAAAGAAACCCCTCAAATTGAACTATATCATTGATTTCTAACTTCAATTTAAAGTCATGTTTCTCAGTGAGATGCCTCAGCTAATCTGAGATTTAAAGGGCAATTTTATTTCTTTGCTTTATTTCTTTTTTTCCCTCTTCCTCCTTTTTGGGGTGTGTTTGTTTTCTGCATCGCCAACTTATTCAGTTCTAAAGATAATTTAGTAAAGGTTATCATTCTATCAAGGCTCAGATAGCTCAGGAGGTATTTCTTAATGGCTATAAAATACTAACTTTTCACCTGATTCAAAGGAAATACAGCTTTCCACAGAGCTAATGCCCATTTATTTATGTGCCTGTTTGAGGGAAATGTGCCATTTTCTGATGCTTATATTCATTCTTTAATTCGAAGTTAATGTTTCTTAGTTAAAATTTGAAGAATTAGAAACGTAGATATTGATCAAATATTTTTAAAAATAAAATCTTAAACTGAAAGCAACATAACATCATAATTTTTACGTTTATGTTTTCACCCTTCTGTTTCTTTTCATGTTTATAGATGACAAGTCTATAGGCCTTAGCACAACCTATCCAAATCATTTGTTTTATGCATGATGCTTGTACTTACAAATGACATTTAATAGTGACTCTTTCCTTCTAGCTTTGCTTTTAGAGAATGTTTATGTTTTCTCTAAATACCAAAAAGTCTTATAATAAACTAAATTGCCAAATTCTGACAGTTACTCAAAAAGTAACTCCAGAATTAATGAAGTTTAATAAAAATTTCCATAACGATTATAAATTTAAAAAAATATACATCTCAGAATTTTTCCCAATTATTTTTTTCTCAAAATTTCACAAATTGTTCATTATTTTTTCCCTTGAATGTGTTCAGGTACCTGTTGCTCTTCGTGTATTTTCTGGTGTGAAGGAGAGAAAATGAAAGGAAGTGAATTAAGAGATGAAATTCATTGCAAACTTGCTCCGCCTTTTTTATTGCCATTCTGAGCTGATGGGCATGAACAGGCACACTGTCTTTCTACCTGAGTCAACCCCATCTTTCTGTTGGTTGTTCATATGTCCCTTACTGGAGAAATGGTGGTTTATAATTTTTTTCAATGGAAGTGTTATGATAGAGAGAGAAATTTACTCCAAGGATGAGGGAAAGGTACATCACCACCAGGAATTATGTGAGAAAATACAAGATGAAGATAGATGCAGGGAGCTGACTTCACCAGCTCAGCTGAAGGTTTGGAAATGCAGCCTGTACGTCAGATGCAACCAAGATGGGTCCACATGCTGTTAATTCCTTAATGGCTATTTTGTTTATACACAAGTATGCAGCTGTGCAGATGTTCTCTCTCTCTCTCTCTCTCTCTCTCTCTCTCTCTCTCTCTCTCTCTATATATATATATATATATATATATATATATATATATGTCTCGCGCGCGCGCGCACACACACACACACACACACACACACACACACACACACACACACACACTAAGATTCAAGCTCATATTTCGCACCTAAAAATGGGATTTAACCTTTGTGTCTGGGAAAATTCAGTGTGAGCACGGAGCTACATGCTGGCCCAGGATGAATTAGAAGACAGGGATTATAAATTTCTTTTAAAATCAGAGTAGAGATCTGCCACATGGCATAACTAAACATTCATTAGCCATATTTCTTACATGAGGTAGTCTTTTATTCAAAAGTAACGTACTCTCAAATCTGATGTACTCACCAGAACTCTTTGATTCTTTAAAAACCTTTATTAAAGTATTAAACAATTATAGCTAGCAATGTTAAACCAAAATACTTTTGAATAAAAACTTAATCTCCAGCCTTAAATATAGGAGAATATAGGAAAGTGTGGTCTAGAAGAAGCCCTGTATAGAGTGTTTTAGTATCAATGTCCTGCTTTAAAAAATTGATGCACTTGTAAAATTTCTAAATCTGGTAGAAAGAGAAATTGATTTTATCATTGTAGAGTACCTTGAGATCATTAGAAGAACAGATGGAAATATAATAGTACAATTGTAGCCTTCAGTTACTATTTATTATTTTGTTAGTAAAATGAAAAATTTAAGGAAAAAAAGTGTAAAGTGCCAGAACAAATTTTAAAACTAAAATTTAAAATGAAAAGGGAAGAAAAATAGTCTGACCACAAGGAGAAAAAGATAGAGGGGCATTTGAGGGAGGTTTGAACATGCAGCCCGTGTGTCAGATGCAATTCTGTGCCACTGTTTACTTGAAAGGATATATGTGCCCAAAGCCAAATGCTCTGCACAAAGCTGTTAGAACTGATATATCAAGTTTATCCTGAACCCCACTACTGCTAAATCTGTTACCCCCCTTTTTGTAAACCTTCAAACTGATACTCTCTGGAGTGCATGGCCTACTCACGCCATCTCCCCATTTCTTTCTAATTTAGAAACAGGTATAGGAGGAGAGAAATCTCATCCTGCCTGATAATTAAAGGCATTTGGAGAGCTACAAAGAGAGCTAACTTTTTAAAACCATAATTACTCTATAATCACACAATTCTTGAAAAAGTAGTTATGATTTTTTATGTTCTAAATTTTAAAAACTATATCTCTAGATAAGGTTCTGTCAGGAAACAAAACAATAAAAATTTCTACCAAAAAAATCTAAAATCAATAGAAAAATATGTATTTGGTAGTAGAAGAGGCATTTAATAGAGTAAAAAAATCTTGAGAAAACAGTCTTTAAAATATTGCATTGCAATTTTTGAGCAAAATTATATTAACCATTTTTGTTTTCTTTTTCTTTCCTTTTTAAAAAATTTGTATTGATGTAATGGCATCGAACTCAAAAGCTTGCAGCTGTGGAGTCTAGTTAGTATTTTGGCTTCTTATGAGCTAGTACTTAGGCAGGTATGGTGGGTCCTCATGACCCCCCCCCCCCCACACACACAAAACCACCTGCTTTTTCTATGTTTGAAAATAATGATTTGCCCTGTGGAGTATATTAGTCACTTGCTTTCTCTCCAATATTTCCCTTTTCTTCACAATTCCATTCTCATCGTGTTCCCTATACTGCCCAAAATCTGTGATCAGAATAGATTTTTTTCTTCAGAATTCTTTTCTTTGTCCAAGGCATCTCCTACCTTTTACTTGGAGCAAACTGATAGTCTTTCTAGAGTCAGAGCTGTTTAAGGAGGCTACTGTAGCAGTTCCAATCTGCTGCCATCGTGATATGGCTCCGAGCGAGATGGCCTTGGTGGACTCCCAGAGCTCAGCCAGCATTTGGTGTAAATGAACATTCGTTTGTGTGAGCCTGACCCACGCTGACCTCGCGATGTTTGTCTGTAGTGAGTTCCGCCGACATCAAGTTAAAGGCTCACACATGTTTATGAAGACCCAGACACGAGGTTTCCGTGACAGAACACAGTGTGCCTGTACACATGCTGCTGCATTGACTCACACATGCTTGTCTAAGGGAAGGTCTAATTGATAGTTTTGGAAAAAAATTGAATTTAGATCAACTGGCTAGTAGCAAGCTTTCATTGATTATCTAACCGAAATTAGGCATCAGGCGATTCTTATAGGCGCAGCTATCCAGGCAACCATGTTGATTCGATCATTTGTTTATTGACAGGATGTCCTTGAGGAGATTGTTAGAGGTACACGAAGGCAGCTTACTTCTTGAGGTTGATTGCTGGGTTCTGTAGGACTGTGGATTTTTCAAGTGATCTTCTACCATAAGATTAATTTATTTAAAATTAGTCCTCACTAGTTCTTATTCACATTGACCAAAAAAAACAAACACACAAACAAACAAACAAAAACATGACAACTCCAAGTGTGGAATAACCTAGAAATGCTTATTAGCATGTCAGTTTTCATTTGAATAAATGAAAACAATTTTAATAATGTACTTTTGTAGATATGCAGCTTCCTATCTCTCCTTTTCTCAAACAAGAAAACAAACATAGAACATTAGTACACACATAAACAACCGAGGACAGGAAGAAAGTTCCCACTGTCCTGATTACATGATCCTCAAGTTAGTTTGAAGAGTGAGTTGATTCTTTGTTTATTTTGCATATGCTCATTCATCATAAACTATTAAAAACTTTCTAGAAATGATAGAGCCCCCCAAGACTATGTAGTTCACAGTCGTTTTTTTTTTTTTTTAAACCAGGAAAAACTGAGCAAGCAGAAGTAACCCATCTTGCCTCAAATCCACAGAAAAGCAGTGAAACTAATTGGTCTTGGATAAGAACCTCCTGGCGTAGTGAGAACTGTCTCTAAGCAGTCTGAAAATTGGGTGCTGAGCTCCTGGATGGAGTGCACTGGAGATGGGTGCAGAGCTCCTGGATGGAGTGCACTGGAGATGGGGTGCAGAGCTCTTGGATGCAGTGCAGTGGAGATGGGGTGCAGAGCTCCTGGATGGAGTGCATTGGAGATGAGGTGCAGAGCTCTTGGATGCAGTGCACTGGAGATGGGGTGCAGAGGTCCTGGATGGAGTGCATTGGAGATGGGGTGCAGAGCTCCTGGATGGAGTGCATTGGAGATGGGGTGCAGAGCTCCTGGATGCAGTGCATTGGAGATGGGGTGAAGAGCTCCTGGATGGAGTGCATTGGAGATGGGGTGCAGAGCTCTTGGATGCAGTGCACTGGAGGTGGGGTGCAGAGGTCCTGGATGGAGTGCATTGGAGATGGGGTGCGGAGCTCCTGGATGGAGTGCATTGGAGATGGGGTGAAGAGCTCCTGGATGGAGTGCATTGGAGATGGGGTGCAGAGCTCTTGGATGCAGTGCACTGGAGGTGGGGTGCAGAGGTCCTGGATGGAGTGCATTGGAGATGGGGTGCGGAGCTCCTGGATGGAGTGCATTGGAGATGGGGTGAAGAGCTCCTGGATGGAGTGCATTGGAAATGGGGTGCAGAGCTCTTGGATGCAGTGCATTGGAGATGGGGTGCAGAGCTCTTGGATGCAGTGCAGTGGAGATGGGGTGCAGAGCTCTTGGATGCAGTGCAGTGGAGATGGGGTGCAGAGCTCTTGGATGCAGTGCAGTGGAGATGGGGTGCAGAGGTCCTGGACAGAGTAAACAGGTACAAGTAGCATTGAGGGATCAGAGAAAAAGGAAAGTGAAAAGGAGAGAAAGGAGGTGATACCGTGTTCTGGGCATTTTCCTAAGTCAGGGTTACGGTGTTTGATTTCTGTCAGTCTTGTCTACAGGCTGTCCCATTGGATTAGTCCATCTAACTGGTTCTCATCTCACTACTGAGTTCCCTGAAAGGAAACATATTTTAAGGATCTCTTATGTGCAGAAGTTTAGACTTAAAACAGACCCCACCTCTCTTTCCAGCATAACACAAGCACTTATATGTATTTGTGTGTGTGTGGTGTGGGCGTGTCACTGCATGCATGTAAATGTCAGTAGATAACCCATGGAGTCAGTTAATGCTTTCCACCTAGTGGGTTCTGGAGGATGAAACCCAAATAGTCAGGCCTGGAGTCAAGTGCTTTTCCTTACTGAGTCTTCTCTCTGGCAATACACCCACCCAGGATACATTAGATAGAGGCTGTAAAAGTCCCACAGTAGGTCTGCAAATTTTGATTCACTTACCACTTAAGGGGCATGTTTAAATCAAAACAGATTTTAACTGCTGTTAACTCAAGGCAAAATGAATCAGGTAATAACTAGAAGTCAAAGACTATAGAAGCTGATGCTGTAGGGGCCTCGGGGAGGTAGGGAGACTTGTGAGTTTAGGCTTGTGCTGTGAGTGGGATTTTGATAGAAAGATAAAGAATATAGGCATGTCTGGCCGCTGGAACTCTACAATAGCCTACAGTGGAGGGTACACAGTATATGCTGGAAATACTGGGAACTATTGTTATGGGAATGTTGGGCAACCAGAATGGTAACAGGGAACAAAGGGAGACCAAAAGGTGACAGATTGTAGAGGAAACTTAGTGTTGAGCAAAAGAGTTTGTATTAACTCTGGAGACCTCTGTCAGGAAGAGTTGATCTCTAGAGATAGTATTGAGAAGAGTTGTTTCCGGACTGGGTCTCAGTAGTCAGAGCTGTACTTAAACTCACTATATACTCAAGGCTGATCTGATGCTGCTGCTTCATCCTGGGTCCTGGGGTAACAGGCATGTCACCATGCCTCCTTTGTGCAGTGTCACGTGACATGCGAGGCAAACCTGACCAATTGAACCTCATCTTCACCACTTAACGGTGATCTGATCTGCCCGGCCAGGAAAAGGGAACAGTCTGCTGGTGGCTCAAACTGGTCCTGATTATAAAGGAAAGTTGCTGTCTTTCTCCCCCTCCCCCATTCTTTACCTTCTTCAGGCTTTCTCACTTCCTATTCCTTCTCTCGCCTTTGGAATCAGATGTTTCTGTCTCACCAGAAACTCTCGAATACTCAGCAGCTGCTTCCCAAATAATTGACTAGGAGGTTCAATATTATAGTAACTGCTGGGCCAGTAGTTCAAGGTCATTATTATCTAGTTCTTAGGCTTAAATTAACCCATAATTCTTACCTATGTTTCACCATGTGGCTTGGAACCTTTGTTTAGTTTGGCATCCTCATCTTGCTTCCTGTGCATCTGGCTGGTGTCTCTTCCTTTTCCCAGAATTCTCCTAGTCTTGTTACCTGACCTAAACTTCCTGTTTCTTTTGGTCAATTAGCATTTTATTAAACCAATACAAGTGAAAAATCTTTACAGTTTACAAGACTAATATCCCACAGCACCTCTTTCTTCCCATGGCTTCAAGTCCAGTGAGGAGTATGACAATGCTTTAGAATCTTTAGTAGGGTGAGCTATGTTAGGCACTAATTAGACTCTCCTACAGAAATCCGTACCAACAACTAGTCAAAACTCTTGACTGAAAAACAAACAAAACAAAAAAACCAAATAAATAAAACAATCCTGAAAAGCAGCAAAGTTCTTGGGTACCCTGCTGTTGTATACACTGTGTGTCCCTCCAGGTGTGAAAAACGCTCACAGCGTGGGGGAGAAAATGGCCTTTAAATAGCTAATGTCTTCACAACTGTGTCTTATGCTTTTGGTGAGCTACTCCCAGGCTTTTGAACTGTGTCCCCAGATAAAATAGTGTAGGCAGAGTTTTACTTAGAAGGCACCAGTCCAAGATTAATATTTATTAAAATATAAACTAACACTCACAATACAGGTAACAGCTTATAGCGGAGCCTGAACAGGGACTGGAGTCTGGAACGATGGATGATAGATTCCAAACCGGTCTCTCCAACAGCCAGGAACCAGGCAAAACGGCTTTCCGGGGTCCCAGCAGCCCCTTATCAATGGGTTGGTCATGCCCCCTTCAGGGGCCTGGGACCCTGGGTAAGCATCCTTGGATCTTATCAGCTGACACCTGAATCCCACCACATCTCCCCCTTTTGTCTAACTAAGAAGGTTCTACACTAAGACTATGTACAATAGGAATTATTATGAGGTAGTATCTAGGAGAGGATAAAGTACAAATTACAACCAAAACCTAACCTATATAAAGTACATCATATATTTCTAGAATATTGGTAGATGGCAGGGTGTATAAATTACTTCAAAAGATTTATCTGGGAAAGTGAAAATTCAACACCCGAGTGTTCCTTTCTAAGAGACACTAGGGTAGTAACCTTAAAATAGTGTCACCTTCCTCCATAGTGAGCTTTTCATTTAGCCACCTGGGTCTGCCAAATGTCCTAGTCCCAGATCTACTAGATGTAGTTCTCTTTAAGAATAGTTTCTGATGGTGTGAGAAGTGTGCGTGCGTGTGCGCATGCGTGTGTGTAGGGGTGTTGTTCCTTGGAAGTCATCAAACTTATTTCTTTGAGGCTTGCTCTCTCACCTTAGGCCAGGAGCTCATGAGTTTGGCTGGTCTGCAAGTGAGACCTAGCGTTTCTCCTTTCTCTGATTACCCAGCAGTGGGGTTGCAAGCACATACCACCATGCCATCCCTTACAGTTGCTTCTCGGTCTTGCTTTGGGCAATGCTTTTTCTAGTGAATTGACTGAAGTGAGGTTGATTCGCCCCTCTCGCATCACCGATTCTTTTCAGAGTGTATATGCCAATGTATTTGTAAGCAGTGCAAAAGGATCCCGCTGTGATTTCATCCCATCCTGCAGTCATCTTCAAGCATTGGGTTTTTGTTTTGTTTTGTTTTGTTTTGGCAAGGCCACGCCTGCCTCTTTTCCACTTCTGCCCACTCACTGGAACCCACATCACTGTACCGAAGCCGCTTTCCCCTCTCAGTCCTCTTGACTCCACTCACACTTTCTTCCCTCTGACATCCCTGAATTAAGCCTTCCATGCCAGAGAGGCACAATTCCCCTCTCTGGGTGCAGATAAGACTCTAGAGAGTGGCGCCAGGTGGCTCTGTCATGTATATCTACCTGGAACTAGAACTGTATACATACATACCAAAAAGTCAAGAAGACAAATGTCAGCATGTAGATGCCTAACTATGCATTTCAAAGGGTGCCTTTTATGGATAACTCTGCCATTGATTTCTTAAATTACTTCAGACAATACCACAGTTCAGAGATTAAACAATATCTTGGTAGTTAAAATAGTCCATATAATAGCACTGTTCAAGCATCTATCCATCTCTCCATGCACTACTTCTTATATCAGCATACAAATGGTCTGCAATGATGTTTACCTGATGGTTGGTTACTTCTGATGGAAAGAGGAGTGGGTGTAATGTCTTAAAATCCATGCACCAAACAAACAAAAGCCCTCCCTTTTACAGATAGTCTCCTAGAGTACTTAATCTCCTTACAAGAAATCAGACTACCTACTAAATATCGATTAGCTGGAATAGACTACATACCTCTTTCTATTGGTGTGTGTGTGTGTGTGTGTGTGTCTGTGTGTGTGTGTCCGTCTATCTGTCTGTGTCTATTTACATCACTGATTTCATTTACTTTATAAAACAAAAGAAGTAAGTCCTGTCTGGCTTCCCAATCTGTGATTCCTTGTTTGTTTGGTTTTTTGTTTGTTTGTTTTTATCAAAGTTGCCTTATTCTTTGCTGCTTTCAGGAAGAGTTTGTGGTCGGGTGTGGAAAACAGCAGTACTTAGGAAACTGAGGCAGGAAGATCTCAGGTTTGAAACCCTCTCACTATAGAAGACAGGGGTATTACTCAGAGGTGGAGAGATGGCACGTCTGCACAACGTTCTGGGTTCTAGCTCCATCACTGTAAAATAAATTAAAAAAAAGTACTTTGCTGCATTTCTAGGTTCATATAAATACATCAAGAATTGAGTGGATACTCATGGAGAGAGACAGACCCTCAAAATATTATTAGCCTCACATAAAATAGGATTGTAATATTCTGCTATTTTAAAACAAAAATATTACATGTAATGTTACTTAAAATCAAAGAGGAAAATGGATTGAGAGTGTTTTAAACATCAACGAAGTATTTTTTTTATCGCTGGCACATCCTTTCTTAAAGTATCCCTGCTGGTGCTCTGCAGGATTAGGAAATGCTTTAACAGGTGGCAGTGGGTCCTTCATCATCCATCATTAATTTTGGGCACTGATTTATTTTCTGCCATGTAAATTAAGAACTTCCCGGGAGCTTTCCTGAACTCTCTGTCCTTCTGCTTCCGTTGGTACAGCAGATGTTTTAGGAGTGATATCTAGTAATATTATTTTCATTTGTGCGTTATCAGGTTGTATGCCATTTTAATTCCTGCATATATCTATAATTCATAGCTATTGTCTAGAACTTATTTCTTCTACTGTATTATTTTACTGCATCTTTCCCATTCTTGAGTTATTTTATTTTATTGTTTAACTGACTAGATTTTTCTGTAAACACATTTCTCTTCTAAAACTGTTCATTGGTCCTGTTTCATTGAGCTCATTTATAGACGTTGCCTCTGTATTTGCAAAACCAACTGTTCCTGGGTTCAACTGTTTGATAAAGTAAGCAATTTCCTCTGCATTTCTGCCCTGTGTTTTACTGTGAAGCAGGCTGCCTGCATGATTATTACCTCATAGTTGAACATTTTGTGACTGAATACCTAAATTTTGTTTTTAGCCCTAATGATGTATTTTGAAGTTGTGAGCTTTATAATTTAATAGTTAAGTTTGACACCAGCTGGGCTACACAGTGACTTTCTCATTGTGTAGGGTGGGGATGTAAGTTTTTCCAAGCTTAATAGAATTCACCAGGGTGGAGGAGGCTTCAACAAGTCACTTGAAGTCAATATATATCTCAGATCAAGTTGTTTATCTGTCAGAGTAAATAACTATGCACATCACTTAGAGCTGCTCCAATTGTTTGTATGTAGAGTGTATAGAATCACACCTGTTTCATAACAAACACTACTTACAGGTTGATACTTTAAGGAAAAATTTCTTCTGCTATGTCTTTTAATACCTTTTCTACCTCAATTGTTGATTTTGATCCTCTAATGACACCCATTGTCATGGTTATTATTTTGTTACTCACCTTTATTCTTCCTGTCTACAGGTTTCTTCTTGATTTACTCTAATATATTTGCCTTTTTCATTTACATGATTTTGTTTTCGTCCATAAGTCTGTAACTATAATTTCTATTACATCGTATTGATTGTATTCTTTGGTATTTGTTAATTTTTGAAATGTCTGTTTGGGCATCTATTTGTTTCTTCAAATTCAGCCCCCATACATTTCGTCCTTTTTTTTTTTTTTATCATTTTGTGAACTCATGTTTGTGTTGGCTATTTTTTAGTGAAATGCACATAAAAGCAATTATTTCTTGGAAGGATGCTTGCATGCCATTGCATGCATTGGAAGTCAGCAGACCCTTCTCCATTTCTATCTTGGTTTTGTGGCTGTGCTGCATGCTTCAGGCTAGCTGACCCAAGGACTTCCAGGTGATCCTCCTGGTTCCTTCCCATTTCAACATAGGAATGCTGGGATTGTAGATGCTTAACACCTCCTCTGATTTTTTTTTTTAATTTAATTTTTACTTGGATTTTGGAGATTAAATTAAGGTTATCAGGCATGGTGGCTAGCACCTTGTAACCACTGAATCGTCTCCATAATTGTAGATTTTATTTTCTAGTCTGTTTCTTTGTGTGTGTGTGTGTGTGTGTGTGTGTGTGTGTGTGTGTGTGTGTGTGTGTGTGTGTTGCTTCCTGGAGAGGAGAGGTGGTGGTGAGTAGATATGTCTTTGCATTGATGTCATTCCAGTTTTTGAAAATCATGAATATGCTTAGACAGTTCCCTCTTACATATTTTTGGGGATTTTTTTTTTTTTGGAGACAGAGCCTCATATTATCCTCATACCCATCTACTTTTTATTTTTAAAAAAGTTTAGTTGTGTATGTGTATGCACACATGATGAGTGTGTTGGTGTATGTGCCACAGCCCATGTGTGTGTGGAGGTCAGAGGACAAATTCTCAGAGTTGACTTTCTCCTTCCACCTTTATGTGGATTCCAGGGCTGGAGCACAGATCTCCAGGCATGTGCTGCAAGCCGCTTCACCTGCTGAACCATCTTGCCAGCCTATGTGCTCTTACTTTGTCAGTGTTTGTGACCTTGGACCCCATATCACAATATCATCTGGCTTTTTCCTTAGGCCCCAAAGTTAAAGAGTTGGTGTTTGTTTTATTTTGGGGACTAAAAATGAAGGGAGAGGGTGGCCTCTCTGAAGGTCTTTGTTAGACATCTCAGATTCCGCCTTTCCTTTGGAGGATGTTTTTAGTCATCCTGTGCCAGTGTCATCATCACTGGCTTGGTGGCAGCTATATCTCCTTTTGATGGACAGATAACATCTGACTGGAGACCTATGTCCCTCTGCCAGACTCTGCCTCCTGGTACAATTTCTCTGCTTCTCTCAGCAGTGGTTTCCAGATGTTTTCTGGTGGGAGGGGAAAAAACAGATGCAATACCCTTGCAGTTTTCTTCCCACCGGGTTTGTAATTTTCAGTGAGAATTTTTGGGGTGTGCTTGACTTCTTTCCAGAGCTCTTGAGGTGTGAGGAACAGCTGAGTTTGCCTATGGGAGTTTTGCAATTCTGCTGCCCAACTCTGCCACAGAACCCACTTCTCTCCGCAACTGCTGCCTTCCAGGCTCCTGCTTTGGCTGAACTCCTTTCCTTCTTACTTTCTGCTAGTGAACTCTTACTGTTACTTCACTCAGAACTGGGCAGGACATTTCTGTGAGGCTCTGCTAGTGTTTCCTTATGTCTTGGTCTTCCTCTGGGTCTCCTTCATTTCCAGCTGTTTTGTGGTAATCTCTCAGAAATAATGGGAGGGCAAGAGTAATGTGTTAAAAATTTCATAGTATTATGTTTAGTTACAGAAGTTGATACATGCACCTTGTAAACAATTAAACTCTACCTGGATATGTGTACCTGTAAGCCCTGCACTAAGCAACTGAGGGTCCCATTTTCTTATCTCTCTGTCTCTGTCTCTCTCTGAAGTGTTGGGGATATAACCGTGACCCATATGCTAAGCAAGTGCTCTACCACATTTAGGTTTCCATTTCCACGAGAGAGCATCTGTAAGGGGTTAAAAACTGAAGATCACTTTTAGAGACAAATTACAGTTGAAATCCACTGTTCCAATAATATGCACAGGCCAGTGCAGGCCCTCCACAGAGTCAGGTCCATCTGGTAGGACTTTCCCAGTATGGTCTGGGAGGCAATAACTGGAAGGGGGAAAGTCAAAGTGCTGTGCAAACAGAGATTTGGGCTTACATGACTCGGGCCCCTGCTGTCTCCTTGGGCCCTGCTGGAATAAATAAATTGATGCCTAAAAAGTCTTAGGTGCTTTTATTTTGAAGGCTATTTGCATTGCTTCTATTGCTTTGAGTTGAAGGCAGTAGGGAAGGACTAGAAGAAGAAGCTGTGGGCAATTTGAGTGAATATCTGTAGAAAGTTGTATTGTGTAGTTGAACTAACTGTGGGTTTCGGTGCCAAAGGGAACATAGATAGCATCAGACACGGGCTAAGTTTGAGGTCTGGCAGGTGGAGGAGAGCCTTCACTCCTTGGCTGGGCCTTTAGATTCATTGTATTTCCAAGACACTCCCGAAGGTGAGCACATCAGGTCTGAGCTTGGACAGGTTTCATGTTAAAGGCAAGCTGCACATCATTAAGGCTTCTGAGCAGCTGGATGTGGATTGTGTGGGTGGCTTTGTGCCTACCCAGAATCACCCCTTGTATCATGGAATATCAAGATGGGCATGAAGCTAGTTTGGTCAATTTAAGGACCTACTTCTCTTAATGGTTTTTGCTTATTTGTTTTGTTTTGTTTTTTTTAGATACGTTCTTTTGGTTAAGAAAAATGTTAATGTCTGGAGTATGCAGTAGCTGCTAACCACATTTCATTTTTAATGTTATTATTATTTTTTAGTTGTTGTGGCTGTCCTTTTAAGACATATGTCATGAAGCCTAGGCTGGCCTTAATTTGATATGTAATCAAGGAAGGCCTTTACCTAATTCCCTGCTTCTACCTTCCAAGTACTGAGTTACGTCCCCAGCTCCAACTAGGCATCTTATCCTAAAGCTTTTCCTTCCTCCCTTCCTTCTTTCCTTTCTTTTTTCTCTCTTTCTTCCTTTTCTTTCTCCCTTCTCTCTCCTTTATTCCTTTCCTAAGGATCAAATCACAGTCCTACACATGCTCTGCAGGCTCTCTGTCCCTGAACATGTCAGCCCAGCTCCCCTCCAAGCAACCCACTGACAGCCTCATTTAATGATATGTCCACACAGACATTTCTGATAGCACAGGGATGGAACCCAGGGAGGGCCGTGTGCACACTAGGGAAGCTCTCCACCACCAAACCACAGCCCCAGGTTCATTGACCAGGCCTTTCAGCCTGTTTCCTGCCAATCTTCCTTTTGCTTGACCTAGCTATAACAAAATCTGATCCAAACCTAAATTTCACAGGCAGTTTGAATTAAGTCAGCCAGGAGGGTCACCTGGGAGACCAGAAGGGTGTAGGAGAGACTGATGGTGGTGTGTTAGCAGGTTTATCCTTAGGGGAGGTCCTTGAACTAGCTTTCTGAGGCCTTTGTTGTTTGGGTTGGTGTCCGTAGGGCTCACCTTGTAGAGTTTGACCTTGTAGCCTCCTGCTGGCCTCACACCTTCAATTCTTTTTCTTCAGCCTCTCAGATCCTGGGATTATAGGCCTGAGCCCATAATATTGTTTTGAATAAAAACTGATACACAAACACAACTTACGATTCATTTTAAAATTTAGAAAGAAAACCTTAGGTTGTCAGATGTTGTTGTTTTATATGTAACTCCCAGGCACTTGCCCTGTTAGGGGGAGTCCATTTTGTTGTTCTTGTTGTGTTAATTTGAGGGAGAAATTTCCCTCAGAGTAGAACTGGTACACAGGAAGACGTGTGTGTATAAATGGCCAGCTGTCACAGTGAGGCTTTTTGGTTTTGGGTAGTCAGAGGTCTAGACGTATAGATTTGTATTCTTAGACTTTTTAGTCCCTTGTAGTTGACTAGGCTTTTAGAAATGATTTAGATGTTTATATTAATTTTATGTTATTTGGCCTATGGTTTAGGTATATTGTTAGTTTGTTTTTATATTTTAATTTAATTTATTTTTATTAATTTGTTTGTTATGTGGCTTGTGGCTTACCTGTGTCTTTTATATGTTTTTTTGGGGGGGCAATTGGCTTGGTTTGTTTGACTTTGTCTTTTTTTTTTATTATTTATGTTGTGATTTTTCTCTCTTACTTTTTCTATGGTGCCTGTCATGGGCCAAAACAGCTCTTTTATTTAAAGATTGATATTTACAGCATACAGAAAGACATTCCCACATCTGTTGCAATGAGGTCTTTTGGTTTGGGGCAGCTAGACGTTTAGACTTATAGACTTGAAGTTTTAGATTTTTTACCTGTTGTTGTCTAGGCTTTTAGAAATGATTTAGACGTTTATATTAAGTTTATGTCGTTTGGTCTATGGCTTAGGTATATTGTTAATTTGTTTTTATATTTTGAATTAGTTTACTTTTATTAATTTGTTTGTTATGTGGCTTGTGGCTTATTTGTGTTTTTATATGTTTTTTGGGGGGTGGTTGGCTTGGTTTGTTTGATTTTGTTTTGTTTTGTTTTTTATTTATGTTGTGAGTTTTTTGTCTATTTTTTTCTATGGTGTCTGTCATGGGCCAAAACAGTTCTTTTATTTAAAGATTGATATTCACAGCATACAGAAAGGCATTCCCACATCAGCCAGCTAGAAGATGGAGATTGTCCATGATAGGTTGTAGAAGTGGATTTGGAATGATCATTTATATTTTGATATTACATGGATTAGTATTTTTAAAAGCAAA
Organism: Phyllotis vaccarum; assembly: GCA_033318265.1. Taxonomy (NCBI): domain Eukaryota; kingdom Metazoa; phylum Chordata; class Mammalia; order Rodentia; family Cricetidae; genus Phyllotis; species Phyllotis vaccarum. The sequence continues at coordinate 124,059,965 of JARWLC010000001.1, read as the reverse complement.
AGATTGGGCTGCAGATATATGTATATGCATTTACCCCTCAGTTCAAAACCCAGCACTGCAAAAAAAAAAAAAAAAAAGTAAATGAAAATCAAAGCTTACTTCACTTTTGCTCATAGAGATTCCGCTTTTTTGGAATTAGAGACAATCTATCCCCTCAACTATATCACATTTACATAAAACCTGAACATGACTTGGGGCTCAGGAGGTAGTTCAGTCAGTAACCCAAGCATGAGGGTGTGAGTTCAATCCCTGGCACCCGTGTGAAAAGCTGAAATGGGGGCTGGATATTCAGAATACACAGATCTCCAGGGTCAGCCCAGTCTAACTCCCGAGCTCAGGTTCCGATGAGAGATCCAATCTCAAAATCATAAAAATAAAAGAGAGAGAGGTGGCCACAACTGAGAAAGGCCTCCACACCCATGTGTACTCATAGACTCTTACACACATAAACATGTGCACTCACATGTGCACACTCAGAAACATGTAAAAAGTGGGGAAAGTTTCCATAAAACTTTATCCTGATATCTCATTCCTAATATAAATGCCCTTCATAAAACAGCCCAATATATTTTTCTGTATTTATTCTTAGCACGGTGGAAAAACTGTGTAAGAATTCAATCCAGAGTTACCTCTTAAAAATATAAATATAACCTGTTGGTAAAAAAATGACATACTACCGATGTATTTTAACTTTATAGTTTTGCGGCCAGCATTTGAAAATTGTAATGTCATTTGAGAAATATTTTTACTATATGGGAAATAGCATAGAATCTTTGAATTTAAAATTCATTACTATATAACATAAGCTTATTTTGAGTTGTAATATTCAAATACCTGTTTCATTTTATTATTTTCTGCATATAACATAAGTTATATGTGTTTTTAATGAAAAATAAATATTACACATTTTAACTATAATTCTGAATATTGAATAATTTGTTATTTTTCTTTTTTCAAATTATCAAGAGTTTATCCTACTCAGGTAAAACTTACCTAAGTAAAATAAGTAAAAAATTTACTTATTTTGACCCATACTGTTTCATTTTGTGATGTTCAAAATCATCTGAACAAATAATTTTCATTTAATCTAGGTATTCTTTATTTCATAAAGGAGGACACTCTGAAAATACCATTAGTGGGTTATATGAAAAGGCCCGTTTTATTTGGTACCTATTGTTATTTTGCTATTTTGTTGATGTCAGCCTCTCTGAAAATTGTGTACTTTAGCTTCTTTTGTAATTTTTTAAATGTTCTCTTATTTTTTTTAAAGCCCCCGAGAGTAATTTTGAAGGCAGCTACAATTGTTAACACAATAGTGGTGTCAAAACTGAAACACAAAATTGGGGAAATAATTAGAGTTAAGGATCCCATCACCATCCATTACTGGCACTGAATGAAGAATTGTTTTAACAAGTTGGTCTGATGTAATAATTCCACAAGCTCCTTGTTCTTGTGGTTTATGCCTGCTCACACCGCAAGAGGAATTTCAACTTCCTCATTTGGAAGATGGTTATGTGACCTTCTGCCTGCCTCAAAAATGTAATTTTAAAAATGCTTAAAATTGAGAACTTCTTCTAATAATGGTTTATGGGTTGCAGTGCACTTCCACAGTGATATGATTTTATATTTTTCTGTCTAACAAGTTGACTTACGACTGTCTCTGTAACCACAGAAATAAGTAGGTTGCTAATTTCTTAGAGTATCCTAGCGCTGGCTATCTGTCAGAGAGTGGTAGTTCAAGAAAATATCAAAGTTTGCTGTTAGGATCCTCTATGTAAGGAAAACCCATCCAGGGCAAGTAACACATGGCAGGTTTATGTGGTTGGAATGGGCAGAGTGTCTTGTAACAGGAAAGCAGGTCTGGCTTAAAGATAGGTACATAGGCTCTCTGGGGACTGGAAAATGAGTAGCCTTGTGAACACTGGCATGGAATCCCATGATCCTTCTTACCCTAGTTCTGTCTGACATGGCCCATGGAATTAACTTCTAGTTACCAATAAGGTATGTTGTTCAGACAACTTGCTAAACACCAATATCTCTGTTTCATGTTCTATAAGATATAGATCAAAGTGATAGCCAATTCATATCATAATTGTTCTGAGACTGAATGAGATAGAGTATAGTAAATGATACAAAGTACTATATAACATAAGACACTTATTATGGTAGGTAATGATCAAAGTCTTTCCTGTGGAAACAGAGAGCTGTATTAAGAAGTTATGGACAAATAGACAACAATGAAATTATCATTATGACTATGAATGCAAATGATTTAATGACCAAGGAGTCTAGATCATCTAAAGGAGAGTAACTGACAACACTAAGCCTTTGTTATAGAAAAGTATCTGAGACAATCAACTTCTAAAATATTCATTGCATTCACAGTTTTGGAAGTTCTGGTTCGGGACTGAGTGGGCCCATTGTTTTGGGCCTCTCATGGGTGTGCCTGATGGCAAAAGCAGGAGCAGTGATACAGCCAAGTGACATCCTGTGTCTGGGAAACAAAGGATAAGGCCAGGCATCACAGCCCCTTCTAAAGATGTGACCCTCGATGATCTAACTCCCTAAGCCCTTCCCAAAGGCCTACATCATCTCCTAGCACCACCACTTTGGGACCAAGAGCTTACCTCAGAAAACTATGGAGCACACTCAACACTCAAACTATAATAGCCTTTAAGATCATTAGTCTCCCTCTATGACCAGACCAAATCCTGAAATATTCACAGTGAGAGCATCTGTATTTAAATGTCTCCACAAAGAGACTCTCCTGAAGATTGTAGTAAGGTTTCCTAAGACTGGGAATTTGCTTCCTCTAGTACTGGGAATTCGACTCTCATGACTAGCTCAACTGTCACTGTCTCTATTTGGAATTTATAGAACCTGGTGCTTGAAGGGTGGAGCAAAGACAAATTAAACAGGAGCCAAACACAGGAGATTTGTCCCCAGTCACAGAGCACTGACCTAGTGTTCCCCGGAGAACTCGCCTACGTTCTCACCGTTCCTTTAACCCAATTTGGATAGCCATATTCATTGTAGAAGAGAGTTGGATCACCAGATCCTTTCAATCGAGGCCAGTCCTGACCTGAGCCTCTTCTAGGGAATCACATGCATCTGGGATAACGGGTGACCTGAAAGCCTGTGCTTCCAAGCGTCACAGCTTCACATGGGGAGTTCATGAGAAACATTTTAAGTGATGAAAGAGCGACTACAGTAAGGCCTGTTTCAGATGGCTGTGGGGAGGGGTATGTGAATTCACATAGAAAATGCTTATGGCAGCTGAGGGTGAGTTTAGTGCATTACACGTTTTGTACATTATTGCTGTATGGAGATCTTCACTGCAGAAACATCCTAAGTAGGATACTGTCGTGTTTCCTAAATTATCTGCCCTTTCGTGAGTGCCTGGCCATGAAGAGTACAATGATCTTAGTTTAGTGCAGGAAGAAAAGAGGAACGATGATGATGAGGAGGAGGAGGAGGAAGATAATGTCTATGTGGGCATGTGTGTGTGATGTGTATTTGTATACATGGAATGTGTGTGTGTATGGTGTGTGTATGTGTGGTATGTCTGTATGTGTGTAGTGTGTATGTGTGGTATGTGTGTAGTGTGTGTGTTGTGTATGTGTATATGTGTAGTATGTCTGTGCATGTGTGTATGTGTGTGGTGTGTGCACTGTATATGTATATATGTGTGGTATGTGTGATGTATATATGTGTAGTGTTGAACGTGTAGCAGGAATGTGTGTTTGTGTATGTGTGTGTAGCGTGTAAAGTATGTTGTATATGTGTGTGTAATGTATGTAATGTGTATGTGTGTAGTATGTGTGTGTATTATCTGTAGGTGGTGTGTGGGGTGTGTGTGTGTGTGTGTGTGTGTGTGTGTGTGTGTGTGTGTGTATGCTGTGTAGAATCACCTGGTCTAAAAGGCCCGAGATGTATGAATTAAACCAGGAAAGTCTCTGAGAGGAAGTCAATGCTGGAGATCATTGAGAAAGGCAGAAGGTCTTTCCTCACAGAGAGACTCTCAAGTGTTCATCCAGACTGTGCCGTTGTCTCCCCTACTATTTGAATCACAGACCCAGAGGGAGCAGTGGGAGACTGTCAGGTAGTGAATGCATACCCTGCACATCACAGTTTGTCCTGAGTGGGTGGCTCTTGTCTGCTTTATGCTAATCCCCAGCCTGTCAGAAAGAAGAAATGACATTTCTTTGAAGAGTAATATGTGCGTTTTTAAAGCAAAAATACAGGCCATTGAGATAGCTCAGTGGGTAAGGGTGCTTGGCTTCAAGTCTGATGACCTAAGTTCAGTCCTCACCACTCACATGATAGAAGGAGAGAACCAGCTCCCACAGCTGACTTCTGATCTCTGTTTACATGCACGAGTGCACGACACACACACACACACACACACACACACACACACACGCACACGCACACCCACACGCACATGCACACGCATGTGCACACACACAATTAAAAATACATTTTGAAGGCTTTAAAAAGGGATATGAGTGTGACTTAGTCTGAAGAGTGTTTGCCTGGCATGTATGCTATAATCCCAGTACATGAGACATGGAGGCAGGAAGACCAGAAATTTTAGGTCACCCTCATCTACACATCGAGTTCAAGACCAGCCTGAGGTTCATGAAACTCTGTCTTGAATATAAAACAATAAATAAGCAAAAATTTTAAACATAAAAATAAATGTGTCTTTGAGTTAAGAAATAATACTTTATTTAAATAAAAATTTAAAATTAGAAAATACACTTAATTTTAAAAATACAACCATCTCACTCAAATAGCATGTTGATATGTGCTTCTGTGTATAGTTTTGTTTGGTTGGTTTTTTTTTTTGTTTCTGAGACAGGGTTTCTTTGTGTAGCCTTAGATGTCTTGGAACTCATTATGTAGACGAGGCTTGCCAAGAACTCACAGAGATCCACCTGCCTCTGCCTCCCTCCAGAGTGAGTGCTGGGACTAAAGGTATGCTCCACCGTGGCCTGACTGTTTTTGTTTTTTGGGGTTTTTTTTGTTTTTTTGTTTTTTTGTTTTTTTTGTTTTTTTGTTTTTTTACAAAAAAAGGCTCACACATTTTCCTGTCGTAATTCCTGAGAATAATTTTTCATGCAGGTACCTATCATCACAGCTCTTTCTGGATGCTGGGGATGAACCAGGGTCTTACATACTCAGCTATATGCCCAGCCTTATACAGCATGGTTTTAAATGTCCAGTGATGCCGATGTATGCATGCATCCTGATGGATTTCACCATTTGCTATTGTTACAATAAGGTTTTTTGGCCCCTGGCAGTCAGAGGTCTTGACTTATAGACCTTTTAGTCATTTGTAGCTGTTTAGGCCTTTAGAAATGACTTAAATATTTATATTAGCTTTATGTTGTTTGGTCTATGGCTTAGGCACTTTGTTAGCTTGTTTTTTTTTTATTTTAACTTAACTTATTTTTATTAATCTGTCTGCCAGGTGGCCCATGGCTTACTTGTGTATTTTATATGAGTTTTTTTTGTTGTTTTTTTTTGTTTTGTTTTTGTTTTTTTTTTTTGTTTTTTTTTTTTTTTTGCAGCTGGCTTTAACTTTGTCTTTTTTTTAATTCATGTTTTGAGTTCTTCTCTTACTTTTTCTATAGTGCTTATCATGGGCTAAAACAGTCTTTTATTTAAAAATTAATATACACAACATATAAAAAAATTTCCACATCACGCTATTCTTGGAAGATTTTCAACTTTAAAAGGTTTTTTGGCTGTCATAGGTAAAGCAGAGATGAAAACACTGTAGTTAAATCCTCATGAGCATCCATAATTATTTCTTAGGCTAAATTAATGCCAAATTGCTTTTCAGAAAAGTTTCAAATAGTGGTGCTTTTTGGAAAGCATCTCAAAATCAGTTAAATGAGAGTTAAAGCAAGTCAGGATGAATGCTTCAGTTAATGGAAACAGCCTTCTTGTTTGTCTGTGGAGCTGGGTGTGTGAGATCCCGCCGATTCTCAACAAGCAGCTCTGGACTCTTCTTTCCTTTGCCTGGTCTAAGCTCAGCGTAGGACCTACCAGAGTAACGGGATGGGATGTACAGATGTATGTCAAGGTTCAGTCTCTCCACTGTTATATGACACTGGAAAAAATCTTACAGCTTCTCTGAATTTCGTTTTCCTTATCAGTAAAGTAGAAATGACATCTCCACTTTCTCTTAGCGACTCTCTGAGGGTTAGAATTTTAGATAATAGATACGCCATCTGTCTGAGGGTGTGGGAAACCTTTAACCATGTCCACTGTGGTGACTACAACGGATGTATATTTAGTCTCCTTCAGAACCTGCCCTGATGGTGAGGGAAGTGGATCCCTACCTTGGCAAGTGGGCACAGGTTCTAATCCTAGACCAGCCATCCTTGACAGCAAGTGACTTTCTTCACTTTGGAACTTTGTAATTTGAGACATCATATTGTGTAATTTCCATTATCAAAATTTCAGTGTGATCCTCAGTAGAAACTATGAGATAGACTCAGAACAGGAATCACTGGGGAGAAATGAGAATCTAAAGTGGCTAATATGAAACTCGGGTGTTCTAGGACCTGTTGCTTGGTTTGCCTTCACTTTTCTTTTTTTCTCTCTCTCTTTCTTTCTCTCTTTCTCTCTTTCTTTCTTTCTTTCCTTCTTTTCTTTCTTTCTTTCCTTCCTTCCTTCCTTCCTTCCTTCCTTCCTTCCTTCTTTCTTTCTTTCTTTCTTTCTTTCTTTCTTTCTTTCTTTCTTTCTTTCTTTCTTTCTTTCTTTCTTTCTTTCTTTCTTTCTTTCTTTCTTTCTTTCTTTCTTTCTTTCTTTCTTTTGTGCTGGTGATGCTCTCCAAGGGTTCTACTGCCAATGCTCTTAATCAAAAATGAAGTCACTTTTTTAGGGTAAGATGAATGAGTTGTACGAGAGAGAAAACTATTGTCTCAATACTCAAAATAAATTTTGATGTGAATCAAATTTTTAAAAATTCAACCACTGAGCTACTTTCTCAGCCTGCTATCCCGTCTTTATATCTGCTCCTGACTGCTGGTAGTAGGGGGGTAAGCTGTGTCTCCTAATTGTTCCTAGAAAGAAAAATTGAAACATAGTTTTCTTCATCCCTTTTACCTAAAGAATTTTTTCTTGGTGCCTTTCTCCTGTTTAGCTGCTTGAGTGGTTTTATTACTGTTTAGATACAATGACTCAGATAAAAAGATATTTTAAAAAATATTTAATGTCACAGAGACCCAGTATAAAACTGTGTTCCTTGGCACATCATGTGATCTTTGAAATGGAGGATGCGTTGCACTCTAACATGTTCTCAGAATTCGATGTCATATTTGACACAAAAGTGGTGACTGATTATCATTGTTATTAAAGGCAAATAATGAGGGGAGAAGGAGATGAAGAGACAAGGACAGGTGTATGACATGTACTCATTTCTTTATTTTGGGAAGTATTATTTGGACACTATCAGACTACAAGTTATAAGAAACCACGGAGGAACAGAAAGAGGTGGGTCTAAATTCTGTTTCCTTGTAGAAAAAATGATATGGTGCTACCTATCATTGTCCGACATATACCTAGACCTATACATACTCACATAATACTAGTGTGTAGTAGAGATACAGTCCATCTGAGTTCTACTTCAGAAAATAAGGCATATAAAAGGCTTTTGGGGCACCATGAGCAATAGGGGAGAGCTAAGGAAAATTTTGTACTTGGATATCTTTAAGCTAAGGCTACCATAATGGGGTTTTGGGATTCCATTGCTGGATCTAGAAGTGGGATGTGTCAGTGGGCCTGTGTGAACACATCTAGAGGTATATGGTACTGTTCCTCCTGTGGAAATACTTAACACACATCAGAAATTGCCACCTGGCTGAGAATGAGCACATTTATTGGAAATTCATTAGGGACATTCAGTGTTCTTCTCAGAGTCTGAATTTGGTCCTTCCGTTAACAGTGAATTTAGTTTGCTGATATTTGCACAAAGACAGCCCATCTGATAGATAGTATATCATGGATCCCACCTATTTTCTTTCTGGTACCTAAAAGAAGGTCACCTTTCGGATACTTCCAGTGATAAGAATGCAACTACTGTTATTTATTTATTTGTTTGTTTGTTTGTTTAACTTTATTGCATTGGTGTAAGGGTGTCAGAACCCCTAGAACAGTTGTGAGCTGCCATGTAGGTGCTGGAAACCGAACTGGGGTTCTTAACCTCTGAGCCATCTTTCCAGTCTTTAATTACTTATTTCATGTTAACTTTTATTGATTCTTTGTATATTTCACATCATTCATTCCAACTCTAGTTATCTCCCCATTTTCTCAAATCTATCCTCTGCCCTTGCAACCTCCCCCCAAATCAAAACCAAATTTAAAAGAAAAGCCCAAAACAAAACAAACAAAAAAGGCGGAAGAGAAGGAGGAGGAGGAGGAGGAGGAGGAGAAGTCTTTTTTCTGGAAGCTGCAGTGTGGCCTCAAATCATACAGTGAACACTTGCAAGTAAAATTTCAAATACTTTTAAATTCACTTTTTGAAAAAGCAGATTATTTCCAATAACAAAGTGCTATAAAAGTGAAACATCTTTAGAAATGGGATGCATGGCAGCCTAGGTATCTTGTGTTCTCACATGCTTTACGTCTTAGCAACTCTGGGTAATCCCATTACCCACCAAGGCAAATTTTATCTATCCTGCAGATCACATTTAAACAACACCCCCTTTATAAATACCCCCCCCCCTTATCAATTCCAGATGAGCCCATGGGCTTTGGTAAGAACCAGCATCTCAATGACATTATTTCATTTATCAAATGGATATAATATCCAGTTAAGAATTTGCCATATGAAGCTTGTGATTCACAGGATTGACATTATTTTCTTTGTTTCATTTGGATTCCGGCAGATGCCCTGCTGTCTTGATTTTCAAGACAGCAGGTCCTCTCAGCCAGCAAAGTAGCCCTTGCTGGGAGCAGGCAGCCACTATGTCTGCTAAGGTATCCAATTAGGCAACTACTAAAAACCATAGAAAATACTTTAAACTTCTCAGGTACCCACCCCTCATTGGATAGTATTCTAAGTTCTGACAACTACCATGGACATTTCTGCCTCTTCAGAAATGAGAATCTCAGGCTAAAATCATGATTTTTGCCCATGTTCATCCCTATGTATTGACTCAGAATTAACTGTATAGAATACCCTACTTCTTCTTGAGCCATAATAAATTCTTAACTATGATAATTATTATTACTAATATTAGTGGTGTGGAGTTTTGAGACAAAATCTCATGTACTCAGGCAAAGGATAACATTGAACCCTGATCTTCCTGGCCTCACCTCACAAGTGATAGATATAGACATGTACTGTCACATCTAGCTTTATCTTTACTATTACCATTATTATTATTGTGATGACTATTTGTTTTCCAGGAAATTCCAAAGCCAGTATTCATTCAATTATGTCAAGATCCTATCTTCCCTTCATTTCTTTTCTGGTTGAAAATAGTGTTAGAAAAAGATTTAATAAAAATACTTATAATTTGTAGGAAAGGACTTTGAAAGCCTTAACATAGTCTTGAGATTTTATGTATTTTGGTAACAACAATTTATTACATTGCAGTTAAATAGTCCTATTAGCAAACATGCTAATAATTAGATTTTTATAATTGTTATCATAATTATTACTATAACATACTGGTCCATCATATATCTTGAGAATCTTGTTGCTGTTGAATAGGAATCTTATTCTCTCCACCTGCAGAGAAGGAGGTGTTTAACAAATATAACTATATATAAACATATATATTCATTATAATTGAATTTACTTAATTATGAGACTGGTGGGATCTGTGGAAAAGTCTGGGTTTGGTTGTGTTGACCCAGAAGTCTGGCAGCTCAGTGCCAACTTAAGCCGGATATAAATTTGGTGGAATGGAACACATTGACTCATTCAACGAAGGTAGGTTGAACATCTGATATACACTGGGACAAAGGGAAAATGGCTGAGAACAAGGGAGGTAGAGTTCAGCAAAAGAGGTAGATAACACACAAGAAAATACAGATGGCATTAAGAATGCCAAGAATGACAGTGGGCTCATGTGATGCAGGATGCAGGACAGAGCATGTGGTCAAGAGAGACCTCAGTTTGGTATCATATGCTCTGGGGTTGAGCAAAGACATGGAGTCTGCCTTTTCAGGGATATGAGCATCCTAGTGAATGCGAAGACCAAACACAGCACACTAGTAACCTCAGCTTTCATGCAGCTAAGGCTGAAGGACATGGAACTCTGGGACAGTGTGCTCTATACTGTAAAACCTTGCCACAAAGAAAAAATAAGCTATTAAGGCTGTACATATTTCTTTATTCCTTCATTTTCATTTTTCCTGGTAGGGTTAAGTAGTCATTTGCATTCCTAACTTAAAATAACCTCCCATGCTTTTTTTAAACTAAAGATTGAACACAAAACCTTACACATACCAGGCACATGACCCATCCTCAGCACTCCTCTTTTTTATTTTGAGGCAATATCTCACCGAATTGCTCAGACTGTCTTCAAATTCACCCTTTAACTAGGACATGTGTTAAATGTGTGATCCTCCTGCCTGAGCCTCCCTAGTAGCTAAGATTATAAGCCTGCACCACCACGCTCAGTTCCTCTCGTGTCATCTATAATGTATGTTTCACAGTATGATGTTCTCATAAGCTTTATTCTGCATATATTATAATCCCTTTGCAGAAGACTCATCTCAATTGGATGCTCTTTGCTCCTGTGTGTATAGTTTTTCTTCAGCCCAGAGGACTGGCTTTAAGCATCTTTCTCTCTCTCTCTCTCTCTCTCTCTCTCTCTCTCTCTCTCTCTCTCTCTCTCTATTGGTTTTTCAAGACAGGGTTTCTCTGTGGTTCTGTGACCTCAAACTCACTAAGATGTGCCTGACTGTGCTGGGATTAAAGCCGGCACCACCATTGCCCAGCATACCTTTAAGATTTCTTATGGTGAAGTTTGTTTTGTGGTTATGCATTACTTAAAGCCCTCTCTCAAGAAAAAAAGCTTTTGTCCTTTTTTTTTTTTTAAGGTGAATTTTCACTGAAAAAAGTGTTAGGTTTTCTCTTTAGAACAATAACAATACCATTCCATTGTCCTCTGACTTCCATTGTCTCCAGCAAATAGTCATCAGTGTTTTCATTTTCTGTTCCCTCTATGTGTGTCTAAATTTTAGTGCTTTTTCTGTTTATTTTAGGGGATCAGAAGTATGGTTTTTGTGTGTCTGGGTGTAGCTTTATTGTGACTTTTCTTGTATGCATTTGCTGAGTTTGGATCTGAGAATTGAGATTGTTCTATCAAATGGTGAAGGGAGATAGTCATTGGGTATCCAGATTTTTAAAAATTATTTACTCTCTCTCTCTTTCTTTCTTTCTTTCTTTCTTTCTTTCTTTCTTTCTTTCTTTCTTTCTCTCTCTCTCTCTCTTTCTTTCTTTCTCCCTGAAGCTTTAGTTATATCTACCTTAAACCTTTTTTATTGTCCTTAAGTTTTCTGGAATGTGTCCATTATTTTACTTTCTATGCTTCTTCTGCAGTATTCAAATTATTGTCAAACAAATCAATAAATTTTAAACTGTATAGATGATCATTTTCACTTTTAGAATTTTTATCTGGTCCTATTTAAAAATCTAGTCATTTAAAAATGCATTCTGTTTCAGTATTGAGATTCTTATGGTGTCTGGTTTTGCTCGAAGCTCTTGACTTTTTATCTTCTTATATTTCACAATTTCTCTTTTTCTTTGTTGAATATGCTCTTGCTATGTGATACAGGCTGGTCTCAAACTCACGATCCTCTTCCCTCCAAGTTCCAAGTGCTGTGTTACAGGCATGTGCTGCAGCACTTGAAATAACATTAAAATCCTTGGTCACATTTTTCTCTCTTTGCATATCTAGTGAGGTTTTGTTTGTTTTTTCAGATACTGTGCGTTTTGGATTTCACAAGATGTCACTCTGGAGGGTGTTAAGTTCTATTCTGCCCAATAATTAATTTATTCACAAAGTAGCTTGATCTTTGAGGGTTTGTTCTTAAAACTATGAAGAGATATAGAGAAATTCTTAATGTGAACATGGAACAATTTTACTCCAAAATCCATACCTTCATTAAACTGTAGTTCCCATGCCCAATATGTACAGTGATAGCACCTTACTGTAGGTGCTAAAATTCTTGGTGTTTCCAGGCTGTCACAATTGCTGCACATCGCTGTTTGTCTGTTTGCTTGTTTGTTTGTTTGGTTTTTTTTCTTATTGTTGTTTAATCCGTTCACCGCTTCTTCCTGTGTGTCTGGTAGTTTAGACAGTTTGGTGTTCTGCTAAACAGTCAAAGAAAAAAATTGTCTTTGGAAGGAACCTGGGTACGCGGACGTGCTAAGACAGACCCTCTACTAATGGCGTACTTCCCAGCTCAAGGAGATTATAAGGAACATTTCTGGAGCTGTTTTTCTAGATATTTCTTTCTTTTCAGAACCTACTGCACAAACCCAACACCTCAACAGCCCTGCACTCCAGTTTCTACCTCATGACCCAGTGGGATCACGGCCCTCTTTTCTGCACCATGGTCCAGAAGTTCCAAGCAGAAGCCTCCAAATTGGTGTCTTTCTTTTCTTGTAGATTTTATTTGCTGAACTATATTTAAACCATGAAAATGCTTTGTAATTATATTTGCATTTAGTAGGAGGATTAGTCTGGAGTTACTTCATCATGGCTGACAGTGAAATGCTTTAGTATACCCGGATGACTTATTTTCAGTAGTTTATCATTCTAACTTTGATAGCTGCAGCTTTTTCCTCAAGAAATGGGATGTCTCTGAAAAGGCGAAGGCCAAGACGAATGTGTTAATTCAAATTATCTTTTACAAACTCTGACTTAGTGTTTCCTGAAGTGTGGCCATGTGCTTTCATACAAACGTGTAAAGACGAGAGGAAGAAAAAACGGTGAACACGGGCTAGAGGAGTGACTTTGAGGCTGAAGGACTTGCTGCTGGAGTTTGAATCCAGGCACCCCTGTTGGACAGCACACACCTTCCACCTGAGAGCAAATAAGTACCAGAGCTGAAAAGGCAGCCTGCAAAACTTTCATTTATTTATTTATTTTTGAAAGACTATCCAGCGCTGAAGTCATTTAAAACTTAGAGAGATGATCAGCAATCTGCTACGTCTTTAGGCTTGTCATGTAGCTCTCAGAGTTAGAGACTGAAACAAGGTCTCACTATGTAGCCCAGGTTAGCCTTGATCTTGCGACCTACCAGCCTTAGTCTCCTAAGGGTCAGGATTAGAGTGTGAATCACTACACCAGAAGCTCCAATGTCAGCTGACCATGCTCGTGGCTATCCTTTGTGGTTGGAGCTTGGCTTCCTAACTTACAGATTATCAAACTGAGAAGCAGATATGGTTTAACTTTTTTCAGGTTAATGACTAATAGACAGGAATTGGGAATTGATCCCAGGTGATCTGAATTTAAAAGATCTACATCTTAAACATCTATGCAGCCTCCACATTAGACAATAATCTTGACATTGTCCCATGCCCCACTTCCCTGTACCAAACTAAAAATAAACACAAAAACCCAAAAAAACCCAAAACAAAACAAAACAAAAAAACCCAAAAACTTGCACGGTGGTCTAAGTGATCTATAAATACCTCTTAGGGATTTGTACATGGGGTGAGGTGCATGGTCACTGATGAGACAGGGACTCTGTGGGTCTGCAGATCTCCTTTCCCATTAGCCTCCTTTACCCTCTTCCATCAACTTTACTCACCAATATTCTCCTTTGATGGTCAAGTGACCTTTAAGTATGGGGAAAAATTGCTGAATCACTTGGGAGATTTTCAGTGTGCATCCCCTTATCTGGAACTCTTGAGGAAATCAAAGGGCCATGATGGTGACCCATACTACATGTTTGAAATGTTCTATGAGCTGTACTATAAAATCCTTTTCCTAATTAGTTCACATCAGGAAATTTTCAGCCTCATGCTCCTTCTGCCTTTGGGAAGGTGAAAGAGACTTAACTTCCAGATATGAATCCAGACCAGGGGGACTTGATCTCTACAAAACTTCTCTTTCCACTCTGTATCTGACAGTTGAGATTGCTCTCAGATGGCTTCTTCCTCTGATCTCTGAGCCTGCAGAAGGAAGGAGCCGGCAGACTGCAGGCTGTTATTACAGCAACATTGTTTCCCTTCAGCCACCACACAGTTGATCCTTGAGTCCTGAACTACCCGACTCAGTGGCTGTTGAACTAAACTGCCTTTGAAAATTAGAGAAGAGAGTCTGTATGTGCCAAAACCAAGCCCCCGAGTCACCTAACACACAGCAGGCAGACAGCAGTGGGTAGGGTCAGAAGTGGTGGTGGGATCCAGCCTTTGCAGGAGTGTGGCCCTTACTCCACAGAAACATCCCAGGTCATAAAATCTCATGTCCCTCTAAACAGAAAATACCACTGCAGTTCTCCTCCTTTATCTCCAACATTCAGGGTTAGTGAATTATCAACCTAAAGTATCTTTTAACATAGATTAATCCAGAGATTATGGAAATCATATTTTATTTGCCATCTCTAATGAAACTATATTAGATATGATTTGTGGAACAAAATAGGCAGAGTTTGTGTTTGGAAACATAGCATCCTATTTACTGGGAAACCCAGAGTTAGAGAGACATTCCTAAGCCTATTTCAGAAAGTTAGTGCCTGTTCCATCTTATCAATTACAGTTCTGTAATGACTGCGTATAATTGTTTTTCTTTTCTTTTTGGAAGGAATCTTCTGCTGAAGAAAGAATCTAAAGAGCTGCATACATTTCTCTAAGACTAATAACACCCAATTTGATTTTGTGTTACATATGCTTGTTCATAATTTTTCCACATGAGAACATGTTCCTTTTTCAGAGTCCCGGGGTTAGAATTATTTTCTGGTGGTGTTTGAAAAAAAATCTAAAGCCTCTTGTGCCATTTGATTGTTTCGTGAAGAATTTTAGATTGTGTTTGATAACTTACGCTTAAAAAAAAAAAACAGGAAAAAAACCTTCAAGAAATATCCTTTTACTCAATATACATTAAAGATAACTTCTGGCTGACATTTCCTCAGGTGAAAAAGCTGAGAAACACTGAACTTATATATATATAAAATTTAACTAACTTGTGGTCAGCTGTTATTTTGATAATCAGCCTCATTGGTAAATCTGTCCCTCTAGCAAGCTGTTAGCAAAGTTCTATGTGATCCAACACTAAACTTGAAATCAGAAAACATTACCATCAGTTTCTTGGAATTCCAGGGCTAGAAGGTAGCCAAAACCTTCGGAGTGCAGGGCTCAAGGAGTCTCAGAAAACAAATTTTGAGTTTCAGCCCTATCAGCTCTCAGGTTAAAAATAGAGAACCATAGTTTTATGGTCTGATTATGACATACTCCCCACCAACGTCAGTAAGACTCAAACGTGTGCTGAGTGTCGCCAAAGGGTAAACAAATTAAACAAGTGACTCAGAAGCACATAGGGAACAAAGACGTGTAGAGAGGTGAGAAGGGACTTTGTCTCTGAGAGCAATCCCACTTAGAACTCAAGAGAGAGAATCTTGTACTATAGAGCTATGTACATTTCATTTACAAGCTTTTGTAACAGATGGGAGATGAATGCAGGTGACTTGTGGACATTGCTGTCTCCACTTGGGGAGTTCCTAAACACTACCTCGGGCATTCAAACCAACAAAGTTTTTTCCTTTTAAATTAACAGAGTTGCTGGGCCATATCTGCTAAGATTGTCCACTGTAACGATAGAATGGTGGGTTGATGTAGAAACCTCAAGACTTCCCTCAGCCCTACATGCTGCTCGGAAACTTTTTTGTAAGGCAAGGAGCAGTTGTTGAAGCTGGTAGTGAATGGTGTGCCTTTGTTTATCTGGTGTGATGTTTTTGTCCATAGCAGGTTGTGGTCCAGTGATTCACTGACTTCCAGGAAGGCATCTATGGAAGGCTTGGAAGTCTACTTGTTAAAAAGAAAAAAAAAATGTGCTTGTTTTTAACCAGGATGAAGGCATCTGGAAATTACACTGCACCATTTTCAAGCAACTACCTGGCAAGTAGGCCAATACCACTAACCAAGGTGGAGTTTCTATCTGGGACCTGGCCCTTGATGAGAAGACAGCAGGCTTCTCGACATTTCTATACTTCCTTTGCCTTCTCTTTGAACATCTTTTGCTTCCCTCCTAAGCACACATAGTGAACTAAACAGGATATTCAGCCTCACGTAATTCCATGGAGTGAACCTTGCCATACCCATTTCACAGATGAAGACACTGAGACTTCAAAAGCCTGAGGTGCTCACTCAAGGACACCAAGTTAGGAAGTCGAGGAGATTCCGATTATCTTCAGTCTCATTTCAGTTGAGTGCTTCACTCTGAAGTTCAGATAATAATAGCATCATAACTGCCCTATGACAGTCAAAAGAGATGATATTTGTGAGATGCTGAAGCTAAATACACATGTCAGATGTTCTAGTTGTTACTGTTAAGAAAGGGAACAACCAAAAAGAGTCCCAGGGCATCGTCAGGGGAAGGACTTTCAAACGCCTGTGAACCAGAGCTAGTCAAACCAACTGAAGACTTTCTAATATACTTTCTTGACAGTGCCTCATGAAAATATTAGAAATACTTTACTCAACTTTATAGACTTATAGTTAAAAAAGAAAGAAAGAAGAAGAAAGAGAAAAAATAGTAAGAACCCTTTATGGGCCATATTCCTATCTCAGGAGTGTGTCACACCCCAGTGTTTGGGGCAGAAGGCTAAAAACATTTCTTCTCAGGCTAGTAGTCTAGTGAGCCCCTCACATAAACCTGTCCTCTGCACTCTGACCTTGTACCTGAGACTTGACGTGGACTCTCCTGACAGGAGGTGTGTGCGTGGTTCAAGTGGGGGAGGAGGTCTTTCCTGCCCTCCTCCCAGTCAGCAGCCTCAGGGAGTCCACAGAACCCTGAGGGTTCGTACATAGACAGAAGTGCTTATAAAAGCCAGATGGAGAGTAAAGGGATCCAGGTCACTAGGAATAGCTTGGTAGAAAATGCAAGTTCCTGCCCTGGTCTCTGGATGGTATACCTTTTGGAGAGGCGGGAGCCTGAAAACTTAGAATTTGTACTTATAATGACATATTTTTCAAATTTCTTAGTTGAATGGCAACAACAGTTCCCCAAACAGAGGCGGTGAGATTGATAATTTTTTTTCCAAGTTAGACTTTGACAGAAAAAAAAAAAAAAAAAAAAAAAACTAAAACCAAAACCAAATCTTTTTGAGGCACAAACTTGTACCACACTTGAAAAGAATGAAATCGGGAATGGAGCCCCACAGAACTGCTTCCATCTCTTCAGTTGTCCTAGGTGATGTCCACCTTCTAAGCCCCAGCCTCTTCTCGAGAACCAGTACAGTCTCTGGCTATGGGTTTGGTTGAATCACAGAAGCAGTGTGGAAATCTGGTTCTCCAAGCTTTCTCCTTTGTCCAAAAGTAGGGAGCAGGTTTGCACCCCAAATATATGAACTGCCTTTTCATAAGGCTGCATGGAGGGGCTCTGTCTGCGAAGAGGAGGAGAGAGAGAGAGGACCCTGAGGTAGGGAGAGGTAGGGGGTGTAGACTGCGTTCCTCAACCTGCGGAGAAGACAAATCCCCTACAATCCCTGCTCACTTCTCGGAACCCCGCGCTAGTCCCCAGGCAGTCAAGGATGACTTCACCGTCGGAAGCTAGAGTCTCAAAGTTCTTTGCGTGAGGCAGAATATTGAGAATCGCTTTCAAGAGAAATGGAAGAGGGGTAATTAGTAATTAGGGAAGGAAAAGTGATAACACCATGGCAAGATTTTTTTTATAAATTGCAACTAAGAGAAACAAATTTGGACTAGCTTTTCGGACAAGGAATACAGTGGGTTCGTGAGCACAACACCCTGTCTTTTGGGTCACGTGATTCCACTTGGGGTTGCCTATCAGGTATTTGTTATGATTCATAACCGCAGCAAAATCATAGTTATGAAGTAGGAACAAAAGAATTTTATGGTTTGGGGGTCACCACACATGAGGAAGTGTATTAAAGGGTCGCAGCATTAGGAAGGCTGAAAAGCATAGCATATTGGCTTTCAGAAAGGAAAGCATGAAGAAAGGACCATAGAAGGAACGAAGAAAACAATCCCCATTTTATTTGTCTGTCTGTCTGTCTGTTTGTCTTGGTTTTAGTTAGTTTGCTTCTGACCTTATGTTTTGTTTGTTTGTTTGTCTTTTGTTGCATTGAAAGAATAATTCAGGTATTAACCAACAGCAAAAGAAGAGGCCTGTCCTGAGTTCTTCAGCATCGGAACATACACAGTCTGTGGTTCTCCACGGTTTCAAAAACAAAACTCTTTTGGGGGCTCTATTTGTTTGTCAAATTTGATTAATGGTGGACAAGGTCTATTCATGAACCAAAGACTGTTTCCCAGCAGTACTCAACAAAATAAAAAATAGTAACAATAAAAAGAAAACAACATTTATCGAATAATACCTTAAGTCAAACTCATTGATAAAATTAAAGTTTTTAAAAATTATTTTTAATTGGGTGGCTAAAACTTTACTTTCCTAATTTTAATCTGGAATTAGAAACTATAATTCACTTAAATGACTGAAAGTGAAGGATTCCTGCAAATCTTTCCTTACCAAGATGCCAACAGTAACTGATGATGAGGTTGTGTCTCAGAGATGCTGAGTCAGCCATGTTTTAACCCTTTCTAGTCTATCAACATTTGGAAGAATTATAAACAAAATTGTAGTTTTTGTTCTTTTATATTTCTCAAATATTATATTTATATTTTATATTTAAGATGACTTTTAAAGAAGGTAGGCTACGTATAGACAGGTGCAGACATACATATTTGTTTTGTGAAATAATCATTAAGTTTTTAAAATCTATGCCACTGAAGAAATCTTATATCTAATAAATTAAGACATTCTTGCATCCAGTTTCTTTTTGGAGAAATAACTACTTTGAAAGAGTAATTCAGCATTGCCTTTAACAACATAGAGGGTTTTTGTTGTTTACTTTTTAGTTTTGTAAGATGGAAGTTAAGGAAATAGGTGTGTGTTCATGAGTACAGAGGGACAAGGGGACAGTCGCTTGAGTTCTGTGTGTGACTGCCTCATTAGGAAGAGTTGTGTCGGATTCTGAAAGAGAGAACCAAAACCCTGACAAACTTACAACACCGGCCTGCTCTTCTGGATCATGGCAGCCTAAAATACCTCGAGGTTCCTCAGAGTCCAGATGTAGCAGTGAGGTTGTCAGTGGAAAATCAGCACGAATAAGGATTCTGAATCATGCAGCTTCAAGAAGCACGACCTTCCCCAGCCTAGCTCAGTCTAGTTATCTGTCTAGACATGCAAATTGAACTGAAGAGTGGAAGCAAGTATTCGGATAATTCAAAGGAGGGAAAATCTCAGTGGGAAAAAATTTGGGTAGTTGGAATTATCTGGAATGTTTGTCTTCACTGATCAATTCACCAGATAATTGCATTTTCCTGTGGTTTTGAAGACAATCAGAAAATCTGAGCCCTGGAGGAATTTTGTGAAAAGTTCCCCCTCTCGCTTCTTCCTCCGTTTCTCCTTCTCTTCCTCTTCCTCATTTAACCCCCGTGAAATATGTGGAAATACAAAGGAGAAGAAATAGTTTCTAAAATCAATCTTCTATCAAAAATATGAAGCCATTTTGAAAAGGGATAGGCAGATGTATTGGTAATGACGTCCCTCGCTTCCATTTTTCCCCGAAGGCTAACCTTCCAAGCATTTTTCTTTTTCAAGTGAGATGACAAGACTTAGCCAAAGAGAGGAAAAAAAAAAAAAAAAAAAAAAAAAAAAAAGACCCCTTAAGCTGCCTGTTTGCTGAGTGTGATGTTTTTGCAGTACAGACCATGTGGGCATATGTTCTTATAAATGCAACACTTTAACAAAGAAAAGAATTATTCCTTGCCTATCTAGTTCACAGTATGGCAGCTACTGATAAATCTTAAAATAACAGTCAAGCCATGAAATTATGAAGTTCTAAAATACAGAAGTAATTATATCAATTCTGAGCTCAAGGTAGAAGATTTTTTTTTCAAAATACTTTTGAAAACCCATTATTTTAAAAACATCATGATATGTGTTTTTTAATTCTTAAAAAGTAAATATTCACATATGATTAAACTGGATTACAAACTTCAAGGTAAAATCAGGTAGACTAGTGGTCCATTAACGATACCAGGTATTTAAATTACAGCATAATTTAAAATGCATTCATGATAGACATTGTCACTGCTGGGGCCTGTCCTATATCATCCTATAGGAAACTAGAAGCATAGTAGTTAAAACAGGAGAGTTTTGGGACTAGATCAAAGAAGCTTTATCTCAACAGTTGTTAAAATGTAGGTTTGTGCAATACATTGGACAGAATCATATTAATTGTATTATTTCTTTAAATAAAAGTTTAGGCACAAAATTGAAAAGACAGTTCCTCTACAAAAAAATTATGAAAACATTGTTTTCAAATATCGGATATGCTCTGCTGTTACCTGACCCTGAAAAGCAAAACTTTATAGCATTAACAAACTAACATAAAAACTAAAAATGAAACCAAAAATTAAATCCTCTTCACAATTCACTTTCCAGAACACACCTTACAAATATTTGAAAAAAAAATTCACAATGACATCCTTATGTATTTTAAGCTTTTAACCTAAGGCTGTGGCAGGCAACAGTCTGCCTTAATCACTAAATGCTAAGCTAATGGTCCTGCAGTAAAAATGCTTAACATTTTAACACATAAAAACACATGCAGCTGAAAATATGACTGCTCTCACTGTCTTTTCAGAATCAATGTCCAAGTAAATTATTCTAGAATCAACTGAAACTCAAAGCTTTGATTATTAAACACAATTTGGCAATCAATTTATAGTTCAGAAAAAGGCAGATAGAGCTAAATTTTTTTTAGAAAAGTGGTATGGAACATATTGTAAGCATATAAAATATTTTGTCATGTTTATGTAAATCTTATTTTTAAAGGGAGATAGAGATCACAATTTTATAAAGACTATGCTATCCTGCAAATTATACTGTTTAAATTGTTGCAAACTAGGAATATTTTGATGAAGGTCAACTCATCATAGCTCAGTCCAATTACTGAGTGTATAATTTAAAAAATGTTAAAAAGAAAAAAATCAAAACAAACATGTTGACATTCATGCTGTGATACTGTTTTATAAAAAGCAATTATTTTTCTCTCAATAAATTATTGACAATTTCTCAATTTTAAATTCTATTTTTTGATATTTTTACTTAATAAAATTACTGTATGTATTACAAAACTCATATTTTTACAACAGTTTAAATTCTTGATATTTAATCAAATACTAGCATTTGCAGTATTAAAAATGTCAATTTCATTAGTTGAAAATTTTATTTCCATAAAAAAGAAAAAAAATTATTAACAGAGGCTTTGTTGTTTAACATTTTCTTTAAAATTATGGAAAAATGTTGAATTTTAAATTGTGCATTTGAACCTGGTTTGAAAGACAAAGAGGGAGTAGAGATACTTCTTTAAAGCATTCTCTAAAATCTAAAAGCACCTTAGTAAGTCCCGGCATTTTCAACCATCTTAATTAAGCTCTTTTGGGATTTGTAATACAAAATAGCAGAACTTGGCTTTCGGTACCAACCATGTAGGTGATTTGGTCCTTTATCCCTCTGGCTTTTGTACCTGTTTCTTAGAATATGAAGAATTTGTTTCTAAATTCTAAATGCCAAGTATAGATTGAGGCTATGTCACATACTCATCAGTTGATTTGGAAATTTATGTTATAAACCCTGCGTCCTTCCTTTTAAATAGAAATCAATGGCAGAAGTAAAGAAACAGAAACCAAACAGCACATTGAAGTTTTGCTTTATTTTGTTTTCTTAAATTCTAAAACAATTATTTTTTTAAAAGTGGGGGATTTTTAACATCTATCTGATGCATATGGTATCTTAAATAATACTTTCAAAAGAAAACAAGAATATTTCCTACAAAATTCCCATTTATCAAGTCTTAGATTAAACTGAAACAGCTACAGCCAGCTATAATTTTTACCCAAAATTAATTAAACATAGCTCATGATCATATTCTACTAAACTAGTTATTTCTTTTTATATAGAACAAATGTTAATACATGCTAGGGGGTTAGTTAAAAAAAAGAGAGTAGCATTACGTGAGAAAGAGAAAGTATCACAGAAAGAATCAAACCAAAGAGCATTTTAATACAGTTTTATAATCTTCCAATCCATAACTAAATAGCTTTGTTTGCTTTACTTAATTAATATCACAATTTTGAAAGTTAGGGAGGGTCAGCTTGCTTTTAGAAGGTGCCAGAAGATTGTATGAGTCAGCTCTGTCTCCCTGATGTTCACAGGCATCCAATTGTTAGGCATTGAACAAGCAGCAGAGCCCTGTGTGTTGTTGGAATTTCACCGGGACGAGCTGACACTAAACAGGCACAATGGTTGCTTTTATACTGATAATATACACATTAATATCCTGACATTTAAAAAGCATTAGAGATAAGCCCTACTGACTTCTGAACTTGGTATCTACCTCATGAAGTGCTCTCCTAAGGTACCATGACAAAAATAATTACAATAAACTACATTTAAGAAAATAATTGCAAACTTGTATGCAATAAACTACAATAAAATAAATATTTTAAAACATACCCATTTTAGATGCAAAAATGTTTATGAGTTAAAATAAAAGTAACACAATTTAGCAAGAAATTTTAGTGTTACTTTATTTAAAAGGAGCAATCAATGAAAATTAAAATGGTATTTTACTATTTTGTTATAGCTTACTGCTAGCATTCACTATATATTAAAGATATTCTGTAAATGATGATGTTAAATCTGGGTCCATGTAATTTTTAATTAACTTTGAAAAACTTCCAAATTAAGAAACCTGTCCTTTGCTTTCTTAAAGTAGAATGGCATTAGTAAGGAAAGTTTAAAAATGCAGTTTTTCATAAAATAAATATTCAAATGTTTAAAATGGCATTTTCTCTAGATCCTGATTGAATATTCTTATCTAATGCTAAACTTTAAAGTCTTGATAACTATAAATAAATCTTTTAAAAGTTTTGATTTTGAGTAACATTATAAATCTTTTGTCTTAAAATATTAAGGCATTACTAGGAAGAATTCAAATGTACTTGAAAAACATTTTTTTGTTCTCAATATAAACAGCAATTTGATTCCAACCCTCAATAGTAGTCCCTGAATTTTTGTGCTTGTAATTTTTTTTTTACAAAATCTACATAAGAAACCTAAAGTTATGGCTTAGCATATTTTATATTGTGCCAAGAAAAATGAGCGACTAATGACTATTTTAATTACTAGAGAAAATTATCTCCATATTACTGAAATTTACTTTCCTCTTATAAACAATTTTTTCTTTATTTTCTGTTGGCTTCCTGTGTCTTATTTTTAGAATTATTTCCCACTTTGCTGAAGGACTTTCTATTTGTGACCCACTCAAAACAAAACACTTGATTTAAGCATGCCCGATACCTCTGTTGTCAATCTTGTTTGGCAATGCCCAAATCTTTTGCTCTCCAGCTGTTATTTAAAAACAAAATAAGAAAAAATGAAATAAAAACCTTGACCCCACACATTAAACCCTCGGGCCTCGACGGCTTTTCCTGCCACTAATGATTGTTTGTTTGAAGCAGCATTTTTACTTCTCAAGATTTATCAAGCATTCGGATGATTTTATGCTCATAACTTGCAGGCAGAAAATAGCCAGCAATCCAAAAGGATTTTGAGCAGATATAAATGTTAAAAGTGACCAAGATGACCACAGGTTTTGGGTTACATTTGGCTGGGTGAATGTTGCTCAAGAGGGCTGTGTTCACTTCCTAGACCTCATCAGCAATGCATAACATACTTATCATGAAAATCTTACAATGAAACCCAATATTCTGTATGCTAACTTAAAACTTCAATTTTAAAAAGTACATTTTTAAAAATCTACAACCTAAAAACAGCCCCCAAATTTAGAAATTAACGTGCTTCTGTATTCTTAGGTTCTGATTGGTTTATTCTAATACTTTTTGTAGCTAAACTGTTATGTGACATTATGCTTCTGATCAAGTCTTCCTAAGCCTCTCTTAAAAAGTTTAGCAATATCAAAATTATACAATATCCACCATGCATGTAAACATTATTATCAGTTGTGCTTCAATTTAAAAAAAAAGAAATTAATTTTAGCTCAGTATGATGGTATCTGCCTGTAATCCCAGCACTTAAGAGACTGAGACAATACAGATCAGGTTTCTATCTCAAAAACAAAAATCCACACCATAAAAATAGTGCTTCCTAAATTTGAGAAACTCATCTAAGTAGTTTTCAGTCAAGCATTGTGGACTTTACAGCATCATTTGACTGCTTAGTCTAAAGCATCATTGGACATTAAAAAGGTTCCTTGCATTGGCTGATGACACAACTTTACTGAGTTTCTAGGTTAGTCATTAGTACAATACAGCCAATTGACCAAACACAATCCCTCTAGTCTTTACGAGTTATTTTCTTGCTGGCAAATGTGATAGTTCATTTACTCCAGCTAGGGCCTTTCTGCACAGTATTCTTATTCCTCTCTACACAATATGGGAAGGGGACGTTTACAATGACGGAATCCCTCTGCATTGAACAAAGGAGACTTATTGGCAAAATACATTTTTTTAAATACTTATCACTGTTTTTCCAATGCTCAGTGTCAAATTATTCTTATTGGGTTCTATGAAGGTTTATTATTTCAAGGTATGGCCAGCCCGTATTCTTTTTCATGACAACAGTATGAAAATTCATTTGTTGAAATGTGTCTTTAGAAAGCTATTATTACATTTGTGTTTGCCCATGGCATTTGTTGGGTTTTCTAGGATTCTCACATTTAAATGCATTGAATGCCCCCAACCAACAAAGATAATGGTGGATTATCCTAGAGTTTTTCAAGGGTAGGGGTTAGAATTCTGGCTGTCTCGTTCGTGGATTGCTCAGACTTTCCTGGTGAATTCCCCTCCTCAGTATCCTCAAGATGTACGTGCTTAGCCTCAGGCTCACTGAACTGGAGCAATCACCTCATTTAATGAATTACAAGTGACTGCAGCTTCCATTCTGTATTACATGACCAAATAGGAAAACCCAGAAGGTTAGACTTCCAGACATGGTGAAAACTTACTGTTTGGTCTAGAAAGGAATTTATAAATCAGTATGGAGTCCATTCTTAACTGTTAGGCAGGGGGAATGTACCATTGGAATCATGGTTTTCAAAGTAGCCATTTATATTTACTTTGATCTCCAATTACAATTTTTTGTTTTGTTTCTTCTTTTTTATTAAGATACTAAGGAAAATTATTCAAAAAATCAGCAGTGCAAACAGGGGTGTTGAGTTTGTCCATTGAGCTAGTCATTCTTCTCTGGTGGAGTTCTCTCCTTGACCCAACATGGTTATAGGGACTGTTTTCACATCAGCTGAAGAACAGCAACTCCTTGACAGAAAATCCAACTTTGTGTCTAGGTCTGGCAGTGGCTTTTGGTGTAAGTTTCCTTACTGGCTTTTTTTTTTTTTTTAAATCTAGATAATAGCATAAGTATTCTGTCCACTCTCCCCCCAGATGGTTAGTAACCTTGTCACATGAGGTGACATATAGGCAAACATTTTGGAAAGTTAAAATTGTGATGCATAGATAAACAAGCTGGAAGAGAAAGCTAGATCTTCAGCTCATTCGTGTTGCGACTTTGGGCAAATCACTTCCTTTCTCTGAATCCTAGCGTTTTTATTTACAAAATGGTAAAATTGAATGAAATGATGCTTAGGACTTCTTGTAGCTTGGACAACCTTTCATTTGAGCTGATGGTGGTTGTAAGGACAAGGTGCCATACTACATTATAATTGGACATTCTTTCTGAGTTCAGGTTAATGCTTTTCATCTTTATTTGCTTCTCATGTGACTGGCTTCTCACTGATACTGTCCTAAAAGAGACTTCAGAGCATGACAAGATAAAGTACCTTTAGGTGTCTGAGATTCTCTCTTATCTTAATTTTTAACAGTGAGCTTATGCTGTGTGGTGAGGTTAGCTAGCCAGTGCCCTCAGCTTCTGAGTACCTGTGAAGTTCATCATCTTTCAAGGACTTAACTCTGTTGCTTTTGTCATAAAAGAGGTGAAAAGGATAAAGAATTGAGGTGGCTATTTGTGCTGCTTTCATTAATATATCATCTCTTTTTAAATAGTTTTTAAAAATTAATCTTTTTATTTTGTTTTGTTTTGAGGCAGTGTTCTGTAGTTCAGGACAGTCACACACTTTCTATGTAGGTGAAAATGGCCTTAAACTTCTTTTTGTCTTACAAAGTTGGAGCTCTTGACAGCTTGGATATATAGCTTAGCTCATATGGAGGTTAAAGTTTGGTCATTGGAAATCCGAGAGTGATGGTTTAGCCAGAGAAAAATGGAATCTGCGAGGTTTTCTGAGCAATGCAGTTCGGACAGAAGAGCTCTTGGGCGCCTCTTCTTAAGTGTCTAACAAGAAAGCTCCAAGTTAGCAAGGATCTTCCAAATGTTCCCTTCCAAATTTCTTAAGGTGTCTTCTCCTTTATCCTGGACATGGCTGATCCTAAGGGGCTGCAGAGAGGCTCCTGTAGATCCAAACATGAGGAGAAAAGACAGAGTAAACAACACAGTGAGGTCCTGAATGAGAAGAACCAAAAGGAAGAGGAGGCGACGAAGAAAAGACGAGATCCTCCAACTCCTCTCTTCCAGTACTTCCATTCCCTTTGTTGCTTTATTCCCTGTGGAGCCTTTAGCAGCTCTGGCCAAAGATATGCTCCAGCTGTTGCAACACGACCCAGATCCCAATAGAAAGGCTTTGGTTTAGAGTTGACTGTCTGGTTTTTTTCTTGTTGATTTGTTTGTTGGATTATGTGCTGGCCAGCCTTTACTTTCTACTGACACTGGCCGGCTCTTGCCCATCCCTCTGCTCTAACAACAGCTGGATTGCTCAGGACAATGAAAGGCATTTTGTTATTGCCCTTAAGTGTGTGAGAAAGGCAGGGAAAACGTGCTCAGGGTTAGGGACAAATTTTCATATTCACGTTTTTCTATAAAAAATTGTCAGAAAGTACAATTCTTGTGTATAGGTCAATTTGTAGAGTGCTTGTCTAGCATGCATGAAACTCTGGGTCCAATTCTTGGCACCACATAAACCAGGTATAATAATGAACATCTGTAGCCCCAGAATTTTGAGGTAAAGGCACAGAAGATCAGAAGTTCAAGATCATCCTTAGCTTATTTAGGGACTCTGAGGCCAGCCTGGGCAACACAAGATCCTGTCTCAGAAAACAAAGGTACAACACTGCCTCTTTTCATTTGGGTAGTTATTATTGCATGTCCCTGGTTTATACTTTGGCAATTTCCTCTTTTGAGGTTTAAGGCAATCCAAAAACCCGAATGGTGTTAGTAAGTCATTTAACCTCTCTGCTACTCATTGACAGTGGGCATAAATTGAGTTAGATGCTCTCCAAAGATTCTTCTTACTTTAGGACTGATGTATATACCACTGGGCATGTAGAGACCACAAGTGAGTATTTATCAGATGAGTAAGTGATGCTGCTGACATTCTATCTCCTGGACAGCAGCATGTCAGCTAAGGATGGAACACAGAGCAGTTCAGATTGTGAACTTCATCTTTAGAGGCATCTTAAAAAAATCCTTCTGTGTGTGTGGGGGGTCCTGTTTTTTGTGGCTGTAATTGAGTGATGGCAGGCTGTGTCCGACTAGTCACCTGTAGGGAAATGTACACAGCCCATCTGTCTACTTAACCTGGCATGAGGTACTACAGACATGATCAAGATGGACTTCTTATATTTTAGGCCATCAGGGATCTTGTATAGGATCTTTTCACTGACTTGTTCGTCATTATCTTGCCTTCGAGTTTTACTCTGAAAAATAACCAACAATGAACTTAAATATTAATTTTTTCCTAGAATATTCTTTGTGACTAAAGGAAAATATTGAGGACTGTCTTTAAATTCTGGTTGCCTTGTTTTTCTGTCTCATTTTGGCCTTACATATTTTTTGTAGATAAATTATTTATAAAAACATAAGCATTTATACACATTTATTTCTGTATATGTGAATCTAGGCATGTTGCTGTGTTGCTTGGAATGATGGTAATAAAAAGCATATGCATCTGAAAGTTGAAGAATATACTCAATTCTCATG
Organism: Phyllotis vaccarum; assembly: GCA_033318265.1. Classification (NCBI taxonomy): domain Eukaryota; kingdom Metazoa; phylum Chordata; class Mammalia; order Rodentia; family Cricetidae; genus Phyllotis; species Phyllotis vaccarum. Next base: position 124,031,667 of record JARWLC010000001.1, on the reverse strand, counting down.
CCTTCAGAAAAAAATTTTACTCCAAGCCTGTATTTTGGATCCCTTGCTTAAAAAATGTTTTAAAATATAGCATGGTTGCTTTTATTATAATGGAATAAAGAAGTAGTTCTTAATATACCCCCCATAAAATTTTATTAAATATAAACAAATAATAAGTGTGTTCCCTTGACTCATCAATCCTATGTAATCACCCTTTAAAAGAAACCACATAAGATGTCTCATGGATTCTTGAAGAAGGTAAAGGTTTTAAGTAATGTTCCTGCCCTAAATGACAGGGAAGAAAAGCCTTTAAGACAGCATCAAGTGTAGATATGGCAAAGCTCTAGTTTGAATTTGTTTGTTTTTGAGAAACCTCGTGTGTAAGAGGCTTTAGTGCATCATAAAATGAAACAAAAGGAAAGGGGAGAAAACTGTGATTGAAGAGAAAAAGAAATCTTAGGATTCTGTTTATACCTCCTTCTTCCTCTCCCTCCCTTCCCCCCTTTATTTTCATATTTTGAGTTGGGATCTCTCTATATAGCCCTGGAACTTACTATGTAGATCAGGCTGACCTTGAACTCATGAAGATCAATATTCCTCTGGCTCCTGAGTGCTGGGACTAAAGGCATGCCACACTGTGCCTGGCTATGCCTCTACTTTCTACAAATGGATAAAAGAACACTTTTATTACAGTGTCTATACTGAACAGTACTTAAATTTTATAGTTGATCAATTTCTAATCCTACCTACCCTCTACCCAACTTTAAAGTTACCCAGTTATTTCATCACTATGGATTCTAAGAATACCTCGTTTGATGAATCAATTAAATGATTAAAGGTAATGTAAATTTAAAAACAAATTTGAGATTCAATGGATTTGACTTTGTACACCATCTTTATATGTTGTTTAATTTGATCACATAGACCACTATTTAATATTAGGGAAACAACCCATTAAAGCCCATGTGATTCTATTTGGGGTTTGTGGTCCTCTTTTTCTTTCTGTTTGCTTTGTGTTAAACACTGATTAGTGAAGGAAACAATCTATTTGAGTTGGCACAGGGTTTTTTTTTTTTTTTTTTTTGTCTATTTCTCATCAATGTATGATTCAAGGACTGCAGACAGGTGCATGACTGGATGATTTGCAGGGGTAGCGAGCAGATCTGACAGGGTGCTGATAGCTGGGCAGAACAAGCTAGAACATTACTGTGGAGCTGGTTTCTGGGTATTTCATTAACAGCAAAACAGAGGCCTGGGCACCTTATTGAGGAACTCAAATTCTGAATTGAAAGATTAGAATTATTGTTAATCAAGTAGGTATAATGATGAAATTGTGGTTATGTGAAAAAGATCCTTCTTTTTATCATATAAAACTGAAATTTGGGAGAAAATATGATTTCTGTAATCTCGAGTATTTTAGTGAAAAAAAAAAGACAATGAGACAAATACAAGAAAATGGTAATTATGGATCAGAGGTGGTGTATGCCTGAGTGCTTACTATACTGGTTCTAGGTCATTCAATAATATCTGTAATAAATAGTGAAAAATGTTAAAAATCTTGAGATCTGCTAGTTTAATACTAAAAATGCTACATTACCTACAAAATCTTGTTAGGATGACATGTTATGGACATAGACAAGACAGTACTTAGATTTAAAGTTTCTCAGGACTCAATAGCAAGGCATTAGTTCTTAGGAGACTAGTAACTTATAAGCAGGTGTGTAAGAAAATTTTGTAAAAAAAAATATTCGTTTTATTTTTATTGCCTTTTTAAATTATAAAAGGAAATTTGTAAGAGAAGCATAATAGACCCCAAAAGAAAAAGAAACAAACCAAAACCAGAAAATAAGACTCATTTATCTTTCCTCAGTTAGATACTGGGAGACTTTGGAGTTCTGAATTGAGAATTGTGGATCCACAGGTGAGCGCTTTAGAGGGAAATTCGAGTAGCCACCCAGGTATGGTGGCACTCCTGTAACTGTAGCGCTCTGGAGGCTGAGGCAGGAGATCATAACTTTGAAGCCAACCTAGGCTACACAGTAAGATCTGCCTCAAAAGAAATAAGGGGATAAAGAAGGGAGGAGGAGAGGTAGCTAATATCACAGAAGAAGTCGAGTGACAGTCTAAAGGTGGTCACATGACCTCTGAAAAGCGACTGTGTGATGATTTGGCTTATATTTTAAAGTAGCAGAATAATGTGGTTTTTAAAAGTTCTTCTGTGTTTTACATACTTATTAGTACAGTGGTTATGTTCTAAACCATAGAGCTATATCACAAATTGTGTGTGTGTGTGTGTGTGTCTGTCTGTCTGTCTGTCTGTCTGTCTGCTGTCTGCCATGAAGAAACATAAGCACTTCCAAAATAGAGGGTTATATTGGGGTAATATTTGGGTGCCAAGATTGAGTGGTGCTGATTCTTTTCTGTAACAAGATGCTGCCCAGACTTACAAGATTAAAAATATTAGGACTGGGTCTGTTGTGTAGCTCAGTGATACAGAGTGCAAGCTTAGCATTTGCAAGACTGCTTTGGGGAAAGAGATGTTACCTGCATAAAGCTGAGGCAGGCAGGAAACTTCCAAACCTCACTTCTGTATATATAGGGAAGACGATGTGTTTCTCTGGCTACCTGTTTACTTTTCAGCTAATAAATATAAATAGATCTTACTTTGAAGTATTTTGCCTCTGGCAAGAAATGGTTTCATAAATTCAAAACCACCATTTGAAAAGACTTTAAACATGTCCTCAACATGCAGATGCTATCAATTGATCTGAGGCTACTGGTAATCTTGCTCTTTCTAAACTGTTGATCTGCTGGTAGCAATGCCTCACTGCATGCTAGAAATAAAGGAATGAGGGATTGCATGCTTGATTCCTTGTAAGTTGCCTTTTAACAGGAGAAAAAGTGTAGGTTAAAAGTCCTGGGCTAAGAAACACAAGATAGGTGCTGTTTTGAGTTTTAAATTCGAGTACATCTCCCAAACTATTGAAGCATTAATAAATTGTGTTTTTCATAGAGGAGGAGCTACATTACCTCCAGGTTCCAGTCATAGGTTTGCCACTAATTACTGATGTCAGTGTCTTTGTGGGCAAATTGAATGACCCCTGTTAAGTACTACGTGCTGCCTTGTCATCAAACACCTTAGTTTCCAAGGGAAGAACGAAGTTATTTTTATAGTGATTGCTGTTGGTTTCTTGGAGAAACAAATGAATTAGTTTGAAGGGGAGAGCAGGGCAGGACTTACTGCAGAGAAAAATGGATACTAAATTATGATCCAAGAAAACTTTGTCAGATGTACAACATTTATCAACTGCGTGTGCGTGTGTGTGTGTTAACATTGTGAAAGTTAAATAATGTGTAAGGGAGAAATGAAATATATAAGTAGCACCATGGATGGGGGGTGAAGTTATATCTAGAAGATTCAGAAGATTTATTTTGGTTGATAAAAAATAATTAGCAAAACTGACCTGAAATGCTTTCCTCCTTGTCCTTATAGGATCTCTGGTGGAGCTACCATAGGTCTGGGCTCTGTGGAATTCGTCAGAAAGTAAATTTTCAGTGAAGCCTTTTGCTAAATCATCACCATTTTGGGGGAAGGGGAGGCAGAATGAAGAGAGAGAGAGAGCAGGAACACATATAGAACAAAGTCCAAATGTGGGTGCTTCTGTGAAAATACTCCAGTTTCTCTGGATCATCATGGCCACTTATAGAATGTTAGAGCTAAATGGGACTTTGGAGCTTGTCTGGTGCAACCCCCTCATTTTACACTTTACAAGAAGATAAAAGCTTGGTGAAAACTGGCCAGGATTGCAGGACAGTAAAACCAGGGAGGCTGGTGGTATGCTTCCAGGGGATTCTAAGTGAGGAAGAAGGGAAGTGTGTGTGTGTGTGTGTGTGTGTCTGTGTGTGTGTCTGTGTGTGTGTGTCTGTGTGTGTGTGTGTATGTCTGTGTGTGTGAGGGTGACAGGAATAGGGATTCTTCCTTCAGAGTGATGTCTAGGTAGGAGAGCATAATAGAGAAGTAGAGAAGGCGGGTAGGTGATTTTGCCAAATTAGTTAAAAGAGAGACGCAATTAAAAGAGGGATTTGGGGAGGGGCATGGGGGGATGGCATGATTTTATGCTTCAAAATTTTAGGTTGGATTTGTAGTTTACATTTAGAAGTTAATAAGGGAAACTCTGGTTATTTCTAGGAATGTAGTTTCTTACATGGAAAAGAAGGTTGAGGATTTGGCAGTTCTGCTGGATCAAGCAAATAAAGGAATCATTTGCAGCTGGTGCTGGACCTGGTAAGTAGTTCACACTAATCTGCTGCTGTTTAGGACCAGCCAGCTTGGCTTTTTAAATAATCACTCTTAACGAAGTGTATGCTTAGTACTTTGCTTTACATTGCAGACTGTCTTGATAGAAACTAATGAGTCAGATTAGTGTGGCTTGGAGTCCCGAGCAGCAGACAGGGCAGGAATCTTTTCAGAAGGTTGGGAATGCTTTGCCTAGTTTCCTTTACAATTATGCTGGCCATGGCTGGGTTGGAGGGCGTCTTTCGGAAGGCTGAAAGGCTCCCTACTGTGCCTGTTCCCCAGTTACAATGGCATTGGGTTCCTGAATGAGGACCAATGTGCTAGTATGCTTGCCCAGTTTGTTTTCCTGAAGAAAAAGAAGCTGTTCTTGCTAAGGATGAAGCAGACAGAGATGAGGTTTTTGTGACTCTGCACCCACTTATGTCTTGTTCTTTGAAAAAAACCATTTACCTGCTATATCTGTAAAATTTTTAAAGGAGGCTTTTAATTTGAAATTTTCTTATTAAAATCAATACCATTGCATCAAACTTACTAGTTTTTGATTGGCATTGTGCAAAAGTTTGGGACTAATGGAAGCTCTCCATATTGTACCCCTTCCCCATGGATAAGGGTAAAGCCTATCTCCATTGCAGGAAAATGGCTGGAGAAATAGAGCTGAAAATAAAGCATTTGGACTGTGCCTTCCCTGTCTGCTCTTATTCTAGGGTCTGCTTGTTGTGCTGGGTAAAGGAATCAAGTTAGAAATGAATATATCGAAATGGAGTGTGGCTTAGTGTTTACCTTCAGCTTCTCATGAGCCTGTAGGTAACAGAAGTAGAACCACTTAAATTGTGATTTGGTGGAGAAACTTGATGGTTTATACTGCTTCATCCAGAGGCCTAGGCTGGGCCTCTGAGTGGCCAGCTCGTCTACCCTTGAAAAAGACTTCTGCTGTGCATATGCAAAATTATTTCATAAAGACCACATTCTTTGGAAAAAGTTAGCTGGAATAATTCAAGGTTGCAGAGAGTGACATGTAGGAACAGCATTTTTTCCCCCATGTCTATCTATACAGAATTTGCATATCTAGATTGCTCTTGAAATATCTAGGCCAGTGTTGAGCAAGATACCATCTGTGCTAGGCAGGATCAAGGTTGTGGTGGGCATTCTTTCTGGAGGTCCTATCCACCTGTGCTCTCCAACTTCATATATTCATCTGTGTGAGACCCCTCAAATGGAATGCCATGGCAGATAAGGGAAACAAGAAATTGCCAGAGATTGGAAATTGGTTATGTTCAGAGCAGGAAAAAAGAATCTTAGCCAGGCCGTATTTTATATCCAAACCCCCGAACAAAATTAGGCTATGCCATCAAGTTTTAGGGGAGGGAATTGTTCAGCAAAATTTGTAGTTGTGTTTTTATAAAGAAAGAGGAACTGATTGGTGTATGGTGCAGTTGTTTGAAGGAAAGAATGACGAGACAAGCCTTGGAAACATCATTTGGAAGGGGGAAGAGCCAACCCAGAAACATGATCGTTAACCTTGTCTAGAATATGTTATAACAAGCACATCCCAGAAATGAAGGAGGAAAGGAAGGAAGTAAAAAGTTTTCTGAACAGAAAGTTTTTTTCTTGTGTAGAAGGCAGGTGAGTTAGTGCTTACAAATTGAATTCAGGGAGAAAATTAGGGGTGAAAGAGATAGGAAGAGCAGCACACTTCTTTTTAAAAATCAAGTCAAAATCAAGGGATATTTAAGATATCACCATAAAGTGTGCAGTGTTTTTGAAGATGTCAATTTGAAGCAATTGATGTGGAGCTCAAAGGATTTTTAAAAGTTAGACACTTTAGACTTTTGGGTTTTTATTTCTTTTTCATTTAAAGTTTAAATCATAAATATTATGTTTTAAATAGACCTTATTATGTATTAGAAACCATGTGAGAACAGAGAGGGTTAGTTAATAATGAAATATAATAACAGGAGTTTAAAACTGTGTTGTTATGAGTAAGACCCTTCACTACCCCAACATGTTAACGGCAAAATAAAATACAGAACAACTGTAACTTTGAGGAACTGTGGAGTTGTGACAGGTTTGTGACAACATCCAAGACAGGATTTTAAAAATTTCCAGCATTAATTATGACATTTGTAACCTTTGATGTCTAACATTAAACTCAAAAATTCAAATATCCTTCAACCCATTATGATTTTTCACAGGGAAGAGGTGACCATAATCATTTACTAGATTTTTTAGCATTTGTTTGTTTGAATTTCTGTAAGATGATATCACATTTATCTCCTAAAAAACTGTGAGGGCTTTTTTTCTTTCTTTTTTAAATTTCCTTATGTTTCCTTTCTTTTTTTTTTCTGGAGATTTTGTTCTGAGTTAAAACTTTCCTTCTTTGGCTAAGAAGGTATTTTCTACTCTATATTTATTAGTTGACAAGGTAGCATTTTAATTAGAGAGTAAGAAGTAGCAAATACTTTCACTTTGCTAGTCCTGATTGATAGAGGGTAAGGGATTGACAGGAAGGAGGAATATTAAGTTAAATAAAAGGACTTAATTAGAAATTTTTTATTTAAAAAAGATCAGTTTCATGGTTAAAGAGAAAGAAAAAAAAAAAAAAAACCTCTTGCTTGAACTTTGTCATAGACCGCCAGTACAGATTCTCATGAGGAATCTTTGATAAGTATTTAAAACATGACAAAAAAGTGAAAGATATATTTATGATGCGAAGTCAAAAACAAAGAAGGTATTTTTTTAAAGCTAAATTATCCAAAAAATAAATGTTGACCAATTTAATAATAAAAATATTATTTGGATGAATTTAAAAGACAGGCACTTGCTTGAAAGTTAGGCCAAGAAATTCAAATAAGTTAAGGTTTGAGCAATAACAGAGGAGATGTTTAAATACATGCTAGGAAATAATTGTTTTAAAGGGTCAGAATATAAATATTAACAGTTTGTTTAATTTGTCAAAAACCTGCCCTTAATGTGTGGCCTCCTTTTAGATTTTGGTAAATATGTTACAGCAGTAATGTGAGATAAGAATAAATAGACTAATTTTTGAGCATATTGTAATATCAGAAATCCATTCCACTTTTACTAATATGTTTATTAGCACGGACGATATAATTTTCATGCACAAAAGCAAATATTTAAAAGCAGATACCTAAACATGCAGTTACAATAACTAGACAGACAGCTTAAGATTCTGTTAGGAATTATTTTAAAACAAGGAAGTGATTAAAGAAATTACACATAGAATTTTCTATAACTATAAAAGGCTGCATGTTTCAGATGCATTATCAGCACACATTTGAGAGGAAAAAATAGGTTTCCATGTTTCTCTTCATTTGATATATATATTCTCAAAATCACACAAGATATCTGGTAATTTCAAATATATTAATTCAGTTAAATGTAAGTACTGTGAAAAAATCTAGTAGTGAGTTTAGGTTTCAAAAAATACACGTTAAGAATTTATGTAGTAAATTTGAATTTTAAAAGATTGGTAGAAAATAGTAATTTTTTTGGCATGAAGTTAAAAAACTTTATTTCCACAATAAAATTGCTCTCTTCCTATAAAGATATTTTTATTAATACTAGATATGTAGTATAAGGTTTACTGTAATTATAAGTTATGTTGAGCTAAATTGTTTTTCAAAGAAATACCATGCTGAACAGAAAAAATTTAGAATAGTTTTCTGTTGGATTTTTTTAACATAAAGTTGTTAATACTATAATGAATTTTTTATTGTAAATTTAATTTTAAGGTAAAATATGACTGATCTAATAGAAAATATAGTTTCATAACCCTGAGAGGAAAGTTGGAAGCATAGATTAATATATGAGATCAGTTTCAATTCTTGTTTCTGAGCTCTTCTTATAAATCAAATACTTAACAGCAAGAGAATGACATACAAAATATGTATCAATTATTTATGTTTTGGTAGTTATTTAAAAATAGGGGGAAATGAAACTTTGTCCAGATAAATACTATGAAAGAGCTAAGTGAAAATTAGAAAAATATAAAATCTAAGATAGTATAACAAAGTAAAATTTAAAAACACACATATTTGTAATTCTTCTATTTTAGTATGTAGTGTAGCACTTGTTGTAATTGTTTATGAAAGTACATATTGAAATCAATAATAAAAGAAATGATTGATAAGAATTTTTCCCACTGCAGTTTACTAGATGTAAAATATATTAATAAACTAAGTAACATTAAGTAGAGAATCATTTAAAATAGAATTTGAAGAATTTTACTGACAATGTATTTATACAGCAGGGCTTTGTGGGGGAGGTTTTGTATGTGCTGTAGGATTTCTGAGTTTTGTGATCTGAAATTCATGATATACTTCGAATGCCCTTCCAAACTGCAAAATATGTCAGTAGAAAAGGTAGACATTGTGTACATTTTATTTTATATTTGGGAATAGGAAAAGCAGCAGATATTTTGGAAGAATGCTAGCTGTTATTTTAGTGCTTGAATTAAACCCCAAATAATTGCTTTGTCCCTAAGTCAGTTATCTGTCTAGGAATGCTTGTGCATGTACATCACAGACTTTTAAAGTTATATTGATTATATATTAATCTCTAAATATTGCTTTGTTAAACTCTACTGATATTATGGCCAAAATATTTGAAGGAAATGCGTTTAAAACTCTTACTTTTAATTCAATTGAAACAGACTTTGAAAAAGTTCATTCATGAATAAAATATGCAACTGTGCAGTTTCCAGAAAGAATAAATTCTCAGTATATTCTTAAAAATGTTATAATAAAAATGCTTGTTTATTGTTTTTTGGCATTTTAAAGCCAGGAAAAAACACGTATCAAATGCTGCTGATATTGATATTCTTTCTGTGGAGAAGGGAAATGTTGTTAGCAGGTGAGGTTTTTCTTCTTAAAATTTTAGCTTGAAATTGAAAATATACGTTGTCCACAATTAATTTTTCTTGTTAAGACTCATTTTGAGTTGCATAAAGTTTGTAAGTTAATGTGTTTGAAAAAAAGTGTTTTTATTAAATGAAGACATATAGAACATTCTTGCAGCTACAGGATGGTCTTTCTCTTGATTCTCAGAAATCTTTAAGAAATGTATTTTAAATTAAAATAGTGTTTAGTACAAGATTCTGTGAGATATAAAGATTAGAAAATGCCAAGAAAATTATAAAGGTTAAAGGGGAAAATAATCGAACCTAAATGTACCCTTGCAATAGTGAATAGTTGACAGTGTGACATCTCTGGAGATTAACAAAAAGTATTCTGCCAGGAATAATTTTCTGGGAAGCTGAGATTGTTTTTATGATAAAAGAAAGAGTCAAGATAGCGTAAATGTAGTTATTGGTTAAAAATTTCTAAGTTATTTTCGGATTGTAAGGGTTGAAAGTAGGTGCAACAGTTTGGCTTCAGGACGAGGCAAGGAGCAGGGATCGCCAGCCCGGGAGCCACTAGAGGGTTAACAGTAGGGCCGCCCGCTGCACTCTGGGAGTTGTAGTCCACGGGCATTGTGGGAGTTGTCGTAAAAAATCCGCTCTTTTTTGCTGTCATGGCCGCCTCCGAGAGGGCTATGAGAGGTTGTCTGCCTTTCTGAGGGTCTTGGGGGGCTGTCCGGCCTGTTAGAGTGCCACCAGCAGCCCTCTGTGGTGGCTAAGGGTCTGGCAATCTTTTACCGGGCGTGAACAAGCTGCCTCAGAGGGTCCATGCTGGGCTTGCAGTGTTTCCATGAGCCAGCAGGCCTCTGGGACCTTTGAACTGCTTGAGGGGGTCGCAGGCGGCCACATCCGAGTGGCCTGGCCTTCTGTGGTCTGTGCCTGGGTGTCTGGGTGTGCTTTCTGCTGATACGGTTTTGCGCTGCTCGGTCTTCTTGTCTTATACAGCACATTCTGTAATCGTGGTTGCTCAGAAGCGGGATGCCGCTGGGCTTTTTGCCCCTGGGGGTAGTGGAACTTAGAGAAGAGTGAAACTTTTTGGCAAGTTTGCTTATGTGGGTACTGTCTGTCGAGTTTGTTGTGTAAGATATTTCATGAGTTGTCAGCGTGGGTGCGGACAGATATTTGGCCTTTGCTTGTACAGAACTTTGTACTTGTTTGCAAGATTTGCTTGTCAAGCACTTGCACCTTGTGAAATTCTCTCCTGTTAGCATGGGTGTGTACCTAAATCTATACGAAAATCTCCGGGAGTGGTTTTTCAAAAAATGTTTGTGGAAAGGTATGTGTACAAAGCTGAAGTGAAAAGTGATGCCAGGATCATAAGTACCTTATTCTTTAGGGAGCAAGCCTCATTGGCTTCCTTGATGCTGAAAAAATTATTTGGATTCTTTTGGGGAACCCAGATTTGCTATTACCTGTGTTACATTTGGCTCACAATGTTCCTCTGCATGTTGAGACTTTGGTCTTTGGTATTGGGTCCTGTGAGTACTTGAAGCAAAATGAATCACTGTGTGTTGGCATGAAGTGGAGTGGTTTCAGAATCTTAGGGTATTAGATAACATGTATTTGCTGAGCATGTTAGTACCTGTCTTTCCTGTCCATACAAATTTGGGTCTCCGTGTTACTGCCAGTATGTACTTTTACATATATTCTCTCTGTTTCCATAATCTGGAGTTGTCTACTGAGTGAGGTGTGACTGGTCATGAAAAGCAGTTCCTAATAGCATTAGGACGTCTCACCACTCACATTTGATAAGGGATTTGTAGTACAGTTCTGATATCAATTTTTAAATTTAAAGGCAGTCCCGTGACAGGACAGAGAAAATGAAAAAATATGATGCATTGTGTTGTTATTTTGTAACATGCAAAAACAGTTCCTTTGCTTTGTGTGCTGTCACATTCATATATTGTTTAAGAAGGTTTTGATGTGTGTCTTAAGTAAGATTTTCCTAACTGTTCTCTTACTTACATTTTGTACCTGACCACTTGAATATAGTAGCAAAGAGAAAGAACTGGTTAGAATTATATGTGCAGTTGTGTTTAAAGTGGCTTCAGTTTGATACCCATGGACTCGTGTCACTTGTTACCTTGCTAGTCAGCCAGAATCCACCCTACAGCCCCCGCCTTGATCCTCACTGTTGTTATTTAACTCATTTGCCAGTTGAGTAAAGACTTAGAAATCTCCTTAAAATGATCCCTACTGTCCATTTTTCTTACTGTGGTGATGTTAGCACTGGTGCTGGCAACCTGGCTCTCTGTCTAGGAAGGCCAAATGTTCAGAGCCAGTGGGTTTGCAGTCATTCCATGCCGTCACATGTCTGTCACATGTCTGGTGTTAGTTTCCTTTGAAGGAAGTTACATTTACCTCTGATTTGTTAAATAGTGCAGGGAAGTGTTTGTTCCAAAGGTGCTTTGGAGAGGCGAGGGAGGGGTAAGGTGCTGACTTCAGTAAGGCTAGGGCTGAACTTAAATCTTTGTGTTAGCACAGAGCATTCCTGCATATTTATATAAGTAGATAACATTTCCCTCTGAAAGTGAGACGTATGTACCCCAGAATCCAGCATTTAATACCTAGAGCCTCTGTCAGGTACTGTGCCTTCAGCTGTTTGCATTCCAGTGTTGTAACTGCTTTGAAATGTTTACTGTGTTATACAGTAGCATAATAGTTGTTTCAGAAAAGATAGTAAAAACTCGCTTAAATTTTCTGTTTATGTATATATAAACATGCATGCTTGATAGATGTGCCAAAAACTGTCATTTGGAATTTAAGTTTTACATGACTTCACTGAAATTCCTTCTAAGCATGAAGTAATACCAAAGGTTAATTTATTTAGTTATATTTTTAAATTTGTGTGTGTGTGTTTTCAGAGAAGAGTCAGGGCAAATTGTGGAAGCTAGTTTTCTCCTTCCATCGTGTGGGTCCCAGAGTTCAAACTCAGGTTATCAGGCTTGGTAGAAACATCTTCACCCAATGAGCTTCCAGTGCCCCCAAAGAATACGTTTCTTAACCAGTATCTTAGAAACGTAAGGTTTAGAAAAATCTAGAGTCTTTCAAAAAGAAATATAGGATCTTGAGAGATAGCTTAGTAGCTAAGAACACTTGGCGCTTTTCCAGAACACCTGAGTACTTGAGTTTGGTTCCAAGCACCTACAATGTGCTTTTAACACCAGTTCCAGGGGATCTGATGCTTCTGGCCTCCATGGCGCCAGTACTCATGGCATTAGCATGTACACATGCTCACACATACATTCTTATACTTTTTAAAAAGAAATTCAAACTTTTTAAGATGTCGAAAAATTGCTTTTTCATTTTTCACTGCCACCAAAATGTAGATCAGGGTAGGAATATATGTCAGGCCCTTTGTAATATCTTGTTTTCGTGAATACAATGGTTTCCATTAATGAGAATAAACAGTTTATTAGTGTATCTAGAACCGTAAATGGTAAATATGTATACGCATATTTAAATGTGTGTGGAAGCCAGTTGATGTAAGATGTCTTTCTCCATCACTTTCTGCCTTACAGATTTAGGTAGGAGCCCTGACATGAACCCCAGAACTTCCTGATCTGAACAGTCTAGCTAGACAACTTCCTTTACATTCTCTCTCTGTCCCTAGAGCACTGGATTTACAGGCAGATTGCCTCATGGATCCTGGGTAATCCAGCCTTTGGTCCTTAACTTGTGTGTCAAGCACTGAACCATCTCCCTAGCCAGTCTGTGAATATTTGTGTCAAAACTGCATAACAAGATCATGTATCACCATTTAGAATTTGATTTTTAGTTTTCATTTGTAATTTTTGAAAAATAATTGGTCATTGCCATTTGTACACTTATATCTAGATTTCTTAAGTTTTTTGGCTTAAAAAAAATCTCAATACTCTTGTAAATGTGTGTGTGTGGGGGGGGGCTCTTGTGTGCCAACCATCACAGCACACCTATGGAAGTCAGGACAATTTGTTGGAGTCAGTTCTCTTCTTCCACTTTTATGTGGCTCTCACAGGTTGACCTCAGATCATCAGGCTTGTACAGCGAACATTATACTCAGTTAGCTCAGAATGCAACAGTCTGAATGGAGTGCATCACCAGCCCCTTCCTCTGGGAGAAAGGGATGCAGAGTTGTCCAGTGTTGCCTGTGAGCTGCATGCAGCCTTGGATAGGATAGCTATGAATGTGGCCCAACACAAAACTGTAGACTTGCCTGGTGGTGGTGCACACCTTTAATCCCAGCATTCAGGAGGTAAAGGTAGGTGGATCTTTGTGAGTTCGAGGCCTACTTGGTCTACAAGAGCAAGTTCCAGGACTACATGGAGAAACAAAAGCAAGCCCAAAGAACAAACAGAAAAACCTGTAGACTTACTTAAAACATTATGAGATTTGGGTGTGGGGGGTTGGCTCAATTGTGCAATTCTTAAGTGTAAACTTTGTAGATAACTGCACTGAATCACTTCAGCATCAAAAGTTTAGTCAAGCCTGAAGGTATATAAATGTGTCCATGCTTTCTCTGATACATTTTATTAGTTGGCTCTACCAATATGCTTTTCCTGGACAGAATTCATTAGTTTTGGTCTGCTGGACATTATTTATTATTATTATTATTTGAGACAGGGTTTTTCTGTGTAGCCCTGGCTATGCTGAAACTCTCTGTAGACCAGGATGGCCTTGTACTTAAGAGATCTGCCTATCCTTGCCTGCCAGTGCTGGTATTAAAGGTGTGTACCACCACTCTGGCTAAGGCCTTGTTTTTAAAAGGCAAAGTATTATGTAATTTTAATGGGCAGGATAGAGCAAACTAACAGTTACCTTCAAAATACTGTCTATAAATAAAAGCTACTGATTGGAGTTGCCATTGGTAAGAAAGTGAGATGGTACATAAGTACTACCACTTAAGGTTTATATCCTAGAGCTTCAGAAGCCTTCAAAGATCAGTTTGCTTTGTTTCTGCCTAATTAATTTTTTCATTCAGCTTTCTCTTTTAGCGCACTTGTGTGGTTCCGAGATTTAAATGAGAACTGGGTGTGGTGTCCCACATGTGATCCAGCTCTCTGGAGGCCGAGGAAAGATGAATGCCACAAGTTTGAGCTTAGCTTGGGTTACAGAGTGCATCCTTGTCAAAAACAACATTATTTTAAATGATACTTTATTTTTGGGTTTTTTTTCTTCAAAATCACGTGCTTTGGCTGCTTAAAAACATTTGTCATGGGAACATGACATTAATAAGGAATCTTGTCATTTTATATTTTTAAGCCTAAAAGGCCTTAAGTATTTTATTCTACTTAATACTTAAAATAAATACTTAAAAAAATGAGTCAGTGACTTTGTTAAGTCTTAGTAGAATTTGGTCTATAGAAAGAAAAGAAAGGAAGAAAATTCAGAATAGAAAGCTGTAGTTTCCTTTCTTGCAATGAAGACTTAGCACTGTGAAGGCACATGAATGGTTTGCTGGCTAAAGGACCTGCTGCACAAGCAGGAAGGCCTGACACATAAAGCTGGCCCCAGTAATACATTTGTACTAATGCTGGGATGGTAGAGACTGACCGGTGGATCCCAAGGCTCACTGACCAGCCAGTCTATCAGAAATTGTGAACTACAGGTTTATTGAAAGATCCTTACCCTGCCTCACAAAATAAGGTAGAAAGCTCACAGAAGCCTTTGTACACATGGAATCATATGGACAGGTGCACCTACACACACACACACACACACACACACACACACACACACACACACAGTATCTTTTCAGACTTCTTGCCTGACACTTAGGAAATAAGTACATTGTGGAAATTTATCAGAATGATGTAAGGAATTCTTGACTTTAGCCATCAAGATGGTTCAGCATAGGGGAAGGCACTTGCCACCAAGCCTCATGATTGGATTTCAGTTCCTGGAATCCAGATTGTGAGAGGATAGACCTGACTCACAGTTTATCCTCCAACCCCCCATATATGCTAAGATATGCACACACAAACATATACATGCTGATATATATAATATATTATATATATATATAAACAAAGTAAATGTTTAAATTCTTGAGTAGGCCTAGAGCCATGACTCAGAGGTTAAGAATGGGCACTGCTTTTTCATAGGATGGGAGTCTGGTTCTTAGCACCCACATTGGGTTGCTCAGGGTCTCCTGTAATTCCTTTGCCTTCTATGAGTACCTGCACTTGTGAACACAAGTTAAAATAAAATTAAAATACCAAATTCACAGTAGGGTAAAGCGGCCCTGCATGCTTTGCTAATCTAACAGTATTTGTAAACTACTTTCGTAGTTTGGTGGAACTCCCTATGACTGTATTTCTCCATTTGAAATTGTTTCCAGGGAGTTTTGGTTGGGTTTTTGTCTTGTTTTTGATGAGGAAGTCATATATTTTCAATAAAATTGTATTAAGAGTGGACCAGTTTGTTTCTATGTGTTTCATTACTGCCCCAGAGTAGAGTATGTGCAGTGTATAATGGGAAAGGGTCCATTGAACTAAAGGGTTAAAATGAAAATGGTGATTTTAAACTGTTCTGTGCCATTTGCTAGAATTATTTTTGGGGGGTCTGGAGAGATCTGAAGTTAAAATACCCCCTTCCAAAACACCAGAGTTTGGTTCCCAGCACTCACAAGCATAGCAGCTGCAGCTCTAGGGGTCTAAATGTTCTCCTGTGACATATGCAGACACAAAACCACAAATATTTGTTCAAAAATGAATTGCTTTCTGATAAATTTTCTATTTTGATATCCTATAACAAACTTAATTTTTAAATATTTACATAATGACCTATTCCCAAGTAAGAGCTTATACAGTTCATATTCTTATTCATTTTATTCAAATTTAACATTATTGTGTGCGACATGTGCGTGAATGCAGGCTCGTGTGCTGAGGTGCACATGTGGAATTCAAAATACAATTTTTCAGGAACAAGTTCTCTCTCCAGTACGTTGAGGAAAGATCTCTCTTGTTTCCATTGTTCTATGCTCTCCAGGATAGCTGACCTGTAGGCTTCTAACCCTGCACATTCTGGGGGAATATTCTATATTTTACAACAGATAACAATATGAGAAATTATATTTTATTTCTAAATTTGACAAATAACTAATATTTGCAAGAGCCAAAGAATACGATAGTCATAAAAATAACTAGAGGTCCAATAGGGACTGTCCAAGATTTTTAGATTTTAGTCCATTTTTAGAAGAGTAAGTCTAATGAGTTAAGAACAATAAAAATATGTGCTCACACTCATTAGTAGCAAGAGGAACTGAAATTAAAATGATAATATTCTTTATACTCAGTAGACTAAAAAGTTAGAAAGATGAATATTGGAAAATCCAAGGATTATGAGTAAAGTTGTAAAGCCATTCTGAAGACAGCTTGGCAGGATGTAATTCAATGAGTACACATATTGCTTCTAGGAGTAAATACATAAAGAAACAAATACAGCCAGGTGGTGGAGGCACACGCCTATAATCCCAACATTTGGGAGGGAGGCAGAGGAAGAAAGATCTTTGAGTTTGAGGCCAAACTGGTCTACAGAGTGAATTCCAGAACAGCCAGGGCCAGAGAAACCCTATCTCTACAAAAACAACAAAAAGTGTGTGAGGGGGAGCAAATACAATGATAACCATTACAGTGCTGATAACAGAAGCTTAAATCCAGCATGACATCCATCACTGGAGTTCTGTGGTGGGTATGTAGGTAGTACTATACACCTGGTAGATGCAAAAGAGGACCCCATATATTCACAATATGTGATACAGGAACTAGAAAGATGGCTTGGTGGTTAAGAGCACTGACTACTCTTCCCGAGAACCTGGGTTTGGTTCCCAGCACCTACATGTCAGCCCACAGTTGCCTACTGCCTATGGCTCCACAGATTCAACACTTTCTTCTGGCTTCTGCAGATTCTTGCACACATGTATATGTAAATAAGGTAAACATTTTAAAATATAGTGTCTAGCAGAAATAATAAACAATGGAGCTTATTATTTAATACTATCAGTGTAAACTTTAAATGTGAATAAAGTGTTGCACAAAAGAGTGCTCCAATAGATAGATCAGATACATTGGAACATAAAGGCTTATGGACAGCTAGCGAAGGAAAAGTATGGCCAATGATGCTCATTCTATTCCATGTAAAAATTGCTATGACCTTTACTGAGGGTTGTATCCAGTCCTTTAAAAATGCTCATGTTCTCACAAGAAACTGCTAAAATGGCACCAATGAAAATATAAAATTCCTGAAATCAAATAGAAAAAATAATACCCATGACTTGTGTGGAGAAACTGCGAAGAAGTTGCTAAGAAGAATGAGAAGAGTCCATACAACAGATCCACTGTGCTCAGAGAGTGTAGAACTCCGCCCTGTAAGGACCACAGCTTCCCTCACGTGAATCTAGAAAAGCCCATAAGCACTTAGTCAAATGCCTCAAGCTCTAAATATTTTAATAAAATAAAATAGCTGATTCTAAAATACACGTGGAAATTCTAAAACCCCTCTAGAGCAGCCAGGACAAGGGTGATGAGTTGGTGGGTTAATTCCTTTGAAACTGAAGTAATTAAGGCAGTGTGGTTCTTACAGGATGGTGGGTGTATAAATCAGTGGGTCACTTCAAAATGGAGATAGACATGCAACACCAAGAGATTTTCAACAACAACAACAAAAAAATGTGAAGCCAAGTCGGGAAGATTTTTTTCCCCCAGCAAATGCTGCTGCTAGAAGAGGTTGGTCCAACGTGAGGAAAAAGATCCCTGTCCTGTGCCTCATACTATATTCACAGGTTAACTTGATATGGTAGTACACCTAAATTGTAAAAGCTATTTTTTTTTAAATCTTTGAACTTAAATAATGCAAAATTTTCTTCAATAAGACACAAGAAATAGGAACTATATCAAAAAATAAGTTACGACTTCATCAAAGTTAAAATTAAAATTGAGGCTGGAGAGGTGGCTTAGCAGTTGGGAGCATTGTCTGATTTTCCAGAGGACCTGGGTTCAACGCCCAGCACCCACATGGCAGCTCCCACTGTCTATAACTCCAGTTCCAGGGCTTCTGATACCCTCACACAGTTGTACATGCAGGCAAAACACCAATGATCATAAAAAAAAAACCTCAAAATCATGTTTTGGTTATATTTTGTTAAGAATATGAAAGGTAAACCACACATATGGAAAAATACCTGATAAAGAACTGCTGTCCAGATTGTGAGATCCAGAAGTGGTTGATAGCATCAAGAAAACTGTTTTCCAGATACAACAGGGAAGGTGCAGTATGAACTCCCAAGGATTGTGACAGTATGCAGAAGGCCTTCCCAAGCCAGACAAAATCCCAGCATAGATAGGGTAGTGAGCAGGATAGCCCACCATGAGCTAAGGAGCTGTTGGCACTTGATAGCTGCTAGAATAAGTCACCTTTCTTCTTCCTTTCCTCTCTTCCTTTTTTTCTTTCTTCCTTTCTTACATGGTTTTTATTTATTTTTTGTTTTGGTTTGGTTTTTTGAGACAGGTTCTCTCTAATATGTAGTTCTATCTATCCTGGAACTTGCTATGTAGACCAGGCTGGCCTCAAACTCACACAGACCCTTCTGCCCAGCTTCAGAAGTCAGTTTTCTTGAATGGTGTGACCACATATCTGGGTATGCATACTTCCAAGAATGGTTGGATTTGATGGATTTTTAAAAAGGGAACTGAGGTTGGATTGGATGGGTAAGAAGTTAAGAGTAGATCTGGGAGATGGAGTGATTCATAAGATGTCTTGTATGAAATTCTCAAAGAATAAAATAGTTTTTAAAATATTCCAAAACAAAAACTCCTTTCCAGCGTATATAAAAGACTTATAATCTGATAATAAAACAGATAAAGGTCTTGTGTGAGGCACACACATTAATTTCAGCAACTCCGGAGGCACAAGCAGGTGCATCTGCCTGAGTTTGAAGCCTCCCTGGCAGGCCGGCTAGGGCTGCACCGTGAGACCTTGATTGACATACAGACAAGCCAAAGATGTTTTCTTTTTTCTTGATAATTTCCAAGTGTTCAAGTCTTTTATTATTTGAACATTTACAAAGATAAGTAGATTTCATGTGAGTACATTAATAGACATTTGTCTTATGATAATTGTAACCTTAATTCGGTCACATTGAAATCCTACACAGCAAGGCTGACTGACAGCATCAGGTAGCATGGATGTGGAATGACTGTGGCAGAAGGGCCCTAACACGCTGGGGACACTTGGTAGTTTCTTATAAAACTAAACAGTATAAATTCCCCCTCCCCCTTGCCTTTTAGTGTTACTAAAAGGAATTAAAAGTTTTGTTTATCCTTTGAAATAGGCTGGCTGGCCAATGAGCTTTAGAACCTGCCTGTCTTCAACAGAAACCTTTAGGTTACTGTAGTAGGAGGTTTCTGTCCCAGACTTTCCGACCTAAACTTAAGGTTTAGGCCCACAGACCCACAGAGCCGCAGGGACACACAGATGCTTACTATATAGTTTTAGGCTGATTGGCCTAAGGCCCAGGCATGTAACTTGCTAACTCTTTACCCTTCATCTAACTCATGACTCTTTTGAGGCTCAGTACCTTTTCTCAGAGCAGCATCGTTGTCCTCTGTTTCTTCTGGCATTCTCTCTGGCATTCTGCTCTGTGCTTGCTGTTCTCAAAGTTTTCTTAGTCTGGTAGCCCCGCCCACACTTCCTGCCAGCCTTTGGCCAATCAGCACTTTTTATTAAACCAATGGGTGGGACAATTATTTACAATGTAACAACATAATCTCCCACAGGTTACAGATTACAGATGTGCACGATGGGGTGGGGGTAGAGTTGCTTTTTCTGTGTGTTCTCAGAGGGTCTAAATTCAGGCTCTCATCATGTGGGCACACCACTAAGTCTTCTCCCCAGACCTAGTTTTTGCTTTTCTATTTACAAACTGGAAAAAATTAATAAACAATGTTTTTCATTAATAAATAAGAATTAAGTGGGATTTTGTGTTAATATATAAATATTTAAAGATACAGCACATCAATGTATAATTTTATTTCCATCAGAAATTGATAAAATTAAAATTTTAGACTCAAGTTCTTTAGCAACAAGATAGCTGATTTTCTTTATTATAAACCTATTCTAATGTATACAAAATTTTAACTGGTGTCATGCCCTTAATCCCAGCACTTGGCAAAAAGAGGCAGGTGTGTCTCTGTGAGTTCAAGGCAAGCCTGGTCTGTGTAGTGAATTTCCGGTTAGCCGGGCTACAGAGTAAGAGCATCTCAAAAAAAAATTTCCCCCTTTTGGTTTAAGACTTGGTTTATGTCTCAAAGCAGAGAGCAGATATGAAGTTTGAACTGGGCAGAGTTGTGATTAAATTTAAATGTGGAGTCACAGTAGATTGCCTGGGGGATGTAATGGACCAGGTGCCACATCCAGTGTGCAGGTAAATATTCCCATAAACTGCCATAAGGATCATTGAAGGTTCTCACCTGCAGGCAGGGAAAGAAAGAAACTATCTGCATGGGGTTTGAACATCCAGTCTGTGTGCAATAAAAGCTGGGAAGTTCAGGGATGATGGTCTCAGAATTAATGGTCTCAGATGATGCCCCTCTAACGTTGACAGACTACAACAGCAAGAAGGATCCTAAATGGCATCAGAAACATTAAAACAAATGGACATGTTTTTTTAATATCAGCTAAAATTTTAAAACTAAGAAGTATTGTTAGTAGATTTTGATTTTTTTTATTATTTTCTTGTGTGTATGTATGTGTGGTATGTGTATGCTTTTTAGATGGATGCTGTGGATTTAAACTTATTCTTTAGGATTGTGCAACAGGCATGCAAACGCATTGAGCTATGTTTTCTATGTACTTGCAAACTGTATTCAAACTCCTGATCTGTCCACAATCTTTGTTTTGCTCCCTCTATAAATTTGCAGTGAATTGGATTTCTATAAACAGTGCCTTTTCATATGTTAATGCAAACTTATCTCACCTCTTCTATGAATAAGAAATAGTCTTTGGGAAGTGAGTCTTTTTTTGAACATTATCATTTAAATGATTAAAATATCCCATTCATGAAATGCTAAATGAGTAATTTATTCAGAAGGACTTGGTGAAAATATTGACATTAGGCCTTTTGCTCTTCCTGTAACTCAGTAAAAATAGGCTCATTGCACAGGACATTCCCAAAGAGTGTTCATTTATAGTCTTAATATACACATATTAAGGATATACAAGGATAATGACATATGGAACTAGTCACCAATAACATAATTCCCAAGTAATATCTGAGGCAGGATATAGATTGGAAATAGAAACTAGTTCCCTAGAATCACTTAGGAATTTCTTTAGGGGACAGAGAGATGGCTTAGTGGTTAAAGCACTTGTGTAAGTAGGAGGCCTGAGTGTGGATCCTCAGCACTCATGTAAATACTTAGTGGGTGTGGTGGCCGGCCTTGGATCCCAGAGGGTGGAAAGTGTAGACAGAGGATCTCTGAAGCAAGCAGGCTGGCTAGACAGGCTAAACCAGTGAGCTCTGGGGTCAAGTGAAAGACCCTGCCTCATCATAGAGGGTGAAGAACAATCAAGGAAGACATCTGATGTAGACCTCTGGCCTCCACTCATACTCACATATGTGCATATATTTGAGGAAAAAGAAGTTTCTTTCTGGCTGAACCTCTGATTATAAGGTTTTATTTCCAGGTTTCTAACAGATGTTGTCCATGTGTTCTTGTTTTCTCTTCCCTCTGGATTTGTGTAACATAGGTGTGCAAAGCCCTGAGCAGGTTTCTCACTAGGGTCAGCTTTTAAGTCAAGATCTGGTAACCATATGGTGGCTCACAACTAGCTGTAATTTCAGTTCCAGGGGATCCAGTACTTTCTTTGACCTCCTAGGGCACTGAGCACAGACATGACACACATTCATATGTACAGGCAAAACACACACACATAAAATGAATTTTAAAAATTGTGTGTTTTTTAAGCAAAAAGAAACCTTGTCATAGAATGGAATTTGGGGACCTCATAGAAAGGGCCCTACGATTTGAGCACACACAAACACACGTGAAATTCAACACTATTGTTACAAATGATCACAGATTTGTGGCTTAAACCAACACCACATATTTATTACAGGTTTAGAGACCAGATTTAAATGAAGGTGTTTGAGCTTCACTTCTCCCTGCAGGTTCTAGGAGAGTTGATTTCTTTGCCTTTTAAAGCTTCAAACTGGAGGCTTCCCATCTTTGTTGGCTCCTGGGTCCCTTCTACACCCTCAGAGCTAGCAACATTGTACCACTCTGGACATTCTGCTGTCACAGCCTATTTTCTGACCCAGACTGGGAAAGCTTCTCTAACCTAAGGACCTGCAGTATTAAATGACAGCTGAATAACCTAATAGAATTGGATAACCACAAAAATGAGACTATTTTGTGGTCCTAAGTCTTATTATCTAATTACAACACCTTACATACAAGGGTTTAGATGTTAGGACAAGAATATTTTTTTGGGGGTGGGGGGATAACTATTCTACCTGACATGAAAAACAATATATAATAAAATTTAAAATTTATATAAAAATTTCCCCAAATATTAAAAATAAAGGGATATAAAGAGCATATCAGTGCATCATTAAGCAGATGCAGTTATTTTAGAGATAAATTTTAAAAAATATGCATATTGATAATATATTTCTGGAGAGGTAGGCCCCAAGATAATGAGAGAATTAGAGACCCATAACTGTCTTAGTCAATTTTGTCACTAAGTGACTGAAGTTGGGTGCTTTATAGAGAAACGAGGTTTACTTTGGCCACAGTACTGAATGCTCAGTGTGGGAACTGTATGATAGGGACCTCAAGCCACCATCTCCATGGCAGTGGAAACACATCAGCAGGGGCACAGGTGAAAGAGAGCAATAGCAAGAGATGAAAGGAACATAAGGCCGGACCAAGCAAAGAGATCTTGAACTTTATAATCCACTGTATATATATACTTATAGTATCACCCCTGCCACCCCCCATGTCTGTCTGTCAGTTTGTCTCTGGTTATTTTTTTTTGTTTTGTTTTGCTTTGTTTTGTTTATTGAGACAGGGTTTCTTGGAACTGAGACAGTCTGGTTGTCCTGGAACTCACTCTGTGGACCAGGCTGGCCTTGAATTCAGAGATCTACCAGCCTCTGCCTCTCAAGAGCTGTGACTAAAAGTATGCACCACCGCACCCAAACCAGCCCAGTCTCTTGAGACTTAATCTACTCTGTAGACACAAGTTTTGATTCATTCTAAGGGGAGTCCCCTCAAGCCTCCCTAGCTCTCAGCACCTTGACATTGAGATGAAGTTGTCTGCAAAGAACAGTTTGGGGCCAACTATCTAAATAATGGCAGTTGCTGTAGCCAACAACGTAACTCTCAGAAGCAGCATCATGTTAAGTGAAAATGCAAAGCTTTGGGGCTGGGTGGATATCTCACTGATGAAGCGTTTGCATGATTGAAGCCTTGGGTTTATTAATCTCTAGGACCACTTTGCCCCCACCCCCAAATCCTGAGGACTACCCACATTTGTGTTTGATGTCCATGTATGACTTTTTGAGGTCTGTAATAAATTGCTACTAGCTACTTGGCTTTTGTTGTGAAACTTCCCTGAGGAGCTGTTTACAAAAACAAAAACCAACCAACCAAGCCAAACCTATATACCCCAGATCTGAACTGCAAAGGTGGATCATAAAAAGACTCTAACCAGTTCAGATTGGTAGAATACATAAGTTTATTAGGATTACTTTCAGAAGCATGAGTGGTTGATAGTTATGCCACAAAGGTTCTTGCTCCTGGCTCACAGTACTGCTATTTTATATAGCTCACTGTCTACAGATAATCAATGCAAACTTGGGTTTAGAACTCTTTTAAAGCAGCAGAGGTGACTGCAAACTTGGGCACCATAAGGCAGGCAATATCTGACTCTGGGATTGTCATCTCTGTGTTTTATGTTCTTTTCTCTCTCTTTATTCTTATCAGAGATTCTGCTGATCTCTGCAATCACTTCTCCAACTGTGGGAAGATTGCTTCTTGTGTGCTACAGTTGGGTACATGGAACAGCTACAAATGATGACTTGCTACAAGATGGAGTTACTCTGGTTAGGCTTTGAAGGATTAGTAACACTATGTTACCAGAGTGTTCCGTTCAGAGCACCTGGGTCCTGGCATCCACAACAAAGGATCAGTAACACATCCATGGTCAATACTCCAATTAAAGAGACAATCATGACAGGAAAGGATTCATTCAATATGGTCTTATTTGGAAGAGGGACAAAGTGGTCCAGTTGACCCTCAACATCTATCTTTAGGGTCCCGAGGGTTAGGTTTAAATAGAAGGCAAGAAGTATAAATAACTAGGCAGTTCAAGTTAAGGTGTGGTTCTACCCATTGTTGGCCCGTCATTGTCTCTGCTCCAGTCTTTCCTGCAAGGTTGTCTGACAAGTTGTCTTAGGAGACAAATTCCCTTCTGACTGGCTTCACACTTCAGCTGATCGTTTCCAGTTGATATTTCAGGGGTGACCATTGTTTCAACAGTTAATAGTTCCTATTGGACCATTGTTCAACAGTCTCTTAGGCAAAAGAAGGGCACACACATGTCTCTTTAAAGTACCTTCATTCTTGTCAGGATAGATAGAACTTTAAGGAGATGAGTTGGTGGGTGAAGTGCTTGCTGTACAAGCATGAGAACTCAGTTCAGATTCCTGGAACCCATGTAAAACCTGGATGTTGTGACATACGCCTGTAACTTTAGCACTGGGGAGTACAGTCAGGCAGATCGCTGGAGCTCATTAGCCATCCAAATGTTCAAATTTGTGAATCCCAGGTACTGGGAGAGATCTTGTCTCAGAAACTAAGCTGAAGACCAATGGAGGAAGCCCCTTGATAACCCTTGGCTTCCACACATATACACATACACATGCATACCACAGAGAGATGGAGAGAGAGGAAATATATTCTTACAGCTTTGAACCCAACTATCCAAACTCAAGGTGTTGGCAGTGCTGCACTGTATCTGAGGGTCTAGCGAAGGTTTCTTTGCTTCTTCCTAGCTTTTGTGGTTGTCAACAATCTTTAGCCTTCCTTGGCTTGAGACTGCACCACTGTTCTCACTTAGCTTCTTTTTCTCTCTGCCTCCCTGTATTATTCCACATCTGACTTTCCGAAGGCTGATTGGATCTAAAGCCATCTCTGCCCAGTATAAACTCATCATAACTTTGTTGTATTAAGTTTCTGGCCTGGACTTTCCCACCTGGTCCCATGGCCCGGACCCACAGTCCCACAGAAACACAGGGACACATATTAATTTTATGCTGATTATCCTATGGCTCTGGCATATAACTTGCTAGCTCTTGCTCTTAAACTAACCCATGATTCTTAACCTGTTCAGCCATGAGGCTCTGTATCTTTTCTCAGAGCAGCATAGCTGTCCTCTGCATCTGCTGGTTTCTTTGGTGTCTCTGTGGCATCTCTGCCCTGTTCTTCCTGTTCCCAGAGTTTTCTTAGTTTGGTAGTCCTGCCCACACTTCCTGTCTGCCTTCTCCCAATTAGCATTTATTAAACCAGTAGGCAAGACAATTATTTACAATGTAACAACATAATCCCACTACATAACTTCTTATATTCTCAGAGACCATATTGCCAAATAGAAACATCTTTTGTAGGTTGGAGGGTGACTTCAGAGGAGACACACTGCAAACTATGACAGGTTTTTTTTTTTTTTGGGGGGGGGAAGAGATGCTGAGGTTGAGATTTGTTTGCTGGGGATCTATTATGGGGTACTCTGCTGTCTAGAGACAGCACCCGTACGAGAGCAAAGGAAGAAGGGTTAAGCTGAAAAAGTTGAACTGAGACCATTTACAATAGAAGCCTCAGACAATGTCACAGGGGTGCCGAACCTGGGAAGGCTTTTCAGAGGGCTTATACATAAAGCAAATAGCTTAGGCTCTTGTATAGCTGCATCTACTAGTCATGGAGTGAAAGTTTCCATTGCAGAGGAGGTGAAGTAGCTCCCCTGGCCAAGGACAATGCTCATTGAGGGACACAGCCTTCAGCAACCAGCACTCTCGATAATGGGAGAGTAAATGTAGTTCTGTAAGGAAGATCTATAGTGGATGCTATGTCTAGACATCAAAATATATGTGTATATATGTATGTATGTATTTCTGATAAAAGTGTGCTTTGGACAGTTTTTTGGATGGTTAGTTTGTCATTTTCTATTACAGTTGGCTTTATAACCAACTTTTTTTTTGTCTGTTTAGTCCCACTATCTAGACCGAGTCCCACTATTTAGTTCAACCTGTCCTCGGATTCTGGATCATCCTGTATCAACCTCCTAAATGTTGTGCAAACACTACCATGCCCATTTGTAACTAATTTATACTTTTCACACTCTTTGTATGCATCAAACATATATACCAAGAAAATAAATAGGAAAATATAGGCAAAAGCAATAGAAGTCAAATTAACAAGATTCTTTGGGAGGGGGAAAAACCCATGAGCAAAAATAGTAAGTGCTGAATCCCTTGCAAACATAAGCATTCAGGTGAAGAAAAACTCACAAAAATATTCCTCTGTATTTTTTCTTTGTGTTTGCTTGTGGAACTGTCCTAATATTTGCAGGTTTGGGGTCTGGCAGCAAGACATTGCTAAAACATCCCAGGTCACTCCCCTTTACCTAGTTGGAGCTGGCTTTAACTGTGGCTTTGACATTTTTTAAGGTGAAGGTACCTTGGGTAGGATAGCTGGAGGGACTACCAGGTCTGGTGATACAATGAAGCAAAGCAGTCACTGGGGCGAGATCAATGAATGTGTCAAGATATGTCAGTTACCAAGCAGGAAGGGTAGTAAATAGCTTGGCACACTTTTCTTTTCCTTTCTTTTTTAAAGACTATGTGAGCCTGTGAATTGAAAAAAAAATAGGAGAGCTATTAAATCTGTACTTCTATTTATTGATTGCACTCATTTATTTGTTTTGGGTGTGCATGTGTGTCCCATGGCATGTTTGCTTAGGTCAGAGGACAGCCTGAGGGGGTTGGTTTTCTCCAGCATGTAGGTCCCAGGGATCTAACTCAGGTCATCAGGCTTGGTGCCAAGCACCACTTCCCTCAGAGCCATTTCACTATCTTTAAAGTTGTTTATTTAAATTACTTGCTTCTAATCGGCTGATCTCAGTTTTATTTTATTTTATTTTTTTTAAAGAAAACTATGTTTATAGAAGTGACCATGAATGTGAGCTCAAGTTCTGTTTGAGCAGAAACAGCCCTGGAGATTTTAAGTGCAGAATGTCTTGTTGGAAGGGTGATCTGGCTGTGATATCTGTTACCCACTGAGTGCCAAGGTGGACTCAGTTGATCTAGCTGGCCAGGCTAATTTTCTCTTCTCCTTCCCCCCAGAACCTGTGGGCTTGGTGGAAGAAGAGTTTCTCTGATAAAGGAGTTCTACCTTCAGTCAAAGATGTGGGAAGAGTGGCCCGTTCCTGCTGGACCTTTAAAGGAACTCTCAAGACAGCGTGTTTCTAGAACTAGGCCATGGCACTCAGGGGTCCTTGTAGAAGGTCTGCTAAAGAGCTGGTTTCTTTGTGTGAATAGTAGGACTGTTTGTTGTGTTTGGATGCAGTGTTACACAGGAAAATGTTTGACATGAAAACCCAATATTATCTTCTTATGATAATGTTATTGCTTGAGGAAATAAAAAACTTACTTCTATTTACTTTCTAATGTTAGAGATTCTATTTATTTTAAATTAGTTTGTTCTTCACAGAGCTTTTTTTTTTTTCCAACCCAAGACTTGAAAAAATCAACCTGGATGTAGAATAAAATCAAAGCTCAATGTGTTCATCTGGGGATGTAGCTCAGTTGACAGAGTGCTTGCCTAGTAGGTACAAGGTTTGTTTCCCAGCCCAGAGGAAATGGCCCCATTGCTACACGCCTAAGATTCAAGCACTCCAGAGCTGGAGGCAGGAGGCAACCAGAAGCTCAAGTACAGGGAGTTTAGAGCCAACCTGGGCTTCATGAGACCCTGCCAAAAACAAAAAAGCAAGCCCAATGTGTTGAACTATGATCGGGGCTGCCTCCTGCCTCAAAGGTTTAGCTAGTCTTAAAAACTCCTGATTTCTGTGACATTCCATAATTATGAAATTTTCTCTTCTGTAACAAATTATTCCAAATGTTGCTGTGAAAATTATATATAAATTTGTAGATATTTGTATCAAAATGTAAAAAAACTGCCAATGAACTTCAATAGAAGTCTGTGTGTATTACTACAATACAATGTTGTTAATTCACATTTTTTACATTAAAGACTATTTTTAACTTGAAATCTTTTAAAATAAATGATCCTGAAGTCCAATGTGGTTATGTCTGATTCTCTACATGTCTTTTTTTATAGCTCTTTACCTCTTTTTCTCTCTTGTTCCTGACAAGTTATGACTATGTAGCCTTGTCTGGACAGGAACTCATTTAGCTATGTAGATAAAGCTGACTGTGAACTCACAGAGACACACATATCTCTGCCTCTGAAATAATTGGATCAGAGTCATGCACCACTATGCCCAGATTCTTATATATGAGTATTTTTTAAAACAGAATTCTACAGCAACAATAACTGTTTGCTAAAACAGCTTCAGAAAGGCTAATTATGAAGCTATTGCCCTTTAGGATGAAACCCTTGAGGTTTGCTTTAGTTGGTAGTAGCAGAGCTAAGAACTTTCTCAAGGTATATTTTGGTTATAGAGTGGACAAGATTTCTTGAACAACTGGATATAAGGATTTAATAGAAAGGAAGGGTGACCCCCTAAGTTTTTCATCCCAGAAAAATCATGAGTAATATTCTAGTTCAGAAGATGGGGAAAAAAAGGTAAAAATATGTTTTAGTTACTGTTCTATTGTTGTGAAGAGACACCATGGCCAAGGTAACTTATAAAAAGAAGCATTTAATTGCTTGCTTACAATTTCAGAAGTCTATGAACAACATACCAGGGAGCCTGACAGATGGCAGGTCGGGATGGTTGGCTTTGGAGAAGCACCTGAGAGTTTACATCTGATCTACAAATAAGAGGCAAAGAGAGCTAAGTTGTATTTTCCAAAACCTCAAAGTTCACCCTAAATGACACAAGGGCACACCTCCTAATCCTCCCCAAACTGTTCTATCAGCTGGAGACCAAGCCCTCAAACATATGAGCCTATGAAGGGCATTCTCATTCAAACCACCACAAGAAGCATATGAATGCAGGTGGAGAGTTCTATTTTTAAATGTATTAAGGTTGAGTTGGGCTTGTGGCATGATGCAATACAGGACTAACCCTGGGTTCAATCCCCAACACTGAATTAAAAAAAAAAGACACAATGACACATACCTGTAATCCCAACCCTTGGGAGATAGAGGCAGAAAGATTGGGAATTTAAAGCTAACCTAGCCTGTTCTAGGCTATCTTGGGATACTTGACACCCTGTCTCAAAACAAAAACAAACAAATAATAAATGTATTAAGTTTGAGTCTCCATAGTGTTGAATGGGCACCATGACAGAAGATAGAAGATGAGCTTAAACAAAGAGCCTGTGTCACGTCCATGCCCTCCCTAACTTTGCTGAAGTACTTCCATGCTCTACTTGACATCACATTTCTGTGTCCCCTTTCAGCGGCAGCAGAGATGGCTCAGTAGGTAAAATGCTTGCTGTTCAAACATAAAGACCTGGGTTTAGATCTCTAGCACCATGTGAAAACCAGGTAAAGTGACTTTCATCTTTGAGCCAGCATGGAGGAGGCAGTGACAGCATAGCTTATTTAAATAGGTGAGTACCAGGCTCTGTGAGAGACCCTGGCTCAAAAAAATGAGGTGGAGATGGGTGAAGACACCCCATGTTGGGCAGGCATTGTGGCACATGTCTCAAATTCCAGTTGGAGATGGGCTTGGTCTACTTAGTTCTCTCCAGGTCAACCAGGGATTTGTAAAGAGACTGTCTCCAGACCAAGAGAAAACCAAAACCAAAACCAAAATAAAAATGTCACCAATATCAACCTTTGGTTTCCATGCTTGTGTGTACATTCTCAAATACCACCGGTTATCAGACTTAGAACCACAGCTTGCGCATCAACAAGTGAGGCTCGGCCACCTGTCCTTGATAAGTCAATTAAAGAGCAGGAAGGAGGGAGAAGGAGCGAGTGGCCTCACTGGGAAGAGGTACAGAGACACCCACCCCTCGCCCCAGCCATATTTCAGGTTCTGAAGTGTGGTTATGCTTTAAGTAGAGGGCCAGAGTTACAGCCATCTAAGCAGTCCCAGTCCGAGTGTGGTCCAGCCCACCACTGACCCCTCATTGCCTCCTCTGTAAGGAGTTCTGGGAGAAGACTTTACCCGGCTTTAGGCTTTCTTTTACCCCAGCACAAAACGCCTGGGAAGGGTGGAGAGATTCCTGTTTTGAGTCCATTGCTTTAATAGTCTTGATAGTCAAATGACATACATGTCTCTTCAGAATATCTTTAGTCCCACCAAACCGAACAAACATACACTCTCCACAACATCATCCTCCCACAAAACCAGAAATAAAGTGATTCTGGTTCTTCAAGGTCCACTTAAAAACTATTTCCCAGGATAATTGCACCGCAATCTGTGTTCTTGTAGCATATTTTTCATTCCTATTACAACTGCTAATGCTACCGTGTAGTAGAGTCGTCTCCAATTCCGAATTATTGGGAACCATGAGTCTAAAGGTCAATGTGGGAGCTAAGGCAGGCAGTTAGCAACTGGAGCGAAAGCGTGCGGCGCAGACGGGGAACCGCAACCCTGATCCGATAAACCCATGGTATTAAGGAGGGTCTGGTACTGTTTAGTTCAAAGGCGTAAACATAAACGCCGCTCCACGCCGACTTCTACAACAATCTTCCCTTGTGGGTTCCATCCCTTCGTGAAATGACAGCAGAAGACAGGTTAGGTCTCAATGGCCAATCAACGCGCAGTCTTTCGTTGTCGTGAGGGCCACCTCAGCCAATGAGAGATCCCTGCACTTCGGTGGCGCGATTGAGGCTCGTAGGCGGGTCCAAAGACTGAGTGGCGTGTGAGCAATCCACTGTCTTAATAAGAAAATGCATCGCTGAGCACTCACGAGGGGCGTATGGGCAGGGCTACAAGACGGAGATGAACCAATGGAAAACACAGTACGCTCATAGGAAGGGGAAGTCACCAATGGCGACATGGATATGACGCTATGGGCGGGTCTTGAGGTCCAAAGCGCTCAAAGAGTGGTGTTTGCAGTGGTGTCCTCGCCGTCACGGCTGGCACCGCCTCCTCGCTCCATTCATCCTTTTTTTTTTTTCTTCCTCATTCACGGTGGTAGTGAGGCCTATTCGCGAGTCATGGAGCGTGCTCTCCCGGCGGCCGGCTTCCTTTACTGGGTGGGCGCTAGCACCGTGGTCTACCTGGCCCTGCGCACCTCGTACTCTCTCTTCAGGGCCTTCCAGGTGTGGTGCGTGGGCAACGAGGCCTCGGTCGGCCCGTGGCTCGGAGAATGGGCAGGTGAGTGGACCGCCGTGGCTCCGGCGTGGCCGCTCTCCCTGGCCGCTCCGCGAGCCAGCTTCCGGAGGGCGGAAACTTCGGCAGATCCCGAGAGTATCGGCGGATTCTGGGGTATCTGACCTACTGGTGGGCACGGAGACAATCTTTCTTAGCTCCCGGGGGCTTGTCCTGTTGAAACCATTCTGAGGTAGTCGCAGGAGTCAGGTGCCTTGTCTGCTCTGTCTTTGGAGTGTCTGTAATAAAGTTTTTCACTTGGCTTGAAAACTGGCCCCATGCTATGGGTAAGAAGCACAGGAGAGGAGGGTAAGAGGAAGGGATGCGGGAACAACGAATTTCAGAAGTTCTGATCTAGGGAAACTTGCATCTGCGTTTGCTTGGATTGGGTCTATTTCCTGTAGTTTACAAAGCCTTGTGGGGAGGGGGTGGGAGCCCATGTCGGAGGAATCCCTGCTAAACTATTCTGGAGTTTCAATGAGTAAGAAACACTCCACTGGGAAAACTGCAAGTCTTCATATCGTAATCAGTATTTTTGCAAAAGGGTTTGAAAAAGCGTCTTCACGAAAAGTGAAGATTTAAAAAACTAGAGCAAAGGCAGTATGAGTGAAGTTGGCAGATTTTAAAAACTAGAACAAAGGCCGCATCAGAGAAGTTGAGAAAGTCGTGGTTCGGCCCCTCCCCCTTTGTTTCTTTACCTTTTTTTTTTTTTTGGCTCTTTTTAAAAAATCAGGTAGGTATTTATGATGTATGTGTGGTTTTCTGATGTTTTGTCACTCATTGTTCACCTCAAACGTTTTCTATAATTTTGGAGTGTGATTGCTTGTGGACGATGCTTAAAGCTCAAACCATGTTACTTTTCAGGTTTTTTGTTTTGCTTATTAAACAACATTTAGCAGGAAAGCAATTTAGCAGGAAGGACGTGACAGGTAATCTTTTGGTCTACGACCTAATATGAGAAAATACTTAAATTAGAAACGAGTTTGTGAGCTCTTTCCTTGATGTGACACAGCTTTTCAAAATCACTTGTTATCTTTTCAGAGTCCCGGGGGAAAGTGTTCAGTGGGAGTATAAGACTAGATTATAATTTCACAAGTGATGTGCTCAGATTCATTGTCGGCTTGAACAACCATTTCTTTTTCTTTTCTTGTCAATAGTACAATAAGGGAATCGGCTATCCAATAAGATGTAATTTGCCAAGAAAGCCTAGTGTTACTTTAGTTTTGCTATCTTAAATTGCTTATACAGGCTAAAACTCAAATGGAAAATACATGCACACACATATCCATAATGAAAGTAAAATGATGCAACATTGTCGTTTCAAAAGTAACACTTGCACTTAGGTGTGGCTCCAGATGAAGAGAAACTGGTAAATTATGTAACATTAAGAAAAGTAATTCGAACTAGAACTTTGAGATGGGAGAGAGAACCATGTTGTCATAACAGAGTAAAATATTTAAATTCTGAAGCAAAAGAAGCAATCATGGGTCAGCAAGATGGCTTAGCAGGTAAAGGCACTTAGTCCTAAACCTGCCAACCTGATTGCCATGCCCAGCACTACCCATAGAGAGGAAGGGAAGACCAACAAGATGCCCTCTGACCTTTCTCCACATCAGTGCTTTGGCACCTTCCCCCAAACAACTACCCCTCCCCTGCAAGAAAACCCCTTTAAAATTAAGTGGTCAATTGTTATTTGCATATAACTTAGGTCTTTAAACACTTCCTTACTCTCCAAATTCAGATTCTTTAAAGAACAGCATTCAAATAGAGTCTTAGAAGCAGTTGGATAGGTGAAGTATAATATTTAGAAAACATATTAGCAAAGGCAACACTTAGACTCTTAGGGATAAGTTGTGATTAGACATTGATTTGGGGAGAGTTATGATGTTAGGATTAATTTTAATATGTAAGTTGTATTTGGTTTTCTTCCTTATAGACTTGCTGTCTTAATCTTGAATATTTACTCCCCAAAGTCTTTAAATGCTAGTGGGAGGTAATCTTAGGGAGCTTTGCCTAGTTTCTGCTAGTGATGTTAATTTACCTTCCTCTCTATAGACAATTAAATGTTTTATTATGTGATAATTCAGACTGGTTAGGTTTTTGTGAAGCTTGGGAAGAGGGAACCTAAATTGAGAAAATGCCTCAATCAGATTGACCTGTAGGCAAGTCTGTGGGGCATTCTGCCCTCTAAATGTTTGACATAGGACACAGTACCGCATCTGGGCAGGTGATCCTGGGTAGTATAAAAAGTAAGCTGAGGGATCAAGCCAATAAGTAGCACTCTTCCATGACCTCTGCTTCAGTTTCTGGCTCCAGGTTCCTGCCTTGAGTTCTGCCCCAACTTTCCTCCATGATGGGCTGTGATCTGGAGTGAAAGGTCAACCCTGTCCTCCCTGAGTTACATTTGGTCATGTTTATATCACAGTAGTAGAAAGCAAATTAAGACCTAATTGTTGATGAATTAACAGCAAACTGAAATTAGTATGGTTAACTATATAAGTAAATGGATTTGTATATTTTAATTTCAATCCACTAAATGCTATTTGTAGATAAGGCTACATTTGAGAAGTTAATATATTATTTTACTTCTTTTGTTTTAGTAAGGTATAATTGGCATATTGGTTGGGACCATGGATTCTATTCTAGTAATCTAATGTGAATTTTTAGGGCAAAAACCCTGTGTTCTGGTATCTTTAGCGGGCTAGGCTCAGCTGTCTGTCTTCAAATAATGGTGAAAAGCAGCGGAAAGTTTACTTCAGTTGGTTATATTGGGAAATGAATGGATGAGGGGTCCAATGATCCCATGTGTCTTCAGCCAAAAACTTTAGATTATATAGAGGAAGAGCTGGGGAAAGGGCATGTAATATGCATAATTAAGCAGCTCTGGTCAAGGTGTGGTGTTGACCATCACTGACCTTTTTTCTCTCAGCTCTGGGCTCATTAGCTGGTCTGAGAAGTGTGTTTATCTCTGTCACCCTCTCCTAGTTGTCTGTGAAGGGACCATTCTGGTTCCTACTGGGTGATCACTTCTGTTCCAGGGTGTAGCTCTTGTCCTCTTGGACAGTAGCCAACACCTGGGGTGGAGGATTTGTTCCAGCACCCTTCCTGGAATTGCAGACTGCACGTTTCCATGATTTCAGCAGCCAAAGAAGGAGAAAGAGACAAAATGAAGACAGATGCCAGGCTTTCTTCCTGCATTCGGTTACCTTATGGACCCAAGCGGGGAGCCAGTGCTGTTTAGTAAAAGCAGTTTCTAGGTGTCTGTCTCAGTGAGGGCCAGTGACATGTATGGAACCTAGGGAGCAGATTATGGCAGGAGGCGCTGTGCACGGTCCAGTGGGAGCTTATGAGGGAAATCAGAGCCGTCCCTGGAAGTATGAGCTGAGCTCTGAAGGGCTCTTGTGAGTTAGCTTGGTGAAGAGTGGCAGAAAACATAGGAAGAACACCTTCAAGACACAGTTTTTCTCTAGGGGAAGGAAAATCAAACCACTGTGGTATGGGGATTTTGTTAGCAGGATGTGAGTGATAAGGTTGTTTAATGACCCAGCACACTGGTGGAAGCCTGTAACACCAGAGTGTCAATTGAAAAGCCTATCTGAAGGACAGCCTTGTTTGATTTTCTGATTTTTTTTTTCCCCTAGCAAAAAAGGGCAAATTTTGTCTTCTCTTCAGCTGGGAATTCCAGCAAGACTCCACTTTCTAAAAAGTCATCTGGACTGCCATTAAGTACAACCTAGTCATAGGAGGGTTGAAGGGAAGGCTAGAACATCTAAGAACTTTAACAGTGAGGGCCTCTTAGCATATCACATTGTAATATATAGCTAACAGATTGGCTTTGGAGTCATCTGGGCAAGGGCAAGCTTTTTGCTCACTAAGCTGACCTTGAACAAAGATAACTAACCTCTAAGTTAACTTCATTTTAAAATGAGATTAATGAGTTTCCAGTATAGTTCTGTGCATTCTCCTGGTAATAAGTAACATTTAACATACTTTGTTCATACAAGGACACTGATTTGATTAATAGGGATTGTAGGAATGAAGAAACAATTGTATGTAGTCCACATAGCCAACTTTATGCTAACAATCTGAATTTATAAAAAAGGTTATTAGAAAGTAAT
This sequence comes from Phyllotis vaccarum, assembly GCA_033318265.1. Classification (NCBI taxonomy): domain Eukaryota; kingdom Metazoa; phylum Chordata; class Mammalia; order Rodentia; family Cricetidae; genus Phyllotis; species Phyllotis vaccarum. Next base: position 123,995,864 of record JARWLC010000001.1, on the reverse strand, counting down.
GAGTCTGGCTGGCCATAGGAGAATTCTGTACTTGGTAAAAATTTACAAGGCAGTTCTTTGTGACTGACTCTCTTTAATAAGTCAAAGCTAGGACAGACATAAACAAATTCAGTTATGTGCTGTTTTTCAAGTACATTTGAAAAACCTTGAAGTCATCTTTGATCCTTCTCCAAATTTAATCCCTTGGGAAATGCCCTTGACACTAACTTTACAATACTCAGATACTATTGTTGTAATAGGTTTCTGGCCTGAACTTTCTGGCCTAGCCTCGAGGTTCAGACCCGCAGATCCACAGAGACACACAGACACATTAATTTTATGCTGATCAGCCTAGGGCTCAGGCATATAACTTGCTAACTCTTTACCCTTAAATTATCCCATGATTCCTGTTCAGCCATGCGGCTTGGTACCTTTTCTCAGAGCAGCATAGTTGTACTCTGCATCTGCTAGCTTCTCTGGTGTCTCTATGGCATCTCTGCCCTGTTCTTCCTGTTTCCCGAGTCTTCTTAGTCTGGTAGCCCCACCCATACTTCCTGTCTGCCTTCGGCCAGTCAGCATGTTTATTAAACCAGTAGGTGGGACAATTATTTACAATGCAACAACAGAATCCCACTACATACTGTCATTTCTGAGCCTTAATAATCTGTATGCTTTCCCAGTGGTTTCCTATTGATGGCTTGTGGAACACTGTGTCACATTGTCATCACCAGTCCACTTCTGTTTCTTTTATTCTATGAGCTGGAAAGCATAAGTAGGCAAAGGACAGCTTCTTAGTGTTGCCACTCCAGAGCCTAGGGTGCTGGGACCATGAGCAGCTCCTGGGCCTTCAGTGTTGCTGACTCAGTACCCAGCAGCTTGTGGAGCTCTGAGGTCATAGTGCCAGAACACTCCTCAGCTCTTCCTGCTACAGGTCTGGGCTTCAGGGTGTTGGGACTGTTAGTTCCTTAGCATCAGAGTACTGGAGCTAGAGATTCTCAATGGTGTCTGGAGCTTGCAGCAACGGCTGTGTTGGCTCTTTACAGCTCTTGCCTTCCCCTAGCCTGAGCTCTCCACAGTCTCTGCTCCTGGCTGTCAACTGAGATTCTCGAGCTGCCTTTCTGGTGCTGTGTGTGTCTAGATCTGCGAGCCCTTGGCAGTGACTGTGTTTGTGGTTTTGTCAGACCCTCCTACAAATGTTAAAGATCTAGAGTGCTCTGAGGAGGATGCTCATCTACATCTCACTAGTTGTGAGTGTACCAGCTGTTGGGGTGGGGAAGCGGCAACGGCAGTAGATGGTTCTCTGGGAGTTCAGTGGTCTGAGTCTTCTCTTGTTGTCAGAGAGTAGATTAGATTTCTCCAAAGTTGGTGGAGGATCTAACACAGCCAGAGCTGTCATGATGACATTTTGAGGATTCCAGAGAGAGTGACTGCTTGATCAACAGCTCTGGGGTTCCCTGAAAGAGCTGCAGCTGCAGATGTTACTGATTCTGTGGACTTTCAGCATGTTTACATGTACTACAAACCAGATGTGGCTTGCTGGGTTTGCTGATTACTTAGCAACAACCTTCAGCAGTGGTATTCACAAGAGACTTTAGATTTCTGTATGGAAAGTTTAATTTTTAAGATTCTGGAAAATTTCTCAAATTTTTCTGTGGACAGGTAGAAAAAAATTCAACAAGTGGCCAGTTTGCTTTCCTATCTTTAATTGCTAGAAGCACACTGTCCTGTTTCTTGAGTGGAGATTGCACTTGTCATTCCTGCCTCCACCTCCCAAGTGTTAGGACTGAAGCTTGTTCCATCATGCTGGGTGTAACTTTTAGACTTTTATTTTAAAAACCTGGGAAAAACTCCAGATTTCTTAGAAAACTTCTTTAGTAATAAAGACAGACTGTGTATACAGAGACAGTATCTGCAAGAAAGCTAAACAAAGCACTGAGTATTGGTTCACAGTTGGTTCTTCTCAGGTCACAGCAAGGAAAACAGTTATACAATCAAGATTATGATTGTGTTTAGAGAAGGGACAGGTAAGCTAGACAGTTCAATGTTCAAAGGCAGACAATTGGCTCCACTATGGTGTTGAGAAAAGCAGTAATGGTAATGCTGAGCAGGCTCTGCTGGCAGAGTCGTGAAGAGAATTCTTGGAGTGAATAGAGAAAAAAAGAGATGATTTGCTATAGGCAGACTTTTTCCCCCTGCCTTCCATTTCTTAAGTAACTGACACAGAGACTTATTATTAATTATAAATACAAAAGAAAAAAAAAAAGCTGGGTGGAGCATGCTTTTAATCCCAGCACTCAGGAGGCAGAGGAAAGCAGATCTCTAAATTCGAGGCTAGTCTGGTCTACAGAGTGAGTTCCAGGATAGCCAAGACTGATTCACAGAGAAGCCCTGTCTTGAAAAAAAAAAAATAAATAAAAATAAAAAAAAATGCTCAATTGATAGCTCAGACTTATTACTATCTCTTACAATTTAAATGAACTCATTTCTGTTCATCTACATTCGGCCATGTGGCAATATCCCTCTTTCATCTGGTACCTCCAGCTTTCTCCCATGTCTGGCTGGTGACTCCATGACTCTGCCTTTTTTCTTTCTGGTACCCTTGTCTGGTTCTCCCTTATCCTGTCCAGCTATTGGCCAGTCAGCCTTTTTTTTTTATTAAACGAATCACATTGCATATATTCGCACAGTGTACAGAAGGATTATTCCACAGCAATTAGTGGTATCTGGAAAGCATCACTAATCTGAAATACCCCCCAAATTTAATGTCCCTGAGCATGTGCTACCCCCAAAGTTTCAGATTTGGGAGCTTAGGATTTTAGATTTGTGATTTAGTGCTCAGCTGATAAAGTCTATGTGAATGTTCCAAAATTTAAAGTGCTCCAACAAATCCTGAAACTTTTTTGATCCTGTACATTTTGGATAGTTAATCTGTAACAATGAGAAATAATACTAGAGAAAACATTTTTTCACAGTTCCTGAAACTTATGTGAGGAAAAAGATGGCCTTCTTTGTGAAAGAGTCTGAAGTTGTATGGAAAGCACAGGTACCTCTAGCCCTGGAGGGCACCATTATGTCACTTACTTGGTATACATCCTACATATAAAAAAATGGGGAGGGTTCATTTTGTGTAGTGTTGCAAGTTAAGTTGATGGAGCCAACATCTCTAGAGTCTCAGCTGTGCTCATAACCCAGTCTGATGATGACCATGAATTGCCAAAGAAATATTACATATTTTTAGTTTGTGCTCCTCAAGGCAGCCAGGAGAGGGAACAGTTTCTTTTAGAAATTTAAATAATCAGTTTTAAAGTTCCCTTAGCATTTATAGTATGCAGAAAACTCAGTCTTTAGATTGGTTTTTCTCTAATGACTGGCATTAACTGCTCACAGCTAAGCTAGCTTCTAGTAGAAATACTGTGAGCCATGCTCTGACAACAGCCAAGACTCCAGTCCTGTCATATAAACTGTGCTATTGCAGTAAACAGTCTCCCTGATCCTGCACATTCAGTCCTAAAATTTTGGTGTGGAACAGGAACTACTGCTTATCTGTCCCAGTATGTATCATTGCCTGCCATGTGAAAGGAGGCAGTAATGCCTGTAGATAACGTGGAGACAGAGACAAACAGCAGCTTCACATCAGGTTGGACAGCAACATTCTCAAATTCTGAATTAGAATACACTGACTTCATGAGATGTTATTGTAATGATGACATCTTTATTTGCAGAGTCCTTTTTGATTATTCTCAAATGATTCCAAGGCAACCCTGAAAGGCAGGTTACTGCTAGGTTGCTATTTCCACATAATATACCAATGCTAGGGGGTGATACAGGGATGAGTGTAAGATTATACACCTTGCAAATGTCAGAAAAAATTGAATCTTGGTTTTTTTAACTTCAAATTTCATGTTTTTTCCAGTTTACCTTCCAAGTTTCCGAGGAAGGGTGATTTTTTAAGACAATCTGGAATACATGCCCAAGAGCTCAGAAGTTGAAGCATTCCTCAAATGTTGCTTAAATGTGAAAGGCCTGTTTATGTCATGGCTATATCTAAATTTGCAGAACTTACAAGAATCAGGTGTACTTGTTCAAAATAGATTCTAGGACTTTTACAGACCTACTGAGTCCAAAGCTTTAAGAAAGGAATGTGAAGTGTGTGTGTATATGTGTGTAGTTTTCTTTTCCACTTTCTCTCTGTGTAGCCCAGGCTGACTTGGAACTCAGTAGATGACCCAGGCTGTCCTTGAACTCATGTGTCAGCCTCCTGTTGGAACCCTGGGATTACAAATATGTCACCACACTTGTCCTGAAAAATTATTTTTAACCAATAAAAGTTTCGTTAAAAAATCATTACCTTTATTTATTTGGGGCCAGGGTACAGACATAACACAGTGTGCCTGTGGGAATCGGGACTGGAGGGGGCCAGTTCTCTTCTTTACTGTTGGAGTTCTGGGCTGTCAGCCTTGGCAGCAGATGCATTTTTACCTGCTTAGCCATCTCATCCACAGATAAAAGATTCTTAAGGGTCTAGAGAGGTGGGTTAGTAGCCAAGAGCACCTGCTTTGGAATCATGAGGACCAACATTCAGTTCCCAGCACCCATGGAACAAGCTGGCTGTCCTCCAAAATAGCTGCAACCCCAACTCCACTCTCAGTGGGTGGGGTTAATGGAGACAGGATTTTCACTAGGGTTATGAGGCTTTCGGCCTAGCTGAGAAAACAAGAGAATATCTGCCACAGAAGGAATAGGAAGCTAGTGACAGCGGAAGATACCCAGTGCCCTCTTCTGCTCTGCACATGTGCAGAAACAAGCATCCACACATAGATATATCTATACACTCAACTAGTTAAAGTGCTAAGCTATCTCTGAAGGGTCAGTATGGAAAGTAGAGGCAGGAAAATTAAAGTTTAATGTCATCCTTGCCTCCATAATGGCTTTGATGCCAGCCCGGGCTGCATGAGACTATATAAGAAGTGAGAGAACAAACAGCAGAAGAGCAGTGGGTTGTGGAGGATAGCTTAGTGGTGGCATTTACAGTTTCCTTTAGACTTTATTTATTTTAAGTGTTTTGGGGCTAAGGATGGAACCCAGGGGATTGTTGGCGGTAGACTAGACTAGGCATTAGGAGATGGTGGTATGTACTAAAAGAATGGGCGGGCACACTGGAGAAGGCGGTAGGTGGAGAGAGAAGAAGCAAAGACCTCTGAGTGATGTCTATGCAATCTTACCATAGGTTAACCACCAGGCTGAGCCCAGTGTTAGAAGCTCTGTGCTAAAATCCTTTGCTTCAACAATTGGTGTCTAAAATTATATGCTGTAGTTCATACTCTAGGTGAGTTTGGAAGCTCAGTGTATAATATTTTAGAAAAGGGAGAATATTGCTTGTTTGTTGTTTGGAGAATAATTTTGATCAGTCTGCATGTATCTCCCTAAGCACTCAGTTTTGGACAGGAAGTACAGTGGGAATATAAGAGCTGAATCAATATCTCAGTTTTATCAGCTGTGGAGATTTTGGTCAGTTGTCCACATCAGTCCCTGTTCTGTGTATTGTCCTCACCTTCATCTTCAGAGATGTTGCCACTCTTTGGAGACACTGTAGAAGTGTAGAGCATTGTGCAGCCTCTGGACCTCCAGCCTTTTCCCCACTTCCATTTTCAATTAGATACCTAGAAATAGAAATGTCCCATGATTCAATCAAATTGTGTGAGGTTCAGATTGCTGCTAGATTTATTTTGGGTTCTGCTGCAGCTTTGTCATGATCAACACCTGATTCTCTTTTTGATGTGATTATCTAATAAATGTCAATTTTAGAGGATAACTAAAATAGATCCCCCTACAATTTTGTTAATGTAAGCCCTATTTCTGAATTAAAAGTTCATTTAGTTTAATCACAGTGCTAAAGACGTACCTTAAGCTTCCATCTTAATAGGCATAAAAAGTATGGAAGTGCATTAAGGATACAGTGAAATTATTACTAGTGCAGTGACATTTCAGCTGCTGTATAATTAGAAGATTTTTGTAGCTTGACATAATTCCTGTTATTTTATTATAGGCACTAGTTAAGAGACAGAAGTTCGTGTCATCTCTGTTTCAGTACCCTACTGGTCCTAGCTGAGGCCAAAAGAAAGTGCATAACTTTACAAATATGTTTTTATTTGTATTTCAGAATTAAGATTTTTAGAATTACGTCGTTATGACACAATAGCACCTGTTTATAGCAAAAGTCAGCTCTTTGGACGTGAGATTTAACTCAGTGGTAGACTACTTACCTAGTGCAGTTGAGGTCCTGGTTCAAGTCCCGTGTACTACAAAGGAAGACAAAAGTAACATCTTTGAAATGAAATATTTTTCAAAATTTACTTGAATTTTTTTAAACTCATAAGGTTAGGATTGTATATGAAGATTATCAAGTCTTTCAGAAATACTTGCTTGACAATATATTATTTTGGTAGAGATTATGAATTCTTTTTTAATACACACTATTTGTTAATATTACCATGAATAGGAATATTTTTTAATTTTTTGTGTTTTGTATTTTTCTAGAAGCCATTTTTGAGACATTTAGTTGATTTAGATTGGTGATAATCCTAGGAATACCAGCGGGGTCCAAGAGAGGGGGATCTAGTTAATTTAGAGGGCACTGGTAAATGGCTAGCTGGAACTAGTGTCACTTCAGTGATGGCTTGTACAGGGCTTACAGTTCTGCTAATCTAAGGAAGGGCCAGAAGTTCTGGTCTTTCCACACTAGAGGCCACTAGTTGCTGCTTGAAGCTCAGTAGGGAGGAGCATTTATTTAGTAGAGCTATTTATTCTCCAGTACACTTGGGTGCTGGTAGTTTCAGCCATGAGAGGAAGTTCATGGGTGGAGAGATGTCAACAAAGTGTGCTGCCCAGTGGGATGGCTAGAAGGGGTATGGGCAGACCACCACCGATTTAGCTCTGATAACCATCACAATATTTTCATTTGGTTCTATTTGCTTTAGACAAGCAATATGTGAGGATAGGGGAGTCAGTCCTGTAGATAATCTAAGAGATGTAGTAGAATGAAGCACAAGTTGATGATAGGTGGTACAGTCTTGTGTTAATGGAACTTTTATCATATCATGATAGTTGGTGAATTACCAATATTAATTACTGGTAATTATTGTTGGTAATATAAATATATTAATATTTCCTGTAAATATAGGTAGCCATTACCCAAATATTGAGTGGATTCATAAGTTTGTGTTAAACCTATGAGCTAACCTTTTCCTCTTTATAATAATGCTGATTTATGATATGGGAAATAATTTTTACTGATCCTCTACAGGGTAGCTACAACTCTTAGGTAAGTTGTAGCATATGGAGTCAGAATCTCAGATTTATATAGAGCGAGAATACTTAGAGGCACTGGGCTTTCCTCCGCTTCGGGGGTTAAGTTTCAGGGGTTTTGGTCTTGCTTTGTTTATCTTCACCGTGCCTGTTGCTTAGGGTTGGACAGTTATCACAGTGAGAGGTGAGTAGAAGTCTGCTGAAGGAAGGACTTCTGAGACTCTTTCCTGTCAGAAGAAAGTATATGTAGTTATGTGAGGATGTGATGTTAGCAGGCATCCACGTTACGAGAGGAAGCGTACTGAAGAGGCCTGAGACTGGACTGTAGAGTGGAATGTTGGAGGGTACTGGGTTCTGTGAGCCTGCACCAAGCTGCTGACCTTCCGTGCTGTGGAGCCTTATGCCATCCCTGACTTTAAGATGATGAATTCCACTGTCCTGAAAAGGACTTCTGTTGCTTGCCACTGGATAGCTCCTGAGGCATAGACCGTGGAGAGAAGGAAGAACTGATTTTGTTTTGATGAAGTTTATAGTTGATCAAAGGCCTGCATATTTAGATACAAAATCGGTATCTATTTAAAACCAGACATGGTGGGCCATGCCTGCAAGCCCAGCTCTTGAGAGATGGAGGAAGAAAAAGGATGCTAGCCAGAGTACTCTTCAGGAGAAGCTACAGTACTTTGATCTCAAGTTATATCACTGAGCCATATTAACAAATCTGCGTAGTACTGGGAACCCAAAATCAAAGACACCAAAAACAATAGCAAAAAGGTCATCCTAGTATACACAGCGGATCTTAGTCAAGTCTGGCTACTGACACACTGCCTCAAAAAATAAGCAGTATCTTTTGTATATAGCAAAACAAACTTGCTAAGAATGAAATCAGGGAAAATCTCATAGTAACGTCAAAAAAAAAAAAAAAAATCTCATTAGGGCCTGATGGATAAAGGACACTCACATGCCTGCCCAGGCTCACTGCCTGAGCAGGGAGGAGAAACCACTGGCTAGCCTGGCACCTTGTGGCACAGAGCGATAGGGTGCTGTTATGGTGAGCTTAGAAGAGAGAGTTCTGGGGGGAGAGTCAGATCTGAAGAGGTGGAGGCTGTAAGAATGGGCTGATATAAAAGGCCTGCTTGCTACTGGGAGCCATGTTGATGACTGGGCCTGGGTGCTGCCAAGGCAGTCTTTCTTGATGTCTGTGACTCTGTTATCAAGGACACCTAGGATCTGGGCCGCCATATATGACACCTTGGTGCCTGATGGCAATGCCACCACATTCCCTTCCCCCACATTTGAATGGCTTGCACTGCCACCTGGGGCTATGGAGGCATCTTGGCCCCAGCTGAGGGCCATGTCTGGGTCTGTGGCCTTATTGCAGCCAAGTTTTGTGTTGATGTTCGTGGTTCATGTTGCCACCAAAAGGACACAAGAATGGGTTCTGGGCCGCCACCTCTGGCCATGTTGGGGCCTAAGGGACATACAGCCACTGGGGCCATGCTGATCTGAGTGGCTTGCACTCCCACCTGGGGACATGGTGTCATCTGGGTCTGAGCTGCTGCTGAGGGCCATGTCTGCATTGCCCTACTGCAGCCAGGGACCACATCGATATCAGGGGCTCCTATTATTGCTGAAGGCCATGAGGATACCCAGGGTTTGGGTGGCCACATGTGGCCATGTTGGTGCCCGAGGACCATGTTGGTATCTGAGGGTCATACTGCTGCTGGGCCATACAGATCTGAGTGTCCTGCACTGCCACCCAGGGCCATGGTGTTCATCTAGGCCTGTCTGTAGTTCTACTGTTGCTGAGGTCTGTGTTGATGTCCATGGCCTATCACCAAAAGCCACAAGCAAGCTCAGGTTCTGGGCTGCCATATCGGGTTCAAGGGACGTGTTGTTGCTGGAGCCATGCTGATTTGGGTGGCCTGCTCTACCACTCAGGACCAGGGTGTTGTCTCTGCCCAAGGTGCTGCTGCTGAGGGCCATGTCTGAGATCATGGCCCTCCTGTAGCCAGGGTTTACATTGATGTCCGAGACAACTATTACCACCAAAGGCTGTCCAGAGCCTGGGCTAACACTTAAGGCCATATTGGTACTTGAGGGTCAGGTGCTGCCAGGGTTGTACAGGTTGGGGTGGTCTGCACTGCCACCTGTGTCCCCAACCTGTGGGAACAGGGGGCGTGTCTGTCGGTGGCCTGCAGCAGCCAGGGTCTGTGTGATGTCCATGGTTTCTGTCACCATCAAAGGCCCTTGTGGCCACCTGGGTTCTAGATGGCCATCTAGGGCAATGCTGGGGTCTGGGGATGATGCTACTTCTGGACCCATTCTGATCTGAGAGGCCTGTGCTGCCACCCATCTAAGTTACTGCTGATGGCCATGTCTGGGTCCATGGTCCTGATGCAGCTGGGGTCTGTGTTGATGTCCATTGCCCTTGTTACCCTAGAGGCCCATGTGAACCATGTTTTGAAGCACAAAGGCTATGCTGAGCTGGTCCTGTAGCTCACTGGTGGCAGAGCTGGACCTTCCCTCACCAGAGAGCTGGCCCCCTGCACTCAGGAAAGCTGGTTCCACCCCTCCTCACCTGAGGGAGGTGGTCACAGAAGCCTAGACTGACAAACTCAGCTACCACCCAGGCACACACCCACAACTTTGAGCCAGTGGGTAAAGGGACTGGCCCTGCAGATCTCCATGACTCAGTGCAACAAAGAAGATTTGGTGAGGTTCCAGCATTGATGATGTACCAGAAGCCAGAGGCCTTGAACCCGACCAACCACATACTATACAATGAACATCTGCAAGTCAAGCTGTTTGGACAAAAGAGTAGACTGCTTGATACGCTGCACCTTCCAGTGCCACTAAGACAATGAAGAGGTGATGGAGAGGCAAGAAATCTGGAGGAGCTCGTTGTTTTTGTTTGTTTGCTATTGTTTTGTTTAAGTTAGTATTCTTATATTTCTTACATGTATCTTTTTAAAGTTTTTATTTTGGGGGGCACTCCAAGGGTGAAAGACAGATACAGAGGGACTGGGAAATGAGTGGGATTAGAGTGCGTGATATGAAATTCCCTAAGAATCAATAAAAAATTATGTTTTAAAAAAATAAAAATAAATGAAATTCCTAGGAATAAATCTAACCAAAGAGGTAAAAAACCTTTACAAAGACACTAAAGAAATTGAAATTATTAGATGAAAACATTTTATGTTTTGATAGAATTTTAATTATTAAATGATTGTGTTATCAAAAGCAATCTACAGTTTTACTGTAACCCCCTCCAGAATCCCAGTGCATACTTAATAGAATTGGAAAAACAAGCCAGGCATGGTGCAGATATCTGAGTTCAAGGCCAGCCTATTCTCCAGCTGTTCTCGGGCAACTAATCTACACAGAAAAACCCTGTCTCAGAAAAGAAAAATAATTCTAAACCTCATATAAGCAAAAATCCTGGCCAAATCAAACCTTAGTAGAAAGACCAGTGCTGGAGTAACCATAGTACCTGATCTCAAGTTATACTGCTGAGCCCTAATAACAAAAACTACATATTGCTAAAAATACAAAAAAAGATAAAACTAAGCAAAAGCAGAAAAACATGCATGAGGAATCACCAATATAGACCAGAAAACTCTGAAACACACAGCTATAGCCACCTTGCCTTCTGACCAAGATGCAGACAACATACATTGGAAGAAATGGTGCTGGTGAAACTGGGTTTCCATATGTCAAAGAATGGAACTAGATCCCTATCTTCAAAAATCAACTCAATGTGAACCAAAAACCTTTATAAGACCCAAACTTGGAAACTGGTAGAGAAATTGCTAGGTAAAGCAATTAAAAATTAGGAAACACATGAAAAAGTGCTCAAACACCACAGGAAATAATCCCTAGAACTGGCAGAGAAGAGAGATGAAATTAAAAACCTCTGCACAGTAAAAGAAGCAATCACCTTACTGGGCATGGTGGTGCACACTTTTATCTCAGCACCGAGGAGGCAGAGGCAGATGGGTCTCTGAGGCTGAAGTGAGTGAGTAAGTGAGTTCCAGCCCAGCCGGAATTACACAGTAAGACTCAAAATCAATAAGCAAAATAAGAAAAAAATATCAGAGTGAAGAGACAGCCTACAAGACTGGGGGGAAACTGCCAACTATAAATCAGATGAGGTTAATATCTAGAATATATAAGCAACTGCAAAATTTATACACACAAACAATCCAATTGATGAGTGGGTTAGTGGATTGAATAGAAAATTCTCAAAAGAGATAAACATGGCCAGCAAATACTTGAAATTGCTCACCATTCCAAGCCACCAAGGAAATGCAGATTGAAACTGCTGTGAGATTTCATCCTGTGGAATTCAGAATGGCTACCTTCAAGAATGCAGATAAGAAGTGGGTGGTGGAGGTGTACGCCTTTTATCCCGGCACTTTGGAAGCAGAGGCAAGCAGATCTTTATGAGTTTGAGGTCAGCCTGGTCTACAAAATGAGATCTAGGACAACCAGGAGTATATAGAGAAACCCTGTAAAAACCGAAAGGAAGAAGAAAGAAAAATTTCTAAGTAGCTCATGAGGCTCAGGGAAAAATTTGAACAAAAGAAAGAAGGAAGGAAAGAAAACCAGTAAGACGCTGGCTGGGATTTGTAGAGAGAAGAGCTCTTATTCACCCCTCGTAGGAGGGCAAATGCGTGCAGCCACTACAGAACTCTACTGAAATCTCTCAGAAAAAACAGAGCTAGAGCTGTCATCTCACCGAGTAAGTCAGTGTACCACAAAGTTCTTTCTGCTTCTTCTGACACTGCGTTGCTCACAATAGCTATGGATGGAAACAGCCTGGCTTGTGGCCATTCCCATGTATCCACTTCCTTAGTGATGCTTGAATGAGGTACAGTAGTGATCCTCTTTCCTTTTTTTTTTTTTTTTTTGCAATCAATTCTTTTCTCACATTGTACCCTGATTACTGCTCCCCTCCCTCTATTCTTCCCTGTTGCTCCCCACCCCCCCCTTCCCTATCCACTCCTTTTCCATCTTTCAAAAGAGCTGGCTTCTAAGGAATAATAAAATAAAACAAAGATAAAATAGAATAAGATAAAACAAAAGACTATCATATTAGTGTTGGACAGGAGCAACAAACAGAAGGAGAAACATTTGCACCCGGGAACCCTATGAAAGCACCATACTGGAAGCCATAATATATACCAGGATTTGAGTGCTTTTGCAGTGTGCTGTGAGTATAGTATAGCATTGAGAAAAATGGACAGAGTGTTTTCATAGAGATTGAGTATTAATAGGCAAAGACAGACAATAAGCAAACATTTGGCAAGTCTGGTGAGATTATCGAAGGGAAGGTGGAGGAGAGAGAGAGAGAGTTTATTCTGCCATTTTACATAGGGCAGGCGTTTCCATTCAGGCAACAACTAAACTGAGATCTGAGTGGAATTTCTTTCATTTCTAGCCATATGGGCCTCATTGTTTCTAGTGAATTAGTACTTGCTTATTCCTTTGCCTGAAGTACTTTTAAAAGGTAGTCATGTTTTAAGTGTGTGTGTTGGGAGGAAGATTGCAGTAAGCTCTAATCAGGCAAATAGGATTCTTTTAGAACTGCACAGGCTGAACCTGGCTGTGATTGAGTTACTTGGATAAGTAGCTTAAGTCTTGTGTTTCTTTTATAAATCATTTAAAAATAATTCATCTAAATTGAGGCATATACATGGTACTTAGATCCCTTTAAAGACTGAGTTCCCACTGAAATTATGTTGTTTTACTTGCTTTTTTACAAAAATTAATTTGGACTAAGTATTTCTAAAAGCTAAATTATCTTCTTCAGCTTGGGCCAAATTAACAGAACACTTCAGGCTGGCTGGTTTGAACAACAGACATTTATTTCAGGGCTCTGAGGATTTGGAAGTCCAAGATCAAGGCAGAGATGTCAGGGGAGGGCATACTTCCTAGTGTGAAATGGCCATCTGTTCTTCTCCTCTTAGGCCCCTGGTCCAGGCTCCTCTCTGATAATCTCAGGCCCATCTGCAGATGTGTATCACATTGCCAATTTAGGCTTCATTATATGAACTTGGGGCAGGGAGAGATGACACAAGCTGAAACAATTTGTCCGCCAGACTGAGAAAGTGCACTATCTTATCACATTACCTGTAGCATAAAGAAAAGTTTGGAAGTTTTTGTGGTTAAGCAAAAGTCTAGAAACAGTTGTATTATAAAGCAACTTTTTTATTTCTGTTTTTGAAACAGGGTCACTGTGCAGCCTTGGCAGGTCTGGAATTTGCTAAGTAGACCAGAGTGGACTTGTACTCAAGAAGCTTTACCATCCTCTGCCTCATATGCAGGTGCTACCAGGCCCACTGCTCAAGCAATTTTTTAAAGCAATAAAAGGACGTCTTGTCTAAGCTTCTTTGAAAACCGTACATTTATTGACTGTATATAAGCACAGTATTTATGTGCATATATGGTGCTCTCCTAAGGTGTAGAAAGTATTTTACACAATACATTTAGAATTGATTCAGTTTTAAAAGATAGCTCTAGGTTGCTGAGCAGCAAACAGCTGTTGTAACTCTAAAATGATTATACAAAAAATTAAAAGTAAACATTATTGCTGACCACACCACTTATGTCTTCATGAGAAGATGGACTGTTTCAGCACCACCTTGTCTCAGCCATGCCCTCTTGGCACAGCTGCAGCACCCTGGTGTACGGGACAGAATTGCTACTGCAGACTTGGGTCTCTCTGCCTGAAGTGGGTCATTTCTACTATAGTGTTTATCTTCTTTTTCTTTCGTCTTATCTTTTATTTATATTTTATAGGTAATGATGCTTGGGAAATAATTGGTCTATCTAGTTAAAGATCACTTTTTGTAGTAGTTTTAAAGAACAGAAGTGAAATACTTAAATATCACCAAGACTTCCCCAGCTACAGCTCTAACCTTTCTTGCCTGGTATTTTTCCTGTGATGACAGAACAGAACAGATTAGCTGTTCCAAGTTTTCTTTTAGCTCATTGTGCCCTCCAGTGGAGAAAACACAGGGCAGTGAAACAGTTCAGCTAACAAGTGGAAGGAAAGAATTTAGCAAATGCATGGGCCATCCAGGCAGGTGACTGTTGCACCCCAGAGTATGATGATAGGTCACCTTCTGTTGGTTTGCTGACTCTCAAAGGAGCTGAGAAGCAGTGCTTTGGCTTGATACCTTTTACATAGTGCATTGTGGTCTTTTGTCCTGTGCTATGACACAGTTTATGAGATATTAGCCAATTCTTAATAGTTAGGGGAAAGTACATTTCCCCCCATTCTACAATGAACTCAAATGGTAACTTCAACCTAAAAATTTTCTTCTTTTAGTTGGTGGATTTTAATGAGGAACATTTTGCATTTGCTGCATTTCTGTGTTTTTTTTTCAAAGCATTTAGAATATGAACAGTTGGCTACTATTTCCTATTCTGAAGAAAAAGGGCTGCATATATGATGTGATTGCTGCATGATCCCTTGGTGACAATGCCACTTGGTAACATTGATGTGAATGGTGATTGTGGGTGATCGAGTGCCTGACAGGCCCCTGTGGTCTTGAGGTCCTGAATTCTGCAGAAGATGGTGTATACATTGTGTCCAAGGGTTCTACCAGACTTTCCAGAAGGGAGAGAAAACTGGCTCACTAAAGGAGGCTCAATATGATTTCAGTTATAAAAAGTTCTTTACCTATATTTTTATTCTGAATGATGAATTTTGTTTTTGTTTTTGTTTTTGTTTTTTTTAAGATTGGATGAACTATAACAATATACTCTAGAGAGGCTGATGAGCATGGGGAGACTTTTAGAATTTATACTGATGGTGACTTCTTTTCAGATGAAGCTTCTCTTGAATTTTGCTAGTATTTAGAAATAAACACTCATTTTGCCCTCCCAAAAGGCTCAGTGCAAAAAATACATTGTTTCTTTAATTGAGTAAGTTATGTCTCTCCTTTGAAATTCGTTAAGGCTTTGTTTGAATTGTGGAAATTCCATAAATTATCTTCTGTTCTGGCTGTTTTTATACCAGCTTGACACAAGGTAAAGTCACCTGAAAGGAAGGAACCTGAAGTGAGAAGATGCCTTTGTAAGATCCACTGTGGTACATTTTCTTAATTAGTGATTGATGGGGGAGAGCCAGCCCATCATGGGTGATGCTGGATTCTATAAGAAAGCAGGCTGAACAAACCCTGGTGAGCCAGCCAGTAAGCCGCACCCCTCCATGGCCTCTGCATCAGCTCCTGCCATTTGAGTTCCTGTCCTGACTTCCTTTAGTACCATTCCATGATGTGGAAGTGTGAGCCAAATAAACCCAACTTGTTTTGGTCATTTGGTCAATGTTTCATTGTGGCAATGGAAACTCTAAAATATCTGAATTCTTCTTTTGAAAGTGTCTAATATTTTGAAGCAATTTTTTAGTTTTAAAATATAACATAATGATAGAATAATATGTCTTTTCTTTAAAAAGTTGATTCTTTGGGAATCTTTCATCATGTACCCCAATCTCACTTATTTTCCAGTCCCCTCATATCTGCCTCTTAATAGCATTGCCCCCCCCCCAATTTTTTAAAAAGAATGTTAGTTTAAAACAAAACAAACAAAAAACCATTTGCTCCTCTGTCTTTCTCACCTCTCCAGCAGTTCTTCATCCATCTCTGTGGTCTTGGGAGCTGCCTTGTGCCACACAGTGCCTTTGTACTCTCAGCTTTACTTGCAGGTATTCATTGCAATGAGCTGTTGGTCGGTTTAAGGCCCTTGGCTTCAGGTTTAACATTAGTACCAGACCCTCACCAAAGCTTCTCTCAGATGTCTAGATATGGTGGAGATCCTGGGTTCCACAGGACCGGTCTCTTCATGTATTCTGGCAGGTCATAGAAGGGGTACATATTGGGTTGGGCCAACTCTAAGCCTTAGATATGTGTCTGGCTGGTAGCTGATTTGGTCAGTCTGGTGCCAGGTGAGCCTGTAGATGTTTTCAGCCAGTCTGGGCCTTGAGGATCCAGGTAGACCTGTGGGTGCCTTCCATTCACCTGGACCATCTAGTAATACAGTTTTAAAAATAGTTTTGTAGAGATACTTGTCTTCATAAAGTAGACTTTGAAGGTTACACTGTATTAGATGTTATGAGATGAATAGGTCTTAGAGTCCCAAGTAAGGTATACATGATATAATTAGCAGGTTGAATACTTTAAAACTCACGCTCTTAAAATGAGTAAAAAATTGCTTCCTTGAGACTGCAAAGGTGGTAATGCTAAAGATGCCCACAGAGCTCAGAAGCCCAGGGCATGCTTATATAGAGCAGTCAGCCTGGGACAGGAAGCCATGGATTCCAGCTGCAGTGCTGAGGTGAGCGAAATGAGAGAAAGAAACACGTTAACAGTGAGAAATACAGTGAATTGTCTTTAACTGGAATATCAGTCATGTCAATGAATTTTAATAGAAGCTGCATTCAGTCAAGTTATGAAAATGACATATTTCCAGACTGTTTATTTCTTGTGAAATGTCACAGTTTTTCTTATTGCAGGCAGAAGACCATCTTAGGATTCTCTTAATAATTTGATATGAAAATGGTTCTGTTCATTGAAGGCACTGTTGGCCAATAGGACTTTTAGTAGTGATGAAAATAGTGTCTCTGTGTATTGCAGCTTGATAGTCAGAAACTACTGAGCATTTGGAGTGTGGAGAATGTGATTTTTTTTAATTTTTAATTTTGATTGAAAATTTTGATAGCCATATGTCTTACGGCTACCATATTGGACAGTGTAGAATTTAAGTCTTTCATGTACATCCAGGATTGAATTAAGACTCTGATAGTACGTGTACATATCCCTTCCACCCTCTGTGCATTTATAGTTCTGTTCCCAAATAACCACTGTATTGTCCTAGAAACAAAGTTGGCAAGTTAGCTAAAAAATCCTAGGATTAAAATAAAGAAAGAACAAAACTCCTACAAAATGGAAGTTTGCTTTTGTCTTTTTGGATTAAAATATAGGTAAATTAGACAGGAAACAAAGTGACCAGTGAAAATATAACAGAAACATCAGTAGAATAGTGCTTACATGTACTGGTGTGAGACTTTATTTAGTAGCTGATAAGCTAACCCAAATGTCCTTAAGTGTTGCAAGTACATCTTCATCCTCTGTAATGATAAAATAGTGCATTGTGCTTTTTCTAGGAAATTGTAATTCCATTTTTTTTTTTTTTTTTTTTGCAGGGCGTTATCAGCTTCATTTTATTGATGAGATTCAAGGTTTTAAGGTTCTTCTGGTCAACAAACATTTGTTGATCACTTAAAGTTATATGCAGACTTTTATGTTGTGTTGAAG
Source organism: Phyllotis vaccarum (assembly GCA_033318265.1). Taxonomy (NCBI): domain Eukaryota; kingdom Metazoa; phylum Chordata; class Mammalia; order Rodentia; family Cricetidae; genus Phyllotis; species Phyllotis vaccarum. The sequence continues at coordinate 123,978,258 of JARWLC010000001.1, read as the reverse complement.
GAATAGTTCCTTTCATGGTGGACTAATGTAGTGGAGACAAACGAGGAAACACAAAACTAGAATATGGTGTACCACTGTAGTGCCTGCCAGTGAGCAGGGCGACCTGAGTGAGCAGGGGTTCCCAGGCGGAGAAGGCAGGGTAAGCATACTGCATTTCTTAAGAGGATGTGGGAAGAGGGGAGAAAGAGTTTATGTTCCAAGTTATGTTCCAAGAGGTATTACTTGGTAAAGGAAGATTCGGGTACACCTGAGTTAGTGGTCTTATATCAATCACCCTGACCTTGTTTTCTTCTTGCTAAGTCTGAAGAAAAATCTGAGCTAAAAATAGCCCCTGGCCCAGTGATGAAGCATCTAAGTGACAATTTCAAGGAGAAAGTTAAACTAGATTTAGTTGCTTGGCAAACAGTAAGTCTTAGAATATTGGAAACTGGAAAAGCATTTTCTTTACAGAAGCAGATCAGTAGTGGTCCACCCTTATTTCCCTCATGAAAATACACACTAGGAGCTTTGCTTCTCACTCTTGTTCTCTCAGGACCTAGAGGAGTGCTTAGTGCCTGTCTGGAACTCAGCACTTAGTTGGTGAGTGTGAATGAGGCATGGGTCCTAGGTTATTACTCTGTCACCTGTAGTATTTCTCAGAATTTTATAGACCATGAGTTTGGGGCTCAGGAGAAGATAGCCATTCTCTAGTCTCTTGGAGGTGGTAGACTCACGATGGCATCACCTCCATGTCCAAGTATTGCAACTTAGTTAATTTGGAACTTTCCGCTCTCTGCTCATTCACTAGACTAGAGAGTATCTTTATCTGGCATTGAGATTATGTGGAGAGGAAAGACAGAAGTTGTAAAGTACTTAAGTTTTGGTTTTAGAAGCTACAGCATGACAGCTCTCCTCCATTCTTCTTAAAGTTGCTCTTTGATATTTCACACGTGCCCTCAGTGCACACTTTGCTGTTTTCACCATCGCCCTCTTCAGTTCCCTGCTACCCATCTCCTTCCAGGGCTCTACAGATTTCTTACATTCATTTCTATTTGCTTTGTTTTGTTACCCACTGAACTTAACCAGTGTCATCTGTCGGCTGGAGCTGGGGAAGCTCAGCAGTTGGAACATGTTTGTAGACAAGACTCCCATCTTCCAAGAACAGAATCTATCAGTAGCCAAAAGCTCAGCAGTAAGGATGGGGTCCCAGAAATCCTTCCTTGCACATGAGTGGTTGTTGGTAGGCCATTTTTGTAGGTAACCATTGTTGTTGAGAGGTCTTGATTGCCGAGGTTCTGTTGAATATAGAGGAGGGCATTTTAAAGTCAACTGTAGCTTCTGATTCTTCCAAACTTCTTCCTCTTTCAAGTGTTTTCTGAACCTGGGAAGGAGTGGTATAAATGTCTTGTTTAGGGCTGAGCCCTCAACCATCACTTATTCCCAGCATTTTGAATACCTGTGGAGCTCTGCATTTGCTGCTGTTCACTGATACAGAGTGGAAGCCAGTTCCTCATTCTGTTGGATAGAGACATATTCAGCCCAGATTTAAATGGGAGGAAGGAGATACCACACTTTAATGTCATTGATGGGACAGTAACAGATTCTCTAAGTGGGAGAAGCTGGGTGTTATTGTTACAGCCGTTTTTGGAAATGGTTTGCCAGTTTGCTCACTTCTCTCCATATGCAGAGTATACTTACCACTCCCCTAGAAGTCTTAGTCCATTGTGACATCACCTGGGATCTTAATCATCTAACTAAAATCCAGGTGCACATGAGGTTTCTTAGGCAACCTCCTAAGTACGACTCCTAAGTAAACAAAACCGAAGACAAGTTACCTAACCCCCTTGTCCCATCCACCATCCACCATCCACCATTGAGGCAGGAACAAGAAAAGGGTGGACCCTCCTACTCAAGAGTTGGAAACACAGTTATCACTGGCCCACAGCAATTCTGAAATCCGCGGGGCATGCACCCGCAGTCTTCCCACTCCATTTACAGAGGATCTTCTTTGACTAGTGTCCTATTTTTGCTCCTGGGAATGTTCTTAGCTTGGAGCTGTATTCTGAGACTTATCTCTGCTACCACTTGGGCTTTCTGCTTTGCCAGTGGTGATGCTTTCTTTTTTCAGACAAAGGTGTGTTTCCACCTATAGGAAGTACCAGCTTCCCATGGTCTGGAGTTTTTGTGGTGGTTTTGGTTTTGTTATCTTTGAAATGCTTCTGTCTCAGTGCAAACTGGTAGCACTTTTGGTAACACACTTTACTTAAAGATTTAAAATTTCCTGTGAATTTTATTGGGAATTGGTTATCTGTCCCCAAGTTCACGTCTATAATTCCTTTCCAAGACAGACCATTCTTTGGAATTATTAGCCTGTTGTAGAAGGTTCTTAGGATTCTTGGAAGTCAGTTGTGTAGATACATAAGTATAGGCAGCACCTTAAATCCTTTCAGATTCTCAGCAAGAAACCTTATGGACAAACTTTTCTTTGAGTTTTACTGGGATTCCATTTCTTTCGAGAATCCTTGCAGGTGAAAAGGTATTACTTTTGCTCTTCCCCTTAATTCTGCCTAGAAATTAAAGTTCTTCTCCTACTCTTCCTCCTCCTCCTCATTGAGTTCTTTTTATTTTTATGCATAGATAAAATAACCAATCTCCACTTTTAGTATTCTACATGGGACAAACGTGCCAGATAGGCAAATATTCTTTCTTGGCGTGTCTTGCCTGACCACCACTGCCGTGTGCCATGACCTGTATATTCTGTTACAGCAGCAGGTTTTTCATGATTTTTCTGGCTTTCGCTAACAATGTGCTTACACTTTTCCAATCTTTCTTGGTTATTAAGTTTTTAAATCGGATACTTCATGTTTTAAGTGATTGGGGTTTTTTATTTGTTTATCTTGCTTCTTTAGGGTTCGTATATCCTAGGGTAACCTTGCACTGAGTATGCAGCTGAACCTAGCTTTGAACTCCTAATCTTTCTGACTCCGTCTCCTAAGGAGTGTTTGAGACAGTCTGGGCAAAGTTTAAGCCCCCACTTGACCAGAATCAACTGTAAGGCAGGATTGACCAAGGTAAAAGAAATTAATGAATAGATACTCTGCTTGTGACGTCTTGGCCACATTTGTATTCTAGCCATCAGTTGTTTACTGTGAATTTGGGTACAAAATGAGATAATATATATATTTTTTTGAACTCCTTCCCAAAGTTATTTAGATGAAGACAGCATTCTGCGTAGATTGTCTGCTTAACTCACCTGGCTTAGAAATAACTTACATTTATTTTTAAATTTATATTTTAGAGTAATATTATCATGAGATGGTGATAATGTCAGTCTATTTTATTATAATGGGATTGGGAGGAAATAATCTTTTATAAAAGGCGAGTTAATAGTCTATCGCTTTTACTGTTTATTTTTACCTAGATTTAGAAAATGAAAATCATTTAAAGTTAAATTCAATATATACTATATAGAAACAACTGATTTTAAAGCATATACAATTTCTTATTTTGCTAGCAAAATAATCGGTTTTTCCTTCTTTGTGAATCCATGAGTTAAAATGTCCTGGTGAGAGGCGTTTGTATTCCAGTGGTGTAGCTGAACCAGACAGGTCTGCAGCACACTGGTTTATTTTTAGACCTGGATTGCCATTTTTATCCTGCAGAAATATTCATCAGTATCTTGCTGACAGGCCATCGGTTTTATAAATGTGCCACCCAGACCAGACTTTGTTCTTGGTCTCATTTCCCTCCAACTCCTCCTTAGCTTTGGTTTGTTCATACAGCTGTTTGGAGGAGGAGATTTTTATTTTTTTTTTATTTTGATTCATTATTAGAACTTCAATTCAGAGATTTTCAGCGTCACACGGTTCATTCATCTAAGCTGCTGCTGTTTACTCCTTTCTGGTTATTGTCTGATAGGGAAAGCTGTTGCAGATCATTGTGGAAATCAAGGAAGAGAAAGCTGGGTACCTAAGGGGCTTTCTGGGTACATTTAGTTTTTGCTACCTTCTCCAAATGTGTTACTTTATCTATATATGTATATGTTTCTCTTCTTCCTTATCTCACACATGGGCTTGGCAGTAGTTCAGTTTGCCCTCTAATGGTGCGGAGGATCAGATCCAGAGCATTGCATATACTGGGCAGGCACTCTCCTGCTAAGCAATATCTGCCCCCACCCCCACCCCGCCACTCCACTCTCGGGTTGAGCACAAATCTATCTTTATCCTGTATGGGTCAGAATTTGACAAAAGACTATAAACTGATTGACCTAGAAACACAAGTTTACCTCCCACCATTCTAATGGCTGTGAGGTCAAGATGGGGGCATGCTATCTGGCAAGGTCCTGGTTCATAGTTGTGCCTTCTTAGTTTGCATCCTGACTCACACAGGACATCCCAGTGTCGTCACATGAAAGAAGAAGTGGATGAGTGATCTCCTTTATCTCTTCCATTCATGACAGCCTTGTCTTCATGTCCTTATCTGCTTCCAAAGATCAACTTCAGAACATCCTCAGCACAAGGATGAACATTTTAACATGCATGCAAATTTAAGAAGACACAAAACATTCAGACCCTAGAGACACTGAATTTTGATTCTAGATACTTGAGTGATATAATAAATTATAAAACATAAGGACAATCTCTAGTCAAGAAAAGGCAAGTGCACGTTCTCTTATAAGAATATAAGCTATTTATTATTATTATCAAGAATATTTGAGACAAGGTCTCACTATATAGTTCAGATTGGTCTTTTCCTTATTTTATAGGCCAAGCTAGCCTCACACACAGCAGTTCTGCTGCCTCAGCCTCCTACCTGCTTGATTTAGGTGTGAGCAATCACATCTAGCTCAGTATCTCATTTCATAAAATTTGGGATTGGGGTTCACTTGTCTGTCTAACACATCTACTGAGTACCGGCTTAAGGGCTTTGTGCACTAGTTGCTTTGGTGGATACAGTGGTTTGAAAATTAGGACTCCTGTCTTAATAAGCACACAGGTATTTTAAGAAGTAAAGATTTGTTTGTATTTAACATTTGTGGCAGCATAGCATTCTACTGTGGGCACTAATGCGAGAAACTTGAATTTGTAACTTAGGTCACCTGTCTTCTACCTCTGTTACCTTGGGCAAGTTCTTTAGCTTTTCTGAGACCTATCTGTAGAACTTCATCTGTAAAACTGATAATATACTTCCCAGTCTCCGCAACCCTCAGAAAGATCTATAGAATCACAGTGACTCTCCAAATGCAAATGCAAAGCAAGGTTTATTACAGCTGTACAGCTGAGCTCAGCTCCTGACTGTCACACAGCAGTGCCCGTGGAGAAATGGGCTCCCCCTACTCAAAAGCAGGGCCTTTTAAAACAGAAGATCAAACAAAGATATAGAAATGCCATTATCAGGCCGGGAGGTGAGGAGCCCAGAGGAAGTTTCTTTACTATTTCTGTCAGGTGGGCAGCTGCTGGCTGATTGGTAGTGTTAGGATGGGGAGAAGATGCTTCATGGCTGGGCCAAAATGTCCTCTGATTACCCAGGACCTTGTGCTTGGCCTTGGGGGTTTAGAAACTTCTAAAGATGGAGGACTAGAAACTTCTCAGCTCTCAAAATAGCTCCAGGTCTCAAGGTGGAGGAACTTTAGTTTCCATAACAGATAACTTAGCTGTTATTGTAAAAGTTAAAGAAAGATGTTGCTTATTTAGCATTGTAGAGAAAATACCTAGTGTCAGCCAGGCAAAGTGGTGCACAGATGCAATCCCAGAGGTGGGAGGATCATGAATTCCAGACCAGCTTTGGCTACATACTAAGAATGGCTCAAAAGAAAAAAAATTAGAACCTTTAAGCACTCCTTCCATCCCCATGACTGAGCTTAGTGCCTGGAACACTGTGAATATGGCCGAGTTTGGGAGAGTAACAGCAGAGAGAGGAAGTAAGTGTACTGAGTCTTCTGTATTTCTTCAGTAGTCAGGAATTTTCCAGCTTTAGCTTGGGACGGCTCGCTGGTGGCTTGAGCAGACAAGAATTTATTCAATATCAAAGAAGCCTGAGTTGCCCTGGTTGAATGCTAATTATTTGATATTCATTGATAATTTGCTTGCCAGTTATTATTCAGAGCACAGGGGATTCATACTGTCAGTAAGAGTACAACTTTGCCTCTCCTCATGAAGTTTATGATCTAGTTAGAGAGAGAGATTAAAAAAAAGCTTTAAAATATTGCTCTGTTAGAAGGCAGGCTCATCAAGAGCTTTGTACAAGAGGACCTATTTAAGTTAGGTCATAACCAAATGGCATGGTTTTAGAGTGGGGGCTGTGTGGGTGAGGACTAACAAATATTTATAAGAAAGGAAGGAGTTGCCCTGTCAAAGTGACTTTTGGTGATTTATTAAACAGTCAAGAGCAACAAATCTACAATTCTTGATAAAATTTGATAAATTAAAATATTTCATGTTATTGTGCCTCATTGTCTTCTAATTTTGATAGTACTTTTACTTGCTGCCCAGTGCAACCATTTTTCTCATTTTATAGACAAATTGACATAGTATAGAGAAGTAACTTAGACCAGTGTTATTCTGTCTTTAAGATGAGAGGCAACTGATGAGACTGTGTTCCCCTATGGAACGCACACCCAGAGCCTGCTCTTGCTAGAAAGTATGAACTACAGACTTTGGTACACAAGGTATCTACAGGTATAGCATATTTAATCCTTAAAGATGTAGTTATTCAGTGGGAGAATCAGAGTCTGGGGATCTTGCTGTCTCTGCCTCCCCGGCACTGGAATTACAGATGTTCAACAGCATGCCCAGCTAGGGTACACACTCAGGTCCTTTTGATCAGCATTTTACCAGATGCACTTTCTTCCCAGCTCCAGCATACTTTTGATCTAATTAATGATTAGTGTTAAGAACCACATTTACCAAGCTAGAGAACTTTGGTTCTGTGTGTCTATTTTAATGTGAACTCATTATTTAGCCTCTCAATAAATTAGTTGGGGATTGGATCCTGGAAGCCTGGAGGTTAGCTACATTGGATGATTGTTATGGTTCATAAAGTGAATGCTTCTGTCAGTTTGAGGAATAAAAGTAACTCAGGCACATGAAACTGACTCACTGTGGTGATCCATTTGGGAAACCTGGAGCAGTTTGACTTGAGGGGAGGCTGATTAATAAACAGAGAAAAATAAAGTTGGATTAGCATCTTCTGATTAATGAGAAAGACACTGGAACAATAATGTAAGTATAATATACTGTTGCTAAATCTAACTGTGAGAGTTCATAAGGCACATTTCCTAGTATAGGAGATTCACGCTCTAATAATTAGATTTGTCACAGTTTGGCTTTTGGCTAGTTTAACTTCAGAAATGTTTATTTTTTGTTGTTGGGGGCATTGTTTGTTTGGTTTTTCGAGGCACGGTTTCTCCGTGTAGCTTTGGAACCTGTCCTGTGTGGTGATATATTTTATATTTAATAAAAATCAACCTGGAATATCAGAGGACAGAATCACCCATAGTCAACATTGAGGGTCAGAGTGGTAACTCAGGGCTTCAATTCCAGCACAGGAATGACAGTTGGTAACTCACGCCTTTAATCTCATAACTCAGGAGACAGAGATCTTTCTGTGTTTCTGTGAGTTCAAGGCCTAACTACCAAACAGTTGTAGCTCACACCTTTCATTTAACTCTAGGATTATGATGCAGAGTTGAACCTGGAAGTGAAACAACTGGACAGAGAAGGTGTTTAAGGCAGGCGTAGGCAGACAGTGTGGTATTCTGTAGGAGCCAGGCTGAGGACTCATGAAGACCGCTTTTACCTTGAGAAGTTGGCTGGGTGAGAACTGACTGTGATCTGTTTCCTCTCTCTGATATTCCAGCTTTCCCCCAGTATCTGGCTCTGAGTTTTCATTAAATACCAACTAGAATTTGTGTTTCAGTCCTGGAACTGGATCTGTTGACCAGGCTGACCTTGAACTCAGGGTTGTCCAGGCAGCTTGTAACTGCACTTTGTGGGATGGCATCTGTAAATTATCTGCTGCTGTTTGGCACATGCTAGGTACTCAGGAAATACTAGCTTACCTAAAGCGCCTCTTCTAGCCAAGAGAGCAACCCAAATGCAGACTCTGCAGTATGGAGCAGTGTAAAGTGAATGATACATTGATTGAAATTTTACTTCTAATTTAAGGGATTGTGAACTTTTTTTAAAATTTCCTTTGGAAAAAAATATTAATAGCGTTTTCCCCTTTTTTTCCTCCTAATATTCCATATTCCTCATCTTATTGCTAAATAGTTATTGAGAACTTATCATATTCAGGTACTTTGGTAAACACATGATATACATTGCCCTGTTTAATATTTTCCTATTCTAGTATGGTGGTTACTCAGTAGTTGTGAATCTTTATGATGATTCTGTGAGACAGATAGTGTTAACTTTACAAATAAAGAAACAGTCAATAGAAGTTGGCAGAGTTGGGGTTTGGACTTGGCCTTGAACCTTTGCTGTTGTGATTTTATTGTTCATGAGATCAGTGACTTGTTTTACTGAGTGTATATTAAAATAACAACCTAACCTCTTCCAAATGGTATCTTACTAGTCCTGTGACTGCAGGGTGGTAACCACTCAGATCCTTTCTGCAGCCTCCTCTGCTCTACCCTTCTCAAGGAAAGGGTAAGGAAAGCTCTGAGTAGTTTGGCTTTATGAAATCACATGGTCGCATGAGGAGTGACAGCTTTTTAACTTTTACATGTTTGCATTTTTAAGGAGGACATGACACTAACTGAAATGAACCATTGCTTAGAAAGGTTTTCACCAAGCAAAGGGATAAAATCAGGCAACCCTTGCCTTGAAGTTGGCCAGGGGATTCTGCTTTTCAGTTCTTACCTGTTTTAAACTCCTAAGTACACTAGTGCTGTGTGCTTGGATATTTTCTGTTTGCTTGTTTGAAGGTTTTTTTTCCTTCCTTCCTTCCTTCCTTTCTTTTTTTTTTTTTTTTTTTTTTTTTTTTTTCACCTGTGTAATTCCAGAGTGAGTTCCTAGCTGCCCTGGAACTCATTTTGGAGAACAGGCTGGCTGTGAGTGTACAGAGAGACCTGTCTGCCTCTGTCCCCCAAATGCTGGGATTAAAGGCTTGAACCAGCTTTGCCATGACTTGAGTTTGTTTGTTTAAGTGGCATGCTTTAGCTCTCTACAGTGTCTGTTAGGCAGAGAGATAGTGGAAGGTGGGAGAGACAGGGTTATATGGGTATAGTATTGTGGTAAAGTGGGCATCCACATTCTATAGTGCTCTCTATGAGCCCAAACTGTCCACGTCTAGGTTTATTCATAAATTTAGTTTTTCTGAATAATAATTTTTAATTAAATTATAACTAGGAGAAAAGTTCTTACTGTCCCTATTTTGTATCACTTTCACTATTTCTTTTTAATAAAAGTGCAGGAAGTTACTGGTGTTTTGTGAACCTGCAGCCTGCATGCTTCTCTTCCTTGTTCTCTGTTAAATATGAGCTGGCATATGTTAGACTACGTTAGCATTTGCTCTGAAAGACTTCAGTGCTTTCTAAATTCAGCTCTGCTAAGCCTGTAGACTGTTTGCTTGAATCAATGGAGACTGCTATTTTTAGCAACAAAAGGGAATTGAAATAGCAGTTTTCTTTCCATGCAATAGATCCCCAGTAGGAATACTGATCCAAGCTTTCTGTCCCTTTCCATCCCTCCCACCGCCCCGAGCAGTCAGCAAAGGCAGCTGTCATGGTTTGTGGCAGTATTAATCTTTAATCAGCTGAGGGTTTTCTGCATTCAGGTATTTTGGAGGTGGAGGGGGAGTCACAAAAGGAACTTGCTTCGAATAACTAAGCTCATATGCAGTCAGTTTAGTGGGCAGAGGCAGGGAAGAGATGGGAGAGCTAAAAATAGCATGTTTGCTTCCACTGTTCCTCTAGTCTATTTTTGATGTTTGATTTTGATAAGGTTGATTGGGCTCTTACTAAAAATATCTGTTCCTAGCAAGTTGAGGACAAAAAGAGTAGAATATTTTTATCATACACAAACTGAAGTACTTTTTGTTGACTGTATAAATCTGGAAAGAGTCCTGGTCAGTCGCCAGCATTTTATGTAATCTGTAAGAGGCAAACCCTTCTGGATGCTAAGCTGGCCATTCTCTCTAGTTGTCAGCTCTCATCTTCTAGACGCTTGCAAATACGGGCTCTGGTGGTGCATTTATCTGCACAGACAGCATTTTAGAGATCTCCCTCATTCCTTTCTCCCTTCATTCTGCTCATGGCTCTCCTCTGTACTTCCCCAGCCCTCAAGGTAGCTATTTTGTATGTGCTGTGGAAGGCTGTCTAAATATGTCCATAGGAAAAAGGAATCTGAGGATACCCACTGTTAACCCAGGAAGCAAACCTTAGGATAGTGAGCTTAGACTCCTTAACAAATCTAAAATGGCCACTTCCCCTTCTAATCCTATTTGGACTGTGTCACTGTTAGAGCCAAGTGAAAACCAGCTCTTTTCAAGGAACCATAGACTCATGAAAGTATGTATCTAACAAGTTCCTTATATACAAGCTAAGCATCTCGCAATAGCATTTAAAAAAATCTCATTTTAGATTATTGATTCTTGTGTTATATTGAGAGGAGCTATTATTTTCAAAAAAGGAGTCAATAAAACAGTAAGTCTTACAACAAGAGGCCAACTTTCCATTCAGAATATTGTTCATTCACACATTCATTCTTCAACAAAGCCTCATGAATCGTATCATTAAAATAATTTTTAAAAATATTTATTTTATGGTGTACGAGTGTTTTACCTTCATGTATGTATATACATGCATGTGCTCACTGAGGTCAGAAAAGGGCATTGGGTTACTTGGGGTTGGAATTATAGATGGTTTATAATCACATTGTTGTTGCTGAGACCAAACTCAGGTTGTTCCCAAGAGCCGCAAGTGCTCTTAACCACTGAGCTGTCTTTTCATTACCTTTTTTTTTAACCAGTCACTGTTCTAGCAGTCAGACTGTGGAGACCCACACAGATCCTGTCCCATGGAAACCTGTGTAATTACTGCCATAAGGGAGAGTATAGAGGACAAGGAGCGCAGATGTTCAATTGAAAACAGAACTCTTCTCTGCCTTTGTCCATTTGAGCTTCCAGAACAGCTACAGAAATTTAGAAAGCCTGAAACTTACGTCCTCATGATGCTGGAAAATTCCATTAGAACATTATAAAGTGTTCTCCATCTCAATGACTTGCTATATCCCTGGAATGCGCTTTTCTTGCGTGGTAGAGGCAGAGATCAGGGAGGCTAAGTGAAGCCTGCATCTTTGTGAAGCCTTGGTGAATCCTATGCAAAAAAGTGGTAGAGACTTCATAGCATAAGCACTTCTTAAAGGCCCCACTTTGGCCTACTCTCACATTGACCATTTGTTTTAACACCTCAACTTTAGAAAGGACACCTGTAAGCCATAGTGGAATATGTATTGGGAGTAAAGAGGATCGTGCTTGTGAAGAGGAAGTGGACGCATTCCAGCATGACTGGCGGGCAGTAAGGTCGACTTACAAGGACTTGGTAAAGGGTGAGCAGAGCTGGAGTCCTCTCATTCATTCACTCAGTCATTGACCCACTAGAATGTCACTAGTCATCTCGTTATGGAGTCACTGGCTTAGCAGTTTGACTGTGGAGACAAAAACAGACCCTGACTGACAGGTGTTAGGCAAGAAAATGATGTTCGGATTTGTAGTCTGGAGCGATTACTTTGGCCCATTGTGTGGAGAATAAATAGGGAAGGAAAAATAATAAGGTGAGGGAAATGCATTAAACATTGTTTTAGAAGTTCCTGAAGAGATGAATGATAGGAGCTTCCAGGTGGTGACAGTGAGAAGTGAATGGATTTGTGGTTTGCTTTTATATAGTTGATGGGAGGGGACATTGTCACTTCCTGACAAATGACTGAAATTAAAATAGAAAGCAGTTTCTAAAAGTGATAATTCTTTTTAAAATATCTATTTCTGTATTATTATGTGCTTGAGTGTGTATGTGCACAATTTGCAGACGTCAGAAGAGGACATTAGGTCTCCTGGGACTGGAGTTGCAGATGGCTGTGCCATGTAGGGACTGGGAATTGAACCCAAGTTTTTTACAAGAACAGCAAGTGCTTTTAACATTTTGAAAAAGACAATTCCTAATTGTATATAGCATGTATTAAGTGAGAAAGTAGCAAAGCTTTCCACTCAAAGTCCTGTGTGTAACCCTGATAATTTTTAGACCTAACTGAATTACACCAGTGAGTTCCTTGAGCAGATATTTTCATAGTGACATGAATATTAAAGTCCTTTCATAATGTATTTTACTTTGGCCTTTCATGGCCTATAATAGTGACTTTAATAATAAGATAGGCATTTATTTTTTTACCTTTATACTTTATATATGTAAAATATAGATATTCTACATATGTGTTGGTCTCTTATTATAAGCGGGGAGGGGAGGGAAAAATTAATTAATTTATTTTTACAAAGGGCATAGTAATAGTTATTGGGGGATTTGAAACTGGAGTCCTGTACCCTTAGGGTAACTTCATGGTTCAAGAGACTGCTGGAGCCCTAGTCATCATATTTGAATTGTTAAGAGGAAGGGGAACTGATTTTTACTATCCCAACCACTTACATCTTTCCTCCAGAGTTCAGTCACATAGCTATGTGACTTCTTCCTAACTACTTTGGAAGTTAGAATAAATAAATATCCCATAGGACATAATGTTTTGGATTATGGGTCAGTACTCTCTCCTTTTTATTTTTTATTTTTTTTTGAGACGAGAGATTTTCTGTGTTATTAGGCCAACCTGGAACCTGTTATATAGCTCAGGCTGGCTCAGAAATTACAACCGTCCTGTCTTATCTTCCCACAGTCTGAGTTTATAGGCGTACACCATCATTATACCTGAGGAAAAACAAGTAAGGGAAGAAAACAGCTGGTAAGGAAGGCAACAAATAGGCCCTGACCCTGGGGGTGTATATGAAAGCTACACATTGTATCTTTTCATTTCATTGTAGCTCTGAGTGCTTGGGGTGGTGGTGTGTGTGTGCGGGGAAAAAATAGACAAAACCAACAAAAAATACTTCTAATCTAAATCTTGGTTTCCCACAGAGAAATCAAGAGTGATCTTGAGTTTTCAAATTACTTACTGTCTCTTTTTCTCACTAATCTGTTAGTAGAAACTAATGCATTTTTAAAATATAAATCAAACAAATAAATAACAAGCAGATCATCAAGTTTTCTATTACATCATATTTAAGAAAGAATGATTCATTTTAAGAAGATCTTAAGTAATCTTGGGAAACACTGCATTCTGGGAAACTGGAGTAGAAAGTGGAGCTTGCTGGCTCAGTTTTACTAACTTTGTATGCATAATAGTAAAGAGCCTTGTTCTTTGGAAAGGCAATGCCTGCATATGATTGAAAAACTTAACAGTAAAAAGAATTTTTAAAAATCTTTCTCTGATTTCGTAGAAGCTGGCACCAATAGACTTTTGATTTAAGATGATGTTTTGGTTAACTTCCTGAGTTAACAATGGAGTTTAACTCTCCTGACATTAAGTATGGTCAGATGTTGACGGTGAGAATCACAGTGTTATTTTAAATAAAAATAATAACCTTGAAACTCATTTTGGAGAAGTAGCTCTAAAGCCAAAGAGGACAGTCCTCATCCTGCTTCAATTCCTGGCTTCATTTTTTTAATGCATTCATCTAGCTGACTGAGAATTGCTTGTCTGTATTTTGTATTATTAAAAGTATAGTACTTAGCATATGTCTTGGAAAACAAAAAGATCTATCACTTTTTTGGTTAAAAAAATGATCATGTAATCTCTAGTTATCTGCCCATTGTATAACACCAGTTATTGTAGAATTGAGTTGCATAATAGAGGCTCTCCACTGAAGCAAATAGTTAGTTATATTGTTCTATTATTAAATAAAACCCCAGAGTCAGATACTAAGGTAAAAACCTGATAGACCCAAACAAAGTGCAACGGAGGAACACTCAGCTGACCCTGCTGCTCCATCCTTCAAGTTGGAAAAGGCCCTCAAATCTTTCTAAGCCCCTCCCTATTTCTTTCCATGTCTTTCTATTCTACTCTGGGTCTGCCAAAACCTCTATGGTTAATTCTGGCCAGCTGAATGAGAACTCCACCCTCTAGCTTAGAGTTTTAACTTTATTGGCAGTCTTGAGAGTGTCAGAGTGCCATCAAAATATCTCACAACACTCAATTTCCAGTTTCTTTGTCACACATCGTGTGCACACAAACAATTTTTTAATTAATTAAAGAACAGATAATGCAAAGTAAAACCACTGATTTTCATTGAGACATAAGGAAGTGTAATGTTACTCTGGATGATATACTAAGACAGAAAAAGACATTCAGTGACAGGAGGCCTCCTGGAAGGATGCACTGTAGATGCTGTGATAGCATTTGTGGGTACACCACAAGTACACAACAGTCATGTAGGTGTTAGCAGGAGACTGGGATAGAGCTAACTCTAACTTCATTTTTTAAAAAACCTGTACATCTAAAGCTTTCTGAAAAATTAAAATTTATTTGAAAACACATTTATTAAAGTGTATTTGTGCAATTTTTCCTTGGGAAGATGCTGCCAATTCTATTAGACTGAGGCAGAAAACCATGTTTTCATAAAATAAGATTCAATACAGGAGGGAGGCAAGAAAATTCCAAGTTGGTGCCCCTGTCTCTGGTCTAACAGGGTAAGAGGATAAGTAGTCCAGAGTGCAGTAGGAGAGGAGCTGAAGAGCTCTGGAAGGGTCATGCCTACAGTCTGGAATGGGGTTGATTATGTGAAGAATTGTATCAAGAGCTTGTTAAAGCAGGCTGTATGTACCAGTGATCTCGGTTCTAGGGAAGTATAGACACAAGGAGAAGGTCCTCCTGCATAGCAAGTGTGAGGCAGTAAGGGCCGTTAGACCCTATCTTAAAGAAGCAACAGCAAAAGTGAGGTTGTTAGGGGATGGAAGAGGATTTAAAAAGACCACATAAAGGGGGAGGGACAAATTCGTGATCAGGAAAGATAGAAAGTTGACTGGGAAGTACACGATGTAATTACAGTCTAGTGTTTAGTGTAGTGGGGAACATGTATTCTTCCACCTTGGCCTTGGGATACAAGCCCCCAGATCTTCTGTTAGCCAAAAGGCCACACCCTAGAGGCTTGTATCCCAGGACCAAAGTAGAAGGATTCATATTCCCCACTACAGTTTGGCTCAGTTGTGAATATTTAACCCTAATAATTGCATAAAAAAGACCTTGGCAGGCTTTTGTTCTTGGTGTGGGGATGTGTGGGAACCCCTTTATCGGTAACCTTTTGTTATTCCAGGTAGGCCTTTAGTAGTTGAGGCTAATGGATTGTTCACGCTAGAAAGACTGTGACTTGAGGTTGAAGCTTGGAGCCCAGTTGTAATGGCTTAACCTGCTGATTGCTGGTTTCTGGATGAGAGCTAAGGATTGGGTTACCTCCTGTGTGTTTATAATGAAACGTGAACTTGAGTAGAAGTCCTGCTAGGGAAAGCCGTGCATGTACTGGGGAGACTATGTCCTTGCTCAAATTTATTTTCCTGGGGTGGGATGGAAGCCATGCATGTGAGCCCTTCTTAGACCTTACTTCACCAGCCTGCCTTCAGTTGGTACTGACTTATATCTTCAAGTGAATTAGAAGGTAACCTGAGCTCTATGGATTTTGAATTTTCCAACTTTGTAGAAATCCTCCAAATTATAGTCACGTGATTAAGCTAGCCAGAGACCTCTGGAATTGGTGTCTGTCTGAAGTGAAGGTGGTCTAGTTGAGGACCATGCCTTCAACTTGTGAGAGATACTGTTCCCTCTTTTACCCCAGTTTTCCTTTGTACAGTCCAGGTCCTTGAAGCCAGGGCCTCATGTGTAAACTTAGTGTTCTACCACCGAGCTACACCCCCAGCTTTGTATCTAATTCTGGTGACTATAGGGATGTATTTGCAGTGTTCCAGTAACATAAACACTACTTATTGACAGAACATTTCAATATAACTTAGTTGGAAGGATGTGGAGAAATTTTCATCAGCCATAAATCTAGTATTAGAAACAGTTGGTCAGGAGATGACAGAAGCATCTAGAATGGGGATAAAGCAGAAGGAAAAGTGTGGCTGCAGTTGCTTTCCAGGGTGGAGTAATAGGGCACAGAGAACTGGTGTAAGGCAGTGTGCTGTTTTAGTCTACACCTCTCAAAACTGGTTTCCACATTGCTTGTGTTACATAAGTAAAGTCAGCTTGAAAAGAAAGGAGCCTCCTTGCGTGCTGTCAGTAGTTCCCTATGCCCGAGGCTGCTTCATGGTGAACAGATATGAATGCTCTCTTGTGTACATGTGTGTGGTGGGGTATAGGGGGATTATGTTCCATTGTAAATAATTGTCCCACCCACTGGTTTAATAAAAAGTGCTGATTGGCCAAAGGCAAACAGGAAGTGTGGGCGGGGCTACCAGACTAAGAAGACTCTAGGAACAGGAAGAACAGAGCAGAATGCTAGAGAGAAGCCAGAAGAAGCAGAGGACAACTATGCTGCTCTAAGAAAAGGTGCCAAGCCCCATGGCTGAACAGGATAAGAATCATGGTTAGTTTAAAAGCAAGAGATAGCTAGCAATATGCCCTAGGCTGATCAGCATAAAATTAATATAAATATCTGTGTGTCTCTGCAGGTCTGGGTCTGCAGGCCTAAACAGAAACCTCATACTGCAGTGGGGGATGCACTGGGAATGCTGTCAAGGATGGTACTTGCAAAAACAGTGAGGGAAACAGAATTGAACTGAGAGAGAAGTGAAACATCTGTGGGCTTAGCAGAGCTGGAGATGCTACTGTTAGAAGCCTTGATCTTTGAGATGCTGGAGGCAAAGAGCCCAACTTGTATACCTGGGTATTTTAGGCATGTATTGTTCAGAACAGAAAGATGGCTGTCTTTGGATGATGGTGATTACTGGAAGATAGTAGGTCATGAATTGACAATGGGTAAGACTTGACAAGGGGATTGAATGGATAACTGTTGGGGGAAGCTGATTGTATTAATCAGCTTTCTGTTACTAGAACAGTCTGCTCATGGTACACATACAGAGAACAGGCATACACACATACACATAAAAAAGTTTAAAAAAATCTTAAAAGAGGAAATTTAATTTTGGTTCACAGTTTTGAAGGTCCTTGGCTATGACTGGATGGTGGTCTGACTACTTTTAGAGCTCTACAGGGAGAGCAATACATCATAGTAGGATAGGTGGCAACGCTTTCATGTCATTCATGGCCCAGTTGCAAACAGGAAAAGGAAGTGACTGCAGTCCTACTGTTGCCAATGATCAGCAGATCTCACACTGTGCATGCACCATAAAAACATACAAGAAAATATACCAATATGATTCAGATTGTATGCTCTACAACGTGGGCATCAGAGGAAAGAAAAGAGTTCTTTTGTGTTAAGTGTTTTGGAACTGTGCAGTTGATTGAGCTTGAAGAAGGCTTTGAAAGGAACAAGGTTAAAGTGAGGGTCTGAGATCTTGAGAACAGTAGAGTCTGAAAGGGAGGAAAAAGGTGAGAGTTGAAAATGGTTTATGACATGTCGATGTGTCAGGAGAGAGTGAAGGATGAAGTCTGCACCTGGTCTCCAGAGGCGTGAGGCGAGACGTCCCTATGCTAGTCATTTCATATAGATAGTTTTAAACATTTGTTGCAGAATGCATGAGTGAATGTTCTTTACAGACAAAGCTATAACAAGAAAAACACAGGGATTACCCCGCAAAATACCTGGTAGCCACTTTTAAGAACTGATAATGAAGTTAAGTATGTGTTTTGTGCTTACATCCAAGTTCTATGTTATGGCAACCAGTTAGTGAAAGAAGGGTGTTCCATGGAGATATTCCAGCTGGTAGATAGGGGCGAATTATTTATTCAGATGTTACTTTTGCAGCCTAATGAAGAAATGGAGCATTCTCTCTGTGTCTGTCTCTGTCTCTTTCCTACTCAGGCACACCCTCCCACATGCATACACATACAGATAAGATCTTTTTAAATAAAATATAAAATCTGAGGAGCGAGGGAGTATTTGTATAGATGATGTAAGATTAATATGAAGTTGATCATTGGTTCATTGGGCCGAAGGTATGTGAAAGTTTGCTCCCTGATTTTTTGTTTGTTTTTAATTTTTACTTTATTCTAAAAAGATTTTAAAGCTTCTGAAAGAATGTGGCTGAGTAGGTACTTCATAAATGTACATTGCTTTGAGTAGTACTAGGAAAAGAATATCTTTCATATTTTTCACTTAGCATAACATATTTACGTGTTGTATGTGTCACGGTTGATTTTGCTGCCATTATATATTATATTGTACTTTGCCTATACCTCAGTTTACTTAGTCTTCTGCAGATTAATATCTAGTTTTACTATCATATAGCACAAACACTAGTAAAGCTATCACGAATATCTCTTTGATAGACCTCAGACACTCATCTCTTGAGGATTGCTGGTTCATAAGGCAAAGATCTTTAGTTCTGAACATATTGATGAATAGTTTTTATAAACGATTGTATCAGTCTGGTATAGTAAGATGAGAGCTTCAGGGTTTTTTTGTATCTTTACCAAAACTTGATGTCTCAGTCTTTTCAGTTTGAGATGTGTGGGCAGTTGATTCTAAATTAGAATACTGGTGTTGCTTATTTATGTATTTATTTACTTCACTGGGTGTTTGAAGTGTTTATCTAACTTGTTCTATTATTAATAGAAACTCAGGAGTCAGATTTTGGGGTAGATCAAGAAAGTGGCAGAGGAACGACCAGCTGACACTATCTCTACACCTTCCAAAATGGAAAAGAACAATGAGTTTTTCTGAGTCCCTCACTACTGTTTCCTGGGCCTCTATATTGTATTGTATCCAGGGGCCTCCAAATTCTCTATGGCTAATTCTGGTCAGCTAGTCATGGATTCTTCCCCCTGATTCAAGCTTAACTTTATTAATAGTCATGAAGTGTCACAGTGCAACAGGAATCGACCTAAGACCTCGTGCATGGGAAGTCCTGTGCTCTACCTCTAAGCTTCACACCCAGCCCTGGATATTGCTCTTTCACATCAAATATTGTACTAGTGTTCTTGAGCATGCTAGTGGTTTCAAGCTGGACTACTTCCCTGTTGTAGTTCTTAAATTAAACTGTTCTTCTTTTCTCAGTTGTTACAGGTGGCACTGATGGAATTGGAAAATCATATGCAGAAGAGGTAGGTGATTTTCAGAGTCTGTTTTATAAATAAAAAATGGAATGATCTTTTTAATAGTAGCTTTGATTAAAATTTCATTGAATTTATATATTTGTTTGTTTTTAGACAGGATCTTAGTAGTTGAGTCTGGTGCTCAACTAGTGGATCGTACCCTGGAGCTCTCTAAGTGGATCAATCAGGCTAGCCTCAAACTCACAGACATCCGAGAGAGAGAGAGAGAGAGAGAGAGAGAGAGAGAGAAAGAGAGAGAGAGAGAGAGAGAGAGAGAGAGAGTGTTTATACTGCACAGGAAGGCAGAAGAGAGCATTGAATAAATAATTGTCCCGCCTACTGATTGGCAGACAGGAAGTGTGGGCGGGGCTACAAGACTAAGAAAACTCTGGGATCAGGAAGAACAAAGCAGAGATGCCAGAGACGCCAAAGAAGCTAGCAGATTCAGAGGACAACTATACTATCTGAGAAAAGGTACCGAGCCTCATAGCTGAACAGGATCTAATCATGGGTTAGTTTAAAAGCAAGAGCTAGCTAGCAATATGCCAGAGTCATAGGCTGATCAGTATAAAATTAATATAAACATCTGTGTGTTTCTGTGGGACTGCAAGTCTACAGGTCTGGACCACAGGCCAGAAAGGCCAGAAACTTTTTGCTACAGCTGGGAACTGAGTGTGGGTCATATTCGAAAGCAGTACACTCTTAATTGCTGAGCGCTCTCTCTAGCCCAGATTTATTTCTTTGTGTGTATGTGTTTGTGGATGCATGCACACCACAACATGTTTTTGAAAGTCAGAGGACAACTTCGGGGGTGGGGTGGGGACTTATTTCTTTCATTTCAACATATGGCTGCTGGGATCAAACTCAAGTCATTGGTCTTGGTGGCAAATGTAGTCTTATTCACCGAGCCACCTTGCTGATCCCACTCATCATGCTAGTAGTAGAGAGTACATCTCAGCTCCTTAGGAAAGTGACACTTAGAGAAATGTAAACCTGTTGTTTTGCAGACAAAATCGAATTAGTCTCCTTGTGATTAGATTCAGGGTAAACATATTTAGCAAAAATGATAATAAAAGTGATATCAATCCTTCTGACCTCTTCCTATCAAGAGGCGCAACACACTGATGTGCTCCATTATTGATAGTTTTAAGGTAAACAATTCATTAAGATGTTGTTCATCATAATTCCTCATTATAAGAGTAATAGGGAATATATGACATGATACTTTATACCCTATTTTCTAGCTAATTTTTAGTTCAGTGTTTTTGACACCCACTGATGATTTTGTCTGAATTAGTTTACCATAGTAGTTTAAATAGTGATATTCTAGTCTATCTCTTCCTCTGTAGCCTAAGCTAGTCTGGAACACACTATGTTCCTCAGCTGCCCTCACAGTCCCTCTAGACAGCCGGGACCCACCGTGCCTGGTTGGTGTTTGCTGTTCTCGCTCCGCTTTGTTAAATGTGTTTCTCTTTCTTAAGTATCAGTATGGGCTAATGGATTCTTTAGTACTTTTATAAGCAGATTAATTTAGCAAATTACCAGGCCTTGTTATTTTTATAAAAATTATCTTCCACAGCCTCATTTGCAGTACTACTTGTTACTTAATAAAAGCTGACTTTAGGATTCATAACTGGGAATTAGTCTACTGAATCACTTATAATTCACATCACCCAGAGTGTTGCTCATTTGTAAATTGTCTGGTAGTTCAGCATGAAATTTTATACCTCTGGTGTTCTTTCTCTACCTCTGTATCTATGTGTCTTTATAACAGAAATACATCACTGTGAATGTTTTTCACTATGCAACATTACGTAGTATTGTGTACATATGTATGGAGAAAATTCTCTTTAAGAAACTGTTAATTTATTCATTAACAAAAACTAATGTGTTTTACTTTGATTGTCCTTTAATTTTAATGCCTGTGTTACTTATTTCTGTGATAAAATACCTGACAAAAGCAACCTAATGAAGACTTAGTTTTGCTTCTGCTTCAAGGTAGAGAAGTCAAAGCTGCAAACTTTTAAGGCAACTGATTATATTATACCTCTATTTTGTTATATCGTTAGTCAGTAATTAGTGATGCTTGTGCTCAGCTTTTTAACATGGGATGGAGCTGCCCATGCTTCGTGTGAGTCTTCTCTCCGTAATTAAACCTTTCCAGAGTCATTGCCATAGACACACCAGAAGTATGTGTACTTCCATGGCGAGTAGAAACACAGTCGATAGCGAAGCTTCAGTAGCAAGTCCCAGATACACGTTGTACAGTTGATTGTCTTTATAGGAACTGCTAACGTCAGAACGGTGCTTTCCTTCTTTGCCCACGGATACTTATTTTGTGTATCTAGCCTATGATAACCTTTTAAATCCTAAATTTGAAGTTACAGAAATTATAGTAATATAACAGTATAAAATATAACAAAACAAACATGAAAAAACCATACCATGTATTTAGACCTGAAATAAACAGTGGAAATTATCCTTCCGGATGATTTGAGAATTTCAATGGTTGGTTAGAAACGGAAAGTTCTTGGGAATCCTTGCTTATTTTGGATAGTAACTCATAATACTTGCTTTTTTTTTTTTCCTTTTCCTTTTTTAAAGATTGATTTACCACCTGGTGAGTTTTTCTTTAATGGGCGTACATCTAATTTCTGTTTTAGACTAAACTTCACATAAAATGATTCAGATCTCTTTTGTTGTTTTCAGTTAGCAAAACGTGGAATGAAGATTGTCCTAATCAGCAGGTCCCAGGATAAACTGAATCAGGTCTCCAGCGCAATCAGTAAGTTTTCACACTTTAAACCCAGATCACCAAAGTAGTAGCCAATCTAAAGTAGTGTTTCAAGCAGGTGCCCAGTAGCACATTATTTTAGTGTTAAGTAAATGTTTAAAATGCCTTCCATATTGCTAATGGCACATCTTAAATTTCTAATGTAAAATTTTTTAAAAATTTAAATAGTCTCATTGCTTAGCCATGAACTGGTTACAGAGCATATTGTCTTTGAACTTGGGATCCTTCTATTTCAGCATCCTGAATGCTAAGATTAAAATTTTTTTAACTTAGAAATTTTTATTACTCTTCCAAAAAACTTCATAAAATTATTTTAGAACTGTTGTGATTTGATTAAGATGCCTTTTAATGACACATTTAATTTAAATAAGATTTAAATTGTGACTATTTTATCATGTTCTACTAAGATAAATTTATCTTAAAAATGTCCTGGAATATTTTGAATTCCAGTGTTTCTAAGCATGTGATTGGGGTCCGCTGGGGCAGGCTAGCTCACATGACAGGAAATGTGCTTAAGTCTTTTGTGTTAGCTATATGCAGATTATTCCTGAGTTTTGACCTGTAGACAGTCTCTCAGCTGACTTTACTAAACTAAGCAGGTATACAACCAGTGTTGTCCATTTCCTTGGCAAAGCAGTGTGCTGTTTATAGTCCTCATATATGTAGTTGTGGTGTGTGATACTTGTATGTTTATATTTGGTTTGGTCACATATTAGTTCATTCTTGCTGGCTAAGAATGAGTTGGGTTTGTCTCTGAACTTATGCTGAGTTCGTATTCTGTAATGATGTGATATTATTGTAAAGGGGAAGGTTTTATCTTTTAACACTATATTGCTGGCTCTGAGAAATAAGTTCTCATAGAAATTCCTTTGCAATTGGCATGAGTAAGATTAAGTATAAAAATACTTGAAAACTTAGAAGAAGTAAGAAGAAATTTGGTTTCCAGTTGTATCATTATGTGCTGAGGTTCTTGGTACCTCACAGGGGCTGACCTTGAAGTTAGAAATGGCTTGTGGGCAAGGAAGGGTAAGAACCAGTGACAAAGCAGCCTGAGGTCGTAGCTGTTAGACCTGGTGGCATTTATAGCTCAGGTGTTCTGTGGCAGTCAGTTTTTCTAATTGGATACACTTTAACCAGCTTCGATGAAACACAGAGGTGACTTTGTTTTTGTTTTGTAATTTATCTCCTGGTTAAAGCTTGAGGATGGCTCCGATTCCAAGGCTTCATCTCTCCCTTGCAACTCTTTTACGAATGAAAAATTTTCTGTTTGCCAGTCAACATAGGAATAAGATTAAGGCAAAATGTTCATTTCACGTTTCAATTCTTTCTTGTGTTTAAATCAGTACAACTAAGATGTAAGTTTGAGAAAATAAGTTTGTTTTATAATTTTTAAAAACCATTTACTACTTTGTGTGTGGGTGTACACATGTGCCATGGTAAGTGTACAGAGTCAGTTCTCACCTACCACTCTGGGCTCATGTCATCAGACTTGGTGGCACATGCCTCTATCTGCCAAGCTGCCTTGATGACTCCAAATTATAACTATTGGGAAAGAAATCTTAAATTAGCTAACCAATTAACTTGGCGCGTGCACATGAGGAGAGAGGATGACCTGTGGGAGGTGGGACTCTCCCTCTGCTATGTGCACCCTCAGTCTCCACAGCCCTTTCTGTCGTCACCCCTCAGCACAGTGCCGTAATTGATGCTCTAACAGTGTCATTAATTTGATGTCCTATTACATTAGCCTGTTTCATTTACACAAGGGTGACAAGACGCAGCACTGAGCACAAAAAAAAAAAAAAAAAAAAAAAAAAAACGCTTCATGCTTTTATGTTTAGTGTGTCGAGAAGCCAGCGGTGGTGAAGATGAGCGGGGAAATACAAATGTCCTAGGGCTGTATTCTTAAATACTTCTGTAATGCAGGAATATACGGTTCAAGGCTAGGAAGCAGATCTATTCATTTTTGTCTCCACTTGTTCTGTCTGTACTACTTATCGCCATGGAGGTGCCTTCTTTCTTAATTATCCTAGTATGTCAGTTTCGTGGCTTTCTAGAAAGTGGTATTCTGTGCTACCTCCAAGACTGATTTTTTACAAACTCTCAGCATTGAATTCACATATGGGAGTGAAATCCCTGTTCTTTCCCAGTGGGCTTGTCATGCCAAATTGAGATTTGACATTGAATGAGCTTTTCTAGTATAGTCCTGGTTATAAATTGGTTCTAGTTAGTTATGTCCTGGTAAGAAGGAAGATAAATTCTTATTAGCCAATGCAAGTAAATATGTTGCCATATAAACTAAAATAACTCAATAGAGATATGTTATGTCACATTCGCTATTGATTTCATTGGTTTTGCAGACCAAGCCAGTGAATATGTTATATTTTGTACATATCCTGTTTTTCTTTAAACCCTGACACTGATTTACTACTTTGTGTCTTAGTATCACTGCAAAACAAACCACTTCTTAGATGCTTGTTAGCTCTGCTGCTGGGGAATTTCACCAGCACTGACGTGGATAATTCTTTTTCCACCTCATGTGCTGTTGCAGTCATTCAGTGATGTGCAGCTGGTGGATGGTCTAGTATGGAAAGATAGCTTCCTTCACAAGTCTGATTCCATGGCAGGAGATTGTTAGAAGGCTAGACTCATTCTGGACTATTGTCTAGAGTGTGTGCAACATGGTCACCTGGGCAGTTGGATTTCTTATATAGTAAGTGTACCTGAGTACATGCTTCAGAAGGACCAGGCAGACACATTGTCTTTTTAGGGCCCAGTCTTTAGTGTGTGTGTGTGTGTGGGGGGTGAGTCAACTCCAGGGTCTCATTCACAAGTAGAAGATACACTATTACTCAATTTCGTTCCACTCTTTCTTTATAAAATCTTATTTATTTTTAGGTTTTCATACATGTTGTATGTTGAGTGTACACTGCTGTACTCTTCCGACCCTGCCCCACACTCCCTATCCTTTTGTTTCTTGGCTCCTCCCCATGCCATTGAACTCCACTTCATGCTGAGCAACTTCTGTGTATCAGAAAGTACCATCTGTACTTGAAATTACAACCTGCGTTGCTTGTAACCTACATTATAGTTTCCCAAAGAGTATTTGTGCTGAATTAGAAGGATCCAGAGGAACACTCAAAGAATTCATTTTATTTGGCCCAAATATAACTAGTTACCATGTGATTAATGAAAAATTAAGAAAGAAAAAAGTAAAAATTGTTCATTAGGTTCCTTTGGTTTTACAAAGTGTTGGACTCTGGAATATAGAGTCTCTTACATATTTATTGACTTGGTTTCTTGTTGACTATCTGGTGGTCTGTTCTTGGTGCCAATGTTGCATTACACTGGGTAGAAAAACTGATTTAGGATTTCATTTTCTGAAACATCAAGCATGGCAAAGAGTACTGATTCATCTTTTACTAATACTATTATACACACACACACACACACACACACACACACACACACACACATATTTATCTGTATATATGTTTGCATTTGTGTGGGGGGGCTGTGCAGAAGAGGTATTGGATCCCCATGGAACTGGAATTTACAGGTGATTGTGAGCAGCCTAACATGGATGCTGAGAAGCAAACTGTGGTTCTTGGAAATAACAGTAAGTGCTTTTATCCACTGAGCCATCTTCTCATGTTTCTTCTTTAGGACTTACATTTGTTTTTTTCTTCTGGCATATGGTTAGGGCTACTAGATAAGCTTGGGGAAAGTAAGAACCACCTAACTTTTAAATTTTATTATTGTAATTAGCACAGTCAGGGTGGAGTATAATGTAGAACCAATTAGTATGATTTAGTTAATGGTTATCCTAAGGACACAAGCCTTATTATTTTTACCAAAGATATTGAAAATTCTCTAGAGACTTCCATAAGTAATATTTTAAAATGTCTGCCATATAACAAGAGTACTTTATGTTTAGAGACACGATCTTCGAACATACTTTATTTGTAGTGTATCTGTCCTTGCAGAGGATCACAGCTATGTCTCATCCATCATCAGAAGTGTGACATATCAAGTTGTATTTATTATTAGTTACACCTTGCCTACAGCCAGCTGATAAGGATGTTGACCATCTTTCATTGAATTCATAGAGCAGCTCCCAGCAGAGAGTAGGATTAATGAGGAGTGTGGAGAATGTACTGCAGATGTGGTCTGCTCAGAGGTGCTACCTGATGCCTGTCTAGGAAGGACAATATTTTTTTGGTACAAAATGTACTGTAACAAATAATTTTATTCTTAATCTGAGGCCCAAATTTCTAAAGACATTCAAAAAACATTAAGAGTTGTTAGGGAACTAGTTATATCAAATAAAAGCCTAAGTCACAGGTGGGCAAGAACTGATATGAGAGTGACAGAGGAAAGAGAGGTCATCTTTGCCAGAAGCAACTGCTGTAGGACATTTAACTTCTTCTGAAACAAACTTTAAAAAATTATTCAACAGCAAGAGGCAGCAATCAACACAGCAGCTCAGAAGAGTTAGCAGACTGTTTTGGAAGGGAGTGTTCTGGGGAGATCAGGAGCCTTGTCTTACCAGGGTGGAGAATGAAGAGACAGAACTTTTTTTTTTTTTTTTTTTTTTTAATATATATATATTCTCAAAGATCAGTTTTCCCCTCAACAACTGGTTCCAGGCTATTTGTTTCATGAGCATTTTTTTAAATTGCCATGTATTTATACACCAGTTTGACATAAATTTAGACAAGTTAGCATTTCCAATTTTGCTTTAAAATATGTTAACTTTATGTGGTGTTGCTGTAAGCTGGTGCCCATGGCACATTGAGTTTGCCATCCTAATTGGAGTTTTCTTAATGATCTTTAATCTTTAGGATTTGCTCCCATAACCAAAAATACTTCATTATTTACCTTAGCCATTATTTGTGGCTGTGTTTTATAGTCACGTTAAGAACCATAGAGATTATATTTAATTGACATCACAGAGCAGCAGAATCATCATTGCCACTAACTTTGTCAAACAGATGGCATTTGGCTCCTCCACAGATTGTGAAAAGTTACTGAGTTTAAATGACTTGTGGCCCTGAGGTTTAGACTCAACTAATAGATGAGTGACAGCTTATCCTTGTGATCACAGTACTTGAGAGGCAGAGGCAGCAGGGCTAGGGTGCAAGACTGCCTGCGCTGTACAACAGGATTAAGATAGGTTAGCTCATCCGTTTCTATACACATGGGCTTGTCTGAGATTGTGAACCCACTTCAAGCATTAGAATTGTTGCCTTTGCCTGATAACTTTTACTGTCTTTATTAGCTGTAAGAAAGTACATTAGCTACTTTCTATAAACTATTCGATTCTCTTGTACATTTAAAGGAGCCAATAATCTGAATTTAAACGTGCTGGGTTAAAAATCTGTCAGTTCACTCTTTGCTTTCTATTTATCATGTTCTTTGATCTCAGTTTTATTTTTTTCCTGCCTGCATCTCTAACTAACTAGTACTTACTTTTAATTATTTCGTCACTTAGTTTATTAGCTGTAAATATCGTTTCTTTATTTTAAAAGCTGTGTAGGTGATTTCAATAAGGAGTCTACAAGGTTGCCCTTCCACTCTCTTACCTGGATCTCCTTCACTATTGTGGGTTGTTTTGTAAAATTCTATAGTTTTGAAAAGCATTTTACCTGAGTATAAAATTATAGGGATGTTATGAAATTAACAGGAATGTGGCTATGTCTTTAGTACTTGGTGCCTTTTGACTTCCATGTTTCTAACAACTTATTCAAAAACACCTTCTGTCTGTCTCACCTTCTTACCATTGTATGTGGAAATCCTCACTCCCCTTGCTTTTGTTAGATTGTCTCTGTAAATGCTTTACTTTTTGTAATTTCTTCCTCTTAGTGTGATTTCCTTCATTTGTCTTGTAGTTTGTTAATCTGATGATTTTAATAATAATTGGAAAAATATGGAACTGTAGGTTTTAAATATTTTTTATTTCACCCTGAAGTCAATATCAGTATTTACTTGTGCTGCTGTATTTGATATGATTTACATTCATGCATTTCCTACAGTGTCTGATCTGTTTATTGCAACAGTGAGGTTTTTATCCAGACATTATATTTTTCTCTATACATAAAGATTTATTTTATAATTTTCATAGATCATTATTTTATCATTATTTCTTAAATGTTCATCTACGTCTTTAAACATAAAGTATTTGTAATCACTTGATATTTTGTGGACTGGTTCCTAGGTTCAGAAGGGATGTCTAGGTTCTCAGTTTCTGTTCTTTTCACCATCTCAAAGAATCTCTCCAGGCTGTAGTGAGGACAGGTGTAGGACTCAACCACTTGTTTTATTTCTTAAGGGAGCATTGCCTTGTGTTGTCTGTTATCAGATGTGAAAATCATGGCTTCATATTTTTCTCAGTTTGAAACAAAGAGTAATTGTGTTTTATACTGTGGAAGGCAGCAGATATATCCCGCCTCCGTTAGCTATTCATAGATTTTTCTGATAAATGTTTTGGTTTACATCAGATTCTAAAGAGAGAAGGCCCAGTTCTGTGTTTTTTTTTTGTTTTTGTTTTTTTTGTTTGTTTGTTTGTTTTTTGGTTTTTTTTTTTTTTTTTTTTTTTGGCAGCGAACTTGAGCTCATTCAGAGGGGTGGGGGTATTTCTCAAGTGTTGTGTTGCTGACTGTGGTGCTCTTGTGGAACTCATTGACTTCTTAAATTTGCGTAGAAAGATGCTTTGCTATTTAGTTATGTTCTAATTTTGGTACACATACCCTAGCTGTCTAAGCTAGTGAGGCCCTGCTGTAAATCTGCCCAAATGGTCAACCTTACCAAGTCTAGCTTATTGCAGCTCCAGTTGTTTACTGATAGAAAGAACAACATCTGGAATATGGGTAGGTATTTTGTTAGAATGTGCATGCCTACCAATTAGTTGACCTAGCCAAATTAGAGTGTGCTGGTTTGCATCTCCAATTAAGTCAGCTGCTCTTGTACAGCTGGCATGAGGCATGTGGGAGTGCCCTGTATCATGGCCAGTCTAGCTACACCTCTTAATTAAAATGTTTGTCTATGTTTCTATAAAACAGTGAGTGGTTTTTGCAATTGGATTATTGATGGTTCCATGACTTTTGTGTAAAATGGCCTTCTTTCGGTGCAATTGGAAATGTGAGACCAAGGTACTTTTATGTTAGTGTGCACTCTTTCAGTGGACGGGCTGATGTTTCTCCCCTCGCCTGTAGGCTTCTTGTCCTCACTGGATAATTGTAATTGGACAGTCTCTACCTAAAAAGAATTTGTAGAAAAGCATATAATTTGAAATTTTCATAGACTGCAGTAATTTTATGTGAGACTTGCTTAGTGTTTTCATCAGAAAGAGAAAGTACTTTGAAACTTTAATGGAAATGGTCACTTTAAAATGAAATTATATACATTCTTGTTAGTCACCAGTTATTCAGTTAATCTTATTTGCCCGTGACTTCTTAAATATAGTTTTTGCTAGGTACTGAACTTCATATCAACTGCTGAGGTAATTTAAATGACCTAGTCCAGTATGCAATACTATAAACAAACAGATGAAGCCACTAACACCACAAGGACCTTTCACACATATGAGCTGTTTAGTTCTTCTTCATTTGTAAAAACAAATTGCTACTACTGAGCAGGACAGGTGCAGAATAAGCTTTCACATGTTTCCCGTAGGCTTAATCTGTAGAAATGTCTAGTCTAAGACAGAATCACTGGAGTGTCTGAAAACATATTAAGCCACAATGTAATTATATCCCCATTGCAGAATATTCAATATAGACATATTTTATAGTTATGTCTATAGACATAATTATAGATATGTAGTTTGAAATACATACTCCTCATGTGATTTAAAATGCTTTTTAAAATTGTTATTTGTGTGAGTATGCATAAATTCGTGGATGTCAGAGGACAACTTGGGAACATCAATATCTCCTTCCATTGGGTTTCAGGATCAATCGCAGGGTGACAGATCTGGCAGTCAGTGTCTGTATTCGCTGAACCATTTTACTAGCCCCTCCTCACATAATTTTTTAATCTCCTCTGTTTTAGAAACTTCTGATGGAATAATTTATTCTCTATATCAAGAAACCAGGTTTGAAAGACTAAATAAAACCTAGTTAGTGGCAGAAGTAGACATAATTGAGCCTTTTGCTTTCCATTGCTCAGCATTCATAAATAGTCTGAAACATGTGTTAGTTGGATAACTGGGAACTTCTGCAAGATAGAGCTCAAAATGCAACATCAAGAGGAGTAATGCAGCCTGACTTGCATCTCTTAGACAGACACGTCCTGATTAAAATGGATCACCTGTCCCTGTCTTGTCGTTTTGGATTAGTAAATTATACCTGAAGACAACTTTGAGTCTCTTACACTTTGGTAACTGCAAATGGTCCTGCACTAATATCTGCAGCATTTTCTAATCTGTAGTAGATGGAATCAACAGCTTTGTTTTAGTCTTAGAACAACTGAAGACACAGACCTGTCCAAATTACCCAGGACCACATAGTCATAGACCATGTAGCTCCAGGTCCAGTTTTCCTGTTTATGATGGTTCTTAAGTCTTCCATCCCTCCATTTTATGGTGTTATTGCAAATCTAAAAGCTCGTTTAGTATGTAGTGTGATAATATATTGTATATTTAATAAAAGAGTCTGGAATATCAGAGAACAAAGCTATCTCTACAGTCTTCTGTTTGTTTGTTTGTTTGTTTGTTTGTTTGAGATGGAGTTTTTTTGTGTAAGGGTCCTGGCTGTCCTGGATCTTGCTTTGTAGACCAGGCTGGCTTTGAACTCAGAGATCCTATTGCCTCTGCCTTGCAAGTGCTGGGAAAAGGGTGTGTGCCACCACTGCCTGCCTGTTAGACCTTAAACTCACAGGGATCTCTGTCTCCTGAGTAATGGGTTAAGGTCACCACTCCCTGACCTTCATGGCTTGGCTGTGGGTGGTTCTGTCCTTTGATATTAGGACTATTTTTATTAAATATTCAATACATAACCACTATGTATTTTCTTTTCTAACCTTGTCATTTAAATCAGAGTTTTTGATTCTGATATCAGAATTAACTGTGGATTCTGCTCTCACTGACCCTTGCTAGAAAGTCTATTCATCTTTGTGTACCCTTTAGTGGTGGCTGCCTAATTGGATGTTGGACTAGCAATGTGTGGGGGCACTGTCTTGCTTAGGGCTCTGCACCTCTTACTCTTACTGTTTATCACTTTGTTTGATCAATTTTTATATAATCACTTGCCCTGGGTAATAGTGAAGCCTGAGTGTACAGTGCTTTACCTATCTGTCCTACCACTTTAGCATAGTAACATGTTTATTCTGGCTTTCATGTTTAACGACCTTTGCATAAGTGCTCTTATGTATTGGGGTAACTTAATTTAAATACTACAGTATCAGCACAGTTGGTCAGACTAACAAAGCTAAAGGATTAAGGGTTAAGGAGCGTATACATCATGGATGTGATGGACAGAGCTCTGAGTGGTACCCCGGCAGGATAGAGCTTGATGGCATGATGTTTTATCAGGCCACTCACATAGGATACAATTTAAAACTTGTGAATAGTTTATTTCTGAAATTTAGCATCCAGTGTATTCTGACTACGCTTGATAGTGGGTGACTGACAGCACCCTTGGCGTAGCCACGTGGAGGCAGGCTCTGCTGAGGGCCCTTTATAGAGTTTTGCATTCTTCTGAAAAAGGGTCTGTTGAGATGTTTGAGGTCATTTCTGGGCTTCTGTCTCATTTTATAAATGTGGAATCTTTCCAAGAGGCTAGTTCCCCTTGGCTTGTACTCTCTTTCTTCCATCGTGAGATTCCTGAGAAAATTGCCATTTCCTTAGGTTCCATTGTTTTAATAGTCTGATAATCAGAAGATTTGGTTACAATTCTAGTAGGATATGTTAGAACAGTATACACATTCTTCATTAATTTTGCTTTTGGGTCATAGTAGAAACATTCCCAGAAATGTCAATACAAGCACCATATATGTTTAACACACAGGAGACTATGGATGCATATGTGTAGGTCACTGAATGGTTGTGGATGACTAGTAGCCTCTCGTCGTTCATTACTCCTACTGTCTTCCCAAGCCCAAGCTTCTGCTGGTGCTATCATTTCATTTCAGTTTCTTTGAACGTCATAACACACTGTATGATGCAATAGTTTTTATCTTGAAGTTTGACTTCAACAAAAATTATGTTTCTGAAACTTTCCGTGTTTTTAAATGTAGCTGTAGTTCATGTATTCACTTTACAGATATTCTATAATTTAGATTTTTTTGCTGATATTTGATTGAATTCATTTCAGTTTGATACTTTTAACAATAACAATCTTATGGTTTAGGAGCAACATATTTATTTCTGTTATTGGCTCTTAGTTCCCATAAGAGTGGACTCATACTCTTGAAGTGTAGTGACATCATCTTTCTTATGAGTATGGTGTTGCTGTTTCTCTCAGGTTCTTTGGTAGATCAGTAACAAATGCAGTGTTGACGATCATGCTGTGCAGGTTCAGCAGTGGAACTGGAATTAGCTCCTGTACCTACTGTCTGTGTGCAGTCACCTTAAAAGCAGAACCAGATGCAATATTGATATCTGAGACTGTTAGTTTATTTTCATGCCTTAACTTCTGGTTCTTTTTGTGAATTTCAGACTCATTGGGATATAGATTTCAAAAGCTCACAGCCTTTTTTGTTTGGTTTTTTGTTTTGTTGTTTTTTCACTTAACCTGCTTTGAATTTTCATTCTATGAAGTATCTGAGTTGGTTCACCGGGCAGTATTTCTTTGTTTGGCATGCTTCCAAGTGCTGAGTCATCAACAGCAAAAAAAAACTTGAAAATGCATTTTTTTTTTTTTTAGGTTTTTCTTTTACATTTTTATTTAATACAATTCCTTTCACACACCCCACTGTTCCCCCTCTCTCTCCTTCTCCCACTCCTCCCCTACCTTCCCACCACCCCAGCCCCTACCCACTACTCAGAGGAGATAGGCCTCCCTTGAGAGTCAACACAGTCTAACATACCAAGTTGAGTAGCTCTTCCTCCCTGTATCAAGGCTGAGCAAGGCATCCCACCATAGAGAGTGGGCTCCAGATAGCCAGTTCACATACCAGGGTAATTCCTGGTTCTATAGCCAGGGGGCTCACTAACAGCTTGATCAATGCAACTGTCACCCTCATTCAGAAGGCCTAGTTCGGTTCCATGCAGGCTCTCCAACTATTGGTCCAGAGTCTGTGAGATCCCATTAGCTCCAGTCAGCTGTCCCTGTGAGTTTTTTTTCCATTGTACTCTTGATTCCCTCCTTGTTCCTCTAGTTGCTCCTTCCTCCCTTCACCTGAACTCCAGGACTTTGGCTGAGTGCTTGGCTGTGGCTATCTGCATCTGCTTCCATCAGTCATTGATGTAGGTTCTATGATGACAGTTAGGGTAGTCACCAATCTTGACTGCAGGGGAAGACTAGTTCAGATACTTTCTTCTCATTGCTAGGAGTCCTAGCTGGACCTCTTTGTGGGTTCCTGTGGATTTCTCTAGCCCCGAGTTTCTCCCTAACCCATGATGACTCACTCTGTCAGGATATTGCTCTCATTGCTCACCCTCTCTGTTGTCGTCCCGTGTCTCGTCTCCCCCCCCCCCCCCCCCCCCCCCCCGCCTTATTGAACCCTCATGCCCCACTCTTTACACCTTCCAGTTGACCTAGGCGATATTAACCATTTCCCATTCCTGGGGCAGTCCATGTGTTTCCCTCTTAGGGTTTAAGGAAGTGTTCAACATCCTCAGCTATCAGGGAAATAGAAATCAGAATGACTCTGAGAGACCACCTTATGCCTGTTAGAATGGCTAAGATCAAAAACATGGGTGGCAGCCTAAGCTGGAGAGGATGTGAGAAAGGGGAACACTCCTCCACTGCTTGTGGGGATTGTAAACTTGTACAGCCACTCTGGAAAGCAGTATGGTAGTTTCTCAGAAAACTCAGAATCAGTCTTCCTAGGATTCAGCAATACCACTCGTGAGCATATACTCAAAAGATGTTCAACCACACCACAAGGGCACTTGCTCAGCTATGTCCATAGCAGCATTATTTGTAATGGCCAGAACCTGGAAACAACCTAGACAGCCCTCAACCAAAGAATGAATAAGGAAAATGTAGTACATTTACACAATGGAGTATTATTACCCAGTGGTAAACACCAATGACATCATAAAATTTGTAGGCAAATGGATGGAACTAGAAAAACCCATCCTAAGTGCGGTAACCCAGACCCAGAAAAGCAAACATAGTACATACTGCTCACTCATAAGTGGATAGTAAATGCAAAGCAAAGGATGGACAGGCTAGATTCCACAACCCCAGAGAAGCTAGTTAGGGGAAAACTCAACGTGCTTCTTAAAGAGTATGTTAACAATAGAGACAGTATACTACTTATTGCTTCATTAATTGGAAAATTAGCCATCTTTAATCCTCTATCCACCCCAATTTGCTCTTAAAAGTTCATTCTTGAAAATGTTGTAGAACAAATGTCTGTTGATAGTTACAATACTTTTGTGTGTGTGTGTGGGGGGGGGGGTTCTCCTTTTTTTTCTTTCAAGGAACGATTTTGTTATGTCTGAAGGAAAACTTCAAGTACTCCAAAATGATAGGCCCACTGACTTGGTCCAAAATGACAGTCTCGGACCTATCACTGGACTATATAAGATACTAGTGGGTACTTTACAGCATTTCTCAGGAACCTGTGAAACAGTTTCTGATTGCCAGGAAAAGCCACTTTTCTATTGTTTCTTCCTTTGGTGGATGAGGCATCTGGCTCTCTCTTGACACGTACCTCTGGTCCTTACCAAAGCCAGTGCTACTCTGCAGTCTCTTGAGGTGTCTGTCACATGTACTTGCTCTACACCTCCTGTACTAGCATCTTGGCCTTTCTTACCTCCTCCTCTACCCTAAACCGGCAGGCTGCTCCCGTCCAGGGGCCTCTCTCCCGCAGCTGCTCATCCTCTTCACAGCTTGTGTGATTTCCCTCTCCACTGTTCTGCTATTTTTCTCTTGGCTGTTCTCTGCTTTTCTCTGTTTTCTGGCAGATAGCCCCGACCATGTACAGGCTGTTTTGTTTGTTTGCTTTTTCCGCTCTGGATTCTTCCAGATGCCTCTGAATTTCCTCTCTTATTACAAATAAAAACCTTCCCCTAATGGAGTGGCAATTTCAATGGCTTCTTTACTGTGCCCTCACTCATGAATGTACAGTACTAAAGTGATGTTAATTAAAATTGTCTTGTTTCTTGGTTATAACTGACTACCTAGAAAAGCTTAGTGATCGTTTAACATAGCAGCATGTTCTCTGGGACTTTTGTGCAAAGTGGCTGTTCTTGGTAACGGAAGGAAATGAGGGTGCCATTATACAGAATCTGGGGGGTGGAAATGTATCTAAGAGTTCAGTGTCCACAGTGCTGGTTCGTCACCCTCTGTGGATGGGAAAGAGTCTGTGCTAGTGATTACTTTTTTTTGAGTAGAACAAAGCCTCATGGGAAGATAGGCTGTTTCTAATTGTTGTCATGAATGTTTTGGGGAGGAAAATAAGAGCCCCCTAAGCAACTTCTATGATGCTTAAAAACCTCTTGAGAAATGCTTTATGGAGAAAGTTTTGTCTTAGATGATTTAAAGAATATTTTTGAATGAAAAAAATAAAAAATAAAAGGAGGACATGGCTACTCCGGGTATGGTGAGGAGGTTTATTGTAGATAAGAGAGCACAGACGGCGACATCTAGAAGAGACCAGAGTGAACATGACCCTCAGCTGGGCCATGTGAGGAGAAGAGCCAGGGAAAAAGGAAGAGCCAGGAGGCAGAGAGGCTTAAAGATAAAACAGTGAAGAACCATATAGCCAAAATGGCTGGATTATATAGGGAAGAAGTGGGGGGAGGGGCAGCCCAGCTTGGAGGACCCTGTAATGGGTAGGGAATGCCTGGAGAATCTGGTGGCCAGGTTGACTTTGGTATGTTAATAGGCATCTCACCTGCTACAGGTTTGAGATCTAACAATTTTGCTGCATACTTATTTTTTTTAAATAGGTGTTTTGTTTGCTTTCTTTTTGTTTGTTTTATAGAACAGTTTGAATTCACAGCAAAATTGAATAAAAGGTCCAGAGCTCTTCCACATTCTTGGTGCACGGCCTCTCCCTCATCTAGATCCACATGTCTGGTGCTATGCCCCCTCCCTACTCTGGGTCTGGACTGATGGTCCTGTGCTAACATGCCATTACCACCTGAAATCTGAAGTTGAGTCTGAGAGTGCATAGCACTCTGCAAGAGATAAATTTAGAGCTTAAGTTTTTGTATCCACTTTTTATGTCTGTATTTGCTTACTTAGTTCAGCCTTTGACTTTTTAAGACCACCAAAAAAGTAATTTACATTTTACCTTTTTAATTCTATAAGTTTAGTCTTAAGTGTTTTCAAAAATATATTTTCCTATATATGCCCAGCTTCTACATGGTCATGAGTGTGAGAAGTAAACTGTTTAGTTAAAGTACAAATATTTATTTAGACTCTTAGCCACATGAATAAAACTATTGCCATTTAAGCGGAAGTTTAAAAGTATTTTATTATTCTGTTTTCACCATATATCATAAATAAGTTTTTGAGTTTATTATTTAAGATGATATTCCCAAACTAGGGGCAACCCCAAGACTATTTGTTATGTATTTGATTACTCTGCTAATGTTCCAGCCAGCACCTAGTGACTAGAGAGACACCCAATGTGTCCTGTGCCATGGCAGACGGTGAAGCCTAAATCTACGATCCTTTGGGTAGAGATAACTGGCCATGTCTGGGCAAACTGAGCAGTAAATGGAAATGATAGGAACAAGTTACAATCTATTAAATAAACAAGTAGAATCATCAACTTGTATACCTAATAATTGTTTACCACTCTAAAGGCTGTAGAACCTGGGAGAAAGGAACCTAAAAAAGTCTCATGCAATAGCCAACTTTATTCAGAGCACTGGGCAATTTATAATTTGAGGGTTGAGAGGAGTCATGTGAGTAAAGCATATAGTCACCATATGTGCCAAAAACATGTTTTTTCACAGAGGCAGAGAAACAATAACAGCAGCCAATTGTAATGACTAACTCAAAGGAGACTCACTCCTATCCACTACACCTGGGGGGCCATGAAAGCACAGCCTAAGACAACTCCTTGTTTTTTGAAGAAACTGAGGTCACAAAGTTTTTGTCTTGGTTTTTGGAGATTCCTTACAAGCACTAAGAATTCCCCTCCACGACTCCATTCTTGGACATGCTCAGACAAATAATGAGTTAAAATTTTTAGGGAGAATGGAATTTCATACCATGGCAAATCCCACAAAGTGTCAGAGTTCTTGTGAATTAGAAAGAGAAAAGCGACAAGTTTGTAGTGAGAAGAACCTACAGGCACCCTCTTAACATAGAGCAATGGGACAAGTCAGAATCTCATGTTACCCGATGGAATGCTGTGGAAGTGCAGCATGGCTTTGATGCTGTTGCTGCCAAAGGTACACGGCCTGAATCTAACATGGGAAATGAATACCCAACTCGAGAGCACAGAAAGCCCCCCATTTCTAGACTATCAGAGCATGAAGATCAGAAACAGTGAGAACACTGTTCCGAGTTGGATGAGGCCGATGGTGGCTGTCACACAAGGTGTACTACTCTTAACTGCTTCTGTTAGGAAAGCAGTTGTTGGAAAAGTTGGTAAATATTGAGTAGACTTTGAAGATTGGAATACAGTAGTGCATCAGGTTTCATTGGATCTAGTTGGTTTTACTAGGGGACTGTCTTCAGCAAGACATACTAAGCCAGCATTCTCAAATGCTAAGTAGTGTTTGGATTCCTTTAACTATGACTTCTAAAAATTTATTGAGAATCCAAAAGCCTGTGTTTATGTGCAGTGAAACTATTAATGTTTATTGTCTTATTAGTCAAATGGGAGATTTAAATGCATCTATAAAAAATAATAACAGTAAATCTGTTACATGTCAATAAAAACTTTTTTTGAGGGGATAACTTTTGAAACAAGACTGAGTGACTAGAATGGCGCTGTTACACATTTTTAAAATACTCGTTAGAGTCCTTCTTAATAAGAGATGGTTGGTTGGATTTGCTTATCTATTTCTGCAGTTGATTATTTTGATTTAAGTATAAGAATATCTAACTTTAAATAGGCAGCAGAAAATTTTAATAGCCTCTTAAAGTAATTGTGGGTATTTTTTTGATATATCAAAAGTGGATAACTAGGGCCTAGGTAGATGGCCAATGCTTACAAAGCCTGATGTCCCAAGTTTGAATCCCAGGCCCCACATAGTAGTAAGAGGGACTCACTCCCACACTGTCTTTTGGCTTCTACAAGCACTCTGTGACTCATGTGTCCATACCTATATACAAACATTTAAAATCTAAGTGGAGGTTTCTAACAAGTTTCTTTCATTATAGAGTCAGAAATGAAATCTTCATAATTGTTCACATTAAAACTCATTGTCAACTCTTACTTGGAGTAGGTATTGTATCTGCCATGATTTTATCTATTTAGGCTCTGGAAAGTTTGGTTTGTGAGTTATATAGATTGTCCCAAGCATTAGTGGACATTATGAATTAATCACAAATGTTAATGTCAATCTACTCATCAGAAATAAACTTTTTTTTTCAGACTTGTGATAGTAGATGTAAGTCTTCCAAAACTGATTTTTATTTAAAATGCTAAAATTTTGTCATGGCCAACAAATAGTATTGCTTACTTTTCTTGAAGTGGCAGGTTTGTTCATGCATTTTTTATATAGTATCTGCTAAATCTGAGTAAATATGATTTTGCTATTTGTTCTTGCAGTTAATTGGTGTTGCATGAAAAGGGAGTCAGTTCATCACATGGGTAGCAATGCAAAGCTTTTCCTTCCATGTAGCCATTGCATTAGATACAAAGAAAGAATATATACATGCCATTTTATCACATAAAACTTTGAAAATATCTATATAAAGGATAGTCATTCAGTAAAACTAATGATTTTAGTGCTTGATCAGAGAGCATTCTTAAATGAAAGTGGTGTTTGTCTTTTTGCTGCAAATGCATGAGGATGCACTGAGTTCCACTGATGGGATTTGCCTCACCCACCATTGCTCCTTGTTAGCACAGTAAAGACATCAGAGAGTGCCGCCGTATTTTGACTTTCATTGGCTATGGATTTTGAGAATCACCACATGGAAGCAGTTCTGGATGCTGAGCATCATGGCATCAGTATAAAATGACTCAAGAATGGGGATTTGCTGTACAGTATTTAATCTGAGACTATTTTAAAAGATACATAAGTGATAGTTTTTCAAACACTGAAAATGGGTATTTTGAAAGTAATCATTTAGTGATATGCCAGTAAGTCTCAGAATAAATGACATAATGTTCTTGGCACATAATTAATTTGAGGTAACTGGTTTCTGTAATAATTACTGTTCTGAGGGTAGGATATTAACTTCAGCCCCAACCATTTTACATGGCACTGTGTGTCCTTTAGGGCATGCTATAATCAGCATGTTGTGTTCTGAGTTCTTATTCTTGATGTTGAAGAATGAGATGTATGTTAGCTGTCTTGGTTGTCATTTTGTTTTACTGTATGAAGGCCATGCTCTTTGTAGTGTAAATGAGGATGGTTGTTGGTTTGTTCTGTGTTGAGCAGAAAGGTGGTTCAACTCCTGGCAAATGTTGTTTTGAAGAGTCAGTGAAATGGTTCTGCAGTAAAGGTGCTTGCCTCCTAATGTCATGACCATTCTGTATGTTGTAATTAGCAAGCTAGGAAGGGAGAAGATGATGTGGCAAAATAGAGGACCTACAGCTTATTATAAAAAGCAACAGGTGGCAGAGAAAGGACCAAGCCCCTGCTTCATTAGTCCCCAGAGAGGAAGGATCCAAGCAAAGACAGGCCAGTGAACCATACAGTTCACTCCCCAGAAGGCAGATAGCAGGAGAGAACTGACTAGTACAAATTGCCCTTGTTTTAGGCCACACACACACACACACACACACACACACACACACACACACACACACACACTTGACAAATGTAGAACAAATTAGCTACACTGTTTGAAAGTGCTAATTACGTACTTGAGAGGTAGGAATAGGAAGACGTGAGCTCAAGGTCAGCTGGGTGTGGCGGTCATGGCTCTGATCCCATCCTCAGGAGGCAGGCAGGTCTCTGAGTTCGGGGCCAGCACAATCTATATAGGGAATTTCAGTTCAGCCAAAGCTACATAGTGAAACCTATCCAGGAGGGCAAGGTCTTGGCTGCACAGTAAGTTCCAAGCCACCTTGAAGTACTTAGTATTCCATGGTGTTTATTGTAGTAGAATAATAAATACTTGTTTTAGCTTTGTGATTTGGATTGTATTTATTTTTTTAAGTGCCTTTAATAAGAAAAGACTGACATCTCCCTGCCTCTGCCTCCTGAGTGCTGGGATTAAACAGGGCCATACAGAGAAACACTGGCTTAAAAATAGAAGCAACAAAGAGAACTGGAAAAGTTAAAGCATTTGTTAAGATTTTCTTCCTGACTACCTCAGTGAGATTAGGAATTTAATTTAGAATGAATATTTGCCGAGTCCCGAGTTTGATCCTCGGCACAATAAAACAAAATAATTCCTTACAGCTGAACCCCGGCCCCCAAACAGAGCAACAAATTCAGATCTTGAAAAGCGTATCTCCAGGCAAGATTTTGCAAAGCCAGAATGGATCTCTTTAAAAAGTAATACTAAAAGACAAATTGCTTTTGGAGATACATTAGCTCACATAGTTTTAGAAGGACAGT
This sequence comes from Phyllotis vaccarum, assembly GCA_033318265.1. Classification (NCBI taxonomy): domain Eukaryota; kingdom Metazoa; phylum Chordata; class Mammalia; order Rodentia; family Cricetidae; genus Phyllotis; species Phyllotis vaccarum. Next base: position 123,937,424 of record JARWLC010000001.1, on the reverse strand, counting down.
GCTATGAATAGCTGCCTTCCACATTTATCTGTCCTTACACTTTAAAAAAAGAGGAGAGGAGTATTATGGTGGATTACAAAAACCACTTTTATTGCTTTCTAACTTGATTTTTAGTTCAGTTATCCTGCATGGCTCATATCTCATTTCATTTTTGAAACCAAAAAAGAAAAGAAAAATTGATTCTCCTAAAACATAGCAGAAACATTGTATTACATGTTTAAAGAAAACCCTGAGATGCAATCAGGTTCTATAGGATCAAGAGGACTATTTTAGATAGATAATATAATAACAACCAGTTTTCTAACAAATGGATAAAATCAGGTACCTAAAGCTCAGCAGCTAATAGTGTAAAATCCTGCAGACACCCCTTCAGGGTCTTCTCTGCACTGGACCGTCTTTGCTTGGATCCTTCCTCTCTGGGGACTAATGAAGCAGGTGCTTAGTCCTTTCTCTGCCACCTGTTGCTTTTTATAATAAGCTGCAGGACCTCTAATCTGCCACATCCTGTCCTTTCTGAAAGACAGATGTGATCTTGTCCCTTCCTAGCTTGCTAGTTGCAACATACAGGATGCCAAGTGCTTACAACATCAGATAAATGTTAACCTGCCATAGGACTGTCTCGTAGGTGCAAGGCCTCACCCTTGGAAGGGCCCGTTCTTGTTTAATGATCTGCTGTCAATACCCTGAAAATCTTAGTCAACTTTGAATAAAGGCTCTACATTATTTTCTACTGAGTCTTGTAAATTCTGAAGCAGGTAGTTTCTGCCTGCTATCCTGATACCTGCAGCCTCCACCAGCTTCTTCTACAGTGCTCTTTTCTTTACTTCCTGTGCACCACACATGGCATCCACAGGGGTTCTTATAACATGAGGGGTTTCCCCCCTCCAGTTTCTACCTTTCTCTACTTTTAAAAAACTCCATGCAATTGTCATGTCCTATTTAAAAATTGTACTCAGCGTGGGCATGTTGCATTCTCTTTGATAATCTGTTCACATTTATTAGAACAGCCTATTTCCTTTCACCAATTTAGGGTATTAGCTGTTGTCCTTAGGGTGAAGCCTGGCATGTGGGTGCTACTCGGTGTTTCTTGAATTTATGCAATCAGAATTCATATTACACACACAAGGCACTGCTGGACACTGAGTAACAGAGATGAAAAACAACAGCAACACAACCCAGGTACAAACTCCTGCCCTCGTGCTGCATGCAGTTTCAGAGCAGATGCTCCGCTGCCTGCAAATGCCTCTTGTGGAAGTGTCATGGCTTTAACAGGCATCTTCTGCTTCCTCTACTGATGGAAGGCCAATTATGAGCTCTGACATGTCTAGAATCTTGCATTTGGGATTTTTTCTCCTTAATGTTGTCTTGTGGATATCAACAATGTCTTGGGCTTCTTTTATCAAATCTGAGACACTGTTGATCACAAGGCAGTCATGCCACGTAGAAGCACTGTGCTGGTTTGAATAAGAAGGGCCCCCATAGGCTCATATGTTTGAATGCATAGTCAATAGGGAACAGAACGGTTGGAAAGGATTAGGAGGTGTTGGAGGAAGTATGTCACTGGCAGTGGGCACTGAGGTTTTAAAAGTCTGATCCAGGTCCAGTCTTAGTCTCTGTCTGTCTGTCTCTCTTTTATACTCTCTCCTTCCTCCCCTTCTTCCTCCCCTCCTAATAAAGATGTAGCACTCAGCTACTTCTCCAATATTGCACCTGTTTGTCACCATGTTCCTGCCTTGATAATAATGGGCAAAACTTCTGAAAGTATATGCCAGCCCCAATTAAGTGCTTTCTTTTATAAGTGTTGTTTTAGTCATGGTGTCTCTTCACAGCAATAGATAGAGCAGTGACTAAGTCAAGCACTAAGAAAGCAAACTTGCTATTAGTTATAAGATGATTCCAAAGATCAAATGTGAATAAAAATGTAACTCTTCAAATAGTGATTCACAAGGCTATTTTAAAACAAACTGAGTCAAAAAAACTAGCTGGACACTGAAGGGGAAACTGAAAATAGAATACTCTGACGTGGATCCCATGGGTGATAACATAATACATAAATCAATTTTAAAAGAGTTGAATGTTCATGGCCAGCATTGGGGTGGGGGGAGCTGTTGCAGAATTAACACCATAAATAATACCCACAGTAGTCTGTGTTAGTAAGGAAGAAACAACTGTGCATCAAACCACCATCTTTGTAGACATTGGTACCATTTTATGTAGACATAAGAATACACTTGACCTTAGAGTTTCATAAGGCACATTCATGATGCTATATCACAGGGCATCTTTTCAGGATGAATAGCATTGCCTGTGCCTCACAGGCTGAGAGATGGAGTAAAAGTGACCCCCTGTGCACCACCACTGGAGCCAGCACTCAAGTCCTGGCTCTCTGCTTGTATCTCATCCGTTTCCAGTGAACTCTGTTCCTGTGCTCCTGGCAATATCATCTTGTAACCTGAAACACAGTAATGAATTTCCATTTTCAGTTTTTCCTTACCTCTCTGAACAAACACACAACCAAGCAATTCACATGCTTCCATTGGCGGATAAGTTTTTTAGGTGGAGAAAATAACATCTTTTCCATAAAATTTCTTCAAGAGAGACCTAAGCAAGTGTAGAGTTCAGCTTTCAAAGAATGAAGATATCCCTGCCATGAGGGTGGAGGGCCTGTGCATGAAGTCTTCATTGGGAATGTTCCATCTAGTTACAGGCACTGGAATGAATAAGATATTATAACCTTGGCTTTAAACAAAGAAATGCTTGTTTAGGGTAGGAATCCTGATTAGCTATGGTTAATTTTTGGTTTGACTGAAAGAGGGGCTCTTCATAAGAGATTTAAAGTATCATGAGTATTTTCCAAGGGCAATGAAAAGAACAGAGCATTATTTGTATAATAGCTCTGATAATTATAACTAAAGGAGCCTTCTAGCATGGAGTCAGATACTGCATTGTCTATTGGGTGCAGGCACTTTCCTGCAGTGCCTCAAAAAGCTTCTCACCCCAGGAGATGGGCTGGGAGAATGTGATCAGATCTGAAGATGAAAAAGGAAATAGTAGTAACAATTTGGTTAGGGAACTTTTTGGTTTTGTTTTTTCCCCTAAAAAATAGAACTAGTACAAAAGACATTTATTCTTTCACATCTCTAAATTAATATATAAAATATAATTTTGTGTGAAAATAAAGTTTCTTTTAAACACACAAGTTATGTTTGTACTTAAACAAAACTTCATAAATGTAGAACTAAAATTGGTGATCACTAACTGTGGCACTGTTTGCCTAAGAGCCTCTCACTCATTTACAGGACTGAGTAGGGAGACTAATTCAGGATAGATAACCTCAACCGTCCCGTCCCTTCTGAGCCCTTGATAAAAAACCATCACGTGTTTTTAAATTTGTTAGAGAATTAAGAGGGAAAGAATTGAGTTATCTTCTAGCCCCCCCCCCCCCCCCCCCGCAGTTTTACTTCTACAGGGGAAATTCACGATGTATTGAGAGGAAGGCTCCTTGAACCAGCGTTACTTACCTCCATACTCTTTCGGCTTCCATAGCAGAGAGAGCTCTGGGAAAACCAAGAATAAAAGTGATCTCTGTTAGGGAAGAAGTAGAGAGTCCATGCTAAATATACGTGGTGTGTGCTGATGAGGTTGTATAGGTGTCCAGGAATATATCCAAGGGGAAGATTGTCCTTCAAGGGAATGGCAATCATTACAAATATGTCCACACAGTGCATGACTTGAGTCTTAGATGGTGTTATAATAAAGAAAAGTTGGGGAAAATAACAAGAATCTCATAGTGGACTGTATTAATCAGGGCTCTCTAGAGGAACAGAGCTTATAGAATGAAAGTAAGTGTGTGTGTGTGTGTGTGTGTGTGTGTGTGTGTGTGTGTGTGTGTGTGTGTGTGTGTGTGTGTACACACAGGTATGATCCAGGTTAAAGGTGGATCTTCCTACCTCAAAGATCCAGATTAGAAGTGAGTCTTCCCACTTCAAATGATTTAATTGTGAAAAAAATTTCTCACAGGTGTGCTCAGTCATTTGGGTTTTAGCTAATTCCATATGTAGTCAAGCTGACAACCAAGAATAGCCAGCACATGGATAGAACCTGAACCGTCCTAGGAAACACAAATGCATTGCAGCAGAGTTAGTGACCATGGAGAAAGAATATGTTCTTTCCGTTTTATTGATAAGAAACTTATAAATACATAAGTTTATGAAAGTTAGACATTTTTCTAGTATTTTCATGCTTAATATTCCCAACTACCTGGAGAGATTTGAGAAAAATCTTCCAAAAGTATATAAAGTTACTCGACAAAGGAGATGCAAGTTCCGAATTGATCAGTTTGTTGAACAAAATGAAAGTAACAATGCACAGACTAGGATGATGTTAAACATTGGACTGTATGTGTGTTTATGACCTTTATGTACTTTATGTATTTGTTGGTTTTTATATAAAAGCTGTTTCAGCAGCATCTTCAGAGTATGGTGGATTCAGTTTCAGACTTGCTCTCAAACTCATTTAGGATACTCTGAAACAGCAACCTGGCTGTAGCATCCAGAGTATCCATACTTACAGGTCATGGGATGGTTGTAGAATCAAAAGTACCAGTCTCTATATGATGGAATGGCTGCAGCATCATAGTACCCTTTGAGCTATCTTGCAGTCTCCCCAGTGGAATTTTTAAATTCTTTTTCTCTTAAGAATTTCAACCACAAGATTTCCTTTTGAGCTATTTATAAAACTAACTAGATGGAGAACCTAAAGAAAATGCCAAGTAGCTATTCTTTACGTTTAATTGAAATGCTAAATGCAAACTCAATAAAAATGAAAGCTAAACAGATGAGGGTAAACAAGACACTTTTGGAAGAGAAGACCAACCAAGGAGATGTGTTCAACTGGAGATTTTAAAACCTGTTTGGATGCTTGACTAACTAAAATCAAGCTATTATGAAAGGACAGAAAAACAACAGGTAACCAGTATCATGATGCTCATCTGCTTCCTAACTCTAATTTGGGGATCAGCTGGAAGGTACAGCAGTTCAATGGTTTTACACTCCATCTATGATTATTCCTTGGATGTGGACCCACCAGAAAGACATGCTCTTGGCCAGGCAATCGCAGAGGGACTGCTTCCTGACTGAACTAAAGCCCTGGATAGGAAACAAGAATCTCCTTATTGAAGCAACTGACATGCCTCATCTTTTGCCCACAGCAGCCCCACATTCTGTTGTTGTTTTATCCTACTCGCCCATTCCTATTGGTTTTATTCTGTAATAGCTCCTACTGGAAGATACTTGACTGAAGCTGTGCCATTCCCTGGGTCTCCATAGGGTGAGAAGGGACAAGGATCAGAGTGGCCACCAATCATCCATTCCAAGGCGTTGGAGTAGTTCTTCTTCCCCAACAGATGGCTGCTGCTGAACTGGGTGTGGACTGGGGATCTTGGGAAAAACATGGGCTGTGGAGGTAGTGAAGGAAAGGTGGCATTAAGGATGACTTATATTTTGTAGGTATATAGTGGTAGATATTTCTGTTCATTGCACTTATGTCAGCCTTGTGCTGTTTAAAGTTAGGTAATTCTTGCCAAGTATTCTGTCTTGTTGGTGAGGCCAGAAACAAAGTTGGGAGGAGCAGAATGATGTGCCTACCCTAAAATTATTTTCCTACAGTTTCTTAAAAAGCTTCTCAATGAATAAATCTACAAAAACAAAAAACAAACAAAACAAAACCCCCAAACTCCTGCACTTAAGCTCAGGAAACACTGGGAAAAGAAGAGGTGAAAAGACTGTAAGAGTCAGAGGAGACAAGAATGTGCTGAGATTGTGTCTAGTAATGATGGCAGAGGCTAGTGATGGTTTCACCAACATGCCTACCTAACCAGGAGCTGGGCAAGGACAATGGCAATAGACATGCCAGAGTGGCTGGGGTAAACCCCACAAAGCCTCGGCCTGACACAAAGAACTCAGTCAACCAAGAAATTCTGAGAGTGGGAGAAATAGTCTCCCCAGGGAAGAGCACAGCAACTTGTCCTCTAATACCAAATGGCCAGCACTTAAAGTACACATATAGTGACATTATACAGACAGAGCAGGTAGTGTTTAAGAATATATCTGTATATACAGATAGATACTTAATAGCCATCAATGAAAAAAGAGGCCATGAATTTGGAAGAGAGCAAAAAAGAGTATGTGGGAGGCTTTGGAGCAAGGAAAAGAGAAAGGAGAATTTATATAATTATGTTATAGTCTTAAAAAATAAAACAAATACTAGCTATTTACCGTATCAGCATTTTAGAACGTGTGCTTAGGCACGAGGAGATTTTGTCCAGGTTTGGTATGTTTTCCCTTCTCACAGCTTGGTGGTTGTGGGGCCCATTCATGGAATCCCCAAGGCCTGTCCTTAGGCCTGGTCAAGAACATGATCCTCAGAAAGGAAACGTAATAGATGTCGTCAAGATTTCTTCTGGGAAGGTATTCCTGTCAGAGAAAGGGATTTACCACAGAAATGTTCATTTTGTGCCCTTGAACATTGTCATCAGCATGGGATACTAGAAATGGGCCTCATTAAATCAGGAAGGGGAATGAACCTAAGAAGATGAGAAGACAGTGGGAAGTCTTCCATCACATGTGTCAAAACCGAGCCTAGTCTTTGTCTTTTGAAAACTCAGTTCTACTGGGGGCAGATAGGCAAGCAAGTACATACTCTGTTCAAAGCAAAGCTTTCAGTGGTGCTAAGGGTGAGTGGCTATATATTTCAAAAGCTGGGCTCTCAGAAGGTAATATTTGCTCAAGGACACACAGAGATAAAGAATTTGGAAGAACATAACAGAAGGAAAAGGAGGGACAAATTGCCTTGAATGTATTTGGAACATGTTGTGTTGAAGACGCTCTAGTAGCCATGTGCCTAGAACTGGGAAGTAGTAGGAAAAACTAAAAAGATGAGCAAGAGAAGTAGCAGGCTCCTTGTCAAGGACTTCAAGCTCTTACTACAGTGAGTTGGAAATATGTAGAGGTTTAGGAAGAGGCCTAGTAGAGGCAGTGGAGAAAAGCCAAACAGGAAAGTAGTAGTATTGCATGAATTCTACTTGGTCTTAATAAAAACCTGGAGCCAAATATTGGGGAAAAGCTGAAAGATCAGAGAGACAGAGGAACAAGCCACAGCCAGTTCTCACAGATCCTCAGACTGAATGACTCTGAGTCCTCAGCCCAAAGGGAAGGGGGTCAAAGGCTAAGGGCCCAGCTATCTCACTTCCTGGTTCAACTTTCCTAGTGCTAGGATTAAAGGCCTGTGTGTTGACCAAGTACTGGGAGCAGAGGCTGGGATCCCAATGCTGGGATTACAGGTGTGCCACCACAGCCTGGCTCTGTTTGGCCTTCAACTCAGAGATCTACCTGCCTCTGACTCTAGAGTGCTAGGATTAAAGGTGTGGGTCATCACTCCCTGATCTTCCTGACTAAATCTGTGCCTACCCTTTGATTTTCAGGTAAACTTTATTAGATACAAAGTAAATCACCACAAAGTAGTGCTTTCTGAACCAGAACATGATTTGAGTTCACACAGGAATAAGATATTTTTTTTTAATTATTTTGAAAAACTTGCTATGTTGCCTGTTTCAGTGTGAAGCAAAGAGAGCTTCATGAAGATCTTCACTCCAGAACCTTCTTTCCAAAAGTCCATCAAATTGATTTTAGCATCATGTCTATTCAGTGATGTACACTAATGCAAGCCTGTGTGATATGCAGGGTGAAATTGAGTGGTGTGTGGGGTTTTTGTTTCTAGAGACATTTACTTAGTACCCGGCGCTTATGTGGGGAAAATGCATTGCTTTTCACATTAAATAGCTATGGGCATCTTATTCGTGAATAAAGTTTTACACTGAATATAATCTATCTTTTAGTCTTGTTTAGGGCCGTGTTTTCCATGTTAATCTGGGACTGTTTTAAAGTCAGTATTGAGTAGAATGGAAAGTTCTTTGAGGCATTTTCTAGACATTATAGGCCCAGCAGTAAGTGACAGTTCACTCTCCCATGCATGAACACATTATCATACTGACTATACAGGAACAGTGTGTTTACCTTTAACACCAGGAAAGGTATTTCTTAGTCAATTCTTTTCTCCAGGTTATTCATGGATTTCTTTGTAGGGCCAATACTTGTTATTGAGTCTAACTAAAAATCTAATTTGTCACAAACCAGCTCTACAGTTTTAGCCACAAATCCATTGAGATCAAGAATGGACACTTCCTATGACTTTTCATCATGAAAACTGCATGATGAACTCACATTCACTTCCACTGAAGAAAGATTTATTTTTGGAAGCAGGATTTTTAAAATAGATTCTTTTGAATTATCCTAAGTCAAAGAAGAGCATTCTTAACCTTTTATTGGAAGGGAGGGCCTAGCATTTGTGAAGTACCCCCTGTAATGGTAGTCATCATCTGAGCCTCCTGGCCTAAGCTACATAGTGGTCACTTCATTGCTGCAGAGGATGCTGATGACTGTCTAGATGATGTCTCCCTTGTTCATTCATAGTCATTCTATAAAGAACTATGTGAATAAGATTGGCATCTATGTCTAGGTGACCCCAGAGCCCACATTCTTCAAAGGCTTTGGCTAGTGAAGTTGGAAGTAAATGATGTATTCTAGTCTTGATGAGTGTGTTTCCCCTAGGTCTTGCTCTTATTTCCATAAGTTCCTACGGCCTTAATGGCTTTGAGAAAAGGAGAGCACCTTTGTATATCACTGTACACTTTGTGTTGTTCTTTAAATGTAGTGACTTAACTGTTAACCCATCCAAAAACTACAGTAAGTTCGTATTCTTTTTACTAAGACGAGCCTTTCCTTTTAATGTATTACACCTTAAGATTCTTTACAACAGAGCTGGGGAAGTAGTTCAGCAGTTAAGAGCATTGGCTGCTCTCCCAGAGGACTTGGATTCAATTTCCAGCACCCACATAGCAACTCACAATGTCCGTAACTCTAGTTCCAGGAAGTCTGGTACCCTTACACAGACATACATGCAATGCACATAAAAAATAAATCTTTTTTTTAAAGCTACTTTGTAGTAAGAGGTTTCTGGCCTGGACTTTCGGGCCTAGCCTCAAGGTTTAGGTCAGCAGACTCACAGACCCACAGAGACACACAGTTGCTTACAATAGTCTTAGGCTGATCGGCCTAAGGCCCAGACATACAACTTGTTAACTCTTTACACCTTAAACTAACTCATGACTCTTATCTTGTTCAGCCATGCGGCTGGGGACCTTTTCTTAGAGCAGCATAGTTGTCCTCTGCTTCTCCCGGCTTCTCTCAGGCATTCTGCTCTGTTCCTCAGGTTCCCCGAGTCTTCCTAGTCTGCTAGCCCCACCCACACTTCCTGTCTGCCTTTAGCCAATCAGCTCTTTTTATTAAACCAGTGGGTGGGATAATTATTTACAATGAAGCACAACAATCCCCTACACTACTTTACAGCATAAAAACTTTTTTTCTGAGATTAAAAGGCATCAATTTGCAATTAAAATCACAAGGGAAGTGTATAGTACTATGATGTGAATCATGTTTTGTCATTTGTGCCCGAGACTAAAGAAGTAGTTACCATTATTGATTTAGAGAATTGACAAAGCACACTCAGGTAACCCCGAGGTAACGCTGGGACTTTTAATTGCCAAACTATTGTTTTCTTGACTCTCTATCATCTCTTAGTCAGTCTCATGATTGCTTAAAATTATCTTGCTCCAAATGTCATATCAAATTGGGGGGAGAAATTTTGAAAGGATAATGTTATCCAGTGATTTAATTATAATCGCTATGTATTAATTTTTATTTTTGCTCATCACTTTTTTGTTTCTTTTTTTCTTCCAGAAGAAAAATTCAAAGTGGAAACAAGGACCATTGCTGTTGACTTTACGTTGGATGATATTTACGATAAAATTAAGACAGGCCTGGCTGGTCTTGAAATTGGTGTTTTAGGTTTGTATTTTTGCCACCTTTATGGCTCATCTTGTTTATTCTTTGGCTTTTACCATGTCTTTATTTCCTCTTTGGAGGCTAGGTGTTTAGTGGTAAGATTGTTACTGATCCAGTTGGTCAGTTGTGGATACTAGCCTGTATGTACTTGAAGCTCGCTTTTGTAGATCAGTGACTTTATAGTTTGGTTATTTTTCTTATTTGCTTTACTTCTAGTCCCAGTCCCTCGTTATAGCCACAGTGAAAGACTGGGTTTGGTGGTGACCCCTGTAATCCCAGTACTCAGTAGAGGCAAGCTTGTGTGATAAATGTCCTTTAAGGTACATGATGCTGAGCTGCCCCGCGCCTTCTTTGCCCGCAAACAAGACGCAGTACAACAGGATCCTTCTGCAGTATAACTTTAATGTATCTTTGGGGAGAGCATTTAGCTTACGGGAAATGGAGAGGGAGGAGAGAGTGAAAGAGCCGGCAGAGAGACCGGCAGAGGGGCAGGAGCCGCTGCGCAAGAGCCAGCGGCGGCGGGCCCCCAGCGGGGAAAAGGGAAGCCAGAGAGCTAGGCTAGGCCCCAGCGTGGTCTGGGCCGAGCCATTTGCCACGTGGCCTTGAGCCCGCGTCCCAGAAGCTGGGCCGGCGTCCGTGCGCACGGCGGGGCGGAGAGAGAGAGAGAGGAGGAGAGAGAGAGAAGGGACCACGAGGTAGGAAGACCCGGTTTTAAGAGGACCAAACTGCTCTTGCTTTAGACGAAACACCTTCCTATTGGTCGTAGTTCAGAATCCCATGACGCCACGGGAAAGGCGGAGAAACCAGACCAGTCTCGCGAGATTACCAAGCGCATGCGCTCTCTAATGACTCAGGCGGGTTGGCCAGCACCAGGTAATAGCGCCACCTAGAGGGGCTGGGGCCAGTGGCCTCCAACACTGAGCATCATGGAGGCCTAGCAAAACTGCTAATTCTTTTAGAGCCTTCTGAGATACTGTTCACAGTCTCAGTCCCAAGAAATGTTTACACTGCAGAAATAATGTTTTTACCTATGTTTTATGTAAAAAGAATTCTTCCATAGATACTTTGTCTTAGTTAGGGTTCAAGAGACCATGACCACAGCAACTCTTATGAAGGAAAACATTTAATTGGAGCTGACTTATAGTTTCAGAGTTTTAGTCCATTATCTTCATGATGGCATGCAGACGGACATGATACTGTAGAAGGAGCCGAGTTCTACAGCTTGATCCACAGGTTAAGAGAAAGTACCACACTGGTCATAACTTGAATATTTATGAGACCTCAAAGCCCTCCTCCATAGTGACACACACTTCCTCCAACAAGGTAGTACCTATGCCAAGGCCACACATCCCAATATGGCCATTCCTTATTGGCCAAGTGCTCAAATGCATGAGTATCTGAGGGCCAATCCTACTCAAACCACCACACACTCCGTGTTTTTTCTGTTGTATTAAGTTTCTGGCCTGGATTTTCCGGCCTAGCCTTGAGATTCGGACCCGCAGACCTACAGATCCACAGACTCAAAAAGACACACAGACACTTACATTAATTTTATGTTGATTGGCCTAGGGCCTAGGCATATAACTTGTTAACTCTTTACTCTTAAACTAACCCATGACTCTTATCCTGTTCAGCCATGAGGCTCGGTACTTTTTCTCAGAGCAGCATAGGTATCCTCTGCTTCTGCTGGCTTCTGGTGTCTCTGTGGCGTCTCTGCTCTATTCTTCCTGTTCCCAGAGTTTTCCCAGTCTAGTAGCCCCGCCCACGCTTCCTGTCTGCCTTCAGCCAATCAGTGTTTTTATTAAACTAGAAGGTGAGACAATTATTTACAATGTAACATAATCCCACTACATTTGTCTTCTGGGGCAGATATTCCTCAGTGACAGAAAGACTAAGGTCTGTCTGTTTTCTCTAAGTCTTTTACAGTGTTTGTTTTATCTCAGTACTTGCTTCTACTAGATAACCAAATGTTTTTGCTAAAATCATGGGAGCATTCAACTATGTTATGAAAAAAGTCATTAGATGATACTGACAGGGTAGTAAGAGAGAGACCAGATACCATTTTTTTTAAGTGTGTGGAATCTGCCTTCATATATGTATTAGAAAGTCACATACAAACATATGCATATATATGATACTAGAGCAGAAAGAAAGCTATTTCTGAGAAACAAGGGAACCAGTGAGGAGAGGGAAAAGGTATGAAGACTTGCAGAGGTAAGTGTGGAAAAAAAAAAATACCATGAAATATCCTGTGTGTGCTTGTCTTTGTGTGCAAATTCACGTGAAGGCCAGAGGTCAAACTTTGGTGACTCTGTTCCCTGTTCACCTTGTGTTTTGATGGCCCATCACTGAGACCTGAGGTTCACCAGTTAGTCTGAGCCCGAGATACTCCTATGCTAGAATTCAGTTGTATACTACCATTCCTACCTTTTTATTCTTTTTTTTTTTTTATAGGATACTAGGACTTGAACTTGGTTGCTCATGATTACAAGGCAAGCACCGACCACTCTTCCCAGTCCCAATAGGATGGCCTTTTTATAAACTTCTTTGTTTTTTCAAGGCAGGGTTTCTCCATGTAACGGCCCTGGCTATCCTGGAACTTGCTTTATAGACCAAGTAGGCCCTGAATTCACAGAGATCCATCTGCATCTGCCTTCCGAGTACTGAGATTAATTAAAGGTGTGCACTACGGTACCTAGCCTCCATCTAAATAAAGCCATTTATAAAGTCATTAACCCAAGTATTCTTGGACTTGTAGCTAACCTGTTTTGCCCAGTCTCTATGCTTGTTCCATGTGTATCGATTCTACTCCTGCCTCACTTCTAGTACAACCAGTTGGTCAAAGATGAATAAAAACATAGTACTAGTTTTCACCTTTTTTCTACATGCTCTTTTGTAAATACATACATTAGGAGAAGTCTTTAAAAGTTCTTCCTTACCCTAGATCTGGAGTTCATTAATACCACCAACAGGAGGGAAAGTTCTGACTGTTTTTAAGCTTCCAAAAGAGCAGCTATAACTTGCTTGTTAATATAGGTGTTGTTGTGTTTAGTCCATGGCCTCCTACCTTCAGACCAGAGATGGATAGGGGATGATAAGGAATATCGTAAGCAGGAAGTGGTTGATAATGCCTAGTGAAAGGAGGTTAGGGAACAGGCATAATGTAGGAGAATGACTTACTTTTAGAAGTAGTTTGTGCTACAATAATTGTTCTTTGTAGACCTTAGGTACTTTTTACTGAGTCATTGCTAAACAGTGGATACTCTAGGATCATGAAATTTGAGATGTGACATATTGGACATCAGGCTGATGCAGAGCTGGGAACTGAATTGTTTGGGGACTCATTTCTTATCCAGACTACATCAGAACTGAAGAAAGGCTTCAATTTAAGTTCAGCCATGATAAATTTGTTAAAGATAAGAGTTCAGGGTATGTGGTCCCCCAAGAATGCCTTGTCTTCCCTCCCTGACCTCCTGAATTTTTTTTCTAGAATCCTAAGTACTTTTCTTAGTACATATGCACTGATGTATATACACTAGGACAGATGTGTTGTAACGAGTTCGCCGGTCCCGTGTAGGCAGAGGTCCCAGACCCACAGACCTGCCGCCGGAACTGCTTATCCGCCCGCCGCCCGGACCCCCAAGAAACGACTCAGACGCTTTATTAACTTTATGTTGTTTGGCCTATGGCTCAGGCACATTGCTAGCTAGCTCTTACATCTTAAATCAACCCATTTTTATTAATCTGCGGGCCACGTGGCCCGGCCCGTAGCTCACCCGTGTTCTTTACATGTTGTTCTTTCGGCGGCTTCCGCGCGGTCTGCCTCTAACTCCGCCCTGCTTCTCCTACCTGAACTGACTCTCCTCCCACCTTTTCTATGGTGCCTGCCATGACCCATCAAACAGCTCCTTTATTTAAAGATACAGCACACACAAATGCATTCCCACACAGATGTTTTCCCTTGCCTCACATGCTAATGGAATCATCATAATCCAGCTCCTTAGTAGGTGAAAACCTGTGAAGTAGTAGTTTGTACCTGATTGGTCATCTCTTAATCTGGAAATAAGTGAAGTAGAGTTGTAACAATGAGTAGAAAAGCTGAATATGCCCTTATGTCTTTTCCTATAGGAACGGCAACAAAGAGCAAAGATTTTTGTCTGAGATAGGGCATACTGTACAAAACTCACGGGTAGTTGATAAAAGGGGGCATAATTATGACTTGGCTTAGCTGATGGGGTCAGTAAAAGGAAAATTGCAGAAATATTTAGGAAGTGAAAGAAGTACGACTTGGTGATAGGTTTCAGATAGCACAAGGAAAAACATTGTGGTGACAGTCCATTTACTAAGCACCATTTACTAAAATGAACCATCGAGGAGAAACCTTTTGGGGGTAATGCTCACTTAAATTGTGGTTCCACAATAACACTGGTTCTCAACATGTGGGTCACAACTCCCAAAATACTATTGGAAACACAGATATTAACATTATAATTCATAACAGTAGCAAAATTACAGTTATGAAGTAAGCAGTGAAAGTAGTTTTATGCTGGGGGGGGGGGTTACCACAGCATGAGGAGCTGTATTGAAGGATCACAGCACTGGGAAGGTTGAGAACCACTGCCCTAGTAGATTGTAGATAGTTGGAAATGTATGTCCAGGTTTCTCTGGAGATAGTTTGGAGACTGGTTGTCTAAGTTTTTCACTGGAGTAGCAAGACTGGAGACAAGTCAGGGAGAAAGCTGAAGACACATCCCTCATCTAAGGCCACTCCTGGCCTGGAGGATGAGTTTTCTTTGAGTGAGCTTAGCTCTCTTCTATAGAAGAGCTATAATACAGGTTACACATGCTGTGCTGTTTTACTAAGTTCCCATTTTAAATATGTTTTATTCTTTAAGAATTCCACACTGCATTTTGATCATATTCACCCCCATCCTTCCCCTCACTTAATTTCTCCTATATCTTCTTATTACCTTTCCCCACTTCTATTTTTATGTGTTCTTTTAAAAATACTAACCCGTGATGCCTAATTGTGCTGGCCATGGGTATAGGGCCATATATTGGTGCTTGGTCAACCTACCAGGCAGTAGCCCTACATTTTGAAAAAGATAAAAATGAACAGGTAGTCATAATTATATTAATCTCTTTTATTTGAACTTAATCATATCCAGAACATTAACACAGTAGTCTGTAACCAGAATAAAATTATTGAAATGGGGCCAGTGAGATGGTTTGATGGCTAAAAGTGCTTTCTATGAAAACCTGATGTCATGAGTCTTTCTGTTCAGTCCTGTGGTGGAGGAAACAGACCTAAAAGTTGTTCTCCTTGTGCCCCTGACACTCACATGCCCACACTGACATTCACACAACAATAATCAATAAAATAAGCTTGTTTTTAAAATGAATGAAATAGTTTACATTCTTTTAAATACTAAATCTTGGAGAGCTTACATGCATCCTACAGTGAATTTCAATTCTTACGAGCCATATTTTTAAGTGCTAATTCATTAGGCACATGTGACTAATGCCTATTATACCAGGTATTCGGCTCTCATTCGCCATGTTTTATTCTCAGTTTATATGGGGTAGCCATAAATGCAACTCTTAAGTTTTTCAAGCTATTGTCTGTTAAAGACAATCTGGCAATGTTCAGCATTTCTAATTTCACTTCAAAGTAAGGAAAGAGTTGTATTTGCCCATAGTAGATCAAGGTCAAGGATGCCATTGAGCACACTGTACTTTGTGTAGAGGACAGCATCTCACATCAAAGCAGATTATCAGTAGAGTTGAAGCCAAGAAACCCTGCTTTAAAGTTACTGGTTGAGGGCTGGAGAAATGGCCCAATGGTTAAAGTGTCTGGTGCACAGTCCAAAGGGTCTGGGTTCAGGTCCTTGGAACCTATGTAAAGTTAGATGCAGTAGTTTGCATTTGTAAACCAGCCTTTACTGTGTGATGGAAGATGGAGACAGGAGAATCTTTGGAAGCTCATGGACCGATTAGCCTCACAGATGCGACGTCAAACAACAATGACTCTGTCTCAAACAAGGTGAAAGGTGAGGACTGACACCTGAGATTGGCCTCTGACCTACACATGTTAGTCTGCCAGCACGCATACACCAAAAAGTAGAGTTACTGACTGAATACTTGTCGAAACATAATACAGCTTTGGTTTTGATTTCTAGTTGAACTCAATTTGTAACAGTAGAGAGAGAGAGAGAGAGAACAGGGCCCCAAGATCCCAGCAGCCTTTTATGAATGGGGTTGGCCACTCCCCCTTCAGGAGCCCAGAACCCTGGATAAGCATCTTTGGACCTTATCAGCTGACACCTGAATCTCACCACACAGATTGGTAATAAAAATAATTATAGTTGATGTCTCTGTAGTCACTGAAAACTCACTACAGAACTTGCATACAGGCTGTCTTCTTAGCTGAGCTCCGCTTTCAGTTTGCTCTGTATTCTGTATTAAATCATAACTATCTGCTTGGCCATTGACTTTTTAAGCAGATGTGTTCCCTGTATATTGCACTGTAATTTTGGGGTCACCATCAAAGCACTTTTGTAGGATGAATTTTATCCCTATTACTGTTATATTTCAACTCTAACGTATAGGCAGTTCAGAGCAACCCTCTAGAACTTAGGAGGTGAGGCTTGTAATTCCACTTCTTCTTTTTCTCATCTTGATAGCATTCTTTCGTCTATCAATTGATTTTTAATAAAATACAACAGTTTGTGCACATGCCTGTGTATATGTGTGGGGGGTGTTTTCCTCAATTACTTTTCATCTTAGGTTTTGAGACAGGGTCTGTTACTGAATTTGGTATTGTGCATCTGGTCAACAAGTCTTTTGTCCTGCCTTCCAGTACTGGGATTGCAAGTCTGTGAAGTTGGACCTAAGGTTTGTTTTTCTTGTTGTTTTTATTCAGTTTGCTTGTTTTTTGTTTAAGTGCTGAGGATATGTACTCATGGCAAGCACTTTACCAATTAAGCATCTCCCAGCCCCCAAGATCTAGCAATTAATATTAAATTATGGAATCGTTTTTTCTGCTGAGTATTAATTACAATTAGTAGTGATAGAAATATCACTAGGATATACTCTGTTTGGAAAGCATTAAGCACAAAACTATAATCAATGCTTAATAAGGAAAATTAATATTTCCAGAATTACAAAGGAAGATGCTGAAGCCTTTTGTCATGAAAGAAACATTAGGTTTCCAATGAGGCAAATGGAAAGAAAACAGCTCTGAACTGTGCAAATTTATACTGAAAGGTCACCATAAACTGGTGAGACTATAAATGTTGTAGGCTGAGAAGTTAGATCCATAATCTGTTATGTAAAAATGTAAGCAGCTGCTGCTGTCTTCCAGGCAAATGCCAATAAGTACAGACTCCAACAAGCTTACAAAGCTTCACCATTTAGAGAAAATTACACCCTTACTTCCTTGACTAAGAAAGCAACTGGTTAACAAAATATGATGCTGTAATTCGTACTTGATCTAGGGGGAGTTGCTCATTTGTGTTCCAGATTGGTTTGGAGGACTCTGCACAATACATCCCAGATGTGTAATTTGGCAAGGTCAAGGAAGTAATCTTGTATTTGAAACATACCGCAGACAGTACTTTTATTTTATTTTTTTCAAATTTCACTACTATGAGTTCTCTAACTTTATAAAAGTGAGATTCTTTATTCTGGAAAGAAAGACCCTCTGAGGAAAATGTAGTTATTCTGTTATTTAGGTTTTACATGTCCTGAGCAAGAATTTCCTTCTTGCCAAATGCTTTTAGACTCCTCTCTACACATAGCACCGTAGTTGTAGCCTATCTTCTTGTTCTCAGGAACTTTAAGTTTTTGTTTTAAATTGTCTTCTTTTGAAGTATAAATACCTCTGAAAGGGATGGTGGTTCTTGTCATTTTTCATTATACTCACTTATTTACTTTTAGCCAATCAGTGACTGTCTTAGTCATTGTGCTATTACTGTGAAGAGACACCATGACCAAGGCAACTCTTATAATAGAGAACATTAAGTGAGGGGCTGGCTTACAGTTTCAGAGGACTAGTCCATTATCACCATGGCTGGGAGCAGCTGGCATGCAGGCAGATGCTTGAGCAGAAGTAGCTGAGAGGTACATTCTGATATATAGTCAGAGAAAGAGACTCAGGGCTTAACATGGGCTTTTGATACCTCAAAGCCCACCCTCGGTGACATTCTTCCTCCAACAAGGTCACACCTCCTACCCTAATCCTTTAAATAGTGCTATATCATCTGGTGACTAAGCATTCAAATATACGGGGAGGGCACGTTATTCTTCTTCAAAACATCACAGTCACTTTGAAAAAGGTGATTGTTTTAGTTAAAGGAATGGGAAAGTCATTTTGAAATGGGGATGGGTACGCTGAAAGGAATCTAGTTATTTATAGGTAGATGATCAAAATGGGGGAAGAGCAGGAAAGTATGATCAAGAAGAGAGCCTGTATGTAACCCCTCCCCCTCTTTGAAGTACAATTATAAATGGCTGAGGAAAGGTCAGGAATTGTTAGCTAAGACTGCGGGACGGGATCCCAGGAGTGTACCAGGAAGAAGGAGAAAGTTTTCTATCATCGTCAAGATACGCTTTTCCTTTCTAACAATTCAGGACAAGTGAAACTTCTCCTGCTGCAGTCTCTAACCAACCACCCAGAATCAGCCAAGTTGTTATCAGGTAGAACATCCATTCAGATGCCAGCTGCAACGTACATGTCTCTAGGCCACCTACACTTGTGACTGGGTGGCTGTGGTGAGATCCAAATGTTAGCTGATAAAGTCCAAACACACTTATCCAAGGTCCCAGGCTCCTGAAGGGGGAGTGGCCAACCCCATTCAAAAGGGGCTGCTGGGATCTTGGGGTCCCAGGTCATGTACAGACAAATTAATAAAAATAAATTAAGTTAAAATATAAAAACTAATCAACAATGTGCCTAAGCCATAGGCCAAACAACATAAAATTAATATAAATGTTTAAGTCATTTCTAAAGGCCCAATCAACTGCGGGCGGCTAAGAGGTCTAAAACTACAAGTCTGTAAGTCTAGACCTCTGGCCAGCTCTAGGTTCTAAGTTCCTATGGCTCACTCAGGTCTCAGCTGTCAAGTTATCTCACAACTATCCATAACTCTAGTTCCAGGGAATCTAGTACCCTCTGCAGACACCAGGCATACATGGTGCACATAGAAACATGCGGGCCAAGCACTCATACACATAGAATAAAATAATTGAAACATATTTTTAAAGAGCCAGGCTGTATCTATAGTATACATTACCCTTTATATTTTTAGGTACAACATGCTACTTATATGCAGGAAATAATGTGTGTTGGTGTAGTTAGAGTTATTAGTATTCTTATCATCTCAAACCTTTATTATTACTTTGTGTTAGGAACACTGAAAAAACACCGAAAATCCTAATTATTCTGAATAATAATTAGAAGCCTATGGTTTTAAATCATAGGTACCCTGCTGTGCTGTAGCTGATTAAAAGTGATCCCTCCTGTTCAGCTGTGCTCCTGTACTCCTAACTATCTTTCTGTCCCCTTTCCTACATTGGTCCTGCATCAGCTCACCATCATTTGGTTCTCTATGCTGCTTTGTTAATTGATTCATCCAACCAGTTTTATGTTAATTTGTTAAACTATTACAGTTCTATAAAGAACTATAAAGTTCTATAAAGAGCTATAACAGTAGACAAAACAGTAAAACACATCACTTAAGTTGTTTCTGCTTTCATCAAAGATTTCCATTAAGTAAGTTGTTGAGAGTATGTTGCATGTAATGAGAAAGAAGGCTGTTGAAACAGTTATGTATACCACATGTGATCTCCCTGAGAAAGTACAATTAAATTGAAACCAAAGGGCAAGAAAAGAGGTGTAGGAAGAGTTTCCAGGCAGAAGGAGCGTCATGTACAAATACTTGAAGTCTGTGTGGCTTGGTATTTTGAAGGACATTAGAGATGATCTTTAAACCTGAAATAAGAATTTTAGAGGTCACCATAGCAAAGAGTCTGGTGATAATTACGCAGAGCCAGATCCTGAAGGCTTAGAAAGCCAGTTTCATCAATATGGAGCTGTAAAAGGATATAGTTTAGTTGAACTAAAATTAACAGTATTTGAGCACAGAACTGTTCACATGTTTCCACCGATGACACCCTAACAGATGCCTTAAGAACAGAGAGGCTTACCACTGCTCTTTGATGTGGGTAGGTAGGACTCGGGCAGAAAATGGAGGTGATGTACAGAGGTGGCTTGTTTACTCTGCCAGGTTTGCTTTGTTTGAGCATGGTCGGTGCCCATTGCTTGCCTGGGGTGGACTTAGCTGCTGTATTATGAGAGGTATGCTCCCAAGTTGAATAAACTGAGGACATGACTGACCGCTCCCAGGTTTGGTCAAGGAGGTTTTTGTTGTAGATATGGGGGAGGGTAAAGTCAGAGGTGTCTAAAGGAGTCCAGAGCAGGGAGAGAAGGTAATAGACTAGATATGACCAGTGCACTGTACTGGGCCATGAGAGGGGAGAGCCAGAGAGAGAGTAGGCACCACAGTTAGCCATTTGTCCCCAGTTTTTGGGGGGCCTGACATAAGTTAGGTTTTCAGTTAGTTTACTCGCTAAGTTGTGGTTAAGTATGAGTGAACGTATAGACGTATCCTCAGGCCAAATTTAGTTTAAGAGTCTTTTTTTTTTTTTTTTTTTTAATGGAAAACCACAGTAGAATTTTAAGCACAAATTGATAACATTTTTAGGAAGTTTTTCTAAATTCCCAGGAGAAGGCGGAAAGGAGTATGAGGGAGCCAGTAAGACTTCCAACAGATGATGAGGGCATTTATTAGGGAATCATCTGTGGAAACAAGTGAAGTGGTGAAGATCAGTCCTAACACTCCTGTGCCCCAAGCTGGGCAGAATGGTGCACACCTTTAGTCCTAGCACTCAGAAGGTAGAAGCAGGTGATTCTGCATGAGTTTAAGGCCAACCTGGGCTACATAGACACTTAGAGTACAGCCTGGGCCACATAGAAATTTGCAGAGCCTAGAATCAGAAATTGAAAAAGAGGCACTCTGACTTTCTTAAAGAAATAAAGAAAGCACTATCCTGCCCATTTTGCATGCAAGGAACAAATGTAGACCTTGAGTTCATTGTTCAGAATCAGGTAACTGCTCAATAGAAACTTTCAGGTTTTATCTTGAACAACAGGGAGATTCAGGTTTTATCTTGAACAACAGGGAGATAGTCTTCTAGACAAGAGACTCTAGATAGAGAGGAAATCCTGTAAAGCAAAAGGATGACTGCACTTGGAGCTTTGCTGGCTTGAAATTCAGTGCAGATCCAAGTAGGGAGGTATGACTAATGAGAATCCCTCCTCTGACAGGGACCATGTGTGCTAAGTGAGTATAGGCTCTCACTCATTTATCCAGGGATAATCTTGGGAACATCATCCAAGAGAAGACTTTGTCATCCCACTAAATATGTTAACTGAGTGTAAGACTTAGGATTCTATAGGGGATTGTGTTGTTTCATGGTAAATAATTGTCCCACACACTGGTTTAATAAAAAGCACTGATTGGCCAAAGGCAGACAGGAAGTGTGGGCAGGGCTACCAGACTAAGAAAAACTCTGAGAATAGGAAGCACAGGGCAGAATGCCAGAGAGGAACCGGAAGAAGCAGAGGACAACCATGCTGATCTGAGAAAAGGTACCGAGCCGCATGGCTGAACAGGAAGAGTCATGGGTTAGATGAAGGGTTGAGAGCTAGCAAGTTATATGCCTGGGCCTTAAGCCAATCAGCCAAAAACTATTGAAAGCATCTGTGTGTCTCTGTGGGACTGTGGGTCTGCGGGTCTGCGGGTCTGCGGGCCTAAACCTTGAGGTTAGGCCCGAAAGTCAGGGCCAGAAACCTCCTACTACAGGATTCAGCTTTATTTCCTTTCACTTAGGCACCATTAATGGCATTAATTAAAGCAGAACCTTTAACTTAAATCTGGATAATTAGCTCTGTGATTTCAGAAATGTAGATAAGAATTGACATATCCCCCTAGTAGCTAACTCTGAGCCACCAGCCTTGTGTTGTTCTTCCTGCGTCCTCACTTTCAATTTTATGTGTGCCAAATCTACCTAATTTTGTAATGAGGATCCGTCACATAGCAGTTTTGTAATTAAACAGTAAAAGGGAGGTATGTGCTATTGCCTCTGACTCAATCTTAAATTTTCAATTTCTGATTAAAGGCGCTGCAAATTTCAAGCCTTGTAAACTCTTTTTTATTTGGAAATTGCTACTTACAAATGTATGAAAACTGTAAAGTTTGCAAAATGTTTTACATCGTGTTCCAAATATCATCTGTCAGTGTATGAACATGTGCTAGCTCTAGCAATATGTTAAGAAGGCAAAAAAGGAAATTTCTTGCATCTCTGTCACTCTCTCCCTACAACTGTGAGACTAGGTCTGTTGAATGAAGTGGAGAGGGCAGAGGAGATCCCAGGATAAATCTAGCTAGTATAAACTGTTGAGAGAGAGCTGCCCTGAGCTCTGCTTTGCAGAACAGTCTGTGTTGACGCTGGTCATACATAATAAAATTAAGATACTTGGCACTGAGCACAAAGTAGGAGTTCAATAAGTATTTCTTAGATAAATGGCCGCATGACAGCAGCTTTTCCTTCATTTATTGTCATTTTAACATGCTCCAAACATTGGGTGTATGACAGTGCACATTGACAATGTCCTTTGCTGAAAGGATTCTTCATGTATGAAGAAAAGTGAGAAAGCAGACTTATTTTATGTCCCAGTTTTAGAAGCAGTGATGCTGGAGGAGGCTGAACCCTGGCTCTGCTGGGTTCTGAGTTCTGTAGCCTTTTACAGTGTTCTTTTTATGGTGCTGGAGATGTAACTCAAAGTCCCACATGCTAAGCAAGTGCTCTACTACTGAGGTCAAACCCTAGACCATTTTACAAAAATTTAAGGCAGAAAAATGTTATTCTTCAAACACACTCATCACCACCACCACCCCCCTCCATACACACTCACTGAGCCTTTTGAATAGTCCCTATTTTTGAAGCCCACATTAAATTTTTTTTAAAAAAAAAGTTTATTTCAAAGTACAGTGAAATTACATCATTGTTTGAAGCAGGTTTTACTAATAAGCTCTGAAGTGCTTGAATGGGATTCATCTATATACATATGTATATGCGCATATATGAATAAATGTACATATTTGTGTGTATATGTAACTATGAATGTAGCTAAAGTGTAAGCTTATCCTTTTCTGACTTGATGTCATAAGGAAACAGATACTTTATATTATGTAATTTATATTTAGAAGCACAACCACTAGGCAAAGTATTTTTAAACCACATTAATTTCTTATGTTTCTGATTAATATAAAAAATGAAGCCAGTTTAAAGTGGTCTGTGTGAGGTTAGTCCATGAATAGATTTTCATTTTCTAGTAATTTATTGTTGTTTGCTCCACACTCATGCCCAACTCAGATACCAGAAATCTAATTTTCTAATGACATCATACTACCTCTGGCAGCTGGATGTGATGGAGGATTCTAGGCCCATGAAGATCAGTAGCACATGAAATTTGAAGGCACAGAATTGTATTTTGTTTTAAAGAATGAGATGTGGAAGTGATTTTAATTATATCATAACAATTTAAAATATTAATATAACTGGGTTTTTCAAGTCTTTCTAAATATAGCATTTACTTTGACAGTGGTATTCTTTGGGGTTCAGAATGGGCCCTCAAGTATAGCTAAGTGCAGCTCCCTGGCAGTCTTCTCTTCAAGGACCAACCCCAGGAGGATGGTCTTTTATAAGGTTGGCCTGCCACCAGTGCTTTTCTACTTCCCCTTCCTTCTTGGTCTGTCTGTCCTTCTGTTCTCTCGGCCCCACCTCCCCCATGGGGCTCTGTGATGATTGATCTTAATTGCCAAGTTGATGGCATCCAGAATCATCTAGAAGACAAACCTTTAAGCATACCCTTGAAGGATTATTTAGCCCCTGGGCATGTCTGTGTAAATTGAGATGGGAAGAACCTCAAATAATATATAAAAATGGGTGGCTCTGTTTCGCTGGATTGAGTCCTGGATTGCTTAAAATGGAGGAAGTGAGATGAGCAGGACATTCATCCTCTGCTTCCTAACTGGATGGGTGCCTCCAGTGCACCTTATACTCATTTTCCTGCTTTGCTGGACTGTGACTACAAACAGGGAGCCAAATTGGGTCTTTTCTTCCCTGAGTCGTTTTTTTGTCAGGGTATTTTCTCATAGTATGGGACAAGAGATAAAGACAGGCTTCTTCCGGTCTGGGAACCTCATAAGGAGTGTTAGGAAGGTTTTCAGTGTTCAGTGCCTTGAACTAATTACTGGGACAGTGAGAATTCTGAAGTTACACAGATGCGCATTACATTCTGAATGGGATGATGTATTTACTACGGAAAGGGTTCTGCAGGCTCAGGGGATGGGAGCAACAGCACAGAACTGTGGTTCCTGGAGGAGTAAGTTAATGCTAATTTAAGATACAACCCATTAGAAGAGGTTTTCAACTTTGTGAATAAGGTTAGAACAATTTGTGAGGTTGTTTCTGTGAGTTCTGTAAAACATCTTGTAGGGAGTGTGCGCCCATCTTGATGAGATTGAGTTGTAATAGGAATGCTTCCATCCTTCACTCCCTACTCACACCTCCTCCTCTTTCAGCATTCACTGGAAGCTTCCTATCTGCTGTTTGGTTATTGCTGTCACCTACTGTCTCAAAATAAAACTGCAGTGGGTTTGCCTTTTTCCAAGAGATCCCCAGTGTTGTGCACTTAATTGGAAACAGTTACTGAAGTGTGTGATGGCACTCAAACTTTCCCTGAGAAGATTTTTGATAGTACAACCTGCTGAAATGGTCTGACCATAAGAGTAGCAGGAGAAATGGCATATTTGTTAGCATACACATGTCCACTAATACCCACAAATGGACAGTTAAAGTCAGATGGTTAAAGCTTAATACCCTCCCCATAGGGGAGGAGTGTAGGAGGAATATAGGTAGTTGTAGAGGAGTAGGAAATGATTATAGACGTGATAAATAGTACAGACAAGACATAATGGCCTCTGGTAAAATTCCTCCAGCTGTAGGTGTGATTTGAGCTTTCCATAAGATTCTGTCTTCAATGGGTTCAGCATTTAAGTAGTGATGATGACTCCAGAGCTTCATCCAATCTCTGCTGGCTCCAAAGTGCCTTGAATATAAAATTTCAACATTCCAAAATACTGTGTTTGGAACTACTCTTTCCTCAGAGCCCTGAGGAGCAACAGTTGTTGACACTATGAACTGATGACTCCCTGGGAAAGATGTCAGCCTGCCTGATGCTGCAGAAGATACATAGAGGGAAGCAGAGAGCATTTGAGTCCTGCTTCCTGTTGTGCATTTGCCATTGGCAGTTTGATATCTTTTTTATTCATCCAGCTCACAAGCTTAGGCTCAATGCTCTGAAACCAGTTTTTGTTGGTCATTTAGGATACTCAGCAATTCTCCCACATGATAGTCTATTGCTTTGGACCAAAGAGTTGTTTTTTCCTTTACGGCTCTGTTGGATAGATGTCCCCATTTTTACTGTTTGAGCAGACAGCTTTGCTAGTCTTTGCTCAGTTAGCAGAGGTAGGTCAGAAAGCCTGCTTTAACTGGAATAATGCTCCCCAGCTTGCTGAGTTATTTATGTGCTGCCTATGTTCAATTGTGTGCTTGTAGCACATGCTAAGATAGCAAGTCAACTGTTCTGTTTATGAACTGAGACTGTATTTCAGAACAATAACAAAAGTAGCCCACCAGTTTGGGCTCTTGAAGGTTTACAGTTACATTATTTAAGTTATAAACTGTTCATCCTTTATAACTCTCCACTAGTTAAGCTAAAGACAGCTGCACTTAAGGTCTTAACTTGTTTGGGTTTTTTTTTTAAATTTTTAACATCTTTTGCAAATGTGATTGCTGAGACACTAGGTAGAGGGGACTAAGATAAAAATGATATTCTCCCCTTCAGGTGGGCATGAATCCTACACATTGGCTTTCTTGTTTTCAGATGAGTATCAGCGAGCTGTTCAAGCCAATTTTAGAGAATTTTGCAAAGAAAATCTGAAGGGCTCAACTCCATGACAGACTTAGTTAAATATGGACTACTATCCCGTTCCTTTTAACTATTAACTTAGTATTGAAAGCGGTATCCCTATCAGGTTTATTTGGCTGCAGAAAACTGACCATTATTTGTTATCTTCTTGCAACCAAAACTTTTCTCTTGTGTTTCAGTTTTGTTAAATATTGCTATCAGTGTTTTGTTTATTTTCCAGTTATTATTGATCACTTTTCCTAAGTGAATCCTGGGTGAAGATGTATGGCAGTTTTCGTGATTAAAACTGAGGCTCTGCAGTCAAACTTCTGAGTTTGAATTCTGGCATAGTTGTTCCTTTTAAGTGCTTGGATTTTAGTTTCTAGGATGTAATTTTTGAAATTACCTAATGGGCTTGTTGTGGCAGCTAAATGTAGATAAATAATCTATCTTGTGAGTTAATTAGTTTATGAAGAGTTAGGGATATTTCATCCAACTTCGGAATGTTCCTTATTTCATATTTGTCTTTGTCTTTCTGGGTCTAGAGAAACCATTGATAATTGATTATTCAAATCTAGTACCTAATAGGTATAAATGTATCCAGATGATCTATAGCCTTACAGCACCAAGCTAAGGTTAGATGATTCTGCAGGGAGGGTTCAAATAAAGCCTTTCATGGGTTGATTGGAGATACTTGGTCTGACCTGCCCTCCAAACTACCACAAGAAAGCCTGAAGTCAGGCTCTCTAGAAATGGACTGTCATGACACTGGACACTTTGTGAAATAACTGATTCTTTGGGTTGGGAATCTTTTTCTTCCTACTATGTTGTAAACCCTATAATATAAGAACCTTTTCTCTCTGCTCTTTATAGTGCCCAGCGGCACATGCCTTGCCTACAAGCATGTAAACTCTTATATTAGTGGTGACCAGGCTGAGATGGGAACTGGACATGAATTATTTGGGTCACACATTTTGTGGGTCTTCAAGTAGAGCCCACGTTTCCAGCCTCCTCTGTTGTCTCTGTTGTGCATTGTCTTTCTTTCTACTACAATATGACGGTGTAAGAGCAGAGGACTTAATTGGCATTGTCCACAGATGACTAACTAGTACTGAGAGAGAACACTCATTCCACAGAGCTAGCATGGACAGGGAGAAGCATGTCCATGGTAAGTACAGAAAGACTTCATGAAGGAAAGAGCATTTAAATTTGAGTGATGAGGATTTTAGATGAAACTTTATATGTATCATTTTAGTCTCGATAAGTTAATCTCAACATTTCAGTACATTATTAAAATAAATGTGCTAGCTAACAATCTTGTCTTAATTTCAGTGAACAATGTGGGGATGTCATACGAATATCCGGAATACTTTTTGGAAATTCCTGACTTGGACCATGTGAGTCTTTCTTTGTTTGTTATGGTTAACAGAAAGAATGCATGAAAGTATCAGGGAGACAGTTTAGAAGAATAATTCAGATTAAGCATCAGTGTCCGGCTGTCTGCAATTTATAGCTTGGCTCTTGTGGGGACGGCCCTAACCATAGAATATTCACTCATGAATGTAAAATAGGCAGCTTCATAGGAATGCTAGAAGAATTGAATGAGAAAATATTTATAATGTCATTTATATAGTACCATGATCAATACTCTAGCTGTATTTTTATTGTTTTTATTAGATTAAAATAGCTGCTCTATGTTAAGTATTGGGACATCAAAAATCAGTTTTAAAACTCAGAAATATGTTAATATAGCAGCATAGTTGATTGAAGTAAACTAGCCTTACCAAAATGAAAGGGGCAGCCTTTGATTCATACATAATCCTTTAATGAAAACTAAGAAGTTACACCCCTAAAGGACCATGTCAATGTTTAAAATCAACTGAAACTCATAACTTCAATCATCTTGACTTTCCCTATTAGTTGAGAGGAAATTACTAAATGTTTTATTTTGGATTTAATGTGTCTCTTCACCTTCAAATTTGATTTGTACATTTACCTTACATTTTGCCTATTAGTATGAATTGCTGCTTTTGTTATAACATTTAGATAAAGCAAAATATCTACTTCTTGGTGACCTTAGTCCTATTGTATTTACAGTTTTTTGCAATATCTGAAGAAGCTTCAGATGAGTCCCCACAAAGTATATTTGTAACATGATTACTTTTCTAATAAAATTATATTAAATTACTGATTTTTTTTTTTTGCAGACCATCAAGAAGCTGATAAATATTAATGTTGTCTCTGTTTGTAAGGTAAGAAGAGTTTTTACAAATCTGTCATCTTTTTTGTTTCTTTCTGTCTAGAAACACTGATACAAAGTCTGTTGGCTCACTGTGTCTGCTCTTACTTACCATGTGTATTTCAGGGGAATTTGGTTTATTTGTTAATATCCAGGAAGCAGGAAGAACTGACCTGAAACACTCTTGTCTTAGTTTGCTTTCTAACAACCTAACAGTAGTCATATGGCTTCTCTGCACATTCACCATGGTAGGCAAAACCTAGCTTGGGTTAAAGGCTGACTGACCTGATCCATTTGCTCATACTGATTTGTTTTCATTTTGACGTATGGGAAGTCAGATCCTTCATGGTTATATGGGAAGTCAGGAGTTTAGAAACCAATGAGAGTAAGTAGTTTTTATTAGCCATATATAATAACAAGCCAGCATAGCCTGGTATGGTGGCAGATGTCTTTCATCTCAGCACTAGGAGGTAGAGGCAGGCAGAGCTCTATGAATTCAAGCCCAGCCTGGTCTACATAGTGAGTTCTAGGCCAGCCAGGGCTGCATAATGAGAGCCTGTCTGAAAAGCAAAACAAAACAAGAGCAACCAAGATATACAACCTGGTCACTAGTTGCTCAATATGTGTTGTAGTCGTATTACTCAATGTATATATAATACACAGTTACACTGTGTGTTGCAATCTGCAAAAGAAGTAATAGCCAGCGAGCATCAACACCTAAGCTCTGTTTGAATGGAACCTATGGAAGTTTATTGCATGAATTCTATTTGGTATTATAATAAAAACATGAAGCCAGATATTGGGGAAAAGCTGAAATGTCAAAGAGATAGAGAAACAAATCATAGCCACTTCTCACCCAGCCAACTTCTCCTCAGGTCTGTCTCAACTAATCTTCTGGCCCCAAGCCTCTCCTTCCTCAGCCTAAAGGGAAGTAATTGCTAGGTAACGTTGAGCTCCCTCCTCTCTTTCCTAGTTCAACTTTCCTAGTGCTAGGATTGAAGGTGTGCACCACCACAGCCTCGCTCTGTTTGTCCTTGAACTCATAGAGAGCCCATGGGTCTCTCCCTCCTGAGTGCTGGGATTATCACTCCCTGACCTTCCTGGCTTGGCTCTGTGTGTGGCTCTGTCCTCTGATATTTCAGACTATTTTTTATCAAATATGCAATATATTACCATATATCCCCTTTCGTGTCAAAATTTAAAAGGTTATAACTAATAACAGAAAAATTTATATATAGTAGTTACAATAACTATAATATATACAAGCAATAATTACATCAATAACATTTAGTCCATTATCAGTTGACAAATTCAGAGAAATTACTTCATTATTTTTCATACTTGTTGAGTCGAAAGGATTGTATTTAATTCACTTTCTATCTAACTTGTATTACCAACAAATTGTCTTTTGATGTCTCTCGAACTTATACACTTACATTTCTTAATGAGTTTTTTTTTTTTTCTGAATCTGTAACTAGGGAAACTATATAACTATCTTGTCTTCAACTCTCTCAGAGGCCCAAGAAGAAAATAATATTAACTGAAAAAGCAGGAAATGCAAGCAAGCAACTTCCAGAAAATGTGAGAAATGGCAGAAATAGCTGGCTGCCTGAACAGTCACCAAGGTTTCTCTGCAACGTTGGGGCATCCTTCTTCGGCCTACAGGCCTAGCATATCTGACTGCCTTATCTGTGAAGCAGAATAAAGACCTTCCTGCCTTGTCTTGGCAAGAATTGGCAGCTCTTTCCTGTGTATTCTGCTTGTCCATTTTGGACATTATAGTGTCAGTAGTTGAGGCAAGGGCACTTTCTTGCTCAGTGGCTAACTTTTACCACAAAGATAGTAAACTACATAGGGAGTTTCTTTGATGCCCATCAATTATACTAAAGTGTATTAGTGCTGCCAGTAGCAGATATATATCATTGTCATAAAAATAAAAAGAACCTTTGTTATTATCTTAAATGTCATATACTATAGGTCTCTGAAGTGTTTAAAGACCTGTCTGTCTAAAATATATATCTGTTTGACCTTGAAAGCATATCTAATATGAATATAAGTTTGATTATAATGACTATTAACTTGCATTTATTTATATCCTAATTAGTTGGTAATAATAACTCTTAAGAACTAGCAATTTGCATTACATTATTAGATGAGCTGCATAAGTATAATACCTTGAACAAGATTAGAAATATATGTACTATAACAACTTTGTATCGATACACACAACTTGTATACAATATACAAAAATCCAATCCAATGTAAATTATTTAAACCTAGTAGTTGCTTTTTAAAAATAGATTCAATCTACCCTTATATCCTATCATATCCATGTTCTCTTTTTTCTCAGAGTAGATTCAATAATCAATTCTTATATCTGTGTCCACTTTTTTCTTTTTAAACAAGAACCCTGGATCTAATCTCATTTTTCAGCATTTTTCCTAGCCATTACAAATAACAATTTATGATCCACCATCCTATAATGACAGTTATCCATAATTCATTGAAAGACCAAAAACCACCGATCCCACCTCTTGGGAATGTGGGCACCATGTTCTTAAATTTGTTTTCTGTTGTCTCAGGGCATTGGATTTTTTAGGGGATCCTGAAAAGAAAATTTGTGTTAACAGTCAAGTCCTGGGAGAGGTACCTGTATCATTTGTTGTCTAGTCTGCATAATGGGAAAGTGCAGGGCCTGTCTCAAGTTCTGGCTGGACAAGTTTGTGAGGCTGGTTCATCTCAGCTAGGCACCTCAAAATCGTCCTGAGCAGTTTGTAGTACAATGCTGCTCTCTGGTTGGTGTTTGTAAGCCTGGTGGCGTTGTATTAGTCCAAGTAAAGTTGTTGTGGGGCCCCATCTTCCTTTTAAAGACTTCAAAGGTTAGGCATCATTATAATTCACTGCAAAAAAACTGATAAGAGACTCAAACACAAAACAAGGTACAAGAAGCTAGATAAGATGTGGGGTTTTTTTCCCTACAGTTAGTACTTTGATCATAATATGGCGAAAAGTATAAAGTATAGTGGACTTAAAATTTTTGATATAAAATTTATACATCAAGAAAAAACTTTTAATAGTCAAAGTAAAACCAAAAGATCATGAGATTAGTAGTTAAGTGTTCCTTAATTTTGGTTTTTCTTCTGTCCCATATCAGGTGACTCTTCTAATATGATAGAGGGATTTTGCATTTTCCTTTAATAATCATGCTTGGGTTTAGAGAAGGAGAGCCACACTCCCAACTCCAAAGCCAGCTTTAATTTTTAATTGAACTGAGACTTAAAAAGATATAGGTGTTAGTCATGAGACTCTACCTTGTAGAGTATACTGGTACCGGTAGACCCATTTTTCTTTTCTTATACATTTTTTCTGGATAGCCTCCCTTCTACTTTACAGGTCTAGATGTTCAGTGTCTTTTGGCTTCTTGAAGGAGGAGTATTTCTATTTTTTTGTAAAGACAAAACTAGAGCCCTACCCGAACCCTTGTTTGAGTTTTTCTTATAACTTAAAGAACTGTCACATTAGTGGAATGAGCCACCATTTCTCCTTATCAAGAAGTTTTTAGAATTGAGTCTTTATTAATTTTGATGGTATCCATAGTGTTCCTTTACCTGCATAAACAAAGTGAAACCCCTTCTCCAACATAGTGTATATCGTGGTTTCCATTCTGAGGTCAATGCATTTTTGAAGTAGACAGGCTGATTTAGCTCAGCTGTTTTTTTCTATAGTCCAGTGCCTTTCAGCAGCTGTTGTTCCTTTTTCACTAGTATTGAGAAAATTCAAAATTAATAAAGCATTATCTAGTCTATTTCCAGAGGTCTTTGTTACCCCTTTCTGTTTATTTAGCATATCCTTTAGAGTTTCATTTGATCTTTCTATGACTGCTTGCCCTGTAGGATTGTATGTTACAACTGTACTCTGCATTATATTATAATAAACAGAAACTGTTTCATTTTACTACAGACATATGCTGGAGCATTGTCAGTCTTAATTTGTATAGGCATTTCCATAATGGCCATAACTTCTAGCAAATATGTGATTACAGACTTAAGCATTTGCCCATTGAAATCTTAAAAACGTATCTATTGTATGCTGTACATATTTTAATTTTCCAGATTCTATAAAATGAAACACTCATCTGCCAAATTTTATTTCTATGTATACCTTTAGGATTTCTTACTTATGGTAATAGAGTTTGGCTTTTTGGAGGAACACATAGAACATTTTTTGACAGCTTTTTTTGGCTTAATGACAAGTAACGGAAAAATCCATTTTTAAAACTTTGCTATTGGCATGATTTTTTTTTTAATGAAACTCTGAGGCCTTTAGCGTATTTCCTATTAATAATTTATCAATTTCATCATTACCTTGTTCAAGAGGGCCTGGAAGACTCATGTTGGATAGAGATGTGTATTTTATATAAGCGATCAGATGCATGTTATATATAAGGGATGATTCCTATACTTGATTATTTCTTGTAACAGAATAAAGAATGAAGTTAGTCCTGACTCATCAGGAATAAAGTCAGCAGTTTCAATGTGTAAAATAACTTTCTGCATACTGGGAACCAGCAATTATGTTAAGAGGTTCTGTAAAATTTACTAATACCATTATAATAGCATACAATTCTGACTTTTGGACAGAGTTATAAGGGCTTTGAGCCACTTACATTTTATGATTTGTAACCTTGCTTATTTCTTTGCATCAGTATAAAATGTAGGGGCTCCAGAAATTGGTGTTTCCCATAAAACATGAAGAAGAATCCAGTTAGTTCCCTTTATAAATTCAACTCTTTTGCTTTGGGGATATCTATTGTTAATCTCTCCCAAAAAATTTCTGGAGCTCTTTGCCAAGGTTCATTTTCTGCCCATAATTTCTTCATTAGTTAAAGGTACAATTTCTGCTGGGTCAATTCCAGTCAATTGACAAAGTTTTAATTTTCCTTTAAAAATCAAATCAGAAATCTTTTCCATATATACCTTCAATTTCTTATGTGGTTTAGGTGATAGAAATATTCATTCCAATATAATGCTTTCCCTTTGCATTAAAATTCCTGTTGGATGATGCGTAGATGATAAAATAGCCAGAATGCAGTTAAGATCTGGATCCACATGATCCACTTGTGTATCTTGTAATTTCTTTCCACCAAAGCCAATTCTCTTTCTGCTTCAGCTGATAATTCTCTTGGACTTAAAAGTCCTTGTCACCATCTAAGGTTTTGAACAAATTATCCAGTTTATGATTTTATGTTTTCTCCCAATAGTGGACCATAAATTGGAAATGTCTCTTAGCAATCTTTGGAAACCATTAAGAGTTTGTATTTTATCTTTCCTAGTCTCCTAATTTGCACCTTTTGGCTTCTAATTTTTTGTAGACTTATTTTATATCTCAAATAATTAATAGAATGTCCGCTTTGTATTTTTTCAGGAGCAGTTTGTAATCTCCAAGGATGCAAGTGTCTTTTTTTCACTTCCTCAAAATTCTTTCTAAAGTATCCATACTTCAGTCAGCCAGTAAGATGTTTTCCATGTAATGGTAAATGATAGTTTACAGAAATTGCTTATGTGTCATTTCTAACAGCGAGTGTACAAAATATTGGCTCAGAGTGGGGCTATTTAACATTTTTTGGGAGAACCTTCTATTGATACCTCTTTACAGGCCATCAATTATTATAAGTGGGCACTGTAAGACAAATTATTCTTTATCTTTTTCTTATAGTGATATAGTAGAGGGAAAGTATTTTATTGATAACTATAAGAAATCATTTTCTAAGTAACAAAGAAGGCAAAGGAATTCCAGATTGTAGAGAACTCATTGGCTGAATCATCTTATTAACTGCTCTTAGATCAATTACCGTTGTCCATTTTCAAGATTTCTTTTTGATAACAAATATAGGAAAATTCCAAGGGCTGTGTGTGGGATTGTCAATATGCTAAGTATTTAACTGCTTCTGTACTATCTGTTCTAAGGCCTGCAGTTTCTCTTTTGTTAAAGGCCATTGGTGAACCTATATAGGTTTATCTGTAAACCATTTTAAAGATGGGACTGTTGGTGACTTTGAAGGATCAGCAGCTTGTTGTGCCTTGTTTTTGTAAAATTGGAATGGTTGGGGACTTGTTTTTCATGATACTTTCTAATAATATTCTTTCCCAGAAACATTTGTTAGTTTACAGTTTGTTTCTGAGCTTGGAGGAATGTTAATCTGAGTACTCAATTATTGTAATAAATCTTGTCCCCATCAATTCATGGCAATGTTAGTCACATATGGATTTAATCTTCCTCTCTGTCTTCTGTCCCTATACAACCGAACCACCTTGCACAGTGTTTTACCTGGGATAACATTCCAATTCCCCAAAACTGAATATTTACTTCCTGAAAGGGCAAATTTGGATGTCAAGATTGTGCTGAAATTATTCTTATATCAACACCTGTGTCTACCAGACCTTCACTGACAACATCATTTATTCATATTTTTAATTTTGGTCTTTGTTCATTTATAGAAGCTTGCTAAAATAATCTCCTTTTATGGTTTTTCCCAAATATTTTGTTGTCTTTTCCATGTTCTATCATACAGAGCAGTATGGATTTTTAGAATAGTCTTTAGGTTCTTTAATTGCCTTAAGGTGTTTCCTCCATGATGATAGGACAAGACTGAACTAGATTTGATGGGGGATGGTGTGCCTCAGGACATTTCCCAAAGGCACAAATTTACTATATCTGTCCTTGTAGACTTGCACTCAATGGTCTAGTGCCTGCTTTTGCCACACTCCAGAAGGGAGCAGCATTTTATTGGAATTATTCTTAGCAAAAACATTGTTTCTAGGAATGCCTTTTTTATGGGTCCTTTTTAGGTGACCTTGTTTTCCACATTTGTAACATTTGATATGTTGATTTTTTTCTTTAAATCTATAGAAAATAATGTCTCCTACCCAGTTATCATCATAGCTATGAGATTCCATATTTATTTTATCCTGGGTTCAACACTAAAAGGGTACTGATCTTGCCTATACCAGCCTGATTATCCTTTCGCATTGTGAGTTAGCATTTTCAAAAGCCAGGAACTCAATTATTATTTGCCTAGATTCTGAATCTTTTAGCTACTGAAGTCAATTTTTGTAAGGAATCTGTAAATGTTTCTTGTGACCCTTAAATGACTTTTGTAAATGGCTTGTTTCTTTCCTGTTTCTACCTTCTGTCTCAAGCATTCGAGGCTGGCATTTGGCATAAAGCCAGGGTCTGGTCATCATATACAGATTGCCTTTCTACATTAGCATAACCTTTCTTCCCTAGAAGTAGGACTCTAGCCCTACTGCATTGTTGAATGGTTTTAGCTTCATCCTTCCACCAGGTCCTCCATTGTATGTAGGGCTCAGCCTCTACACTGCTGTAATCATATTTGTCCCAGCTTTAGGGATAATTTTATTACAAGTTGACCATGAGGTTAACATTTGTTCTACAAATGTGAATATTGCTTCTTTGAATATCTTTAAATCTAACATTTGCACAGGAGTCTATTCAGCTCTTGCACAGTTCCTATCATTTGGCAGTCCCGGTAAGTTTTCTGGATATATTAAGGTTGGCTATTTGGAAACCTTAGGCTGTTTCTCTGTAACCACTTAAGGCAATGTTGAGATTGGTTCTTCTTTAAATTCCTCAGTCTGTGTCTGAATATCTCTATCTGTTTTAGTAAGGTTTTCTAATATTTGTTTCTTGGCACTCATAACAGCTAACTTGGCACTGTTTTGTAAGGCTGAAACAAGAATGATAAAACAAATTATAATAGACATTACAAAAATCCCATCTACATTAATTACCTTCTCACTCATTTGTTCCATTTTTATCCCCTCAATTATATTATCAAAGAAAGACCAAATTTCTCCCATCTTAATGTTTCCTTGTTTTTTAATTTTATTTATTCATTTTATTTTATTTTTTTCATTAAAGCAAAACAATATTAAATTTTATTGGCAGAGTACGTGAACAAGTAAGAACCATGAAGGAACCTATCAAGTACAACTCAGTAAAGCAGTAAATCCATAATAATAACAGAAAAACAACAAACAATAATTTAAAAATTCCCCCAAAAGAATCAACAAAATCAGAAGAATTGTTTAAAAATCTCTTAATAATAACTTTAAATATATATGACTTCAACTCACCAATAAGAGATAAAGACTAGCAGACAGGATTAAAACTCGAGCCAGCTGTCCTACTGTTTGAAAAACACACACCTTCCTGCTACAATCACTCACAAAGAGCAAAAGGATGCAAGACAAAGGAGTTAGTAGATATGGTAAACAACTGACTTAGCTATTTTGGTATGTGGTAAAGTAGACTTCAAATCATTATTATTGAGAATTAGTAAGGTAAACTTTGCATATTAAATCTACTGATGATAAATAACTATTGTGAACATATAGATACCATAGCTTGGGGCTCTCAATTTCATATAATAAATACTAATAAAAAGTCATATAGTCCCTCTTATAACAGTACTCAAATGATTTCAATGCCTCATTCTCATCATTAGATAGGTTATCTGTGTTGGTTACTAGTCTGGTTTCTGGAATAAAATACCCTGACGAAAGCAACGTAAGAAATGAAGGGTTTATATTGGGTCTCCATTCCAGGGTACAGACTATCACTGCAGGGAAGTCATGGCATCAGGGGATTTAGGCCGCTAGTAATTGTGAATCCACAATCAGGAAGCACAGAGAGATTAATGTTGCCCTTCAGGTTTCATGAACTCAGACCATGAAATGATGCCTTCCACGTTTACCAGGTTTAGGGTTAATCTTCCAAACTCAGTTAAGCCAACCAAACAGACAAACAAAAATCCGTGACAGACACCCAAAGTCTAACCTAAACTAGCTAATCCCCAAAGGCATCTCCATAGGCTCCTTTCTTCAGTGCAGGTTTTATTGGAAGTGCACATAAAGCATCACACAATATAAAATAAAATTAACCAACATCGGAGCTGGACTAGACCATTGATAGAGTGGATTTAACAAGTCCCTACAGAATAAAGTTTTTGTTTTTGTTGTTGGTTTTAATTAGGCTCCTTACCAACGAGCTCTTATAGCTTAACTAAACCCATTTTTATTAATCTATTCAATTGCCACATGTTCAGTGGCCTTACTTACCTTACATTATATCTTCCTTGCTGGGCAGCAGCTTTCAGTATCTCTCTACTCTGCCATTCTTCATCTTTATCTCAGCTTGGATTTTACCGCCTGCCTCTAAGCTGCCTTGCCCTAGGCCAAATGGCTTCTTTATTATCAGATGGCAATAAAGCATTTTCACAGTGTCCAGAATGATATCCCAGATCACCTTTCCTTTTTTGTCTAATTAAAAAGGAAGGTTTCAATTTTAACATAGTAAAATTTCATGTAACAAAACAGTTGTCAAGAAAGAATGTTTTTCTAGTCTAGTCTATTTGTATTTAGCAAAATTAAAGAAAATATTCTAGTGTCTATCCTATTTTTATTAATATCTATGACAATTAAACTAGTCATGCTAGTTAGGTTTTTTAGATATACAAAGATATTTCAATTATACAGGTAATCTTCAAACACTTCAAAGACAGAACATGGCATTTAAAATATTTTTAAAACTTAGAGTTTTCTGGACAATGAGACATATCTGTTCCTGGCAGCAACAATCTACTTCAAGAGAATGGTGGGCAGTGAGGAAACCTCATATTGAATATACTTTCTTTGTGGTAAAAAGTTAGCTACTTTTAAAAGTAGAAATTATTCTTGCTTTGACTGTTTTATAGTATGCTGTATAAATTAGATGCAGGACACATAGAAAAATGACCACCGAACCTCGCTAGAACAAGCATAGATAATCTTTCAGTTTCCTGCTTCAGAAAGAAACCTGCCAGTTCACAGGGAGAAGCAGCTGACTAACTTTGCCAAAATGGTGGAACAGTCCTTCAAATTTTTTGCCTCACTACAAGTCTGCCAGAGACTGTAGGCCTGTAGGCTGGAGATGGGTGCTCTGACTTTACAGAGGAACTTTGAGTGACAATGCACTCTTTTTACTCCTTCTGGGGCCTTTGATGGAGTTGAAGACTAGATAGTTATAGTTTTTCTTAGTTATAATAAAAGGTAAATTAGATATTTCCTGTTTTTTAATGTGTGGGGGAAAAAAACTCTGTCTTAAACTAATTCTCCTTTTTAAGAAATCCCAGCTGACTCACCAAATCTGCTTACAATGATGATTCATAGAATGGTGAGGTGATATGGCTAACTAGTGTGACAGCAGCTTGAGAAGGGGGTCTAGGGAAAGCCACAACCCACCTAGAACCAGATGGGAAAACTAAAATATCAGAGATAGAGAAACAAGCTTCTCCGTTCTCAACCAAAGGGAAGGTGCAGGCAAAGCAGCACTTCTCCCTCCTTTCTCCCCACCCAGCCGTCCCACTTCCCGGTTCAGCTTTCCTATTGCTAGGGTTAAAGGTGTCACCACAGCCACGTGGCTCTGTTAGGCCTTAACTCACAGGGGCCCAGGTGAATCTCTGCCTCCCATGTAATGGGATTAAAAACTTGAATTACCATCCCTGACCTTCCTGGCGTGGCTCCGTCCTCTGATAGTTCATACTATTTTGATCAAATATACATTATATCACCACAGAGGTTACTGCTGAGTTACAGATACCAAAGGAGGGGAAGTATGCAGTGTCAGACACTTGAGATCTGAACATTCTTGTAGGAAGCCACTGCACTTTTAGTAACTATGTATATACTAGTTTATTTAAGGAAATGAGAAATAGTTTTTCAGAGCTATTCAAAATGATAAAATAAATATAAATAATAGTTCAATATTTTACTTTGTGGGGGGATCTTAGTGTTTTTCTCTATCGTGAAATTTCAAGGAAAACTATCTTTATATCTTCATACCCTAAAAGAAAGGAACAATGACCCTCATATGGCTGATTCAAGTCCAAGAACCTAGTACTATTATATTTGACCTGACTTTTCATGTGTGGCTTTGCTTTTCCCTGTGTAATGCAAATGTTTAGATGTGTTAATTCAGTGCTTACAGATAAAGAACATTGGTTAACTTATTACTTAAAAGGCACCTCAAATATATTTTGTAATAAAATGGCAAACATTTTTATTAAATAAATACTACAGTGTTTCTTCTCCCTTATTATGATCATGCCTCCCCCCCATGTGTATATGTCTCCTGTGTGTCTCTGTGTTGTTTGGCTTTTATTTAAACTGGCGTTTAAGCTAGCAAAAGAGTCACCAGTGGAGATGGAAATAGATGAAGAGCAGGACCAATGCTTTGAAATGTGGCTAAAAGGAATATATTACATAGTCTTAAAGGCGTTTTGTTTGCCAAATTCATATAGATGTTCATCCTTTAACAATAGCTCTAGTATTTCTGGGTAATTAAGGATTTTAGTCTTGGGGTAAATTACTTTTCTCTTTAGTTTTCATCTGTATTGAAGATGATATTTCTTTTTACCTTGGTGACTTGTTTGAATCAAACAAGATAATGTCTCTAAAACTCTGAGTAGGGCTTGTAGCTCACTAGATAGAGTGCTTGCTTGATAGGTACAAAGCTCTGGGTTCAGTCCTCATAAAACCAGGTGTACTTTAGGAAGTGGAAGAAAGGCAGGGAGACAGAAATCGAACATCATTCTTGACCAGGCTGAACTACATGAGACCTTGGAGAGAGGGTCAAAGAGGAGCTAAGAGACAGACAGGCAGAAGGCGTCAGAGGGAAGGAAGGATGGATGGATAGATGGCGGGAAGGAGGGAAGCAGGGAAGAAGGGGATAGAGAGAACCTAAAAATATTGCTATTAAACTCAAAGCTGATATTTTTTACTAAATTCATGCATAATTTTTTTATGAAAACAAGGGTTTTAAATAAGTATCAATACAAATGCTGTTCTGTTATTTCTGTATCTTGTGGGATTTCCTTTTAAAATGAATGGTTTTACTGTTGTTCTTTTTTTTTTTTTTAATTTTATTTTTCTTATTAGTGTATTTGGCCATTATGGGATGTTTCTCACTATATTGTCCCAACTAATAAGAGAGCTTATGTTTTATGTTGTAGAATCTTAATACCAGCTATAGGTTTCTCTGCTGATGACATCCACTCTCTGTCAGTCAGCTGTGTATGGTTTTACTCTAAACCAAAACCTTTTCTCTTACAGCCCTGCTGCTGACAGTTCGTCATTGGCACTGCTTTTAATTGCTGGCTTCCTGTTTGCCACAACATGAATTTTTGGCTGGCCATCTGTAGAGTACTGATGATAAAAGTCCAAGGTTCTGCTCTTAATCCTAGAGCTTATTCTGCTCCATGGTCACAGACCGTGTCCTTCAAACAGCATCTTAGCACAGGTCAGCATATGATCCATCTCATGCTTGCTTCAAGACCAAATAGTGCGTCATAGATAAAATAGCACAAATCCAACAGCCCTGCAAAGTAGCTTGCTCATTTTAAAATGTGATGATTAACACCAGTGCTCATGGTGCATACATCCCAGGACTTGGAGTACTAAGGAATCTGAGGCCAGCATGGCCCACATAGTGAGCTCCTGTCTTAGAGAAGAGGAAAGGAAGTAGGAATGGGACACTGTTCTTGCCCCTACCCCCATTTTATTCTCTTATTCATTCTCTTTTTGAATTGGCATGTGCAAAATGGTTCCCATGAACTAACTTCATAGACACTGATGTTCAGTTTTCAAACACTTGCAAGCCATCCTGAGGGGAAGCATCACTGGTAATTAATCATCTCCCCAAAGTTCCCACTTTTAGTGTATTGTTGGGGTTTCCACCTATGAGCTTTGTGGAGACACAGGCATCTTTGCAATTCTCTGGAACTCAAATAGAACCTTGAGAGATGGCTAATTTTCTTTTTCAATTGACTGCTGTCGAAACAATATTGCTTGAGTTGCTTGCTACCCTTGAAGCCCTGTTGCACGCTTTTGAAAAGCCATTTCTCCTGCTGTGCCACCATATCTTCATTGTAGAGCAGCTACCAAAGGCGCCTAATGCTGTGCCTTGTCCAAGGTGTGGATGTTTGCATGAATGGTGAAAAGGTTGACAGCACCAAAGCATTTGCTTTTTTTCTTATGGATATGCCTCAGGCAGGTAACACAGTGCCAGTAGGGGAGCCTTGTATTGGTTTGGAAGTCTATGATAAGACTTTTGTTCCTCAGTCTAATTGTATTTAAGAATTTGATAGAAGTGTATCCTGATATTCTGTTCCCATATAGCATTAGGAAATTAATTAATAAATCCTAAGTAGAATATGTTCTTCAACACTGATTTCCCCCCACTGGAGGCTTTCTGGATGATGATGATGTCCCTCTGCTAGAGTATTCCAAACTGCAGGACAGCACTAATTCCACAGCTTTCTTCCTCCAAAAATTAAGACACCCTTGTAGATTAAAATTGAGGTTCTCTTTAGCTCAGAGTGAACCTAGGAAAATGCCTTTCATATGAATGAAAACATGCAGTGTCTTGAACTTTAGGAATCATTTTCTTCCTTGAACATCTGTCACTTTTAAGAAGTTGTTACCTGTTTTGAGAGGAAAAGAATGATAGAAAGGCATATGATACTCAAGTATTCTACCTTGGGAAACACCAGATGATACTCTACTCATTCTCTATAATCTTTGTTTAGAATGCATAAATCAGGGCTTTAGGCTTGACATTGCTAAAGAGCAACTCTCTGTTGTGGGAAGTTTTTTCCCCCTTTTTTCATGTTAGTTTAATGTAGATCAAAGTGGGATTTATTGGACAAGGAAAAGTTCTATTTATGGCCTGGGGCAACATTCCAGACTAAGAGGAACTCTGAACTTCCTCAAAGACTTAAGCACCAAAAAAAGGCAAAAATCCAATAATACATAGAGATCTTGGAGTGCTCCAAAAACTGTATCTAATTAAGCTTTCCACCCCCTGTGCAGTAAATACTCTGTTAGTTATACAGGTGAGATTCTAAGAATTTCTAATTAAGCTGTGTTCTCACTTCCTCACCTCCATGGAGCTCAAATTAGGCAGTTTACCCAAGGAAGTGTGTGCTATGTCGTCCTGGTGTGCTTTCCAGTGGAGTTCTCATCTCATTTCTCAAAATGTGGGGACATTGTACAACGTTATTGTTAATTCTTTTTACAACTATACTATGTTTTTTTTTTTTAAAGTTGTTCTTTATTTTGTTTGAACACTTCTGTCAGATCTTTGTGGGTAAGAAGCTATTTCCTTCTAAATTGTACAAGTCCATTTCTCAGTTACCCAAATCCAAACTTGATTGATTGAGGCACTTTTCTCTGGTAGAGTTAGGGCAGAGGTAAACAGAGTGGCCATGGAAATGTCCTAAATTTGCTCATGGAAAGCCTGGATTCATGAAGCAGAGCTTATATTCTGGGGTAACTTGTTCACTAGAGTCTTTGAGCATTATAGGAGTGTTGGAACAAATGACCAAATACCAGAAGCTACATGATCTAGGAAGGTGTGTGATATCAAATTCCAAGCCAGAGAGAAGGAGCACCTGGACAGCCACCTGGCTAGTGGGTTCCTTCTGTGAGCAGGGACGGCTGGGGGGGGGGGGGTAGTCACACTGCTGTTGTTTGTTTGCTGGTTTCTTTAATAAGATTGTGATGGCTTTACCAATTATAAAAGTGCCACAAGAGTATTGCCAAAAATATTAGAAAGCTATATGAGCACTAAAAAGAAAATAAATCCCGTGTAATCCTGGCTACAGATGGCTACATTTTAATACGTTTTCAAGGATTTTCTAGGCCAGCCAGTTTATTTTTGTTATGTATCTCCACCAAATGGTTTAATAATAGGTAAATGAACTTTGCATTCTTTCCTAGCCAGAGTATACATATCTGTACCAGTAAATATTTTACTCTTAAAAGTGAGTATATGGCATCCTCCTAGGAATTCTAATTTAAGCTATTATGCAGCCATTCATGTATCTGCACATTTATGTACTGTGTATTACTGGTGAAGTGATATTAGAGCTACATCTGAGACTGTGAAGTAACTGTTTAGACTTTAAAGTGTCTTTGTCTTATTTCAGTCGTGTGGATTAATGAAAATATTACGTGTGTGAATGATGAAACACTTACTTTGCCTGCAGTTGAGGTTCTTGTTTTTGTAAAAGTTCTGTTGCAGTGACTTCCATCTACTTTGGGGAAAACTGTATAGTTTTCTGTTGCTGTGATAAAACACCATGGTCAAGGGAGTGTATAGCAGAAGGCATTTATTTGGGTTTATGGTTCCAGAAAAGTAAGAGTCCATCATGGTGGAAATTGTAACATTATCAAGCTGTAGGCATGGGGCTAAAGCAAAAAATTCTTAGCCTAAGAGTTCACATTTTGAGCCACACCCAGAACAAACTGGAAATGACACAAGTATTTAAGCCCTCAAAGCTGCTTCCGGTGACATGCTTCTTCCAACAGGCCACACTTCCTAATCCTCCTTAAACAACAGCGCCAGCTGGAGAGCAAGTATCCAAATACATGAGCCTATGGAGGACATTCTCATTCAAGCCACCACAGAATGAATTAAGATCGCTCGCTGTGCATTTGTCAAGGCAACCTCATGGCAAAAGAAAAAAGGCTAGAAGTCACATTTATTATTACTAAATGCCTGGTATTCTTAACCACTGAACTCACAAGTTGTGATAACATCACTTTAGAAATATGTAAAGAGAAACAACAAACTTCCTGGCACAGTAATTATCACCTGCAGATAGTCTAAAATTAGCATATCGAATTAGCTACAGAAACACCATGTGAGCTATGAAATGGAGTGCAGATGCACAGTGAAATTTCATAACAATACTTGGAATATGGGTATAGGTACCCATATATTAAGATGCTAGTCAATAAATGTAAAGTAAAAATGAGACTTAACTTAAAATGTCCTGTGTAAATGTGATGTTAGAGAGAATTTAATTTAATGTGAACTCAGTGAAGTCTGTATACTTATATGTTGAATATTTTTAAAACTTATGTATACATGAGCCCAAGTAAAGAGGGCCTGGGGTTGGATTTATGACTTAGAATCTGATTGGCTTGAAAAGTGATATCAGAGCTTTAGTTGGTTCTATAAAAGCATGAAGTGTTCGAATTTCTGTGGCTCTTCAGTGTTACTTTTTAAAAATGAGTTCCTGTTTTATGGCACATAGAAGTAAAAAGGAGAAGTAAATGAGCCCTAAGAACTGTCACTTTACCTGTGAAGACTTGTGTCTTTGTGGGCTGTCTGGCTATTGAGTAGTCAATACATATTTTTAGCTCTTTAGCAACAAGCCACCCAAAGCATTGCTATTTTTTTTTTTTTTGGATTGAGTTATTCAAACTTCTCATTTTAATTTACATTTATAAAGAATATATTTGGTCATGTAAGTATATATAAGGTCATCAAAAAGCATTTAATCCTTAACATGTTATTG
Organism: Phyllotis vaccarum; assembly: GCA_033318265.1. Classification (NCBI taxonomy): domain Eukaryota; kingdom Metazoa; phylum Chordata; class Mammalia; order Rodentia; family Cricetidae; genus Phyllotis; species Phyllotis vaccarum. Next base: position 123,892,707 of record JARWLC010000001.1, on the reverse strand, counting down.
ATCTAACGTTATAAGTATGATTATATCACGTGAAGCCTCACACTATCTTTTGCCATCTCTGGGTAATCTCTCATTCAGAACAGAAACATGGTGTCAAGGAAAAACATAGCTTGAGATTATCATTCCCCAATATTTCAACCAAAACTTAAACTCTGGTTATGGTTGCCTGGTAATTCTCCAGGTTAACTGGTGCCTACATATCTCATTCAACCAGTGCCACTGCCGCCGCAACCCCCACCCCCACCCCCCACGTGGGGGGCTACAACAGGTAACAAGCAGCTGCACTTCTGGACTCCACCTAGCTACTATGCAGGTTACAGGTCTCATTGCCTTAATATAGATGAATACATACTAAGTACATGCATACATAGCAGTACGTGCACACACATGGGCAAGTAAGTACACTTTTTAACTAGTCTTCTTTACTTCCTCATTTTTGTTTCTGGTGAACTTAGGAACTGAATAATAACTTATATGAAAATGCTTGGGGACCTTTTTCTAATATATTAGCTAAGCATTATGGTCCCCTGATGAAATGTGCTAAAAACTCATTTCAGATACTGTTGCTTGCTAGTTTGTCCAGCTGGTTAGAGTGTGGTGCTCATAAAAGGAAATTGTTTTCAGTTACTATTAAGGTTGCATACAATCCATCCTTTACAATAAATATTCCATGGTGTACCTCTTTTACTTATGTGAGTGTCTGATCCTGTCTCCTACAGATGCAAACTACATGATACATTTAATCCATTGTAACTATATTTTACATCTCTTTATGTTTTTGTTCTTTTTTAAATCCATCAAACAAGTCTGGGAATCCAGTAGCATACATTCATTTTCTTACCACTTGCTTTTCTGCACTGTGTTTCTTCTGGCATTTATTTTTTTGCCCAGTGAACTCCTGTTCATGCTTTTTTTTTTAAACTTAAACAAAACATAATCAATGAAGCTCTACCTGGTTCTTAGCCATAACCACTCCTTTTTCTAAGCATTCCCTGTCTGCTCCTAGGAATATCCTGTTGTGGGATCCCGAGTTCTTCCCACCCACACTGGTATCTGTAGATAAAACCAAAGGATAGCTCCTTAGTCTATGGTGTTGTTCCTGGCTCTCCATGGCTCTCCACTGATATGCAGAGAGTATTTTGAGTGTCTTTATCTCCTAAGTTTGGTAAAGTTATATCAAGAGTACTTTGTGATTTCAGTTCCTTGGTTCTTAGCCACATAACTGTAGATGTCTCCTAAAACTGTATGAATTCACAAAATTCATCTGCTTTGAGTGTTCAAGTTTTGTTTGTTTGGGATAAATATAAAGAGTTTTTGTTGTCATTAAAAACTAATCTTAGAATTATTCCACTTACCTCAAGGAGATCACAAATGAAATATTTTAAAATACTGAAAAAATTGTCCAGAAATGTCTTTATGGTCAGTTGAAATGTGTTACTGTTCTTGGTTCTAAAGTATGGGATATATCATGTTTGAGGGAGGCATTGGGTGCTAAAAGGGTAGTGCATTGTGGTAGTGGGGGACTAGTGCCTCTTCAGGGGTATCTGTGGTATGTATTTATGAGTTCTCTCTCTCTCTCTCTCTCTCTCTCTCTCTCTCTCTCTCTCTCTCTCTCTCTCTCTCTCTCTCTCATACACACACACACACACACACATACACACACACACACATTCCAAGCTGGGAATGCAGTAACATGTATTTAAATCTTCATTTAACATGTTAGGATTTCAGAGAGGAAGAACCTAGCTCAGAGTCCCACTATTAGAAGAGGAAGGCTGGAATTATAGTCTGAATGCACACCATAGTTGCCTTAACATTCATGGGTTATATGTTCAACAGCTGTTGTTTGCCTCTGGAAATACATGAGCACTTAACTTAAGTTAAGAGGAGAGAGAAAATGACTGTTGGAAAGACAGACTCTGAAATCAGCCTTTACTTTGACTTGGTTCCATCACATGTAGTTTGAAGCCCAGTAGGGACATTGTGTCAAGCAATCGAAAAAATTGGAGAGGACTGTCTTTTCAAACTGTAAAATACTTCATCTATTGCTTGTGAGACTGTTCTTTTGGGGAGGGGTCCTAAAAGGTTAACATTGCTCAGTTTTTACCAACTTAAGTGGTCAGTGTTACTAGTTAGAATTTTGGTTGAAACGTTGATTGCTTAGGGCAGTGGCTTATACCTGCTTAGTATGGGCTAAAGGCTTCGAGGTTCATGCTCAACACTGCAAAACAAACAAAACAGAACAGTAGTCAAGTCTTGTAACAGAGATACCTTCACAGCATAAATAGAATCAGAATAGGTTCAGAACAGGTAGTAATCAGGGTGCTTAGTGGAGCAGGTGCTGAAGTGCTGCACAGTCGCTCCTCTGTCCCCAGGGACCCCGCCTCTTAACCTGTCACCCTACCATATGGTATTCACTTTGGTGACACGATGGCTCCTTCCCTTGAATCCACATTCTACCTATAAAGAAAAGGAAAAGATGGCAAAGACCGACTGTTTTCCTCTTCTGAGTCTGTGACCAAGACATTGTGTGTCCTACTTCTTATGAAATAGTTATAGGCTATGTGGAGTTGTTAGAGAAATTGTAAAACATGTTTTCTTTGGGAGGCACCAAGAGTGGGAAAGAGGTTGTGTGCTCTGAAACTTCATCTGCAGTCTACTAAGGAAAGAGCAAAGGCTTGAAGACAGCAGATGGTCCTGCCTTGTCACCCTATGGGATGAGTTATGTGAAAATACAGACTATGTGCAAAGAAGGGGCTACGGGAAGCTGCAGCCTATGCCTGCTCCTGTAGTTTCTCCTTTGTCATCTGGGCCAGAAGATTTGGTCAGATCTTTACTTCTGTTGAAATGTTTTCCCTAAGCTCCGAAGGTAGTCCTTTGCTCTGAGATTGGTGATAGGCTAGTCCACTTATATATAGAGTGCATGGCCATCTCTGGAGCTGACCTTTGTACATCCACATAGCACACTTCGCTGCAGAAAGTCTTCCTGACTTTTTCTTCAGAGTATTTCTATGAAAATCAACCTTTTATCAAAATGCTGTCATTTTAATTAGTGTATGATATTATTCAAGATAAAAGGCTTAAAATGTCTATGCTTACCAAGCATTTCAGCCTACCGTGTTGCTTAGAGAACCAATACAAGCTGAGTCGATCAAGACTTGTGTAACCATGTGTCATCCTGACAAAGATTGCACTTCTAATTGTCCTTGAAGAGTAATGCCCCAACAGTTCAGCCTGTCTCATCAGTGTGTGTGTGTGTGTGTGTGTCCAGTTATTACGAAGTTGTTAAACTGCACATGCCACCTTTTCATTGTTGGTCACTAGAGACCACAAATAGTTAAGGTTAAGGATGTGTTTACTCACAGCTAGCTGGACCACAGGAAAAAATGAATGCACTTACTGTTTTGCCAAATGTCATTTGCTAGTATTCTCTTCCCTAAAGCCTTTTTGATCAGAAAATATTATTTGTGCTCTTAATATTAGAAAGCCTAAGTCATCTCTGTGAGATGATGTTAATATGTAATAACACTCATTCTTTTCTGGGAAGGAGTTAAGAGATGATCTTGTACCAACCATAGAGCCTTTGTTGTTTGAAGGTGCCCGCTCATGCCAGCCTTACTTTTCAGACAAGGCTAGTCTCAGCCACGTTCACTAAGAGCTTTCCCGTATGCTCTCCATATATACTCCCAGCACAGTAAAATCCTATGGCATGTATAAAGTTGGCTTCTCTCTGTAGAGTCATGAGTAGATTCTCTTTGTGTGGGGGTGTCCTTCACTCTTTCGCTGCCCGTGTCCTCAGCCATCATGATTTTTTTCTCTTGCAGGTGACACGCTTGGTGCTGCCTGGCATGGTAGAAAGGTGAGTCACACGCTCACACACAAACACTGTGAATGCAGACAGAGTTCATTATTATTTATAGGGAGAATCCTTTCTTTGAGAATTTCATTAAAGTGACTAATGAACCTAACTGTGTCTTAGCACCAGGCAAATCACACGGTGGAGCATGAGTCATTGGAGGAGGAGGCCTTTTCCACTAGACATTTTTATTTCCCTCTCTAGGGTTGTGGTGGTTCCTTTAGATCAGTATTAAAGAGCCAGCCTGAGTCACCATCACTAACTCAATTGCCTGCTATTTTGAGGGGGTGGATAGAGTTCCTGGGATATTCCTGGGAATGCCTCCTTAAAGCTGTAGCCATGTAGAGCCTAAATTGGTAGACTGTCCTATGGTAAGATGTATTCCTCTGGTATTTTCATTCTTGCTGGGAGAATGGATGCATGGGGGACTGATGTGAACTGGCTCCTGGAAGAAAAGGCAAAGTCTACTAGTCTTAGCCATGCTCCAGTAGGAACTGGGTACCAGTAGAATACCCTAAATGTCTTCACTTTGGTTGAGAAATGTGTGGTTGCATTTCCATGTGTAATAGCACTGAGTGTAAATTTTAACTAAATTCTATTTTCTTCTCAGAAGAACACCTGCTAAAGAGACCTGGTTTGAATGTTGGGCCAATTTGTCATTTTAATTTAGCAGTCTATGAAAGCTTTGATGGGGGCGGAGGGATATCAAGGATCTACTTCTGTTAAAAGACAAGCAAGACATAGAGTTGATACATAGCACATCCCTCCGGATTGTTGTGCCTTATTCTACCTTGTGGGAATTGCGGCTTAGGAGTCCATTTGTTGATCACATGCAGTGACTGATTAAGAAACTGTTTCTCAGCAAATTTGTTGTAATTCTTTTTTACATATACTGATTTGTATATTCTAATTGCCTTATTAAAGTTTTTCTTTAAAACCTGCAGGCTGATTCTATCCTGACAGTGGGGTATGCTTCCAAAGACAGGGCATGAGAATGGTAGTGATCAAACCATAGCAGAGCTCTGGGAGACAGTAGAATCCAGTAAGGATAAAATTTGGGCCACTATTTTCATCTGAGTTTTGACACCTGCAAATGGCATTATAAAGAAATCTTTTGACTTGGAATAGGGACTCAGTATTATAGCCTTTGCCTAGCACGCCTTGTGTTCCATCTCCAACACCAGAATAAGGGAAGGGGGGATCAAAGTTCTGAGCCATAGAAGTGCTATGAAAGAATTTTAGAAGTGAATTGGTGAAAAGTATGTAAAGGGAAATAAGGGCTATGAACTCATTTCCTGGAGCAGAAAGTATTGAATTTATAGAATGGCAGGCCCGATGCATTGCATTAATTGAAAGTAATGCCACCCTGTTTAGGCCAGCAGCAGATGGGGCTCAGTGAGATGGGGTACCTTAAAGCACGTGATGCAGAGGCAGATCTAGAGACTCTGGGCTGTCTTTGAACAAGGCAATATCACCAGTTAAAGCTGACACTGAATATGAAGGAGCAGCATGAAGAGGGCCATTCATACTCATCCAGAGGAACTTAGCTTGGAGAATCCAGACGAGTTCAAACCTTGACTTTCAAGGAATCAAGTTGATTTTAAAATGAAGTTGAGAAATGACTTGGTAGAAGCCAACAGAAGCTGTGGAAAGCTGGAAGCATAGAAGGGGAGATGCTGTTTATGGTGCATGCTAAGGACTAGTTAGACTTATTAATAGTTTGTGCTAGAAGAAGGGACATCTATGTTCAGAAAAGTTTTAGTCATTATGTACTGACTACAGTAATAGATTAACCCCTTACTTCATGGCTTATCAGAGTAAAGACTTATTTTCCCCTTATTTCTCTACCTAGTCCATCAGGAATATGGAAGGCTCCTTCCATTTAGGGGCTCCACCAACAGTCTTTAAATGCTGTTACTCAGTGAGAATACCAATGGTATGGGAACTACCATAGAAATAATTCACTTTGGGGAGATGTAAAGAGCAGTTAGGATGAAGCACTGTCCTTTAGAAAGAGCCCTTTGTCATTGGTTTCTTTGCCCTCTTCTCTCTGTGATTCTATCTCTGATGCATGAGGTTTTTCCAAACCTTCTAGAACTATAGCCAACCGTCACTAAACAAGTATCAATAATCAGACTAAAGTATTATCACCATACACATAGAAAATGCATAATAACATTATCAGAAAACTTGCTCTCTCTACTTCCCTGGAATTATAAACATTGTGTACAGCTGGAGCCAGGAGGTGGTTACCATAACAACCACGGAAAGGCTAAAAATAGCCCCTTTTGTATTGTACTGCTTAAGGTGGAATTATGACATGTTATGGTGTTTTAGGCAGGTAATTCTCTTTCATGTGCTAAATGTTTGCAAACTTTCTTCAACAAAGCATATTTGTATAGTGTGAGCATTTGATTGCTGCTTCTAATTGTATGCCTGACCCCATGTTCCACGGTACTTTTTTGACATTGAGCTCTGTTTTGATAGTTTCTCTCTGTTCTTAGGAGTCAATTAGAGAACTGTCTACACCAATTTCTATTTTCCAACTAAGCTTAGAAAGCTCTTTAATGATCCTGCAAGGATGCACCTGTCTCCTCTCATGTATAGTGGAAATGTAAAGAATTGAGATGGAGTCTGTATTTCACAACTCTGTGTCTAACTAGCAATCTACACTGATTGACCTTCTGGTCGACACCCCACATGCACACACCAGCAGCAACACCACTTCATCCCTCTGCTGCAGGATAGGGCAATGCTGAGGTTTCCTGAGTCAGGCCAGAATCAGTGACTTCTTTCGAAAGAGACTACACCTCCATAGCTACAAATACTGTATAAAAAATACTTTTATAGAGGTGAGGACAGGGACGCTACAAGAACCTGATAGAATAGCTTGGCAGTTTGTTTTTTTTTGTTTTATTTTTTAAAATCCAGGTGACAATTAAAGAGAGTTTCATGGTGGGAGGTGGTTACCCAAGCCTAAGGGAATCCTAGAGAGCATAGCTGTAAGGATGCTGTAAATGCAAGCTGCTGAATTTGCAAAAGTGGACAAGCCTATCGATTGGCTCCTGGGAGGGACTAACTAATAAAGGAGGTGACTGGAGGTGAAGAGGCATGTCTTTAAGTGGAGGTGATTGCTCTGCTTTGTTTCTGCAGCATTTTAGTCCTTATAGATCCTCAAAACTCTGTACCTTCAGTCATCATCACAGGACTGCAAGTAAGCAGTGTGATAATTACCAATATTTATTACAGAAAATGTTGCTTTGTTTATGTGATGTCACAACATACTAGGAAATGTGTTCACATGTGGGCAGCACAGGTCTTCCACAATAGAACTTGAGGAGAAATCTTAATGTGCTTCCATTGTTCCCAAGCCTCCAGAAAATGAGGTTAGCCAGCATGGTTTATGTTTGTTTCTGTGTGCAATTAAGCACAGCCTATTTTGCCCTTCTGCTTGATATAACAGAGCTGTCATGATCCCGGCTGTGCCATGGAAACTGGTTTGACGTCACTAATTCTGCTTAGATGGAGGATTAGAGTTAGACAGAGTAGTTGATTGTGCCCCCCAGCCCCAAATGTTCACCCTCATGATAGGCTGTACTAGTTGCTTGATTTAGAATGCAGACAAAATGAAATAGAATATTCTCCTTGGAGGAGAGATCTGAATGCTGTTTGTTATTGTGGGAGGGGGGCATGGGAAAGTCTTTAATAGACAAAAAGCATGTTCGTAACACTGACAGATTGGTAGGTAAGCGCTTTCTCTGTTGTCGAGTTTGCTGTGTGTTTATTTATTCACATCTAGTACATTCTCATTTTATAAAATTCTTAAATATGGATTGATGTATTTTGAAATATAAGTACTTTTTTATATATATAAATTACCTAAGTTTTTACTTAGTAGCTCTACCCACTACTTATTTTCTCTTCTCCCTCGCTCCTCATTTTCTTTTTCTTCTTTTGGAGTTTGATTTATTTTTGATTTATATGTAAGGATATGTTTCCTCCATGTATGTCTGCACACCACATGTGGCCAGGAAAGGCGTTGATCCTTTAGTTCTGGGCTTATAGATAGCTGTGAGTTGCCATGTGGATCTGCGAACTGAACCCAGGTATTTGCAGTAATATCCAGTGTGCCAAGTCACCTCTCCAGCTCCTAGAAATTTTTAGTCAGAGTAGAATATTTGAGACATAAAAATCTTAGTTACCTCAAGAAGTCAGAACAAAACAAATTAAATGGCTGCATCATTGTGACATGTTGGATTGTTGATTTATTTTGTAACATGGAAAAAAAAAAGGAGCTTTTATTATCTTTAAATGACTTTTCCTATGTTGAAGTCATAGCATTAAACTTTAACCTTTACCTTCAGCTTTATAATCACCTGTGAGTCACAGAATGAAAAATGACTTTTGTTCAAGGGTTCTGGTGTGGTTAGAACAGAACACTCTGGCTCTGAGTATTGGTGGCAGCTGCAGCTTTAGGGACAGTATCACCTGCATCTGCTTCAGACAGGCTTCCTCTCTTCCACTGGCTGGTTGAGGAGAGAGCAGTTCTGGTTAAGGTTAATGTAGAGGGATTGTGAGGTTGGAGTTGCCCCTCAGGAAGCATGGGTTCCTGAGTAGCTACAGTCCCGTGTGTCCATCTCATTGGAACCACACCCATCCTAAAGGCTGTGTGTTCTAATAGAAACAGATTTCTCCTTGTGTTTTACAGATTTATTGGCTTATTATACATGTAAACTGTGCATCTGTCTAAATTGTGCAGTCCAGTCATTTTCATCATATTCAGAGCTGGACAGCTGTCACCACAGTGTAATTTGGAAATATTTTCAACACTGAAAATGATAATTTTAAATATGTAGTTCTTATCCCATTTTTATCAAAGGAAAAATTGTTGATTGCAACAAAAGATTCTTTTGTTTCATTTTCATCAAAGGAATTTCTTATAGGTGTATAAAATGAAATGACTAGGAGTTTATTGCTAATTTATCATTTTTTTACTGATCTAAAAGGGCTGAGTTCTAATTCCTGATTTCAAAAAAGATCTCTTTTTTTTTCTTAAAAAAAAAAGAGAGAGATACCAATATAAGGATGATGTGACTAATACAGTAGCCACTTCTAACTTAAAAAAATTCTTAATATTCTTAAATTTGAAATTTTATTTTTATCATCAAGATGTTGAGTTTCACTGCTTAGGAATTTGTGTCTTACTAATAAGGATTTCTGTTTTATAAACAATTGACTAGTCTCTGATGATAAATATGAAGCAAAGGACCAGACTTCCCTTTGATGGTTGCAGTGGCATCTTGCCTAAAGCTGGCAGATGGAATGGTGACCTTTGGGGATTATTTCTTTTCAGCTTTATGTCTGAAACAACTCATATGCCATTTAATCATGTGTCCTGTGCTGTTTTACATACAGGCTGTCTAGAATTCTCCTCCCTCTGTGAAATAGTGAAAAAGGGGGTGGGGGGGGGGCTTAGAAATAGAAATCCAGTCTCTACAGACTCAGTAGAAGGAAAGGAGGCTAAAGTATGAACCAGAGGTGGATGAGGTGAGAGTTCAGTAGCTAGAGAAGAGAGGTTGGCCCGGGGTTTAGGTCAGTTAGTAGACCACTTGGCTGTTGTGTATGAAACCCTGGGTTCCATTCACAATGTGCCTTTGAGAAGTCAGTTTTCATAGTTCTGAAGTCATCGTTTCACACCTTGTTGAACTTTTATCTGCCTGCTAACACCTGGAGTGTTCACAGCTTTTCATTTACTTGTGGAAACAGAAATTCCTGGTAGTTGCTTGACTTAACTTTCAATAGTCTCAAAAAGAACAAAAACAAAAAATTGAACTTTGTCTCCTGAAAATATAAAATAGTTAATGAAGTACAGAAATGGAATTTCCAAGTTATCTCTTAGCCCAAATATTCACAACCTAGGGAAGTTATAAAGGTTTATGAAATACTTGATTATATGTGAATGAAAAGTGGGCTTTGGTGTCTAGAAGGTCAAAACTTTGCTGGTAGGGAATTGTTTACACATTCACAATGGACAGCTGCAGTAGGCGGTGTGCCAATATGTCAGAGCACAGCTATCTGTGTTGGTGTTAGTTTTTGCTCTGCTGGGATTGACTGCAGTGACTTGCACATGGTAGGCAAGCATTCTACCACTGAAATTTATCCCCCACTATGTCAATGAGAATTTTTGATGCTGTGGCCACAGAGGACTCCAAAAGGTATAGCGACAACTAAAAGAGACTATCTAGCTGCTCCAGTCATGCTTTGAATTACTAAGACTGGGAAATGAGCTCATCCTAAAGAAGAGCTATTTTTAGTTCATTGAATTATGCTTCATTCACTGGCCAGACAGCACATGCTCATGAGAGGCGGGTAGCTGTGTGTTAGAGCAGCAGCCTTGTTGCTCTGTTTCTATCTTGACTGTAATTCACAAGCAAATGTGCATATAATTTCCCTCTGTTTGCATGGTGTGTTTTCAATTCTAGATCTAAAGGGGTGATTGTCAACATTTCATCTGCCAGCGGCATGCTCCCAGTTCCACTGTTGACTATCTACTCTGCGACCAAGGTGAAGAGCATTGCAGAGAACTATGTCGGCATTAGACTGAGGGGTGATTTTTAGTCTGAAATGCTGTGCTTGGGAGTTTTCCAGTGGACCAAGAAGGACAGATGCCCCACATGGATTTGTGGACCACCACAGATGGATAGAGCCTTACAAGTGGAATACCAGTGTTATCGCAGCCACTGATTTTGTTCCCTGGTAGCTTGCTGATCTTAACAGGGACACTTATGCTTTCCATAGAGACCTAGGCTAAGCCAGTCTGCCCAATTGATAGAACTGATACTAATTAATCTGTTGGTTACATGAACAGGTCAAGTTCCCACAGCAAAGACATGCAACCTGCCAGCAGCACACTTATGTTCAGCAGACAAGAAATAACCAATGCCAGTGTGGATATTCTGCCACATTACCCAGGATTCATTGATACTGTCACTTCTAGAGTGTGACAGGATTTTCCATCTCTGTACTGTCATCATACAGCACTGTTACCCACTTTCTTACATTACTGCTAGGATAATAATTTAGAGTGTATCTCTTATCTACAGGCCAATAGCCCCAGCTTCAGATACTTCACTAACGCATGGAGAACATTTCTGAAAAGGAAAAAGCAACCATTTAGTTGTTTGAAAATAAGTAAGCCTTTAGGGGGAAACAAACATCGTAACACATAATGAGAACTTACAGTTTTGTCAGAGAAGGAAAAGTACAGAGCATAACTCCTTTTCACGTGAGAAAAATCAGTCATATCACTGTCTTTGAGCCCTGGCACAGCCCACAGCCCCTGATCCAACCACCTACTTTCTCTGTGGCTGGAATGTACTGTCCATGTGTTAGAAATCTAGTGTCTGCTGTGTTCTCTATGGACGTAGACTGTTGCCAAATGGAGACCTTTAGTGGTTGTCATTAAACTTGGCATTTTAAGCCTGGTAACTGATTCCACATTTGAAAATGGCTTATACAGTTTAAAATTGCATTATCAGGGGGCTCTTGCCTTTGAATCTCGAATCATGCAGAGTCACAGGACCCAGTAGCAAAACAGAATGAACAGAACTCACTCCGGGTCTTTGCTGGAGCAGCAAATGGAAGCAAATCCTTTGTTATATAATTTTTTTCTTTTGTGGGGAAATGATTTTCTTTGGAGAGGTACCTTCTCTAACTAAGTCAAAATTGGTTAAATATTAAATTTGGTAAGAAATGTCATTTATGGTAGACAAACCTCTGAGGTTTTTAAGCTATTTTTATCTCTTGTGCATTTGAAGTGAAAGGAATCACTAGAAACAGTGGTGTTAAATGGTTAATTTATTTTGTTGTTTCCATGGCTACTCCCCAGGCAGGCTGATGTAATATATGTGTTTTCTTCCTCCCCCCACCTCCCTCCAGGCTTTTGTAGATTTCTTCTCTCGGTGCCTCCATGAGGAGTATAAGAGCAAGGGCATCTTTGTTCAGGTAAGTGGAGTTTGTTTCAGTTAAGTATCCCTGTTTTCTATGGTTTCCACAGCAACAGTTGCTGTCTTGGCAACGAAAGAAAATCACATTCCTCAGTAAGCGATTGTGACGTGAGCACTCCCTTAGAGACATGGTTTCTTTTTCCTTGTGCTCTTAGCTCTAGGTTTTTAAAAATTAGTCTCTCACATTTTAACTAGGATATCAGAACTAGAACTAAATGTAAACAGTTGAAGCTTCATGATTGTGAACGATTATTATTCTCACGATTTATTTTGAGACAATCTGACTCTTTAAAATTGTAGAAAACACATAATATAGAACATAACATTTTAAACATTTATAAGCATGTAGGTCAGTGGCATGAGTATGTTCACACTATTCAACAGTCACTGCCACCGTTTTTCTGGAACTTTTCTTCATCTTCCCAAACTGAGATTGTATACCTTAAACACTAACTTTCCTTTCTCTCCCTTGGCCCCTGGAACCACCACTCTGTTTTCTGTGTCCCTGGCGTTACCTATTCTTAGCCCATCCTGTGAATAGAACCATCCAGTGTTTGGTCTTCTGTGATCAGATCACACAGTGTAGCATCTTTGGCTCATTTTACACAGCAAGTGGGGATTGGGGCTAAGATAGCTAACATTTGTCCATGTCGATCTGGGTCTCAAATCCAAGTCTGCTATTAGAGCCCTTATTCCTACTACTAGGGTACTGACCAGTCTGTGCTCAGGAAATGAAGAAACCAGAAAGTACTAGGCTGCTGGTTGTCAGATAATCAGGCTGGGCCTAAGGGTTACTTAAGTGTGCTTCCTAAGCCTTTTTCTTTTCAGCAGTATTGGAGCTAAATCACCCATTATGAGGAAGGGTGAGGCAAATATCCCCTCATCTTTAGGATCCACTAAAAGCCTGCTTCATTTTTCAGCCTTCTTACCTTACTTCCTAGGAATATCTACTGACCACTGACTTGGTATTGAATTTTCACCTTCCTATATTTATAGGCTACACTGGGGAGGACAGGGTTTCGTAGAATCCTGAATTTTATGTATTTCCATCATGATAGATCATTTGTGATGCTGTTAACTGGAATTGCCCTGTAGATTGTATGTTGTTGGCAGGAAGCCAATAACAGTAAGTGAAGCACCTGTGCCACTCAGTGTAACACTGTTGTCTTGCTGGTCAATTTAGTCATTTTTAAGCCCCACTGAGACTGCAAGAACCCTAAAGGTCCACTGGTTGGGACCCTGAAGGCTCTAGTGACATGAAGTAGCGTTGCCTTGAGAACACAGAGAGCAGTCCTGGGAGTAGCTGAGACTGTCCCTTCTCTCATTTTTACAGCCTGTTTTCCTCAAAGGTAGTTTCCTTAGAGTCCCTGCCTAATTTTAACTTGATATGACTAGCAGCCACCCAAAGTACATTAGTGTTTGCCTTCTGAAATACCATATTTTAATGAGCTTGTATTGTTCCCATTAATAAATCTTAAATTATTTAATTTCATCCATCTTTGTCTTTCTTCCCAAGATTCACTTGAAGTCTAAATTTAGAATGAATTTGTTAAGAAAAGGAAAATTCATATTGATAAAGAAAAGAGTGGCTGTCTTATTGTGGAAGTAAATCACAGGCTATTGAGTGGAGCAAAGACAGCCCGTTGCAAGATAAAACTTAGCTGGTTTTTTCTGCGTGGTGTTTCTGTCTTCCAGACTGGGCACTCGGGGTCTGAATGGCATGTTCTTCTGTTCCATTCTGTGCTTTGGGTGATTTCATTCACGCATGGATCAGGTGCCAGTGGCTTCTCTCACTGACCTCAGGTGTCTGTGGCTGAAGTTTAGTATTGAATTCAGACCCCGTAAGGCTGTTCGTATTCTTTCCTACCTATGTGCAGGCTAAAATAGACTTTAGAGTCTCTTCTTCATTCTCTGCCCTTTGAAGTACCCAGACCAGCTCCTCTTTGGTCTCTTCCACGTTTCCTCCAAGTGCCCTTTGTCCCTGAGCCCTGGAGTCCATTCCTTGTCAGGCCCTCAGTTTTTATCTGACACCTAGACATTGAGTTAGGAGTTCTCTTCTTCTTTCCCGGGCCTCACATGCCGCTCTCTGCTGCTCCATAGCCTGCTCACCAAAGTAGCATTTTGTTTGTTTGTTTTGTTAAGACTGTCTTACAGTATAGACCAGGCTAGCCTTGAACTCACAAAGATGCACCTCATTCTGCCTCCTTAAAGCCATACACCACTACTCCCAAGCTGTAGTGTGTCCCTGAACAAAGCTACCATTTCAGCATTGCTAATGTCTCATTTTCTTAGAATTGAAGACCCGTGGGGAGGGGCAAGAGGAACTTAAACACAACTCACCCAAAAATCTAACTGATGGCTGTAGGCCCTGCCTCCTATCTGCCCTGTGCTCACTAGCAGTGCATGCTAAGCATGTCGGAAATACCGGGGACCAAAACTCAGCCTTCACAATCCACTTGGTTTCCTTTTTAAGTCATTTTTATTTATGGATAATTTCTTTAAAAATTTAAGTTGTAGGAATAGAAATCAGACAAAGAAAGCCCTCATTTATTTGCTCACGTTTCATTTTTGTTACTGCTTGGCATCCTTAGAGGGTAAGTTGCATATATTCTTTCACTTGGTCTCAAATTCGTGAGTGTTCATCTGAAAATAAGGTTGTTAAAATAGAGTTAACGACTTGAGATTGAATGTTGAAATAATGTTACTGAATAGATATCTGTGCCCAGTTTTTTTTAACCAGTCCATTCATTCATTCATTCATTCATTTTTAGTTTTTATTTGTTTGTTTTACTTTTTGAGACAAGATCTTCTTGTGTAGCTCAGGCCTCTGCCTGTCTCTGTGGGGTGCTAGGATTGCAAGCTTGTATCATCACCCAGGTCTGTTTTTGCTCATGCTGGGGATTGAATGTAGAACCTCTAGGCAATGCTGGACATGTGCTCTACCACTGAGCTACGTCCTCGGCCGTCATCCTGGTAGCGTCTGTTCTCTAGCAAAGCAGAGTCTAGAATGAGGTATTCCAGTCTCCCGGTTCTTGGCTTTCATTCAATCTGGACTCTGTCACTCTGACTCCACTGACACTTCGTAAGAGCACGGCATTCCTCCCCACACTTGTTCTTGAACATCCCTCATTGGGCCTTATCTGATACGTACATGTGACTGGATTCAGGCTTTCATTTTCTATCCACAACAGGAGGAATATGCTGCTCTGCTTTGCTTAGGATATCACACGGGAAGAAAAGATTCTTTATCTGTTGCACTATTAAGCCATCAGTAGGGAGACTCATTAAAACGTGGAAATGGCCTACTTCCTTAGACAGTTTATCTTAGATTCAGCATCTTATACTCTTTCTTCACAAACTTGCCTTGTGAAGAGATAGTCTGCATGGTTTTTTGTCATTTCAATGCCATAGTCAAAATGAAAGCATGGTGACTTCGGCTATCCCTTGTTCCTGTCTAGTTTTATGCAAACCCCATTTATTACCTGTGTACTTAAAGACGGGGAGGAAAAGACACTGAGCACAGAGTCGGCAGATGAAGATGTGAGCTCTGCTGTTACCACTCAGTGGTCATCTGATTTAGGCAGAATTCCTGGTTACTTTGAGCCTTTGATTTCTGCAATCTGAAGGCAAATGGAATGAGCATGTGACACATAAAGACATCAGAAACTGGGAGGTGATAGTGGGTGTAGAGGAGAGAGAAGAAACATGAAGTATCTACAGTTTACCACATGCACGCTCGTGTTCACCTTATTTGAGCTTGATAACAACCTGACCCCATGCCACAGATGGGAAAATTAAAATTAACAGTTGTCTGACTTACTCAAAGTCAGTGAGTATCTGCTGCTTGTCAGTGAGATAACAGAGGTGCCTGAAGGAAGAAGACAGGTGTGAGCACGTTACCCATTAGTGGGCCCAAAACAAGAAGTCTGTGTGTTATGTTTCACATTTCTCCAGTCAGGAAGTATGGAGAGGGTGAGTTTTTGCAGTTAAGGGTATAGTAGCAAGAAAGATAGTGAACAACAGGGATCATGGTGGTTCCCTAGCATCACATTGCTGTAGAAACAAGAAGTCCATGCATCTCCAAAGGTGGAGAAAGTGCAGGGAGTTTCTGGCCCAGGCTTATGTAACTCAAAAGCTGTCGGTCTGCAGGCCTTGGTTTCAGTGTTGCTGGTATGTGCACCGTGCAATTGTTCTCCCTGAGCCTGGGGAAATGGCCCTAAACCACTATAAACCAAGAGATCAGGTGAATTGAAATTTACTTTGCCTGAGTCTGTCAGAGAGGAAAACTGAGGAAGCAGGATGAGAATCTATGAACCTGGAGAACCCAGTTGTGAGTTGCAGCTGCCCTGAAGTGGAAATGGATTTTCTCATCCTTAGTGAGACCAAAGAGTACACTGTTTAAATCTGTGCATAACACCTTGAAGAAACCCTGTGGGCTCCACTCCATGAAGGAGCTGCTTCTAGTGCTTTAGTCTTGGTGATGAGAGCTCATAGTTAATTCCATCTAAAATGTGATTTAATCAGAATAGATTTGGCTTCTGTGAGATTTAGAAAGCAAATGGGACAATTTAAGATAAAAATAAATAAACTTCAAGTTTTGTTAAAATATTGTTGCTTTATAGTAATCATAAATCTATTGGACTTTAAAGAGCCAGAAATTTAAATGTTGAGAAATGGCTACCAAAATTGAAAATAGGAATTCCATTTATTTTTCTTGTTAATTACTACCGACAATAAAAAAGGTAATGGGATGTCTTTAGTGCCCATGGAGTCCAAATAGAAATATAAAGGATTCTTACTGGCAATACAACTGTACCAACTTTGAGAAAATGAACTCCAACCAGGTGAATCTCCATTGTTGGCAGTGATAGAGGGTTTTTTGTTTGTTTGTTTTTCTTGACCTTTTTGCTGTAACCCTTTGCCAGAAGATCTACACAACTAAAGTCTGGAAGGAGTACTGTGTGCACAGAGAATGAAAGTTCTTCTTCCACGGGCACATTTCTCTGGACCTTGATGTTTATACCTCTTATAGGGTATAGAGATCAAGATGGGTTCTTTTCACATTGCTTGTGCTCGTACAAGTATTAGAAAACTTAGAATTGCTAGTGCATGCTAGGACTTAACTCTCACACTGAGCCTGTTTATTTGATATTCTTCCTAATAGTAAAGAATTGCAGATGTTTCTACTTGGACAGAGAATGAAGGTTTGCATCAAGGTCATGTGGGTAGTATGTAGCAAGCATTTGAGTTCAGGTTGGTTTGATTTCAAACAGGGCTGGTCTTCCTCCCCTTTCATCCTCCTGCTTCTATCTCCAGAATGCAGTTCTGAATCAAGGCTATTCTGGAGATGTGTCCAGTCTGGCTACTTCTCATGACATCGCTGCCACTACTTTAATCTTAGGTGCCATTGTACCTTATCCTAGACCGTATCACTATCTAGCCTCCTGTGCTAGACAGTCAACTTGAAATAAACTAGAGTCATTTGGGAAGAGGGAACCTCAACTGAGAAAGTGCCCCCGCATTGGTCTATAGGGCATATTCTTGACTGATTATTGATTGGGGTGGAGATGGGAGTACCTCCCAGGGGGTGGAGATGAGATGATGGACTTTGGTGCTGTAAGAAAGTAGGTTGAGCAAGCCAAGAGAAGCAAGCCAGTAAATAGTGTCCCCCTATGGCTTCTGTGTCTGCCTCCAGGCTCCTGCCCTCCTTGGGTTTCTCTCCTGACTTCCCTGGATGATGGACTGACTACAACTAAGCTGAAATAAGCCATTTCTTCCCCAGGTTGCTTGTGGTTATGGTGTTTAGCACAGCAGTAGCAACACTAACTAGAACACCTCCCTCTACTGCTGTCTGCTGATAGTCTCTATTGTTTGCTCACTATAGCCAGAGTGGGAAAAGCAAAATTCAGTCATTTTATTTCCCTGCCTAAAATTCTCTCAAAGCTCCTTATGTCCTTCAGAGTAAAATTCTGAGTTTTGGGACCCATATGGCTCGGATTTCTACCCTTGGCTGATCACCTCCATTTATGCAGTCAAATCTCCCTGGGCTAGCCTCTGCCCTTGGAGAATCAGAACGTCACTCAAATGTGAACCTATCTAAGAGGCCTTTCTTAATAACTGACTGTAGATATAGCCTTATGTTTCTGGCCCAAACTTTCCGGCTAGCCTCGTCGCCCAGACCTGCAGCCCCACAGTCCCACAGTCCCATAGTCCCACTGAAACACACAGACACATATTAATTGTGTGCTGATTAACCTGAGGACCAGACATATAACTTGCTAACTCTCTACTCTTAAACTGACCCATGATTCTTATCCTGTTCAGCCATGTGCTTTTCTCAGAGCAGCATAGGTATCCTCTGCATCTGCTTCTCTGGTGTGTCTGTGGCATCTCTGCTCTGCTCTTCCTGTTCCCAGAGTTTTATTAGTCTGGTAGCCTGTAGCCTGCCCACACTTCCTATCTGCCTTCGGCCAATCAGCATTTTTATTAAACCAGTGGTGGGACAATTATTTACAATGTAACATAATCTCACTACAGCCTCCACCATCAATGCTCTTTTCCCATATCTCTCTGTAAAAACCTGGCTCTGTTTTTGTACAATTAACATATACATTCCACGTGTTTAAAGACAGGTTCTTTGTAAGATCTGTAGTCACACAGAGTTTATCTCAGATTTTCTTTTTGTATACAATATTGGACTGAAATGCTAGAATTTATTCCTGTTGCAGACATGTATCATCAGAAAAATTCCTTTACCTCACATCTTCTAGAATTTCTAAGTTCTTTGACTAACTGCTGAGTTAGTCAAGAGGACTTTTATGGGAAAAATTCATAGTCTTCTAAGTAGAGAAGTTTAGCTAAACTATAATAATTGTGTTTAGTCATTCGGGTGTTATCAAGAACTTTAGATCCTGAGGTTTCGATAAGAGAAGACATAGATTTTAAAAGTGAAGTGGCCCTAAACTTGTGGGAACTCCAGCCTCTCTGCCTTAAGAATGTATACAGGCTAGAGGGAGATAGCTCAATGAGTAATTGTGAAGTAAAGCTGGGCCTGGTGGCTTGTGCCTCTCATCCCAACTTGGGAAGGAAGGAAAGACGGGCAGATTCCTGAAGCCCATTGACCAGCTCCAGGCTCAACTAGAGACCCTACCCCTGCCCCCACCCCCCAAATAAAGGTGGAGAGTGATCCAAAAAAGTCATCTGAACACATATCCTTCTAACAAGTACATACATCACATACAACTTGGAAAAGAAAGAAAACAAAAGACTATGCTGGCTGTTGTCAGCCTAATGCTGAAGTCACCCTGGAGCTGGCTTTGCTATGCTCTTACTTTACTTTGCTGGACCAAAAGAAAGTGAGGATGCAGAGAGGGAAGGACCACATGGATCTAGAGAAGGCACATTAGCACAGATTAGATGCCCTATGTAAAATCTTGTTCAAAAGAGCAAAGTCTGCTACTCCTTGGTTTGCATTCCCCAAAGCATCATCACAGAAAGTTCTGATCCTTTTTAAGCTTGAGAAGTGTTACTTAGTTCACAGTTGTCTTTAACATGTGAAGTTCCAAGATTCAGTGTTAGATTGTTGTATATCTGCCACGTGGTTTCAGGCATCCTTCTTCCCACTGCCCTGGGCATCCAGTTTTTGCCTTTCCTGCCCAAGCCAAGACTCCAGGGCACGTGCTCGAAGAAGACCACAGTCTAAGCAATCTACTCCAGAGAGTAAGGGAGGAACAATATACCAAACTGTGGTCTCCAAGGACTTTTGATTTTAATAAGCTGAGCAGAGACACAGCATTGTCAGCTCTGCCTTATGACCTAACCAATTATTTCCAGTTTGAGATTCTAAATTTGGAAACTATAGGGTACTTGCCCACAGGCTGTCAGGTTCAGGCTATTATTGAGGGGGCAAAATTTGTAATGGTGATTTGTTGAGCTTAAATGACTTTTAAATTTTATTTTGCTGAAAAACTTTTTGTAAATTATAGGTATATTTCTGATTTTGTTTCCCATAATTTTTCCTGTATAAGCAGAGGATGAATTAATTATTGTTTCTTGGGCATTTATTTACCAAAGTGGCTTTTTGATATAAATATTTACATACTTTCCCACTGTTTATATCTTTACATATCCCTTTTAATATCCTTCACAGTTGGATCAATAGACTGCCTTTGTTGAGACAGATGATCTTAAGCTTCAGAATATTTAAAATGCTGGCTCAGTGGAAAGGGCTCAGTGGAAAGAGTACTGTTCAGTGCTCTGCATATGAAGTGCTAGTCCGTACACCATCCATAGATCGTCACAGCCTAGCTGTGATCACATACCCCTCAGCACCGAGTGCGGGGGGGGGGGGGGGGGGGGGGGGGGCTACAATTTGAACTCCCATTCTAGAACTTGGCCATTTGTTTTCTGTTGGACTGTATTGAACTCCTTGTAGCCACTGAGGATGTCTGCTCTTCACAGCTCTTCTCTACCCCTGTTTTCCATCTTTCTCTTACAGGCTGAGTTCTGCTTCCTTTAGGACTTATCCCCAGGGCTGTGCATTTCTGAATCTTTCATCCTCCAGCAGGCCACTGTTGGCCACCATGTCTTATATCCAGGATGGAAGTACCCAAACCTTCCAGCTTAGCATTTCCATTTTTTAGTGGGGAAATGCTTCTTAACCAGGAATTCACAATGATGCATGTCTTTCCCTGCCCCCCATAACTGGAGTCTTCCTTCAGAACCCCACCATAGGCTAGTTGAGCCCTGAAGACATGTGTTATCTTGTGGTGCCACCATGTGGTTCAGTCGGGCAGTGCAACTGAGTTCTGCAATATCATAATAGTCCAATTTATGCCACTTACATCTGAGAGAGAAAAATGGATGAAAGAAAGGTGTAAAGCATTATGCACAGGTAAAAGGCATAGTTACAGGCTGGCTTCATCTCTATAATTTCCAGAACCCCTTGTAGACTGTGTTCTCTGGAAATGTGTTCTTAGTCTTACTTATAAACAGGAAGCGAAAGGCAAAAGGCGAGGAAAGCTGAGCACATGCATGTTGTTACACACGGGTCAGCCCTGCTTAGCTAGTCTAGGTAGTGAGAAGATAACTTAGCAATTGAACCCCATAATTCACAGCCTGTCAACCTGAACTTCCCTGGTCGGTCTTCATAGGGATGGAACAAAATGAACAAACCATGATGCTCATTTAAATAAAGAGATAAATGTGTGCTAATAATACCGATAAATAAATCCTCAGAAGTTACATTTCATAATCAAAGTTGCCCCGCTGTTGATGTGCTCTGTGATAGCTTGTTAGCAAGTGTGGGTTTGCCTCTGCCTGCAAGGGTGAGAGAGATGGGGAGTCTCGCCAGTAAGACATTGGAGTTTGTGCTCCTAGTAGATGAGGTTAAGTTTAGTTTACACATTGAGGACAGTTAGCTGTATTCTTTGACCGATACTGAAATGAGAAGGATATAAAATGATATATAAAAAATACATGTATATTCAAACCTGCAAAACCTGTTCCTTCCACTCTTTGTAGAAAAGAAATCCACATGTGGAGAGACCTCCGCTTTATTTGTAATGTGAACATGTTTCATTACTACCACATATTGAATTGGTCCTCTTATTAACTAGCAATGCCAGCACACCTCATTCCAAGTGTGTGCTGAGCTACTGTACACCAGAGAGCTTTTGAATTCCAGAAGGAACCTCTCATCATGGCTCCAAGACTCATTATGTTGAGGGTCCCTTGTTTTCTCTGTCATACCCAAAACACATGCTGCAGATGCAATGGAGAACCTAGCATTTGTGAAATGCATGAAAGAGCTCTTGTTTACATTAGCAACCCTACACTTGTTCTGTCCTATGACCTAGGGTATTCTCTTATTACACCGTCTCTTCCCAAGCCAGAAAGGGTCAAAAGATGTGGTTCTATCTGAACAATAGCATCTTGTAAACCGTGAGAAGCAGGACATGGGTCGAGAAGCAGTGCGCTACAGCTGGGGAAGTGAAATGTTCCTTGCAAAGGATAAAGCCGATAGAACACACCTAATTGACCAGAAGTGCTGAAGCAAAGCAGTTCCCATCAGACACTGGAAACCTCATGCTTGCTTGACTGCAGAGCAGATTCCTGCATGACAGGACAGGAAGGACACCCCAAGCCTCAGCTCCCCGCATCCCTGCCCACTGCTTTCCTTTTAAAGATTCAGTAGTGGTTGCTTCTGCTTATTTTTCATATTTCCCAGCCTCCACGAAGGTCATTCATTGTATTGCAGCTTGTGGTTTTGCTGGTCTGTGTCCTGGGACGTTGTCCTTAGTTAGCAGTGTCTCCCCCCCCCCCCAAAAAAAAAGATACAAACTGTAGGTTTTGTGAGGTTGCTTCTATTGCCACGAGCAAACAGTCAGGACTCATAGCCATCCTAATCAATGGCATGTTTGGCTTTTCTTTTCTTTTTCTTTGTTTAATGCATGTATGTGTATTGTTTCTAGAGTGTCCTGCCATACTTTGTAGCTACAAAAATGGCAAAAATACGGAAGCCAACTTTGGATAAGCCCTCTGCAGAGACGTTTGTGAGGTCTGCAATTAAAACAATAGGTCTGCAGTCCCGAACCACTGGATATATGATCCATGCTCTCATGGTATGTATATTTCTAAATCTCAACTGTATTTTCCAGTTTGAGTATTTCTTTCTTTCTATATGATCGCTTAGGGTCAAGATGTATATTTTGCCAAAGTGGCACATGTTTTTAATGTTTTTTTTTTTTAAAAAAAAAAAAAAGACATTATTTTATTCCAGACTGTATACTTAAGAACTTTAAATCTCTGTAACAGTGTAGAAAATTGGAAGATGACTGATAGGCCTAGCTTCAGTTTAGCTCTGTTGTGGGCTGTGCTTATGTATCTCCCCAATTCCTTTTCCTAGGGTTCAATAAACTCAATCTTGCCTCGTTGGATTTATTTTAAAATAACCATGGGTTTCAACAAGTCCTTGCGGAATCGCTATCTGAAGAAAAATAAGAAGAACTAAGTGTCGATGAGTCATTGAGCCTCTTGGCCATTTGCTTAGGCCTGTACACCCAGGACACCCAATGCTCGGGCCTGTACACATTCACCCAGGGCATCTGCCTGTCCTCAGAGTCTCCACTGTTTCAATAATTACTAATATGGACAAATGTTGGCATAATTGTAGGAAAACATGACTTTTTAGAGGCTTTTAACATATATTCTGGATACAACTAGCAGTAATTTGAAGTTTAATGTAAATGCTCTTATCAAGTGTACAAGAACACTTTCACAGAAAGGAACAGATCCCAGAGTGGCAGAAGTAGACATAGAACCCACCCAGCCCAGAATGCCAGGAATCACCTTATGTATTGTATGGAACCTACTATAAAGTGTGATGGCTAGTTACTTTTTTGTTAAACATTAGAGGGAATGGGGCTTAGTTGATTTGTTATGGTTAGACACAATGCAGTTTACATAAAGGTTTTCTAAATGTATTTCTAGTTTATGTATTTATATAGAATTGTTCTCAAAAATAGCTAATATAAGGAGAATTGAAATACAGAATTCTTTCTGACACATAACTCCATAATATTATCCTTGTAACACATATTATTATGTCTTCTCTGTTCAAATATATGTAAATACTGAATGCTATATACTATAAATGAAACCTAAAGACAAGTGGGCCGAAATGTACATCAAGACCAACATTGTCTGATACCACTGGGATCCAGGAAGCAGCCTGCGTGGACATCCAGCTCTCTTTATGTCTGCGCTGCACCCTGACAGACTCTTTCTGTGGTAGTGATGGGTCATGGAAATGGCATTGTTTTAAGTTGGTGTTCCATTAAAATTCATCTATATATATATGTATGTATGTGTGTGTGCTTTTAATAAAAGATGATGTGTGTGAATGAAAGTATATTTTTGATGATAGAAACTAAAGCTCCACTTACATTGGCTTAAAAAGTAAGCTAAAGCTGATTGTAAGTGTCCCCGTACACACAAGGATGTCACCAGGAAGAATTCAATACTGTGAGATATGCAAGAACTGTCATTGTGTGCATAGGCTGCAATTCCTAGTTTGAAAGACTAGCAAATATATTTTTTTTAATTAATTGAAGTGCTTAAATATTTCAAACTGTTTCACCAGCCAAGAAAACATGCCCCCCCCCCAACACACACAAAATGCTATCTGCTCTTAAAATCATTATATAAAATATTCTAGTAGTTACCAATTAGGAACACATACTATCAGAATATAGGATAGCCATTTAAATAGGGTACATTTAGCTTTATGAGAACCACATCTTTTCATTTCCCCCATCATTTTGCTATAGAACTAATAGCCTGGGTGGTATTTGGTTCTGTGTGGTTCCACTCTGGCTGGTCTGGTGGTTTTAGTTGGGAGGTGGCAGGTTTGCATGTGTAGGCAGAGAAAAGAAGGATTGTCTACAAGCGTGGTATGCTGCAGGGTGCAAACTTTGTCTCTGTAGCCAGCTAGAAGGTAGCTGTAGTCTTAGTTGGGAAATCCCTTAGCAACTTCAAAACATCCTCTTCTGGCTCTAGCTGCTTCAGTGTTCTGGTGCTTCCCAAACAGTTTTGTTCAGCTTACTGTTCTCACAGGTACTGTGTCCCATGCCCGTCTCAAACTCACTTTGTAGCCGAGGATGGCCTTGAAATTTGAATCCTCCTACCTCTGCCTCACAAGTGCTAAGGTTATAGGTGTGAACTACCACACCTGGTTCTCTTTTGAGTTAATTTCTTATAGTTTTGCTCTTGATGGTACTGGAAATTGAACTCAGGGCCTCATGCATTCTAGACAAGTGCTTTACCACTGAACTGAATCCCTAGCACCGGCTGTTTGAGAGATATTTAGCAAGATTACTTTTTTCCTTTTTTGAGAATTTCACACACACAGTCAATGAAATATCTGCCCACTGTTGCCACTTTCTAGGTCTCCCTGGATTTTCTGAACACACCTCATTCCCAACTTAAGTTTTTATTTTTGCAAGGTTTCTCAAAAGAGGAAGGCACACTTTAATATTGCTTTGTTGGTTGGTTGGTTGGTTGGTTTGTTTTTCAAGACAGGTTTCTTTTGTGTAGCTTTGAAACATGTCCTGGAACTCTCCATAGACTGGGTTAGCCTTGAGCCCAGAGATCCACCTGCCACTGGGTCCCGAGTGATGGGATTAAAGGCATATGCCACCATCCCTGGCTAATATTGCCACTATTAAAACAATTTTTGCCTTTTTTATTTTATGCATATGGATGTTTTGCCTGCATGTGTGTCAGTGTATGCCTGGTGCCCAAAGAGGCTGGAAGATGGTATCAGATTCCATGGAACTAGAATTATGGACAGTTGTTAGCTCCCATGTGGTTGCTGAGAATGGTCCTCTAGAAGAGAAGCCAGTGCTCTTAACAGCTGAGCCGTCTCTCCAGCCCCCATTAAGGCAATTTCTATTTGTGCATCCTGTTGTGATACAAAAAGCCACTTACTCATACACAGCACCCCAGCCACAATGCATAACCCGAACCTAGTCAAGAAGTAGCAGGAAAACCTGTAAGTCAGGGAATATTTTACAAAATTCGCTGGGCATGGTGTTGTGCACCTGTAATTCCCACACATGGGATGCTGAGGCAAGAGGCTGTCAAGTTCGGGGCCAGCCTGGACTCTATTCAAGATGATGTCTCTCAAACAATTCTCATGAGCCTATACTTGTCAAAAGTTTCAAATTTCAAATGAAACTTACAGAGATGTGACAGCTGAGTGCAGTGTACAGTAGTCTTGTTTTGGATCCTGCTCTAACACCAGACACTGGTAACATTTAATTTAAGGTCAGCAAATTAGCTTCCTGAGTTTGGATAATGATACTTTGGTGACATGGTAGAAGCACCACTACCCCCACCCCCTTTTTAAGTGTGCTATTATGTTTTTAGGAAGAATAGAACATGGTATATGCAACTGGGTCTCCAAAAAACCCACTAAAACACTCAGGGGGAATGATAGTGCATGGATTGTTTGGGTTGTGAATTTCATGTAAATCTGGAATTTCAAAATAGAAAGCTAACTAGCTTCCATTAACAGCTCAGAGCTGTAAACTGATAAGTACAGGAGGGTTATTGATGCCTAGTCCTCGACCCCGCCCCCTGAGAAATGGAAACAGCACCTCTGTGCTGTCTTACAAGCATCAAGAGATACCTTTGAAGTACTAAGAACCCAGCATGGTTTGGACAGTGTATCACTATAGCGACAGTGTGCTGAATAAACACCTCAGACACGGTCCCACTACATGGGAAAGATCTTTGCAAATGTGGTTAAGAATCTTGAAGCCAGACAGTGGTGGCACATGCTTTAATCCCAAATGCCTTAATTTCATCACTTGGGAGGCAGAGGCAGACAGATTTCTTGAGTTCAAGGCCAGCCTGGTCTACAGAGTGAGTTCCAGAACAGCCAGAACTACACAGAGAAACTCTGTCTTGGGAAAAAAAATAATAAAAAAAGGAATGTTGAGATAGGGAGATGGAGGTTCGGATGCTGAAAGTTTCTATATGGCTCCTAAGGACATAACAGGGTATCTGTAGTAAGACATAGGTGATAACAGAAGATGAGGGGGCAATACGGCCACAGAGGTGATGGGGCTACAGGTCTTACCTTGCCGGCAGCCACAGAACAGTTATTCCTGAGGAATTCTGGAGGATAAAGGACCTGCCAACAATTTAATTTCTGAATTGTAATACTGTTTTGGGACCTCTGGCTCTAGTGAACTATATGGTAAATTTCTGTTGTTATGAATGACTGGCTTTGTGATCACTTGTTACAGTAGCCCTAGAAAACAATACACATGTGTGCTGACTATTCCTGCCCACTAGAAACCTTCTGAAACATGTTTTGTGTCCAGGTATGGCCAATTTTTAAAGTGTTCCAAATGCACTTATTTTTCTGCTCTTACTCAAATATTTCCCCCAACCTGTGCTCATGCAAGCACCCCTAATAAATTCAGTGACACCCAGAGACATGAAATTAGGAGGGGCTTGGAAGAAGGGGTTCAGTGGGACTGGGAAGGCATAAGAGGATAATGGGGATGTGATCAAAATACAGTATTGGGGCTCTCTATTAGAGGAGGCTTAAGTAATAGTAAGAATATCTGAAAATTGACAAATCATGCTGTTAGCTATACCTAAAATACTTATGATACATGTAAGTCTGTTACTTCCCATATATAGATTAAATGGAATTTCCCCATCCCTCTCCAGGAGCCGTAGACTATCTAACAAAAACCCAACACCAAGCGTAAGAATCCCTCTTTTGGGTTGTTCATCAGGGATGTCTGTGACATTCCTAAAATATCCTAGGCTATTGCCCTTAATTGATCCCTGGAGGTGAAGGATAACGACCTACAGCTAGGTAGGACCATAGACAGGACCCAGAGGACCCAAGATGCTCTGAACTAAAAGCCTCCTCCCTGAGAACTAGCCTTCATGGTTACTGAAGATGTCAAGCAAGCTTCCAAAGGTACCAACAGCTCTATTTGATGTGAGACCCTCTCAACCAGAGGGGAATTATGTTTGGCACTGGAAACCTGGGGCTAGTTGGAAGTCATGGAAGAGAAACTATAGTGGCTCCTTTACTAAACTGGCACGATCCCTAAGTACATTCTACAGTTTTGTCCTTATACCCACAGACAAGTGTACTTCTCACCCCTCATTAAGGAAACTTCTCTTTGCTACAAGTGGAGACTGTTAAAGAAAACCACAACCAATCAGAGTTGTGGAGCCCAGACAAGACTGACAAATCTACATGAGTCCTGCACCCAAGCAGGATCATTGTGGAAGAGAGGATGGAGAGATTGTAAGGGCCAGAGGAGCCGGAAGTTTTCTGAGATCATCTCCTAGAAATGTCCTTTTCCCACAACGTAATCCTATCGTTATTTTGTGCTGTTCATTTCCTTTTTTACATGTGGTTCATGCACATGTGGTGTGTGTAGACGTGTGTGTGTGTGTGTGTGTGTGTGTGTGTGTGTGTGTGTGTGTGTGTACATATAAGCCACAGTGCTTGTGGAGGTCAGAGGACAACTTGAGGAAGTCAAGTCTCTTTTACCATGTGTATTATCAGAATTGAACTCTGGCAGCCCAGCGTGGGTAAATATACCCACATAAAGCCATAGAAAGCTTCAAAAATGGTCTAGAGCCCAAAGCAGATTCTGAGTTATGTCTCTCATGTGAACCGTGGTACAGAGATGCCATGGTGAGGCGTGTGGTCTTGGGCTACAAAATGGTGGGCTTTTGGAGTTCAGCTTAAAGTGTAAAATGGCTTGTTCCAGAAGTCTCACAGGACCCTCAATATGAGCAAAAAGTTGTAAATGATGTATTTAAAGTTTCTGTTCATAAGGACAAAAAGGGAACAGAATCAAAGATGACTTCTTAGTGTTGGTGTTTTCTTGGATCAGCTCTGTTGCTGGAGGCAAACTGAGACTTCGCTTTAAGAGAAACTTCCTGATTCAGCCTTAGAGGCAAAACACTTGTGAGTTTTTTAAGAGGCCCTGCTGCCTAATACTTGAATGGAGTTAATACACAGCAGATAGCAAAGCTTGACTTGGTAATTATATGGACCCTAAAATTTGCCAGAGTACCTGGGCTAAAAAGATAAATTCTATGAAATTAGACTAGGAGCTGGTTGGAGCCATCCATCCTACCAACCTTTAATCCTTAGCCAAGGACCTTGGCAGATTAAAGGTGTGTTCAGAAACAGAAAGAAATAGAAGAATCTGGGTGGAGTCGATCACCCTAGTCAAGCAAAGGTGTGGTCAGAGACAGAAAAAGTTAAGAAATAAATATACAGTAAAGACAGTTTTTATTTTAAAAAAAAAGTCTAAGTGGTTTAGAATGTGTTGAAAATATATATACATAGGCTTAGAGAGAGGGGGAAAAAAGGTAGAGAAAGCCCTTAAAAAAGAAATAGAGTAAAATAAATAAAAAATAAGACACGTAAAGATGGAAAATACAAAGAATGTCTGGATACTGTATGTTATTGTCTTATCTTTAAGCTTCTTGACTGAAAATGACTTAGTAAAAGCTGCTAAAAGACAGTTGATTATAAATGCTGTTGGATTAATTCAACCTATATATTTTGTAAATGAGTTGACTTTAAAACTGAAATCCAAAGATATGCTACTTTGGAGAAGAGGTTTTCCTTTTATTTTCACAGAAAATGAGAGGCTGCGAATTTATTCCTGGATAAAGAACATAAAGTTTGATAGAGGAAGACCCCCTGAAAAATCTCCATTGGAAATGGATGGACCAGATGATTCAGCATTTCAGAGCACCTCTGTGAAGTTTCCCGAGCTCTTTATCCAGAGCAATTTCAAGGAGACTGGCTAAGATGACCCAGCCTTACAGACTACTCCACTAAAGACCTGTGCATAATCCTACATTTTTCTTTGGATTCTAAGAGATTCCCAGCACCCCCATTCAGCAGGAAGTAGCTTAGAGAACGATACCCACATTCCCAAAACATGGATTATGGATGTTCATGTTTATTTACAGTATTGTTTATAAGTTGTTATAGATAAGGGGGAGAAGAATATTAGATTTAGAGTTCTTTTTGTTTTAAAAAGAGAAAAGGGGATATGTAGGGAGATTAGGTTGTTCCATTGTAAATAATTGTCCCCACCTATGAGTTTAATAAAAAGTGCTGATTGGCCAAAGGCAGACAGGAAGTGTGGGCAGGGCTACCAGACTAAAAAGACTCTAGGAACAGGCAGAACAGAGCAGAATGCCAGAGAGAAGCCAGAAGAAGCAGAGGATAACTATGCTGCTTTGAGAAAAGGTACCGAGCCCCATGGCTGAACAGGATAAGAGTCATGGGTTAACTAAGGGTAAAGAGTTAGCAATTTATATGCTTGGGCCTTAGGCTGATCAGCCTAAAACTATTGTAAGCATCTGTGAGTCTCTGCAGGTCTGTGGATCTGCGGGCCTAAACCTTGAAGCTAGGCCCAAAAGTCTGGGCCAGAAACCTCCTACTACAGAACTCAGATCCTCAAGCTTGGCAGTAAGCAGCCTCACCTGCTGAGCCATCTTCCCCTGACTTCACTGCAGCTGTGTATTCTGCTCCTGATTAGATTCCCTGTCTCTGTCTACTAGTTTGGAAGCTGTATGTAGTATCTAATGATATTCCCTCATGAACGTCCCTGGTTTTTAGTTTAGTTTGTTTTGTTTTGTTTTGTTTTTGAGCCCTAGCCAACTGAAAGTTCTCTGGTCCTTGGATGCTCTTTTTCATCATGAGGACTTAAGACTATGGTAACCCTGAGCAGCCCTTTCCTGATTGCATATAATTGTGAACCAAAATTCTAATCTCTGTTTCTAAAATCCCGTGTATTGATATTTTCCTGATTCTTGCATGCTCACATGTTTATGTAAAACATAAAACTATCCTAGGGAGGGTAGTTTAGTCTGTAAGGTGCTTGTCTTGAAAGCCATGGTGGCATACACCAGTCACCCCAATTCTGGGAAGACTGAGATAAGGATTTCTGAGCTCTTTGGTCAGCTCCTCCCCCAAGGCTACTTGGTGAGCTCCAAGCCAGTGAAAACCTCTGCCTCAAAAGAGATAGACAATATCCCTGAGGTTGTTGGGCTTGGCACATGGATCTAAAAATAAATTGTCACTTGTTTATCAGTTCCTCACACACCTTTGCCTTGTCACCCCAGACCTTGTATTAATTGACATCATTTTTTTCTTTATGGTATTAGTTCAAATAGCAGTATGATTTCCAATTAATGGCGTCTTAAAGACTGGGATTTTTCCAGCTTCACTGTTAAGTCACTGATAACAGTATCAGATGTTGTCAAATAGGAGGTGACACCCGACTTGCTGTTTCCTGGTTTTATGCAGGTGGATCAGAGTGTGCCACTTTTTATTAATTTGCTTGGTTTGAAGTGACTGCAGATTACTGTCCTTTTTTCAGTTCTGAAAGGTGATCAGACGTCATCTCCTTATCTCTATCTAAGACTCCTGCTCAGTGCCAAAGTCTCCATCCTGCCATTGGTTCACACGTTCTCAGATTCCTCAGAAGTCTGCTGGATCTACTCATCACAGCTTTTCAGTCCAGTTATAATTATGGTCACTCGTTTTCTAAACTGTTTGATTCTCTTCCACATTTACTTTCCTTACTGGGCTTGGGCAAACCCTTTCGTATTGCTTGCTCATTTTAAAATTCAGTGTTTACAAAATCGACTCTGGGGTTTCTCTCTCTCTCTCTCTCTCTCTCTCTCTCTCTCTCTCTCTCTCTCTCTCTCTCTGTGTGTGTGTGTGTGTGTGTGTGTGTGTGTGTGTGTGTGTGTGGTGTGTGTTGGTATTCACCATTGATTTTCTTTTTTAATTATTTTTTTAAAGTTTCAAAAAAATTAGTGTTCAGCAGTTGAGGGGAAGCCATCAGTATATAATTCAATGGTAGAGCATTTTCTTAGCATTGATGGGGCCTTGGATTCCATTCTCAGCACCGCACAAAATACTAATAAATAAACAAGTACAATTCAGTGTGCATTGCTTATGTAACTTAATATGTTGGCACTCTTGTCATCAATGTCTAGCTATTCTAATATCTTTAATTTCTGCTATTATTGTTTGTGGCAAAAGTCATAGCAGTGCCTGTCTCCACCTCCAAAGTTACAGACATGCACTGTCCTACCAGGTCTTCAGAATCTAAATGTAGTGTTTGTATTTCTCATGGTTTATTTCCTTTGTGGCTTGATGTGTTGTGTGTATGTGCACACTGCTTTTTAAAAAAAAATTTTGAAATATGCCAGGTAGGGTGCACTTATGTATATGTAGAGTTGTGCATGCTAGGACATGTGTGGTAGTCAGAGGACAATTTTGTAGAGTTAATTGTCTTCTTCCTCATTCATGAGCAACCCAGAGGTTGAACTCTGGTCATCACATTTGCTGATCAGGTGTCTACCTGCTGAGCCATCTCGGTGGTCCTGCTGTTTGGTCTTTGTGTTTGTGTGTTGGGGGGGGGGGAACACATGCATGCATGCACTCATATGTACACATACCACATTTGTGATGGTGCTCTGATGGCCAGAGGAGGAGTCATGTATGACTGTGAGCCCCTTGATGTGAGTATTGGGAATGGAACTTGGGTCCTTTGTAAGAGCAGCAGATACTCAACTGCCTAAGCCATCATCTTCCCACCCCTGTCAGGTTGTGTTTCTGTTCCAGAGGCCTCTTTGGCTTGCTGTGTTCTATGGGTACACTCTGAGGGCTCTACTGGGATGTTCCTCTGCAGACCCAAGCTTCCTTCCTCCTTCCTGAGCCTGGGGCCTCTGGCAATCTGGCACCACTTCATCCCCATGTAAGGCATCTGTCTAGGCTCAGTCCTTATGCTTTCTAGAGGTTTCTGAAATTAGTCTCCTGTCCCCACATTGGGTTTCAGCATTATTCTCAGGGGATACTGCTGGGTTCCTGTTCTCACTGCTCACTGATTTCAGCTTTTTAATGTTTTCCCCCTTTTTGTTTAGTGGGTTTTCTGGCCCTTAGAGATCTGCCTAGTTTCTTGTGAATTTAGGCTTGCATTAAAATGCTTAGAGTGTTAACTAATTTGTTTTTCAGGAATTTGGGTCTGGACTAATTATTTGTTTTGTGTTTTAATTGGTGGGGATTTAGTCCAATACAAGTAATCAAATAAAAACAGCCTTGTGGAAAGCAGACTTCTGCAGAAGCCAAAGGGGAAACTAAAACAGCTTCCAGCCAGCATTCTCAGGCCCTGAGTGCCTTCCTGGGTCCTTTCTCGCCTAACTTTTCAGGAGGCTGCTGATGTCCTGCGGTTCCTACTAGAAACTTCCTTCCACTGAGGTCTTCCTTTCTCTCTTTTCTGCCTATACATTTTCTTACAGTCTGGATGTTTTTGCTAGACATTTTCTGCTATTGCAAAAATATTTTTAAATATAGGAGGCAATCAAGTTAAAGAGGAAAACTTTGTATTCACAATTTTGTTTATTATTATTATTATTTGTTTTTTTTTCCAAGACAGGGTTTCTCTGTGTAGCTTTGGAGATTGTCCTGGAACTCACACTATAGACCAAGCTGGACTCAAACTCCTGCCTGAGATCAAGCTGAGATCCACCTGCCTCTGCCTCCTGAGTACTAGGGTTAAAGGGTTAGTCACCACTGTCTGACCCACAATTTTAATTTTTAATAACTTTTGTTTTTATTTTATATGTATGGATGCTTTTGCTTGCATTTAGAACTGTACACCAGTGCCTGAGGAGGCCAGAGGAGGGCATTGGGTCATCTAGAATTGGAGTAACAGATGATTGTGTGCCATGTAGTTGTGGAGCATCAAACCTGGGTCCTCTGAATGAGCAACCAAGTGTTCTTAACTGTGAAGCCATCTCCTGAGCCCCCCCCCATAATTTTTTGTTTTAATTTTTAAGGTTCTGATCCTCTCTTGACCCCCCAAGTTCTGGGATTACAGATATAAAGCACCACAACATGTTTATGTGATACTGGGGATGGAACCCAGGCATTGGTGCATACTAGGCAACACTTCCATCACCTGAGCTACATTCCCAAGTCTACAACTTATTTATGCATTTCTTTTCTATTTGGAATGTAGAACAGGTATTACTTGCTGTGTAGGTGAGGCTGACCTTGAATTTCTGACTAGATTTGAACTTAAAACTTTCCTGCTACTGCCTTCCACTTATAGGATTCTATATATGCCCTACCATGCCAGGTTTTCTCTTTTAGGTGGTTCTTAGACTCAAAGCCAGGGCTTCATGCATGCTAGCCACATAGTCTTCCAACTGAGCTCATCTCCAGCCTCTGGCTCATAGCTCTAAAAGTTTCAGTCTGTGGTGTTGGCTTTATTGATTTTGGAGTGAGCAGCTATTGTGGAGAGGAATTGGCTCACCTCAGGAACTGAGGGAGCAGAAAGAGTATGTGTTAGGGTATCTGTGGACACCGCCCCCCACCAAGGGCTCGCCCCCATGTGACTGAAAACTTCCAATCAAGCCCACCTCCTAGATGCTCCCGCAGCTCTCAAGAATTCCAGGACCTTTAAGATAAAGGCTTTTGGGGGCTACTTGACCAATCACAGAAGATAGTTCCTGTTCCCACAAATTACTCGGCTGTATCCTTAGATCTGTTTTAGTCTTACAAGAAAATGAACAAAGAGTTCCCACAAAGCCCCTCTCTCCTCCAGATTCTTCCTTGGCGTATTATTTCAGTCTGACATACTGTGGCTGACAACTGACAATGTTATTATACTAAAAAACTTAACAGCATGTTCACCCTTTTCTATGCACTTTAGCTAAGTGTGGCATACATTCCTCACTGTCATGTCATATGGCCTCCATTCCCTAAACATCCCTTGTGGTTTCACTTAAGGATTCGTCCCCTCCTCCCCCTCAACTTTTTGCCTCTGACTCTTTTACTGTGTTTGGAACTTGCCTTTCGTGCTGTTATGTAGGCAGGACACTGTGCTGTGTGCAGCCTTTCAACCTGGCTTCACTTTATCAACATGGAGTTGAAGCTTCATGTCTTCTGAAGCCATGCTTTGTATCACAGAATAATGTTGCACTCTGGATGCCCTGCCATTTATTAGTCATTCACCTATTGTAGGGCATCTTGATTGCTTCTGACCTGGGTACTGTCAACTGTAGGATGTTCGCCCTTGGAATCACATGGCTGTGGGTCATGGCCCCTGCTCAACCTATACGACACTAGTGCTGAAAAGGATAACAATTCAGAATCCAAAGTTTCAATCATTCTTTCTTTGGACCCCTTTTGCCCCATTCTCAAGTCAAAAATTCTTAAGTTGAATCATTGAAAGAGACCAGTTTTTAAATAAAGATTATTTAAGGCTGTAGTAAGTATATTCAGACATAGGGGTGCCAACTTTGATCTGCTTTCAATTAAAATTCTTAGTGCAGTTGTTGGCTTGGAGTGGGGAGTGAGTGAAGGGACCAGTGATGCTGATTCTAGTTCACTCCCAAGTCAGCGGCCATGAAGTCTCAGGGTAACTTTTTTGAGTTATCTCTGAATCATCTTGGGCCACATACTCTAGAACCTTCTTGGGACTGGTAAGATGGCTCCATGGGTAAAGATACTTTGTTGTCCTGATGAAAGGAGGAAAGTCCTGCCTTCCTTCCACATGTCAGAGCACTGCACACACATACACAGACAAAATAAATTGAGTAAAAATAAATAAACCTCCACCAAGCCTCTGTGAACAGTTACCTCTCAGGATCTCTCTTCCCTTGCTGCCTGGATTTCATCTACTCCCTGCAGCCTTGTGCAATAGAGACTGTTAATTGCTCCCTGCAGCTTGGGGCTGTGTCTCTTCAGCATTTCCAGGCTTGCTAGCACTGCAAGGTTCAATTCCCTGCTGAAGTCTGGAGAAGCACTCTCAATCCCTCAAGGTCGCTTGGTGGAGACTTGATGCCTCACGGTGACCATGCTCCAGAGTCAGCAGGATCCCTTCTTACAGTCCTTCAAGCTATGAACTGCTGAGTCTCAAGTGCTGAGACAGGAGCTGGGGCTCTCCATGCAGCAGCATCCTTGGCAGCTATGAACATAGTGTGCCATTATTTTCCATTATTTGGACTTCTCGGGAATACAGCAGCAGGCACTCCACATGCTACATGTGATTGAAACAGAGAAGTTTGGCAAGACTCCGGTGTGAAAATCAGCCTCTGAAAATAGGCTTGTATGTAGCTTACTCCACGCCATATGTAAGAGCCAACAGCCCTTAAAGCATCTATCTCTTTTCCAGCCAGGGGCCGAGATAAAGATTGAGTGAAGACTGGTCTCCTGTAGAAACCAAGCAGCTGCAGAATGGACAGAGCACTCTGCAGCTGCTTGAAAACTGACACCAAGTGTCATGAATGCGGATTGCTGGGCACTCCCCAGAACTATTGACCAAAATCATGATGGAGCCTGGAATAGGCATTTTTTTCTGAAGTTTTTTAAAATTTTTATTTGACAAAGGATTTCATACATGTATACAATGTATCTTAATTATATACACCCCTCATCCCCCCCCCCATTCTCAGGATCATCATATCTAATACTTCTAAACCAGATGTCTTTATTTTGTCTTTTCTTTAAACAAGATTTCTCAGTGTAGCCCTGGCTGGCACTTGCTATGTAGACCAGGCTGACTTTGAACTTGTAGAGATTTACCTGCCTCTCCTTTTCTTCTACAAATATTTATTGTCTTTGTATGTATGTGTGCATGCCTACATGTGCACATGCATGTACAGAGATCAGTAGAGGTGCTAGATCCTCTAGAACCAGAGTTACAGGCAGTTGTGAGCCATCCGATGAAGGTTCTGGGAACCATACCAAGAGCAGTAATTCTTTACAGCTGACCTGTCTCTCCAGCCCCATTATCATTCATTAATTAACTAACAAATGAACTAGTTGACCAAACCCACGGAGAAGTTCAGTTAATGCTGCCCATATACACATCCACCAAGATCTGAATCTTGGAAGCCACATCCCCCCAAAATTTCCTCATTTAGGGGCCAGAGTTTTTAAAAAATATTTTAATTATTTTAAATTATTTGTATGTGTCTCTATGTGAGTATGTGTGCATATGTGCAGCTGCCCACAGGAATCAGAGGTGCTGGGTGTCTCTGGAGCTGGAGTCAAGTGGTTGTAAGCCACCTGACATGGATGCTGTGAATTGACCTCTGGAAGAGCTCTTAACTGCTGAGCCATCTATCTTACCAGTCTGTAATATGTATTTTTACCACATCTCCTGGTGGCCCTGATGCAAATGGTTTTTCTAGCCACATATGAAGAATTTCTGGCTTCAAAGGAGGGTCAGGGCAGGAAGCAAAATGTCCTATTATGAAGTAGTCACAGTGAAGAGAGAAATGGAACAATATGGAGTGAAAAGCTCTGGGAACTTAGGGCCCAGCCGTAGACAAGATAATTAGTTGCAAAAGCAGCTTCTTGTCTAGATACTTGTTAACCATTGCTTCCAACCTCTGAGACCAAAGGCATTGTCAAATTCAATACTCAAAAGATAAAAGCCACATAGTACAACAGACCAAACAGTGTAATTAGAGAAGTCTTTTCTGGGGACTAGGACGTGTAGCTCAGTCTATAGAGTACATGACTTGAATTTGATCTGAGCACCAAACTGGCCATGATGGCACATACCTGTAATGTTAGCACTACAAAGGTTGGAGCAGGCAGACCAGAAGTTCAAGGTCATTCTGGGATACACGATGAGTTCAAAGCCTTGGTTATATGAATCATTAACCATCATTGGGGTTAATGAGCAGGGAGAAAGAGCTCCGAAGACTTAGGTACACAGGGCCACACAAGCAGAGCAACAAGAAGGAACAGGCCAGGCTGTGCTCCAGTTTCTGGGATGAAGGCCCGAGCCTTCTATAATGCCGCCAGGTTTTGCTGGTTGTTAGAGACGTTTGCTGAGACTGAGCCTTGGAAATGCATGGTGGTACTCAGGATGTCGTCCATGGGCCACATATGCCCACAGAATAAGTTCTAGTGGCCGGAGTTGCCAAAACAAACTTCTAGAGGAGGAGTAATTGAAACAAAGTTAATCCATTTTTCAGAGACCAAAACAGAGACATGCTTCTTCTCAGAAGGTATGCTCTCCGCTCTCCCTTGCCCTTTCCCGCCTCTGCCTCAGTCTCTTCACGGTGTGCTGGTGAGTTTTTATGTCACGGTGACACAGATAAAGTCATTTGAAAAGGGGGAAACTAAGTTGTATAAATGCCTCTCTGTAAGATTGGCCTATAGGTAAGTCTGTGGGAATACTGTCTTCATTAGTGATTGATGTGGGATGGTCCCACCCAGTGTGAGTGGTCCCATTACCTGGGCAGGTGGTTCTAGGGTGCACAAGGAAGAAGACTGACAAGCCATTGGGAACAATCAGTAAGCAGCAATCTACCACAGCATCTGCATCAGCTCCTGTCTCCAGGTTCATGCCTCGAGCTTCTGCCCTGGGTACCTTTGATGAGGTCACTGTGATGTGGAAATGAAATCAAAATAAGCATGTTCTTCTTCAGGTTACTCTTCTTCTTCAGATCATCGTGTTTTACCACAGCTTTCATTTGTCCCTCTGCTCTTCAATTTTCTCGTTAATAAATATCAGTCGGTGGAGTAGAACCCTCCCTGATCCCAGAGGCCCTCATCTTAAATCCCTCACTTTTGCAAAGATCTTGAGCACAC
Source organism: Phyllotis vaccarum (assembly GCA_033318265.1). Taxonomy (NCBI): domain Eukaryota; kingdom Metazoa; phylum Chordata; class Mammalia; order Rodentia; family Cricetidae; genus Phyllotis; species Phyllotis vaccarum. The sequence goes on along the minus strand of JARWLC010000001.1, from coordinate 123,854,645 downwards.
GGTTGGAGTGAATGTGAATTTGGGGGGTACACTATTCAACCAAGGACAGAGGAGCACCCAGGAACCAGGGAGGAGAGCCTACTATTAACTAGTTTTCTCACTCAGAGACCAAGTAACTGGCAGAGAAATGGCTTGAGGGAGAAGAGATACTTTCTGGCTCACAGTTTTCCAGTTCACAGGGTTTCCGTCCAACATTGCAATAAGGCATGCGCACCGGAACACTCCCGCCATAGTGGTGGGAGCATGTGTGGACACTTGCTCACACCTCCAAAGCCAAGAGTGGAGAGCTAGACCAGACTTGGAGGTGGGAATGACCTTCAAAGGTCCTCCCCTCATGGCCTATGTCTCCCAGCTAGGCATTACCTCCCTAGGGATTCACAACCTTTCCAACAGCAGCCACAGCTGAGGACCCTGTTTCCAAACACATGAACTTGTGTTGATTGGGACAGTTCACATTTGAACCATAACAAGCCTCTTCTCCCTGAAGGCCCTCTACTAATGATGCTCAGTCTTGGGCTAGGCAGCAAGGAGAACTGCTAAAGCATGCGCACAGGACAGCAAAAGGTGGCTTTGGAGCTGAGAGGCAAAGGGGTTGACAACCCTTTTGATCAGTTGACATCTTCACCCACAATCATTATTATGAAAAGCAGTGTGATTCCATTTCCACCTAGAAGACATAGGTATATTCTGTGTAACTGGTTCTCATCAGTTCTCCATGAGTAAAGTAAAATGAAATTCCAAAGCATGTTCTACTGTTATGACTTTCCAGTGCAATCATAATCCTACTGGATAATTTGTTAACTAAAACCTAAATTGCAGAAGTAACTCCCAGAAAACAGACACACACACACACACACACACACACACACACACACACACACACACACACACACATGCACGCACGCACGCACGCACGCACTGGTTATCATACACAGATAGGCACACACTTGTAATAAGCAAAGAGAACGCAGGTCAGGCAGGAGCATTCATCCCTGCCATTGGCTGTGACACCAGAGCCCACCTTTATGGCAGCTGCTTCTGCTGTCCCTTCCACATTTCCTTGCCATTAGCCAAGAACTTTGGCAGCCTGGTTTCTTTTATTAGCAGACTGACCCAGATCCTTGTTCCTAAAGATGCAAGTTATTAATTATCCTGTGATTTCTCTGTTGCTGGTACTGTTGTTTTCTGGTATCACTTACTGTGGGCATGAAGACCTAAGAGGCACTGGGAGAAGTCATTATACAGCAGTTACTCAAATATTCCTCTAGTAATAATTGGAATCAGTCACCTCAGATGAAAGAACAGAGTTTTTTGTTTTTTGGGTTTTTTGTTTTTTTGTTTTTGTTTTTTTGCATTGAGGTTCAGTGACATAGAGAACCCAAGAGGGCCAAGTGGTTATACCCCAACTCAATGTGAATATTGTTTTACTCCCCACACCAACTTCTCACAGATAGCCCAACTGTTTCTAGGTGGTGGGCATTAAATTCCATGGGCTTGAACCCACTGGTGTATTTCCTTTGCTGTGAAGTGATTTCCTTGATCAGGAGCTGTAAATACCCTTGGGGATGCCATTGATGAGTGAATAAGACATTTGGGAGTCCACAGATGGTATCTCTGGCCAAAGCAGTGTGGGCCAGGAAGGTATCCAGAGAGTGTTTACATTCCAGTGAGAACTGAGTCTCTACCCTAGCCAGGATGGAAAGGGGCCATGTAGTCATTCTGTCACCAAGTGACTCGAAGCTGCCTTGAGGCATGGTGACATATGGAGGACTCCATAATGGGTCACAAAATTTGCAGATTATGTTTGAAATAGTAGCAGTAGCCAGTTCAGCGTTGGCAGGGAGGATTCATGCCATTGAGCCCATGCATATCCTCTGTCCTTGTCATAGTGTTGACAACTAATTGAACAGGCCCTGAGCAGAGACTGGCATTGATAGAGCATGTCACTGCATGTATTATAAAAGCCTCTTCTTCAGGGCATGGGAATGCCTTTGTTGAACCTTCAGACTACACGCAAACGTCTTCATCAGTTGCCTGCCCACTTCACTTTCCCCCAGACTTCCTTGTCACAAGTCTTCCCATTCCTGATCAAATGTCTTGACTATCCAAAGAACCCAATACCCACTCCTCAAGACTCAGTATAGCTAGCAATCACTCATCACAGAGTGGGCACTCGATAATTGTTTAAGTGGGAATAAGTTAGGCATCATCATCCAACCCTTCCAAGTCGCTGATGGTATTTGAAGCAGATTATGGACCATCTGAACCTATTGTGAGTCAAACGAGCCGCTCGCTTTCGCTAACTTTTATTAATGGACCACAATGGTATTTTAGGCTCTGAGGAAATAGCTTCAGTTTTGGGTTTTTAAAATTTTGTGTGAATGTGGTGTGAATGAATATGGAGGCATATGTATGGATCTCAGAAGACAATTTTGTGGAAATTGTTCTGTCTTTGTGTTGATTCTGGGGATCAGACTCAGGTCATCAATCTTGCATAACAACTACTTTACACACTGAGCCAACTTGATGGCCCTAGCTCCAGTTCTGAGCCCATGTCCAGTAATTCCTAAAATGTGCAAGAGTTTAATTTTTCAAAACTGTAATCAATCTACTAACTGGATATAGTTACTAAGATCAATTTACAATGTGCACATGTGTCAATAATGCAAGATCCTTCCTCAAACAGATCTGGCCTCTTCCATCATAACTTCCGTATAGAAACTGTCAGATCACATCTGTTCACTGTGGCAACTGAGGCCAGGATTTTGGTTGTTAGTCCTAGAAGTTGTTTGTTTCAACTAACATCATAATTTGTCAAACACTGCTGACTACTGTGTGTGAAAGTGACTGGCTGGGTTCTCACTGAAATGAAGAATAGGGCCTGGACCCCTCCTCCTCCATTAATATTCCTACAGCATTCTGCCCATTGGACAAGATGGCAATGGGGAAATGCTCTAATATTCTGAACCAGGAGATAAAGGGTGGACTTGCTGGCAATGGATCACATCTTCATTTACTCTCCTGAAGCCTCTATTACCTTCCCACCCAGATGAAACAGAAATAGCCCAAATAGAAATGAAGAAGCCAAAACCCAAATGAAAATGCCCAGACCGTGCAGAAATCTTTCTAATGCCATATACTTAAATATCTCAGGTATTATGGGCAAGGAAAAAACTCGGTTTGGGCCAACTAGAATTGAATTTTTGTCTTACTAGTGCTCAAGATGCTCTCATGCTTTCTATGTAACATCATTACTTTGGGCATTGATAAAACTCAAAGCAATCATTTTGTTTTGCGTGATTCATTTTGTTTAAGTTCTGTGGCCCAGTCCCCAGCTTCAGCAGGTACTCCCTGGGAACACACAGGCCATTCTGACAAGGAAGCAAGTAGGCTAACTGCTGATCTTCACCTCTCCCTTTATTCCTTCAAGTTCAATCCCCAGCTCAGTATCAGACCTTCTGCTGTGGTCTCTCCTCACTCTCTGCCCCCATTCCAAGGGACAAACTAAGAAGATCCGAATGGACATTCTCTCTCTTATGAAGCCCCTCCACTGCCCTCAGCCTATCTCCACTCTTGGTCTCAGATCTCAATAGCCAGAAACACATTTTACTCTGAGCCCACAGCTATCAGGACTCCTGGAAGATTTTCAGTCAACACACAGCCACCATGCCCTTCTAAGGACTGGAGAGGAAACGGAAGAAGCAAAGAAACAAAACACCCACTCAACAAAGACAAGACTAGCTCTCGGCACCTAGAACTTCAATCTTCCTGATCCCAGAAGCCTAGAAACCAGCAAAACAAAACAACAACAACCAAACACAGTCAAGACTGGATGGCTCATGCCTTTAGTCCCAGCACTTGGGAGGCAGAGGCAGGCGAATCCTGATTTTGAGGTAAGCTTGGTCTACAAAAACAAAATGAAACTCACAATCAGTAACAGCCAGCACAGCATGTCTCTGTTAGAGGCCAACAACCCTGCCATAGCAGCCTTGACTATTCCAACAGAGTTGAAGCATGAGTAAAAAAAATAAAACCCTTAAAACAGCTTTTATGACAGAGGCCCTTAAAGAGGAAATGAATAAATACCTTAAAGAAATCTACCAGGGCACAAAAAATAGTGGAAGGAAATGAATAAAACCCTTCAGAGCCTGAGCATGGAAATAGAATCACTAACAAGAACACAAACTATGATAATATGGAAACAAAAGCCTTAGAAGCTAAAAACAGCCAGAGGCAGCATCACCAACAGAATACAAGAGACAGGACAGAGACTTTCAGGCATTAAAGACACGGTAGAAGATGCACTGGTCAATGGAAATGTTAAACCCCAAAAGTCCCTAGCACAAGACATACAGGAAATCTGGGGCACTTAAAAGACTAATAATGATAGGAATAGAGGAAGGAAATAAAACCCAGATCAAAGGCACAGAAAATACTTTCAACAAAAATCATAGAAGAAAATTACTCTAAAAACGAAGATGCCTATCAAAGTGAAAAGTACAACACCATCTAGATTAGACAAGGAAAAAGTCTCCTTGGCACACACTGATCAAGACACTAAACACACAGAACAAAGAATCTTCAAGGCTGCAAGGAGAAGAGATCAGGTAACATATAAAGGTAGACATATTACAATTATGCCTGACTTCTCAATGGAGATTCTAAAGGCCAGAAGGGCCTGGACAGAGGTGCTGAAAACTCTAAGAGACCAAAGATGCCAGCCCAGACTGCTATGCCCAGAAAAACTTCCAGTTACCACAAGTAAAGAAAATGAGACATTTCATGACAAAGTCAAGTTTAATCAATTACCAACAAATACAACCCTAAATAAAGTGCTAGAAGGAAAACTACCAACCTAAAGAAGTTAACTTCATCTAACAAAACCCAGGATACAATTCCAGACTAGAAAACTCAAGAGAAGAGAAGCCGACATACACATATGTGTGTGTATACGCACACACAACAACAATAAAATAGCAAGAGTCAACAATCATTGGTCATCGATACTTCTCAGTATTAATAGTCTCAATTCCCCAATAAAAAGACATACACTAACATATAATGAGTGAGAAATCGGAATCCATTCTTCTGCATCCATGAAACACACCTTAGGATCAAAGATAGACATAACCTAAGGGTGAAGGGTTGGAAAACAGATATTCTAAGCAAATGGACCCAAGAAACAAGCTAATGTAGCTACTTTAATATCAAACAAAATTGACTTCATATCAAAATTGGTTAGAAGAGACAGGAAAGGACACTACATACACATCAAAGGAAATATCCATCAGGAGGACATTGCAATTCTTAATGGCTGTGCTCTGAACATAAGGGCACTCAAGTTTATAAAGAAACACTACTACAGCTTAAGTCATATATTGCACTCCACCCACTGGTAGGGGGAAACTTCAATACCCCACTGTTTTCAATACATAGATCATCCAGATAAAAACTATGAGCAGAGAAATGTTGGGGGCTAACTGAAGTTGTTATACATAAAATGGATCCAAACACAAAAAGTATATCTTCATGGAACTTTCTCCAAAACTGGTCACACACTGAGATACAAAGTAAATCTCAACAGATTCAAGAAAATTGAAATAACACCCTGCATCCTGTGTGAGCATCAGGAAGTAAAGCTGGGCGTCAACAACAGAAAGCTTACAAAAGCTAGGGAGACTCAGCAACTCTGCTGAATGAAAATAAATACACAGCATACCCAAACTAGGACACAATGCTGATCTAAGAAGCAAGTTCACAGTACTAAGTGCCTACACAACAAAAGAAAATGGAAGAGATCTCACACTAACAACTTAAGAGCACACGTGAAAGCTCTGGAACAAAAAGAAGAAATCACAACCAAAAAGAGTAGATAGCAAGAAACAATCAAACTTAGGGGTGAAATCAATTGTATAGAAACAACACATAGTTGGTTCATTGAGGAAATCAATAAGATTGACAAACTCTTATCCAAATTAACTAAAAGGAGAGTGAGAAGACAAAATTAACAAAATTTAAAATGAAAAGGAAAATAACAAAAGACACTGAGGAAATCCGGAGAATCATAAAGACATACTTTTAAAACCTATACTCCACCAAATTGGAGAATCTTTTTAAAAATGGATCATTTTCATGATACAAATGGCTTACCAAAGTTAAATCAAGAGCAGATAAGTAATTTAAACAGACCTTAATCCCCAGTGAAATATAGAAGCAATCATTAAAAGTCTCTCAGCAACAAAGCCAAGTGCAAGATTTAGCATAGAAGTCTGTAGTAAGATGTCTCTGGCCCTGACTTTTGGGCCTTGAACTCACAGAGATCTACCTGCCTCTTCTTCCTGAGTGCTGAGATTAGGCCCGAAGACCCACTGACCCACAGAGACACACAGATGCTTAAAATAGTTTTAGGCTGATCGGCCTAAGGCCCAGGCATATAGCTTGCTAGCTCTCTACCCTTCATCTAACCCATGATTCTTAACCTGTTCAGCCATGCGGCTCGGTACCTTTTCTCAAAGCAGCATGGTTGTTCTCTGCTTCCTCTGGCTTCTCTCTGGCATTCTGCTCCTCTCTGGCATTCTGCTCTGTGCCTCCTGTTCTCAGAGTTTTATTAGTCTGGTAGCCCCGCCCACACTTCCTGCCTGCCTTTGGCCAATCAGCGCTTTTTATTAAACCAGTGGGTGGGATAATTATTTACAATGAAACATCACAATCTCCCACAGAAGTATAACAGACTTTCAAAAAAGAATTAATGCTAGTACTCCTCAAATTATTCCACAAAATAGAAACATGAGAAACATTGCCTGATTCTTTTTACAAAGCCATAGTAACCCTGATACCCAAACCACACAAAGACACAAATAAAGAGGACTGCAGACTGTAGTAGTTTGTTCGCGGGTCCCATGCCCCAGAGGTCCCGGATCCACAGATCTGTCGCCAGAACTGCTTTTCCGCCCGCCGCCCGAGTTTCCAGAAACGACTCAGACGCTTCTATTTACTTTATGCTGTTTGGCCTATGGCTCAGGCACATTGCTAGCTAGCTCTTACATCTTAAATCAACCCATCTCTATTAATCCGTGGCCCACGTGGGCCCGGCCCGTAGCTCACCCGTGTTCTTTACATGTTGTTCTTTTCGCGGCTCGCTCGATCTGCTTCTAACTCCGCCCTCCTTCTCCACCTAAGCTCTGATTCTCCTCCCACTTTTTCTATGGTGCCCACCATGACCCAACACAGCACTTTTATTTAAAGATACAGCACACACAAATGCATTCCCACAGCAGACCAATTTCTTTTATGAATATAGATGCAAAAATACTTGCAAAATGAATCTAAGAATACATAAAAAATCATCCACTATCAAGCAAGCTTCAGTCCAAAGATGCAAGTGGTTCAACATACATAAGCAAATAAATGCAATCCACCATATAAATAAACTGAAAGAAAAACACACGACTATCTCATTAGATGAAGAAAAATCCTTTAACAAAATTCAACACCTTTTTATGAACAGAGATACACAAGGGCTATACCTCAGCATAATAAAGGCAGTTTAAATCAAGCCCATAGCCAATATCTACTTAAATGGATAAAAAGTCAAAGTAATGTTGTGTGATATTTTGTTGGCGTTCTGAAAAATAAAGTTTTCCTGGAGATCAGAGGGTAGAACTAGTCACTAGTTAACCATAGAGGCCACTGTTGGCACACACCTTTAATGTTAGCACTTGAGAGGAAGAAGCAGGAAGATCAGGAGTTCAAAGCCACCCTGAGCTACACAAGATTGAACCAGTCTAAAAGAGAAACAGAGCAGGGTGGTGGTGGCTCACACCTTTGATCCTAGCCCTTGGGATCTCATGCCTTTGATCCCAGCACTGGGGAGGTGGAGACAGGAATATAAGGTAGGTGGAGACAGGATACCCCTATTCTGTCTAAGGATTCATAGAGGTAAGAAGTCTCTGGTGTGTTACAATGAGTTTTCTGGCCCCCTCCGGCCAGAGGTCCAGACCCACAGACCTGCAGTCCCAGACTGCTTAGACTGCTTAGCCACCTACCACTGCTTAGTCCCCTACAAATGACTCAGACGCTTATATTAACTTCATGCTGTTTGGCCTATGGCTGAGGCACTTTGCTAGCTAGCTCCTTCATCTTAACTCAACCCATTTTCATTAATCTATCTGCCATGTGGCCCGTGGCTCACCTGTATTCCTTACATGTTTCTCCTTTGGGCGTCTGACTCGATCAGTCTCTGACTCCACCCTTCTCTTCCTACCTATTCTGATTCCTCATCTACTTCTTCTATGGTGCTCACCAAGGGCAGAAACAGTCCTTTATTTAAAGATTGATATTTGCAGCATCAGAAAAACATTCCCACATCACCGGTGGCTGCCGTTCTGCTTCTCTCATCTTTCCGTTTTCACCCTTGATATCTGATTCTGGGTTTTTATTGGTAAGACTAATTAGGATCATGCTTCAGAGAAATTTCACCAAAGAAATTCAACAACAAGAGAAAGCTGTCCATTCTCTCCACACCTATTCAATAAAGTACTTGAAGACTTAGCCAAAGCAGTAAGACAAATGAAGGAGATCAAAAGGATGCAAATTGGAAAGGAAGAAGTCAAAGTATTTTCTATTTGTAGGTTATATAGTCATACTGCATACATAAATGAGCCACAAAATTCCACCAGGAAATTCCTAAAGCTGATAAACACTTTTAGCAAAGTATCTGGACACAAAATTAACTCAGTAGCCCTCCTATATACAAATGAAAAATAGTTTAAGAAATAAATCAGAAAAACACTTTTCACAATAGCCCCAAATAATATAAAATATCTTGGAGCATCTCAAACTGAGCAAGTAAAAGACTTGTGTGATAAAAGCTTCAACTAATTGGAAAAAAAAAACTGAAGAAGATATCAGAAGATGGAAAGCTTTCCCATGCTCCTGGGTCAATAGATTTAACATAATAAAAATGGCCATCCATTCCAGTCTACAGATTCAATGCAATCCCCACTAAACTTCCAACATAATTCTTCACAGATCTTCAAATCACAATTTGCAGGTTAACATGGAAACACATACACACACACATACACACACACACACACACACACACACACACACACACACACACACACACACACACACACACACACGGTAGTTAAAAGAATCCTAAACAATAAAAGAACTGCAGGAGGTATCACCATCCTCAACCTCAAGTTGTACTACAAAGCTATAGTAATAAAAGCATCATGATATTTACATAAAGACCATAAGCAATAGAATAAAATTGAAGACCTAGACATAAATTTACAAACTCATGGAACCTTAATTTTTTTTAAATAAAGACACCAGAAATACTCACTGGAAAAAAATGACAGCATCTTTAAATTTTTCACTTTTCAAACTTAATGGTTTGCATGTAGAAGAATCCAAATAGATCCATACTCATCACCTTGCACAAAATCCAGTTCCAAATAAATGACCTTAACATAAAGCCAGATACACTAAACCTAATAGAAAAGAAAGTGGTGAATAGCCTTTAACTCATTGGCACAGGAAAAGACTTTCTGAAAAGAACACCATTAGCACAGGGAATAAGATCAACAATTAATAAATGGGACCTCATGAAACTGAGAAGCTTCTGCAAGGCAAAGGCCACCATGATTCACACAAAACAGCAGCCTACAGAATGAAAAAAGATCTTTACAAAGTCCACATCCAATAAGTCCAAATGTACAAAATATGTAAAGAGCTAAAGAAACTAGGTATCAAGAAATACCCCATCTTAAAAATAGGGTACAGGTCTAAACAGACAGTGTATTCCCAATAGAGGAAACTCAAATGGTTGAAAAGCAAATAAATGTCTAACATTCTTAGCTACCAAGGAAATGCAAATCAAAACTACTTTGAGATTTCATCTTACACCTGTCAGAATGGCCAAGATCAATAACACAGTGACAGCTCATGCTGGTGAAGATATGGAGTAAGAGAAACAGTCATCCATTGCTAGTGGGAGTGTGAACTCATACAGCCACTATGGAAATCAGTGTGTTAGTATCCATAGGAAGATGGGAATTGATGTACCTCTAAACCCAACTATACCACTCTTGGGCATATACCTAAAGGACACTTCATCTTACCACAAGAACATTCAACCTTGTTCATTACTGCTCTATTCATAACAGCCAGAAACTGCAAACAGCCTAAATGTCCCTGAACAGAATAATAGATTAAGAAAATGTGGTACATTTACATAATGGAGTATTTCTTGGCCATTAAAAAATTACATCATAAAAAATTACATCATGAAATTTACAGGCACATGGATGAAACTAGAAAAAATAATCCTGAGTGAGTTATCCTAGATCCAGAAAGACAAATGTGGTATGTTTTCAGTTATATGTGGATATTAACTGTTAAGTCAATGATAACAAAGCTGCAATTCATATAATCACAGATGTAAGTACAGAATAAGGGACTAGAAGGAACAGATAGATTTCATTAGGAAAGATAAATAGAATAAATAGTTGTGGGTGTGTGTGGGAGGGCTGGAATGTGAGGATCTAGTGGGGAGGGCAGAGATGGTTGTGGAAGGAAATATGAGGAGAGACAGCAAAAAGTTCTGGGAGATTTTAGAGGTAGTATGGAAACCTAATACAGTTAAAACTCCCTAAAATGTATACATACACAAATATGATATAAATGAAATCTCCAGATAATGGGAAAATAGGACCCCATTTGGCCATCTCTTGTCAGGAAACAAAGCTTCCAGTACTGGAAGGTGGTTACATCTGAGATGATAGACAACAGGGTCCCATTGTGATCCCCAAACAACTCTGGTTATTAACGAGACTATAGTTGTTCTCCACAAACTGACAGAAGACCCCATTGCCACTGACAACACTTCACAACTCATTGGATATGGAGATGTTGAGCTGGTGCCTGCAAAGAGCCTTCACCCCAAATTTCAGCATCTCTTGTGCAGAAAGATACTCTGCAGGCTATCAAAAGAGAAAGGTAAACATAAACCACCCACAAAACTTTTTTCAACAATGTTGTACTTCCTTAAAGATATGCTAGGGCAATGGTGGCACAAAGCATGTGGGAGAAACTAACCAATTAACTTAAAGCCAACCTACAAGAGGGAACCTAACACCGCTTGGGTTATCAAGAACCTGAGACTAGATAGCCGAGGGACCTCTGTTGAAACCAGATACTAATGATCTAAGAAAAATAAATGTAGTGATAAATGACTCCTAATGATACTCTGCTATGCTCATAGACCAGTGTTCTTGATAAAGGACACTTCATCAGCAGATAGGAACAAATATGGAGATCAACATCCAGACATTATGGAAAGAGTGAGTGAGGGCTTTGGAACACCCAGCCCTAAACGGGTTGTTGTCATCAAATGCCTCCCTAAAGACCTCAGGTAACCCGATGGAAAAGGAAGTGGAAAGAGAGTAGGAGACAGAGGGAATCGAGGACACCAGAATAAGGCCCTCTAAATTATCATGAGCAAAGTTCCTATGAACTCACAGAGATGTAAGCAGCATGCACAGGGACTGTCTGGGTCTGCACCAGGTCCTCAAGTATATACCATGGCTTCTGGCTTAGTGTTATTATGGGATTCCTGAGCATGTGAATGAGTGGGTCTCTGATTCTTGTACCTTCATTTAGGCATTTTCCTTCTGTTGGTTTATCTTGTCTGACTTCCATGTGATAGTTATTGCTTTATTATCTTTCAATTTGTTATGTGTCTCAACCCTCCAAAAAGGAAGGAAGGAAGGAAGGAAGGAAGGAAGGAAGGAAGGAAGGAAGGAAGGAAGGAAGGAAGGAAGGAAGGAAGGAAGGAAGGATAAAACCTAGCTACTAGAATAAAAGTTAACAACTGAATTGTCATTTATACCTGCTGGGAGAGAGCAAGTCACTTTTCTCCAATGAAGTGACAATGGGTATATGAAACCTTCCAGGGCAGACCTCGTGTTCAGGAATAGTTGACCAACATATAATGGATCCCACAGGTTTTGTTCGTTTGCTTTTATTTGGTTACATTTTGGTGTTTGGTTTTTTCTTTTGTTTTGTTGCTGTTGCTTATTTAGGGGTTTGGGTTTTGTTGTCGTGTTGGGTTTCTTTTTAAGCTGGGTGGGTAGAAATGAGGAATGGATTTAGAAGGAGTTGGGAGAGGGGAAAGTATGATCATGATATATTTAAATTTTAAATTTGTTTTAAATAATAAAGACATTCTTAAAAAGAAAAGGAAGTGCTATGATTTCAGATGCCAACAGGTCATAGACTGATTTTTTTGGAAACGTTCTGTTGGAGGCTGACTAGGTCTTAATCTCTGCTTTTAGAAACACTTTATCCTAGGCATCTCTGTTGCTGTTCCAAACGATAATCATTAAAAAGAAAGAGATAACACTCTTTAGGAGATGTATCAAATGTTCCTAAGACAGAAGGAGACATCAATGATTGCTAGGTGATGGAGGAAAAAAGGCAAAAATTACAATTCAGCTGTCTCTCTTTTCAGTTCTAGGATGAATCTTTTTCCTTCAATGTCACAAAGTATAACAAAAAATAGGTGCAGTGGAAATTGGACTTGAAAGTGGCAGCAATATCAGTACATTTGTCGGGGACACTGAGCTTGCCACAGCCAAGCACTGTTTGGTATCAATACCATGGGAATTGGGCTTGCTCCTGAGATGTGGGAATGTCTTTATATATGCTGTGAATATCAGTCTTTAAATAAAGGGACTGTTTTGGCCTATGGTGGGCACCTTAGTAGTAGGCAAGAAATTGGAGCATAGGTAGGAGGAGGATAGAGTCAAGAGAGACACTTTGCAGATGCCCAAGAAGAAACATGTAAGGTAATACAGGTGAGCCATGGGTTATATGGCAGGACAGATTAATAGAAATGGGTTGAATTAAGATGAAAGAGCAAGCTAGCAATGTGCTTGAGCCATAGGCCAAACAGAATAAAATTAATATAAGCATCTGAGTCATTTTGGGGGGCCTAAGCAGCGGCAGGCAGCTAGGCACCTGAGATTGTAGAACTGTGGGTCTGGACCTCTGGCCAGATGGGGCCAGAAACCTAATACTACACTCCTGATGTTCTTAGTCTCATTAAGAACTAAGAATGGACTCAAATAAAAGTTTGAGGACAATTTTATTAGTTTAAAAGAAAAACAACCCAAACATCTGAAAGCGGGTGAGAGGGAGAGAATAAAGACCTGGAGGGAAAGCCAGGCTGTTGAGTGGACATGAAGCAGCCACATGGCAGGCAGGGAAGCATTAGAGAAAGATTAAAGAAACACAGAATGTTAGAGAGGAGCCTGACGTGTTAAGAGAAGTATGCTTAGAGCAGAGATAACAAGAAAAAATGTTATTTTTTTTTCTTGTTCATTCAGAAAAGCAGGAAAATTTAGGAGCCAGTATGGCCATGTTCTGTAAGATATTGTGGGAGGGTATGAATTCAGAGAAGGAAAGTAAAGTATCCTGTTAAATGACTAATTAGTCTGCTTGTCTCTTTAGTGTTGCTTAAGGTACCTTTCTAGGGATAGTTCTTTTACCAGGTGATTGACAGGGACCAACAGAGCTGCTCAATCTCCCTAGGACAGAGATTCTAATCTCTTAATCAGAAAAGGATTTTCCGTAAAAAGTCTTTATCACTACTCTTACAGTATCAGGCTTATTTGAAAGGTTTTTCACAATAATCATATTTGGGTAAATTTTAGAGAATAACATAGAAAATATTTGATTCAGTGCTGCACGTTCTAAGACTCATGAGCTTAGTCTGGTTACTTTAAAGATGCTTCTCAAGAGGTCGGATGGATGAGAAGACACTTTGGGTTATCTTGAATTATTAAATTTTTATAGAGTTCCAGACATTGTGTTCTCATTGAAGCCCCTTAACAGGAGCTAAAATCATTTTAAAAGGAAGCAGGACACTTGCCCTAAATGGTGGCACGAGGATCTGTGGACTCAAGTAAAATTTAATTAGCACAGGAGAGCCCAGAACAAATAAGGTATGGTCCCATGCTCCCCCTTAAATGGTGAGAACTAAAGCAGAGATACTGTGGGAACAAAGCACACCCTAGGCTCCTCATGGTTTTCAAGATAACAAGTGAATTTTATGGCTGGTCCTTCCAATTCCTCGGTCCGTCCATCCAGTTCCGGGTACTGCAGTTGCTCTTTCTACAACAGACTAAAGATGCCAGCATTAGTTTCGGGAGCTAACATCCTGGGGATCTAGTCCTAGAAGACTCATTCATTCCCATCTGTGCCTCACCAGGGCAGCCTTAGCGGCTCCGCCCCACCTCTGCCCCTGTCCACAGTTCTGATCCTGTTCCCTTCAGCATGTCGACCCGGCCCTCTAGGCACCAGGGATATGGGGCGACCCGGACTCCCGGGTACACACCGGAAGTGGTGGCAATGTGTGACGTAAACGGAAGTACGAGACACCGCGGCCTGTGGTTGGGCATTAGTGGAGTTGGTACCTCATTCTGAAGGTTCCCCAGCGTCCGGACAGCAGAGTTGTTTCATAGCTCCGGCAACTTTCCTCAAGCCCCGCCAGGTTGGTCCAGCTCGCCAACACCTGGCCACCAACTGGAAGGGAACAGTCTGGAATAGGGAAAGGGACCCAGCTTTACCCATCACATCAGCAAGCCGTTCCCCGCTTTACTTGACCTCAGTGCCGTGGGCAGTACTGACTCCTTTGCTTGTGAGGGAGGGGCTGGGGGTGGTAATGTCAGCTGCCACAGGGTTTGCAGGTGGGACAGGGACAGATCTGCGTCAAAGCAAGCTCCTGCTACCTCCAGAGTCCTCGTTCTTTTAAGATTTTCATGCTTTGAGGCGGGGACCTTGGATAGTAGATAAGTTCTGGAACTCCACAAACTAAGTTTCAAACTGCACTCTAGAATTTTTATTTTCCTTAGTTGTCCTAGATGAGTAACATCGCTCCCCTGTGAATGAGCAGCAAGGTGAGCGAGTCGGAGGTTTACCGCTACCCTTCCACTTATGCCTTTAAAAGTTGGATTTGATTGTTTCATTAACTCTTTGGGGCAGGTGACAGCTTCTGCATGTCCCTACCTGATAATGGGATGGCTTGCTATTGATGGGACAGGGTCTCAATTGTTAGCTCAGGCTTCCTGAATTCTGGGATTACAGGTGTATGCCGGTAAACCATAATTCTTATCACCTGAGGAAATGTAAAGCTAGAGTCTTGAGCCCAGATCTACTCTATTGGATCAGGTCTAGGAGATGGGGCTGCTAATCTTTAGGTTGAGCATTAATACTAGTGTGCTTTCTTTGAGAACTTGAAGCTTTCCTAGACCCATAAAGAAGTGGCTTATAAATTCAGAACATGTGCCCCAGCCCTCCTGGATTCTGTATTTGCTACAGGGTATCGTTTATGGGGGAAAATGTAAGGAGTTTGATTAGCCTAAGGCTAATCTTTTTGATAAAAGTTCAACTTTCAGTAGGTATTAATTTCCTGAGTGACTTTGTAAGTCACGAACTCTTCTGATACCTATACATATTAGCATATGGAATATTTCCTAAATCATAGTTTTGAAGGTAGTACATAAATATTTTAGATTTTAATTTTAAATTTAATTTTAGTTGACAAATTATTGTGTGTATTTATGGGCTAGTTAATATTTTGATATAGGCTTGTGATATAGAATAAATGCATCAAATTAATACATCTATTATTTCATATATTTTTGTGATGGAAATATTTAAAACCTACTCTTATTAACTTTGAAATATCCAGGTATTTGGATATGCATGTTGTTCTGTGCAGTAGAACAGTAAAGCTTATCCTTGTCCAAATGAAACTTTGTACTTTGGATCCACAGTATCTTTTTCTGCATCTAGCCCCTATAGCACAAATTCTACTTAATATTATAATAAAAACCTGGAGCCAGATATTGGGGGAAAGCTGGAATATCAGAGAGACAGGGAACAAACCACAGCCAGTTCTCACCCAGCCAACTCCTCAGGCCAAACAGTCCTGTCTTCACAGGTCCTCAGACTGACTGGTCACTCAGATAGAATTCTGAACTTCTGCCTTCTCCTGTCTTGTATTTCTTCCTGCCCAGCTATTTTACTTCCTGCTTCAACTCTTCTAGAGCTAGAATTAAAGGTGTGAGCTACTACTTCCTGACTGTTAGTCCTTGAACTTACAGAGATCCAGACAAATCTGTCTCCCGAGTGATAGAATTAGATAGGGTTAAAGGTCTGGGTCACCACTTTCTGATCTTCTTGGCTTGTCTGAGAGTGATTCTGACCTCTGATATTCCCGACTATTTTTTATTAAATGTGCAGTATATCACCACAAGTTCCCTTCCTTAATCACAATTACATTCTACTCTTAGGGGTACAAGGTGGTTTTTTTGTTGTTGTTTTGTTTTTTTAAGTCTTTATATGTGAGATCATGTAGCATTTGTCTCTCTGTGCTTTTTTAAAACACATAGCCCAAATCCTTCAGGGTCCTCTGTCCTCCGTGCTTTTAAAGTTTCTGGGGAAGTTCAATGCACTAGGAAACTGGGTCTTGGCTTTTAGTTTTGTTTTGGAAACAGTTTCTCTGGCTATCCCTGGCCATCATACTTATTCGATTTGTAGACCAAGCTGGCCTCAAACTCACATAGATCCTCCTGCCTCTGCCTCTCGAGTCTTGGGACTAAAGGCATGCACCACCACACCTGGCTTGGCCTGTCTTTCAGTATTCCTGTTGTGGACTATGGGGATATTACAATTGCTGGTGTTCTGCTCTTGAGCCTAAACTGAATAACATGGTCTGTGATTGACTATTGAGAAAGTGCTGTTATAACTAGCAAGTCAGGTGAAGTCAGCCCTTGACAGAGACGTTGTAAAGACAGTTGACTTTATGTAGAGGCTCTGTTTGCTATTGGACTGTCTCTTCTGACCAAAGCACTCATTTCTTTTTGAAAACAGGTAACCATCCCATGGTTTGACTCGGGAATGAAATCATCTGAAATCTCAGAACAGGAAGCTTTTTGTTCAACATGGAGGACAAAAGACGCCGAGCCCGAGTTCAGGGAGCCTGGGCTGCTCCTGCCAAGAGCCAGGCTACTGCCCAGCCAGGCAAGAACCTGCAGGGACTGTGTGTAGATGTGGACTGCCATCATTCTGTGTGTTTCCTTTGCTTTATAGTGAACTCCCAGTTGAGTTGTTAATGGTTTTCCTTAAGTGTGACTGGCATTTTGTCTGACCTTGTTGACAGTGAGCTAAGGGCATGAACTTGGTTTCTCCAGTTTAGTCACAGTACCCTCAGTCAGTGTGTCGAGGCTGTTTGTTGCCTTTGAAATCAAAAGTCATCTTCAAGGAGGTTTGTTGGGTCTTGTTTGAGACGCTTCTCTCCTGTTTCAGTTACTGCTGCTAGGAGCCATCTTTCCCAGACACCAGGGCAGGCCTGGAGGAGCAAAGAGCACCAGCTGCTTGACAGAGAATTTGTGTTCCAAGAACCTGAGCTGGTAAACTGTTGTTTTTCCTTCCATGGTAACAAAGGTGTGCTTTTAAAAGCTATATTTCTGTAGCAGGTACTCCAGCAGTGGCTAAATACATTTACTTGTAGAAGAACAAAAGGATTCTAATAATATAATATTTTAGTTTTCTTATATGCATGGAGATTCTTTGTATTTTGCCCCCATTGTATGACCATGTTTCCTTTCAAACCTTCACCTTTATTTATTTATTTTGTGGGAGAGAGGAAGGGCGAGTACCATGACTACCAGCTTAAGGCTATGCTGTGACTAGAGTTTGCGTGGAGTAGTTAAGATCCAATAAGTTTTATAACTATGCTCCCTTTAGAACTGTTATTAAAAAACCCTTCTGAAATTAAAAACCATCGATGATTCAGTTTTGGGGGAGACAAGGGTGTGGCATGCCTGGGGCTCCAGCGTGGAGTCGTGTGTATGCTAGGCAAGTGCTCCCCTGTCAATCAGCTCAGCCCTCAGTGTTACTTTCACATGTGTGTTATGCAAATGCATGTTCATATGAATGGGTGCATATATGTGTTATAATATGGTTTGGGGCTTGGTTTGGCAGTCTTAGAGAGTTGTAAACTTGTAGCTTTAGATCGCTTAGCTGTTTAGGCCTTTAAAAATGATTTAGACATTTATATTAATTTTATGTTGTTTGGCCTATAGTTTAAGCATATTGTTAGTTATTTATTTGTCTGCCACGTGGCTTGTGGCTTATTTGTGTTTTTTATATGTTTTTATAAGCCACATATGTGTGTGCCTGTAGATGTGTGTACATGTGTGTGCAGGGACCAGGAGTTGACCTCGGGTATCTTCCTCAGTTGCTCCCTACCGTTTATGGAGTCAGGATCTCTCAGTTGAATATCAAACTTTCTAATTCAGTCTAACCAGCCAGTTTTCCCTGGGAGTTTCCTGCCTTCATTTCCCAGGCTCTGCCATTGCAGATAAGCCTCTGTGCCCATTCAGCATTTACATGGGTTTGAATCTAGCCTCCCATGCTTTTGCAGCAAGTGCCTTATCAACTGAGCCATCTTCTCAGCCCCTTCACTTAAACAAATAATACAATGAAAAAAATACAGTTTAAAAATTAGGCATTGTGGTAAAGTAACATTCATAAGTCAGTGGTTCTCAACCTTCTTAATGCAACCCACTAATACAGTCATCATGTTGTGATGACCTCAATTATTTCATTGCTACTTCATAATGTTGCTACTGTTATGAATCATAATGTAAATATCTGTGTTTTCCAATGATCCTAGGCAACCCCAGTGAAAGGTTGTTCAACCCCAAAGGGGTCATAGGTTGAGAACTGCTGATATAAATAATTACCGAACTCCTCTTAGAATATATCTTCTACTTAAGAAAGGGCTTTTGTATTAATAAAAGGTTTCTGGCTAATAGGAAAGTGGATTCCTTCTCATTATATCATGTTTTCTGTCAGCTGACAAGTGTGACAGTTCTAGGAACTGCAGAACCATCCCACAATTCAGATCTACCTGTTTCCTTGCAGGTTGTGCGTACAGCCCCAGAACCCAGAGTGATTGAGTAAGTACGCATTGTCTACAGTGAACTGGATGGCCAGGAACTTTCCCTCCATGATTTTCCCATTTAAAAGGAAATGGACCGATATCTCCAAATTTTTAGGAGGAAGGAATAGCCCTACCTCAATCCTTGAACTTGATCTTTTAAGGAGACCTTCTGGGATTGCTGGTGGTATAAAAAACGCAGCAAGATCTCTGCACATTCAATTCTGCCTGTGGGGTAGATTTCCTGGCCCCATTTTATTGGTGTCTGTAGGAGGAGGCTAGAGACAGAAAAGGCTTTTTCCTGAGTCACTGGAGCTTGGCTTGTCGAGAAGCCTGTAAGTACAATTTTACTAGCAGGCCTTATAAAAGTTACTGTAACCTAGATGACCCTACCCTACAGCCCATTTGTTAAAACCATGGAGTTGTTCCTGAGCAATTTAAGCAGTGCTAAATGTTCCTCTTGTATTGATCTGTGTCTGAAATGTTCTGCAAAGCTGGGGAGAGAGAGATTCTGAATTCTTTTCTTGTGCCTCTCACTTTCCACCTGATGTAAATAAATAATCAGTGCAAACTATTCTTTTTATGTTAGATAGATGTTCTTGCCCATGAGAAGTCTGTTATGCTATATAGATATTTGTAGATTGGCTTTTATAAGAATTGAAGCTAATACGAATGTCAACATAATTTCAAAAAATATCTAATTACATCTTTGCAACCAATTAGCAACTAATTAATCCTGAGCTCTTTCCATCTCTCTAGAGTTTGATTTTCCTCTTTGTATATTAATAATTAGTATTCCAGTGACTTAGGCCTAGTCTAGATCTTCTAGTCTTTGACTGTTTGAACAGTGGTGTGCAATATTGCCTCCATCAATAATAGAATGAGCAAAGCCATGAAACCGTTACAGTCAGGCTTAGATGGAAGGGATACAGTTGTAAGATTGAAAGTCAAGAGAAAACTCACAGCATATATCCCTGTTTCTTTGTAGTTGTAGATTCAGCTGTACTGTATCTAAAATGAACTCTCCTAGGCTTTGTTTTCCAGTTCCTAGAAATGTGCTCCATGTTTAAAGTGAGACAGTTTCTATAAACAGTTTAGTATATCTCATTAAAACACAGTATTCATACTTTGGAACCTAAATAGACAACTTCTGTAGAAATGTAGTCATTGTGAAGTATATTCTAGCTATGCTCATTCAGCTTCCTAGGAGCCTAGCTCAGAGGTCATGAAGCACTGGCCCCCTGAAGAGAGGTGACATGAAAATATTCATAAATGACCTGGCTGCTCTGTTGCTTTTCTGCCATGAACCTTATACCTACATATCTGTGTTCCATACCTTTCCACATTTGATTAAATTCAGTGAGCTTTTATCACCATCTATGGTGTGTAAGCTGTGAGAATCAGCCACTCTTTGCCCCTTAAGGGACTTACACTCCAGTGAATAAAGTAGACATCTAAACAATTTGTGATCTTGTATGTGAAATGTAATACTGGCACAGGGTGAGATGGGTGGTTACTGGCACAAATTAATGGTCAGGGGAGGTTTAGAGTTAAGGCTAAGCAAGATTTTTGTAGGGAAATAAGAAGTTTTCACTGAGCCAGATGTGGAGGTGAGTAGATAAGGTCTGCTGAGTGGTAGGAAAGTACTCCAGCATACAGAAATGTGGGCTAGAAACACCCAGAGCTGTGTTAAGGAAATGCAAGCTGGTGATGTTGAAGATGGTGACTCTGTGGGAGTTGTTAGAAGATGCATCTAGATCTCAAGGGCCATGAATGCAGTTATGGGGTCATGAAGGTTTCTCAGAGAGAGAACTCACTAGACATTTATCTTTGAAAGTAACGGAAGCTCTAGGTCTTGAGATGCATGGACTTGCCACCTGGGTTGTACTCCTCAATTCAAGGTCCTTTGCTGATAGATTCTTGGATCATAATAGCCTAATTTATGGGTGACACCTGGAAGAGTAGAATCACAGGTAACTTTCTCCCCCTCTGTTTCCATGGCCTGATCCTACCAGGGTTCTTATCCCAGTACCATTAACTGTCATTTTGCCCCTTGTCTTAACAGTTAAGGAGGGTGAAACTTACGCCTTCCTCGTTGTATTCTCTATAGGTCGCCAATCCTAGTGAGCCAGGACCTTGGGAAGGGGAAATGGGGTGGATTCTCTTGGCTCACACTAACACGTGCTTTTCCTCTGCTTCTTTAGCAGGGCCGGTGTCTACGAAATCAGCCTGTCACCCACAGGTGTGTCAAGGTAGGTCAGTCCTTATTGGAACGTGACTGCAGCTGTCGTTGAGTATCTCTTGGAACTGTTTTCTCCTTACTAAGAAACAAGACCTGGGTCATAACTCCTTTAAAAAATATTTCTAGCATCAAAACATTCCACAGCTTCTGCCAGTTACTGTGACATTCTGACTATAGTCTCAGGAGGAAGCAAGGCCCAAAGAGACAGTCCTTTTTCTGTACTCCCACCTCTCACAGTGACTTAGAGCAGAGTTGGGTCTAGTCTTTTGTGAGTGCTTTATTATTATTGCTACACTTCATAAACTACGTATATATTCATTATATAGTGTAATATTGCCACATCAAAGTGAATTGAAGATAAACCATATATTAAGTGTAGTCGCTATTTAAAAATATTTTGAAAGTATCTTAATGCACAAGTATATTAATTAAACCAATGAAACAAATACATCAGAATTGACAAATGAAAATTGTTTGATAGGAGCCTCTACTTTACTCAGAGCCCCCTGTAAATTTCCTGGCATGGCTACTGTTTTAATCCCTTTTGGAACCTTCCCATCACACTTTTTCTGTCGCTGTGATAAAGACCATGATTCGAGAGGGAAAAGGTTTATTTTATCTCACAATCTCAGGTCACCATCATCCCAGAGGGAAGTCAGGGCAGGAGCCAAAGCAGAGGCCATGGAGAAGTGCTGCTTACTGGCTTGCTCTTCCTGAGTTAATCTGTGTTCTTAGATGTCCCAGGACCATCTGACCAGGGATGGTAGTGCCCTCAGAAAGCTGGGCCTTTCCTCGTCAACCACCAATCAAGTCAAAACGCCCACAGCCTTACATAGGGGCCAGTCCAGTGGAGGTAATTCCTCAGTTGAGATTCCTTCTTCCCATACGACCTTTGCTTGTGTCAAGTTGACAAGAAACAACAGCCACCCGGGACACTCCCTGTTAGAACAAAACTTTAACAGCCAGTATTTGAGAGAAGCTGTGTTGTCTTGGTCAGCCAGGTCTTGTGTTAACTAGCTAGTGTTAGATGACTTCTGGGACTTGTGAATCACATGAACCTTCTGAGGGCTTGCCAACCAGACTGCAAGAGAGTGTGCATCCAGACTGTTCTTAGGAAAGAGATACAAAATGACTTTTGCATTTGAATCTGTAACAAGATGAGAATGGATTTGGTAAAAGGAGAAGTCCTTGGGGTATGTTTACTTTGATAGCCATGATGGTGTTTGTCTTCTCATGGGTGTAGGTTAAAAGTTATCTTTTGACCCGTACGTCTTACTAGTATCTCTTCATAGTGGCCTTATGAAAAGGATATCATCTTTAGGTTACACTTTTGGAAAGTGAGGCTACATTAAGTGCCTGCCCAAGGTTTCAAAACCATGCCATGCCAGTAATCTGTCTTTTAGCTTCTGGGCAGTATTGTGAATGCTGTTTGAAGCAGAAATCTAAAAAGGTCTCATGGATCCCTAGTACTTGTGTCTTCAGTGGTACCGTATGTGGAGTTTATTTCACATGAAGATCGTGGGAGGGCGAAAAGGTTCTGTCTCCTCCGTAAAGTGGAGGTCTGACTAGGTGATCTACCAGGAGTGACTCTGGTCTGCCTTTTCTGTGTGGTTTAGCTGATGATGCTTCTTTCTGCATTAAGGGTGTCTTTATATCCTGGTTTTGTGGACTTGAAGGAAGCTGACTGGATATTGGAGCGCCTTTGTCAGGATGTCCCCTGGAAACAGAGGATGGGCATCAGAGATGGTAAGGAGGCCTCTGGGCCTTCATTTAAATGTTTTTCAGTTCCCCACATCTGCTTCACACAGCTGGTCTCAAACAGGCTAAAACATGAGCTTCTCTGAGGAACAGACAGGAAGGAGTGTGCCAGGAAGAGGCCCAGGAGCTCAGAGAGCCAGGAAAGCCTGGCTGGCCTGTGGCCTCCATGCTCTCCATTTAACTGCCTCTTCTCCAATTCTCGCGGCTCGTTTCTTTCTAGAAGTTTCCATAGGTTTTCTGCTGATCTATTTGGCACACATTTTCTGAAGTCCTTCCTACTGACTTTGTGTTCTCTCTTTCCTTTTGCTGGAGTTGGCCAGTCTCCTCCAGTTTCAATGTCTGCTCTCCTGAGCTTGTAAAGATGATACACAATTGATTACCTTCCTGTGATCTGCCCCTAATTGTTGCTCTCCCGGCACCAGCATACCCATGATACCGCACACGGCCACTAGGAGGCGTATGTGCTCTGGTATAGACTCCAATGAGTTGGAATTGTTTGTGAAATGTATGTAAGTAAACCAGCTTCACTTTTTTTTTTTTTTTTTTTTTTTTTTAAAACATGGGTGTCAGAATAGGTGTCAATCTTTTTAGGAATGCCTTCTCCCTACTCTAGGAGTTTTCACAGTGTGGCTTTTGGTTGCTTGCTTTAGCATTCAAAATAATTGTTAATTTTGAGGAAATTACAGTTTAGTGACTGTAATTCTAGTTTAAACTTATTTAATAGTAGATAAATTATAAGATTTGTGTGTTAATTGAATGAATTAGAATGATGCATGGTATCTGCTTAACAATGGCAACTGGGGTGTGTGTGTGTGTGTGTGTGTGTGTGTGTGTCCCCTTTAATGAACATTGGCTTCCCACTCCCCCCCCCCCCCCCCTTGGCAGTTCTGGGGTCAAACCCAGAGTCTTATGCAAGCTTAGAAAGCTCTCCCACTGAGCTCCATGTACCAGCCCTGTAATCTGGTTGTTGTGGCTGATGTCTGTTGGGGAGAGATGGTAACCCCCCAACTCCTTCAACAGTTTAGACACCATACACTGTGACAAAAGCAGGTGTGTGTTACAGTTACGTACACTGTTTAGAGCAGAAGGACATGAGCAATGTTGCAAGGACACATAGGTAACCAGGCTCTCTTGTTTTTCAAATGGATAGTTGGTACCACAAATTCCTTTTCATGCGGTCTAGGCTTCATCTTCTGCCTTTTGAGCCTTTTTTTCTTTCTATATATAAACTCACAGATCATACAGATTCCTTCCCCAGAGCCTTTGCCCAGGCTGTGCCTGCCAGCATTCCTTCTTTCCTGTGTGCCCTTCCAGCTTCCACTACCACCTCCCATATCCTGTCTGAGGAAGGACTGGGTCAGCCTGCCTCTTCCTTTGTACTCCTCATGCTTCTTGCACAGTGCAGCACAGATTGGCTGGCAGAGACACCTTACAGCAGCAACTGTCTCAAGAGCCCTGTGTTTTCTTTCTTAGATATAACTTATCTGCAACCAAGACTTACAGCATGGTATGGAGAGCTTCCTTACACTTACTCAAGAACCACTATGGAACCAAATCCTCACGTATGTTGAAATGTCACTGGGGTGGTTTCTAGTCTAACTGTTGAGTACTAGAAGTAATTCCTCAGAGAGGCATATGACAGTTCCTACTTCAGAAAATCCTCTGGGTTGGGAAATCTCCTGCTTCTTGTCCTCTATGTGCTCATGATTTGTAAATGAGCTCAGAGGATGGGAGAGAACTGGAACAGTGAATTGGGACTACGGCATAGGGTCCCATCTAGGTCTCTCCTGACCCCTCTTTCATGAACATTGCTGGGTTTTGCTATGCAGTACATCTTTAAGGCTGGCCAGTGAGGGTAGCACACCTTCCCATTTCTCAGCTCTTTTGTTACTTGTGAAGAAATCTGGGTTTTGTTAACTATATTTATTCTGTGTGCACAGTTTTCAGACTTCCAGCTTACTGCCACTTAGGCTTGTTTCTACTGCTGTTTTTGTTTTGACGATTTCCAGGACAGCTAGGCATGGTAGTACATGCCTGTAATCTTACAATTCAGGAAGCTGAGGCAGGGGGTCATAAGTTCAAGGCCAACCCCAACAGCACAGTAAAATCCTATCTCTAAAAGAAAAAATTCCATGACAGTTAGCAAAGATATTTTGGTATATAAATAAGCTTGTCCAAAGGCTAGAGTTGAGGTCCAAGAAATAGCTCCCTGTTTAGTTCTTGGACTCTTGCCTTTGACAAAAATGTTATGCTTTATTGAGAGAACTTTGAAGAAATGGAGTTTTGCTTATTCATTTGGGCACACAGAAGTTTTAGAGCTCTACAACATGTACACACAAAGCTCCTGTGTGCTGAAGTGCCCAGGGACAACATGGGCACAGTGTGGCTGTAACAGGAGGAGGCTGTTGCTTCAATGTGCTGTTTCCGGGGCTGGATAAAGTTGTGGGACTCCTTTTCTCTGGAGTGGATTTGGAGACACTAAGGGTACAAAGATGCCCCTCTTCTGTCACAGCCATCTTCCTGCATGTCCCTGGCCACGGTGGCGAAGCTGGGGGCTCAGCAGGAGAGGTCCTTCTTCCTTCCAGCTTGTCTTTCGGTCAGCTTTCTCGGCAAACATGGCTCTGCATCTGTTGAGGGCAGTTCTGGGCTTAGAAACCACCATTTTAGAGTACAGGGAAGCCACCCAGCCTTGCTGATTAGTGACTTTGACTTTTTAGGCATTTTTAAAAACAATGTTTGAAAAGAATCCTTTTCAATGACAAGCCTGTTTGACTATTACTGAAGTTGTAGTCTTGGCACCTTGGCTCAGGGTTTGAAACAGTTAGACCCTCCTTAGAAAAACAAAGGTGGCTGGGCATGTGGCTTAGTTGCACACTGGCCCTGAGTTTTGTTCCTAACACCACACAACATAAACCAACAAAACCCCTTAAATAAATAAAACTGAAAATTATCTATGTGTTTCCTTAACCATATATCATTAGTAAATATTCTATATGGATTAATACCTATATAATATTTCATAGTATTTGAATACATTAATTTATTCAAGCAAGCCTCTTGCTGGGCATTAAGATTGTCACAGTAGGGCTAGAGAGATGGTTCAGCCAGTAAATGTTTGCTGCCCAGGCATTAGGACTTGAGTTTGAACGGCACGTTCCAGACCCAGGTAAAAGAACATAGTGTATATGTTTGAAATCCCAGTGCTGAGAAGTTTGCTGGCCAGTTAGTCCAGCCAACTTGGTGATCCAGACAAGTGAAAGATCCTGTGTCCAACTAACTACAGAAATGAAGAGCACGACTGCCCCTCTCATTATCTTCTGGTCTCTAAGCACAAGCATTCTCAAAGTAGAATTTCTGTTATGGAATTTTGTGTGTTTATTGCTAATGGATTTAGTGTCCACGCATCATTTCTTTTGAGACAAGGCCTCATTAGATAGATTGGCTGGTTCCAAATTTCTATAGCTAAAGATGGCTTCAAACTCAAAATCCTTCTGCCCTAGCCTCCCACAGTGATGGCCCCAATGCCCAGCATTAGTCGTAGGTTTTGAAGCTTGTTTGTCTTTGTACAGACTGGATGAGTCAGGTGCAAGTCCCCCAGCAGGACCTCCTCTTTCTGTAGACCTAGACCCCTCTGTGGCACTGAGGCCAGTCTAAAAACTGAAGTCTGCTCTGCATTTTCTGTGTTCTCACACTTTCCCTCAGATGTCTTTTAAGGATAGAATGCCTTCACCAAACAGCAAGATGACGCTGAATTTTAATTTAGGCATTCAGTTCTAAAGGATCTCTATTTAGAGGATTGGTTAAAGAGTCTAAATTAATCCTCCATTACCCACTCCATATCTCCCTTTCATTATACTTCACTACAAAAAATAGCCAGGAAAAAAAAATATACCCACTTAGAAACAATATGCAAACTTGATGTTGTCACAGTGTTGAGTCCCAGTCAAGTCAGGCAAGTGCTAATGAGATTCTCAGTCACATTCTAGAAAAGCCATCTTCTTTACATTCTTGTTTTCTTGTTAAGTGTGTAATTCTAGCATCCATTCTCTCTGTGAAGGTAGATTAGCAGGAAGATGGGCAGGAAACAGTTTGCCTGTTCTGGTAGCTGAGACTTTAGAGTTTGTTCTCTTGAATGAAGACCAGCTTAGTAACATTTTTGTTCTGCCAATTGACCTAAGTTCTGTCTCTTTTCTAAATCTTCTGCTTAGTAAATGTTAAATTGATCAGCACAGAGAGGCCCGGCTCTCATTCTGGTTAACACCACAGTACAGCTGTGGCAGGCCCAGCCTAGACTCTGTATTGCATGGTTCTCTCTGACTACCCACCCTGTCACAGCAGGTGGGACACTGCTGTTCCAGGAGCTTCCTGAAGCACAACCCCTGCATTCTGGCAGCCTCTGTAGGGACTGCACTGTCTGCAAACAATGACAGAAATGCAAATGGATGAGCAGGGAGCACCTCAACGTCAACGCACTGCCAGTGATTGGTGTGATCCCCACCACTGCGTGTTTCCTGCAGAACTTTCAAAATACTGAGTTTAGCACCCATGAGATGACTCGCTGCATAAAGGCACTGACCCCCCAAGCTCCATGACCTGAGTTCATTCACCCCACGTAGCAGAAGTGGAGAACTGACTCCTGAAAGTTTGTCCTCTGACTACCACATATACGCTGTAAATATATGGGTACACGTGCACACAGACACTGAAGAAATGTAATTTTAAAGGTTAAAAATAAGCGGACTACGGAGATAGCTCAGAGGTTAAGAGCACTTGTTGCTCTTCTCAGAGGACTTGGATTCAGTTTCCCACACCCATGGCTGCTCATAACTGTCTGTAATTCCAGTTACAAGAGATCTGATGCCCTCTTCTGACCTCTGTGAGCACCAGACACACACACAGTATAAATACATACATGCAGGCAAAACACTTGTACTCATAAAATAAAAATATATACACATAAAGTAAAAATAAAGTCTAATTTTTTTTCCAACTAAAAATAAAAGAGCTAGGCCAGGCATGAGTGGTGAATGTTTTTACCAGGCTGATCTCGAAAGTGAGTTCCAGGATAACTGGGGCTGTGTTGAGAGAGCCTGTCTCAAAAACCAAACAAAAATACTAACTTCATTAAAGATTGGCTTTATGAAAAGAGTAACCTTAGTCTTATCAAATCCTGGAATTAAAGTACATTTGAATAGTTAATTTGATGATATTGAAAGAATACATAGAGCATGTCTCTTCAAAACTAAGTGTGACTGAGTTAAAAGCTGTTTCCCCCATAGATTACTTTTATAGAAAACAGCTGACAAACAGACCTTACTCAGATCTGAGAATCTGACTAATGTTTCCTCATGAAATTACTTTCTTCAGTGGAAAGAGTGGACAGGGCTTGTTTTCAATGACAAAAGTTGAATTTTCAAGCAAAACTCAGACTTTTGGGAAGCTATTGTGTATCACTCTGAGCCTGGCCATGACCTAGACTTGTCTGATGAGATTAGTGACAGTATTTTAGTGACCTCGTTACTGTGTGATGAAATGTGAGTGCTTAGATCTGTATAACTCAGAGGCTGGTATTTCCCGGGTGATGAAGGGTAGATCTAGACCATATAAGGATAAAGGTCCATTCAAATTTTGTTGTAAACCACTGAATTTAATTGTAATAGAACAAGAAAGGTTTAAGATAGTGTTAGATTTTGAGTTGGGGCTAACTCAAGAAACCTGAACAGGCTGAGCTTTGGATGCAGTCACAGAACTCTCTCTAAGAGGACAATGCACTAATTTTAGCAGAGTAAATGCAGAAGCAGGAGAGCTGGCTGCCTCCTGTGAAAACAGATATTGTATTTGCAAAGCAGGGCCGTTCTGATCACATTCTTATATTGTAATTTCAGTATACAAAGTGACACAGATGTATTGTTGCATTTGAATGACTTACCAACGGAGCGTTCATTTATCTTGACACAGGGTCCTGCTATTCAGCCCAGGTTAGTTTTGAACTCTTTGCCCCCCCACCTCAGCCTCTCTGGCTTTATAGCAAGTTTCACCACTCTCATTTCAGCTGTCATTTAATATGGTAAATATTAACAACTATAGCCTAAAAGAACAAAGGTTCCAGTGGGCATGGCGGGGCACACCTTTAATTTCAGCACTTAGGAAGAGGCAGGTAGATCTCTGTGAGTTCAAGATCAGGCTGATCTACATAGCAAGTTCAGGCCAACCAGGGCTACATAGTGAGACCCTGTCTCAAACAACAGCAGTAAAATTCAATAAAAAATTCAGTGAGAGCCAGTGTACAACCTGTGACTGATGCTCATAGCTTCCTGTATATGTAGCCACACAGTGTAGACGTCATCACTGAACTGGGCCAGTACAGCAAGTGGTGCTGTGCAGTGTGATTAAGTCTGTAACTTTATAGATCTAAGAGAGTGCTCTGGGTCCCATTCTATAGAAAAAGAAAAGAACACATGTGTTTGTTGACATAGCATGGATCAGGATGGCCTCAAACTTGCCTCAGCCTCCCAAGTACACCCCACTGTGCCAGGCTTTGGGTTCTAAGTTTAGGAAGTTAGCTACTCTAAATATTAAATATTTTTCAAGAAAGCAAATCTGTGTTGAGAATAAAATAGGGATAGGATGATTGGAAGGTACCTAGTTGAGACTTCTCTTGTTCTTCACTTGAGCCTGAGTGTGTGGACTAACTGGCCCCGTCAATTTCACTGCTCCACTTAGATCAGCACTACATTTTCAGAAGCCCCCTGAACATGCTGACATTGGCTTTTTGTGAGGACATGCATGGCAACAGAAATAAGAGATGGTAGACAGGTTCCAGCCTTCGGATGTAGGGCTTTCCCATAGTGGAGGAGGTCGGCTTGCTTCAGCATAGAGATAGAGGAGACTGAGCTATTCCTTCTGCCTTCTGGATATTGCATTGTCCTGCTCAGAACTTGGTTGATTTTGCCTTTCTTTCTGTTTTTCCATGGCTGCCTACTGTGTCTTCTGTGCCTGTCCCTGCACTTGTTTGGCTTGCTGGCAGTGGCATCCTGTGCTGTGCACGCTGAAGAGCCGCATTGAGGAGAACACTGGCCACACCTTCAACTCCTTGCTGTGCAATCTTTACCGGGACGAGAAGGACAGTGTGCACTGGCACAGTGATGATGAGCCCTCACTGGGGAGTTGCCCCATCATTGCATCACTTAGTTTTGGTGCCACTCGGACTTTTGAGATGAGGAAGAAACCTCCACCTGTAAGTATAAGTATTCTGTGTCTTAAACACATGCTTCCCCTTCGCTCCTAGTCGGTGAAGAACATAAATCTCTAATAGCCACTATTTCCAGGAGTGCATGATATTGGTGAAACATTTTCAACTGATTGCTTCCTCCATAGATAGGAACCGTGTGCTTTCCAGAGTGCCACTCATGCATTTGCTTATCCAATAGGAATGTCTCCCTCTGGTCCCATTCCCACTGATGGAAAGGAATGACAGAGTCCTCATCCTATGCAAGGCGTCTGAGTGATTGCAGCTGCAATGCATGCGATGATAAAGAGTTACAGAAGGGTGACCTAGAGTTAGGGAGATTCCAGAAACTCAAGAAAGACGCCCCTGAAGTAGCTGCCATTTCCTGTGCTCCTGTGTAGCACTCCATTGTTCTGTGAAGGAGCGTCATGCAGATCTTGGTTGCCTTCTTAGTCTTCTGAAGGATGTGTGAGCCTATGACTTCTTGGGTGGAGGAAGCTCCAACCAGATTACCAGGCAAGAGTCTGCCTGAGCTGAGGTGGGAGGCCGTGACTGAACTGACTTTAGTTTCAGTCTCTCACCCTTGCTCTCATGTAGATTACGTGATATCTGAAAGATTTCCGACTCTTGACCCCCTAGTCCAGCCCTAATGTTCTGAATCTTAAAAAGCTCGAAGAGACTCCAAGAGAGGAAACCCATTAAGTCATCGTGATTCCAGACTTCCCATTATTCAACTTGCATCATTAAAGGAGGCCCTGTCAGTGTGGAGGGCCAGCAGGATGCATTTTGATAATGATCTGGTTCAGGCCTCCTGTCTCTTTTACATCAGATACTTCTTTAAGAATGCAGTAAACAGGCCTCTTCAGGGTGCAGTACCATTGGGTTTTCATGTGTGTTGTTTTATAGCACATTGAGTTATTCGGTGCATTTGACACATCAAACTCCATTTTTTGGTATAATTTCCATTGATCAAGTTTGCTTTGGTTTTGTTTCTACCTAAACTTTGGTTGTTGTTGGTAGCCTTGGAGGTAGGGAGCAGGAGTTGAGCAGCAAACTGCCTGGCCTTTCCTGCTACCTTTTAGGCATGCTTACACTTCTATTCATGAGGCTGCACTTGGATCCCAGGCCACACATACAAACCGTTCTTCTTGCCTTTGTAAGACTCCCATATTAGAGACAGTGGAGGAACACTGTGCCTCGTGGTTTTCAGACTTTTCACAAGCAGACGATGGGGCACCAACCCTTTTCCAGGCAGGTCCTGGGGCTGCAGGTATAGCTGTGAGGAAGCGAGATGCAGCTCTTCTAACTCTCGTACTGTAAGCCTTGGTATCCCCGTTCTTTTGATCTTCACAGTCATTTGCTTTGTTGCCAAATGTTTAAGTCTTCAGTGACTGATTTTTATCCACATACATTCAGCACCACTCCCTTATGAAAAAAAAAATGGGGGCCTATTTATAGATGGGAACTTAAGAATTCCCAAAATATGCATTCTGGGTAGTTAGTCTCAATGTACATGTGGTTCCCCACTGCTAAACATGAGCAATGTGTTGGTGCCCAGAAACACCCGACAGTCTCCCCTCCCGGCACAGAAGCTCTTCATGCTCTCATAGAAAGACTTGTCTCATAAACTAGGGCTGCATCTCAGAGCACATGTGTAAAGCCCTGGTTTCATCAGCACCACAAACAAGACAAGCCAAAGCCCAGCACATGGTGGACAAGAACTATTTCTTAGTAATAACTTGTTCCCTTGTAGGTTGATATGTGGTTAGCTTGGTAAGAGAGAGATCGCGCACACCTCGGCTGTCTCTTCTCAGGCTTCCCGAGGTCTGTTTTCAGGAACCTGATGAAAGCATAGGTCATGAAGAAGTGAAAGAGATCAAGCCCCTCAGCTTCCCTGGACACAACTGTGCCAGCTGAGTTACTGGAACAGAATACATCTCATAAGTGAGAAAGCTTATCTGAGGTCTTGAAATAAAGTTGGCTGTGGAAATGAGTTTGAGAAGAAACATAAACAGTCAGTACCCCCAGGTTACCGGCTCTAGTAAGTTTTGGCTTCTGGGCATACTCTCAATTTTGACCTTTGTTTAAGATGGAGAAACTGAATGTTATTGTGTTTGAGATTATAATCACACATTGTTGATTACAGCTTAGAAGTTCCACTCTTGAGTAAACATGGCCCATGTTTAAACTTGTGAGGACTCACTCAGACTTCATTAACAGATTCCAAAACTCTGGAGCCCCAGAAATGTAACCAAGTGCAGAAGCCTTTCTTTACTTGACAGCCATGGAAATACTTCTCAGGGCATACATATTATTGCACATGGGCCTTTTCCTGAAGATTCAAGGGAATCAACTGTTCAAATCTTTGTCTACTTTTCTGTCTAGTTCATGTAGTAGCTCAGAGAGTAAGACTCATGACTCACAGCTCAAAGTTAGACAGTATAAGTCACTCTTGTGTACGGCACTTGGAGGTCTTAGGACCTGTCTCTGAATGTCACTACTGCTTGTAATTTTCCTGACTGCCAACAAAACCTTTGAGTTAGAGGTTGTAGGAGGTAGTTTTCTCCACTCCTGTTAGCTCTAACCTACTGCATGAGAGCTGTCAACCTGCCTGACTTGGCTTCTCATAGGAAGCAGATAAAGATCAAGAGATTGCCTGTGTTTCCCATAGCTATGGAGTGTTGAGACAGGTCTTTGGGGGCTACTTTCAAAGCCTTTTTGGTTTTATTTTGCTTTTTGAGGCAGGATCTCTGGAAGCAAAGCTGGTCCTCCCGCATCTCCTTCCCCCAGTACTAGAAATGCATTTACCACCATGACCAGTAAGAGAAATAGTCTTATGTCCCCATCTTGAAAAATTCTTCCACCCCTATAGCAGCTGCTTATGTTGCAGTCTGGTGCCTTGATCAGTCTGGCTGCTGATCTTCTGAAAGCTGCCTCATGTTTTATATACTATTTCAAACAGTTTCTCCCCTGCTGACATAGAAGATCTCTGGTCCCTACACACCCTCTGTTTTGTGGAGCTCATGCCATCAGGATTAAATGTGGGACAAGGTACCCCTTCTTCCTTCACTGTCCTCTGCTCCAAGCCATGGAGTCTTGCTGTGATTTTGATTTTAGAGTAAACTGCTGTTCCTTCCAATGGCA
Organism: Phyllotis vaccarum; assembly: GCA_033318265.1. Lineage (NCBI taxonomy): Eukaryota > Metazoa > Chordata > Mammalia > Rodentia > Cricetidae > Phyllotis > Phyllotis vaccarum. The sequence continues at coordinate 123,821,249 of JARWLC010000001.1, read as the reverse complement.
GTAAGGTGCAAAAAGGACACAGTAGTCTTCTTTGGTCTTGTTCTGCACCGTCCCTTCCTTTGTGTTGGTCAAATAAGAAACTGGCCAGTGTCAGCCCAGCCTGTCCAAAAGCAAGGGAAATCTTACAAATACAGGTCAACTGGCCTTCTGTACCCTATCAGAGTGGGTTCATGAAAGCTTTTCTATACTACTTATCCCGAACCCAGTTGTACTTACCAAACTACATCATGTTCCTGTTTGCAAAGATTAGCCTGGTTCTTTCCCCATCTATCTCTAATTCTATACAGAAGAGCAAACTAGAAAAGGAGCTACAAAGGCCGCTTGGCAGGCTGCTATTTCTCTGTCGGTTACCATGGAAACAGTGATGGCTGGGGGGTTATTAGATAATACCAGGAAGTTTGTGATTCACTGGAGGGTTAGATACCAAAAGCCTTGTTTTGTAGCAAATTACCTTGGATGAGCTCTTTTTCTGATCAGCCAAATCGTGCCTGTAAGAGGTGCTTCTTTTCACCTCAAGATGATTGAGTTGAGGCAAAAGACACTTGTGGCCATTCCTGTGCCTAGCATCTTCTGGGTATGTGCACCACACCAGAAGAGGTTGTAAAAGCAAGACTAAATGGTAGAGTCTCTGAGAACACACTTCACTAAATGATTTGTTATCTACTGAGAATGCTGGAGTATTAAAATGTAATCTTGGTCATAAATATTGTTCCCCCCCCCCCCCAGGACTTTAGAAAGCAAGGAAGATCTCGAGATCTAAAATGTTATGGCACTGAGTGTCTTAACCTTGGAAGCTGGATAGGCTAGAACTGTGTGGCATTCAAAATTAGTGGCTGAGCCTCTACTACAGACAGTACCCCCCCCCCCCCCCGCTGCAGTTTTTAGTTATCATCATCTGTCCTTTTAATTATTTTGAAGCAGCGTCTTACTTGTCTTAACCACCCAGCCTTAGGCTTACAGCCTCTCAAAGGCTAGCACTGCAGTTGACCACCAGCCAGGCTCTCTCCTTTCTGTTAATCCATCCGATCACAACATCTGCCCTGAGAGTTTACAAGAAACACTTAAAGAAGTTCCTGATGACCGACCGTCTTCTTCTCAAGCACCCTCTAGTGAATCTTGCTTCCTGATTCTGTCCCTGAGCTGGGAAGCAGCTCTGACCTATACTCTTCATGCTTATTCCTTTCTCATAAAGGGAAATGATCATTGGTAGCGACTTCAAGGGAAGCATTGAAATGCTTTTCTGAGACGGTTGTTGGAGTAAGCAGTCTATTTGAGCTATCCTAAAGTTCATTGGTGACTTAATCGGGAGCTAAAAAAGGAATAGATGAGAATATAGTGGGACCCAGAACAGGGGCAGCCACTGGGTCAGAAATAGTGAGGGGGTTTTGAGCAACTTGGAGGGTGAAGGTGTGAGTGGGAAAATAAGCATGCATGGAGGAGTAAATAAAGATGCATTGTTCTGTAGGACTTGAATTACCTTCAGACTAGAAACTCTGGAAGACTTGAAGTTGTCATTTGCTTCCTTGAGACCTTGTCTCAGCCACAGTTTGTACCCTCATATGTTCTGGAAACAGCTAGTTCCCAAGTTTTTGTCTTACCTGTTTATTTATAAAGAGTCTCACTGTTGTGGCCTAAGTTGGTCTGGAATTTTGGATTTTCCTACCTCAGTTTTCTTTATTTTTGATTATAGGTATGGCACCATGCCCAGTGAAGTGATTTAGGGTTTTTCTTTTTGTTTATATTTATATTTATATGTGTGTGTATGTATGTGTCAGGGCATGCGTGTGCCACATCACACATGTGAGATTACAGGCAACTTAACTTCTAAGAGTTTGTTGGTTCTCTCCTTTCCACTATGTGGGTTCTGGGGCTCAAACTCAGATGATGAGTCTGGGTGATAGGAGCCGTCTTGCCAACCCTAGATTCAGTGGTTTTGTTTTGTTTTTAGTGTTGGGGAAGGTTGTGTCTGTGTATGGAAGCCAGAGGTTGACTCTGGATGACTTTGAGACAGTGTTTCCCACTGAACAGGAACTCACTGATTTGGTCAGACTGGGTGATCAGCAAGCCTCAGGGGATCCTCCTGTCTCTGCCTAGAAATTGCAGTCTCGTGGTGCCATGCCCAGCTTTTCATGTGGAAAATGGGAATCTGAGCTTGGGATCTCATGCTTTACTAACCCTCTCCTCTTCTCTACTTCTGGGTTTAAAACCACATTTTCCAAAATAATTTATTTATTTTCGTGTATACCATTGTTAAGTATGGGGTTTGCTGGCTAAGTTGGCCCCAAAGCTTTATCAGAGCAATAGTTTTCCTACCCTTTGTGATACTGTAAGACTATTCCTGAGGGCTCTGGTGATTCTGTCATCTTTCTTGGAGGATGGCTGCATAGCTCAGGCAAAAAAGGACTTAGTGTTTTTGAAGAGGTAGGAAGTCCCTTTCTGGGTCACAGTGAGCAGCATGAGGAGAACAGCAGAAGTGATGGGAAGATGGGCAAAGCTGGATCCTACAAACACTTGGGAATTTCAAGGAGGAGCATTTCAGAACATGAAGAAGGCACTGAATGTGTGGAGCAAGCATTTCTATGGTCTTTGTTTGATCTTTGTTTTAAAAGGCCCTGCTTTGAGTAGGGAGGAACCCACTTCTTCATTGGCACTGCTGTGTGACAGTCAGGAGCTGAGGTCAGCTATACAGCTCTAATAAACCTTGCTTTGCATTTGCATTCAGAGGATTAGTGTGAAGCCCGGGATCTTTCTGAGAGTTATTGAGACTGGGCAGTACAGAAGGTACAGGAGGAAGTAGGGTATGTGTGATCAGATCATGTCCTAGAATGGTCAGGGAAGGGACGGTCATGTCAGGCATGGCTGGATATGCTTTCCTGCTCTTAGAAGATAAGGGTGTTGCAGGTGCTCCACTCTTGGGAAAAGCTCTTTCATGGTATCACTTCCTTTGGGCTACTTTTCTAGGAAGTGTGTCTTACTGAAAACAGCATCTTTATCAGTAACCAGATTTTAAGGCTAGCTACAGCCATGAGTGAAAAACTAGGTTTGCTATTGCTTCAGTTCAGTAACTGAAGGACAGGGATCTGCCTGCTAGTGTGGGCTACAATGCTCTGGTGCCCGCAGAGAATCACGCTGTAGCCAAGAGTTCTCAGGCCTCTAGACTCTCCTGTGAGCCATTGAGGCAATGGTGTGATCCTACAGGATTAATGAGTGTACTTGGAGTGAGTGACCCATTCTGCTTGCTTCTCTCGCCTACTCACAGAACCTTCCAAACCCAGTGAATGCCAAAAACCAGGGGGAGTGGGGGAGATTGCTAAAAATCCAGAGTTGTATGTGGCAGGTTTTGAACCACTAAGCTCTGTGGTCCAAAGCTCTGCTTTTCCAAATCTCATTTCAGAGACAGCTGCTTCTGTTTTTTAAAGTAATGTGCTTCAGATCCATGCCCAGGATATTGTCACTTCATTGTGGGTTGAGTCACAAAATGACTGCAGAGATGACTTTGTGCAGTCCCTTTTCACCAATGTGTACAAGAGCCCTGCTGCATTTAGTGCTGTGGTTACCACCTCAAGCTGGAGGATTCTGCAGGTGTGCCTGACCTTTGAAGCAGTATCACTCCCAATCAGTGCTCACTGGTAACACAAACACCACTGGGGGGAAACCAGAAACCAGCTGCAATGAAATGATATTGTTGACCAAAAGGACATTATTGGCATAGCCATGCATTGGGAGGTAGGGCAAAAGGGACATATGTATGACCTTAGCACATACATAGCTGTATTCACTTTTTAAAACAAACTAAAAGAAGAGGAAGGAGAAGGAGGAGGAGGAGGAGAAGCAGCAGCAGCTTCTAGTATACTTATCAAGCAATTTTACCAGTTTTCTGATCACTGGACCAGAGAGCTAGAGGGATATTAAGGAAGCTCTGCTTGCTGCTGTTCACGGTCCAGCATCTTGGCTCTGTTCTTGGGGATGGAGGTGTAGCTGAGTAGTTAAGTACTTCAGGGCCCTGGTATTGATCCCCCAATACTGCTTTTTCGAGTAGGGGTGGGGGCTATTGGAGAGGGGAGCATAAGAGCAAATGTACAAGTACAACCAACCTGGGTGTTTGCCCAACAGATGAAAGCACTTTCTGTGCCAACCTGATAACATGAGTCTGATCTCTGGAAATAATTCAGGATGTAGTGGTGCACATTGTAATCCCAGGATTCCTACTGAGAGGTAGAGGTGAGCTCATGTGCCAGCTAACATGGACAGAGACAGAGACTGCCTCAATACAGTGGAATGCTGAAGACTGACCTTTGACTTCCACATAATGCCTGTGAAAGTGTACACATGCACACACTCAAAGGAGATTTTAAATCAAGAAAGTGGGAAAGGGTGGTAAAAGGAAGGGGGGAGAGAAGAGAAGTGAGGAATGGTCGGTTGGAATGAGCTGTCTGCATAGTCTCCCTTACAGTTTAGCTCCTCTTGAAATCTCTGCTCCCCTCCCTCTGTTAGAAGTGTATGGATACTGTTATCTAAAATCAAAAAACTGCTTTTCCTCAGCCATCATCTCTTCATGCACCATTGCTCACTAGTGCCCACCTTTTGCAGGTATGAAACCCCATTTCTTTCTCTTACCAGCTTCTGAAGCCCAGTCTTATGTGGATTATTCATGGACTTCCCTTGTTACTACTTATCTCCTTTGAATTTTTTCCTTAACTTTCAAGGATGGATTATATATGGATGTTAGAGCTTATCTTTGATTTTGTTATCTCTCTCTTATTTATCAAAAGGTTATGAGCTTCTAGATCTTAAGTATCACATGGGAAGGCCTCTGTCTTGTCACTGTGTTGCACAGCACTGGTTTGGTTAAGCAGCAATAACAGATAAATAGGAGCCTCAGATCACAAGCCTCACCTGAGCTCTGGTGGATGACTTCTCAATCTCTTATCCCAGCTTCTCCCACTTTCTCTGCATCCATGAGATGTTTCTACTTCATAATAGCACCTGGAAGTTAGCTCAGCTTTAAAGTTTGAGCCATTATTTTCTCCAAATACCATCACCATCGCCCTGCATATAGATCCATCTCTGTTGACTGTATCACTGTTTCCTGGGTCAGGTTAATGCTGTTTCCAGACCCTCCCTGTTTCTCATCAAATCACTGTCTAAATGATCTGATTTCTTAGTTTTCCTTTTTGATAACATATTGCCTGAGTTGGCCTTGAACCTTCTTCAGCTTCTTGGCCCGTTAGTAGCTGCTCTACTGCTGCCCTGGCTCTCTGTTCTTCGTCTTCTTTTCCCTATCCTTTCCTCTCTCCCTTCCTTTTTCTTTCTGTCCTAAAACATGGTCTTGCTAAGTAGCCCACGAGAGTCTTAAACTTACGATCCTCTTGCCTCAAGAATATGCACCATCCCATCCTGTCTTGCTCCTAGTTCTTCACTGAAATGTCTAAAGATTTCATCTCTCAGTAACATCTTCATCCCAGGCTCCTTTACCACATCCAAATGCCAGACCAGCCTTTTTCCTCAGCTCTGTCCCCATCACCCTCTGTCATTGCCCCAGTGCCGAGTAGTAATTTTAGAAGCAGTTCCTCCAATAGCAACTTAGTACCTACTGTGTGTCAGGTACTGTGTTTAGATCTGGGGATGTGACACTGAGCGGGAGGAAGATGGAAGCCCCAGGAGCTGTGTACAGTAGCAAGTGTCGGCTCTACTCTGTGCACAGTGGGAATCAATGGAACTGGGGCATGATTTGTTTCTGTGTTTGAGGAAAGCGATGGCCCTGTGTGGATAACAGTGGGGCAGGGCAAGAGCAGAAGACTCAGTGGGAGGAGGAGAAGCGAGTGGACTTGAGGTGTGTGTGGAGAGATGAAGCAGCAGAACTTGCCATTGTTTCAGTGGGTACAAGATCAGGAATGGCTCCCACATTTCTGGCTTTCTTACTTGATGGATGGAGATGCTGTTAAACTCAAGTAGTGTAGGAAAGAGATTTCTTATTGCAGTAATACTCACTTGCAATATACCATACAAAGGATTAATTTTATTAAAGGTATATTAACACTCACTGATACACATTCTCTGAGAACGTAGGAACAAAAATAACAGGGCAGTTCAGGATTCCAGCAGCCTCTTTAGCGGGGCTCTCCACACCCCAGCTAACACCTGAATTCCACCACATCATCTTTGATTTTTGTCCTTTTGTAAAGAGGTTCTTTCTCTCAAGAGTTATTTGTATGTGTTGAATGTTTGCATGTATGTGCACATACTACCAGGTGCTCACATAGGCCAGAGGGTGTAGGATCTGCTCAAACTTGAGTTACAGACAGTGAGCCACGTGAGGGTGTGGGGAAATTAACCCAGGCCCTCTGCAAGAGCATCAAACGCTCATAAGCTCTGAGTCATCTCTCTTGCCCCAGGAATTTTTTTCCTTTCATGCTAGGTTTGAGATGCCTGCAACTTACACACGTAAAATAGGCCATTAATTGTACAAACTTTGGCTTCTGTTGTCAAAGACACCATCCAGATTGCGAGAGTCCTACCAGGCAAAGCACTGATAACAAACGCCAGCCGTATACTGTCCTCCTTGAACAGATATCATCACCTCATTGCCTAGGATGCCTTCGAAACTATTCATTGAATTGAAGTATTAATTTATTAATGAGCACTGTGTAAAGCAGTGGGACTTTCCCTGTCTAGGAGAAGAGAACAGAGGGAAAGGAGCACAGAGACAAACTTGAGCCGTTTGTGTCTCTTAGTTTAATAGCTCAGAAAAGTCCATTGCTGTAGCTCAGGACAGTGGGAAGGATGGAACCCGTAACCAGATTGTCAGTTGCATTCACTATCTGTGCCTTGCTTGCATGGGATCCCCACTATTCGATGTGGCTGCTCTATTCTCTTCAATTATGTCTTTGCCCATTAGGCATACTTGACACCTCCTTGTTAAGTACAGTTTGGGCTTCTAGGGCCTTTGTAACCTGTGAATCTCCTCTGATGCCTGCATCTTGGAAACTAGCAATTGCCATATGCCCAGTGCTTCCTGTGAGCTTGGGAAATGAGAACCAGGTAGCTGGCACTCACTGTTTCCTTTGCCCTTTCTGCTTATTTGTGTTTTGTTTTTATTAGGATCCCAGTAACAAGATGAGAGTTTTCTTAAATCGCTCTTCAGAGGCTCAAAGACATTTAGAAGACTGAACGCTCTGCTATTAACCCAGCACACACTGGGAAGTATATTGTGTGAATAGCCTTTTATGCTGTGGGGGAGACAGAGCTATGATATCTGAAGATAGAGTAGCATGTGGCACAGTAGAAGGGTCAAGGAGGAGCAGCAATGACAGCTGGCCCTGGGAGATGACAGGCTAGCTAGAGTGGCTGCTTAGGAGTGGGACAGTTACCTTGGGGTCCTACAGAGCACTGCTGAGAAGACCTTGAGCTAGGTGTGGCCATCAGTGTTTCTACAGAGGCTAGCTAGCTGGTGATTTTGTATAAACCCCTACTTAGCTTATTCCCCTGGAAAGCCAGAGAATGGGATAACACTGGGCAACAGAGAGAGGCTGCTCTACAACAGCCTGCAACCCCTGTCTGCAAACACTTGGCTCCTCAGGATCCCCACTGCCTGCTGTGTCATTCCAGCTACTCAGAGCTGCCTGGTTCCCCTCCCTAAGGTGGATGTCATGAGGAGGCAGAGTCTCAGGTCTCAGTCTTAAGAAGAAAAGAAAACTTTATTCCACTAGTGGGTCCCATTGTATTAGGAACAATGGGCCCCAATTTACAAATGAGCAGGAGGTAGGGGGTCTGGATAGGTGTGTGGGTAACCACTAAAATGCTCTAGTTCTTACCCAAAACAAGAAGTTCACAACAAACAAGCACTGCTCTCAGATCTTGTCACATGGTGAGGGGCACCACCTGGGAAGTCCTGCCTCTCACTTTACAGCAGGACTTGAGGGTTGGGGTTCACCTTATGGTGGAAGCTGTGTGGGGAAGTGCTTTAGCTCGCCTGCCCTCCCTCCTGCCAGCTTTTTATTCTAGTCCCCAAGCTTCTGAGAAATGGATAACATTTCCCTGTGGTTTACATGGGGAGTTAGTGACAGCTGTGTAATGTATGTAGGCCCACCTACAAGCCTCACAGGAAGCCTTCTATTCAGTCCATGGATATTGTTATATTGCTGTAAGAGAAACATTGAGTCTAGAAGGTAACTCAGGGCTAGATTGCTTACCTGCCATGGATGACACCTCATCCCCCTTCTCCATCCCGAAAGGCATAGAAAACAGACAAAAACTCCTAAAACAAGCCAAAAAATGCAGTGTACAGAGTTAAATCTGAAAAATGCGAACTTTTTTTTTTTCTAACTAAAGGAAATGCAGTTGTATATTTGACTTTCCTCAGGATGGGAAAAGCCTTTCTAAGCATAAAACTCATGAAAGAGGTCAAAGAAAGGCCGATGGAGTCACATCTAGAAACGCTTGAGCTATTCAACATCAAACAACAGTTAAAGGGCAGATAGAAACCAGAACAGTACCTGCAAGACCTGTGCTGGGCTGGATGGCTTGTCAGCTCCATGTCAGCAGTCACCACGAGTTAAAACAGTGTTAGTGCCCACAGCACAGTGGACAGAGACCACAAGGCTCGGAAATGGAGCCAGGCTGGTTACTTTGTTCTTTCTCTCATTTCCCCACACCAGCAATGGATGGTGTTCAGTCAGAACTGCCATTTTCCTCATGGAATCACCAATCACCAGAAGCTTTGCCAGGAAGCAGTTTGGCACTGTAAAGGTCATGTCCTTGCCCAGGAATCCATCTTTAATACTCTTTCCAAGTTATATATGTTTAGTAATGCTTTACCTCAAGTCTGCTTGAAGTAACCTTTTCTTATTCCTTTAAAAACAACAAGAGCTAATCAATAATACTGCTATATTAAAATCTCAGTCTCACAATGTACTCACTCTTCACCCTGTGCCCCAGCACTGGTACAGTATCTAACACACAGATCATCAAACATATCTGTGAGCTTAAAGAGAAAAGAATATGCTTGTGCAAAGCAATATCACGTTTTGAACTGTTAAGTATTTAAAGAGACAGCCAAGTGCTCATACACTGAAAATGGAAATGCTTGTGTAGATGGAATACCGCATGTGAACTCTGGAAGGGAGGAACAGGGGGGTTCTGTGTATGATTGACACGTTCCTCAGTCACTGAGTATCTGACTCCTGATGTGCCTAGTCATGGAGTGTTTCTAACCATCAGCAACACAGCCCTTGCCCCAATTGTGAGAGGCCACGCTGATACGGAAGAGGTAGAACCCCGCACTTCTTACATGAGTTACAATGTATTCTAGAAAGAAAATATGAAGGCTTTGAAGTAGTGATGGCTGAAACTTTTAACAACAGTTTAGTACAAGGAAGAGGTGATTACCTGAAAAATTCAAATTTTATAATATACATTACCCTTTTCCCATAATTACTATTTATTTAAAACAAATTTTTAATAGACCAACCACAGTTCCCCCTACCTTCCCTCTTCCCACTCACTCCCCAGCTTCCCCTGTACCCAGTCCACTCCTCAGAGAGGGTAAGGCCTCCCATGGGAGTCAACAATGTCTGGCATATCAAGTTGAGACAGAACCAAGCTTTTCCTCACTGTGTCAAGGCTAAGAAAGGTATCCCCCTCTATAGAGAAAAAAGCCAGTTCAGGCACTAGTGATAAATCCTGGTCCCACTGCCAGAGGCCCCACAAACTGCCCACACAACACAACTGTCTTCCACATTCAGAGAGTCTAGTTTGTTCCCATGCAGGTTCCCCAACTGTCAGTCCAGAGTCACTGAGTTCCCATAGCTCAGGTCAGCTGTCTCTGTGGGTTTCCTCATCATGATCTCAACCCCTTTGCTCATATAATCCCTCCTCCTCCTCCTCCTTTTCCTCCTCCTCCTCCTCTTCAGCTGGACTAGAAGCTCAACCCAGTGCTTTGCTGTGGCTCTCTGCATCTGTTTCCATCAGTGGCTGGATGAAGATTCTAGAATAACAATTAGGGTGGTCATCCATTTGACTGAAAGGCCAGTTCAGGCACCCTCTCCATTATTGCTTGACCTCAACATAAATCTAGTTACACTGAAACTGATAAAAGAGAAAGTAGGAAATAGCCTGGAACACATTGGCACAGGAGACAGCATCCTAAATATAACACTAGTAGCACTAACACTGAGAGCTACAATTAATTTATTAATTGATGGAAATTCCTGAAACTGAGAAGCTTCTGAAAGGAAAGGGACATGGTCAGTAAGACAAAACAACAGCCTACTGAATGGGAAAAGTTCTTCAACAATCCTTCATCTGATAGAGGGCTGATCTCCAAAATATATAAAGGGTTCAAGAAACTAGACATCAAAAACCAAACAATCCAATTTAAAATTGGGGTACAGAGCTAAATAGAGAATTCTCAACAGAAGACTCTCAAATGGTTGAAAGACACTAAAGAGTTGCTCAACATCTTTAGTCATCAGAGAAATGCAGATCAAAACAACTCTGAGATACCATCTTACACCTGTCAGAATGGCTAAGATCAAAAACACAGATGAGGGGATGTGGGATAAGGGGAACATTCCTCCATTGCTGGTGGGAATGTAAACATGTACAGCTACTTTGGAAATCAGTATGGTTGTTTCTTAGAAAACTGGAAATCAATCTACTGCATGATCCAGCAATAACACTTTTGAGCATATACCCAGAGGAAACACTTTCCTTACCACAATGACATTTTCTCAACTATGTCCATAGCAACATTATTTGTAATAGCAAGAACCTGAAACAATCTAGATGCCCCTCAACTGAAGAATGGATCTAAAAAAAAAAAAAATTGTATGTTTACACAATGGCGTACTACTCATTTTCTTTCAAGCTACCACACTTGCCTTCATGCCTGTCCGTCTCCTGCAATTAGGAATGCATTTTCTAAGTCACTGGTGTTAGGAGGAGTAAATTAAAGCAGGGAAGGAACACCACATGCCGAGGTAAGCAATACTCTATCCTACTTCCTGGGCACCTCATGAGTACTCACCCACAAGGACCTTCCTTTGGTGTGGCTAGTGGCTATGCTAAATATTATGGGTTCAAACTGCCTCAGAAGTTCAGAACATAAGAGTATCAAGTGGAGAGTCTTTCTGTTAAGCTTCATCAGTGCTGATGTTAGCCTCTTGCATGTGAAATTCTCTCTTGCCTCTCAGATGCGTTCTTGCTTCATGGTTCCAGATGGAATTATAGTGCCCCCCCTTGCTTTCAGCACCCCTACCTTCTCACAGTGTTGTAGATGTCCTAGAGGATCTCAGAATTGCCCTTGCGTGGTAGAAGTCTTTTCTCTGAGAGTCATTTCACTCTCATCATAGTACAGTTTACACATCCATCCATCTTGTCCTCCCTGCATCTGGAGAGCAGGAGAGATCCTTCTGTCTCCTGTCAAGTTTTAACTTGAGCTTGCCTGCCTTTCAGTCTCTGTTAATAGCCCTCAGGTGTCATGAAAGATGGACCCTGCTGTCTTTCCTTCAGCAGGGCACTCATCTCTGTTTAGTGTACTCTTTTCAAATACCAACTTTTGCCTTCTAAAGTACAGGTGAGTGTGGAGGTGGGCATGGGCCTCTATGGGTGGGGTCACTTCCCAGTGTGCTCTCCTGTCAGCTGAGCAATCAGAGGTCAGTATTTGCTGCTACTTATTCCTGGAACAGAAAAGGTGACAGACAAAACCAAACCATGCAGCCAGTCAAAAGTTGTCTCAAACATTGCTTATGTCTTCTGTCTGTAAAAATTCTGGCTGTCCTCGACAAAGTCACTGCCAAGGGTTGGGCCCTGGGCCATAGACTGTTTATACAAGTTCAGTATTGTTTTGATTTTAGATTTTCCTGAGGAAATCATTGTAAACAGTTAAGTTCTCAGAAAGACCCCTGCAGTAATAAACATAAACTAGCTAGTGCTACAGCAAATCCTGCAGAAAGCCGAATGTAACTGTTGTGGGAAGGGAGGAAGATGGATGGATGGGTCCACTGTCTCTGCCCACAGTGGAAGGGAAGAAATCAGGAGGCTCCGATCTGTTCTATTCTCACCAGGGAGCTTTTGTAGCTGAGCCAGGAAGCTAAGAAGCTGTTCACTGCACCAGCATCTCTGAAGAGGAGCAAACCACCTGTTGATTGCTTTGTAGGTGTGCTGTGGTGACAGTACCAGGCACTGAGCTGAGCTATCCATACACATGTTCTCAATGTTCAGGATTTGTGATCTGTCCTCACGTTCTCAAAAGGACAAACAAAAAAAAGGCAGTCCTCATTGACAACACTCACTGACCTAGTTTCTTTGAGAAATTCTTGCTATTGAGAGAATTCCTGTTTGGAACAAGATAGGAATAGATCTCTCAACCACCTAGAGCAGCCAAGGGGAGATCTGGGGTTAGTTCTAAAGCAGTGGGTCTCAACCCCTTTGAGGATCAAATGACCCTTTCATAGGGGTTGCCTAAGACCATCAGAAAACACAGATATTTGTCTTACTATTCCTAACAGTAGCAAAATTACAGTTAAGAAATAGCAACAAAAATAATTTTATGGTTGGGGATCACACACCATGAGGAACTGTACTAAAGGGTCACAGCATTAGGAAGGTTGAGAAACATTGTTCTAAAGAAATTACCAATTAGTAAATTAGCATACTATTGCCAGGTGAAGCATGCCTTGGTCAAAGGCCATTTTTCTCCCATTATATTGAATCATAGCACTGTGTGGCAGAAGTAGGTGAATGTTAACCTCTATCCTAGGCCAGGGTGGGCTTCTCTGGGGAACAGTGACCACAATTTACTCTTACACAGTCCTGTTCCTGGTCCCCACTCAAGTCATTTACACATATCACTTGAGGCACAAATTGGCCCTATATAACAGATACTACTTTATCTTTATTCCCTGTTACCAATAAGTATATTAAGGATAGAGAGGTAAAATAGCTGGCTTAAAGCCAAGGAGCTGCCAAAGAAGAGTGTGGGGATACATTTTATATTTAATAAAATCAGCCTCGAATATCAGAGAACAGAATCACCCACAGTCAAACCATGAGGGTCAGAGAGTGGTGAATCGGGCCTTTAATCCCAGCAGGGAATGGTACCTTTCATTCCAGTACAGGAATGACCAAGTGATAACCTACACCTTTAAATCTCATAACTCAGGAGACAGAGATCTTTCTGTATTTCTGAGAACTCGAGGCCTAACAACCAAACAGTAATAACTGGTTACTTTTTAGTCCTAACTCTAGGATAAGGTACTCTGTAGAAGCGACAAGCCAGGCTAAGGATTCATGAAGACAGCTTTTGCCCCGAGAAGTTGGCTTGGTGAGAATTGACTGTGGTCTGTTTCCTCTCTTTAATAGTCCAGCTTTAACCTGATATCTAGCTCCGAGTTTTTATTAAATACCAGCTAGAATTTATATTTTACTTGGTACCCAACATGGGGCACAAACCCCTGACCCTAGGATTAAGAGTTTCAATTACTACTATTTGGTTGCTAAGCCTTAAACTCACAAAAACCCAGAAAAATCTATGTCTTCTGAGTTATGAGATTAAAGGTGTAGGTCACCACTCATCATCCCTGTGCTGGGATCAAAGGCCCAGAGTCACCACTCTCTGACCCTCATCTTCTGACTGTGGGTGATTCTGTCCTCTGATATTCCAGGCTGATTTTATTAAATATAAAATGTATCACCACAGGAGAGAGTATTATATAGGTTCCCAGAGCCTGGCTAAGGAGTAACTGCCCCCCCCTTCTCTTGCTTCTTGATCATGTGAACAAAAACTTGAATGGGGTGGCTGCTATCTTCTAGGAAGAGAATGGAGACTATACATATGTGGAAAGAGTGAAAATACCACTGGGCCATGGGACCTTGCTAATCATGGAAGGAGCTACACAAGCCGACTGGCAGGTGAGGATTTGAAATGACCACCGATTCAATCTCTGGAGACAGCTTCTGCCCTGGCTGAGGAGCAGTCATTTCAAAGTGCATATAAAGAGGGAGGGAAGAGTGCTTATCCTGAGCAGGAGTCAGTCAAACAGACCTCTCGGCAAAGGTGTCTACTTGAAGCTTTTGTGGTGATGGCAGTGTCCACATCCATGCTGCTATTGTAGCCAGTAGCCACTGTGCCTGCTGACTACTTCAAAAGGGACTAGCACTAATTTACTTGTAAAAATCTCAGTGGCTGCCATCTTGGGCCTCACAACACTGATCATTCTAGGTCAGTGTGGGTGAGGTTACATTAGATACAAACATTAGAGTAGACGCAACAGTTAGGAAAGGTTTAGGTACCATGCTATGAGGGCACTGCCACAGCCTGCTGGGGGCAGGGAATTTTGTTTCAGAGGAGGAGACCTTTTCCCACAGGACTCTAGAACACCTCAGGTTGCTCATTTAGACGGGTAAAATGAGACTATTTTTATATCTTCATAAATAAGTTGTAAATCACATTTAACTAAAAAATGCACATATATTTATGCTGAACGATTATTAATATTTCCATTTAGCACCGAGTGCCCAAGGAATACCATTCCAGAGAACCGAGAATAAACCTAACCTTTCGGACCATTTATCCAGACCCCAGAGGAGCACCCTGGTGATGGGACATGTCTTCAAAGTTGCCACTGAGGCGGGGTGTGCACCTAGCAGCCCCTCCCCCACTCCAGAAGCACTTTCAGAAGCTGTTCCATGCACTCTTGTTATGTGCTGGTTGGAAATTGTGGTGTTTGCCTCCCAGTCCTTGTCTTTCTGAATGAGAGCCACCAGAGCTTCATGTTGCCAGCATGTCTACTAAGGGAAAGGTTTCTTTGAGACAAATCTCTAATCAAAGGTTATCATTAGGCAAATTAAAAACTGCTATGACTATGCTCACAGATGATTTGGTCCATCAGCTTTTTTTCTTCTGCCCTCCTCTTTAATTTGAAGAAATACAAATGGCCTTGTGCCTCTGGGGAAGATCTGAACATGTTTGTTCCTTATGACGTTAGCAGAATGGAGATATAAATACATGTCAGTGACTCTGGAGCCTTCCACAGGCAGGCAGCTGCTGAAACCCAAACAGAGGTGGCTTCTCTGGGCTTTGTTGAAGTCTTCCTTGACTCCTTAACATCTTGGCTAATGCATTACTGTAATGGAAAGCTTCGTGTTCAGGGACACTGTTTATTCAGCTGAATCTCGCAGCTGTCAGTCTTCCTGGGGCACACTTAGGCTACAGGCCTCCGAATAAAGAGGCAGCATTCTCCTGTCTACACCCCAGGCAGTCCTACCTGGAAAGACAAAGCTGTCTCCTGGATGTCAGAAAACCAGGCTAAAATTTTAGTTGAAGAACAGCAAATGCCCTGTTAGTAACAGCTGTTCCAATAGATTAGCTTCCCCTAGAGAACTCCTTGAGTCATTTAAACCCAAGCCAGATGGAATCAGAGCGGCCCTGCAGGGAATAGCCTAGATGACCTCATGTTCCTCTACCTAAGATTTCAGAAGCCTGTGACTAACGCTCTTCTGACTCAGTGTTCCCTTTTACTGAGTGCCCAAGTTCAGGGGTTAGCCTGCAGTGTCACCGAGGTTTCCGAAGCAGGACGGGATAGCTGCCCCTTGTTGCAATCATAAGAACACATGACTCCTTGACTTTGGCTCAGGTGTAATGGACCAGACTAACTCGAACCCGGAGGAAGAGGAGTCGGAGTCAGCAGATGAAAACAGGACACAGGGCTTAGAGTTTCTCTTGTCCTGGGAGAAAATTTTACTATCTTGATTTATATCGTATTTCCATTCCATAGATGATCCCCATGACATAGAAAGATGCCAGAGTAGGCAAGCTTCCTCAGGGCCAAATGGCACTAGCCTGGCCAGACTCTATGCTCCTGCAAGCTCCCTGGTTCCTTGTATCAGAGTCTGTTGGGTTTTGGTTTTGTATTTGTGTTTTTAATGTATAGAGCTTTTTTTGTAAGAAATTCTATGTGCTGTCCTAGAATATGAGCATCCTACTAAACCTTCCTAGGAAGAAGATATGAATCACCATGAGCCAAGCCCTTTATTTATTTCCCAGCTGTTCTCCAAGTAAAGCCAAGAAAACCTGGTATGGTCAGTTTGGATTAGGAGTTTGATGACTAAGGCTGGAAATCCCTCTTCCCTTCCATATAAATAAAGAGACTGGTCAGTGGCTCCAGGCCTTCTAACATCCCATGCTCTTTTCAGGGGCTTTATCTCTTCCAGCTTTAGGACAGTGTTCATTCGCTGCATTCAACACAGCCCTATCTGGCCATGCAGCCCCAGCCTCCACCTGGGTCTCATAGGCAAAGAGTAGAAGTCAACAGCTGCTGCTTCTTGCCCTTGCTGTAGACTCCTGTGTGCAATCAGTGCCAGCTACTTCCACCACCAGGACCCCTGCCATCTGAAGTAACAGGTTCTTGCCATAGATCAGAACTAGAGAGTTTTGGTGTTGATAGAAATGATGATATTCAGTCACCACACCAGCCTTTTGCAGATCCTACCCAGTCAGGAACGGAGACAAAGCACAGGAAACAGGCAGTGTGAACACGAGGAGCAGGTTGTCTCAGTTGCCCTTGGTGAGCTTAGGTTGCCTGCAGGCCCTGTCCTGTGATTTTTATTGTCCCCAAAGTATAGGCCACTCCCCATAATCATTTTGCTGTGGAGGCAAGAAGCTGAGTTCCTAAGAAGTATTTTAGTAGAATTTATGGTAGCAGAGACACATTTCAAAAGCTAATTCCAAAGCCAGTGTCCCCTTTCCCATCTGTGCTGAGATGGAATCCTTTGAGGCCCTTGCTCCAGCAGAGCCTCCTGTGTGTCCCCTGATTTCTTGTGCATCAGGGCAGATGCCCATATCACATTTATCCTTAGCCAACATGAGCATCTTGTCAGAAGCTGTGGCCCACTGATTCACAGTGTCATTAAACTGGAGAAACTCATTTTGGTTCGGTGTGGTAGATTTAGCATTCTTGGACAACCTCCCTAGCAAGTGGTTCCTAAGCATATCCAAGCAGATATGCCTCAGAACTTTAGCAGATGAGTGAATTTTCCATACTGTTTATTCTGTCATCTCTGAGTACATGTGGGAACCCTAATGTCCAAACTAAGTGTGAGGCATCTAACAGCATCACTTCTCCAGTTAGCCCACATCAGGTGCTCTGGGCTTTACCCCAGAACTGAAACTAGCTACCAGGCACATGAGGGAATAGTGTAACACTCAGTGTAGAAATGGGCTTCTGCTGTGGTCTAGGTCCACCAGCCCAGCTGATGGTCTCTAATGCGTTTGGGTCACAGCTCATACATGAATGTTCTTTAGACTCCTTTCTGCTACCTCCGCTGTCTTAACTCTGCACCTGGTGCATAGCAGGTCTGTCTGGATCCCATCAGTAAAGAGCCCAAGCTGCTGAACCATGTCACAGCAACCCTGAAAGAGTTAAGTGGACCTTCAGTGAGCAGATGTTCCCCTCTGAGGGTTTCAGGGGAAAGCCTGACAGATGATGGGTTCCTGCTCTGTGAGGAATATTTCTTCCTTGAGTTCTGGCAGCCTTTTCTTGGCTACAGAGTATCTAAGACCCACTTTGCCTTTTCTGGTCATAAACACTTGGAGTGTTAAATCTGAAGTCTTGATTACTTTAATTTTTTCAATGGTTGCTTTGGGGGAAAAAAAGGTTGTTTCCATAGTGATGCATTCATTCTGTTTGTTTAAATCCTTATACATGATTCCACCTACAAGCTCCCACCAAGAGAGGAGTTCACAACTGCCCTTTCCTCTGGGTTCTCTCTCTCTCTCTCTCTCTCTCTCTCTCTCTCTCTCTCTCTCTCTCTCTCTCTCACACACACACACACACACACACACACACACAGAGAGAGAGAGAGAGAGAGAGAGAGAGAGAGAGAGAGAGAGAGAGAGAGAGAGATTTGAGCCACTGGAATCCATTCTTAGATAAGAGTCCCGGATCTGGTAGGCAAATGACTCTGCCGTTTATCAGGGCAGAACGCTAATGGTGCTGCCCCCAGCTTGTTAGTAGTTCCCTGCCTGGACTGTTACAAAAGCATTTCCCTGTGATCAGAACCCACTGTTGGGCTCAGTTAGTCCTGCATAATTTTGGGGTTGGACAGTTTAAGAGAACCTAACTAGGAAGCAGGTAAGGTAGGCAGCACAACAGAAACCAGACTAATCCAGTCAGCTCCCTTTTGAGCCAGCGGACTCTGTGTGTGGCATCGTTATAAAGATGACTTTTGTGCTGTCACTTCCCCTCAAGGGAATCATGATGTCACTCAGCATAGGGACAGTCCTGTTCTCATGTGCCTTCTAGGAGTATGGATTTGTCACTCTTTAAGCAGGGTTGGTCCTCAGTCCGACACAGTGGTTGGCTGTAGACAAATCTTATAGTCTGAAAAGGGGAAGGGAGCTGAGGGACTGAGTATGCTGCTGGCACATTTCATGTGTAAAAGCAAGCCCATGAGTTGTTCGTTTGTTATAAATGCTCCAGGAAAGTGAGGCACAGAGGACATAGATGCCTGGGCACTGACAGAGCCAGGTGACAGCCAAGCTCCTGGGACCACTCGTCCTTGCCATCGGCATGCTGTGCGGACTGGGCGCAGGCAGGGGGAAGTGGTGGGCCACGCGAGTGCTGGAGGGCCGCGTGACCGGGGCTGCAATTAGCCTCCCACGGCCTCCCACAGGAAGGCAGTGGGCGAGCAGTGACGAGCTTGCCGCCCACCAGGGTCCCCAACCCGAGCACGCAATACCTCACCCTTCTACGACAGACTAGCTGGGAGGGGCTCCATCTTTCCCGGGCTTCATCCAGTGCCAGCCTTACCACCAGCTCCACACTTGTCACACTGGTGCTGGAAGAAAAGCCCCTGCGGTAGCCATTCTGAGAAAGTTGTATAGCCCCTGTCTGAGGAGCGACTGTGGGATGGTTTGTGAAGAGTATCCTTGGGCTCCCCAAACTCTACCCAGGGAGGTCCCAGACCTCCCAGGCAAGACTGGAAAGGAGCAGAGCCTATCAGAGGTTAGGAGCTGCCTCTTGGCCTTCAATCGTTTCTGTCCCTCCCTCCCACCCCCCAGCCTTAGCCTTCAGCTTCCCCTCACTGTCAGGGAGAGGAAAAGAGAAACCCCAAGCCACCACGGAGGCTCCTGGGAAGTGAGCCAGAGCCAGAGCTCTTGCATATGCGTTCCCCTCATGGCACCAATCTTGCCGGTATAGGTTAGAGACTACTGTCCCCACTGGATAGACTAGAAGATTGATGCATAAAGCACACCATCTCCAAAGTTACTCAGCGAATGAGATGGCACAGGATGTGGCAGGTTTCAGCCACTTCCAGTAACCTAGCAAACAAGCAGCAGCCCCCACAGGGCACTGTGCCCTGAGGCAGCCCTGCAAGGATTGGTGCTGATGGTCTGCACACTGCACCAACCAGGTGGCTCCATTTCACCTTGCAGGATAACGTGCTGCTCAGTCATACTGCTACCCTGCAAGGGCAGAATTAGGAAACAACTTGATCCCACCCCCAGCCCCACTCCAACATACACCTTTTGATAAACCCACTGGAGAGTGCTTGTAAGGAATGAGATAGAGAGAGCCTTGGCCTGAGTCACACCAACATGGGCTTGTGTCTCAGCTCAGCCCTTCCAGAGTAGGAGCAGCTAGCTAATTAATCTTCATGCCTCTGGCTCCTCAGCTGTGAGATGGACATACAAGCACCCTCCTCTTAGGGGCCTTGAAAGGATTTTGACAGGAGACATGTTACATGCTAATAAGCAGCATGTTTAGTAATACAGTTCTCTTAAGTACATTTCACATGCTCTCATAACTCTAGTCTTGATCCTTTCCTGACTGATACATGACCCTCTGACCCTGCCCATTCCCTGGTGTCCCCTGACTCTGCGTGTGCTCCTATTGAAGTCTTCGAGGTTGGGAATGGGAAGGTTTTCCACAGAATTGCCAGAATGAAAATTGTGGGGCTAATCATATTAAGATCTGACTGCGCTTAAACCCCCCTCAGACAGTCAAGCTCTCAGGTGCCAAAGTGGCCTAATGCTGATGCTCAGCTGGCCTTTGGCCGTCCTACCACATGCTCCCTAGGTAATTGATCTAATGCACACCTGTGGCTGGAGCCCAGGATCCCACTGCCTTCTCCCCTTAAGGTCATTCTTTGACAACGGCCAGCCTGGCAAACAAACAGGTCACCCCCTGACTAAGTACAGAACAAATGTGCCCCACCCCTGCATGGTTTTCCTTGCTGGCTGGCCTTTTCTACACCCTGTATTGTATGCCTTGGCCTGGCAGATGCAGCAAGACTGCCAGGCTAGAGCTCCATCATGGTTGGGCTTTATGTCCAGAGACTGTGTCAAGTGTGGAGGGTGGACAGATAAAAGGGAAACACAGTCTTTTTCACCACAAATGGAAGCAAACTAAGGTAGCTTGTATTTTCTTTTACAAAATTAGGGGTTTTTTCACCTCCTTACCTAAAAGAAATGTGTGTTCTTTGTAAGAAACTAAAAAGATAAAAGGAAATCACTTTGTAACTTCATAAGCTGGAGATGGCAGGCTCACATTTCACAGTATTTTTTTTCTTCACATCTGTGTACTTTAGTGAACTTAGCCTTGTTCCTTGGTTGTGAGATGTTAGTTCTTGTTTCCAACATTGTTGAGTGGTCTCACAGTGTGGGGGATATGTGGTTGTCACACAGTAGCAATGTATGAGATATATAGATCCTGGGAGATATTGGTGCTTTCTTTACAATTGGTTACTTCTGATTTGGAAATTGTGAGGAGGAACACTGGGAAGCAGGATGGTGGCACAACTAACAACCTAATTGTTGGCCTTATTGAGACCTCAACTCAAACACAGTAGTAGGTGACACTTGGACAGTGAGGGTAGGTACACCAGATGCCTGTGGAGTGCTTTATGTGTGTTAATGCCTCACTTACATAGGTGAGGTGCTAGTGTGTGTGTTCATTTGAATCACATGCTTTATACATGCTAACCCTTGATTTACTCATCCTCACAGTAGCCGTAATGTGCTATTATGTGTGTGTGTGTGTGTGTGTGTGTGTGTGTGTGTGTAGGTGCACATGAATACACATACATGGGGAGGCTAGACGTCAACTAACTTCTGCTTTTATTCCTCATGAGTCTTTGATTTTTTTTTTTAACAAGGTCTGCCATTGGTTAGCCTGAAGCTTGCTGATTAGATGAGGTTGGGTGCCCTTTGCCTAATGAACCCCCATGCCTCTATCTCCCCAGCACTGAGCCATCTCCCCAGAACCCAAGGTGCTCATTTTGTCACCATTTTACAACTGAAGAAATCTAGCACAGCCTAATACTTAGTATAATGGCTGTGTACCCGCCCTGAAGCCAAACCTTTGAGCAAATCTCCAATCACTTCTTAGTATACATTTTTTAAATGGGGTTGCTGCCTAGACATGTAGTAGGATTCAGGCATTATTGAGGGAGACCTAGAGGTGTAGCTTTGGGGTCTCAGGACCCTGAGTGGGGTGTGGCCAGCCCCATTGAGAACCCCATTGCACTCTGCCCTTCCTTCCCATTTGTTCTTGTGTTCTCAGGGGGAGGATTGGCACCCTCACTATGGGACAGCTCCACTCTCCAACAATTGCCCTAAGGTTCAATTTATATCAGTGAGTGTTTATATGACCCCATAATACATATTAATCCTTTTTATAATCAATGGCCAATAAGTAATCCTACAATATAGACATGGGAGGCTGTGTGTTTCTAAGGCTCTGAATGCATAATGCAATTATATGTATTAATTTACATATAAATGCAGAAGTCTTCAGAAAGGTTTATCTACCTACTTGTCCTCTACCATAGGATTTGAGCCTGTCTGAGGAAGTAACTTCCAGCTGTGTGTCTGGCCCCACACTCAGTATTCTCAAAACTCTGTTTGAAAGCAGCCTTGCACCTAGCCTTGGGGATTCAGTCCATCCCAGACAGTGTTAGGATGCTCGTTGTGATATCTTGTGTCATTTGTTGGGAAGCACACAAGTGGGCACACATGAAGAATGGGTCCTGATGGTACAGCAGCAGTTGGCAGGGCAGACAGCATAAAGTGGGGTGGTGGCCAGGGAGATCTTTCCGTTGAAGTAGGCAGTTGGAGAATGGGGAGGTAAAGTTCACAAGGTACAGCAACTCAAAGCTCATAAGCAGAGAAAAGGCCTAGGTAGCCTGAGTCTGAAGACCCATGTGTGGGGAGTGTCAACAGGGTGAGGTAAAAGCATGATGGACCTGGAGAGGGCAGAGAGTTGACCTGAGTCATTGGTGATAGAGAGCATCTGAGGACTTGGGGGGTGGCATTTTAGGAATTCATTCTTATCAGGATTGGGTGATTTGGCTCTAAGAGCCCCTCACAGGCTGTGTTTGAATGCTAGTCCCCTAGCTGGCGGCAGGGTTTGAGGAGGCTTTGGAACACCTAGGAAGTGGGTAAATGGGGGTCAACCTGCTAAGATTATATATGCCCCTGCTTTTCTGCTTTATGCTTCCTGGTCTGCCATGATATATGGTGTTTCTCATACCTTCCAGCCACCAAGAACTCCACAATGCCTTCCTCACTGTGGGTACTGAAATCCCTTTGAGACCAGGACCCCAGATAAATCTCTTTTTTCTGAGTTGTCAGGTATTTTGGTGACAGGGTAGCAAAAGTAACTACTGTAAAGATACAGTGAGACAGGGAATGGGGCACTGTGTGAAAAGAACCGTGGAGACTGTGGCATGGCCCATGGGGGTGGATGGAGAGGTGCCAGGCATCATTTCTATGAAGCAAGAGAAAAAAACAGACATGGGACTCCCACTATGGGAGCAGAACATCCTGAAAGCATTTAGATGGAGACCCCAGAGCTCACCCATGGCCAAGCAAGCTCAATCCTCCTTTACTGAAGCTACTCTGAAAACAGGCAGGGTCTGCCAGCCACAGGAGAATTGCCAACTGTCCAGCCGAGTCCTTGCATGAGAGGTAACTTAAGGCCTGCTTCTAGAAGTAGGTGCCAGCTCTTTCCAGCACCTCTCACTCAGAGGATTTCTAGGAGCTGAGTAGTTCATACTCTCTGTGGTAGCAAGTGTAGAGGCAAACAGAGAGGGCAGGTTCCCAATACCCCACAGAACACCTCGCCCAAACTCAATAGCAGGTAGAAATCCAATAAAGAAAATCTCCTCTGGAGAGGAGTGAGTGGTGCTTTTCAAATCTTTTTCCCTCCTAGAAATGAGGAGTCCTTCTTCATTACAGTGTAAGGTAGGAGTTAGCCCCCCCCCCAAACTGTACCCTGTAATCACGAAAGCATTTGCTGGCAGAGTGGCCCTGTGGTGAAGAGGTCAGTATCCTTCAGCCTGGGACCTAGTCTCAGCTCTCCCCTTAGGACTTCGTGGCCTCACTACTTGTGAGTTAGGCTGGTTGCAAGAACGGAGGGAAACAATGACTGTCTAGTGCCAGCTGGCAGCTCTTGCTTCTGTTGCCGAAAGAAAAATGCCCCGCCCCTATACCAGGGCAGTATGGGCGGAGCTTGTGGGGTGCTGGATCGGGCTTGTGGACAGCTGTTGTATATGCAAGTCTAGGACAGGCCTGGGGGAGCTAGGACCCAGTCCGTTGGAAAGAGATTGAGATGGTCACAGGAGGGGGTCATGACATCAGTAGAGAGGTGAAGATAGGATTAATCGCCAGTGTTCCCACAAGGAGGAGGAAAAACAGTGGCAGAAATTGAGAAGGAACAGTCCTGATAGAAAGATGCTTGAGAACATTCTGTCACAGCAGCCAGAGCTCGTTCCCACCTTGTCCTCAACCCAGCCCCAAACTGGATTCGTCCCCATTTACTGGGAACAGTACAGTGCCATAGCTAACAGAGCAGATAGTGTCTGCAGAACAGACAGTGAGAAACCAGGCCTGTGACCCAGCTGCAGTAACCGGCTGTGTAATCTCCTGTCTCTGGCTTCTGAGCATAGCTGTTATTTATTTTTAATCTTGGGCCTCAGTTTCCCCAGATAGAGTAGCTGCAGGTGCACTATCCCAAGAACCTACTCTCCCACCTGAATTTGCTGTCTGGTGTCCCCAGGACAGGGTGGCTGCCTGCCAGTGTAGAGTGTGAGTGAACCCTGTGACATTCCTGTCACCATGGGAGAACGGGACCAGTCATGGATGTTGTCTAGACTGTGAACAATCATTCTTGCTATGAGATTCTAGAACCTCCCCTAGGCCCAGCCAGCTCCTCTTTCACATCATCTTCCACAGACACCCTTCCTGGGCAGGCCAGGATGCCACCATGTGGAACTTACAGACCCAGTTTCAAACTGTGTAGCCCTTGGGGAGTTTCATCCACCTCTGATTCTGCTTTAACAGAAACTCTGGGGTAATATTTCTTACCTGGGAAGATAGATTTCTGAGGACATGACAGGCACACACTGCTCTGCACTGGCATCAGACTTAAGATCAATCCTCAGGAAGATCTCATTCTGCTTCCTTCCAAAGGGCTGGCTAGAGCACTGGAAGCTGCTCCTATTTGGAGAATGAGCGGGATGAATATGCCTTCCGCTTCAAGAGTGGACATCTCCAGCTGGGTGTTCTAAGAGCAGCCTCACCCCTCAACACACCCTACATCCTGAAAGTTCAGAGACCTGGCCACAGCAGACTCTTCTGGTGCCCACAGTCTGAGCAGAGCATATGCAAGCGGGGGTGGGGGGACTCTGGGCCCCAAGATGTGTCAGCAGCTGAGTACAAGGCTGACCAAGTGTCTCCTGTCAGGGTCATCCTAGCACACCATGCAGCAGGGCATCTTTCCAACACCAATTTGTGGACTCCATTAAGATGTGCACCCTTGATAAGGTCCAGGTTTCACTGCAGTATGTTCTCATAAGTTACCTAATTTGATCCCCATAAATGTCCCTCCTCCAATAAGGAGGGAACAGGCATGAGACTTTGTAGTCTCAGGCCAGTGAGGAGAACCTTCTAGCAAACACTAGAATCAGAACACGAAGGGAGGTGGTCTTGAGCTGCCGATACTAATCCCTATGCTGTGACCCAGTACCAAGGCCACATGAAAGTCCTGTTCACTGGCGTCTACAAAGCCCTCTGTGTCTCCTTCTCCATGTTGTAGACAGCTGAGGCCAAGGATGCCTCTGTCATCAAGAGACTGCTGGGCCAGGCCTGCCCTCTCCAGACTTTGGAAGATGGGCCCTTCCTGGGCTCTGGGATTAATAGCCATATTCATAAAACACTCTTGAAAGTGGCAGGGCTTTGGGTTCTGAGAGCCCAGGTGACTTGCCAAGCCCCACTGTGTGGACAGTGGAAGCCCTTTTCAAGGCTGTTGTGGACAACAGAGACTTGATTTTGCCTGGGAGAGCCTCTGACAGTCAGCCTTTGTGGTCCTGGCTCCAGCTGCCCTCTGCTTAGTTTGCCAACAGCCAAGGAACTTCCAAAGTAAGGCCTGCTTCTGTGTCCCTCCTCTCCTTCCAGCTGAATCTCATCGTGTTTCCCAGGTCGTCACAACCCCATGGACGGGAGTGATCTTTCTGCCTCAGCCTCCTGAGTAGACACTTGTACTTTATTTCTTCTGGGGACATAAAAATGTCATCAGGGCTTGCTTTATTGAATACACAATTTTGGCTCATGGTCCAACAGTGGCAGAAAAAAATGCCTTAGGAGGTTGGGGCATGTCCCAAGACTTGAGTTTCCTCATCTGTATAGATGGGCAGAGCTGGATGGACCTAATCCAGAGAGCTTTTGCTCCCAAGAAGCAGTGAGGTATGGAGTAAAGTCTAGGGCTAGGCTTCATCCTTGAAGCTGCCTGCTGAGTGCTATGTGGCCTTGGTTTTACTCCCTTCTCCTCTCTGGGCTTCTGAGCTTCATTTCAGAAGATAGCAAAGATAACCTTGCCTTACTGAGGTGACTGATGAGAAACCATGTTGCAAAGTTCAAGAATGTACAGCACTTCATCCCTGACACTGATTCCCAGACCTGTGGGGGTGATGGAGACCTGGCCCTATGATGGGAAACTGGATGGGAGGAGGCCTTAGTGAGGACAGGAACTCCCATTTCTCCTCAAGCATTACTGAACCACAGGCTGGACAGGACTTTCAGAAGGGTCTCCTGGGCTCACTTCCAGGATTCCCAAGAATGTTCAACTCTCAACCCCAGTCTGGTGTTCCTGGGGACTCCTTCTGATGGGAACAGCCCTGCCACGCTAGCCCTGCAGTCTGTCAGCAGCTCACGCCCCATTCCTCAAGGGACAGTGCAGCCCAGATTAGAAATTGAGCTCATTGCTGCTTGAAGAGGCCCACTGGAGACCAAGGGTCTGATCTGAGGCCTCCCTATCCCCTCCCACGGCACTGACCCTCTGTGCCCTATCCCTTTTGCCTGTTCCCTGCTCAGTGCACACTGACACCCCCTCTTGGAGCTTGCTAAGTATCGTCATAGCAACCTTCCAGCCAAATTATTGAAGCACTTTTTATGCTCCCAATTGTTTCCAACAAGTGCTAATTCTGAGGGAAGAGAAGCAGTTGGTGGGATGCTGAAGTCATAGGCTTTGTTCCAAGGGTCTACTGAGGTTGGAGGGAGCACCAGAGGGAAAAGAAGGTGTGACCAGAGGAGGCACTGCCTTCTAAAACAGCCTATCTGCTTCTTGTATGCTCCCTTTTTACCCCCTTATGTCTCATCACATTACACACAAACACATGCATGCTCACAAGCGCACACACACACTGGCTGGGTTAGAAAAACCCCAAAGTACAGACTGACCCAGACAGCCCATCTGAAATTCCACCTCTTGCTGAGTACCTAGGTCCCTGAGACCCATTCTGGGAAGACCTCAGGATAAGGGGAGGGGGGTAACAGCAGCTTACCAAAGCTGCAGCTCACAATAGGTCTATGCCAGAGTATTTCAGGAGCCACTAGGAGGGTCCTGACACTCTTACCCGAACTTGGTGTAATCAGAGGACAGACCCAGGAGCTGTCACCCTGACCTTTTTCCAGCTGTGTTGTTCTCTGTCACCCTGAGGCAGCATGCCAGGGCCTCCTCAGAATCAGAGTGATGGGCATAGATGGAAAACTGATGACAGGTTTTCAAAAGCCTGGATCTGCCCAGAAACCAAAGTGGAGGATATGGTGGCAGAAGCCTCCCCCTGTGTGCTGTCATCTTCTTACTCTATCTGCTCTCTATGTACAGGGCCTTCTCCTTCAGCCACAGCCTGGCCTGTTGGCCACTCTGGCCTGAGGGAAAACAACTACCTCTTGCAAATGGCTCTCCTTATCCTTGTACACTCCCCCAAAGATTCCAGACCTAGAGGGTCCAGGAGTGGCTGCCTCACCTCATAGATGGGACACAGCAGCTCAGAGGCAAATGCTGAGAAATATGACAGGTTCAAGGCCACAGCCCAAACATCTGACTTCTGTCTGGTGGTATCTGCCAGCAGAGAACAGAAGGATAGGATGAGCTGGTGCAAACTGAGCATGCTCCTGAGTAAGGCAGGCCTACCTGGTTTTGAGTTCCTACTTCAAGACTTGGGTGGCCCCAGGAAAATCCTAAGCTCCCCTGGTCCCATTTGTTAAAGTAGGACCCCTCAGAGGCATCCAAAGTGACTTAGGTGAGGTAATATACTGAACATAGCTGGCCCAGAGTCTGCCCATGGTAAATGCTCAATTGAGCACATTGCTGTGACCCTTTGTATGTCCAGCCCTGACAAGATGGCTATCCTGCATCTTCTTTGATGACTACCTCCTCCCCACCCCAGAGTATCCAGGCAAGGCCATGTGTAAAATTAGACAATATCCCCTACCAAAGCTCCAGCCTTCACAAACTCATCCCAGTGGGCAGCAGAAGTCCAGTGCCTGAACAGCTCCAGTATGCAGCCTCCACCCCAGCTTTGCCCTCCCCACCATGTTCACAGGACAGAAGGCTTTGCTGGTACAGTGGCACATGCCTGTAATCCTGGCACTTAGGAAACAAAGGCTGGAGGATCAGGAGTTCAAGGTCATCCTTGGTGTGGTAGGCTCTGAACCAGTCTACTCAGAATGAGATCCTATATCTAAAATGGATATCTAAAAAAACTAAAAATGGTCTGTGAGAGAGCTCAGCCAGTGAAGAGCTGGCCACACAAGATGAGAACCTGAGCTTGATCCCTAGCATCTATGTAAATAAAAAGACTGGACACGGAGGTAGGGTAATCGGAGAAAGAAAGATCCTTGGGACTCTCTGAGTAAGATGGAAAGCTCCTGAAAGGCACACACACTTTTTGAAAAATTAAAAAAAAACCTGAATAAACAGAAGGTATTCGCCATTTTATCTATGAAGAATGGAAAGCTGAGGATATATTAAATAATAGGCTAATGTCCCCAGACCCTCATAAGCCCTTCTTTGGGTATGGGCAGTAGTACCCAATATATAGTCTAATACCAGGATTCCACCTAGAAACCTGATTTCAACTCACCTTGGCTTATGGCTTCTAAGACGTGAGTCGGGCAGGGAGGTACAGGCCTGAGCTCCAGATACCCTATGGTGTGTGGGTTTCCCAGACCCCTGACTTATTTTCTACTAAGCTGGTGGGCTGGGAAGACTAAAGGATGAGATCATAAGGGCAAAGGGGCTTTGCCTTCATGTTAACCTGTGCTGGACTCTCTGAGGAGCTGTCCACACATAGCCTGTTGGCCCCCACACTCTACTCAGGCTTTCCAGGTGAGAAACCAAGAATCAGAGTGACCAGCTCCAAGTCACAGAACAAGTCTGTGGCATAGCAGGACCTAGAAGAAAGCTGAGTGACCTGCAAACCTGACAGGAACCCTTTGCTGTGTGGGGCGGAGCTACAGAAAGGCTGTCTATAGTGGGGCTAGTTCTTATGACATCCTGAGGTGGAAGTAGTTGTGGGTGAGTTGGTGTAGTTTAAGACAGGTGAGCAGGTGGCGTGAGAGCTCAGATGGCTGCCCACTTTGTTGCTGCTGTTTGGTTAAGAGGCGCTGGAGGCCAGGAACACAAGCATGCTCAGGGCAAAAACTGCCACTGAGCCACACTACAGCCTTCATTTTTTGAGAGAAAATTCCATCTCTCCACTCTCTTTGTTATGCCTAGAGGCTCATTTGAGCAGTCCCCAGGCAAGAAGGATGAGCTGGTGGCTAATTCAGGTTGCTTACAATGAAGCACAAAAGCCCCTCCCTATTTTCACTGCCCTCCGTCAGGCTCAGGAAATCCCCATCTGAGAGTGGAGAGGAACAGTCCAGGGCAGCTGTCCCCGACTGGGAACTTGGAGCCAGGAGAGCTTCCTGTTAGAAAGGAAGGCTTGGCAGAGACAGTGTGGCCTGCTGGGAGCCACAGGAAATGGTGAGCATGGTGTTGTCCATTGCGAAAATACCTATGTGCCCTTTTGTATGCCTGCTCTGTCCTGGGTGCTGGAGAAAGGCAGTGGCTGGCGATCAGAGCCCACCAAGAAAGAGAAGCAATGTAGGAAGAGTTTCAAGATGGAGATGGGTCCGTTGCAAAGTAAAAGGGAGTAGAGAGACTAGGGGGCTGCTCTGAGGAAGGTGAGCAGGGAAGGCTTGCATCACACTGTGAAGGTGGTTCTGCAGCTGAGCAGACCACTAAGGGGCTTGTGTAAGGCAGCACAGTGGGTTCTGTAGAGGCAGGCTAGGATGGGCCTCTGGACTCTCCGCTTGTGAGAACCCTTCTCTTAGATTCTGACATTTTCGTTCTCGTTGGGCTATAGCTCATCAGTAGCCTAGACTAGTTACTCAGGAGCTTTCCATCTTGTTTTGTTTATTTTTTAGACAGGATTTCTTATTGGCCTGACACTCCATTAGGGCTGACTGGCCAGTGAGTCCCACGCATCTGCCTGTCTCTACCTTCCTAGTCCTGAGATTACAAGCATATGCTACCACACCCAGCTTTTTTTTTTTTTTTTTTACATGAGTTCTGTAGATCTAATTCAAAGCATCATGCTTGCTTAGCAAGCATCTTACTGACTGACTTATCACCCCAGCCCTTCATATAGTAGGCCTGTCCTGGCCCTCTATATGAAAAATGGCTCTTTTCCCCAGGCTGCCAGTGTTGATGGCTTTGTTGAATCCCAAAATCTTCACCCCAACTTCACAGGCCTCCCCCTAAGCTCCATCCCTGCTTGACATCTCCACTTAGACATTTCATGACTCTCTTAGGACAATGCCATTAAAGACTCCAAATTAAAATATGCAGCTGTGAGAACAGTTCAAACTGGTAGCCAGCTCAGCCCCATGTGGCCTTTGAGGGACCCAGATTAATGGTGGTACTGGTTGTCTTTAAACATGGTCTCTTCATTGCTGTTCCGGCCAGAAGGTGTTTCCTCTTAGGCAGATGAGGTAGAAGGGACATACGGATGCTGCCCACATTCTACAAATGGCAGTTCACCTGAGTGACTCCCTGCTGTGGGGGACATTCAGCCTACCCTCTGAAACCACTGGAGGAAGCTCTGTGTGGATGACCCATTGCCCTCTGGATCCCTGACCATCAGCCAAACTGGCAGTTGATTGCCCGTTCACTCTCCATGCAGAACAATTTATCTTGGGCTCCCACAGACCAGCCTTGCAACTTTGTTGGTGATACCAACTCCTTCAGAACCTTAGATGGCTTCAGGATTGTCTGACTCTAGAAAGTTCTATGTGACCATTAGCTACACCAGCCCTTCTCTTCTGATACTGACTTTCTGGCTCAATCCATCACTTTTCACCATTTTACAACTAAAGTCACTCCCTGGACATCTGAAATGACAGACTTGGATGGCACCTTTAATATAATACTTGGCCCCAGAGGCTATTTTGAAGCCTTCATCTTTGGCATAACAAACAGGCTGTAAGTGGCTCTGGGCCATGGCCTGATCACCACACCTTTGGATATCTAAGTGGCTTTTCCAATCCCAAGGACATCAATTTTCTGGACTCTGTTTCTGCCTGTCTCTTCTCACAAGTCGGCCAATCTCTTTCATGTAATATCTTGCTAAAAGCAGCACCAAGCATTCTATATATGCAAATGGCTTTTGTGTGTGTGTGCTCTTCCCAACCATCTTTCTACAATTCAGTTGGCATAGTAGGCATTCGGTCTGACTTCAAGATTACCGCGTGATGTCTGTAAGCATTTCACTCTGTCATAACAAAGGCCCCCAGCTTTCCACGCCCCAGTAGCTGTTTAAGTCAGTACTGTGACTTCAGGAGATTCATTTGGGATAGCTCATACCCGTGTTGATATGTGAGTATTGTTAAACTGCTGTTGAAGGCAATGAAGAGCACGGTGCCCTGAAGTTTCAAGATTATACAAACCAATTTTTGTTCTTTCACCTGAGCTATCTTATCTGATATAATATAATTTCAAGTCTTTCCCAGACAAAAAATGAGTTTTGATGGACAGCTGGCAGACTCATGGAACTCCCCTTCACTTGATGGTCAACAGTACCCTCAAACACTTGCTGGAGCTAAATGTTTAGAAGTTAGCCTTGATGCCTATGGCCTGGCCCACACCCCACCAAATCACAAATCAAAACATTTTTCTGCCTTTGTATGGCCTCAGCTCTAATGCAAGGCTTTAGTGGCCTGAGTCTGAGGTCATGTGACAATCATCTAAGTGACTTCCCTGCTTCCCACACTTCTTGCATCACGATACCCAGAGTGAGTTTTGAAAGACACCAATCAGAGGAAATCCCTTCAATGCCTTACTGACGCCCTTATGATGACATTCTGTTTCTATGGCATGTCCTCAAGACCTTAAGAAACTTTCCACTTCTCCCCCTCCTTTCCTGATCAGTCACACAGGCCTCCCTGTGTGCCTTGTGCCAAGGGTCCTGATGACCACTTTTTTCCCACCTTGGCACCCCCACCAGTGTGGTGGGTAAAAGTGAGGGCTTGGGAGCCATGGCGCCTGGATCTCAGCTCTGCTGCTGACCAGCTGTGGGGAAAGTTGCTTAGCACTCCTGTGTCCTCATGTTAGCACAGCTGAGATAGTGGCTCTGGTTCCCCAAGGTTGCTGAGAAGATATCATGAAGTAATTTGCATGAGTTGATTCATAACTCGCTTTGCCCCAGTGAATTCAGAGTGGTTAGCAGTACTGTCATTGTCCATCAGGTCCTGGCTAAGTGTCACACACTTGGTAACACCCACCTCTCCCTCTGCATTCCCATCAAGCCACCTGCTCCACCTTCAACTAAAATGCAACTTTTATGATGGAAGCTATGGCCACCCTCTTTTTCTCTCTCCCTCTCTTGACAGACTCAGGCTGGCTTTGTACTCCTGATCCTCTGTCCTCCATCTCCCAAGGGCTGAGATTACAGGTGTTTATCACCACCCTGTACTCAAGGACTCCTTCGCCATTGCTCCCATGTAGTTTCTTGAGCTCCCACACAAATTCTTAATAGGCCTTTGGTGAGTCGGTATATATGAAGCCAAACCTCACTGCTACCTTCCATTGCCAGGGGCCATGAGCATCCTGGTCAAGGCAGGGCTCAGAGTTACCTCCTGGGGCACGATCAAAGAATGCTCTGTGACCCTTCTTTCCAAAGTCTTGGGTCACTCACTGGTGGGATTTGTCGTGGGAATGCTACCCTTAGTGTTAGGCTCTGGAGTCCACCCCACCCGTTTCCTACAGTTTCTAGTGGACTAGTTAATTATCCCTTCTGAGCCTCCCTTTTCTTGTGTGAAATTGAAGGAATACTAATTATCCCACCCGGCTGTTAGTAGGATGAACAAGATAATGTATGAGCGGGGAGCTCTCTGGCTGGCTCTGATAGAGTGCTCCAGATGGGAGCTATTATTGTTGTTAGTGCCCTATCCAAGTGCCACTCTGCGGTTCATGAATGGGGGTGTCTGGGGGACTTAGGGTGGAGAGAGTAAGGAGCTATGCATGAAGGGAAGGGAAGAACTGGAATGGAAAAATGGGGTGTGTTTGTATTCGTGCCTGAGCGTGTGTGTGTGTGTGTGTGTGTGTGTGTGTGTGTGTGTGTGTGTGTGTGTGTGTGTGTGTGCGCGCGCGTGTGTAACCATAAAGCGACTTGGGAGGGGGTGGCAGGGCTTCAGAAGCCCGCCCATTTCTCGGAGAGTTGCGCCCTGGCTGCTAAGACCTTCACGGACCAGGCAAAGCGTGCGCCCCCCCCCCCCCCCCGCACCATGCACACCATGACTAGAGCTGGGGGCGGGGGAAGAGACCTGAAACCCACGCGGCCACTCGGGTCCATGTAGACTTGGGGCTGAGGGTGTCTCAGGACCGACAGTGGTGGCCCGGTTCTGTGGGTCAGGGTAGCCGGGGTTCTGAGCAGCGGATGCTCTCGCTGGATGGACCGCAGCAGGCGGGGTGCGCCTTCAGGAGCGTGGCTGGTGGGGCCCGGCGGGCGGGGCCGGGGAAGGGGCCGTTACTTTCCCAGAGTGGCGGGGAGGGCTACGTCAGGCGGAAGGGCGCGGGGCGCGCACGCTTTAAATGGCATTCGCTGTCATCCGAGCTTGCAGTCGTGTGGGCAGAGGCGGGCTATATAAGCAGCGAGGCGGGCCGCCGCGGGGCACACGGCGACAGCGACAGCAGCGGCAGGGAGCCTCTGGAGCGCGGCAGAACAGCGCAGCCCCGCGTCCCCCGACGGGCCCACCCGCCCGCGATCCCCCACCAGCAGCGCCGGCTCGGGCCAGTGAGGCCCGCCGCCACCCCTCAGCAGATTTGGATCCCCCGTCCGGAGAGCCTCAGGCTGCCGCCTCCCGGGGGACCCCGGAGCCGCGGCCGCCCCCGGAGAGCCCGGGCGCCCCGCCGCCTCCCGGCTCCGCAGCCGCCGACGGCGCCATGGCGGCCGCCAAACCGGGCGAGCTCATGGGCATCTGCTCTAGCTACCAGGCGGTGATGCCGCACTTCGTGTGCCTAGCCGACGAATTCCCGCAGCCCGTGCGGCCGGCCAATCTGCCCAAGGGCAAGGGCCGGTTGCGGCGGCCGCGCCAGTCCCGCTTCAAGACGCAGCCGGTGACCTTCGACGAGATCCAAGAGGTGGAGGAGGAGGGGGTGTCCCCGATGGAGGAGGAAAAGGCCAAGAAGTCGTTCCT
The DNA here is from genome assembly GCA_033318265.1 of Phyllotis vaccarum. Lineage (NCBI taxonomy): Eukaryota > Metazoa > Chordata > Mammalia > Rodentia > Cricetidae > Phyllotis > Phyllotis vaccarum. The sequence goes on along the minus strand of JARWLC010000001.1, from coordinate 123,787,228 downwards.
GCAGAGCTTGGAGTGCCTGCGCCGCAGCACGCAGAGCCTGTCGCTGCAGAGGGAGCCGCTCGGCAGCTGCAAACTGAGAAACAGCTTGGACTCTAGCGACTCCGACTCGGCCCTGTGAGGCAGCCGCCGACTTGGGGACTCGCTTTGCCGCCACGCGCCGGGAAGCAGCGGGCGCACCCGGAGGGGACCCGCGCACCCAGGGCGCCCCGAGCACCGGGGATCGGCACCCCTAGCTCGCTCTGACTCTTGCGAGGCCGCGGATACTCCGGGGCCCTGAAGCCAGTTCGGGGACGCCAGGGAGGGGAGCCGCTTTCTTTACCCTTGTAAATGTTTATTTTTTAACTCTTTCTCAGTACGAACTCTGCTGTGAGTGTGCGCGGGAGGCGTCCCGCGCTGAGTCGGCTCACCGCGGCCGGGGGTCGCCGCTGCAAGGCCTTTGGTTTGCAACTCCGATTTTGCACACCGCTCCACTGTGCCCCACCCCCAGCGCACACCCGTTCACACTCACGCCGACACTCGCTGAACACTTTTATAATTGTTGGGCTGGCCAGGGGACTTGGGGCGCAGCGCGCCTGCTGCTGCGGCCGGAGGATTGATATTTATTTTTGCATTGCAATAGCTGACGGCGTTTTATTTAATGGTCTTTTTACCTGGATGTTGTCTGTGAGGCGTCCGAGTGGACCCAAATAAAGCCAATATATTTACACAGTGCACTTCTCTGGACTTTGGACTTTTTGAGCCTTAAGGGTCCGATTTGGAAGGCACAGGAGGTGGAAAGGTGGATGAGGAAGGGGTAGGGAGAGCCAAGTGGGGCTAATCCAGAAAACGTCCGTCTCCAGATTGAGGTGGCACCTCCGGTGCGTATGCCTAGCCAAGTGAGTCTCCACCGGGCCCAGGGTACTCCTGCCACCCTGGTCTGCTCTTCACGTGGCCTGAGAGGCAAGGGTGGTGTGTTGATGAGGAAGAACACCATCTTCTGTGCAGTTGACCTCCCAGGGAGGTTCAGGTCACCTAGAACGCAAGACACCACTCTTTGCCCTTCCCTGGCGATAGCTTCTTTGGAGGGAGTGCTGGGAGACCAGAGGAGACCGAATCCGAACCAACAATGGGAAAGTCGGGGCTGGGATGTTTGAACCGAGGGAGGGTGAGTGTGTGGGTGCACATTTGCTGTCCAGGCAGGTGAACGACTTCCCCCCACCCCGCGCTTCTCAGCCCCCTCACTCCGCACTGACTCAGCTCAGTGGCCAGTGCACCTGCGCTTAGGGTAAATCAGTCTCTTTCTCCTTCCCCTCTCCTAGGCTCTTTCAGGTTGCGGGCAGGGGGTGGATCAGGGCCAGCAGGGCGACAAGGTCCCACTGCATCCGCACCCTTTCTCAGCATGGTTCTTTGTTTACAGAGCAGGAAACCAGCCCAGCAGCCAGGAAGAAACCACAGGGAGAGCCGAGCACTGCAGGCTTTCTCTCACTCTGGGTCTAATTCCCTTCCCAGAGCTCTTCAGATGCCGCCCCACATTTTATATCTGGGCTAGGGATGTAGCAAGGTTGCTTGGCGGCAGGTGGCGACCGGAGTAACACAACATTTGGCTGAGGTTCTCATACCCAGTCCCGGACCAACCCTACAGAATTAGATCATCTGGGCCAGACGGCTAAACCCCAGAACAAATACAAACTCTGTTCAGAGATAGCCACTCTGGCGCGCCCTAGTGGTAGGGTGTGTGTGTGTGTGTGTGTGTGTGTGTGTGTGTGTGTGTGTGTGTGTGTGTGTGTGTGTGTGTGTGTGTGTGTGTGTGTGTGTGTGTGTGTGTGTGTGTGTGTGTGTGTGTGTCTGTGTGTCTGTGTGTCTGTGTGTCTGTCTGTCTGTCTGCCTGTCTGTCTGTCTTGTTCGTCTGTGTCTGTCTTCCTGCATATGACCCATTTAGGATCTGAAATGCTTCCTTTTCCTCACACTGTCTCTTGAAGTCCTAAGACAGAAAGCAGAGGAAATAAACACAAAATATATATGCAAGGTATGAAAGGATGCCTCGCTACTGGCTCAGAGATGGGAGGACAGACACGGGCTGCTAGTGGTTGGGGTCTTTAGCCCCATCCTAACTCCTCAGAACACTATGACACTCAAAATGGCTCCACTGTGGCAGGGAACCTAACCAGTTGCCTTTAGCTGCCAGGACCTCACTTTTGTGAGGCAACTATGGTTGCTACCAATCACTGCAGCTGTCAGGCTGGCCTAGCCTGAGCTACAGGGTTGGGGGTAGGAGGCTACAGCTCCACTAAGAACTTTCCTGCCCCTTATTCTTGTCTCAGCTCGTCAACTGTGGAACTTTTTCCTCCCTGAGAGCTGGATGCTGCAGGTTTCTTCTGGATGATCCCTCTGCCTCACTGAAGGCCCTCCTGGAGAGTCTCCATGGATGATCCCCATGCACATGGAGGATTATTGTAGGAACCATATCCTTTCCTCTGACTCTCTGATCAGCTACTAGTGGGAACCAGTGCCAGGTAGCCACTTTCTGAAATATTTGCTGGGTTAAGATACATCAAGAGATGGCAGGAAGGACAGCTCAGTGGTTAAAAGAACCCGCTTCAGTTCCTAGAACCCAGATGACAGTTTGCAACCCCAGGTCCAGAGGTATTGACACAGACACACATGAAGGCAGCACCAATGCACACGAAGATAAAAAGCAAAGGGGGCAGCAGGGGAGGCATGAGCTCATCATATGTCCTTCCGAGGGATGGTCCTAAGTTTGGTAGCAGTGGGAGGGCATTTGGGGGTGAGAGGGAGGAGGAAGACAAAGGGAGGGTCTTATTTACCCCAGTTGATCTCCAGATCTCAATGCGTCTGAAGACAGTCTAGAACTTCTGTTCTACCTCCCTCCACTAGCTAGCATTGTAGGCATGTTTTACCACTTCCAATTTGTTTTTAGATTATTCTACATTTCTTGTTTGGGAATTATTTATTTGCTATAGTACAAAGCACATCCCTCTTACTCCCAATGCCCAGGGTGAACAGGTGGGCATTTTGGAAGCTGACATCTCCAAATGTTTTTATTATATTTGAAAATATCTCCCCACAGGTTTGGGTGCAGTCATGCCTGGGGAAGCATAGGGGTGTCTGGCACAGTAGAAGGAGGCAATCTTGGGGGCAGAGCTTCTCCAAAGTGCCTGAGAAGAGCTCAAGGTCATCCTCCTCAGCTATATAACAAGTTTGAGGCTAACCTTGGCTACATGAGACCTTGCTGTTACACACACACGCACACACACAAATATAATTAGTAAGCATGACCTGGTATTATATGTTTTTAATTCCAACCTGTGCTGTTTCTAGAATACAGAGCTCTAGTTTTCTGCCCTAAGCCTCTATGGTAGCCATGAGGATGAAAACTTTCAGAGTTCTTCCTACGGGGTATGCACTGACCAGAGGATGTTCTGCCTTTGAATCCCACCACCTCCTGTGATGATACTGACACTAGTGTGTACATGGCTAGTGATCTGAGGAGGTATGAAGAGTTTGTAGCTGGGAGTGTTAATTTCCTAATGGCTCTGCTGTAGCCTTCATAGCTGCAGTGTCTCTGTGGGAAGCGTCTCCATCTTGTTGTCTCTCAGGATCTGTCATATGTCACAGCCTTCAGCTATTCCAGTCTTTTATAGGTCCCTCCCTGTTTCATTCCACAAGCACATTTAGGGACTTAAGAAGTTTAACGGGGTGCGTGCATGCGTGTGTGTGTGTGTGTGTGTGTGTGTGTGTGTCTGTGTGTGTGTGTCTGTGGGTATGTGAATGTGTGTGTCTGTGTATGTGTGTGTATCTGTGTATATGTGTGTGTGTGCATGTGTGTGTGTGCATGTCTGTGTGTCTGTGTGTGTGCACATGTAGGTATGTGTACTAAGGAGCACATGTGTAAGTCGGAGGAAAACATACAGAAGTAAGTTTTCTCCTTCCACTATGTGGTTCCTGAGGATTAAACTCAGGTTTTTTGGCTTGGTGGGAAGTGTCTTTATGGCTGAGCTACCACATCATCCTTCTCTTGACCTAATCTATACCCGCCTCTTGGATAGCCTGGGCTAGCAGACCCTTTCATTCACATAATCTATTGTGTTCCTAGTACTTCTAAGTCTTTCCCTTGGCTCACTTGGCTTAGGAGGGTGGTGGACACAAGGCAATGCTCATGACATGAAAATATATTATGATAATCCATTGGGCTTCTGGGTAAGAATGAGAGGGTGTGGCCTGCATAAATGAAGGAGATTGGGATGGGGAGAGCCTCCATACATTGGGTCTCTGATCTGTCTATACCCCAAACTACAGGGATTCACAATGATCTCTTGCCCATTCACCCCCTCCCCATGCCACATAGCCAGTCCTCCTGACCCACTTTCTTGTGTGGCCCTAAGACTGTGAGTGAACCCCCTCTCACACTGCAATCCCATTCTTTTCCTTTTCCACAAATGGAGACACATAATAGCAGCAACCCCATGACAATGAAGCCAACAAGGACAGTGGCTTGGAGATGACAGAGAAACAAATGGAAAGATCCCCAGGTCTCCTAATGACAAGTGGAACTAAGCAACTCTCATTACGTCTGGAGTGATCACCATGGAGTTTTACATATGACAACACATGCCACTGTCTTCTTTGAGCTATTGTGTCATCATACCTGTGATATCAGCCTTTCCTGAATGAAAATGTGTGCTGGCAGCAGGTGCTACCAGCCTGGTCATTTTTTGCTGAATTCACTTGCCGGCTGGGAAGTTTGTGACCTGCTGGCAAAGCAATTGAGAAAGTCACTTCTGTGCTATTTGGAAGGCTGATCATGTGCTAACTAATCTCATGGCTCTAGAAAGTGGTGAAATACTCAACAGGTAGTGTGCATTCTTCCTGCCCTTTCTTTCATTACAAGAAAGACAGGCAGTGTGTCTTAGTTAGGGTTTCTATTGCTCCAAAGACACCATGACCACAGCAACTTTTATAAAGGAAAACATTTAATTGGGGCTGGCTTATAGTTCAGAGGCTCAGTCCATTATCGTCATGGTGGGGAGCATGGTAATGTGCAAAAAGACATGACATTGGCTACATCTTGATCAGAAGGTAACAGGAAGTAGACTGTCACACTGATGGCAGCTTAAGCAAAAGAGACCTCAAAGCTCGCACCCAAAGTGATACACTTCCTTCAAAAGGCCATACTTCTCAATAGTGCCACTCCCTATGAACATATGGGGGATAAATACATTCAAAAGACACAGTGTCTGGAAACATGGGTGCTTTTTAGCCTATACACTATGAATTCGGACTCAGTTACTTAGCGTCTTTCTCAAAGGCCACCCAAGACGTCCAACAAGGTTTAGATTAAGGCTGTTACCTTCAAATATACTGGCTTGGCACCACCCTAAGGCATCCAAAATTACAAGAAGCCTGGGTGAGGGCAGGAAGCCAAGTAAAATAGTACACTTCAGAACTCTACCAAAGGTTAGGTGTGGTTGCTTAAAAATCTTGCAAACATCTAAGGAATGCTCTTTTAAGATTTAAAGTTTTAAATTTTGTTGTGCACATGTGTGTGCATGCACATGCATACACAGGGGGTGCACATGCATATGCAGCTATATGCATGGAAATCAGAGGACAACTTTTGGGAATAAGTTCTTTGCTTACTCCTGTTTCTGACATGCTGCACACTCTCAGCTCTCTGACCCATGAATTTCTGGACAATATCCATATTCTGCCACCTCCCATCTCCCCTTAGGAGTGCTGAAATTACAGATGTTCTCTACTGTCTCCCCCCCCCCCCAGTATGAGCCTCAAGGATTGGACTGGTGTTGTCAAGCTTTCAGTGTGGGAAGTGCTTTCCTACTCAGACATTTCACTGGACCCAGTCAGTTTTTACTGGTTCAATTTTTTTGACCAAGAAGGAATAAAGGAATAAGAAGTGGTAATTATGGTTGTCTACTTAACACCAACTCAAAAAGACACCAGGTCCTCTAACATTTTCTTTGCTGATGCTGTGGCCCCAGAAGATGACAGAGAAAGGAGAGAGTCCCAGAATGGAGTTGGCCAAATAGGCAACTGTTTCTTTCTCAGAGCAGAAAGCAGGCCAGGTTGGTCTGTGGTTGTGCCAATGATTCCTCCATTTTCTCATTATTCCCTTTTCCAAGTGGGACTTTCGCCAGGGTTTTCTTATTCCAGTCCACTGCTATAACTGGGGGTGGGGTAAGGTAGGGTGTGGAATCACATATGACTTCTCTGTTCCTGTCCAGGCTTCCCCTTCTTCTCTTCCTTCTTGTTTTAGTTACTATTCTATTCTGTGAAGAGACAGAAGACCAAGGTAACTTATAAAAGAAAGCATTTAATCTGGGAGTTCATGGCTGCAGAGCTAGAGTCAATGGCCATCACGGCAGGGAGCGTGAAAACAGGCAGGCAGGCATGGTGCTGGAGCAGGAGCTGAGAGCTCACACTGATCCACAGGAGAGAGATAAAGAGAGAGGGGAAAAGGGAGAGAGGGGGAGGGGGGGGGGGGACTGGGAATGGTGTGTGCTTTTTGAACCTTCAAAGCCCAACCCAGTGACACACCTTCAACAAGGTCATACACAAGGTCATACACACCCCCAATCCTTCCCAAACAGTCCCATCAACTGGTGACCAAATATTAAAACGTATGAGCCAACGGGGCTATTCTTCCTCAAACTTCCATTCTTCTCTTTCTTCTCCTTTCTCCTCTTCTCCTTCCCTATTTAACTTCCCTCAATCTTCCTTCTTAATTAAAAAGCAAGAGAAAAAGATGGAGTCTCATTCTGTGTTCCAGGCTGGCCTGGAATACATGCTTCTCCTGCCTTATGTCCTGAGTGCTAGGATCACTGGCACCACCAAGCCTGGCTACAGGTAGCCTGGCTTCACCAGACCACAACCTGGAAGGAATGTAGGTCCTTGACCTACTGAGTGAGATAAGCCGCCTGCCATTCTGGGCTCTTTTAGGATAAAGATGAAGGTCTTTCACTGTGGCAGAGGCCTCTTCCTCTGCAGGATTGCCCCAGAGGCACACTAACTTTGCTTTTCTCTCCATGTGACCCAGCAAGAGAGAGGTGGATATTAGCGTGCTGCTGACCTCCATATATTGCTGAAGTGAATGCTGAGTGGAATAACTTGGCTATCTACTGCACAACTATTAATTATAGCTATATTTTTATTTAATTTGGGTGGCATTCTGAAATATTATGTAGCTCTCTGTCATTGCACTCAATGCTCTTTAGCCTGAATTGCATTTGTTTGCTAATAAAATCCTGGAATCCTAGTTATTCTTATCTGTCTGGTATGACTTTGCTCATCCCCTTAATTTACAGCCTCTTAAGTTATTGGGGTACCTCTTGAGCCAGTGTGCCTTATCCAAATGGGTCTTATAATAAATCCCAGAACCAGATGTTGGGGAAAAGCTGAAAGATCAGAGAGACAGAGGAACAAGCCACACCCACTTCTCACCCAGCCAACTCCTCAGGGGTATGTATCCTGTCTCTGTGAATCCTCAGATTTGATAGGGGAATTGAAGGGAGCACAGGGTAGGTCGAAATGAAAGGGAAGCACAGTGGTGAGTGCCTCTCTTGCCCCACTTTATATTCCTTTCCCTACCTAGCCATATCACTTCCTGTTTCAACCTTTCTAGTTTGCTTGGTTCTGTTTGGCCTTGAACTCACAGAGATCCAGATGGATCTCTGCCTCTGCCTTTGAGTGCTAGGATTGAAGGAGTGTGCCACCACTGCCTGACCTCCGGCTGGTTCTGTCCTCTGATCTTCAGGCAAACTTTACTTGATACACAATACATCACAAGTGTGGCTTACCTTTATTTGAGACTCTGACACAAAGCTAAAACAAAAACAAATTGAGATTTAAATTGAAAATATATTTTAAAAAACCGACCCAATTGTATACTTACAACATAAAACAAAAACAAATTGAGATTTAAATTGAAAATATATTTTAAAAAACCGACCCAATTGTATACTTACAACATTGAATTAACAATTAAAACTCCAAGCAAAGAGAAGTCAAGGGCCAGACTGCGTCAGTGGGAAATTTTACCAAACTTGAAAAGCAGGTAGTATCACTATTTTTCTCAAAATCGACCAAAATTTAGAATGCCATGAAACATATCTCAACTCATGTCAGCAGGCCAGGAGGACCCGACAGCAAAGCCAAACTACCATGAGAAAATTTCAGAGCAACATCTACAAGCAAAAACCCTCAACAAATACATGCCAACCCGACCCAATGGCATACTACATGGATTACATGGTACAGTCAGAATGAAAAGGTGATTTAATATAAAACAAGGCAACCAGTGTGTTACACATCAGCAATAGAGCAAAGTGGTGGGGGAAGAAATCACCTAGACAGACCTCTCAATTCATCCAGAAAGATCACTTGCCTGAATCCATCACCTGGTCTCAGTAAAACAAAACAAAGTCATGGGCAAAGTAAGAAAGATAACTTCCTCTAGGATCTTGATCAAAACCCCACATCTACTATTAAAGTATAGAGCCACAAAAGCCTCCAGGAGGAGCAACCCACTAGGCATTCAGCTAGAACCACTAAGCATAAAAACAAACTAAAGTCATCCACCTTGGAAAGGCAGCAGTAAAGCCATCTCTCGAAGATGAAGGGCTTCCCTGGGTAGAAAACATTAAAGAGACAACAAAGCAAGGAGCCAATGAGTCAACCAGGAAACCTGCCAGATGGATGAAGCACATCTCCAAATCATGTGTATTTCTTCACACTAGCAAAGAACAATCTGAAAAAAAAAGAATCAAGAGTCTAACTTATGATAGCACCAGGAAGCGTGAAGTAGGCTCTTCTATCTGTCTGCTCTCTGTGTACACATGCTGTGTGATTGCCGCTTTCTGGTGCCCCATCCCAGCCCATGATGGACTCCATCCCTCCGGAACTGTAAGCCCAAATAAACCTTTTTTTCTCCAGGTTGCTTTTGTATTTTATTATAGAAAAACATTAAGAGGCATAGGATACTTAGGAATAACTTTAACTAGGGAGCCATAACTATAAATCACTGAACACTATAAAATATGACTGAAAGAAGTTAAAGACAGCTAAGTGAATGGGAAGATGTTCTATGCTCATTAGTTAGAAAAGTTCATGTTGTTAGGTCAATTCTCACACTGATCTATGGATTCAATACAACTCTAAGCATTCCAATAGCTGCCCTCAAATGGAAAGTCTAGTTGGATTATTCATGGAAATTCTAAGGAGCATTGAGTAGACAGAATCATCTTGAGAACAGCCAAGTTGGAAAACACACTTCTCAAGTTCAAAGATTTCTAAAAAGCTACAGAAACCCACCAGAGTGATAGGATGAACATAATGGACTAGAAATGAGGTTGTACAACCACAACCATAGGTCAAAGGCCAACTGTTTCTCCAAAGTGCCATGGCCAATGCATGGGTATGGAGGTTCATTTTGACTTGTCAATGTGACAGGATTTTGAATCACCATGGAAACAATTTCTGGGCACGTGTGTGTGGGGGATTTTCTACACGAGACTAATTGAAGTGGATGGACGTATCCTACCAGGAAACACCATGGGCTGGGATCCTGGGCCGGATAAGGAGACAGTGAGTTGAATAGTTTTCATGGCTCTCTGTCTGTGTCTTGATTACAGATAAAAGTTGACAAGCTGCCTCAAGCTCCCACCCAGGACTTCCTGCCTTTATGTATCTTTGAACTGTGAGCTAGAGGAAACCCTTTCCTTCCTTAGTAAGCTTTTGCCAGACATTTCACTGTAGCAACAGGACAAGCAACTAGTACAGTCCGCAAATGGTAGTTTTTTTTTTTTTTTCATCAAATGGTGCTGGAACAACTGGATATCCATACACCAAAGACTGACAATGGGCCCCTGCTTCATGACATGTACAAAACCTAACTCAATATGGGTCAAAAATTCAAAATGTAAGAGCTAAAATAATAAATCTCTTAGAAGAAAACATAGGAACAGGTCTTTGTGGCCCAATGGTGTCTCGGATGTAATGCCAGATGTACAAACAGTTAAAGAAAACAGTACAAAAGTCATATTTAATGAAAATTAAAATCTTTCTGCTAGGCCTGGTGACAAGTACCTATTATTTCAGCATCCTAGAGGTTGAGGCAGGAAAATCAAGAGTTCAGGAAAGCCTAGACTGCATGGCAGCCCTTAGCTTAAACATTGAAGGCCTTAATATGTCTAAGACTCCACCGGGAAAATAAATAGGCACCAGCAAGATGGCACAGTGAGTATAAAGGTTCTTGCCACTAAGCTTGTTGACTTGCGTTCCATCACAGTAACCTACACAGTAGAAGGAGAAAGTTGATTTGTGCAGGCTGTTGTCTGACCTATACACATACACTCACCACCACCACACTAAATAAATAAATAAATACATGTAAAAAGAACCTTAAAAAGAAAATGAATAAGCCAGGTGATGGTGGTGCACACCTTTAATCCTAGCACTAGGGAGGCAGAGGTAGGCAGATCTCTGAGTTCAAGGTCAGCCTGGTCTACACAATGAATTTCAGAACAGCCAGGACTATACAGAGAAACCCTATCTCAAAACAAAAGAAAATGCACAGAATTGAGAAGATTCATCTCTTGAGTCGTATATCCAAAAATGTATTGTGTCCAGAATATTTAGGAAAATATTACAACTCTCCAGCAAAAAGGTAATCCTAATAAAAGTGGGAGAAGGAGATGGAGAGATGGCTCAGCAATTAAGACCACTGGCTGCTTGATTCCCATCATCCACAACAGGGTTCACAACCATATGCAATTCTAGTCCAAGGGAATCCAACTCCCTCTTCTGGCCTCCAAGGGTACTGCACACACTTGGTGCATAGACATGCAAAACACCCACACACACAACTTTTAGTAGTTAAGGGAAAAATTAAGGACTCAAAGAGTCATGATCCAAGGAAGCTGCACAACAGTTAAGACGCCCTGGAGTCTTGTGCCACTGTTGCACTGACTGCTGTGGAGACCAGCCTGATTTTATCCCTTTTATGAGTCACTTAATTTTTTTTTGGTTTAGCTGGTCAAATGATTTTTTTCCCTGTAAGCCTCATAATTTTATTAGAAGAGTCTTGGAATTGGATGTTCTAGGTCAAAGTCCCTGGCACACAGAGTGCCTTTTAGGTAGATTTATATCTTTGGTTTTAAGAACATCTCTTTCCGCTCTAGATGTGTGTGTCTGGCTTTCATCCTTTGGGAATTCTAATTATGTATATGTTGGCTCACTTTTGGTCTTTTCCTGTGTGTGTAATTTTCACTGGAACCCTTTGCTGCCATGCTTTATCTGTCAGTGTGCCATCCTGTGTGTCCCCCTCCCCCTGTGCCCCCACCACCACCCTGCACTGTCTTGCTCTCCGTAACTGTGCTTCTAATTATGTTTCAGGACCCTTCCTCACAGAAGCAATTGTTTTCTTGTGACTGATTATTTTTTGACTGAACACTATTTGGTTGGAATTTTCATCTAATCCATGGCTACAGTTTCTTTTCTGGCCAGTGTTTTCCATCTGGTAGGCTCAGTGGCCTTTCCCATCCCTTTTCTTCAGTGTCTTTTATCTTTAGTCTATGCTAATTCACTTTAGAAGTTTAAGAGCCTGTGAATTGTGTGCTCACATTTCACTGTTTGTAGGAAACTCATCTGTGTGCACCAGGTGTGTGCCGTACTCATGGAAAATAGCAGGAGGAGTTGGATCCTCTGGGACTAGAGTTGCAGATGGTTGTGAGTGGGTGCTGGGAAAATGAACTCGGGTACTCAGCAAGAGCAACCAGTGTGTTCTGGGATCTGTTGCCAAGGGCTATTGTCCTCTATGCCCTTGTAGTCTCAACCTACCTTCCAAAGTGAGTTTTCTCCATCCCTCCCTGGTGCTCACGGATCTGTAGTGTGTCTCATTGTAATAAGTCTTTTTCTGTCCTGCCAGCAGCTCCCAAATAATGACATGGAGACTTCTCATTAATTGTGAAAGCTAGGCCTGTAACTTAGGCTAATTCCTAACTTGTTCTTATAACTTAAATTAACCAATTTCTATTAACCAATGTGCTGCCATATAGCTCGTGGCTGTTACCTCACCTCCTGAACACCTCATTTGTCCTCCATCTCTGGCATCTCTCCTGCATGCCAAGATTCCTCCTTTTACTTCCCCTCTCTCTGCCCAGAAATCCTTCCTAAACCCCTGCTTAGCTATTGGCTGTTCAGATCTGTATTAAACTAATCACAGCAAGGATTATCAAGTATGGAAACTTTATCTTCAAAGATTTGTAGCACTGTATAGTCATTCAGTTTGGGATAGGGGCTCACACTGCTTGTCTCTAGAACATGGCCTTTAGTATTTTTCTCATTGCTATAACAAAACACCTGACAGAAGTGGCTTGAGAAAAGGAGAGCTCATTTGGCTTGTGGTTTGATGGTATGTAGTCCATCGATGTGGAGGTGAGGTGGTGGTGGGACCATGAGGCAGCTGGTCATGTCACCTGCAGTCAGGAAACAGGAATGCTGATGCTCAGCTTGCTTTCTCCTTTGTCCCTTTTTATCCAGTCCAAGGCTTCCAGCCCATGGGATGGTGCCACCCATATTCAGGGTGGGTTTATCTCTCTGCAAATGCCCTCATAGACATATTCATAGGTGTGTCTCCTAGGTGTCTCCAAATCCAGTCAAGTTGACAGTGGAGAAACACTTCATACATTTATCCTGATGAACCACCTACAGGGCATAGACCCCCCCACCCCACCCCAACCCCACCCTTGCCCCCTAGAACTATAGAGATCAAAATGGCAGTAGTGCCGGGGCCAAAGTTGCTGGTAAACTCACTCCCAGCCACAGGGCAGGCCTTTTGCTGGAGGGTTTTTGTCTGTTTGTTTTTGTTTTAATTGGACCTTCCTGGGCTAGCTTGCTATAATCCCTACCTGTCATTCTCTGCCCCAGATAATTACCCGTAAGAATAATAATTTCAGCATCATGCCTTTTCTGCGAGATCTTGCTTCCTCCAGTCTTCCTGCATTTGAGTCTGTGGCTTCCAGAATGGAGTTTGCAGTATTCTGTTTACCTTGATGCATTTTGACCTTCCAGGAAATGAGGGGGGAATTAGCTTCTAGCTCCTTCCACATTCTTACCAAAACCTCTGGAAGGCTATTTAAACCTAAGATGTCAGCTTCAGATGTTTCCATTCAACCAAGGAATGTGGACAGAAATTTCAAAATCATTGAGAGCCATTAGGCTTGGAAAGTCTCCGGAAATGGCTTTTCCCCTCAGCTCTGTATTGAGATCTCCATGGGGAGGTCAGTGGGGCTAGTGCACAGAGGTGGGTTGCCCCTTAGTCTGTCTCTATGCTGTCAGTGAGGATCACTAGAGACCTAACTTAGGCTCTCCGTGATGGAACTTCTGTTAGTGCTCAAGGGCTCTGGATGTTGGCTGCTGCATCCCCATCTCCACAAGAAACAAAGGTAGTTCATGAAAAACAAGCCACGGCCCACATTATGTCGCTGATGTCCTTGGGACGGTAGGTGTACAAACCGAGGAATTTGGCACCAGATGTATAAAGTGGGGACATGACTGCCCCAAGGTGTGGGTGAGAAGAAGGTTTTTATTGTAGGTATCGAGGAGAGTACAGCCAGAGGCATCTGGAAGAGACCAGAGCAGAGAGAGGAAGTAGTATACTGGACATGGCCAGCAGACTGGATGGGCCATGAGCAGAGAGGTGGGGGAGAGTGAGAGAGACCAACAGGGGGCCAAGAGAGGGAGACAAAAAAAGAGAAGGGATCAAGGTTGCACATACCTAAAACGTCAGGGTAATAAAGGAATGAGAAGCTGGGGGAACAGAGACCCACAGGGTGAGGAACTTTAGGGTGGGGCAGGGTGAGAAGAGCTGGGAGGAGCCACTGGCAGTAATGACACTGAGGAATCCTGGAGGCAGCATCTGCATCTGCCATGGTGCTCTAACAGACCCCGCAGATAGCCATTTGTCCCAGTTTTTTTAACCTGACAGTAGACCCCCACCACCTCTTTGGGTTTCTGCTTTTATTTAGCTTTTGGCTTTTGTTTCTTAGTCACTGGTGAATTTTGTAAATTCTTAGTTCAGCCAGCATTTTGAGTGGTATTCAGCATGACGGTCAGGGAGCTAATTCCTTGTGTCGTCCTGCACAGCCCTCTATCATTCCTTGCTGAGCCAGGGTCCTTATCTCTAAGGTGAATGTTGTGTGGGATAGTGTTACATGGAGACATATGTAAATTACTCAGAACAGTGTTTGCTTAATAGAAACTCAAAGCTGAGTTTTGAGTTACTTCCTGCTACCTTTCCCTGTGGTGGGACAGAGAGAGGCCTGGTCCTTGGAACTCAGCCAAGCCCACCCCAGCAGCCTTCCAAGCTCCATTACTGCACAAACCAGCCCCCCACTTCCCTGTCACAGTCCTGGAGCAGGCTCTCTGGCTGTACAGGCTTTCACTATTTCTGCTTCTTGCTTCCTCCCTCACTGGAGCAGAGCCAGAAGGAATGCAACCTTCTCCTGTCAGCACCCTGCAGGGCTCGGGAAACACAACTGTCCACACAGTGGCTGGGCTGCAGGCTTCTCTCTGTCTCTCTCTCTCTTTCCTCTCTCTCCCTGCGCCCTGTCCAAATAGGGATGAAATGAAGTTGCCTTGATTGGGTTTATGAATAGCTTTTAATTTTTAAATAATTCCAGATTTGTCTTTTAAGGGGAATAAAAGTACTACAAAGAACACTTGTCCATCCTTACACCCATCCCCAAATGCCCATGCTTTAGTTCACTTGCTTGCCGTGCATCACAGATCTGCTTATCTTAACAGGCACACATCACTCACTATTCCTGGTTCCTAAGTCATTGGAGAGGCAGATGCAAAAGTGAGGTTCCTTCACCCCTCAGTGTGTATTCTTAAAGACGAGGACGTTTTGTTCATATCCACATAAGAGTCAAGAAATTAGCACACATCTAACACGAAGAGGTAGTTGCCCCATAGACTCATGTTCTCATATAGCAAAAAATCATTTTTTCCTGGCTCAGGATCACTTGGCTGCCAGGCATCTAATCTAGAATAATTTCTAGTTGGCTTTTGTGATCTTTGAGGAGCATGAGCCAGTTATACGTGGTAGAATTGGCCCAAGTCAGAGTGTCTCTAGTGTTCTAGGCACAGATTTCGGTGCATATAGTAACGACTCACAGTTAGATTTTTGGTGTGTTTTTGATAAAACCAACCATTGTGCCAAATCAGGAGGCATGGGATGTTGCTTCATTTGAGTGCTGGTGCAGGTAGTTTTAAATCTGCAGTTAAGGCATCTTGGGTTTTGCTACTCTGAAGTCAAGATTTTATCCATTTTAATTAATAAGCATTTTGGGGATAATATAAAGATCCCAGTGCTCACCCAGATTCATCCTATGATTTTAGCATCCATCAAAACCCCTCACTCATCTCAGTTATTACTAAGAGACTTGCTAATCAGACACTTACAATGTGTATGCATGGGTGCCTGCATGAGTTTATATGCATGACATGTGTGCAAGTACCACTGAGGACCAGAAGGCACTGGACTCGCTGTTCAGACACTTAGGAGCCACCAGATGTGGGTGCTGGGAAACAAATATGGATTCTCAGAGGTTACTGAGCTATCACTCCAGCCCCTAATCAGAGACCTTTTAAAAACTCCACCTCACTTCCTCCGTGTACTAGTTGGCGTTCTGACATAGTGAATACTGTTATTCCTCACAGCCCATTTGCTTATTTATATCACTATGGACTCGTGGTTAATGGCTTATTTAATACATGATTATTCCTATCATTGATTTGTATGTATTGTATTGTTGTTAGTGGTGGTGGTGGTGTGTGTGGACAGCTTTGTGGAGCTGATTTCTTCCTTCTACCTTTATATGGGTCCAAGGATTAAAGTCAGGTCTCCGGGTTTGCAAGTCAAGAGCTTTTACCCATTGAGCTGTCTTTCTGGCTTTTCTCCCATGGTTTCTGAGACAAGATCTCTCACTAAGCCTAGAGCTCACCGATTTCTGCTAGACTGGCAGGCCTGCAAGCCCATGGGTCTTTCTATCCCTGCCTCCTCAGTGCTAGGATAGACCTGCCATGCTCAGATTTTTCATGTGGGTTCTAGGGATCTGAACACAGGTCCTCACAACTGCATGGCAAACACTTTGCTAGAGATGTTGCTCCAGCTCCTTATCAATATTTATCTTAAAGCTTAGGCTGTATTGGACTTGGAGGGTGGGAGCCCACTAGTATGTCCACTTCTTCCTGTGCTGTGAGTAGAGTCTGTGCCTGTGTTTCAATAACTGCAAGTCCTCACTCCTAGAATAGCACTTAGCACTCCAAGTGTGTGAACACTGACTGACTATAAGGTGGCAGAGTGTTCTGTAAATAACTGAGCTGGTGCATATGAAGTCCTTGGGGCATCACGAATATGTATTGCCCATTTACCACGTAAATGCCAAACTCTGTTCTAAAATGCTTACATGGATCAATCCATTCCACTGATCCTGTGCAGTAAGTAGCATTATTTCTATAAGGAGGAAATAGGTTTAGGGGCTGGAGAGACTGGCTCAGCAGTTAAGAATGCATACTGATCTTGAAGAGGACCAGAGTTTGGTTCCCAGCACCCACATCAGGTGGCTTCCTTTGGTTCTAAGGGATCTGACACATTCTCCTGTGGTCACCTGTATACATGTGCACACACACACACACACACACACACACACACACACACAATATTTTTCAAAGAAATGGACCAAGAGTGAAGGAATGTCTTGTATCAAGTCATACCAGCAATCATGAGTGGATCCAGATTTTAGCCCAGATCTGTTTGCTCCAGAGTTTGAATTCTGACCAGAACAGGACAGATTTCCACAGTGACTGAGAGTGAGAGAGACATAATGAATATAACACAGGGAAGGAAAAGATATGTTAGGGATGTAAAGGTACCCAGAGGGACTAGCATCCGTGATGTAATTGAGAAAGCAGAGTATGAGGTGCCAAGTTCCAGACCCCTGATCAGCACCCTGGGTGTCATCTCATCGGATGACTTTGTCATAGTACAATTAATCCATCATCTACTAGCCACAACTCGATAGTCGGTCTCCATGCTGCTTTCTACCCATCCCTCTACCCTACCTGTTTTGACCAGTGAGCTTCATTATACTGATAACTCCCAGAGTGCTTCTAATAGTTGGCCTCTGGCTGCTGCCCGTGACGTTGACCCTTTCCTTAGAAGTTCGTACTACTGATGTCTCACAGTTACTCACTGGCTTGCTCAGTTCCCATCTGCTTATCGCGGTGGGCTTGGAGGTCCATGAAAAGAGAGAGTATGTCTGCTCTTGGTTCTTTGTGGAGCTCCTGGATCTGTCTGACTCGAGGCAGATGCTCACTAGAGACCCACTGCTTGTGTGAGTCACCGGCCCTTTGCTTTCTCTTCTGTCCCTCACACTGACTTTCCCAGGAGTCCCAAATGAGAGGTATTCATCTGTAGAGGACAGTGTAGTGGCTCAGAGAAAGGAAGGATCTCATCCCAAACCCCACACCAGCCAAGTGGATTAGGGAGGTCCGACCCAGTTCTCAGTTTAGCTGCATGCAACTGGGCCCCACTCTGTCCTTTGCTCAGTGTTCATATCCTCAACACTACAACAGAGCCCTGGGGATTCTGGAAACCCATAATAGGGAACTTTGGGTGGTAAATAGTTCACAGGAAACACGGTCACTTATGTCCCAATCTTTGCTTTGAGGTTTATGAGATTCAGTTATTGCCTGTGATTCAAGCTCAGAGGGGTTGCCTCAGCAGCAGCACAAAATGGCAACCATACTGGGCTACCTAGCCCTGTGGTTAACTGGAGGAGTCACCTGCCACCTCCAGGGAAGGCCAACCCCACCTGAAATGACAGGTGTCGGGGATAAACCCGATAGATTAGGAGACAGGTCATTTGTTATTTGGTCAGACTGGCCAATATAGGACAAGTGTTTCCACATCAGGTTCAGCACAGGGACAAGTAGTAATGAAACATTAGCTAAAAGTAAAAGGCCCCTCTTACCCTGAGCAGAGAGCAGGGGCCAGAGCCATTTCCCTGCATGGGCTGGGGAAGTGCAGAATCTTTCCTCTGATACATTTAGTCACATTTCTGTTGCTGTGATAAAGTGCACTGATAAACGGGCTTAAGGGACAAAGGCTTTATTCGGCTACAGTCAAGAAGGAGGCAGCCCCTCATGGAGAAGACATGTCAGTGAGGCTGGTCACACTGGTCACACTGCATCCACCCTCAGGAAGCAGAGAGTGGATCACACTATAAGCCTCAAGGTCACCCTAGTGACCCACTCTCTTTAATGAGGCTCCACAGCCTTTCCACACAGCTGGAGGCCAAGTGTTCAAACACATGAGCCTGTGGGGGACACCACATTTAGACTACAACCTGAATCCAGCAACACTAAATCCTAACCTCTAGGATTAATTCTTTTATCTATCTATCTATCTATCTATCTATCTATCTATCTATCTATCTATCTATCTATCTGTTTATTTAAGTTTTTCAAAATAGGGTTTCCACTATGTAGCCTGTCCTGGAACTTCCTTTGTAGACTAGGCTGGCCTTGAACTCAGAGAGACCTGCCTACCTCTGTCTCCTGAGTGCTTTGCCTAAAGGTGTGCGTCACTACCACCTACTTCTTTTATTTCTTATACACTCTAACCCAAAGTTTTCCGGGCATGATACTAGACCTTGACATCAATGTCTTAAGGAAAAGCTAGAAACACAGCCTGGGATGAGCCAAGCCAGACCCAAGTCTACAAGTGGGGACCTTTCTCATCCTAGGCAGCTGAGAAGTTGTATAATGCTTTGTGCACAGTAGTGACTCGTGAGTAGTAACTTCAGCATATGTGTGTTACATTTATGGATTCCACATGGATCTGCCATGTATTTTTAGACACAGATACCCTGCTCTTCAGTTGCTTTTGATGTGTGGACTGGGAAAGAAGCCTCAGTGTGTGCAATAATTTCCAAGTGAAAATCTTAATGAAATTCCATGCTCTTAACAGTCTAAAAATTGCTTTCATCTTCCCTTGACCCCTGTGTGGACTAAAGTAGGACAATTTGATTGCACTTGATATTAAAGGGAACTCCCAGACTAGAAAAAAAGAAACTTAATGAAATTGAAAAGGAGCTAGAGCCCGAGGTATCTCTGGGGGATGTTGGAGGAAGATGTTGCTGTATCTTCCCTTAAAGAATGAGGTCTTTGGCAGGGAAATGGCCCAAAGGCAAGATAATTTGCTCTGCAAGATGAGGTTCTGGGTTCAAATTTCCATCACCCATATACAAAGCCCAACACGTGTGTGTGTGTGTGTGTGTGTGTGTGTGTGTGTGTGTGTGTGTACCAGTAACTCCAGCATTGGGGAGCAGAGACAGGAGGATGCTCAGTGCTTGCTGGTCAGTCAGCCTGGCTGGAACAGAGAACTTCTGGTTCTGTGAGTAACCCTGTCTAGTATGTGCACGGATGCACATTCCCACTTACTTGTGTGAATGCACCATATACATATAACACGCACAGTCTCTCTCTCTCTCTGTCTCTCTCTGTCTCTCTCTCTCACACACACAGTCACACACACACATAGTCACACACATACACACACGTGTTGTACGCATGCTATAGAGGTCTCTGGGAACTTGGGGAAGAGTCGTCCAGGATCACTCACCCCTGCCTCCATCTTTCTTGGTTCTGAGAATTAAAATCTAGAACTCCTGCATTCTAGGCAAGCATGCTACCAGTGTGCCATACTCTGTAGTCAATGTCTGTGTTTCTTTATTCACTAAATGAACCTCATCCCACCCCAGAACTAACTTTGGTTTTTCTGCAGTGGATATACAGGGTCCTTGCAAAATGAAAAAGTCAGAAAAGCTGAAGTTCTAGGACCCAGAAGTAACGTTCACTGGAACGGGTGCTCCTGAAGGCACAGTTCTGCCTTTCCTGTTCACTGTGGCCCACACTGAGAACAGTGCCTGGCAAATGGAAGCAGTTCAGGAAACGTCTGTGGAATGGCTATCTTGAGATTCCTGAAGGCAAAGCTAAGTAGAGACCTTCAAGATGCACATCTGTGAACTCAATGAGGCCCACACAGATGCTGACTTTTTGAGCAGGCAGCTGCTGAGTGTGCTAGGATTGCTAACAGTCTAGTGTTGGCAGGGGCGGTGCCGTCTAGAAGCCCTGAGGGAAAAGTCTACCCTGTGCCTCTGTACTAGCTTCTAATGGCTGCCAGGAGTTCATGGCACTCCTCAGCACATGGACACATCACTCCTAGCTCTACCCCTCCCTCCACACGGCCTTCTACCATCTGTATCTTCTGTTTTGCCCTCCTCTCCTCTTTCCCTGTCTCTCCCTCCTCATCCTCCTCCTTTTCCCCTCTTCCACCTCCTCTTCTGTTATACTGGTTTGATACCAGAGCCTTCTGCATGCCAGGCAAGCACTTCACCGGTGTGTTGTGCTCTGTAGTATATAGGCCTTTGTCATATGGGCTCTGTAGATAGAGCTTTTTGCGAGCATCAAAACCTGAGTTCAGATTCCCAACACCCATGTAAAAAGTTGGACATGCCGGCAAGTGCCTATAGTGCTGAGGGACAGAGAGGTGAATCCTGGGCAGGTCTCTGTTCAGCAAATCTAGCCAAATGCTAAGCTCCAGGTTTAGAAAAAGACCCGATTTCAAAATATAAGATGGCTCAGCAGATAAAAACAAGCCTCACATCCTGAGTTTGATTACTGGTCCACGCGGTAAGAGGAGAGAACCAATTCCTACAACTTGTCCTCTGACCCATATGCCCTCAAACGTATTTTACAAAAAGCTTATCAAGGACACTACCAACCGGTGCCCACGTGTGGCTTCTCACAGAAATGGAATGGTGGCTCACAATGCCCAGAAGGTGCAGCCCTGCTGTGGGAAATTGCCCCTTGAGTACAAGTGGATCTTAAGGAGCCTACTTTTGTAGCCTAGATTGTATCATCAATACTCAGTGATTTCTGTCTCCCATTCGCCTCTTTGACCAGTTCTTCCTGCCAGTGATTGTCTTTGGCAATGTCACCATGGTGTGTTGTCTGTGTGGGGACAGGAGGACTTGACTCAGCAGTCCTTAGGTCTAAGGTGGAAAAGGAGTGTATTCAAGCCGTGAGCCATATGAGTGTTGTCTGTAGCTGGCTCTGATTTAGGTGATGAGATTCTGGACTTCAAGCTGCTATTATAATAGGACAAGACTTTAGGGGTGATAGAATGGATGGAGTAAGTACGTAACAGATGTAGGAGCTGTGGAGATAATCCAAATCCTCTAATGTGTGGTCTGCATCTTCCAGCATTGGCATCTTTACATAGTTACAGTGTATAACATACACTGTATATACAGTGTCAGAAGGAGACTTCTAGAACAAATCAACAGCAAGAGCTATGCAGGGGGGGGGGCAGAGTGTGCTACAGGATGGAGAGGGAGGGTCAGAAGTGATATTTGAAGAGTTAATGGCTGAAACATCTCTAGAATTGATGGAAGACAGCAATCTACAGACCCCCAACGCCTGAGTAACCCTAAAGAAATAAAAACCAAATATATCCTTAGGCATTTTATAATACGAAAACCACTGGAAAAGAAAGAAAAAAATCATTGGAATCAGGCAAGGGAGAAAGACACGTGGCCCTCGAAGGTGTGACAGGCTGTGGTAGACTCCTCAGCAATACCAGAGCTGGGGGTCTCTAAATCTCCTGTAAGGTGTACAGTTGAGCACAGAAGTCAGCCCGGAATTGTGTCTCCTGTGAAAAGATTACTTGGAATCATGGAAGCGAGATTTTGGAAAAGGACAAATGAACTAAGTTATTTTTTATGGTTTTATGTGTGATAGAAAATGCTGGAGAGAATACAAAGCCCATCTGCAGGAAAGAGAGCTGCCGCACACCAAATCATGGGGGATTATGAAGTAAGAAGGACTGGAAATGCCTTTGCAATGCTCTAGAAGGAATTCTGAGAGCTTAACTTTAAAGGGTTACCTTTTATCTGAGACCATAAATGTGATATGTTTATTTACAATACAAAAAACACAAGCCATATTTTTGGGAAAGAGTTATGCATGACAAGAGTGAGAAGAAAGGGCATGTATAGAGGTCAAAATATTTGAATAGGGTTTGTTTTGTGCATTTGGCTTTGGAAGTGTTCAGTCTCTTACATAACATAAAACTGAACACATTTAAACATTGACTTTATTCAGTGTATATGTGCATGTATGTGCACCACATGCATGCAATGAGTAGGTTTTGAAGAGGGCATCAGATCCCCTAAAGCTGAAGTTACAGATGGTTGTGAGTTACCCTGTGGGTAGTAGGAACCAAACTTGGGGCCTCTGCAAAAGCAGTACATGCTCTTAACTGGTGAGATGTCTCTCTAGCTCTCAAAACTAAATTGAAATTAAGAATGAATCTTTAGAATTAAAAGTGAAATAAATAAATTCAGTTATCCAGCAAGTTGGTTCCGTATCAGCACAGTGAGCAATTACTACACATGCATACTGCACAGTGGTTTTTTCACACCTTAGAAGGCTTGCAGAGGAATAAAGGGCACCCTAAGTAACAGCATCAAAAACAGGACCACACACCGAGCTGTTTCTAGTAATCATATTGTCAGAGCTGGAAAACGAGAGAATTTGTATGCATTGCATTCATGTGTGGACCAGAGTGAATTCAGATGAAGTAGAGAGAGCTAGGGAACAAGACTCAAGGAGGTTGGTTCTCAGGCACCTTCTTTTCAGAGACATGATGCCATATTACCCATATTACCACCTATGTCCTGTGCACCTCACCTGCTCTGTTGTGTGAACACATCAGAAACATCAAGAACCATATTCTTTGGTGTGGGAGAGTTGACTGACTCGATTCAGTAAATTTGAATTTGTAGTGGTTGTCTTCTGTGATGAGTATATTTGTAGGAATAAGAATACATTTCCTAGCTCTGAGCACTGGAAAGTCCAGGGACAATGACTAACTCCCTTATAAGACACAACCCTGGCTCTGAGACTGTGGTCTCTAAATATTATTTACCACTACCAGTTACCACGGGAATTAGAAGTGTGTGTGTGACCCTGGGATGACAGCTCTCTCCAGAAAGTTTGGACATTACAAGAGTCAGTCAGAAGGATTCAAGAGTAGCTTGTGTAAGCCCCTTTGGTCACAGGCAGGCCAGTCAGAGCACCAGTGAGGACACCACAAACTGAAACACGTCAGATATGCTCAATTTCACAAGTTTATAAGACACTAGGAAGCCAACATTGGAAGGCACCAAGGAACAAATTACATTTGAAAATGTAAAACAGAGGGAAATAATCAATTCTCCTGTCTCTATCAAACCATGCTTCAGGATCAGCAAAGGATTTGGTGAGGAAAATATCCCTTCATAGTAATTGTTTTGTTTGTTTGTTTTTGTCTGTGTTCATTGAGACAGTCTTGCTATACAGACCAAGCTGAGCATGAACTCATGATACACCTGTGTCAGCCTCTGAGGACGGGAATCATGACAGTGTGCTGTTAATAATGTCCAGGTTTTCACAGAACTTTCCCAGTTCTATGTCAGAGTCACAACATGTCTATTCCCAACCTCTAATAAAAGCATGGGTCTCAGCAGTGGCCTTCAGTCCAATGTTTGCATTACCCAGAGAATGGGAAGCAGATCAGATGTGCTTCCTGCTGGAAACCACACCTTTTCAATATTGCCAAAGAATCAGAACTGAATTTGGTTAGGTCTTGGAGTCGCTGCCACCATGTAAGGCATTTCAACCCTTCAAACATTGCCCTACGGTTTAATCTTGCATCAGTGAGTGTTTCATATAGACTCCTTAATAAATATTAATCATTTTATGTAATCAATTGCCAGTAAATAATTCCTACAATACAGGTCTCCGAATCGATCAACAGGCATATAGAAAACAGAGACCACAGCGGAGGATACAGAAGGCAAAAACCTCAACAGTTGCTTCAAAAGCAGCAACAAATGCACAGAGGAAAAAGGAAATAAATCTACAGAAGCTTAACCAACAGATTAACCAGCAATAATAGAGAGAACTTGTTTATGTCCCAATTCAATCAAGTACATCTAAGAAAAGCAATGGCAGTTGGGGAAATGCGGATGCTGGTGAGTTCGTGACGCTATGATGAGTCATAGCTGTTGTTTCTTTTTCCTGGTAGACGCTGCAGTCTTGTTTAAAGACAGCCCTCATCTTTAAAAAGATAAATTGGCAGGTGAAATGGAATGACAGCTTGGCATTTGCTGAGCTTCATGAGGGGCTGGGGGGCGGGGCGGTACTGAATGCAGAAAACAGTGCCCTGCTGGAACTGTTGCATGGTCTTTTAACTTGTTTCCTTCTGTTTATGTGGACATTTGCATAATAAAAGGCAGGAAGAGAAAAAAGTTTTCAGACATCTCTTGTACTCAAGGATGTATTAAGAGGTTTCTGGCCCAGACTTTCGGGCCTAGCCTCAAGGTTTAGGCCCACAGACCCACAGACCTGCAGAGACACACAGATGCTTACAATAGTTTTTGGCTGATTGGCCCAAGGCCCAGGCATATAACTTGTTAACTCTTTACCCTTCATCTAACCCATGACTCTTATCCTGTTCAGACATGGGGCTCAGAACCTTTTCTCAGAGCAGCATGGTTGTCCTCTGCATCTTCTGGCTTCTCTGTGGCAGTCTGCCCTGTTCTGCCTGTTCCTAGAGTCTTCTTAATCTGGTAGCCCCGCCCACACTTTTGCCTTTGGCCAATTAGCAACATAATCTCCCTACACAAGGATATTCTCAGGGAAACTTAGTCTGAAAGAACATTACCCTAAGTGAAAGATCAGAAAAAGTAAAAGAAATGGTGAGCTGGGCATGGTGGCACAGGCCTGCCTGAAATTCTCGCCCTCTGGAGGTGGAGTTCAAGGTCATCCTCAGCTACATAGTGAGTTTGAGGTCAGCTTGTCTTGAGAAACTAAAAACAAGCCAGAAGAGATGAAGAAAACATAAATCTAAATGAGCAATGACTATGTAAAATTATTATTAACCACTCTGAACTCTTAGAATTGTAGCATAAGCAAGCAAACAACAGTAATCAGGAAGTTGGCAGAGGAGTTTAAATGACTTGGGTCCTGTGTAGTGTAGAATTGGGTATTGAGTTGCATGAGGCTCTGGCAAGTTTTGGACTCATAACACAGCATCCAAGCTATTAATTTTAAGAACACATAAAGTACATATGAGTCCAATGCTAACTATGGGGAAGAAAAATGGAAGCTGTAACCAGAGATGAGTCAGCAGCTAAGAGCACTGGCTGCTCTTGCAGAGGACCCGGTTCAGTTCCCAGCACCCACAGGGCAGCTCACAGTGGTCTGTCACTCCAGCTCCTAGGAATCTGATGCTCTTTTCTGGTTTCCGTGGCCCCAGGCACACATATGGCATACATAATGCATGCAGGCATTCACACATACACATACAATAGAAAGGAGTTGGGAGGAATGGAAGGAAACACCTTTCTCTGCTGTCAAAGGCAAAAAATACAAATAAAATTTAAATATATAATGAATAGATAAAGCATAAAACACAACATAAGGTGGTAGGTTTGAACCCAATTATATGGGTAAATTCAATGAAAATCAATAAACTGATTAAAAAGTAAATATGGTGAAACTAGATTTCAAATATCAACTGCATGCTATTTACAAGAAATGACTCTAAAATGTAAAGTTGTTTTGGAAGAACAAGAAGCTTGATGTATGCAAATACAATAAAAGAATAGGGCAGTGATATTAATATTAAAGCAGATTCAAGATATAAGCATGGATAGAAATAAGAGGCTTATGAAAAAATACTAAACATTAACATTTTTAAATTATGTTTCTGTATGTGGGGGATATATTGGATGAGGGTGTACCAGAGAACATGCGTGGGATAACTTGTGGAGGGACATCCTCTTCAACAGCAGGTCCCGGGAATCAAACTCAGGTTATTATGGAAGACCAGACAGCGGGTCCTCTTAACCTGTTGAATCATCTCACCAGCTCCCAAAGCATTCTAAACATTTTTGACTTCTGTGAGAATCTGTGTGCTGCTTCCCCTTGGGTGAGCTAGGGAACAGAGGTTGTGCTAGGGAGAGCCAGATGGGCCCAATGGCTGCCAGCCTGGTTGATTTCTTTGCTAGCTAGCAGTGATCTGTGTTTGCTTTCCTAGCTGCTGGATATAGGATAAACTATGTCATCTTTGCTTCCTGGCCTTTCCCATGTCACATTTCATCACAAGTTTTGATGTCTCAATGAGTGAAAGGCGAGGGTGTTGTTATCTGGACAGCTGACATCGGAGCATAAGCCCTCAATCATGTTAGCTCCGTGTTCATAAATTACCTGACAGTAGGCAAGTCACTCTACCTGTGTTAATGCAATCAGCACTCTTAGTGACCCTGTGAGGTGGATTCTATTGTTTAGTCCCCATTTTAAGAACTGAAAATCAGGGCAAAATCAAGTGGAGGAACTCGTTCAATGTCAGAGAGCCAGAGAGGCAACAAGCAAGATCAGAGTTGGACACGCCTTCCATGCTGACAATTTATATTTCTGAATGAATCTCTACTATCAGCATATGGACAAAGTCATACTGAAAAGCAGTCAGCCTGGAAGAGCAAAGGCAATTTGGGGGGTGGGGGGAGGTGGAGACACCTTTATACAGATACTAGTATTTACTGGAGATGTAACAGTATTTAAACATTGTGCTTTGCAGAGTAGGGGGAAGCAGATGGGGACCAAGTTGAGACCCTTGAAACAGATGTGCACAAGTGTGGGAGGACTGGATGAACAGCAGGCATAGTAACTATAGTATACTGTATCCTGTTGGGAAGAAATGTTTATCCAGATAGAAAAGTAAAAATACAAGTTGCTACCACCTCTCACATTTGGTTATATATTCCAGGCAGTTTTAAAACCTTTGAAGGCCTTGGGAGCTGGCTTGGTGGTTAAAAGAGTCACACACACGTGTGAGGACTGATGTTCAGATCCCCAGAAACCCATGTAACTATTGGGTGATATGATGATCCGTCTGCAATTCCAGCCACAGAAGGTGGAAACAGGGATCCTCAGTTCAAGCTGGCCACAAGACTAGTCACATGGGTGACTCTGGGTTTAACGGGGTGGCCTAAGACTCCATGTGTTTTAGTGGTCTGCATTGCTGGTAAGATGATGAGCCTCACATGTCTACATGTCTACAACAACAGTACTTCATATCTTTCTATTTAGCAAAAGTGATCAAGTCTAATCACACTTGTGTGGAAATGGTTACATAGTGTGGAAATGATCAGGGTTTTTACCTCTGGACCCCATGGCAAAAAAAGAAAGTGTGTGTGTGTGTGTGTCTGCGTCTGTGTGTCTGTGTGTGTGTATAAAATGTGAAAAGGAAGCTAATTTCATGTGGTAGAAATTATAAAGAAAACAAAGCAAAGCAAAAGGGTGAAGCCAGGCATCTTCCTGCCCTCAGCGGATCCCATCTCTGTGGTATCCTCAGATAATGAGCAAGTTGTGATAATTGTGTGGCAAACTAAACGGTCCTTAAAACAAATGAAGTTACAGGTCAATGTGGTCAAGGCAGAAACCATATACTGAATAATAAAGACGAATATCAAACAGAGGCTTAGAGTAAGATCTAGATGCTCAAGACCACAGAACAAGCTGCCACGAGCATAGGCTGGGATTGGTTGCATGTGAGAGTGTGTTTGGGAGTTTCCTGGGAAGAAGGTGTATGAGGTTAAGAAATCACTTTTAACTGTGTTTCTATAACACAGGGGGAGTGGCTCAGCCAGTAAAGTGTGCTTAACTTGCCTTAGCAGGCTTTACAGAAGACAGAGGCTACCAACCTATGACCCATCCTGACCTAAGCCAGGCATTAAGAGCATATCTGTGTTCCCACAAGAGGCTGAGGCACTTTGGAGGTAACTGGAGACAGCCACAGATAGATTGCCTGTGCCGGAGATGATCCCAAGTTGGAAGGGCATCTGCACATTGAAGATGTATTTGGTCAGAGCATCAAGCCCTTTCACATCACTGGGCAACCATTGTCACCATCCATCCCAGATAGTTTTCACCCTGCAAAGCTGAAGCTGCCACTAAGCATTGACTTCCCATTCTCTTCCCACCAGTCTCTAGGACAATAACTGTCATTCTGCTCCATGTCTCCGTGAGTTTGGCTATGATAGGAACCTCACATTCCTTACGTATCTGGATTCTCTCACCTACATACTGTCTTGAACATTTATCTAGTTCTTTTCAAGGCTGAGTGCTAGCTCACTGAGTGGACATACCACATTTTGTCTATCTAGTCATCATTTGTAGGTAGATACTTGTATTACTTTTATTAGCCTTTGAGTGTATTAGGTCAAGGAGCATCTGCTGACAAAGTCTGTGGCATCTTCCTCCCAGATCTCAAGGACAGAAGTGAAAGAGGCCACCTCCTCAAAGGAAATTAGAAAAATCCAAGACTTCCAACTGGTCCTCCAGCTACAGTCCATCCCAATTTAACCAACACAAACAGTGTGTTAGCCCATTTTCAGAATCCCCAATGATTCCCTAATTCCTCAGGATGAAGCTCAAGTATCTATGAGAGACTGCAAAGCTCTCCATGGAGCTTTCCTCTTAGCTACCTTCTTCATCATGTCCCACTGCTCACTTCTTAATCCCCACCCCTACCTCTTAGTTCTCCCTATGGCTGCTGAGTTCAGCTTCTTCTAAGTCAGAAGACACATAGTGTGTGGCCATGTGCAATTCTGTCTATCTGGATGACCCACATCTACCGAGTGAGGGCTGAAAGATAGAAACCATGCTTTGAGTTGCAGGAAACGAGACTTTTAGAGCTGTCTAGGAGAATTGCTTATTACCTCACATCACACATCTAGGACTCCTTTGGGGAATTGTTAATCCACTGACTTAGAGATGCTATTTGGACTCAGAAATCCTTTATCTTTCTTCTCTGCCATTTCCAGAAAACCAGCCTCGTTTGCCTCATAGTGTCAAAGTTCTTGCTGAAGCTTAGAAAAGGGTCTGACCTTGTGACACCCATTAGTTTGTTTTTTTTTTTTTTTTTTTTAAAAAAAAAAAAAAAAGATTTCTCAGGATCCCGTATTTGAATCTCTTGGATACTATATTGGCTGGAATTAGGTCACACAACCATGCAGCAGCTGAGTAGATAACCCAATACACAGGCCATGCTGTTTAGAAGAGCCAATAAAGAACCCTACCTTTAGGTAGGAATAGGCTGAAGTGCAGAGCTTCATGGCAAGGGGAACCAAATCATTGTCTTTTAAGAAGGAAGAAGGGAAGGAGTGGCTTGCCCAGACTCCTTCTGTCTCCAGTGCATAACTAGTGCTTAACGCATAGGAGCCATTTAATGATTACATTCCAAATGATGGACAGGCTTGGAAGGGGACATGGCCTTCTTTACTCTTCTTTGAGCAGGAGAGTCAGGCTGAGTCCTGGTGCAGTGACCATGTGATTCTGTGGGTTCCACAGTGGGTCAGTGATAGCCCTTTGAGTGATTATATTATGGATGGCCCTCGAGACCACCCCTCACTCCAATATGAGGTTAATAATGCTAGCCCAATGATGGCAACAGAAATACAATCCGCTAGTCTTAAAGAGTAAGCATCCCCCCACCCGGGTGAACCACTGACTCCTACCTATCAGGTGGGCACAGATGGTATGCCTTGTTGGTCCTAGTATTGACAAGAGTTTGGGGAAATGGGCACTTCCACCCTCTGCTAGAGTTGACATTGATACAGACTCTGGGAAGACACTTGGATAACAATTCATCAAAACCATTGTTCTGGGAGGGATAGGAGTCATTTCAATCAAAACAGGTGTGGGACTTTGGTTCCAAGCAGGTCAGCTTGTACTAGCAAAGCTTCCACAACCACACGGGACTGTGCGGAAGTGTGAGTAGTGACATTGGTGACAGTACCATACACCACACCAGAAACCAAAATGATCAGAAATGTTCATCATGCCCAGCAGCATCAATTATGGGACATTCTTACAGGGGAAATGTCATCATCTAAAAGCCTGAATGGTTATACAAAGACTCACAGAAGCTAACAGTTCACTATGAAGGGAAAATCAGATTGTAAAATAGCTTTTGCTTTTACTATTTTGTGAAAATTGTGTGTGTGTGTGTGTGTGTGTGTGTGTGTGTGAGAGAGTGTATGTATACCTATGCACGCAGGTACCAAGAGGTGTCAGATCTCCTAGAGTTTGAGATGCAGGTGATTATAATCACCCAGTGTGGGTCTTGGGAAGCAAACATGGGTCCTTGGCAAGAGCAGCAAGTCCTCTTAACCGCTGAGCCGTCTCTCCACCTCCCACAAATAGCTTTTGTATCAAAATGAAATTTCTGCTTTTTCTCAACTTCTATTAATTAGTCAAGTTATGTGTGTACTCATGGAGGGTAGAAATGACCTCAGGAGTCATTTCTCAGGTGCCATCCACCTTTTTTTTGAGGCAGGATCTCACTTAGTAAGCCATGCTGGCTGCCAGTGAGCCCCAGGGATCCCACTGTCTCCACTTCCCAGTTGGCGGATGACAAGCATGTGTCACCACACCTGGTTTTTTTATAGGTGGATTCTGAGAATGGAACTTTCAAGGCGAATAAATTACTAACAGCACTATCATCTCCTCCTCTGTCTCTGAAGATCAGGACCAGAGTGTCTGGGATCATTTTTATGCCTACCACATCAGAAGTAACACATTCATGAGGCCCAGGCCCAGGGTCTGACTTTCATGTTTGAGTTGGGATAAAGAAACT
This sequence comes from Phyllotis vaccarum, assembly GCA_033318265.1. Taxonomy (NCBI): domain Eukaryota; kingdom Metazoa; phylum Chordata; class Mammalia; order Rodentia; family Cricetidae; genus Phyllotis; species Phyllotis vaccarum. The sequence goes on along the minus strand of JARWLC010000001.1, from coordinate 123,756,399 downwards.
GAGATCCTGACAAAAATGTCCATGAGACTAAAGCAGAGGGGAGGCTGGTCATGGTGGGAGAACAGACTTTTTCAGAGACATTATTCAAAGCACCCATGTCCAGTTGTTTCTGGGGTCAGAAGGATTATTTACTCATGAGCACTTATATAAATGATAAGTGCTCATGCAAGATACTGAGTTCTTTGGTTTACTGCAATTAATAACTGCATTAAAAGTTAACAACAGAATGATTTGTTATACGTATATATGATGAAACAGTCAGTATATGCTTGCCCCGCGCCTTCTTTGCCCGCAAACAAGACGCAGTACAACAGGATCCTTCTGCAGTATAACTTTAATATATCTTTGGGGGAAAATGAAGAGGAAGGCAGAGAGAGGAGGGGGCAAAGAGGCCGCCGCGGCGCGGGAACCCGCAGCGACAGGCCCCAGTGAGGAAGAGTAAGGCTAGAGAGAGAGAGCTAGGCCCCGGCGTGGTCTGGGCCGGGCCATTTGCCACGTGGCCTTGGGCCCGCGTCCCAGAGACCGGGCCGGCGTCCGTGCGCACGGCGGGGCGGAGAGAGAGAGAGGGGAGGAGAGAGAAGAGAGCACGAGGCAGGAAGCACCCGGTTTTAAGACGACCAACGGCTCTTGCTTTAGACGAAACACTTTCCTATTGGTTGTAGTTCAGAATCTCATGACGCCACGGGAAAGGCGGAGAAACCAGACCAGTCTCGCGAGATTATCAAGCGCATGCGCTCTCTAACGACTCAGGCGGGTTGGCCAGCGCCAGGTAATAGCGCCACCTAGAGGGGCTGGGGCCAGTGGCCTCCAACATCTCACCCTTCTCAAATATTAAGCAAGAGAAAGTCCTAAAAGAGGGTGGAGACAGTGATCATCTCCCAGAACACATTGTGGACTTGCGTGGGGGTCACCCCTAATCCCTCGACAGATCGAGATGCCCCTAGCCTGTCCTCTGCCTTTTGCTGGGAAGGGGGTTAAGGCAGGTACCCTTATGCAAGACGATGTGCCTCCCGGGACATAGGTATGTCCCCTGTGATGCCCTTGGCTCAGCATCCCTCTTAGGACACGGGCTGAACGCTCTACCCAGTGTGTAGGAGCTGTCTAAGCCATAATATCTCCATTGCTTTAGCATAATTAGTCATACCTCTATCGAGGTTTCTGAGTCTAGAGCCATTAAGGCTTGAGCCGAAACTGCTTTGTTTCTCTGACTTTGGATTCTGAACTTGCAAACCGTCTAGGGAAGAATGACTAGTCCTCCGCAAAAGGCCAGGTCAGACATATCCACCCCCACCCACTTTTTGGAGTAGGGGAAGGAGAGGGGATTTATGGAGTGAGCTCTCTGGTCAGCGACAGGTCTAGCCGAGTGGAATTGGCCTGGACGATCGCCACTTGCAGGTCACGAAGGGTCTGTTCAAACTTAGACGACCAATTCTGTAAGAAAATTGAGAGAGGCTTTTCGAAAGATTAGTTGTCTTTGTAAAGTTTTTATATTGAATAGAGGTTATGTATAAGCCAGCAAGTTATTGTTCACACCTCAACTGTGTCAATTATTGGGGTGGACAATTTGTTAACCGCCTGTGCAGTCTGCACTATTTTGAAAGTGCACCAGCTGAGGCAGTCACTGAGGCCCCTATGGCAGCTGTGACAATGAATTTTATAATACCAGCAGAGATTTTGAAATCTCCTTTTTGTCTAAATGGCTGTGAGTTACTGGGGAACCACGGTGGCGTGGGCACAAATCGTGGCATGTGGGCCGTTGCTGCAAAGAAATAAAGCTGAGCATCTCAGCATAAGGCATAAAGGCAATTATCAAATTTGTATCTAAATTTGTCTATAATTTTTGAGGCATTGTTAACAATCTAAATAAATGGTGGCCAGATTGGGAGGAAATGAAAATATTTTAGGCGTGGCCCAACCTATATTTTTGGATTGGCAACTGTTATATGGTAAAATTGAATTTTTATCTGGCCTGCCTGAGCAAAAGGAAGCCAATTTTGGTTTTATTAAACTCTGTTTCCTTTGTCAGGCTGCCGAGAAATTTTTAGTAATATATCTGAACTATTTTTAACTAAAACATAAACTTCTATTTTTTTTAAAGCTATGTCTAAATCTTTATACATCACCGGCATTGGCAGAGGGAAGGTGGGCATTATCTTCTATCGCTGTCACCAAACACATTAACTGGAGAAGGCGAGGAGCTCTGGGATCCAAACTGGATTTTTTTTTATCCTGTGGAAAAACACAGACAGCTCCCCGGGATCTTATTAAAATAGGATCCGGGCCTTTTCATTTATATTCCCCCTTTCTGTTTTAACAAATAGGATTTTAAGGTCTGATGTGCACGTTTAATAATGCCTTGTCCTTGAGGGTTGTATGGTAACCTGGTAAGGTGTGCCACTTGCATTTGTGCACAAAACTGGGCGAATTTTTGGGAGCTGTAAGCTGGCCCCTTATCAGTCTTGAGGCAAGCTGGTTTGCCCCAGGCGCTTTATGCCTCTAAGCAAGGTTGAATAACATGTATGGTCTCAATAGAAACATGTATAAATTGAAGCTTTTTGCAGCTTACAACGGATTAGCAAAGGCAGCAGCGACCAGGCGTGTAGCTTGGTCAGCCAAATTATTTGCTCATAGGGCCCGGGAGTCCCGAATGTGCCCGTATATGGGTAATATAGAAGGGCTATGGTACAAAACAGGGCAGACACTGTATTGGAAGGATTAATAACACTGGCCGTTTTAAGTAACTGAAGGGCATTTACCACATAATGGGAATCAGACACAATATTAAGCAGACAATCAAACTTTTGTAAAACTTCTAACACAATTAGACATTTAACTATCTGGGGTGATTTTTGACCAGACACAATATTAAGCAGACAATCAAACTTTTGTAAAACTTCTAACACAATTAGACATTTAACTATCTGGGGTGATTTTTGACCAGACACAATATTAAGCAGACAATCAAACTTTTGTAAAACTTCTAACACAATTAGACATTTAACTATCTGGGGTGATTTTTGACCAGACACAATATTAAGCAGACAATTAAACTTTTGTAAAACTTCTAACACAATTAGACATTTAACTATCTGGGGTGATTTTTGACCAGACACAATATTAAGCAGACAATCAAACTTTTGTAAAACTTCTAACACAATTAGACATTTAACTATCTGGGGTGATTTTTGACCAAAATCTTTGAAAAATGTCTGTGAATTTATAATATAAGCACCCCTTCCATTTCCTGAGCCATCTGTATATACAGTTAAGCCATCTTTTAAAGGCACTGAGGAAGTAACACGTGGATATACCACAGGGTGATAAGCCAAACTGTAACAAAGGATATTTAGGATGATTATCAATTTTTCCAGGAAACATCAAACAAAGGCTTTAAATCTGCAGTGGGAATTTTCAAAAAAGGTCTAAGCCAATTAATATATTTTATGGAAAAGTGGAGGGCTTAAAAATATGTTTTCTAGCAAGCTGTTCTACAACAGGCTCAATCACTGCCTTAAGCTTGTCAGAGGTCAGTGGCCACTGAGGAACCCATACCGGCACCTCTGTCTTTTAAGGTATAGGTCGTGTTGCCTCAGTGGCGCCTAAGAAAAACCTAGGCCCTGTCTTTGCCTATGAATCTTGGGCGTGGTTTGTCTTTGTCTTAACCGCCCCAGGCCCTGTCTTTCCTCATACCACGAGGAGCCAAACTTTAAATTTAAATTTTCAAGTTTCCGTACCTTTAGTTTCTGGTTCCCTATCTCCCCCAAATCTTTTATTTTTCTGGGGGGTCCTTTTTAACTTATCGAGTATTCCTATTTTCAAGTTTCCGTACCTTTAGTTTCTGGTTCCCTATCTCCCCCAAATCTTTTATTTTTCTGGGGGGTCCTTTTTACTTATCGAGTATTCCTAACTCCCCCATATCTTTTATTTTTTCGGGGGTCTTTTTTCACTTTTTTGGCGCGCGCCTAACCTCACACGGCTCCCGGTTTCTGACATGTCCTGAACTCTCCCTATCAGGCCTCGCCCTTTAGCTACTAGATCTTTACAGGCTTTATCTTCTAAAATTAACAGCACTGCCAAGACAAGCCTCAAGGCCTCAAAAAATCCTTTCAAAAGTCCCAAACCAAAGTTCAGTTCAGACATACCTCTCCGAGTAACCTGTCCGCAGTTCTGAATCCTGTCTGGCGGTGCAAACGATGTAAATTCCCGGGTTTCGGCACCACTTGCCCCGCGCCTTCTTTGCCCGCAAACAAGACGCAGTACAACAGGATCCTTCTGCAGTATAACTTTAATATATCTTTGGGGGAAAATGAAGAGGAAGGCAGAGAGAGGAGGGGGCAAAGAGGCCGCCGCGGCGCGGGAACCCGCAGCGACAGGCCCCAGTGAGGAAGAGTAAGGCTAGAGAGAGAGAGCTAGGCCCCGGCGTGGTCTGGGCCGGGCCATTTGCCACGTGGCCTTGGGCCCGCGTCCCAGAGACCGGGCCGGCGTCCGTGCGCACGGCGGGGCGGAGAGAGAGAGGGGAGGAGAGAGAAGAGAGCACGAGGCAGGAAGCACCCGGTTTTAAGACGACCAACGGCTCTTGCTTTAGACGAAACACTTTCCTATTGGTTGTAGTTCAGAATCTCATGACGCCACGGGAAAGGCGGAGAAACCAGACCAGTCTCGCGAGATTATCAAGCGCATGCGCTCTCTAACGACTCAGGCGGGTTGGCCAGCGCCAGGTAATAGCGCCACCTAGAGGGGCTGGGGCCAGTGGCCTCCAACATATGCTCAAGCTAATTAAGCATCTGTCACCACACGTGGGCACCATGTATGTATGTGTGAGAACACATGAGGTAGATCCACTGTGTGAGGGACTTAGAGATACAGTATGGCATTATCTGTGGCAATCACAATGTATATTAGAAGCCTCTTGTGTTACATCTGAAAGTTTGTGCCTTTGGACCAACATGGTATTATTTCTCTAATTGCACAGCATGATCATGCTTTAGTTCCACAAGGGCAGTCATCCTGGAAAGTTTAGCAGGGTTTAGAAGACTAAGGGTCTGTTGTGGTAATGAGACCTGGGCTAACAAGCAGCCACAACTCCTTGGCATACACAGTGGAACTCTGTCCTTGGTGCATTAAGTCAAAACTACATCCAATATGACTCTCCCCTTCAAGCAGGACCCAGAGTTCCAGGTCCATCCTGGAAATGTGTCTCGACCAGTGGGACTTCAACAGGGTCCCTGTCACCCGTAGGGAAAGAATGATAGGGAAATAGGAGACGTTAAGAACAACCACAGGTCTATCTGATCAAGTGGTCCATCTTTATTCTTTCCAGGCTGCTTATATATGCTTTTGCAGTGCTGCAGGTGCAAGGAGAAGGGAGGGTTAGTGAGGGGGAAAAACTTGGCTTAGTGTTAGGCAGTTAGGAGCCAAGGTCAGTGTGTTCCCTAGTAGTTTCTTCCAAGGACTGTCTTAGTCTAAAGAATGCTGCCCTAATTTAAAGAGTGACAAAGGAGGGAATTCTTTAGTTGACTCTTAGCTAATGAACTGGCTCCTGACGGAAATGCTACCACTTTCCATCTGGGGTGCTTGTTTCTTCCAGGCAAAGGGCAGGCATGTCATCTGTAGGTGGCTTCCTGCAGCCAGGCCTTGAATGGTGCCTTTCACGTATGCCTATCTGCATTGGTTGGCAGGTATCATGCGATGTTATGGTTTGGAAGAAGTCATCAGGTACTAGACTCTCTCTCCTTCTCTCTCTCTCTCTCTCTCTCTCTCTCTCTCTCTCTCTCTCTCTCTCTCTTTGTCCACCCCTATATGTGTCTGTGAGCATTTCTGTGTGTGTATGAGTGTCTGTAGGTAGGACAGGAAGGCCTAGGAAACATGTTCTTATGAGCAGATTATGGTGTTACTTCTGTAATGTTTGAGTATCTCCATGAGGACCTAACATTTGCATGAGTGCTCATGAATATGCAATCCTCATGCTGGTCTGTCTGATGCCAGCAGCAACAGGACACGAGTTCTCTGAGTTGAAAAAGCTATTCTACCACCATGATTAGTCACATGTCTCCTGTGATTCAGTCTCTTGAACATTTTTGTGAGGATGCCAGTTTCTCTATCCCAATTCAAACACGAAAGCCAGACTCTGGACTTGGGCCTCATAAATGTGCTACTTTACTGTTGTAGTAGGCATAAAAATAGTCACAGACACCCTGGTCCTGATACTCAGAACCTATGAATTATGTGTCACATTATAACAAGGGGAATTAAAATTGCAGGTAAGATTAGGACTGATTGAGATTATCTGGAATTATCTAGACCATCTTGGTGTCCCATGTAACTACAATGACCCTTATATGGAAATTAACTATGTAGAATGGAATGGGCCAAAGAATTCAAACAGCAAGTAAGATGCCACCTGCCATTATAGGCTCTGGACATGGAAGAAGGGACTCTTTGTTGAGACTGGGAAGCCCTTGAGGCAAAAGAGGTGAGGAACTAGGTTTCTCTTGGTGCCTGGGCATGGAAGGCAGCCACACAGTGCCATGAGAACCCCCTCTGAGTTCTGAAATAGGAAATCCATGGTACTCTGTCACAACAGCCAGGCAAAACCAAGGCATGGGGCTAACTGGAATCTCACCGAGTTTTCTGGAGTCTCCTTTCTCTGAAAATCAGACAGATACCACTTGAGCTCAACCTCACTCTAACCAGTTGAGTAACCTTGGGCGGACACTTCATCTCCCTAGGCCACATCTACAAGACTGGGTTATGATGAGCAGGTGGTCTGTGACTTAGTGACACTAAGATTCTATAACACACAGACTATATTCCATAATGGACATCTAACAATGGGCCTGAAGGCTCAACTTCAAGCTGGTCACAGACTGTCTTTGTACCACCACTTATCTGGAGGTACTCTTGAAATTCAATAGGAATGGGGCTGGGATGTAGCTCAGTGGGTAGAGTACTTGCCTAGCATGCATGAAGCCCCAAGATCAATCCCCAACACCCACATGGTAGCTCACAAGCATCTGTAACTCTAGTTCCAGGCATACAACTAATAAACAGACAAGCACCAGAGCAAAACACCTAGGCACATAAAAAATAATTTTAAAAAACTTAAAAAAGAAATAAATTCAGTAAGAAAGCAACCAATTTTAAGAAACATTTTATTTTACTTTATTTTATTTTATTTTATTTTATTGAGATAAGGTCTCATGTAGCTCAAGCGGCCTCAATATCTTTATATAGCCAAGGACAACCTTGAACCTCTGCTCTTCTCTACCTTCGGAGGGCTAGATTAGATGAATATCCAACCATGGCCCATTCATGTGATGCTGGAGATGGAACCCAGGGCTTTGTATGTGCTAGGGAAATAGCCTGTGCCCACTGAGTCACATCCCAGCCCCAAGTAAATAGAAGGCTTAATGCACCACAAGTCCATACAAGTTGCTGTGTGTGCCAATACAGGCTCTTCTTACATGCTGGCAAGATACAGATTAGGGACCCAGAGGCACCCTCTTCAGACTCCTCACACCCAGGATCCCTTCTTCCCACACCTCCCAGAGGATCCTGCCCCCTCAGGAAGGGAGGCACTTATCTCCAATGGCTGTTTCCTTGAGGTGGAGAGGCTTGTCTATCTCCTCATTGATACCATACTCTCTGGGGTTGCCCTGAGCTTGAAGAAATGCCTTATTGACTGATACTTAAAGCCTCACATGAAATGGGTGAAATTCCAGGATGGAGAAGGTGGGGTGTTTTACAAATAAAAGGGAAGGTTGCTCTTCTCCAAGATGTGTGTCCATCTATGTGATCTTTGTGTGCTCCTGTGCAGCTGGTCTGGTAAGGAGTTTCAGAGCTTTTACTATCTGACTGTGACTATGAATGCAGCCATGTGCTGCTGATTTTATTGCTGTTCCATGAGTTCAGTTGTTTTTCCTTCAGTTGAGGTAAGAGTTCAAGGGCAGTCTCATGAATGGGTTCAAGGTGGCTTGTGTCTGTCCAAGGTAAAATTGCTCATGGTGTCTATTTTACCAACCTGACTGAGGCCATGTGGAAGCAGATACCATGGCAACCACATGGGAGCTGGAGCTGAGGCCCTGGTGTTTGTGGAGGCCTGAGTTCTTATTATAAGAAAAAAGAAAAGGCTACAGCCATTCAGAAATCTGACCTATCTACAGACCCTCTGAGCTTTTATATTGACATAAAGTGGACATTTTCCAGAATACTCTCACTCTACTCCCTAACAGATTAGCGGGGACTAATTGAGACCACTTCTGAGATACTGTCTCTTTAAATTTTAAGGCTTTGTTTCTAAACACAAGTGAGATACTGGTTAGTATGGGAAATATGATACTTATCAAAATATTTTTTAAAGTAGTCAAGCACGGTAGTTTGCCTATACTTATCAAGTGCTGGTAAGGCTGAGACAAGGGCATTGCTTGAGCCTAGGAATCTAAGACCATCCTACTCTGGAAGGGAGGGAGAGAGAGAGGGAGGGAGGGAGGGAAGGGGAGAGAAAGAGCAAGTTGAGTGAGAAAGAGAGAAACTAGTAATGTATTCCTCATGCATTTTTTTTTCCTTGATATAAATAATTTTGAATGGTCAGTTTAAAATATGCATACTGTATTTCTTCACTGACAATTCTACTGTTGGTCTAGGCCTTGCCACAGTGTCTAGAACTTCACATATGTAATAGAACTGCATAAACACATATTGTATAATTTTATTTATTTTGTATGAATGAGCGTACTGTCTACATGTGTATCTAGATACCATCTACATGCCTGGTGTCCATGGATTTCTCCAGGACTCTAGTTGTCGCTGGTTGTGAGCCACCATGTGTGTTCTGGGAACCAAATCCAGGTCCTCTGGAAGAGCAGCCAGTGCTCTTAACTGCTGAGCTGGCTCTTCAGCCCACCATACATATATTAGCTAGCTGTCTGTCCTTGCTGCATCCTTATTATTACAATATATTGTCAATCATTAAAATATTCTCCACAGAGCGATAAATACTGCAAGCTTCATTTGCATGTGGAAGCCAAAAGAGTTGACCTTATAGAAGCAGAGAGACCATCAGCACCACTGCCTTGAGAATGTGGGGAGAAAAGAGAGACGGTCCCTGAAGGTACATGGTGGGCTGGAAGATGGCTCCGTCGGTAAATAACAAGGACCAAAGGTCAAGTCTCGTGTCTGTAACTCAGAGAGACGGGAGACAGACAGACAGAGAAAGCTTGTGGCCCCGCTTAGCTTGGCATAGCCAGAGGGAAAAAACCGCTAAGAGAGACCCTGCCTCAAAACAAGGTGGAGGGAGGCACTGACTCCTGACGTCCTCTAGCTACACACACCTGTATTCTTTTATACTTGCAGGACCACAGACACAGACACAGTATACACATGGACACCAGAGAGATAAAAAGGAAAAGCATGGGCTGAGGCATGACCACAGGCATAATGGTATGTTCTATGGCTTACATGGGAATCTGTTTGGTAATTAGTCATTGGAAATTTCACATTATTGGCTGTGCCCCACCCCCTTGCAAAGACAAGATCAGTGTTCAGGGGACATTGACTCAGTTCAGTTGCTCTCATCGTCACTATACATTGCTTGTAGGTACTGAAATGTCACACACTGAGTACCCAGTTAAAGAGAATCATGTATATTTAAAGTGAGAAGTTAGAAATATTGCCAATTGGATACGTCCTCTGTTTGAAGTATGGATTTTTAGCATTTCACTTGTGATTACAAAGGTAAACATCTTTGTCTATTGGACATTTTATTCTTTGACAATCACCTGTTTGCATTCTTCCCAAAACTTTCTTAAGGGAGTTTTTGTCTTGTTTTGATAATATATGAGTTCGCTGTCTATTAGGAATAATTACCCTTTGCTTGTCATTCCCCCTAAATTATCCCTAAGGTATTTGTCACTTGGCTCTGTCTTCTCTGTAGCTAAGTCAGTTTTGAGTATGTGCCAAGTGTCAGGTCCTGTAAAAATGTGATGTGAATGGTCTCATTCAGTCCTTGCAATGAACTTCGAGGGGGGTGCTATTATTTAATAGATGGTGACACTGAGGCCCAGATGTTTAGGTCACCTGGCTTGTAGAGGGTGGCACCAGGTATCACTGTCTCCATCACTGAACACCTCAGATGTTTTAGATGTGCCAACAGCAATCCAGGATGGAATCTGAGGCTGACCTTTTTTTGGATGCAATGTCGGAGTGCAGTGGATGGGCAGAGAACAGAGACACGAAAGAAAACAAGTTTGCATTGATGAGCAAGTCACCATGTGGTCTGCCCGGGGTGGGCGAGGCTCTGAGACACAAGGTAAACACCTCCCCCGAGTCCTATATCTGAGGGCAAGAAGATTTGCCCACTGGGTGCCTGGCCACTGACAGGAACCTGATCTGAGGACAGTGAACTCAAAGGCCTTCTGATATGATCCAGATACTGGCAAGTGCCCTCCTGATGGTGGGGGAGAGCTCAAGGCAGAGACCCTCAGACCCAGAGCAGGAGTCATGGCATATGCATGTGGGTGGGACCTGCTACCATAGCCAAGTTTTTGCTAAGCATGAGCCAGCCACGGGCACCTTTGGTCCGTACTTACTTGTAGAAGGAAAACTTTCTCTCAGTATGCCACTCTGACTCCTCCGCAGAGGGTTTGAGGAGGGAAGAAAGCTGGCTCTTTGCTTTCTGGAAGAGTTCCTGAGAATGTCCAGAGGGCTAGCCTAAGCTAAGCTCTGGGGCCTTTTGCTCACTACCTCCTTAGCATCTTTTCTTGGCAGGCTGCCCAGGCTGAAAAGGATGTGGCCATGGTTCCTGTCTTAAGGAGGGTTTTGGACAAAGTTGTGAGGGAGGCTGACTGATGTTCTAATGCCCAGCATCTAACCTGTCCTGAACACCCCCAGTTTTTCATTTTCCATCTTATCTAGAACATTGCCTCTGCCAAGGAGCTGAGCATCGACAAGATCTCCACTGGTGGATTTTGATGGTTTGTGACTTGAAAAGTGTTCAGTGATAGCACAGATGGAGCTTCATGTGAGTGACATGGTTTGCTTCCCTGTGTGGACATGAGAAATCCTCTTCCTGATTCACTAATTTACACGTTGGCTAACTGGAGCCTGAGAGCTGCAATTTGACAGGACCCCAATTGCCCTGTCCCTTCTCCTCCCTTTTCAGGGAGGACTTATCAGAGTAAACCCCCAACCCTTCTACCCTGGCTCCTAGATGGCTTCCCTGGTTCTGGAATCTTTATAAATATCATGTATTGCCACTTTTCTTCACTGATGTGCATGACTCTGGCCATCTGCTGAGCACTAACATGGACCTGTGCCTAACACAGAGACTCCCAAGATCTAACCTGAGCCCAAGAACCAGAGGTTTAGGACTCTGGCTTTATTAGGGCTAAGGTATGAATGGGGAATGCAGGAAATATCCATAATGGAGGGGCTGGGCATGTAATCAGTTGGTAGAATAATTGCTTATCGTGAATGAAGCTCTGGGTTTGATCCCTAACATAACCTGGTGACACACACCTGTGCTTCCAGCCCTTGGGATATGGGAAGAGGAAGTACAGGAGTCATCCTTTTTCTACATAGAGAGTCCAAGGTCATCCTGGGGGCAAAGAGGATTTTATTGCATCCATTTGTAATACTTGCTTGGATTCCTTGGCACAGAGATGCAGTTTTGACCTTTGTGGAGGTCCAATGTGTTCTGAGAGATAGGCAGGCCTGAAGAGCAGAGGCACACGATGCATTTGGGTGATGGCCAGTGCTGTGGGGAGAAAAACAAAGATGGCATGCTGCAGAGTGGCAGGCACTGGGAAGCTGTGTTGGATGGAGAGGGGCAGAAGAGGCTCTCTAGGATCCTGAGGGGTAGAGGGAGCTGGCCTGGGCAGCGACAGGATGGCTATTCGGATACCGGGAGGGGAATCGCAGCATGCTGTTGGACTGAGATCACAAGGACGTGTTACTCTTCAAGGAATGCTGAGCAGATGGAGGTGTCATGCCTGGGTCAGTTCTGTAAATGTCCTCACTCAGCATATGACGGGGTGTGGAACAGAACAGTCACCAGCTCTTGCTCCTAACCTTGCTCAGAGCCTTCACTTTCTTGTTTATGAATGTCTTAAGAAAATATAAAATTCCCAGCCCTGTTCCTGACTGGCACTCACTAGGTATATGTTGCAAGAATTCTGGTTGTAATAATGGAAACTCAGAGCAAGATCTCGGGGAAAAGCTAGAATATCAAAAAGAGGAAACACCACAGTCAAATCTCACCCAGCTGTCTTCCAGCTTCCTCAGCCTCGCTCCTTGTGGCTTCTACTGCCTGCTCTGTCTTCCTATGTCTGCCTTAAATACCTTCTTCACCTAGTTGTTTCACATCCAGGTTAGGATTAACGTGTGAGTTATTACTATTTGGTAGTTAGCCTTGAACTCACAGAAACACAGGAATATCTCTGCCTCTGGAGTTATGGGATTAAAGGCCTGGCACCATCACTGCCTGCCTGGGAGCTTGAAACTCCCTCTGTAAACCAAGATGACCTCAAACTCAGATCTGCTGGGATTAAAGGTGTGGGTCACCACTCCCTAACCCTCCTGGATTGACTGTGGGTGGATCTCTTCTCTGATATTCCAGACTGATTTTATTAAATATATAATGTATCACCACCGGTATATGTCACACATAGCCACTACTAGTGTATTTACTCCAGAGAAGCGTGCGATTATAGCATTGTCTTTAGGGCACTTTGGGTTCTCAGGAAGCATGGCTGTGTGACTTTGCTATTGAAACCTCCCCTTCATCTTTCTGTCACACTGTTTGCTTTATTTAGACTTGGTTCAAAATACCTTTCAGTAGTTCTTGAAAGCACATGGTTCTCTGGTCTTAGGAGATAACACAGTGGTGGGCCACAGACTCAGACCCCTCCACCTCTCCAACCCCCCACCCAAGCGAGATCCAAACAGACAGTCATGTCTCAGAGTTCTGTGTCCATTTGACAATGACCCTGTGAAGCTGGGTCTCCTGGGATACTAGGACGCTGTTGTCAGCTCTGAATAAATTAGTGGTGACCTAGAGTTAGTGACGTTCAAAAGGACATTTCTTGGTGGGTCTTGCCAAGATATTCATTTCAAAGAAAGTCCTGGCTCCTTCACACTGCTTTTCCTGGTGGCCACGTGCCTTCCACAAAAGGGCAGAGTTACACAATGGGTTTTTCAAGCAGATTTAGATCCTGTCAGAACCTTGCCCAACTGAAGGAAACTGTTCTAGGCACGAGGCCATGGGTCTGTGTGGAGAAAGCAGGTGGTATGCATCTTCTGGGAAATGACTGGGTGCTCTGGAGTGGTCTCCTGGCTCAATGCCACCAACTTTGGAGGCCCTGGATAGCTGTGGTCTGACAGGAACACGGGAGACCTTTATGTCTGGTTGTATGTATATATGTGCATCCATGTGTGTGGAGGTCAGAGGTCAGCACTGAGTGTCTGCTTCAGTCTCTTTCTACCTTGCTTTTGAGGCAGAGTCTCTCACTGAGCTTGCTGTTCATCCATGTGTCTAGACTGGCTGGGCCTTGACCTCCAGGGCTGGAATCACAGACAAGCACCAGCATGCCAGGATTTATGTGGGGTGCTTGGATCCAAACTCAGCTCCCTGCTCAAGTATAGTAAGCACTTTGCCAAGAACATCTCTGTAGCCCTTTGTCTTGGTGTCTTTGGATCCTCCTAGGGAGAGTTTAGAGCTGGACTTCAGAGATGAGGGAGGCTCGGCTTTTCAGAGCTTCAAGGGACTGGCCACATTGCATCCAACTCCCCATTAGTCAAATGGGCAAAATGATGCCCTAGCGTTGTCCAGTGCAGCCCAGTGAACTCTTTCCTTTAGGGCAGTGATTCTTAACCTGTGGGTCATGTAGTCAGAAGTTTCTGGCCCAGCTTAACCCTACGGTTCAGAGCTATAGTTCCACAGATGCTTAGTCCCAAATAGCACACAATGAAACCATTATTAATTAATTACATTAATTACAAGCTGTTTGGCCTATGGCTTGGGCATATTACTATCTAACTCTTATGCTTTACGTTAACCCTTATTTCTTATGTAAGTTCAGCATGACGCTTGGTAACTTTTCTCAGAGCAGCGTTCTCATTTCCTTCTGTGTCTGCTGGCATCCTGTGCTCTGCTCTTCTGCTTCCCAGAATTCTCCTGGTCTGGTCACCCTGCCTACACTTCCTGTATGCCTAGCTTCTGGCCAACCAGGGATTGGTTCTAACAGTAGTAAAATTACAATTATAAAATAGTGATGAAAACATTTCTAGTTGGGAATCACCACCAACATGAGAAACTGTCTTAAAGGGTCATGACATTAGGAAGGTTGAGAATGACTGCACTAGAGCCTTTGGCAGTTGTGGAAATAATCAGGGAGAGAAAGTGCCTGTATGGAATATGCTTGAACCTGGGAGTTTGAGACAGGAGGGCTAGGTCTCCCGGGACTCCCAAGCGAAGGCTGAGGGGAGCCATGTATTCAAGTCCACTCCTTACCTGGCCTGGGTGCCCCGGCTTCCCAGCCTAGCTCTGCACTCTCCTTGGGCCAAAAGTTATAATGTCTGTAAGTTACCACTGACTCTCAGCTCCAGGCTGGTCCCTGTTCCCTTCCCAATTCACCCATCAGGACCTTCCCCTAAGGTTGGGGGTATAGGAAGTGGGGCCTTTGAGACCTGATTAGGTTAGGGCAGAGCTTGTGAGTGGGTCAGTGTCTTTACAAGATGCTCAAGAGACCTGAATCCTCCTCTCACAGTCTTCAGTCTCCTGAAAAGACCCCCATCTATGTATGCCAGAAAGTAAGCCTAGCCAGACAGCCTCTGCTGGCACCAGGATCTCAGGCTTGGAGACTCAGGTTCTATGAGGAATGCCTTTCCGTTGTTTCCAGAACCAGCCCATGGTGTTCTGTTTAGCAGCCTGGATGGATGAAGGCAGATTTCTTCTTCTTAGATGCTTTACTGTGGATTGTTTTAAATGCCGTGTCCTTGGGGAGCAGGCAGTGATTAGACCCTTGTATGTCCTTGGGAAGCAGATGATTGTAGGCCTGTGCTCTCTCTCGCTGCACCAGCACCTCACTGATGCCCTTCTGCCTCTGTCTGTGCCACCCAAGGCAAACTGAAGCATCCTTCAAGACAATAAAGGCAAAGTGTTGTTGCAAACAGAAGCTGGCTGGGAGAGGTGGTTCCAGTTAATGATTTATGCCTGGGGACTGTGCTTCCTGGCAGGAAGCTGGGAAGCTGGAGCAATGAAGAGGAAAGTGCAGTCCCAGGATGGAGTCTCCCCTGGGAGGTGGAGGGGGGGGGCATCAGACAGGCCCTAGAGCCAGCTGTGGTTCTGCCTTTTGGTTCTGGCTTCTGAGCATATCGTTTGTTCATAAATACTTAGAAGTTCTTCCAGAAAACCTGGTAGACTCAGCACTGAGCATTCACACTGAGAACAGAGCCAGGGGTCAAGTCAGGCTGGGTGCCTGCCCTCTGGCACCTCATTGTAGGAAGGAAGACCCACAGCAACCAGAGGACACATAATAATGCGGTGGCCACCGTTGCTAACTGCCTCAACAAGAACCCTGGGCAGCACAGGGCAGTCCAGACTCAGCTTGTCTGGGGCTAGCTGTAGCTTCATTTCACATTCTGGAGTGTCAGGAAAGGCATCCACACAGCTATTAACATGGGACAACCGGAGCTGTTCCTCATTCCTCCGACCCTCACTGACTCCTCTGGCAAGCCAGGTCACCTTGACCAGCCCAAGCTCCCTTCAAGTGGCCTGCTTCTAGTCACCATCCATGCTGCCACTGGCTTCTCCCAGTCTCTGTCTGTCATCCTCCCTCATTTATCCAGAGGAAAGTGGACTCTAAAGCATACAAATGTTCTCCAGCTTCCTGGTGGTTTCAGGATGCCATCTAAGCTCCAATCAGGAGGAGACCTGTTTGGGCGGGCCTGATGGATCTTTCCCATGCCACTAGAGCACCCACTGGTCTCTCTTGGATGACAGTGTTGAACTTTTGCCTACCTCAGGGCCTTTACACCTGCTGCTCCCTGGAAAAGCTGGACTTCACTCATCTTTTCTTAATCTCATAGCTCAGCCCAAATGTCACCTCCTCAAAGCCAGGGAAGGTCCTAATCAGCCACCCTCCTTTCTCTCCAGCAGCTCTGCTTGCCTTCATCACGTCCTATCTCAGCTTGTCATGTAGGTGTCTCAGTTTGCTTTGCTGCCTTTTTCCCTCTCAAGTGCAGGAACCGTGTCTAGGTCTATGGCGTGGATTCATTTCATGATATGCCATGACAAGGTCCTGTGTCCCCCTCACCTCACTGTCCTAGAAGATGAGAAAGTGGGGACACTCTAGGGAGACTGAGAGAAAGCATGACTCTAGAGATGCTCACACCTCAACTTTGGCCACCCCATAGGCATACCAGAGCCTGGGACAGTGGACTTCACATCCCTTAGTGACTGTAGGGATATACCCAGCAGGAGCTGCCTTCCTTTACCCACATACTAATCTCTACCCTAAAGCCTGGGGGACCTTCTGAGATTCTGGGAGCAGGAGGCGCTGGGCCAGATGAATGTGAGCTCAGCCTCCCAATGCTTTTTAGCTTTAGGCCAGCTGTTGCTTCACTCTGTTCTGTGAAACAGGAATGGTGGCTGGATGAGGTTCGGTGTCTGCCCCTGTGCTGTGGCCCTGTCTGGACCCTGTGCCTATGGGGAAGAACTGCAGGCGCCCACTTACGGCTAGACACAGCTGGTGTCACTGCTTCCAGCAAAGGTCGGCTGTCGGTTCCAGCTGCAGCTGGTGTCTGGGAATGGAGGGAAGCAAGGGAGGAAGTTGAATCTGGGTCACTAACCCTGTTCCCTGGCTGGCTCTGCCTCCCTCTGAGACTGTAAGGTCACTCTGGCCAAGGCCAGGGACTATTTTGATTTGTGGGAGGAGCAAGCAGGGAAAAGCCCAGAGACTTAGCCAATTTCCCCAAACCAGCCCAAATCACCTCCCAAGTGAACAGGTTCAAGGCTCAGGGCAGGTGGAAGGCCTGCGGACCGTGGAAACCGGGGCAAGGTGGGAACCATGTGCTTTGGGCAAGAGAGGCTTTTCCTTACAGGCACTTTTAACAAATGCTTCTTCCTCCAGCTCCTGCAGGGAATTTCCAGAAACTGGAAGAGTCTCTGTGGAAACTTAGGAGTCAGATCTATAACCCTTCCTCCATTCTCTCCCAATGAAACAAAACAGGATGGATGAATTCCCTGACACTCCCTAGCAGTTTTCCACGGTGTGAGGCCCTTTCTCAGGAAAGTGTCCTCCCTTCTTTTAAGGATAGTAGGATGTAACACTAATTTATACTAAGGTGCAAACAACTCCCTTTTGGCTTCTGACTTGCTCTGAGCATTTGGCTATGAAATTTTGTAGCACCAGGCTGTACTTGTATTACTCATAGAGTCCCAGTGACAGGCATTGAGCCTGGCCTGTGTCAACACCAATGGAGATGGTTCCTAAAGCAACGGTAATGATTGCAAACAATTTCTTGGTTTTGTTTTTGTTTTTTGAGACGGGATCTCTTTACATAGTCCTGGTCTCTCTACATATCCTAAGAACTCACTCTGTAGACTAGGCTGACCTTGAACTCACAGAGATTCTCCTGTCTCTGCCTTCTTAATCCCCTACTTGGCAAACGATTTATAGTCTGATGAGCGCTTTGTAACCTCATCAAACCTTACCCCTCAGGGTGAGCACTCCCCATCCCTGTTTACAGAGAAGAAAACTAAGTTTCATGGATGGCAGCCTCACTCCCACAATGCACAGGCTTCTACAGCAAGCCAGGTGCTCCACAAACCCTCACTGAAACAACAGACTCCAGCCAGCTTTGGTCCAGTGCTAAGGCCTGGTTTTTCGTCTTTAGATCCTTGGCCTGGTCTCTCCCAGTGGATCAGCTGCTCCCTGAATGCTCCCTTCCAGCCTGTGTCCACAAGACCTTCTGCTCTTCCCAGCCTCCTGTACAGCCTGGAGCTCCCACAAAAGGAAACTGCTCAAGCCCGACACACAGAAGTAAAGCCCCAGCTTCCAATCTCATCCCCAAATACCATGCTCTCATGCTCCCTTCCCAAGCTCTCCCCGGCTGGCCCTTAGGGCACTGCTTCTCCTTGGGGTCCCATGCGTTCTGAATATCTCTTCTTTCACTGTCCTAGTCTGTCTGCTGGGTGCAGAAGACAGGCCCTCAAGGCTGGCTCTCTTATCTGGGTCTGGGAGTGGGCAGAGAGCAGGAGCTCACAGTTCCCATCTCTCCCTGTGTGTCTTTTTCTTCTGTCTCTTCTTCCCCATCTCTCTCCTTCTCTTTGCTTCCTTCCCTGCCTCTGATCTCAGTCCGTGAGGGGCTTATTTCCTTCTGAGAGTTCTGCCGTCAGGATACCCTGGGGACATCAGCCTGACCTGGCCGCAGGTATTGTTCTAGGGTAAGCATCATGGTAGGTGTAGTCCTAGGACCCAATCATATCTCTCATCCCAAGGTCCAGGTACTGGAATGGAGTCACCATAACATGACTACCTAGGGGAAGCCTGAGGACATGAATTGATCACTGGGTTTGGGGTACAGAGATAACTCCTGTGTGGCTGGCCTAGCTCTGGTTCCAGGAACAGCAACCACCTTGTAAATGGTTATTGAGTGACTGCTTGAAGAATAGACTGGTGTCCTTGCTGGTTATCTCAGTATACATAGAACCTTCAGATCCTGAACCTTGGGATTCTTTTGGGGGAAATGTTGAATACGTACCTGGTCACCATCCCTTCAGGGCAACTTGAAAAGCTAGTTAGGCCCCAGAATGCCTGGGTGGTGATGAAGGATACTTGGGTGATTGTGGTGGGTATCTGTGTGATACCAGTGATACATGGGTGAGGTGGAAGTGAGAATCTGGCTGGGACCGGCTTTGGTGTGGAATATGGGCCTGTGGGGTCTGCAGGGTTTGTAACAGGAGTCTAACACACACAGGAGTACTCTGGCAGGGCCTCTGTGGGGTGAAGCCACTCCATAAAAAGTAACAAATCCCTATACAAATTTTCTACTGCAGCTATCACAGGCATTTTACGGCAGGTGTGACCAAAGACTGATCTCCATGTTGAGTTTCAGACTCCAGCTTCTCCTGGGATCTGGTCTAAGTCAGAGACAGCTTAAAAGCATCAAACCAACAGCATCAGGTAGCCTACAGGTGCTGTGGGTCTAATTCAGTCCTGGATTCATGCCAACTCTGTTCTATCTACTCCCAGCTGTGTAGCTTTGGACATGCCTCTTGACCTCTCTGAGCTCCAGTTAACTTATCTGTTGATGATATTGCCTCTCACTCATGCTTGAGTCAAAGGAGATGAAAAGCCTAGTGCCCGGTGGGCCATCTATTGGGCTCTGCTCCCCAGGCGTTGGGAGCCTATCCACACCCAGGCCTCTCCCCTGCCTCTCTTCCGTCCCAGGCTTGGCCAGATGGTGGGAGCTGGGAAATACAGCCTAGCCACATGCTGGTCTATTTTGAGAGACCTCCTGTTTCCTTTCCTGCTTGGGGCCATGTGGTGGCCATGGGCCTCTGCTAACAGGATGGGCTCAGCAAAACTACCCTTGCCCTTCTCTACACTGTGGTCTGAACCCCCTGAGCTACCATATCCTGGCTCCCAGCCCAGACATTACCACCCCACTCAGCCCAGACGAGGGTCAGGTACCCAAAAGTGGAATGAGGCACTGGCAGCTTTAGCTCAATTAGCAGAAATGGCAGGTAGCACCAGCCTTTGTTGTCCTGACTCAGAACTCGGCACTTCCAGGGGGGCACAGCACCCTAGCACAGGCATACAGAAATGAAGAAACTGTCTGCATTCCAGGCATGCTTTGTTTCAAGTTTCACCTAGCTCCCCCAGGGAAACAAAACCACCCAGAATGCTGGCCTGGCTAGGAGGTCAGGGTCAGGCTGTCCCCTGGCTTGCAGTCTGGCTTGTCTGGTTTCCAGGCAAGAAGAAGAAACAGAAGCCCCAAGAGCTGTCTGTTACCAGCCAGAAGCCCAGATGGCTTCCTCCTTGCCTATGTGCCTCCCTTGCCCTTCTCTGCAGGAGCTCTGACCCCAGCATTCCTGGCTTCTGAGCCCCACCTTTGTCTGTGCTAGTCTGGGGCCTTTCCTTTCTGTGCCTCAGTTTACCCACTTGTAAAATAGAGATGAGGAGCCTTCCTTTTGGATTTCTGGAGAGGAGCTGCAGAACTAATGCAGGTGAAAGCCGAGGTGGGACCTCCCTATCCTAGCGCTTCCCACCATCCTAACAGACGACCGACCCATGAGTGAGTCACTTAGTTCTGGAGTCCTGGATGACTGAGCTCAAGATACCAGTTTGCTGTGTCCTCTGAAAGGGATGAGCAGTATGACCTTTCATAGCAGAAGGGGCAGGTGGAAAGGGCTGTACTAGTTATCAATGCTACCGGCTGGGGTCTGAATATTCAAACACATGAGCTCCTGGGGGCTGCTGCTTATTCAAACCACAGCAGAGCTCTTCAGTCTCATCTCCAGATGTAATATGATAGAGAAAGTGGAGTCTTCATACCTTCATCTCCTGATGACCCTGTTTTATAACACTGTGACATTGGTGCCTAAGTTTTAATGTGTGTGCTAAGATACATCTGATGACCCAGCTTACCCAGGAGAAAGATGTGATTACGGTTAGATACTCCCAGCTGTCACCTCACCAGGTATGACCTGAGTGTTACTACTGGCTAGTATTATAAAATGTATCAGTTGGCCTAGGGTTCAGTAATGGGATCATAGAATGGGTAATGGTTATAGTACAGCAGAAATTAGAGTCTCTTTTCTGGAATGTCCTACACCACTGGTTAGGTAGCTATACATGGGCTGTTGCTTGTATCCTTACGCAGAGACTGCAGAAGCCTGCCGTTTTCCATCTTGTGGCTGTACCCTTGTCATCTATAAGGAGAGGCAGAAAGAACAAGTAGCATTGTGGAGGATGGACAGCAACTTTTAAATCCTGGGCTCTGGGCCCTGCGCCCTACATGGCATGGCCTTGCATGCCCCATTGGCTGGTACATTGCCTGGGAAATGGTGCCTGGTAGGGAAACCATGCACTGGGCTTTGCGGAGATCATCTGTATTAGTTGCTTTTGCATATCCATGACTAAAATATCCCAAAGGAAAAATTAAAGGAGGAGAGATTTTACTCTGATACCCTGGTCAACACTTTTTGCTGCCATTTCTGAGGGTACTATTAGCAGAACATAGTGATGGGGAAGGTATGGAGATGCCAGGTGTGGTACCTCACAACAGTCAGAGGGCTGAAGCCAAGTATAACCAGCCTCTCAATCTAAACCACCAGTGACACACTTTCTCCGGCTACACCCCACCTCTTCACATTTTGGGTCACTTTCTGTGTTACTTTTCTGTTGCTGTGATTAAAAAATACCCTGCCAGGAAGCAAGTCTTCAACCTCCAAGTCACCTGAAGCTGAACCTTTCTGGTTATTCCCCACTGTGTAGACCAGCCTAGCTGGCTTGCTACCTTCTAGGAATTCTCCTGTCTGCCTTCCTTCTCAAAGTAAGAACACTGAAACTAGAGACATGTGCTACCTAATCCAGGCTTAAGTGGATTCTGGGCACCAGAACTCAGGTCCTTGGGTAATAAGCACTCTACTGAGTGAGCCATCTCCCCCACCTTCCTCTGTGCTGTGCCATTCAGGCTCTCAGACTGTGGGATGATGGCACACACATTAGTTAGTCATCTCTGGAAACGTCTCCCAGACACATTCAGAGATGTACTTCATTAATCTCCTTGGCAGTAGGCAATCCACTCGAGTTACCTCAAGATTATCACAAACAGTGTGACTGTCCTGAAGACCTGCCATCAGAGTCTGGACAATGCTCAAGCCCTTGTGGGGAACATCCCAGCCATACAGGAAGACAGTACCAAGTGGGAAGAATTGATGATGCACACGTGTCTCCAGCTGTGTTCCCAGAGAGGCCTGACTGGGTTTTCTGGGTTGGCAAACAGCTCTTCAGAAGGGCTTGATCTGCACTACTGTCACAAACTAGGAGAATGGAGTATTAGAATGTAGTGCTAGGCATGGTGGTGCATCCTGCCACACCAGCATTGAGGCAGGAGAATCACACCTTGTGATATTAGTCAGGGCTGTATAGTGAGGCTGTCTTCGACTTTTAGAATGATACTCTAAGCTCAGATATTTAAGAATAGACCCCCTTCTTCATCAGTGCTTTTCTAGGTATGGTCCCCAGGGTGGCACTATAGAATTCCAGATATGTAGTCTCTTCAGCCCACTGTAAACCTGTTGGGGCTGGAAGGCTAGAGAAGAGCCTCATTCCCAGCAGGAGTACACAGAAGTACATGGGTCAAAGCCCATAGTTTTACTTCCATGTCTCAGTCTGCAGCAACCTTAAATTCTGTCCACTATATGCCAACTCTCATCCTGATCACCATAGCACCCCCAAAATTCTTCTTCTGGGACCCCACCCTCACTATCCACTCCACATGGTATCCCCACTGAGGACTATCAGGCTAGATGGTGGTGAATCTTTTCTGCGTATCTTTCTCAAGATTCTTAGGGCTGATGTGTAACTGAAGAAAATGAGTAGGCAGAGGACGGGAGAGGTAGACCGGCACAGGGGTGGGCAGGCAGAGGGGTGGGCAGGCAGAGGGGTGGGCAGGCAAAGGGAGCTGTCCAGAGTGCCTGCTTAGGCTGTGTGATGCTAATCCAGCAAGGGTTAGCCAAGGGGCTGGCTTCTACCTATAGTGGCTGCAAGATTCCAGGAAAGGAAGGTTCCGTTTTCAAAGAGCCCTTTCAGAATGCAACTAGGAGCATCTGGCCATGGAAACTGGAATCACTATAGTTCTTGAGATGGTGCTCAGGCCACAGATAGGACTCTGAGCAGCTATGACCATCTGAGAGGCAAAGGTGTCACTCAAGACACCCAGCCAGCCCTGCCCCACCAAAGAGAGAGAACTCCATCCTGCCTGAATCTGAACTTATGAGGCTGCATACAGGCCTCTGAGAAGTGTATTGAATCAACTCCACCAGCTACACCAAACTACCCAACCTGCACTAACCAGTAGCTGGCTCTCTGCCTGCCCAGTGGGCTAGGAAGAGCCTGGATTTGTTAAGGTTGTCTCAGCCAAGCATGGCTTACCGAGTGAGTGAGGGCGGACCAGCAATCCAAGCTCCCTTTACTGCAGCTGGGAATGTCTCTGCTGTCTGTGCATAGCTACTTTGTTGCTATGATTTGAATATGAAATGTCCCTCAAATCTTGAAAGTTGAATGCTTAGTTTCCCAGCTGGTAGTGATGGAGTAGAAGCTTTGCCAGGTGTAGCCTAGCTGGAGAAAGCAGGTCACTGGAAATATGTTTTGAAGGTCGTGACTTGAATGTGAAATGTCCCCCATAGGTTCACATGTTTGAACACTTGGACACTAGCTGGTGATGCTGCTGCTTGGGAAGGCTGTAGAACTGTTAGGGGAGTCCCACTGGAGGAAGTGGGTTGCAGGTGGCAAGTATTAAGGCCCAGCCCTGCTCCCTGTTTACTTTCTGTTTCCTGAGTGTGGATGCAATGTGACAAGCCCCTCTCCTGTTCCCCCCACCTTGCTTTTCTTGCCAGCTGTCATGTCTTTTACACCCTGATGGACAGTATCTGTGCTGGTTAATTTTTTTTGTCAGCTTGATACACAGGAAGAGGGAACCTTTGTTGAGAAAATGCTTCCATCAGATTGGCCTGTAGGTAACTCTGGGGCATTTTCTTGGTTAATGATTGATGTGTGCAGGCCCAGCCCACTGTGGGTGGTGCAACTCCTGGTCAGGTGGTTCTGGGCTGTATAAGAAAGAAGACTGAGCAAGCCATGGGAAGTAAGCCAGTGAGCAGTGTTCCTGTATGGCTTCTGCTTTGGTTCCTGCCTCCAGGTCCCTGCCTTGAGTTCTTGCCCTGACTTCCATCCACAAAGGACTATGACAAGAAAGTGTAGGCCAAATAAACCCTTTCTTCGCCAAGTTGCTTTGGTCATAATTTTATCATTAAAAACAGAAACCAAAGTGTGACAGTATCCCTCTGGAACTGTGGCCAGAACAAACCCTTTCCCTGCAAGTTGTTTTTGGCAGGGTAGCCTCACAGCAGCTGGAAAATAAACTAGAACAAAGGTTACACCTGTGCTTTGTGAATCCCGCTCTTTGGTCCCCTCACCTCTGTCTGTTTGTGGGGCAAAAGCCTCCTCCTTCACACAGCCTTGTCTTCCTGATGTTCTGCCTCATCATGGGCCTAAAAGCACAGAGCCAAAGACAAAGGCATGGAATCTCAAAGACCGTGAGTCAAAGTGAATCATCTTTTAATTTGTTCCCCATGAATGTTGGTCACAGCTACATAAAAGCAACTGACACAGAAAATTGGTATCAGATAAGTGGGGCCATTGCTGTGGCTAAACCTGAATACATAGTTCTTAAGTCTTAGGGACAAGTTTGTGGGAGGAATGTAAAGTTGGGAGATGTAAACTATAAAATCCTGAAATGCTAAGTGCAGAACTTAGTGAGTGATTCTGGGATCTTGGAGGACCAGAGTGCCTATAGAAATGTGAACAGCAAGGACTGTGCTCAGTAACTTTCAGATGGGGCAAAGGCTCGTCCACATTCTGTCCATGTCCTGAGACCTGGCAGAGGCCAAGTGTATAGATGTTGAACTACCTGAACTCCTGGAAGAAATGTTAGGATTCGTCAGTGCCCACACTGTGGCTTGTGTATTGCTGGATGCTTTAATCCAGGTTTGCATAAGACTCGGGAACTAACAGCAAGGTAGAAAAACGAAAACTGGTCAGGAGAGAAAATGCTGTGTAAAGTTAGGCTGGGAAGGTAAAACAATGGTTTGTGAAGCAATTGAAAAGAAGCCATCTGGGCCCACTGGAGCAAGTCTGTAATTCAGCTACTTGGAAGGCTAAAGCAGGAGGATCACAAGGCCAAGCTCTGCTTGGTCTACAGAGTGAGTTCAAGGCCAACCTGGGCAGCCTAATGAGACCCAGCTTTGAAATAAAAAGAGGAATAAAGATGTAGTCAGTGTTAGCCTATAAAGAACAGGACTCTAGAGTAAATCTCTAATCACACACACACACACACACACACACACACATACACAAACACACACACATGCACACACACAGACCCACAAATGCACACACACACATAAACACACGCATGCACACACACACAGTGTTTTGCATTGAGAGAAGGAAAGAGGCCTTGAAGATGTCTTAAGAAGTGGATAGGCATCACTCATCAAAAACTAAACTCATTTGAAGTACTTTCCTTTGAAAAGAAAGTTTGTCTAGATGTTCGCCTAGGAAGCTGTCCCCCAGAATTCATCTCTCTATATTCAACACTGACCCCAGGCATCCCAAGCTGCTTATGATAGTTATAGCCCAACTCTTGTTCCTCCTGGTGACAGACCTTGGCATCCTTCACTCCTGTAGTTGAGTATTATTTTAAGGCGTGTTACTTTGTTTATGTTGCAATTGTTTAACTCTGTGAAGCTGTGTTCCTGTGCCTGCCTAAACACCTGATGGTCTAACAAGAGCTAAAGGGCCAACAGTGAGGCAGGAGAAAGGACGGGTGGGGCTGGAAGAGAGAATAAATAGAAGGGGAAATCTGGAAGAAGAAGAAAGAGCAGAAGGAGAGGACACTGGAGCCAGTCACCCAGCCAGCAGCTGAGTAAGAGGAAGATTTACAGAAAACAACGGTAAAAGTCCAGAGGCAAAAGGTAAATGGGATAATTTTAAGTTAAGAAAAGCTGGAACAAACAAGCCAAGCTAAGGCCGGCATTTCTAATTAAAAATGGGCTTCCATGAGTGATTTATTTGAGAGCTGGGTGGTGGGCCCTCCCAAGAGCAAAATCAATCAACAATACACAGCAAATGCAGAATTCAAATTATAGATTCATTGAGGCTTCTACCAATATTTGAAAGGAGAGCCTGGGAGCCAGGCTGTGTGTGACAGGGCAGAATTCTCTGCAGGAAGCCTCTGATATAGCTATATGTGAATAGGAGTGAAGTCCAAGATACATTGGAGATGGTAGAGACTTGAAGAGGACATGGGTCCCTAGAACCAAACCTCAGCCAGCCTCTTCCCCCCTCTCTCTTCCTGTTCACCCGGATACTCTAACATGCCCCTGCTGTGACGCCCAGAAACAGTGATGTCAAGAACTGTGGACTGGAACATCTGAAACCAGAGCTTAAATAAATCCATCATTCATGTCAGGACGTCATGCGTGTTGTTACAGCAATGAGCAGCAATATGAGCCCATTATTGATCAAATGGTATCACAATGCTACTTTAGGACACATGGTTTCCCCTGTATTTCTCCTCTGTGATATAAATTAGATCTCTCTCTCTCTCTACTTCCTTCCTTCCTTCCCTCCCTCCATCCCTCCATCCCTCCCTCCTCCCCCTCTGTGTCTGTGCGTGCGTGCGTGTGTGTGTGTGTGTGTGTGTGTTTGTGTGTGTGTTTGTGTGTGTGTGTGTGCGTGTGTGTGTGCATGTGTGTACAGGCAGATTTATAGGTGGGAAATGGCTGAGCCTTCCCCTTCCTCAGACCCTCCCTCACTTTCCCCAAGGGACTTTTAGGAACTAGGGGTTCTGAGTGCCCTTCTCCAGGCACACCCTCACTTTCTGTCCCCTAGTGCCAATCATTCCTCATAACAGAAGACTCATTCCAAGGATTAATGACTCAGGAAGGGACCTTGGTGGCCATCTAGAGGGAGAAATGAGTTTCCAATTCTAGCCTTTGTCCTGATTTGTTGTTTTTGTTTTCCTTTCGTCTGTAAGCAAAGAGCTGAGGAAAGGGCCTACTCTTCCCACCTAGGGTTCCCGGCCTCACAGGCCTTCCTTCCTCTTATCTCTTGGAGAGCAGGAGAAAGAGGCCCCTACCTGGCTCTAAAGGCCTCATCCTTCAGACTTCCCCAGTCCTGTGCCAACAGGCCCACTCACATTCCCGGAGCTGGTCAGAACCCCAGGAGTGTTCTACCCCCAGGCAACTGTGGTAAAGCTGTGCTGTAAGGGTTTCCTCCTATCTGCTGGTCTTTACAGTCGGAGCGACAATGTCCTAGGGGACCATCTTAAGGTTATCATTTACTGGCCAGTCAGGAGGGAGGGGCACTCCTGCGCCTCTACTAACTTTTGGATAAAGGCAGGTGTCTTCTGTAGCTCTGAATGCTATGTGATCTCAGGGAAAATAATTAACCTCTCTAAGGTTTAGAGTGCTCACTAATAAAACGGGGGGGGGGGGGGGGGTAAGCCATTCTATCTAATAGTGACTTCTGGCTTGAAAATTAAATTAATTAGGAGAGAAAATGACTTCCTTAGTCTGAAAGGGAAGCTGAGAAGTTTAATCTTTCATCTGGGAACTATCAGCACCTTCTCCCTCCTACCTCCAGAGAACCACCCCACAATGCCCCTCTCCAGAACCCCCCAGCACTGAGTAAGTCCAGCGGCTATTCTTGCTTACAGGGTGGGAGTGGTTTCTCCATATTGTGCCTTACCAGCAACCTTTGCGTATTATCTAATTTAACTTCAAGTTCTGACTAGAACAGCATAGGACTGACCCAACTCCTGCTCAGAGCTGAGGACACCTGGGAAGCAGTAGGCTTATGGCTGCTAAGCTTGGAAGAATCTCAGCTAGGTCCACAAAAGAGAGCTGCTTCTTCTCTGGGCTGGAGGGAGAGGAGGCTTTGTTATTGGAAGGGCTGCAAGTAGGCAGATCAAAGCTGGCCTCCTGTCCTAGAAGATGCTCTGGGCAATAGAATCAGGCATCCAAAACCCTGGGCAAATTCTGTCTTGCAACCTATAGTCTCTATCCCCTGTGAGTTCCCAGAACGGAGTGGAACAGAACCTGCAGGTGGGAAGGAGGCCAGGTGCTGGACCTTGGCTCTGTGAGGGAGCTGGGAGTGAAGAGGTCAGTCTGCACTCTGAGGTTGAGTATGGAACAGGCAGGTTACTTCTGCTGCCCTCTTACTGGTGTCTACCCACACATCCCAAATTACTGAGGACTGTGTGGATTGTATTCCAAATCAAGAGGTGAGAGTATTAGGAACTGGGAGATAGCTCAGTAGATAAGGTACTTGCTGTACAAGTGTGGAGACCTGAGTTTAACCCTCAGCACCCATATTTAAAAGCCAGGCAGGTGGTACATGCTTATAATCCTAGCTTGGGGGGCAAAAGCAGGTGGCCTCATGGAACTTGCTGGGCCAGCCAGCCTTGCCTGAAAGCCCCAGGTCCCTATGAGAGACCCTGTATAAAACAAGAAAATGGAGGATACTCACGAGCAACAGTCAAGGCTAAGAGCTGGCTTTCACACACACAAGCATATACATGCATACTAACTCGTCCTACACCCACACATACAAAAAGAGGTGAGAAAATTAGTTTCACCAGCTTGGTGGGAAATTTGAGTTCAGGAGTTCTTTACCCTCAATCTCAGGTGTCTTGGGCCTGGGCCTATGGAACCAAGCTGAGAGGACCCCACCCCCCGAAAGTTATTCTGCATGCTACCCCTCCCAAGGTCAGATTCATAGTAGTTTCCTGTGTCTAGCCTGGGGTTGCAAGTAGAAACACAGCTCTTTTTAGTATCAGTAGGGTGAGGACCTGAGGATTGGAGGGAGCTTGCTCAGGTCACATAACAGAATCATGACCCTGCGGTCTTTCCTTCTAGGCCTGCCCTATCCTCAGAGATGGATAGGGATCTTTCTCATCAAGTTATGCAGCATCAGCAGCCTCTGGGAGCTCCTGGGCCCGACCCAGCCCCACAGAGCCTACATTTTACTGAGAGCTCTGGGAATGTGCTAGGGTTTTCCATGGGGACAAGCATGACTTAGAGAAATCTTTCCTGTTCAGGGGGTGCAGCTTCCTGTCAGGGGGCGGCTTCCTGGAAAGGGTGGATTCCTAAACCAAGAGACATTGAGACCATCGGAGGTTTTATGAAGGCATCTTGATGGAGAGGCTGGCCTTATCTTCAAAGACCTGGCTGCACAATGTTTTCCTCTGTAGGCCTGCCCTGTTCTTTCTGCACCGAATGCACCCCACTCCAGAGCACACTCCATCCCCCATCGCGCTCGGCAGCTGTAGAGCGAGTGGGGGAGCTGTTTGAATGGTTTTCCCCCACACAAGTCCCCATCTTTCCTGCCCCACCCCGGGGAAGCTGATTGTCCTATTCAGCACCCCTCCCCCTGATTGGCTGCCATGCTTTCCAACCCTTTTAGCTGCCTAGTTACCGCTGCACGTGCGGGGCCGCTGTGAATAAGTGATTCTGTAATTACCGCTGGCACCCAGCCCAGCATGGCAGGGTAAGGAGGAAAGGGCTCCGAGACAAAGGAGCTCCACTGCAGGAGGGGCAAGGAGGGCAGCCCCAAGCTTTGCTCTGCTCCCAGGCTGGGGGCTCAGGGTAGCAAACCTCCTGCAGGGAAGACAGGAGCATCCAAGGGAGCTGCAGCTGAGAAGGAAGCAAAAGAGGGCGTCATCTCCTTCTCCCTGCCAGCCAGGCTCCTGTTTTGCATACTACATCCCACAAAGCAACCAAGTGGTCCCCATATCCCAGGACTCTTCCCATTTATACCTTGAAAAGCCCTACATCCCCAGGCTTCTAGTGAACCTGGACATGAGGCTATATATTATGTTCTTAACAGCTGGACCAGAGAGAATGAGCTCTTTACCCTTGTTTTACAGGTAAAGCAGAGTAGGCTGAGAAGACTCATGAGAGGACTCATGTTGAGCATGAATCCAGGTTGCCAACCCCCTAGATCTAGAGTGAGTGGGCCAACTCTAGAATGGAAGGGACACTGTGTTCAGTAAACTCCTCATAACTTTCTGGGGCACAGGCCCATGGTCTTGCCTGGCACCTGCAGTAATTTTCTGCAGTGACTACAGAGTTGGGCTGAAGGGAGCCTCCCTCAGCAACCACAGGCCTGGCTGGACATTCAAGGCAGGGTGGAAGGGCCAAGCTCTGGCCTTGGAACCTGAGTGACTGACCTAGGCCTGAGCCTAGCTGGAGCTCCCTCATGGAGACGGAGGGCCTAAACACTTGCATTCAGGTACCTTCATTAGAATGGCAGTGAGCTTAGCTGCCCTTGTAGCTCTTTGTTGACCTTGGGCCAATTACCTACTTTCCAGAAGGTGCTTGATGCAGGCAAATGAGGATGCTGTTTCCCTTCATAAGGCCTGAAAGAGAGGTGCTTTGAAAGCCGTTATTAGCATGATACCTATAAGGGAACTCACAGCTAGTTACTCTATTGTTCTTGTGTTTATTTTAGCCTCTTCCTCCTCTTCCTTTTCCTCCTTCCCCTCCTCTCTGAGGTAGGTAACTCAAGTAAGCTCTCCCCTACCCCATGGCTGCATCAAAGAACTCGGCAGGTGACTTAACCAATGAGGACTGAGGGCAGGAACCAGTGCTATCCCTAGGGCCTAAAATAGAGCTCACTCCAAAGCTAGGCTTGGCAGGATGATTTGCCCATACAAGGCCAGAATCATGGCACCTGGCATCCTCTTGAGGCAGAAAGATGTAGGGCAGACATGGTCTCGGGTGTGCTCTGGTTTTTGCCAGATCCGCCCAGGGCCACCCCAGGAATTCCACTGGATCTGTCTTCCTCAGATGGATGACTCCCTGGGGAGTGAGTTTTATTTGAAATCAGTTTAAGAGAAAAGCAGCTCCCACCCCCACCCCAGCCTGACATGCTGGAGCCCTGACAAGAAGGAAGCCCAGATGGAGGTTTCACAGATGTCCCTCTTGGACATGGAACCTGGAGCCATGGCTTCTGAGGAGCATTGTCTAAAAGAGATGCTGTGAGAAGACATCTCTGGGTGTCTAGGCAGTAATGAGCCTTGAATTAGTAAAAAAACAAAAACAAACAAACAAAACAAAACAAAACAAAAAACCCCAAAAACCACCTAAACCCAGTAGGAAAGGCCTCTACTGGAGCCTCTCAAATCTGCCTTAAAAGAGCTGTGTGGCCTTGGGCTAGACACTCCACTTCTCAAGGCGTTAGGCTTGTCTGGAATATGGGAAACATTTTTCTTGCATTCAGGGAAATAAAATGCATATGTGCCTTATTGGTTTTTTAGTAGGGATTAACTGAGACAATAAAATGGAGACTTTACCAAGCTCTAGGCTGACATATAGTAGGTGTTTTGTAGACCTCCTCTAGCCGTAGGTGGCATACTTATGAATTAGATGATGTATGGAAGTCTGTCTCAATTTCTAGAAATATCATCCACAGTCCAGCTTGCCCTCCGGGGGGGCATTCAGGTCAGGGGGCTCTGGGCCTTGTTTCAGAAGTGCGTAGTGTCTTCAGCAATAGAGATATAACTCCTGCCTCTGGGTAACCAAAGGCAACAGATATAAGCTGTATGTTTGGAGAGTTTCTTGGATTGCCAGGCCAACAACTCCAAAGAGGTCTTCTTATGTTTGGTGTTGGGGTTTTTGTTAGGTTATCTTTAGCTCTTAGAGAAAGCACTCTCAGCCAGATGAAAAAAGTTTATTAAAACCACACACACATACACATGCACACACACAAACACTATATACAATCATGCATGTAAGTCTCTTTTAGGTAAGTAGTTAATAGTATGTATGACTCCTTGTGGCCTTTTTAAACATCCTTATTGTCTCCCCCCCACACCCTCTTTTGTACTTTTTCCCTTCCTCTTCCTAAAGAGCCCCCCTTTTCCCATTTTCTCTATCAGATGACTCATACCCTATTAGTCCTCTCTATTGCTCCCCAGAAAATGCTCCTCCCCTTTACTTTTCTGGTTTCTGCAGCTACTCCAGATCATCTACTTAACATTTGAAGATTTAGAGTCCAAAGCCTCTAGGGAGAGAGAGCATTTGACATTTATCTTTCTGTGTCTGAGTTACTTCACTCAATATGATCTTTTTATTTCTATACGGTTACCTTTCCCTTTTTCTTTTTTTTACATCAGCATTAGGGATTGAACCCAGGTCTTCAGGCTTGCCTGCACAATAAACGTGTTACCATCTGAGCCATCCTCTCCCCCAACCTTCACAAGGCTCCTCTCTCCTTTCTTTATTTGTAGATAGCATTAGGAAGGTGAACTTGGGGCTATGTATGCGATTGAAGTGTAGCTTTACCATATGATAATGTCAATCTGGGGAAAGTATTCTGCCTCTTTGGTCCTTAGTTTCCTCATCTGTGAAATGGCTGTTATTGGGCACAAGTCTCCTGCTGTTTCATGTGGTCCAAACAACTTGATCACGTAGATCAAACATCTTCCATGCGTAAATGCTGCCCCCTATGCCACTCATATTACCTATAGCGATGAAAGTCATCTCCCAGACCCTCTCAGAAGCAGGTGCCACTTCCTGCTTATAGATATGGAAACTGAGCCTCAAGGTCACACAGCTGGGAAATGTCAGAGCTGGGATTTCAAGCCAGAGATTGACCTCAGAGTTCCCAGTCTAAAAAACAAACATCTGCTTATCGTGGTTGTTAAGGAGGCTTAACCAGGAGCCTATTGATCCAGATCTACCAGTGTGAGATGCAGTGATGGAACAGGAAGTAGTATCTCTGACCTCCAGCCTCTAATGATCATTCTGGTATGACTTAGTTTCAGTTCTGCACACCTGTCTGGAGGAGACAGCTCCCAGGATTTGTAAAAGGGTTGGTACAATGGTCCGAGGCAAGCCAACGGTGCAGCACATGGGAGAGGAGCAAGAAAAGCTGCATATAAGAAGCAGTGCGGTTCCCACGCTGGTTCCTCTTAAGCAGCTAAGGCATGGAAAGGACTAATAGTTCACTGGCAAAGCACTTGCCCAGCATGGGTTCAGTTCCCAGGACTACAGAAAGTAAAAGTAAACGAGTAAAACAAATGTGCTCAGGAAGGTCTATAAAATACGTAATGGTACTCAGGAGATGTGTGCCAAAATTACAGCCATTCCACACAGACGAAACCAGTATCATATAGAGGCCGAGTGGAGACTGAGCCATGTGGGCCAGGATACCTGTGAGGTTCCATTCATCATTGAATGCTACTGTGTCCCCAGGCCTGCAGGGTGCCTTTATATCCTAGGGGAATCAGCAAGAGGGCTGTTTTGGTGCCTCAAAGTCACGTGGGTTTTCTCATATTTCATGGATGTATTCCCCGTTCCTGAAATTAAACATCCTCCCTTGCCATGCTCTCTGGCTTTTTTGAAGCCTAGAGCAGTCTCAGGCTCCTCTCAAGGATGGCAACCATGGACAGGGCTCCGCCATGGCTCAGTGAATTCTGAAGCACAGCCCCCATCCAGGTAACCCTGCAATGTACTAAGAGTCAGAGGCCGTTAGAACCACCATACCTGCATCCCCAAGAAGACCCAGAAGTCTTATAAAGTTGATACAATGTCGTGAGGAATAAAATATTGCTTTGAAAATATGTCTGTTTACAACAGTTAATGACAAACTGATGACTAGCTCTCAGGGGGTATAGCAACACACCCTTTAATGTTCCAATTGTTGGGCATTCCATTCAGAAGCCCAGCCTGCTAAAATTAAACCACCTGGGAGCCAAGGGGCCAGTCACATCACCAGCCCTCAGCTCTCTCCTCCCTCCCCCAGTGGGGGATGGGAAAATGACTCAGGCAGTAAAGTGTTTGCTGCAGAAGCACCAAGACCTGAGTTCAGATACCTGACACATATAAAAGCCAGATGCGGTGGTGCATGGGCATGAATGCACACACACACATCATACCATATGCAATCTGAACCTACTCTAAGCACCTTTTTTTTTTTTTATTACAGAGAAACTAAATGAAGGGACCGTTGTATAAATGGGAGACTAACAATCTTCAAATCTATTCATCCCACTAACATCTAAACAGTGTGCAAGCTTTCCTCTTGGTTGCTGGAGACAGGGTGGAAGCCCCAAAATAAAGCAGGCATACATTCTAAGCTAACTAAGGTTTCAGACTTACATTAGACTGGAAAAGTTTTCCTGACACCTCTCAGGCAGTGGTGGTGCATGCTGTTAGTCCCAGCAGTTGGGAAGCAGAGACAGGAGGATCTCTGTGAGTTCAAGACCAGTCTGTAAGTTCCACGATAGCCAGGACTGTTACACAGAAAATCCTGTCTCCAAAAACCAAAAACGAAAAATAAAAAGGCTGGAAGAGATGATTCTGTCCTTGGATATTCCAGACTGATTTTATTAAACATAAAATATGTCACCACAGCATCCCCCGCTGAACGTTCTCAGCAGAGCTGTGTTACCTTTGTTCCACCATATTCACCAGTGACTTTTTGGTCAAATATCCCAGGTGGCCAGTGCTGTAACATGGGATCTGCTTACTGAGACAATGACAGCCAGCCCAGCTAGTGGTGCTCTCCCAACCCCAGGTTCCCTGCCTAGGCCCTCTGAGGAGTTGTCTGGTCTAGAAAACAGCAAAATAACATGGAAAAGTAGGACAGGAACAAGCTGTGTGGACAACTGGATGAGGTTTTGCAAGTGTGAGACTCAGCCCTGAGGAGTTTACACTACTTTTAAAGAGGAATTTATAAACATACCCATGGAAGTCACCTTCACCCTCAGTCAGGGAGGGTTACTCAAGTGAGGCAAGCTGCATGACGGAAAGGCTGGGACAGAAAAGTCCAAATAAGTTAAAATATGGTACTTAGCAGCTGCATGCAGAACCTGGAAACTGGGGCGCTTCCAACATGTCTGTGATTTGGAAAGGGCCCCACAGTGAAACAGAACCCAAGAGTCCCAAATCCTGGTTTTTCCTCATCCCACTGGGATTTTACTTCCTGACTCCCAGATCTGTTCATGTCACTGACCACCCAATGGCTCATCGCCTCTCACCTGGACATCTGCTTGCCTGGCCTCCTGGCCTCCCTCCAGTTCCCAGCCCCCACCCAGTTAGGCCAGATCCACCCCTGGCTGGTCAGACACTTACCACAGCCCGAACAGGAGATTTATTGGCGAGCTTATGGAAGTGATGGCTGCTTCCTCCGCTTTACAGCACCCTTGAGTGCAGGGCCTGAGTCTGCTTTTCCTCAACTTTCCATCCCCTGTGCTTAGCAAACAGCAAGGAAGGAACTTTTCCTTTACCCACTGAGCCACTCAGTGGCTCAAAGAAGGAAGTCATAAAGATAAAAAGGAGAAGTTGTCCACACATGAAATCTGCTTTTTCTCCCACAAACAACAGAATGCTGAGAGAATCTTCCCATTGGCCTGGTAGGAGCCCTGGTTTGGTGTCAGGGACTCTGACACGCCTGGGTGTCTGTGTAGGGGGATGAGGTGTGGTTAGAATACGAAGAGGAAGAAAGTGCAGATTCTTTTGATCACCTGTGAAAATACAATACTGCCAGCCTGGGGTCCTGGGGCTGATAGCAAACATCTACACAGTGAGTATTTGCACAAAAACAGTCAACACTCATATTGAGTTCCACATTTATGCACTCCATGTATATGAATTCAGGATTCAAAGACCTGGGAGGAAAACATTATGTCTCCTCAATATACACAGACTATTTTTACTCGTCATCATTCCTGGGTCGATAGATCAGAGAGACTATTTATACAGCACTTATATTTTATGATGTATCATGAGCAATCCAAAGATGATTGAAAGTATACAGGAGGCTGCTCTGCTCGTGGGTCAGTTTATATAAGGGACTTGAGCATCTGCAGATTTGGATGTCTGAGTGGAGGGGTCTGAAGTTAGTTCCCACTGGGCTCTGAAGGCTTGTGTGGTACAGTAAAGGAGAGGGTACCAGCCATGCACCCATGAAGATGTAGGAGGAAGGAGAAAGACCTCGCAGCCTTTTCTCTAATTGTCCTGCCCCACAGGGTCCTGGTATGATCCTATGGGCTCCTTTAAGGAGGTGATAGCCCAGAACTTGTCTGTCGGCTCTTGCCTGTCTCCTTTGTACTCAGCCTCCATGTGGAGAAGTGTCTCTTCTTTCTCCTGTATCTTCCTTGTGGTAGTGGGATTCGAACCCAGGGCTTCACACATGCTAGGCAAGTGTTCCACCACTAGCTATACCCCCAATTCTTTTGTTTTTGTTATTCTGAGAATCTTACTAAGTTTTCTAGGCTCTAACTTGTGAATCTCCTGCCTCAACCTCCAGCGTAGCTGAAATAGATAGATGTACCATCATACTTGGCCTATTCATTATGGGGGGCATAAATGTGATCAAATTTTAAGGGAAATTTAACAATATCTACCAAAAATATAAAGATGGGGCTGGTGAGACTTCCCAGTGGATAAAATTAAGACCTGAGTTTGATCCCTGAAACATTAAAAAAAAAAAAAAAAAAAAAAAAAAAAAAAGCCAGCGTGGTGACACATTTGTAATCACAGTGGTGGGAGGCACACTTCATATTCTTACCACACCTCATCCCTCTACACAGACACCCAGGCGTGTCAGAGTCCCTGACACCAAACCAGGGCTCCTACCAGACCAACGGGAAGATTCTCTCAGCATTCTGTTGATTGTGAGAGAAAAAACAGAATTCTAGGGCTTGCTTGCCAAGTCTACTTGGAAGATTCCAGGCCATTGAGAGATAGTCTCAAACAAACAAAAGTGAACTTATTTTGTGCCAACTTACAAAACAGCAATAGGCACACCAGTCTTAAAAATTAAAAGTGGACGATGCTTGAGGCATGACAACTGAGGTTTCCTTCAGGCCTCCACACATATGTGCACACATATGCACACATTCCTGAATACATGTGAACCCTCTTCCCACCTCTCCCTCATATACACAGACACAGTGTAAAGACACACATTCATGATATGGCAAATTATCTCTTTGAAATTTATATAATGGGTATATTTGCAATTGTGGGAAGAGATGAATGCATAAAAATGTCCCCTTTGATTAGCACAGAGTTAGAATGATTGAATATCTGATCATCAGGAAATGGCCCAATCCACTGGATCCAACTGCATGGTATCTATCTATAGATCCTGCTAACTGAATTTTTTCCTGACTTGAAAAATATTCCTCCTTTGTGTCTTTCTGATTCATCTTCCAGACATGCATCTTTAGTTCTTAGCATCAGCAGTGAGCAGCACCAGGCAGCACAGCACATACCTGGGAACACTTACAAACTATGCATAAAATGCACATGACAAGGTCTGGTGCAGGTGATTGATAAATCATCTTTGACTGATTGAAAGAAAGAGGAAGTGTTGTGGAATAATCTTTGTGCACAGTGAGGATGTCTTTTTACAAAGGCACCTTCTGATTGGTTTAATAAAGAGCTGAGTGGCCAATAGCTGGGCAGGAAGAGGTTAGGCGGGACCTCTGGGCAGAGAGAAAAGGAGAAGAATCTAGGTGCAGGGGAACTCCAGAGGGGATGAAAAGGAAGCAGGACATGCAGAAAGAGAGGTAAAAGCCACGAGCCACATGGCAGCATTTAGATTAATAGAAATTGGCTCATTTAAGCTATAAGATCTGGTTATAAATAAGCCTAAGCTAAGGCTGAGCTTTCATAATTAATAATCAGTCTCTGTGTTGTGACTTGGGGCTGGCTGTACAGAGAAAGACTGACTACAAAGAAAAGGTAGAATCTCAATGTGTCCATCAGGAAGTAGTCTAAAGATGCACAGCTATAAGCAAAGTTCAAACTAGTGAGAACATTGTTATTACCCAGGGTCAGTTAGACAGGAATAAATAAATATGCTTATCTATGTGCAGAGAATGTACATGAAAGAATGTGAATGTCTGTGGTTTTTTTGGGGAAAAAAAATGGCCCCACTATTAGGAGGTGTGGCTTTGCTGGAGTAGTCATAGCCTTATTGGAGGAAGTATCACTGCATGGGTGGGCTTTGAGGTCTCCTATGCTCAAGCTACACCCAGTGACACAGACTACTTCCTGTTGCCTATGGGTCAAAATATAGGACTCTCTGCTCCTTCTCCACCACCATGCCTGCGTGTGCCATCATATTGAACCACAATGATAATAGACTAAACCTCTAAAACCATAAGCCACCCTAATTAAATGTTTTTCCTGTATAAGAGTTGCCTAGTCATGGTGTCTCTTCACAGCAATAGGAACCCTAGCAAAGACAATGTCTAAGCATATATTTCTATGAGTGGGAAAGAGTACAGAAAATTCTTTATGTCACAGGCTTGTGAGATGCTCCAACTGGTCCTTTAGAATAATCTCCACCACAAACCCAATTTACCAATAAAACAGAAACCTCTCTGAGTATGATGGTTTATACCTGCAATGCCAGCACTCAGGAAACAGCCTAGTTTAGCGTATATAGTAGAACTCAGTTTCAGACAAATCAAAACAAAGAAGCAAGTTTAAAAAACAAACCAACCCAAGTCAGGGCTGCCCTGGCTGCAGCAGGATGCAGAGGGAAAAAATCACAGTTTTCAGTCAAGCTGATCAGTCTTCTTGGAAACAAACTGGGTTTTCATGCCTGCAGACACCCCTCTTGACCTATTGACCTATTGATCACAGCTGGTTTTGAATTATCCACTGGCCTTGATGTTGGACCTGAACGAGTCTTTCAGGTACCATTTTTTTCCCTTCTGGACCAACTAAGGCTTGAGGAACCAGAGTTCCTTCCTAAGGGAGACAGAGCTAAAGGTTCTGAGGCCCTGGATGCAAGAGGCAAGAAGTGGTATGAGGTATCTACTATAGTTAAATGAAGTCTCCCAAACCAAGCTTCTAGAATTGCTTAGGTCTAGCTCTGTTTTCTCAGATCTGTGTCCAGCCATGGCCAAGCCTGTGCTTGCAATGGCTGGGGTGAGTCAGGATCCATTTCTGGGCCCACTCTAACTCATTAGCAGGCCTGAATTGTTTCCCAGCTTTCAGCTGGAGACTCCAATCCTTCAGCACATGAGCCTCAGGTTGCCTGCATACTCAGAGAACATGGTGGCTTCCCTAGAGCCATGAGCTAAGAGAGAAGAAACTGTTGTTGCCTCTTATCTCAGGCTAGTCATCACTTCAGTTCTTGGTGAGGGGCAGAGTCCAGACACAAAGCCTCTTAAAAGCTGGACCCATGGTCCCCACTTCTATCCTGAGGCCCAGCCTGAGAGCAGTTGTGCTAACACAGTCTCCAGTAAGAAAAGGCTGGGTTCATCTTTGGCCGGCAATGGAAGATGAACCCTAGTAGGCTGATGTGATGATGAGCCTTGGGAGTGACATTGCATGCACCTGCATTCAAATGCTATTTCTTTGACCTTGGATGAGTATTTCCTACTCCTGAGCCTCAGTTTCCCATATGTAAGGAAGGGTGATGACACCAATTTCTAGTTTCTTCTGAGAAGTAAGTGAAAAGGCCTCCCAGGCAGTAAGCACTATGTCAGATGCAGGTCTCTATTTCCTTCGTCCTCTTAGCCCTGTTAGTTGAGAAATAGATTCTCCCTCTAGCCAGTCAGACTGTTCCTCATAGCAGGTCCGAAGCTCCCAGGGAGATGGGACCCCCAACCAA
This sequence comes from Phyllotis vaccarum, assembly GCA_033318265.1. Classification (NCBI taxonomy): domain Eukaryota; kingdom Metazoa; phylum Chordata; class Mammalia; order Rodentia; family Cricetidae; genus Phyllotis; species Phyllotis vaccarum. The sequence continues at coordinate 123,716,968 of JARWLC010000001.1, read as the reverse complement.
TCATCTTATTTTCTTCCCATTGCTGGTTTTGTGAGTAGGGGCAGAGCACATCTTGCCAGCTGTTTTTCTGGAGTGGAAAAAACCCAGGTCTCTGGGTGGTAGCTGCTGAAGTACTGCTGTTTGGCTTAGTCACCAGGGGCAGGCCAGGGATGCCACTGGTCTCTAACCAAGGGTCCCTTTGGGAACTAATGTTTTTCTGTGTTGGCAGAGCTGGGGCAATGGGTGGGGCACCAGAACTGGAGAGAATCCCAAGTCCCCTCTGAGGTACTATCATCTGAGTCATTTGGGGGAGAAATTGGACCTGTGGAACACTATCACTCAAAATAGTTGGTTTTAATAGACTCCAAGAGAGATAAGATCGATTTAGGCTGGAGGCCATTTCAGACCAGATCCCAGCAAAGGGTGGGTGGTCCTTACAAGTGTGGTGGGTCAGATGTGAAACACCTTCCCAAACCCAAATTACAGTACCCTGTGACTGGGGACTTTCCCAGCAATCAAGAAGGCATGGCTGGGTGTTCTCTGCATCTGGAGGAAAGCAGGGTTGAAATCCAAGGCCTAGGGTGCTTGATGGCAAGAGCTCTTGATGACGGCTTCCATAGACATTGTATTGCTGGGCAAGCCAGGTCCCTCACCATCCCCAGTTTACCCACTTACCAAATAGAGAAACACAATCTTTTCAAGACCCTGCTGGCTCTGGATGTCTAATTTATTTCTGAGGCTCTGCCTCATTTCCCACCACCTGGAGGTCGGCCAATGAACAAATATTTATGGAGCCCTAGGCATCTTGACAGGTGAAGCAGGATAAAAAAAAAAAAAGAAAAAGTAATTCCCAGGCCATCCTCTGCCCCCTAGGAGCTTGTCTAGAACATCCAAATGTACACAGGCAACTGCGCAGGTGTGGCTGTTGTGCTCCTGTCGTGAGACCCCCAAAGACCACCAGGGAGCTGGATTACAATGCAAACACATGAGGGTCAGTTTATTCTCTTGGTCAGGTTTGAACAAATCTGGGCCTGAAACCCTTTGTTCTGATGCAGGGGAAGGAATTCAGCCTTGAGCTCAGGGGTCAGAGGGTTTTTGTTTGTTTGTTTGTTTTTTAAAGAAAACATACATAAGTGGGATGTTACATGTCTTGGCACATCAGGATTGGGTAAAGAAGTGTAGAGTACAGTAATTCTTAGAAACTACTGGCTAAACTTTCGGTGAGAAACCAAGTTTTCAATCCATTGACTATCAGGTGCATTCTCAAGACCTTTCCTAGACTCTGCCCTCAGGCACTAAATAGTTCTTTCCTGAAACAAAGCTCTGCAATGATAAATCTATGCCTTCACAGCGACCACCAGTGCAACAGAAGCCAGCCATTCAACTCTGGGGATCCAGAGAGCTAGGGCAGAACTGGAGCCAGACCTTGAAATCCATGTGGGACTCACAGAGCAGGGTACTCATGTGAGGTCTGGTGAGGAGTCAGAGCTCACACATGCTGTTCCTCATGGCCGTGACATTCCCCATACACTTCTTATAGTCCATCAAGACTGTCTCAACACCCAATGCTGCATGCCTTGATAAAAGCAGATCTGAAGCTCCCAGGGAAGTGGGACCTGCCAAGATGCCAAGACACCATGAAGCTCCGTATCCAGTGAAGACCAGGGAGTACACAGGGTCAGATACACCAAATACAGGGAGTGGTCAAAGATCCCTGCAGGCTGAGGAAGAAAACTCTGGTCTCCTGGGGCCTTTGCTCCAGTTTTCAAAACATTTTCCTAAAACAGTTCTCCCAGGAGAGCCTGCTGATGTGCCAGAATCATACAGTTTATGGGAAAATCACTACAGTCTGGCAGTGGCTAATCCCAAACTCGGCCGTGAGCTGTACTGTCCTAGAACCCAGAATCTTCCAGGCAGGAACTCCTTCATCTACCTCATCCACCCATCCCCTGAGGCCAGCCATCATAACATTCGTCATTTACCCAGCCAGTCCTTTCCCCCACTCATTGGGATAGGAACTTTCACCATCAAGGAGAAAACTGAGGTATGGAGTCTGACATCATTGCCACCCCATTCTTACACATGATGCTCTAGAGCTGTTCAGTGTACAAAAGCAACTGATTTTCCTTCCTTAAAAAAAGTACATGTTCAGCTGGTAGCACATGCCTGTGACAACAACAGTTGACAGGCTAGAACAGATGAGTCAGCACTTCAGGCCAGATCAGGTTATATGGCCCGTATATGAATGCATATAAAAGGGAGTCTTCCATGAGTGGTGCCTTTCATTTAGCATAATATTGCACAAATTCTACTTGGGTTGGTCTTATGAATAAAAACCCAGAGCCAGATATTGGGGGAAAGCCGAAAGATCAGAGAGACAGAGGAACAAGCCAAAGCCACTCCTCACGGATGCCTGGACTGATGCTTCTCAGTTCTCAGCCAAAAGGGGAGGCTTGAGCTCTGTCTCCTCAATATCACTTCCTGGTTCAAACTTCCTAGTGCTGGGATTGAAGGTAACACTGCTCCCTGACCTTCATGGCTAACTCTGTGGCTGGCTCTGTCCTCTGATCTTTTGGCAAACTTTATTAGATGCACACTATATCACCACGGTATAATAATTCAATATTTATGTGTTGAACTCTGTGTCAGAGCTTCATTTTCTTCCTATTGTTGAGTATCGTTCCACTGAGCAGCTAAACCACAGCTTACCATTCACTAGCTGATAGACTGGGTTGTTTCCACTCTGGGTCTTTCTATGAAAGCTTGTTGAACACGCTTTGATTTACACATTTGTCTAGCATTCTCTTGAGTGTAAATCTAGAAGAGTCCTGGCTAATAACACAAATATGCATTTAGCTGTTTGGAGTCTTCCAAACTGGTTTCCAAAGTGACCATACCATTTCACAACAGTGCCAACAGTGGACGATAGTTCCTGTTCTTGCTGATGCCTTGATATTGTGTGTGTGTGGGTGGGTGGGTGGGTGTGGTGGGGAGGCTCCACAGCAAAGGTCACCACACCCACCTGGAGAAGTGTGTGAAAGCGGCTGAGAAAGGGTGAGAAAGACTGGCAAGAGGCGAGGGGAGAGCAATGGACCAGAAAGCACACTGGCCCCACACTGTAGGCTCTTTTCTCTTTGCCTCTCTTCCTTCCTCTTCCCGCCTTCCCTCCCTCCCTTTTCCTTTTAATGAAGCATGGGAGTCTTGCTATGTAGCTCAGTTGGCCTCAAATTTGAAATTCTCCTGCCTCAGGCTCTGGAGTAGCTGGGGTTGCAAACACAGGCCCCCAAACCCAGTGTGCCTGTCGCTTTCATTCTAGCTGCTCCAGTGAGTGAAACGGCATCTCTGGTGGTTTTGTGATTTTTTTTTTACTTTAATAACATGCATTTTGTGTCCATGGGTAGGGTAGAACATGGACATGCTTGCCCATGGAGATCATAGGACAGTTTGCCTTGAGATTCTCACTTTGTTCCTTCTACCATGTGGGTACCAAGGATCAAACTTGGGTCACCAGGTTTAGCAGCAAGCTTCTTTACTCACAGAACCATCTTGCCCATCCTGTGGTTTTGATCTATGTTTCCCTAATAGTGTTAAGCAGGTGCATGGCCATCACTGATGAATAATAAAAGTCATGGCTAGATTCAACTACAGCATCCCAGATGAGGGTCTAGGACACTTGCGTGAGACCTGGACTCGCTTCTGTCCCTTTTGGTCCTAGATTCTTCACTTGTACATAGGCCTTAAATGAGGATAGGACAGCCTTGAAGGTTCCTTCTCATTTCCGAGCCCACACTTCAAGTTCCTTCGAAGTCCTGGTTCTGTGTGTAGTTTGTCCAAGAGCTTGCTCAGGTGGCCCTCCAGATGAGCAATTTAATCTTGAGGCTGACCAAGGGATCACTCAAGAAAGAGAAAGATGAAGCCTAAACTGTACCCCATCCGGACCCCATCCCAACCTCGGGGTCCCCGTAAAAGGAGGGCTTTCTGGAAATGACTGCTTTGGATATGATTCATTTAAGCAGTCAGACTATTGTCCCCTGGGCCTTGTAAGAGTTTTTTCTTTTTTAGTAAATGTTTTTCTTCTCTGAGGTGCCCTCCACCCTCTGTCCCTCTTCTCCTCAGGCTCTCTGGGCTTGGCCCTCAGATCCTGGGTTATGAAGCCTTATTCTCATTTCTGTTTCTCAGAGACAGAGCCATGCAGAGCCAAGGCCCCCTCTCTCCACTTCTCCAGGCCCCAGAAGGGCTGCCTGCTGCCTGGCTATTTTTATCCCAGGAGCTTTCTCAAGGAGCAGGCACGTGAGTCCCAGCCAAGGCTGGTCCCTGTGGAAAACCTCCCCTCATGGGGAAGGAATCTAGGGGATTTTTTTGGTCCTGGATAAAAGCCTTCAATTTTTGTGTTCCTGGCTGATTTATTGGGGGGGGGGGGGGTGTTAGTTGTTGACATGTTGTTTTGTTGGAGTCATGAATCAGATCTGTTCATTATCTCCCAAGTAACTGGTGGTCAGTCCGGGGTCCCAATGTATCTGTAGTGGGAAGATAACAGCTCCATGTGGGAATGGAGGTCAGGGCTAATGTGGATTGAGCTGGGTAGACAGTGCCTGTGGTGTGCGCAAGTATGAGAACCTGAGTTCAGATCCCTAGCACATACAAAAAAAGCCAAATGTGGCAGTGTATGCTTATAATCCCAGAAAGCAGGGGACACATGGACCCAGAAAGAAGGAAGAAGCAGAGGAAGTTTCAGAGCCCTGGTTAACAGAAGCGCATGACCCGGGAGGCCAAAGAGGAGGCTTTTTTTGTTATTGTTTGTTTGTTTGCCAGGAAAGCCTTGGGAAGGCACTGACAGGCATGGTAGGAGAGGAAGTTCCATGAAAAGTCACAAGTCCCTAACAGGAAAAGGCCCCTTAGGGGAGAGGGAAGGCAGAGACTTCTCTGTGGAGACCAAGGTGGAGTGGGATGTGGCAGAACAGTCAGCAGGGCACCCTCTGGAATGTTCCATGTAAGAGCTTCAGTCTCAGGAGATAGGCAAGTTAAATAGGGCTGGAAGCTTAAGCTATGGGGTGGGGGTAGTAGGGCTGACCATGGAAAGATGAAAGTCAACTCACATTCACTATTTTACACTCTCAGCCCCTCCTCCTGACCTGCCTTTGTAGTTGAGAAAATGTTGTCTGGAGATGCTTACTTACCAATAGCCACACAGTATCTACAAGTCTGAGCTGAGAATTGAACACAAATCTTGACACTTCCCTATCAGACCTCTGTGCTCCATATCACACACCACAGAAAGACCGTCTCCAGGATCCCGGATTAGTGGGCCCAGTGTCTACCTAAACAAGATCATCCTCCACACCCAACACACACACACACACCCCTCCCCTCTCAGGAAACCAGGGCACAGTCTCCCACTGCTCCTATCTCCTGGCTCCTCAATCTAGCACTTGGGGATCACTTGACTTTCCTGGGGAGGAGACTTGGCTTTGACACATGGATACCCAGTAGATAGTGTCTATTGAAAATAAAACACCACCTGTGCCCAAGCAGGGTGACGACCCAGATGGATGGATAGGAATAGGCTAGTGAGTGTAGGAAGACCTTGGGGAAAGAGAATGGGAGGAGGCCAGGGAAAAGCCATCTCAGCCCAGCATAACTGAGCTCTGGCTAGAACAGACTTATTCATATTTGAAGAGGAATTGGATGCTAAGAGCTGGAAGGGAGCGGGGAGCTGAGCTGCCATCAGAACCACTCTCAGCAGCCTAATGAGATGGAGGAAAGAGGAAGGTATGGCAAGGAGCAGAGGAGGGAGAAGGGGTAGGGAGCACACGGAGGCTCCCCTGAACATGTTGATGGTGGACCCACTGTTTTTCCCCCCTCTGGGATGTCTAAGGCAAGTGTACATGAAGACAAAAGTTAGGGTGGGGTGAGAGGCCACTGAGACCCATCCGCTATCCCTCTAGCACAGGGGCCCATCCCAGGGGTTGTGGCATTAAGCCTGGGTGAGGTCTGGCATTGGTTACTGTAGCCCCCACGGTAACTCCTGCAGGGCCTTGGCTGAGAATGCAGCACTGAGGCCTGCAGAATCCCATGTGATAACCTCTCAGTAAAGACATTTTTCAGTGGCTTCAAACTGAGGTGTACTCCCTCCCCCACCTGGCACTAGGCTGCCTGCCCTCAGCCTCACAGGGCAGTGAGGTCCAGGAAACCTGGCCTATTTTGACCACATTCAGAATACAAGCTGAAGTCCTAGCTTGGTTTGCTAATTAAGAAATCCATTTCTCATGTAGACTCCTGCCCCAGGGCCTTTGCATTTGCTGCTGCCCAGCCTGGAAGACTATCCCACAGAGATGTCTGCAGACTGCTCCTTAGGTTCCTGCAGGTCTTTGTCTAGCTACCCATTTAACAGCACCCTGTCTTGCTTTCAGTCCGTTCCGAGGTACATGTAGCCCATCGGCTGCTTGGCAATTGCCTAATGAGTATGAGTCAATAATGGAACAAAGCTAATTTGCTCCTGTGCTTTCCAACAGGGCCAGATGCCATTTGTTTGCAAATTGGGTACAAAATTCCCTGGAAAGAGGGAGCAGCTTTTTGGGTCTGACTTACCATGCAAATACTAGTCAAGTAAACAAAAAGCATCAGCTTGGCACCTACTGGATTATTGGTCCCAATTGGCCTAGAGGATGAACACACAAAGCAGAGGTTAGTCCATCTCTGGGTCTTCATGACTGACAGACATGGAGTCTGAGTGCTGAGACCCAAGTCCCTCAGAACCATATGGAACAGCTGAAGCCTAGGAGGGGAGGAGGGGAGGGAGAGGGCTGCATGGGCACTTTCTAGAGATAAGGGGCCACTCTGAAGGACAGGTCCCATAGGGTGAATGGTTTGAGGGAGCTGAATGCTCCTGTGTGGCACCCAACTGGGTGACTGGTAAGCCAAGGCTATTGTGGCCTGCCTCCTCTTCAGCTATACACCCCAGATCATCTCAAACAGCCCAAGGCTGCACTATAGGGGGATTCTTCAGAGAGGGTCTCTGTGGCTCAGGAATCTGGGTGAGTCCCTGTTGGTTCTGGCTTCAGACTGGCCAGCATACAAACTAAGGCAAGTAGCATGAACTTGAATGAGGTTGAAGAACCTTGCTGGACTCAGTATGGCTACTTGAAAATCGGGCCCTTTCTTTATCAAAATTTTGGAAACTCTATTATGGGAGACTAGCCCTGTGGCAGAAAAAAAAAAAAAAGAGTCCCATTACAGACTCCAGGTGGTAGCTGCAGGTCCTGTCAGGGAGACGCTGCTGTTTATCTCTGGGCTTCTGATCATCACAACACAACCTTTCTCTGAGGTGTTGTTGGGGTTCTTGACAGGCTTTGGCCCTGCCTTTATCTCCAGGCCCATCCCTGGAGGATGCTCAGAGTGGGGGCAGCTCAGAAGAGGAATCTCCCCTCAGCCTCCGTAGCCTACCTCTGCCATCCCCACCTCAAACCCAGGGCCTAAGCTGGCCCATCAGAAGCCAGTCATGGATTCGTGGTTTTGGAGCAGATATGAGAAAAAGGCAGGAGTGGAGCAAAATGAGGAAGCAGTGGTGGTCTGGTTTCTAATCGCACACTATGAGATACTAACCGAGACACCCACTCTGTCCTATCTTCAAAATGCAGATTCTGAGCCACCAGGGGATGCAGGGAGTCAGTAGCAGGCATGGTCTGCCAGGACCCGGCATCTGGCAGTAGGCCTAAACACCAATAATTTCCAGCCCTTCTGGAGTCACCTACTATGCCCTGAAGACTGAAGGGGTGGCTATGGACTTCACCTGGCCTTTCCCTTATTTCTCTTGCAGCCTTTTTGGACTAGCACGGTGGCTGCCTTAAGGTCCATATGCAGCAGGAAAATAGGGATTTAGCCCCCTCTGTTGGCAAAGTTAGGTTTTGTCTGGGTGGTCCGAGGTGGTGCCCAAAAGAGGAGGCTCCCAGGCAGCAGTTTGTGGCAGGTTGTACACAGGGATTTTTCTCTAGGAAACTCTTCTTTCTGCTGACAACATTCAAGGTCATACAGTCATTTGGCTTTAAGGTTATCATCTCCACTCATTAATCAGTATAATATAATAACATTCAAGTGTTAGACAAACATAGGTGAGATCTCCTTATGCCTCAGAACAATAGAGCAGAGAAGCCTACAGCCCACACCTCAGATGATCGCCTCCACCTATGCACCCGCTCAACCATTTGCTCACAAGGTACTTTCTTCCATTACCATAATGAATCTTGAGACAATCAACTTCGGAAAAGGGTTTGTTTCCATGCATGGTTCTGAAGGTTTCAGTCCACGGTGCTTGGCCCTATTAATATTGGTCCAGTGACCAAGCAGCACATCACACTGGAGAGAGCAGCTGGTGGAGAGAAAAAAACAGAGACAAAGATCCCAGCACATGCGCACACACACAGGCACACACATACACACACATACACACAGACACACACATACACACACTCATACATACACAAACACACACTCATACACACACACATACATGCACACACACTTATACACACATAGGCACACACATGCATGTGCATACCTACAGACACACGCACACACATGCATGTGCACAGATGTGCACAGACACAGCCCACAGCACCCTTGAGGAAGCAACCATTGAGGCCAATCTTCTTCAGACCAAGAGCAATGAATGAAGCAATGAAAGGCGTCTCTGCATGCAGTTTATAGTCTAGGCAGGAGACTGTAAAGAAACAACACAGAAATGAGTCAGGGGAGCTGATTATTTAAAAGAAAAAAATGTTTAAAAAAACGGAAGGCAGAATGAGGTAGGAAAAGTCCTGTGGGTAAGGGTGGGCTGTAGCACCCAGAGTGAGGTAGGGAAAGTCCTGTGTGGTAAGGGTGGGCTGTAGCACCCAGAGTCCTGGCCCTCACTGTAGTTGACATATGTTGAGACAGGATCTCCCTATGTAAACCAGGCTGCACTTGAACTCAAGGGGAACCATCTGCCTCTGCTTCCCCAGTGCTTGGATTAAATGTGTGTGCCGCCACACCTGGCTCATTTTTATTTTATTAGTTTGAGAACAAGGACCTGGGTGTTATGGGAGGATAGGCTACTTTGGGTCCACATCTGTTCCTGGACCATCAGGACCTGCTCAGGCACAGTGGAGAAACCTTCACACATCCCTATCTGCCTTGACATGTCAGCACATGTATCTCCTATTCAGTCTCCACATCTCCTGGAAGGTAGATCTCCTGATCTCCGTCTTTAACAAGGAGAAGGGGGAAGCTTGCTAAAACCACACATGTAGAAGGGCCTAGGCCCTGAGATTTGGTGCTTGAGATTTCCAACACTCTTCCCAGGCTTCCTTGTGCAGTGGTCCACTGGACAACCCCACTTCAGCCTGCTCTCACATTATGGCTTCCTCAGAAATGGTGAGAAACCATGGGGCTCTTTTATGCCTTGAACAGGCCCCTCTTGATGACTCAAGCCACTAGACTTTCAATTTGCCAGTGTCTTGCCTATGCACACAGGCTCTGGTTCTATTTTCCTCCAAAGGGCAGTGGTCCTCTTGGCTTACAGACCCTTCAGGTGATGCTAATGCTCTTTATATTTGCTTCAGCCTTACACTCCACAGAGCCAGTTCTCTGTAATGATGTCAAGGGCATTTTAGGTAATAGGAAGCTCCTGGGAAGTTTTCTAGAAGGAAAAAGATGGATCATACTACCCTTGAATGCTTAAAAGAGAGAGAGGAGGCGGCTGGAGCAAGCTGTCTCTAAATGCTAAGGGCACTTCCAGCAGACATGGGTATTTTAGACTGCCCAGAAATGAGTCAAAGGAAAAGAGTGGGAAAGCCTGGTGGGTGATACAAGCTCTGGGATGTGGAGAGCAGAGGGACTTGGGCAGCAGACCCCCGCAGCTTAAAAGGCATTGGGGTTTATGACCAGCTGGCTTCGACCTAACAGCGTAACACAGTCTTATCTATAAAGTTGGGGCTTGAGAACTGGGGAACTGAGTTACAGGAGAAAAGCAGCAGCTTTTCTCAGTCCTCTAAGTTCTGGCTTGGTGTTGGGTCACATCCATGGATGTGCTGGGGCACATAAGGCACAGCAACCACAGGTTGACAGGGCTGGTACCTTCTATGATAAATGCCTCCTACTAGTGTGGTCTGTGAGGATCGGCTCACTCCTTTGAGCCTCTGGCTTCTAATCTATAAAGTCAGACTTACTGAACCAACTCAAAGGGCAGACAGAAGTCCGGGAGAACCCTACACCGAGATGAACCAATTCCTGACTAGCTTCCCACGGGCCCTTTGTTCCCACTTCCTCTGCTCAAGATCAGTCTGTCCTGGAACTCACAGAGGAGGGCTGTCCCATCAGCCACAGCTTGTCTGATCCTAATACTGATTTTAGCTGACACAGAAAATGAGTATAGATTGGAAGGTAGGTGAGGGCAGGCTAGGGACACTGAAGCTAAAGTATAGCTGAGGAGTTTGGAGGAGGAGACTGATGAACCCCAATACTAACAGTTTAGGGCTAGGCTTTAGGGGCACTATTTCTTTGCTCTACGGCATCATTTACAATAGACATTTCCAATATAAAAAGTCTTGGCTAAACTAAGTTCTCTAGTAACCTCAACCCATATTCACTTTCTTCTTAAAATCTATTGGGAGAATGCATTTCTTTGTGGGTGCACTCCGTGAATGTATACAGAAGGCAGAGATTAATGCTCAGTGTCGATTCCTCTCTCCCTTATTCTTTAAAATAAGATTTCTTATAGAACCAGAAACTTTATTTTGGTTAGACTGGCTGGCCAGTGAGCACCCCAGATGTTGTGGAATGTGTTTAGTACTTTGGAGTGCTGATACTTTGCATGTGTAGAAGAAACCACAGGGTTTTATACATCTTTGGGTAGGGTTGTTATTGCTTGGGGAAAGCTGCATATTGTGGAAGGGGCATAGCTTAAGTTTTTGTGTGGAGACAGTCTTAAAGACTGGCAGCTGATAGCCCCAGGCCATTCCACCCCCTGGGATCTGCTGGCTTAGTTTGTTTTTCTGCTTCTTTAAGGATTTAAGAAGGTATTTCTTGGTCATTTCTGGTATTACAACATGTTTCCAGAAGCATTTGTCACATGTTCACTGAGTATAGTTCTGGGAGGTTGGTAGAAATGAAGATTTTGGGTTATCTCCCCAACACTCATCCAACCAAAGACCAGGTGCTTGGCTTCACTATCTGAGGCCTATCTCACAGTCACCAGGTGATTTGGATGGACTGGAAGGGTGAGAAGCTGCATCCTGGCTAGGGAAACTAGAAATGAAAGCCTATAGCAGCCATCATGGCATTAATAGGAAACCATGTGAGGTCGGATGGAGGGACTGGGTATCTGGTTGTTCTGGTGGAAGGTGGGGAAAAAAGCAAAAAGAAAGGTTTATGTTCTAAAACAGGAGTTAGCTTGCTTTTCCTATGAAGGTCCAGATAATAACTGGTTGAAGCTTCGGGGACTGGAGAGATGGCTCAGAGCACTTTCTGCTCTTCCAGAGTACTGGAGGTTTAGATTCTCAGCACTTGCACATCTGCTCACAGCCAACTGTAGCTCCAGTTCCAGGATATCCAATGCCCTCTTCTGGCCTCCATGGGTACTGCATGCATGTGCAGTCCAGACACCCATTCCCATATAAAAATATTTTTTAAATCATTTAAATAACTAATTGGAACTCCAAAGGCCACATGGCCTCCATGACAACTATTCAACTCTGCCATTTGCAAAAGCAGTCATAATGAATCCTTAACTAAACAAAATCAACCTATGTTCCAATAAAGTACTTTTTCACTTTTAAGAATATATACGTGTGCAGATTTGTTCATGCACATGCACACATGTACGTGCATGTGAAGGCTGGCATCTCTGTGCAGCTGAGCTTGCTGGCTATCAAACTGCATGGATCCTCTTGTCTTTGTCTCCCCAGAGCTGGGGGGACAGGCACATGCTGCCATGCCCAGATTTTTAACGTGTTTTGGGGACTGAACTCAAGTCTTCATATTTATGCAGCAGAAACTTTACCAACTGAGTCATCTTCCCAGTCTCCAGCTACCTGTTGCCTATAAAAACAAGCAAGAGGTCAGATTTGACTCTCAGGCAATCATGTACTGAGCTGCATCAGTAGGATGATTTACTTGGTGCTGGGACTGGACAGTAAAACCTTCTCTCTTCTCATTTAAAACCAGATGAAGCAGGCTCTGACTGGAGCACAAGAAGAAAGGCCAGTGTTCCCCCTTTCTCCTAGAGGGCCTTCCTGCGCTTGCTCAGGACACATTCTAATGGCATCTGAGTAGAATGCTCCAGCAGCTGGGCCTGGGATACTGACACATGCTCTTGAACTTTCTGACCCATTTCCATAAGCTCAGAGCTTCGAGGTAAGAGGAGTCAGTGATGAGCCTGAGAATCAGTCCCATCCCCAGCCATGCCAGGACCCCCAGGGAAGGTTGTCTTATTTTCTGTGCTTGATCGCTTTCTCTGTAGGTTCCAGTTGTGCTGCTGAGGCACAGACAGATGCCCAGAGTCAGAGTCACTGGCAAGACACCCGCCCCAAACCCCGGGGTCAGCCGCAGAACTCCTCCAGGAATAATGTCTTCGAAACGCTTCAGAAGAAAATGGTGAATTTGCAGCAGGTCCTAACAGACCATTTCTTGCTGCTGACTAGCCAGCTGGTACAGAGCCTTTCACAAAAAGATGAGCAATGCAAACAAGCCTCCCAGAAGCGAGAAAAGAGGATGGGCCACTTATTGGCCCAGATGGTCAACCTTATATGGTCTGAGGCTATAAAGAAGCTGAAGTTCAAAGACCCTCTCCTTCGGACCCTTATACGACATCAAAGCTGAGCAGCAGGATCCTGACCAACTCGGTCCCTGGCTGCATGGGTTCAAAGACCCTCTGTCAGCCATATCCTGTCCAGACATGATACTGACATCTCTGATTTTTACCACACTAACTTCCAGAGCTATGAGGCCTATCAAAGAGACAAATACCACAAAGATGAAAACTCTTTGGTAAGATGTGGATGTCCTTGAGAACCCTGTGCCGAGTATTGTATGCTAGACTCTGAAACACCGACACTGAGTCTTAGAATAATGATGCAGTCACAGACATAACTGATAATGGCCCAGAGACCGGAGAACTAGGGATCCTGAGTCCCCTCATCCTACCATCTTTTTTTTTTTTTTTTTCATTTCAGCATTTATATACTAGAAGTAAGTCACTGCATTCACACTGGTAAATGAGCCTGCCTTTATGAAATGAAGGATAGTAATGGGTAGGCAGCCATGAGAAAACCAAGTGTTTATACCGTTTCCAAAAGCATAGAAGGGGTGCCCTACTCGGGCGATTCTAAACCAGCCAGCCAATGTGATGGTGCCTGTGGTCTGATGAAAAAGTCTAAACAGCATCCTCAAAGACTTTTGCTTAGATGCTTTGGGACTGAAGATATGGCTCAGTGGTTAAAAGTACGTACTGCTCTTCCTGATGACTTTAGTTCTGATCTCAGCACCTACAGAAGTCAACCTACAACCTCCTGTAACTCCCCTTTCCAGAAAATGATTCCACAGCACCTATGTACATATGTGCAAATTGGCGCATGAGTGTGCAGGAACAAATGCACACATGCGTGCGCGTGCACACACACACACACACACACATGCACACACATCCATTGTTGGACTAGCTGAACCACAACCTGTAAGCCACTTTAAATAAATCATATATGTATGTATTTGTGTGCACACACACACACACACATACATATTCCATAGTTAACTATGTTGATAACTTTCTATTTTTCTTTTGTAAATCTTTTTTTTTTTCCCTCCAAGAAAGTTCTGGGGTTGAGAAAAGCCTGTGCAAATGGTGGCGGGGAGACCACATGGGGTGACACTCAGAAAGAAGAATGAGGTTTTAAGAGGATGCCTACTTTAACTGGGGGAGAAATTTCCATGCTCAAACAACTCTGACCAAAGATATTCAAAATGCTAGCGAGATCTGAGAGCTCCGGCCATTGAGAGAAGAGATGGGGAGGGCATGGTCTTGTCTTGGCCAAGATCTACACCCCTCTGTCCCTAGCTTTACTTCTAGTTCAGACTCCAATTTCTGGCGGGCAGCTAAGAGTTGAAGCCCAGAGCTTCCACTCCAGAGGGAGGGCGCAGGCTCCTTCTCCTATATCCCCTCCCGGTCGCCAGGGGGCAGGCTGCCCCGGCGTCCCGGAAGTCGGGCCCAGAGGATATCGCGGGCGAAACCAGACTCCCAAAGTAGGTGCGATTTCTCCCGCTGTGCACCAGGTCCTTGCTGCCCTGGGCTCTTGATCGCTGCTGCTTTGGGTCTGGAAGTCCAAGTGCAGTCACACAGGCTCCGCGGGCCAGGAAATCCCAGGCGGACCCTGCAGACTACTCTGCCTTGATTGTGAGCACTGGGCTGGCTAGATCTCTAGGCGGAATTGAACCTCACTCTGATCCGCACTGCTTTGCACTCCCTCGGGGTTCTGGCTGCTTCCATCCAAGTCCGGATACTCGGCAATGCCCTTCCTCCGACCTAGACTGTCGTGGAGCAGAGTGTGTGCTCCGAAGTCCCATCACCTTGGGGAGGCCCCCGAGATTTGTAAAGCAAAATTAAACTGTGGGCCAGTTTCTGGGTCTCCACCTGCCATCAGCCATCCCTCCTCCTGCCAAGTAAAACTTGTACCTTTAGACAGGGAAATCAGAGAGTATTTGTGATAGAGTGACTATTTTTAAGACATTTGGCTACCAGCCACAATTTGAGGGCTTTATCGCCCTCAGATCCTCACTGTTACCCCTTGAGGTAGGCTTTTGGTCCCACCAGAGCACTGGGGGATGCTTAGGAAGCATCTGTGTTATTGGAGACTCCTCTGGGGCCCTTCCTCCTTTGAGAGTGTAGCTGGGGTCCTGGTTGTCTGCACTTGTGACCTTTAATCTCTCCTCTCCCTAGTTCCCATCACCAGCTCCAAGAAGTCACACAAGAAGTTTAGAACCATGGCAGTGATCTGCTAAGGAAATAGCCTGGTGTTTTTAAATTGAAGTGAGTTATTTATATGTAGCAAGATGGTGTGGCACTCACAGGTCCTCAGCAGATTTGTTTTGTTGAAGTGTTTAACTTGATAGGGACAAGGGGGATGAGTACACCAAGAAGAGGGAGATAACTGTGTGGAGATAACCCTAGTTAAGCGACTAGGGAGGCCGAGAAAGGAAGATCACCTGAGCCCAAGAGTTCAAGGCCAGTGAAGAGCAAGCTCAAGGGAAATAAAGGCTGGGCAACCAGCCATGGCTGTAAAGTGTTGAGTCATTAAAGTGCTTTTCATGCCTTGTAGTCATGGGGATCTGAATTGTATCAACTGAACCTACATAAAAATAGCCAGATATGTACCCTTATAATTCCAGAGCTGGGGAAATGAAGACAGACAGGTCTGTAGCCTTACTGGCTAGCTGATCTAACCTAATCTGCAAATATCAGGGTCTAGGGAGAGAACCTGTCTCAAAAAACATGGTGGCTAGCTCCCAGAACAACAACAACCGGAGGTTGTTCTTAGGCCTACTCACAGACAGAAAGACAGATACCAGACACACGCACACGCACACACACGCATGCACGAAGTATTCACAGAAGCTCTTCAGCATCCCTGTGCTTTTTTGTTTTGGCAGATGTTCCCTGTTCCTCAGAGGGAATCCACAGCACCTACTGCACATTCAGGTTCAACTTCTTCTCAGGACATGGACAGTGGCTACTGTGATATCCTGCAAGGAGAATGCCTCAGAAAGCCAGACTGGGAGCAGCCCAAACTCTATGGAGTGGGTGACCCCATGGCTATGTTCTCCTCTGACAGCTCCTGCCTGTCCTCTAGAGGAAGAGCCATCAAATGGTTCTGGGACTCTGCAGAGGAGGGCTACAGAACCTATCACATGGATGAGTATGATGAGGAGAAGAACCCCAGCGTGAGTCAAGACCTTTCCTAACTGGGACCCAAGTGCAAACTAACTGCTGGGTAGCTAGCACCCAGCTTGCTCTTGTCAGGTTGGAGTTATGATCCTCTGGATCCAAGAGGGCTGTAGACAGTTCACTTCTGAAATGGGCTGCTAATGTCTGCTCTGTAGCCAGTCATCTCTGAGATGGTCTGGTAATGTCTACTCTATAGAAAAGTCAACATGAAATGAGACTAGGAGTGTGAAATTAATAGTGCTTGTTATAAGTACAGCTGCTATTATTAGTAGCATCATCTGCCTTGATTGCCATACTCTATTATACATAATAACTTGGCAAAGTGCTGCACAATAACCCTTATTAATAGTTTTGATTTGTTGAATACCCACCAGATATTGATGACTGTTCTAGGTACTTGTGTCATAGCAGTGAGCAAAACTCAAATTTTGCCCTATGTATTTATATTTTAGTAGAGATGGACAGATCAAAAATACATATAACATTTACTGATAGGTCCTGCAGAGAAAATGAAGACAGGGTGAGAGGGACAGGAGAATGGCTGGCTGGGAAATATTGCTGTTTGACATAGGATGTCATAGAAGGCTACTAACTTAGTCATATCCGATATGATTATACCAGGTGATATTAGAACAGAGGCTTGAGAAAAAGAAAGAGGGATTGTGTTAATTATCCATTGCTGTAACAAATCATCCCAAGTCTCAGCAGCTTACAGAGCAAACATTTCCCAGTTGCTGCATCTCAGGGCTCCTGGTGGGTGTCTTCGGATCAGGGGTTCCTGTCACAGGACCTGAAGCTGGTGCTATGATCTCACCTAAAAGCTTGACTGGGACTTGGACGTGTGAGAGACTCCATCTCCAAACTCACTTCTGTGGCTCCTGGTGGTCACCTGTTTCCTCTGCACAAGGACTGCTTCAGGGCCAGACAGAATTAGATTGTGAATACCCAAGATAGAAGCCACAGGCTTTTATGACCGAGCCTTAGAAGTGACATCCTGGCAGTTTTGCATGTTCTTTTCATCAGGAGCGGTTGGTAGATTCAGTCTCTATGCAGGGTGGTAGAGGCTACCCACCCACCAGCAGGAGCTAAGAGAATAGTATTACAAACGCTCCATGCTGGATCAGATCAAGTGTCAGCAAGGAGACCAGAGGCTGTGGTAAAGCCAGACGGTGGGTGATGGGGTCAGAAAGGCTATGGATATTGCAGGGCTTCGTGGGATATGGTGAGTATTCTTTCTGTAGACAGAGTTGGGTAGGAAGTGTTCAGAAGAGAAGCAGTATGCATGGTGCAGTTTCAGTTTTTTAAAAAGGCGTCTTGGACTCCCATGTGAAGACCTGATGAGAGGAGGTGGGGAGCTATGGCAGTGATCTGGACAGGAGATCTCAGCTGTTAAGATTTGGAGAGAGGCTGGCCGTTTCTTTCCCGGGCATAGTGACACGGCCTTTAGTTTGTCTAACTCTGAGGTCATTCAAGTGTAATTGTTTTGTCTGTCCTTCTTTCCCCTCTTCTTCCCTCACTCACTTAAGGCAGGAGTTGGTGCCTCCTATTAGGATTGTGTCCTGTTAGCTCGGTCTCCTAGGGAATAATTTACACTGTAAAGCAGGGAGGTCACCCTTGGTTCTGGTCCTAGAAGAGTGTGATTTATAGTATTTAGGGTTGCAAGGTTTTTTCTTTTCATTCTATAAATGTTCCTGGGGCGATATAGTGGTATCTTGGGCACAAATTTGCCTTTAGGGAGCTAGCTATCAGCAAAAGTCGGAGCCCAATCCCCGATATGTGGCAGAAATTGAATTGTTTTCTAAGGTCAGAGGAGTGGTGTAAAGGGATGTGGGACTCCATGAAGCAAAGAAGGTGGGAGAGGGCGGGGGAGGGAAGGGGGGGTTGTGAGAGGGCTTCTTGACAGAGGTGGTATTTAAACAGATGGGATTTTGGAGCTGAGTGAGGGCCCAGTTTGAGCAAATACAGGGAGGGTGGACTTTGTTGTCTGTGGGTTCCCCAGGCTCTTTGTTGACATCCTTTGTCATATCTCCTGCCTCTATACTTTGTGTGCAGGGCATCATTAACTTGGGTACCAGTGAAAACAAACTCTGCTTTGACCTTTTGTCCAGTCGGGTGAGTACCGGGTCCTCCATCACCAGGGGCTTCTGAAATGCTTTGTCACAGTAGTTTGCTACATGCCTCAGTGGCCCTGACGGAACAGCTGGAGACATGAATTCCAGGTCTGCCTTGAGAACAACTCCCTTCCCCTCTCCGCCCCCCCCCCCCCCAGTCTGACAACAGAACTATTCATCTCTAGTTCTTGATTTCTTTGCTGGCGATTGAACTTAGCACTTACACAGTCTAGGCAAGCTAAATTACAACTTCTACTTCCTTAATTTCATTTCAAGTCAAGGTCTAAGTTGCTTAGGCTGATCTTGAACTTAATCTGCCAGGCAGGCCTTGGGTTTGTAGCCTCTGGTGTATCTGGGATTATAGGCCTGCACCATCAGGCCTGCCTGGCTTTTTTGGCTGTTTGCAATCTGGCTTGTAAAATTACTTAAAATTTCATCAGATTGTGAGGGTGTTTTGCTTTCATATATGTCCATGCACAAGGTACATGTCTGGTACCTTAGAACTGTAGTTACAGATAATTGTGAGCGGCCATGTAGGTGCTGGGAATTGAACCCAATACTCAGGAAGCCAAAGCAGGAGGAGTGTTGTGATCTGAGGCCATCTTGGGCTTCATAGTAAGTACCAAGAAAGCCAGGGCTACATAGCAAGAACATGTCTCAATTCTCCAAAAGTAAAAGTAACTAAAATTGGTTTCAGTGTTTCATTTACCTAATGTAAGATGATCATTTTGGCTGGTAATAAATATACAATTATTGATATTTATTAATACTTGTTTTTATGAAGTCTTTATAGTTCAGACTAGTGACCTAGTAAGTACTAAGTAGCCACAAATACCAGGGGCTTCCATGTTGAACTTTCTCTAAGAGGCAACAGGAGGGAGGGAAATGGCTGGGCCCAGGCATGGAGAAGTGGTTGATTCCAATTTCTCTGGTCCCCCTACCCAAGGACACTATGCTATTGGCTTTCTTTGACCTTATAGCCATGATGTTCTAGTGTCACTAATTCAGTACCTGCCTATACAAGGATGCTCTAAAATTTTCCACTATGAACAAAGGGTGAGATTGAGTGGATGGGGGATGGTGTCCCTGAGTCCCTTCTCTAAAGTTGGAGCCATGGCCAAGTTGACATTGCCCAGCTCTGGAGCCTCCTCTGACATCTGAGGAAGCTGAGCAGTGTGCTTCCCCCTGCCCCGCCCTGCTTCTGCACATACTCCTCTGATTTCATAGTATAGAGACCTAATGTCAGCTGTTCTAGACATGGCTTTAGCTCTGCCATTTGCAGGTCTTGCCTTCACTTTGTGAGCCTTGGTTTGCTTATCTGTGAAACAGGCCCAGGAGTGTACTCTGTCACATTTTCTAAGAAGCAAAAGAAACCATAGATGCCATGTGGCTGTAGGTGACAATGCTGGCCCTCAACGTTGCTCTGTTTCCTTTGTATCCCTAGCTGACACAGAGTGACATGCTTTATGTGGAGCCATCTCTGCTGCAGTACCCTGACTGGAGGGGACATCGGTTGTAAGTATTGCCACAGGCTGGTGGGTCTCAACATGGGGTGACGCCAGGGAGATATGTTAGTGCCTGGATACATTTCTGTTGGTATAAATGGGAGAAGGGTCTACTGTCCAGAGATGTGCTGTTAAAACATACACAGCATAGGGAAGCCTCTCAACAAAGAATTGTTCTGTTCACGATAACAGTAGAGGCATAGTGAGAGAGCTGACTGTAGGCTGAAAACATAGTTGTGGAGACTTGGTCACCAGGGGCTGTTCTGCCAGCCCAAATACATCACTAGAGTTCCTAAGCTTGGTTCCGATGACCCTAAGTCTAAGGTGAGTGAGAAGACTGCCCTTGCCTTTCCAGTAGCCTTAGAGATGATAGATGAATGTCTAGGGAGCTGACTGGGACTCACTGTCAATGGTAAGGTGGGTCAGGGAACGATAGGCTGCTTTATACTGATTATTTGCTGTGGGTCAGCCATTGTTCTAAGGGATTAGTGGCCTAGTAGGACGTGACCCAAGATGTATTCCAAAGCTTATATTGTTAGAAAATGGTCATCAGGAGGTAAGGCTTGGGGCAGGCCAGTGGGCTTGCACATGGACTCTGCCACTTACCAGCAAGTGGTTTATTTCCCTTAAACCTCAGTTTCTTTGTTTGTAAAATGGGAATAATAGTAATCATAGTCACAAGGGAACATTCTCCAAATAACATT
Source organism: Phyllotis vaccarum (assembly GCA_033318265.1). Taxonomy (NCBI): domain Eukaryota; kingdom Metazoa; phylum Chordata; class Mammalia; order Rodentia; family Cricetidae; genus Phyllotis; species Phyllotis vaccarum. The sequence continues at coordinate 123,696,699 of JARWLC010000001.1, read as the reverse complement.
TGTGTAATGTTGAAGCTCAATATGAACCATGGTAACAGTTCCTATTACAACAATGTTTATTACTATTCTTTTCATCAGCTAGGTCTATGTAGCATTAGTTTTCATCCATCTCCTGATGGGGGGTGGTGTCCTAGTACCACATTGAGTGAATGCTTTGTGGTCGGATGGGGTAGAGCATTCCAGAATGGAGATAAATGCCTACCACATTCATCCGGGCAGAGAGGATGGAGCAGTGGCAGCCAGCCACCTGCAGGTTCCCAGAGGGGCTCTGGAATGGACTAGGCTGAGAAATGTCTCAAAAGTGTCATGTATTGTCAATCTGTCCTTTCAGCCTCCGGGAAGAAGTGGCAAGATTCTTGTCTTTCTACTGTAAGAGCCCGGTACCCCTCAAACCAGAAAATGTGAGTCACCCCTAACTTAGGGGTGAGGGTCAGAAGGGTGCCTGGGGTACCCAAGCCTTTCACTTAGTTTTCCTTCCTGACCCCATTGTGCTGTGTGGCCTTCTTGACCTCCTCACCTTTGAGAGAGACCCCCAGAGTGACCAGTTCTGTCTCTTGTTCACTTGATCAAGAGCAAGGTCCCCAGAAATAAGGTGGGAACCAAGAGAGCTTTATCAGGATGGATCCCCCGGGCACTGGGAGAGCCGTGGCCCTTCCCCTGGACCTTGCTCTTCTCTGTCCCCTGACAGAGTTACCCCTGTCTCTTGTCTTCCTCAGGTTGTTGTTTTGAATGGCTGTGCCTCTCTCTTTTCTGCTCTGGCCACAGTGCTGTGTGAGGCAGGAGGTAAGTGAACTCCATGCCCTCAGCTTTGTACCAAGGCTGTGCTTGGCTGTGACCCCAGTTGCCTGGCATCAGAGCTGCACCAGGATGCCATCAGCTATATTAGATTATAAGAAATGACAGAAACCTTAAGTGAGTGGCCTGAGCAGACATCTAGGCAGCACTTCTCAGGGAGGTTCATATGGGATCAGAGTCCTGCTTTCTCTCTGAGTTTCTCTGAGTTCCTTCATCTTTTCCAGGTCATTGTCACAAGGAGACAAAGACAGTTACAACAAGCCAGTCTCTCCCTTGTCCAGAGGGGTATCAAGGCTGCTCTTTCCCAAAAGGATCCCAGTGAGACCCTTTTATTGAATAGAATTTATTGAATAGAACCTAAAGAAGCCCTGACAAAGATGCTTAAGGGAGCTAGTGGCAACTTTAACTAGACTGGTTCACATCATGGCTGGGGAAGGCCTGACTTGGACATATTGCTGGTTCTCTTTCCAACAAGCAAAACAACCAACCAGACCAATAATAAGAGAAAATCGCTACAAACCAAACAGAACAAAAAGCATATTTTTCTCTTAGCAAGGAAGGAAGTTGGGTGGCTATTGGCTAAACAGACAGCCTGCTCTAAGAGGCAGTGTGTTAAGAGCTGGTTATGGCCCAGGGTCAGCTGTTGTAAGGAACAGAGGCCTGCTCATGAGAGCCTAATTAATAGGCTAACATGGTCACATGTAGTCACCACATACTGCATTCCAGGCTAGGCCATATGGCTTTACACACACCTCTATGACATGGCTTCTTTGAGGAGATGCTTTCACAGGCGAGAAGGCTGAGGCCCAGAGGTTAAGTAACTTTTCAAAGTCACACGAATAGGAGCAGTCACCAGGATTTGAGCCCTAAAGGAAGATTTGCCGTGTGAATATGATAGATAGTTTCTTATCCATTCTAGAACACTCTAATTCAGGGACCTATGAGCTCTAGTACCCTGGTCTATAAAGTTCGGCTGACATTAGTGTTTGCTTCAGACTATGGTGATAAGCCTGTGTAACACAGGCTAAGAGTCGGTGTTGGCAGAGCCCCAGCTCACAGTGGATGGACAGAGTCAGCTTATAATGGTGCCTGTGGAGGCTAGATCCCCTGGAACTGGAGTTCAGCCACTTGTGAGTCATCATGTGGGTACTGGGAATCTGAACCCAGGTTCTCTGGAAGAGCATCCAGTGCTTTCAACCATTGAGCTATCTCTTCACCCCCTCCCTAACTTCCCCTGTTTCAAAGACAGGGTCTCATTCATGTAGCCCAGGGTAGCCTTGATGAACTCACTATGTAACTGGGGATGACCTTGAACTTCTTATCTTCCTGGACCCATCTCCTGAGTGCTGGGTTATGGATGTGTGCCTTGCTTATGTGGTGCTAAGGATGGAACCCAGGGCTACATTCCTAGTCTTAGAAGTTTTGAGTTGTGACAGGTTCTCTGACTAGTGCTGTGTGATGTGGTATTTTTTTGCAATACTGGGCAGTGGCAGTAAGCTCTCCCATTCCACCTGCAGGCTACCATGAGATTTTGAGTCAATACTAATACCTTTGCCCTGTTCCAGATTCCTAAGCGAGGATGTTCAGGAGATTATGTGGAGCAAGTGCATTCTTTTATATTTTCAACTTATAGTAGTTTAATCTGGGCGTGACCCCATTTTAAGTGGGCATCTATATTAGAGGGTCTGACCTTAGGGGATCCAGGCTTTAAGGTTTAGGGAGTTAATAAAAGCAAAAATATGCTCCAGATATTTTTCAGGAATAATAGAGGCTTGGAAGGGTAGTGCAGCTTATGATAGGTATCTGGGGTATTCAAGCCAGAGGCCAAAAAGCTGCCTATTTCTTCCTCTAGAGGCTCTCTTGATACCCACCCCTTACTATGGAGCTATCACACAGCACGTCTACCTCTATGGCAACGTTCGACTGGCCTATGTCTACCTGGATAGCAAGGTAAGAGTGCCTACATTCCAGCTCTTGCAGCTGGGTATTTATGTAGGCAAGAGTTTGCTGGGTCAGAGGTTGTAGGTGGATTGGAAGGAGGCCTGTGCTAGGAGCTCTGGGTCTTCTTTGAAATGGAAGTGAAGCCTTCTGTTGTCACATGGTTTTATCTGGCTGGGGTCTCTGGAAGTTCCAAGCTCCTGGATCCGTAGAGAAGCCAAGAACTAGCCCCAGAAACAAGAGTAAGAAGGGGGAAGCTCTTGAAGTTCTGACAGCCAATCAGAGAAGTCTTGCTGCCTCTGCCAGAAATCTAAGTAAGAAGCATGTCCCTGATGTAAAGGGTGGGGCAGAAGGCAGGAAAGGGAACCATTTTCCAGAGGCTGTACCCAGGAGACTAGAGATGACAGGGGAGGGGAGACCCAGGAATTTAAGTTTGGGGTGGGGTGGGGCACTGAATTTGGCTCCTGCCTCTGATGGATCTTTTCCCAGGTAACTGGACAGAACACGCGTCCCTTTCAGCTCACAGTGGAGAAGCTGGAGATGGCCCTGCAAGGAGTTAATTCTGAGGTCTGGGGATTCAGTTAAATCAAGAGCTGGGAATTAGTGGTTCTCAACAGAGGCTGGACTCTTCATCTCTTGGGAGTTGTATTGTTGGTTTTTTTACTCTTTACTCTTTTGGGGGCCCATCACCTAGCTCCAAAATCAAAAATCACACATGGAGGCTTACTATTATTTAGGAATGCCTGGCCTTCTCTTGGCTTATTTCTTGCCATATTTCCTTTACTTATCCCTCTCTCTTTTGCCTCTGGGCTTTTTCCTTTTCTGACTTCTGTGTATCTTGCTTTCTTACTCCATTGCTGGCTGTGTAGTTGGGTGGGGAGCCCCTGGAATCCCCCTTCTTCTCTGACTACTTCCTCCTCCTGCCAGATTTCTCCTTCTGTTCATGCTCTCTGCCTGCCAGCCCTGCCTATTTGTCTCTCCTGCCTCATTATTGACTGTTTAGTTCTTTACTAGACTGTCAGGTATTTTAAATGGGCAAGTAACACATCTTCAAGTTAAACAAACGCAGCATAAACAAAAGCAATACATCTTGGCATCACTAGACAGATGTTCCACAGCATAGACAAAAGTAACACGCCTTAAAATAATATTCTATACCAGAGTTGGGCTTGTAAGTTTGATAGGGACATATGAGGAAGGTGGGCAGCCAGGGAGAATCCTGTGTCTGTGGAGCCTCTTCCCATTAAAAAAATGACCCTGAAACCACAGTGTACAGAAAACGAGGGAGCTTCATTAACAACCCCTCTCACAAGAAAGGGTAATCTCTCTCTCATATATATATATATATATATATATATATATATATATATACTTATATATGTGTATATATATGAATTAAAATGTCAAAAGTGAAGCCCATTATTGTCAATGAATGTATGTGTCTTAGTTACTGTTCTATTGCTGTGAAGAGACACCATGACTAAGGTAACTCATAAAAGAAAGAATTCAATTGAGTGTTTGCTTAGAGAGTTAGTGCATGATCATTATGGTAGAAAGCAGACAGGCAGGTCACTGTAGCAGTATATAGCCCATCTAGAGCTTCACATCCTTATCTGTAGACACTGGGTTTTAGAAGCCTCAAAGCCCACCCCAAGTGATACACCTTCTCCAACAAGACCACACTTCCCTCATCCTTCCCAAAGAGTTCCACAAAGACAAAGCATTCAAACACCTGAGCCTGTGAGGGTCATTCTAATTCAAACCACTATAACATGCTAATTCAAGAGAATACTCCCCCTATCTGCTTCAGGGTCAGATGTGGATTATGGGCATCTATAGTTTAATGAGTCTCTCTGGCAATTTGAGGGGTGATCCTGCTTCTTTTGAGGGACTCCCTAATAAAGGCAGAGACCCTAGTTCCTTGCCTGCTTTCCACCCATTTTCAGCATCTGTGCACTTCACCGAGATGTTTACTCTTGTCATCCAAGCTGTCAAGTGCTCCCTGCAGGAACTGCAAAAGTGAACTCCCACTTAGAATTCTTCTGACACAAGCAGCCTGCCTGCCAGGAGCTGGGCACATTTCCCAGTTTCCTGCCTGCTTTTTTTTTTTTTTCATGGTTAGCACGACACAGAAGACATAACTCTCGTCCCATCCATTTGCTTTGTGTTGGGTCATAAACATGTCTCTGCCATGCTTCCCTGGAAGCCAGCTAGCTTCAGCTTCATCCAGTGTGACTGTAAGGTTCTGGGGTGGAGAGGGGACACTGTAACACCCCCATGGACGGTTTCAGGGTGTCAAGGTCAAAGGCCTCATCCTCATCAACCCCCAGAACCCTCTGGGTGACATCTACTCCCCTGAAGAGCTACAGGAGTTCCTGGGATTTGCTATGAGGTGAGCTGCACCTACCCCACAAAGTGGGAAGACAGAGCTCAGATATGAGCAGAGGCAGGTCTGGGGCAGGTCTTATCCCATCTTAGCCCGCTGTGAGCTACTACCTGCTTTGGTATAACACTCTAGGGCTAGCTAAGCACGATGCTGAATACTTTATTTTTTGTATATGTGTTTATCTGTGTTCATGTGCATGTGTGAATGTGGAGAACAGAAGTCATTCCTTAGATGTCTCCAATAGTTTCTGAGAAAAGGTTTCATTGGTCAAGTAGGCTAGGCTGTCTGGCCAGTGAACCCTAGGATCCACTTGTCTCCACTTCCCCAGTTCCCCAGCACTAAGATTGCAAGTCATATATATATATATATATATATATATATATATATATATATATATATATATATATAGCAGGTTCTGGGATTCAAACATGGGTCTTGTTTGCAAGACAGCACTGAACCATCATCTTCCCAGCTGAGCACTTTCTGTGCTGTATCCATGGTACTCATCACAGCAGCCCCATGAGCATGGACAATATTATCATCCCTGCTTGACAGAGCCTCAGAGTTGGCCAATCAGGAGTGGAAACAGACATGAATCTGAGTCTATTTGTCTCCAACCCACCATGGAGGACCCCCAAGGGTGCCTCCTCCCCCATGAAGTGCTTCAAAAACTCTAGAGCCCTAAGCTTTATGGGTGCAGCTTCTTTTTATAAAAAATATAGACCGAAGTGAGGTGTTCCTGGGATAAGCTGGTTTGGTAGTATCCTGGGCTAGTCTGTGGTCCTCTGACATACTACTACTCAACACTGGGTGATATATTTTGGCTTTCTCTTTCCTACCACCTACCCACTGCAGGCACCAGCTGCATGTGATCATGGATGAGGTTTACATGCTGTCTGTGTTCGAAGAGTCTCTTGGGTACCACAGTGTCCTGAGCTTGGAAAGGTGAGGTGGATTCTACCAGCCACTGGACTGCCACACCGTTTCCCAGCCTCTTTCTGGGATAGCCTACAGGGCATGGCCTGCCCAAGGGTAGTTCCATTGATACCTGTTTACCTTGCTGGTCCTCAGGCCAGGAAAGATTAGGTATATCAGGGTCTTCAGATTATTCTACTGCATTCCCAAGCACTCCAAGGAGGGCCTTGGCATTATAGTGTTGGGTCTATTGCTGTTTCTTTTATCTTGAGAGTGGTTCAGTTTATCCATCCATGAGTCCTTCTGTCTGTCCATCCATCTACCCATTCATTCATCTATTCCCTGATCCACTTCATCCCTTCATCCCTCCATCTACTCATCCATCCAGTTATATATAATATATATTTGTATGTATAGCAATTTCCATGATAGTGGCAAGAAGTGCTACTGTGGAAGTGGCTGAGGAACTTTGAGAGGGCCTGTTTTGGTCTGGTTTCCTTGCTGGTCAGAAAAGCCTTTTTAGAAAGTAGTTCTAGAGCCATTTTATAGCTCAGAGGTCAGGCTTCATTGCTTCTCACTCAGCTCTACCACAGAAATGTGAACCAGTGAACTTGGGTGTGTTCTGATATAATGTTTACAGAAATAGATAGGAGGCTGCTTGCTGACCCCTGTTCTAAAGGAAGCATGGGAATTGGTATTTCAAGGACAGGAGACCCAGTTTCATCTACCCATCTATTTATCCATTAACATGTTTGTGGTCACCTTACTCTGGGATAGCCTACAGGGCATGGCCTGCCCCAGGGTAGTTCCATTGATACCTTGCTGGTCCTCAGGCCAGGAAAGATTAGGTATATCAGGGTCTTCAGATTATTCTACTGCATTCCCAAGTACTCCAAGGAGGGCCTTGGCATTACAGTGTTGGGTCTATGGGAAACTGGACCCAACTCTGGGTTGCTTATGTGACCATATTTTTTCTGTAGGCTGCCTGACCCCCAGAGGACACATGTGATGTGGGCTACCAGCAAGGTGAGTTCCTGGCTGGCCTGGCTCGGGAAGGGGGGGGGGGTAGAATCAATTTCTTCTGTGAGGGTTGGCCATTGCCTGTCATTTGTATTCTTATAGGACTTTGGGATGTCTGGACTCCGCTTTGGTATACTGTACACAGAAAACCAGCACGTGGCTACTGCCGTGGCCTCTCTCTGTCGCTATCATGGCCTCAGTGGCCTGGTCCAACACCAGATGGCACAGCTCCTCCGGGACCATGGTGACTGTCTGGGTCTGGGGACTTGAAAGAGGAGTGGGGTTGTAATGTGCGTGGGACCTGTTGGGGCTCACAGGTGCCTGTCCTATGGAGGAACTTAGGTGACATCTGACAGTGTCATCTCTGGGTTCAGACTAATTCGCCTGTTTGCTGCATATGTAGCACATTTCTTCACCTCCTCATCTGTAGAATAGGGCTGATAATGTTGCTAGTCTTGTAGGCTTGTAATTTGGTTACAACAATACACAACACAAAGTAGGCTCTTTGCTAATGTGAGCTCCTGGTCAGGTGCAGCGCTATGCATCTGTACGTCTAGCTACTTGGGAGGCTAAAGCAGGAGGATCCTTTCAGGACAGAAGTTCCAGATTGGCCTGGAACAACATTGCAAGATTCCACCTTCAAAAATGAACTTTTATTAGATTTGAACAAGTAGATCAGAAGTTATTGAGGAAATGTCAATATGATGGAGAGCTCTCTCTGCCTCTGCAAATAGAATCTGTTCCTGCCTCAGATAGCAAAGGTCTCCTGTATTTGTTGCTGTTCATCAAGGCTTTAAGATGCTCTTTTGCTCCATTTCATTCCCCTCCCTAGAGTCTGGGATGAATTCCTATACAGTTCCCCTTTGCTCTACAGGGTAGGAAAAGGAAGTCCAGGTACTAAACACCCAGTCTAATAGACTAAAAAGCTTTATAAACAGTGGCAATACTGGATGTTGGTGATGGTGGTGGGACTGCCAGGACACTTACTCTTATATTGCTGATGGGGACAGAAGATGATTCAGCCACAGTGAAAAACAGTTTGGCATTTCTCTCTAAACACACCTATCAAATGACTTAGCAGCCATGGGCCCAAACGTGGAACCCTGATGGTCACACAAAACCTCTGCATGAATGATCATAGCTGATTTTTTTCATAATCATCCACATCTGCAAACAGTACCCCTCCACAGAGGAGTTGACACACAGATGTGTCTCACATCCACACCATGGAGCACTGATTCAATAAAATCATGACTGTGGATTTCTCCCAAGGACACTGTGCTGTTGAAAGAAGCTAAGGTCAAGAGATTACATGCTCTATGAGTCTGATTTTGGTGACATTTGGGAATGAACAAAACTGTCATGATGTATATAACATATCAGTTATGGGGAAAGCAGGTGGTATAAGTCTAAATAGCTGAAGATCACTATATAATAGTCTTTGGGTCACTCAGAATCCTAATTGTGGTGGTGTTTTCATAAGTGTATGAATGTGTTATAACCCATAGAGCTGTGCACCCCTTAAAAGAGGTCAGTAAATCTATGAGGACCAGAGAGGTGAAGTTGCTGAGGTCTAACTTTTTCCATCTTGTCAGATGCCCTAGTTGGTCTGTGTGATTCTAAGTATCACTTTATAATTGCAGACACTACTGGCTTGGTCACATCCTGAGGGACTTTGTACTCTGGACTCTTGAATGTGGTCCAGAACTTGGCGTTCTCAGGGTTGTGTAGCTAGATCAAAGGCACTGTGTACTGAGTGCTGAACTCCCAGCTCGTCTGAACCCATGACTCAGTAAACCAATTAGAAGAAGATTCCTATGGTATTAACTGCTATGCCCTTTGGTCTTTCAGTATTTAGATTAATGCATCAGTCCATGGTTTCATATTCCCAATTTCCTTCTATTTAGACTGGATCAATCAGGTGTACCTACCAGAAAACCATGCCCGGCTCAAGGCTGCTTATACCTATGTCTCAGAGGAGCTCACAGCACTGGAGATCCCCTTCGTGAGTCGTGGGGCAGGCTTCTTCATCTGGGTTGACTTGAGAAAGGTAAATAGAGTGGAGGTGTGGGTTCAGGGGATTGTCAAGCCCCTATTGGCAGGTGAAGGCTCTGGAGGCTGCATTCTGAGCTACTTCCACCTTCTCAGTACCTCCCCAATGGCACATTTGAGGAGGAGGTGTTGCTCTGGCGCCAATTTTTGGACAACAAAGTGCTGCTGTCTTTCGGTAAGGCCTTCGAATGCAAAGAGCCTGGCTGGTTCCGGGTGGTCTTCTCAGACAAGAAGAACCGGCTCTGCCTGGGTGAGTAGTCTTCTCCTGCAGCCTCCCAACATCATCCTTCAGGGATCTCTGCTTCTGACCCCAGCAGTCCCAGAGCTGATCACTCCTCACTTCTTCTCAGGGATGCAAAGGATGCGACAGGTGCTTGAAATGCAATCTCAAGTGGTAGAAGATGCTTCTCCCTGTCACACTCAGGAGCCAACTGGTCAGCTCATATGAGGTGACCAGTGCCTCAGAAGCAGCCACTGTCCTCATGACCTGGACATGTAAGGCCACAGAAGACTGAGCATGGATGTGCCATTTGTCAGCAGGATTTTTTCTCTTGTCTCTGGTCTGGAAGAACTGTTTCCTGCCCTCCCTGCTGGCAGTGGGAGGCTGTTTAAACTGATGTTTATTCTGGGCTGTTGCTGTCCCCTGTTCAGTGGGATTGGGACCAGCTAGATATTTGTGTTGTGAATAGTGTACAGGATGGAAAGTCGTGGCAGCTCCACATCTCCTCCCTAGGACACAAGAGGAGTCAGGCAACTGTTCATTCTTTGTGATGGTGCCTTCATGCCTTTCTGGTTGCTAGGGAAACAAGCCAGAAGAAAGTACACACACACACACACACACACACACACACACACACACCACACACACACACACAGATTGTATTGTTTCATTGTAAATTATTGTTCCACCCACTGGTTTAATAAAAAGCGCTGATTGGCCAAAGGCAGGCAGGAAGTGTGGGCGGGGCTACCAGACAGAAAACTGAGAACAGGAAGCACAAAGCAGAATGCCAGAGAGAACGCCAGAGAGAAGCCGGAAGAAGCAGAGGACAACTATGCTGCTCTAAGAAAAAGTTCTGAGCCGCATGGCTGAATAGGATAAGAGTCATGGGTTAGATTAAGGGTAAAGAGTCAGCAAGTTATATGCCTGGGCCTTTGGCCGATTCAGCCTAAAACTATTGTAAGCATCTGTGTGTCTCTGCAGATCTGTGGGTCTGTGGGCCTAAACCTTGAGGCTAGGCCCAAAAGTCAGGGCCAGAAACCTCCTACTACACAGGTGTACTATTAATTGTGCATTGCCTTCTATTTTTATTTTATTTGGTTGGTTTATAGATTGCCCATTTTTTATTTTGTGTTTTTTTTTTCCTGTCATTGGTTTATTTTCTTCTTTTTTTCTTAGACTTTACTGGATTTCCCCATCTTAGTTAGGGTTTTTATTGCTGTGAAGAGATATCATGACCACAGCATCTCTTATAAAGAAAACACTTAATTATGGTGGCAACTTACAATTTCACAGGTTCAGTCCATTTACATCACAGTGGGGAGCATGGCAGAGGTGGTTCTGGAGCTGAGAGAGCTACATCTTGCAGGCAGCAGAAAGTCAACTGACAGTCACACTGAGGCAAAAGTGACCTCAAAGCCCACAGTGGCACACTTCCTCCAACAAGGCCACACCTTCTAATAGTGCCACTCCCTTTGGGGACCATTTGCCTTCAAACCACCCAAAGGGCTTACAGCCATATCATAACACAAAAAGATGCACTCAGTCCAGCTTCAAAAGGCCCTATATTCCAGTAACATTTTCAAATTTGTTTCCAAGTCCCAAAGTCTCTTCTGAGATGCAATTCAATTTTACAATCCCCCTATAAAAATCAAAGTCAGAAAGCAGATAACATACTCCAAATACACACACACACACACACACACACACACACACACACACACACACACACCATGGAAATACTAGACAGAAGCAATACTGAAAACCTGTGCACAAACTCTGAACTCTGCATTTTCATGTCTGATGTCAAAATGCTCTGTTCAGCTTTGTTGACTGCAACACACTTCTTTCTCTTGGGCTGGTTCCTTCCCCTCGCTGTTAGCAGTTCTCTTCAGTAGGTATTCCATGATATCTTGGGTCCTTCAAGGAAATCCTGGCTTTAACTTCACAGCTTTATGCAACGGCCACTCTACTAGGCCTGCATTCGGACACCCTGACACATGTCTGGCCTCGTAGGCTTTATCGCATACTTTCTTCTATCCTTAACTCTAAAGCCAGAACCACCTGGCTGAAGATGCCAAGTTCTGCTGCTTGCTTGGGCTGGAACATGGCCCCTTTATTCAATTACATCTTCACCAGCTTTCTGTCTTTCACTGCTTAAGCTTGGCTGTCCTAAAATTTGCTTTGTAGACCAGGCTGGCCACAAGCTCAGAGATATGCCAGCTTCTGCCTTCCCAGTACTGAGACTAAATGGGTGCCTCACCACACCCGGCTCTAAGCTTTCCTATAGTTCCTTTTCATAAGTAGGAAACTTAGGTAGGTGTGATCTTACCCCGAGGTCACCACTCTCATTATTTTATTTCTTAATCTGTTTATCTTCCTGAACATAGGATTTAGTTCATTCCATTTCCTAGTGTTCCTTTTCTCCTCAAATTTTTATTTTGTTATTTACACTGCTCACTTTTCTGCTTTTCACCATAAATCTTCATTAGCGTTACCACTGAAAACCACATGATAAAGTCTATGCTAGGCTGTTCTGAGATTTCTTCTGCTAAAAAAAATTAATCCCAAACACTTCACTTTAACCTCAGGCAGACTCTTTGGGCAAGGACAAAAGGCAGCCACTTTTTTCACCAAAATATCACAAAAAAGATCTCTAGGCAACATACTAAAATTCTCAGAATCCTTGAGTGATTCCCCACCATTCATCAAGTCACACTCAGTACCACTGTCTTCCATGCTCCTACTAGTATGGCCCATTAAGCAGCACTTAAAGCATTCCACTGCTTTCCAAACTCCCAAAGTCCATATCACTCTAAACAAAATTATTGTCAGGCCTATCACAGCTATACCCCAGTCTCTGGTACCAACTTCTTTCTTAGGGTTTTTATTGCTGTGAAGAGAAATCATGACCATGGTAACTCCTATAAAGTAAAGCATTTAATTGTGGTTGGCTCACTTACAGTTTCACAGGTTCAGTCCGTTATCATCATGACGGGGAACATGGAGGAGTACAGGTAGATTTGGTGCTAGAGCTGAGAATGCTACATCCTGCAAATAGGAAGTCAACTGAAAGTCACACTAAGGTAAACTGAGCAAGAGAGACCTTAAAGCCCGCCCCCACAGTGACACACTTCCTCCAAGAAGGCCACATCTCCTAACGGTACCACTCCCTTTGGGGGCCATTTTCTTTCAGGTCACCTACTCGTTTGTAATTTACATGCTCTATTTTCTTTCTGGCTGTTACCCTAGACGTTATAATGCCCACTAGCGACTTACCAACAGAAACTTGTGCCTTGATTTTTCCCTTTAGCCGTATGTGAACCCTCAAAAACCTCTTATCCCCTGTGACCCCTAACTGTTTTTGTGGTCTGTTCTCATTTACACAGGTGATGTTTGCACCGGTTGATCACATACATATCCTGTGCATCTGAGGCTTCCATCTGGAGTCATGTGTCTTCTGTCTGGGGGATAGTTCCTGGGGTTGGGGTGGGAGGAGCCTGCTAGTGATATACTTTCAATCTTTGCTTGTCTGAAAATGTATATTTTTCTCTGTTTTGGAAATATAACTTTCCTGGTTATACAATCCTTGGGTTGATAGTTATCTTCTGATTTCTGTTGTTCCACTTGTGTCTGAGGGGCTCCTTCCAAGATGACCTGTCACCCCACCCCAGTTTTTCATGCTTTTAAAGGACATTTTTTAAATTTTTCTTCTTATTGATTAATTTTGTTATATGACAATTTTTTTAAGAGTTGGAATTGTAACCCAGGTCTATTTTAATTTTCTTTTTATTTATTCTTAGTGTCTTTTACACCATGCATCTTGGTCTCCATCCCTGGGTATCTGCCCTCTGCAACCTCCCTACTCCTCAAATAAAATAAATAAAATTTAAAACTAAAAAAAAGGAAAAATCAGTCTGGTTATGGAAGCTGTAGTGTGACACAGTAAGTCCCGTAGTAAATCCCTTTATCCATATATCTTTACTTGAAAGTGTTAATTGCAAAGTCATTGGTGTGGTTTGAGGCCCCTGGTTTCTGCTATACTATTGATGCTAGGCCCTCACCGGGACTCCTCTTGGATATCCTGTTGTTGCCCTGTGTGATAGAGATCCTGTATTTTTGGGTCTGCAGGACCAGTCCCTTCTTCATGTGTTCCAGCAGCTCACAGATGGGATGGATGTTGGGGTGGGCCAACTCATAACACTGGTTCTGGGCTTGGGTAATTGTAGGGTTGGTTTTTCTGACAGTTTATCCTGGTCCTCACCACCAGGCAAGGGGTGGGACCAGTTCTGCTTTCCTGCCCTCAGGGTCAGCTCTCTTGTGGGGAGCCAAGGCCTGTGCTGACTGCGGCAAAAGCCATTTTCACCTAGTTTAGAAGTCAAATTTACAGAACATACCTGACATACCCCAGCTCTCCAGGAATGAGTAAGTGCAACTTCCTGTCAAGTAAGACCCTCTGCAGGTTTTGACCCTTAACTCTCTAGGAATGCAGCCCTATCTCCCTGTCAGATAGGAACACCTGTAACCTTCCTAAGACAATGTCCCACAAACTAGATTGCTTAGTAACCCCTCTTTCCCATTCTTCCCCACCCAGCCAACTTCCCACCTCACTTGCTTTGTAACCCTCTCCCCACCCCAAGAAAAATAAAAATTACAACTTGACCAGAACTCACTGTCTTGCAGTCCTTTCTCCAGTCTCTCGCTCCTCCCACTCCCCCTCTTCTCCTTCCAGGGTTGTAGACCCCGCTGGCTGGGGCACTCCCTCATATCTACATCATAAGGGCCAGCTCTACTGTGTTGTCCAGGCAAGGTGCAGGGGTCACTCTCTGGAGTGTTGCAGCTGATGAGGGGCAGAAATAGCTCTTTCATTCTTAAGACTTTGGGGCCAGCTCTCCCACCAACCACAGGTGGCAAGGGGAAGGGGGAAAGGCGTCTCTTCCTTAATCACACCACCATAAGGCAGATGAGAGTGGAGCCAGATCTCCCACACTTAAATTCTCAGTGGGGGGTAGTTTAAAAGACATTTTTTATCGTTCATGACATATAGTGTCATCATTGTGTATCAAGATAATGATTTATCGTATCTCATTTTATACACACTGTGATTCTCGCATCTGTGGCTTCCTTCATCAGCATTAGAAAGTTCTCAGCCTGTATTATCAAATATTGCCTTTTTTCCATTCTCTTTCTGTGGTAGTTTGAATATAATTGGCCTCCATCAGCTCACAGAGAGTGGGTCTATTAGGAGCTATAGCTTTGTTGTAGTAGGTATGGCCTTGTTGGAGGAAGTGTGTCACTGTGGGGGCGGGCTTGTCTGAGACCACTTACTGTTGCCTGCCTATCAAGACGTAGCCAGCACCATATCTGCCTGCATGCTGCCACATTCCCTGCCAGCTGATACTAATGGACTAAACCTCTGAAACTGTAAGCTACCACCTCAATTAAATGTTTTCCTCTGTAAGACTTGCTGTGGTCATGGTGCTTCTGTCTTAGTTACTTTCCTATTGCTATAACAAAAACATGATGACCAAGGCAACTTATAAAAGAAAGTATTTAATTGTATGTATAATTCCAGAGGCTTAAAATCCATGATGGTGGAGCAAATGCATTGCAGCAGGAACAGCTGAAAGTTCACATCTCGATTCACAAATAGGTTGCAGGGAGAAGAGAATTAACTGGGAAAGCTCTCCAGTGTGACATGCCTCCTTTACCAATACTAAATCCTTACCGAACAGTTCCACCAACTGGAGACCAAACATTCAAATATATGAGCCTATGGGGAGCATTCTCACTTAAACCACCACACCATTTGGAGTCCTATTGACTGTATGGTAGATGGACTGACTGCCTCTGAGTCCTATTGACCGTTTGGTAGATGGGCTGACTGCTTCTGAGTCCTATTGACCGTTTGGTAGATGGACTGACTGCCTCTGAGTCCTATTGACCGTTTGGTAGATGGGCTGACTGCCTCTGAGTCCTATTGACCATATGGTAGATGGGCTGACTGCCTCTGAGTCCTATTGACCGTTTGGTAGATGGGCTGACTGCCTCTGAGTCCTATTGACCATATGGTAGATGGGCTGACTGCCTCTGAGTCCTATTGACCGTTTGGTAGATGGGCTGACTGCTTCTGAGTCCTATTGACTGTTTGGTAGATGGGCTGACTGCTTCTGAGTCCTATTGACCGTTTGGTAGATGGGCTGACTGCCTCTGAGTCCTATTGACCATATGGTAGATGGGCTGACTGCCTCCGAGTCTTTTACAGTTTTTTTTTTTCATATTTTCCTTGTCTTTTGCTCTGTCTGTTACAGTCTGAGTAATTTCCTTTGTACTTTACACAACTTGATAATCTATTCTCTAGCTAGATATAACCTGCCTTAATCTCTGAGTTTTACATCTTAGAAAATGGATCTTTTTCTCCAAAGTGGTAAAGATTATTATTTATGAAATTTTTATTTACTGAGACATGTTTGCTTTATGTGTTGTATATAGTCATTTCTGTGTCCACAGAGGACTGGGGCATGGTCCTTGGGAACACTAATCTGTGAAGATATTCAAGTCCTGTCTAAAAATAGCTACATCCTTATGTATAACTTAGGAGCATTCTCTGTAGACCCTATTTTCTTCATTGTTTTTGGAGATAAGAGTCTTGCTATGGAGTCCCCTCACCTCTAGTTTCTCAATGCTTTTTAAAAAGTCAATCTTTATCATTGATAATATGTAGAGTCACCACTTCATGTCAAGGCACTGATTTTATTTATCTCATTTTATATACAGTAGGTACCCACTGTATACCTCAGGCTACCTATATATATATACCTACTGTATACCTACCAGCTCAAGGGAAACTATCCTCAGCTCCCTTGTGTATGTGAATTGTCTCTAGATCACAGACAAATATAAGAAACAATACAATGCGAGTGCTCTAGGTGTAAGACTATAAACTCTAGCACATCATTTAGCAAATGTTTAGGAAATTATTAAACATGTTCAGGCCGACCATCTGTTTACAATCCTTCTAGTAGCACAGACTCTAAACTTTTTTGCTTTTCATCATATGTGTACATAGAAGGGTAGCTGCACTGTTTTAATCATGCTGGGTGGTATGATGCTAACTTTCAATGATTACTGCTTCTTCATACCAGCTTTTGAAGCATGCACAATTTTTCTCTTTCCCGGTCCTCATCATCTATCAAAATCTTAAATATTTTCCAGGACACACACACACACACACACACACACACACACACACACACACACACACACACACACACACAAAGAGAGATGGGGGGGGAGTTAAACAATATAGCCTAAGCTGTCTGCAAACTCACTATATTCCTGCCTCAGTTTTCCTATTGTTTTGGTCTATAGGAGTGAGCCACCACATTTGACTTGAGATATTAGCTCTTTTATAATCTTAGATCTTTCCAGCTTCATATGGCCTCTTTTCTTTCCAGCTTGAAGCATTGTGTTTATACCTTTTTCTCTGCTACTTTTCACTCTGTTTCCATAACTCCACTTCTCTGGTTGTCTTATTCCTAATTAGCTTTTCCATGAACCTAGCACCTTTTATTCACCCAATTAACACCGAACACTTGCTATATGCCAGGCACTATGCAAGCTTAAGGCTATAAAATGTGACCAAGCTGGGCAGGGACTCCCAAAGTCCATGGTTAATGCATGTGTGGTAGTTTCAATGTAACTGGCCCCCATAATCTAACAGGGAGTGGCACTGTTAGGAGGTGTGGTTTTGGTGGAGTGGGTATGGTCTTGTTGGAGGAAGTATGTCACTGTGGGGGCGGATTTTGAGATTTCCTATGTTCAGGGTACTGCCCAGTGTGTCAGTCGACTTCCTGTTGCCTGCCTATCAAGAATTATATAGGACTCTCAGCTCTAGCATCACATCTACCTGCACACAGCTGTGCTCCCCATCAGATGATAATGGACCATGCTTCTGAAACTGTAAGTGGCCATTCCAATTAAACATTTTATTTGTAAGAGTTGCTGTGCTCATGGTGTCTCTTCACAGCAATCATAACCCTAAGATAACATGGAACACAGTAAATTCTCATTTAATGCCAGTGTGTATAAATCATTTTAAAAGCATTTTAAAATACACACAAATACAAAGGAAACAGATGAGAAAGAAGACAAAGCCTCCCTGCGCAGACAGCTACTGTTGACCTGCTTTTAAGAAAGAAAACCTTGGGTTGGAGAGGTGAGTTTAATTCCTAGCACCACCAGGCAGTTTACAACTCCCCAGAACTCCAGAAGATCCAGGGCCCTCTTCAAGCGCATTCTCACCGTAGACGAATGCATAATAAAAAATAAATAAAATCTTAAAAGTTATATTTAAAAAAAAAAGATATGTCAGTGTTTCAGTGGGCTCCAGCCTTCTCCATGGTGGTGAAGACACCACTAGACTCCACAACATACTGGGCACCAGCATCACCCCATTTGACGTTGGCGGGATCTCACTCCTGGAAGATGGAGATGGTCTTCCCATTGATAACAAGTTTTCCGTTCTCAGCCTTGAGTGTGTCATTGAACACACTATGAGTAGAGTCATACTGGAACATGTAGACCATGTAGTTGAGGTCAATGAAAGGGATAGTTGATGGCAACAATGGTCACTTTGCCACTTTCGAAGGCAGCCCTGGTAACCAGGCATCCAATATGACCAAATCTGTCCACTCCTACGTTCACTATCGTGTCTGAGGAATAAGGCTGGCACTTAATGAAAAGATGCGGGTGACTCAGAAACAGGGAGAAACAGAGAGCCTTTTTTTTTTTTTTTTTTTTTTGGACAGTTTTAATCTTGGGATTCAGTGCTTTTGGCTGACCCTCTGGACATGCTTTTGTGCTAGGGCAGGAATGCTTGCCTGCTCGGACTCCTCCTGTCCAGCAGGGGGCGAGGCACTACCTCCACGCATGCGCAGTGCGCTCCGTGTCAGCTGCTCCGAGCCTGAGGCCTGTGTAGATTTTCCCGCTGGCTCCCGCCGACCTGGGGCTGGCGGCGACTTCCCGTCTCCACGCGACCCGACACGGGCGGCCGTGGCTCGCGGCCCGCAGCAAGAGCCGGTGACGGAACGCGGGGCCGAGCGGGAGGCGGCCGGTTCCGAGGTGAGCGCGGCGCGCGAGCCGGTCCGGGGGACTATAGAGCTGGGCTTCGGGATCGCGGGGGCTGCAGGACCGCCGCAGCGCTGCATCGAATCCCCATCTGTGTCCTCTCCCCCAGACCCTTGTGTCTCTCCAGGACTTCTGCTTCCTGCTGTCACTGGGCGCTGTGGGATTCCAGTCCTTCCTGGGAGTCTTGCACCCTGGCTCTCCCGGGACCCATTGGCTCAGCGTGGGCCAGGAGCTCTGGATAGTTGGGGACATGCGCTCCCCGACTTAAGCCTCCTCTGTACTAGCCTGTGCGGAGGGGTAGTCATCTGAGGGACCAGACTGCTGGGCCCTCAACCCCGACCCTGAGGTTCTGTTGTGGAACCCTGGAGGTTCTTAGCCTTGCTGTTGACCTGTCTCTACCACAGGATGTTCCGAAGTTTGTCACACAGAGCTGTCAGGAAGATAAAGTAAGACTGAGTAAATGTACACGTGTAAAGAGCTTCTTCGCACAACGAGTGGACTAAGTGCTCAGTTAGGTACTTAATGTATTATTCACTGTATCTTCATATTAGAATCCATCTTTAGAAGTAGTTAGTTAGCCACACTGGGACTTTAAATGTTATCCTGTCAGGCAAGGTTGTGCATTGTGAGTGTATGTCTATTTGCCTACTTTGTTTTCAGAAGAGTTAGGCTAAATTCCAGTGTAGCAGTGGCTGTGGTAGTTCATCAGGCAGGACATCTCCAAAAAGCCTAAGAGGACAAAAAATGTTACTTGGGACGTTGAACTGAATGGATTGGCTGTATCCTGCGGCTTGAAAGAAGGGTAGGTCCAGCCAGTGTTAGGAATAAGCAATTCCAGGAACTTAGTATTTCAGTCATTTCCAGTGACTCAGTGCTCCACTGATGGATGAATGGTTCCAGGTCTTTTTTTGAGGGGGAGGGTGATGTTTTTGAAGGTTGATAATTTGTAGTGTCTGTGTTGAAATTCTTGTTGTGATCCAGGTCACGGTGTGAAACGGGACAGTCAGAACTGTGGCTTCAGCCTAGATGGATGCTTTACCCAGCATTCAGCACAGGCTTATCAGGGTTGGGCTATGTGGAGGATGTAGCTGGGCTGGTGAAGTTCCCAACATGCATGAGGCTCTGGATTGGATCTCTAGTGCACCATAAACTGGGGGTGGGGTGGGGGGGTGCATGCCTGCAGTACTGGGGCTCAGGAGGTGACAGTGCACCTTAAATAGGGGGTGCATGTCTGCAGTACTGGGGCTCAGGAGGTGACAGTGCACATTAAATGGGGGGGTGCATGTCTGCAATACTGGGGCTCAGGAGGTGACAGTGCACCTTAAATGGGGAAGGGGGGGTGCATGTCTGCAGTACTGGGGCTCAGGAGGTGACAGTGCACCTTAAATGGGGGGGGTGCATGTCTGTAGTACTGGGGCTCAGGAGGTGACAGTGCACCTTAAATGGGGAGGGGGGTGCATGTCTGCAGTACTGGGGCTCAGGAGGTGACAGTGCACATTAAATGGGGGGGTGCGTGTCTGCAGTACCGGGACTCAGGAGGTAATATAAGAATGACAAGTTCCTGACCAGCCTGGATTAATTAACTAAATTACTTTATTAGTTTTATTAATATTAATTAATTAATTTCATCACATATGTGCTTTGCTTGCGTACATGCACAGTACCTACTTGCTCACCCTCAGATGGCAGCAGGAACCCCTGTACTGGGAATAGCTGTAGGATTCTTACTGTGGCTTGGGGTGAGATCCAGGTAGGAGGGAGGTAGTCCTAGCATGATGGCCGGAGCTCTTGAGTGGGTATGACCTGTGATGATGGACGGGAGGTGGAATTGGCTGCCTCTTTGCATTTTTCTTAGGAGCCTTCATAGCAGAGAATGCTAGGTTCTGGGCAACCAGATGCCGTCTCAGGGCACATCGTGAAACATGGGAGTTTCCATGGCAGTATGTCCTGCAGCTGGGCGCAGGTGTAATGATCATACTGGAGTTGAATCATCGTCATGGTGGAACTTAGAGAAAGTGAAGGCATAGCCTTGACGTGTGTGACCAAGACCACAAGTGGGAAGAAATCTTGGAATGGAGAGACTGGGGACACTGAGAACCTGATTCCCAGGATTCCCAGATCCTTGGGGCTGACAGGAGATCTTTGAGGAAGAGAGTTTCTTTGCCCAGCCTATCCCATGCAGAGCTGTTTGGGGTAGATGCTTTGCCTAGCTAACCTGTGCAGAGCCATCCTTGTGGAAGCTGCTTTGCCCATGAAGAATTGTCCCTAGGGCAGATGCTTTCCCCGGTATAGCCTTTCTGCTTCAGGATCTACCTCCACCTTCTCTGATCACAGCTTTCCCGAAGTGGGGATTCTTCAGATCTCTGTGGCTGTGGGACCTGGCTCTGTGGACTAACAGCAGCTGGGGGAAGTATGTGTAGTGGTGGGCAATAAAACTGGATATACAGGGTATGGATACAGGTGAATTCATGATCCAGGGTTAATGACCCAGCTGGATAATGGGAGCTGGTCCTAATGTGCTGCTGGACAGGCTTGAAGCTTGGATGCAGCCATGACCTAAACCGCTGGTTCTCATCCTGGGGTGAGTTCATTGTCCTTAGAGGATATTTGACAATGTCTGGATATACTCTTGGTGGTTACAATTAGAGGTCTGGCTTTTATCAAGTAGAGGCTGAGGATGCTACTGAAGCAGTTATGATCTGTAGAACAGCTTCCCAGTGAGTTACTTAACTCAGAATGTTAGTAGAAGCCACAGCTAAATCTCTGGCCTACAGCAAATGAGGGAGCTGTCAGGACTGCCGTGTTGCAGAACCCACTGGAAGTTTGGGGAGGCAGATAGCTTAAATAGGTTATTACTCCGGGCTAGAGATAACCCTGCTTGTTCTCTGTGGGAGTCCGCTTTCTTCCCTCTGGTAACATGGAATGGCCAGAGAGAGGCTGGCATCTTTGAGAAACAAGCTCAGCATTGACCTCCTGCAGGCTGGGATTGGCTTTCATGGTACCAAGGAACTGAGATTCCCAAGTTCCTGAGAAAGGTAGAGTTCTGTAGTGTCAGTGGCAGGGTGGTGTCCTTAGCCACAGACAGAAAGGCAGGTATGGTACCCAGAATGGATGACAAGTGGGGACTCAGCCAGGTAATCTTGACCCACTCTATTACGACTAAGTCATGGACCTGAGTAGTGTAGATAGAAAGCCATCTCACACTACCTGGTGTGTGTGTCTGTGTCTGTGTGTTTTCCTTCTTTTGGTTTTGCTGGTGTAAGATTATTTTCCATGTTTTCATGGGTGTAGTTAACCTCCTTGGTTTGGATTTTTCCTTCTAGCATTTTCTGTAGGGCTATATTTGTAGATAGATAGTATTTAAGTCTGATTTTGTCATGGAATGTCTTATTTTCTCCATCTATGGTGAATGAGAGTTTTGCTGGAAATAGTAATCTGCGTTGGCATCTGTGGTCTTTAGAGTCTGCAGCACATCTGTCTAGGCCTTTCTGCCTTTCAGAGTCTCAGTTGAAAAGTCAGGTATAATTCTAATAATTCTGCCTTATATTTTACTTGGTCTTTTTCCTTTGCAGCTTTTAATATTCTGTTTTTATTCTGTATGTTTTTAGTGTTTTGATTATTATGTGATGCGGGAACTTTCTTTTCTGGTCCAATCTAGTTGGCGTTCTGTATGCTTCTTGTGCTTTTATAGTAATGACCTTCTTTAGGTTAGGAAAATTTTCTTCTATGATTTTGTTGAAAATATTTTCTGGGCCTTTAAGCTGGGATTCTTCTCTTTTTCTGTTCCTATTATGCTTAGGTTTGGTCTTTTCATAGTGTCCCAAATCTCCTGGATGGTTTGTGCCAGGAACTTTTTAGATTTATCATTTGCTTTGACTCAAGTATCCATTTCTTCTGTCATATCTTCAGTGTCCAAGGTTATGTCTTCCATCTCTTGTATTCTGTTGGGGAAACTTGTCTCTGTAGTTTCTATTATTCTTTTCCAGGATCCCAGTCTGAGATTTCTTTATTACTTCTGTTCCCATTTTCAGGCTTTGAACAGGTTAGTTTGTTTTCTTCAGCTGTTTGTTTTGGCTTGGCTTTCTTTAGGGGATTTTTTTTCATTTCCTCCTTAAGGACCTCTGTCATCTTCATATAGTTGGGCTTCAGCTATGCTGGAATATTCAGGTTTGCTATAGTGGGATGTCTGGGCTGTGGTGGAGACATATTGCTCTGGCTAGTAATTGTGTTTTTACCCTTGCTTCTAGGCATTTGAATTTGGGGCGATTACAGGGCTAGCTCCTGATTTCTGGGTTTGTCAGGTAGCTGTTTTATTCCTTGGTTTTTGTTTCAGGATTTTCAGAGAGAATGTTAGCTGTGTGTTTCCTGTTTTACTGGTGTGTTCAAGGGAAATGCTTGCTAGTGTTGGAGACTGGGGGAAGGGGAGGCCAGGGGAAGATGGTCTGTTACAGTGCTAGGGGCAACCATGGAAATTGGGACTGGGGTAACAGAGAGTGGAGAAGGCTGGCAGACAGGCTTCTGGGGGGCGTGGCCTGTGGTTGAGCAGGGGGTATCTGTCTGAGTTGGGGGATGGGTTGCAGCTGTGAAGTGTGGGAGAAGAGGCCAGCGGAGATTGTCTGTGGGATTCATAGGTGTGGACAGTAGGGAGTGGGGTTGTAGTTGGTGTTGTATTGCATTGCTTTGGTTTGGGGAAACAGAGAGTGGAGAATGTCAGAGGGCAGTCTGACTGGTCTTTTGGCCAAAAGTGGATTTCATAGTGTGGATTGAAAGGATGGGAAACTATCATATGAAAGGAATTTGTTTAAAATTAGCAAAACTTCCAACTGACTATACAAAATAAGCTACCTTGGCCAACTTGCTCAATGGTGGATTCTCCAACTCTAATGTAGACCAACGCTCATGAGCTGCAGTGTGGTTCATGAGTCCCCTGGGAGTGCTTATCCTGTGGAGTTTGGTAATTACTGATTTAGAATTGAAGTAGACCTTGAGAACTTGTTGGGGGTTTGGTACATGGACTGCCTCAACTCTTCCTTTCTGCAAACCCTGGGAGCCACCCAGGGAAGCAGAACCACAACACACACTTACTGTTGGGACGTCAGAGAGGTGGTACCTCTGAAACTCTTATTCCTGTTATGGAGTCAGTTAGCATATATTGAGTGACTAACACATATACCCCAAAATCTTTGGATAGACTTTTTCATGTTAGTCCTGATTCTTTGACCTATTTTGATTAATAGTCTCAGAAATATGAGTGAAATCACTTTTGACAGTGGCACATCCCCCTCCAACCTGGACTGGCAGTGACTATAATTGCAATTTTCAAGGCTGGAAAGTCTTCCAGTGTGTGCAGTGATGGGAGAGGGGCACCTTATTTACCCAAAGTGGAAATGACTGATAGGCCTGTTGAGGACCTCTGGGCTTTTCAGTAACTTCCTGCTGTGGGACTATGCTTTTGTACACTGTAAATATTTGTCACTGTAAATATTGGTTTAATGCTGATTGGCCAGAAGCTAGGCAGACAGGAAGTATAGGCGGGATGACCAAACAAGGAGAATGCTGGGAAAAGGAAGAGCAGAACAAATGCTAGCCAGACACAGAGGAAGGAAGATGAGAACACTGCACTGAAGCAAAGGTACCGAGCCACATGGCTAAACATGGATAAGAATTGCGGGTTAGTGTAAGAGTTCACAAGTCATAAGCCTGAGCCATCGGCCAAACATCTTATACATAATATAAGCCTTTGTGGGATTATTTAGGACTAAACGAGTGTGGGACTGGTCAAGTGGAACAGAGAAACTTCTGATTATAACTTCCCTTTGTGCTCATAGTTACCATGGCACATGAGTATAAAATTAGCAAAGCCTCAAACTGACTTTACAAAATAAGCTACCTTGGCCAACTTGCTCAATGGCGAGTATGGAAGGGGCCCTTTGTAGGTTGGGGCCTCTACATGCAATGCCAATGTGACTCGTTGCAATCCCTGGTCAGTCTGTAGCAGCCATCTATCATACTCCAGGCTGTGTCCCCCTATAGCCCCTGGGCATGAGCTGTGGGAAGTTGGTCTGGTAAGCACCTTATGTTAGGGTCTGTAGGGAAAGAGTGCCTTAGTCAGGGTTACTATTGCTTCAACAAAATACCATAATATAACCAAACACAAATTGGAGAGGAAAGAGCTTATTTCACTCACAGTTCCATATAACAGTTCCTCACCAAATGCCTTGAGAGCAAGATCTCAAACAGGAGAAGAATTCAGAGTTGGGAGCTGATGCAGAGGCCATGGAGGGGTGCTGCTTACTGGCTTGCTCCCCATGGCTTGCTCAGCCTGCTTTTTATAGAACCCAGGACAACCAGACCACAGATGTCACCACCTACAATGGGTTGGGTCCTACTCCATCAATCACTGATTTAGAAAATACCTTACAGTTGGCTGTTATGGAAGCATTTTCTCAATTAATGTACCATCTTTTCAGATGACTCTAGATTGAGAGTCAAGTTGACATAAGACTAGACAGTATATTGCCTTGTTAGCTGAGCACTGGATAGTTTTTTTTTTTTTTTGCCTCAGCCCATGATACGTTCTGATTTTTCTTCTGCTATGTAACTGATCACAAAAACTCAGTGGCTTAGCGAGACAATGAGCATGCAATCTTTGATGGGGACAGTGCGGATGTCTGAGGGTACCATCCATTGGTTCCTCAAGCATCTGTGTGTGTAGGAAGAGTTCCCAAGAGGACAGCTGCAGAAACTGAAGTTTCTTAGGACCCATGCTCAAAGTTCCAGAATGTCCTCTCTGCAAATGATAGGCTATGGGGACTTACAGGGAAGGGACAGGGCTTCTGCTCTTGAGTTGCAAAGTGCTGCTATGCATATTTATGGGAGGGAGGAACTGTCAGCATCTGGATTGACTACAGTGACTTTTTTTCTGACATCCTGCCCCCGCTTCCCCTTAGTTTTCTTCTTTTGCTCCATTTACTTGTATACTTTTTATTGAGATGGGCCGGGCTTTACTTTCATTATAAGAGACCAACATGAGTTAGATTTAAAGATGGAGGTTGTTCTTCTGAGCTGCCCCTGACTCATTTCCATACTCTGCATCCCTTGGCGTTATCTTCTCTCCTTCACTAGGCTGGAGGCTCCTTTAGGTGGGGTCAGCCTTGACCCAGTCACAGTATCTGGTAGAAGGCTCAAAAAACACTTTATTAGTGAGCGAGTGAATGAAAACTGATATTAGAGTATCATTTTGGTCCAGGTAAACTATAACTTCAGGTCATAGTTTCTGTTTCATAGTTTCAGGTCATAGAGACTGTTTCAAAATAAATCTCTGTAGTTATTTTGTTTTAGATTTTTTTTTTTTTTTTGGTCAGCAACTCCTTCCCAGGGCCCAATATTTCCTAGCGTATGCTTAAAGTGAATATATGTAGAGTTGATGTTGGAGGGATGGCTCAGCAGGGTACCCACATTCCATTCCCAGCACATACATGGATGTAGTTGGAAGTTTCTGTCCTACCAGAAACTTTCAAGTACTCTGCAGCTGCTTCCAAAATAACTGACTTAGAGGCTTAATATTACTTATAAATGCTTATCCAGTAGCTTATTATTAATAGCTTGTACACTTATATTACCTATAGTTCCTATCTATATTTAGTCACTTGCCTTGGTACCCTTTCTCAGTGCAGCATTTTCGTCTTGTTTCCTCTGAATCTGCTGGTGGCCATGTCTCTGCCTTTCCTTTTCCCAGAATTCTCCTAGTCTGGTTGTCCCACCTCTATTTCCTGCCCAGCTACTGGTCAATCAGCGTTTTATTAAACCAGTTTGAGTGACAAATGTTTACAGTGTACAAGAGCATTATCCCACAGCACATGGAAGCTCACAACTGTCTGTAACTTCAATCTCAGGGGATCCAACGCCCTCTTTTGGCCTTCATGGGCACATGGTGCATAGACATATATACAGGCAAATACTTATATAGAAAATGAATAAATTTAAAAGATGAATATAAATAGGGCATAGCTATAATTGTATATTGCATAGACATATTACATATTTATGTATATCATTAAATATTATTAATTTTAAATACAATTTATCCCATATGTAAAAATACATATTTGCATATTTTAGTGTCAAAAATCCTTATCATTTTGCTACATCATCTGAGGGAAACAGGTAAGAATATTAGAGCTAGGTATGGTGCCTTGTGCTTATAATCACAGTCTTTGGGATATGGAGGCAGGAGGGTCTGCCTGAGCTATGTGAGACCTGTTTTGGAAAAAATGAGAGAGAGAAATTAAATAAATGTATTAAAAGTTTAACAATCCAATCCTTTCAGGGTATTGCTTGCCATCCTAAACATTTGCTTTTTTTCTTGTTTGTCTTTGGTGACCAGGTGTGTGAGGAAGAGACTGTCTGTGTCATTATGTGTGCGTCAGTCAAGTACAATATTCGGGGTCCCGCCCTCATCCCAAGGATGAAGACCAAGCACCGCTTCTACTATGTCACCCTCTTCTCCATCGTCCTCCTGGGCCTTATCGCCACAGGTGTGTTTCAGTTCTGGCCCCACTCCATTGAATCCTCCAGCGATGGAAGTGTGGAGAAACGCAGCATCCGGGAGGTTCCAGTGGTGAGGCTTCCAGCTGCTAGCCCCATCCCAGAGCGGGGAGATCTCAGCTGTAGAATGCACACATGTTTCGATGTCTACCGCTGTGGCTTCAACCCAAAGAACAAAATCAAGGTGTATATCTATCCCCTGAAAAAGTACGTGGATGAAGCAGGTGTCCCAGTGAGCAGCACCATCTCCCGAGAATACAACGAACTGCTAACGGCTCTCTCAGACAGTGACTACTACACAGATGACATCAGCCGGGCCTGTCTGTTTGTCCCCTCCATCGATGTGCTGAACCAGAACTCCCTTCGAATCAAGGAGACAGCACAAGCTCTGGCCCAGCTTTCCAGGTACCTGACACCTAGCTACCAGATCCCACAGGATGAACTAAAGGGAAGGGGAAGGACAGGAGCGTGCCTCCTGTTGTTTGGCCCTAAGATGCTTCAGCTCACAAGTGTGTGAATGACTGATGTGTATCAGGAGGTTTGTGTTGTGAGCACTAGCCTTGGGCTGTCATCCTGTGGCTGCTGCTCTGGCAGCCTGTGGCTTCATGGTGTTTAGAACTGTGAGAAGCTCTTCTCCTATACTTCTCCTTGTAGATTCAAATGCACAGCCTCCTACCCCAGGCACTTGGGTCATTCCTGTTTACTGTGAAAGGCCTCAAAAGGCATCTCAGCAAAAGGAATTATTTCATACTGTGTCTCTAAGAGGTAATCCTATTACTGTTTCAGTGAGCTCATTCAGTCTTTTCTTTTTTGGTATGAAATTACTTTGTGTGTGTAATTATAAACATTTATTTTGTCCAGAAATAGCATCATGTGATCATATTCTAAAGAAGCTTCATTTCTTTCATAATGTATTGTGAATATCTTTCCAAATAACTTAAGCGTACACACTGAATCTGGAGCCTGCCCATTTGGATAAATGGCTGGTCAGGGAGCCAAATCCTCCTGTCTGCCTCTACTGCACCTGGTTTTATATTGGTGCTGAAATCGGACTCGGGTCTTCATTGCTTGCACAGCAAGCACTTTACTGAGTCCTCTTCTTAATGCCTCACATTCTTTTTTATATAATTTTGTAGACCATTCCATTTTATGAATATTCTGTAATATATTTACTTAGCCACCTATAATTTATTTACTTTGATTTCTTTTAAATTTATATTTACTTAAATGTATATGGATATTCTGCGCACATATATGTCTGTGTACTACATGTAGGCCTGTGTTTTCACAGGACAGAGATTAGATCCCCTGGAAATGGAGTTATTGATGATTATGAGCCATCATGTGGGTGCTATGATTAGAACCTAGGTCCTCTAGAACAGCAGCCAGTGCTTCTAACTACCGAGCCATCTCTCCAACCCTACTTTTGCTCTGAGCATTTTGTGTGTTTCAAGTTTTTGGTTTTTTAAATGTTTAGATGATCAGAAATGGTGAATAGAGCAGATGAGCTGGAAGTACACATT
The DNA here is from genome assembly GCA_033318265.1 of Phyllotis vaccarum. Classification (NCBI taxonomy): domain Eukaryota; kingdom Metazoa; phylum Chordata; class Mammalia; order Rodentia; family Cricetidae; genus Phyllotis; species Phyllotis vaccarum. Next base: position 123,668,174 of record JARWLC010000001.1, on the reverse strand, counting down.
TTTTCATTTTTTAACCTGCTGTTTCTTTGAGTTTTCAGAAGTTTCTTTTACCCTCAAGGCCTTACTGTTGTTATTTACATCCGTGTCACAGCTGGTGGTGTTGTTGTAGGCTTGGGCTGTTAATATATGTGATCAGTGTCATACACTCCAGTCTTTCTGGTTGAAGTGTGGATTCTTTTAGTTGTTTGCTCTCTCAATAGATGGGATCGAGGAACAAATCATCTGCTGTTCAACATGTTGCCTGGAGGTCCTCCAGATTACAACACTGCCCTGGATGTCCCCAGAGACAGGTGAGCATTTGGGAGGCTGTCCCATGATGGATTTCTGAGGATTAGGTAAGTTAAATAGGAATTATTTATTCCCATGAAATTAGGTTCCTGGACACAGGTGTGGTGGCACAAACCTGTAATCCCAATGCTTGGGAGGCAAGGCAGGTGGATCTTTGAGTTTGAGGCCTGTTTCAGGGTAGCCAGGGCTACACAGGAAAAAACCCATCTTACAGCAAACAAACAAACAAACACATAAATAATAAAGAAGGAATCAAGTTCCTAAACCTGCTGGGATGTATTTTATGATCAGAATTGTCTATTAATTCTAATTAATAAATTAATAAATGAATTTCCCTCCAGAAATGGGAGGCTGTTAAAACTTTGGAAACAGATGGAGCTGGAGTGCTGGCACAGCTCTAAGAACTGTCTTGTTTTCATAGTCTGAGCTAGTGTTTGAAACTAACTATCCTTGAAATTAGGATAGCATTCAGTTCCAAGCCAGTTAGGTTCAGGATAATGGTGTCCGTCAGTGCTCATTTGTCAAAAGTGGTCCTGTAGCTTCTGAGGAGAGAGGGATGGATGTACCCGAAGCCTGTCCTGTGAGGGCATCACTGCCTGTGTTTGATCAGCCAGTTTCTCCCCTCTTCCCACCTCACCACCCCCACTCAACCTCTCCTTTGGTTCCTTCTCTCTGGTAAAGCTTACCAAACAGGCAGGAGTTGGGAGAGGTGGCCAGCCTCCTGCTCCTGACTCTGAGCTCACTTATTACATTTCCCTGCCCTTTCCTGCATCAGCTTACTCACTTTATCTCAAGGCTTCTGGAAAGTTCCAGAATGAAGTGTTGCACTTGTCACTTCTGTTAGTCTTTGGTTCACAGCTTTGAGGAAACAAAGTTTGGCCCCAGCTCAGCACAGTGTTCAGGTTACAGGAGTGTTACAAGAGTATGTGGGCAGATTTCATTTATCCACAGTCTTGTTAGGTGCTGCAGACAGAGGTGTTATCCTGAGACCTCTGTGTCCTCTGAGGCTAATGCTATCATCTCTGGAAATGTACACTGATCTGCCCAGATGGCTGACCGGAACCTTCTATGCTTCAAGTGGCTATCTCAAGTCAGTGTTGAGTTTCTGTCTGGCATAGGATGATCACTAGAGGACACATAAAAATGAAGAGATCCCTGTGGACAACAGAGGGCACTGTGGCTGCCACACAGGCATAGAGAGCCCTTGGTGATATATTGTATATTTAATAAAAATAGTCTGAAATATCTGAGGACAGAGCCACCACCAACCCAAGTGACAAAGATGAGGGAGTGGTGATCCATGCCTTTAATCCCATCACTTGGGAGGCAGAGATCCCTGTGGATCTTTGAGTTCAAGGCCTAACAGAGCCAGGTGGGGCGGCACACACCTTTAATCCCAGCACTTGGGATCCCAGTATTTAGGAAACATGCTAGCACTAGGAAAATTGAACCAGGAAGTGAGATAGCTGGGCTGAGAAAGAAAGATAAGGTGGGAGAAGGCAGGAGTTCCCCTAGGCAGCCATTTCCCTTTCCCGCTGCGGACAGGGAGGTTTGGAGTCTGAGGATTTGTGGAGACAGGCCTGAGGAGTTGGCTGGGTGAGAAGTGGTTGTGGCTTGTTCCTCTATCTCTCTGATATTCCAGCTCTTCCCCAATATCTGACTCTGTTTTTATTATAATACTAAATAGAATCTGTACAATAGAAAGCCCTGTGGACAGCAGAGGGCAGTGTAGCCACACAAGTCTGCACAAGCATTTCCCCCAGGCAATTCCTGACTGGCCGCCTGACTGAGCTGCTTTTATAGACACTAGACAAAAGCAGAAATTTGTAAAGAATTCAGGCAAAGGAAGGTTAATCAAATTCTAAGGTTGTAGAACTGAGAAAACTAGTTCAGATAAAAATTAAGGTTATGATTGTTCCGCTGACATTAAGATGAAACAGACTGAGTATGTGGGTCCAGGATCCTCGCTAGGTCCAAATAGTTGCTGATGTTCTGAGGGTGGGAACGAGCTGTTGGTGCAGTGTATACCCCTCCTGTTTGGGGTGTGCTGCCAGAAGGCTCAGTTCTGTTGTTCTGTTTGAGACAATTCACTTAAAAATTTCATAGTCTCACTAGTAGATCCAGCTGGCCTGGAACCAGGCGGGCCTTGAATTCACAGAGATCCATGGCCTGCCTCTCTCCTGACCTGAGTGCTGGAATTAAAGATGTGTGCCACCATGCCCAACGGGACACTTTACTTTTGCTGCCATCTTGCTATATGCTCTGTGTTTGAGACTGGTTTTTATTTTTAATCAAGTGTTAAAATGTGGGAAGGTGTCATGTGGGCAGAGGAATGTTGGAGTTTTAGTGGTTGACGCCTGAGTGTTAGGACCAGAGGTGAAATTGTTTTTATCAGCATGTAGTGGGCCTGTCTTGGCTGCAGTACATTTAACTCTGATGCCTTGGTAGCTTTCTGTGTGGGAGGAGTCATAGGCTTGTAGTTAAGCCTTTTTCCTCTGACCTTGCTTTTGTTTGCAGATGTGTAGAATAGCATCAGCTGGAGCTGGATGTCTGTTCTGGAATTAGAAGGCAGGTGGGCTAAATTAGATCCTTGACATCTAAACTCATAGATGTACTTGCTTATATGATATTTTGTTTTGTTTTTCTAGTCAGGGTTTCTCTGTGTATCTCTGGATGTCCTGGAACTTGGCTCTGTAGACCAGGCTACTGGCCTCAAACTCAAAGATCCACCTGACCCTGTTTCCCAGGTGCTGAGATTAAAGGTGTGCATCACCACTGCCTGTCTGCTTACATGATATTTTGCTTAAAGAAATGCAAGGATCTAAAGAAATTGCAAGAATTAGAATCCAGGGCCTTCAGCATGCTAAGCAAGTGCTCTATCACTGAGCTGCAGTCCAAACCCCAGATGTGTCTTTTACAACTGCTTAGATGTTTTTTGTTGCTCTTAGAATGTTTTCGGGGCAATTCATATAACACATAAGTACTTTTCACAAGAATTGAACCACATGCAAATGTGTAAGCAATCAAACTAAACACCCTGGCTTTTTTCAATATCGAGAGAGAGAGAGAGAGAGAGAGAGAGAGAGAGAGAGAGAGAGAGAGAGAGAGAGAGAGAGAGAGAGACAGACAGAGACAGATAGAGAGAGCCAGAGAGAGACAGAGACAGAGAGACAGACAGAGACAGAGAGAGACAGACAGAGCCAGAGAGAGAGACAGAGAGACAGAGACAGAGAGACAGAGACAGAAAGAGAGACAGAGAGAGACAGACAGAGACAGAGAGACAGAGACAGAAAGAGAGAGAGACAGAGAGAGACAGAGACAGAGAGACAGAGACAGAGAGAGAGACAGAGAGAGAGACAGAGACAGAAAGAGAGAGACAGAAAGAGAGAGAGACAGAGACAGAAAGAGAGACAGAGAGAGAGAGAGAGAGAGAGAGAGAGAGAGAGAGAGAGAGAGACTGCCTTGCTGCTAGAACAGTGTCTTAGTTTTGTTCCATTACTCTGGTGAACACCCTGACAGAAGAGCTTTGGGGAGATGGAACTTATGGGGTTTCTTGGCTTTAGTCCATCATTGCAAGGATGAGAGGAATGTGAAGCAGCTAGTCACATTCACAGTGAAGAGCAGAGAGAATGGCACATGCTTACTCTGCTTGCGTGCTCTGCTCTTCTATAGTCCATAACCACACCCAGGGAGTAATCGTGGCACCTACTTGGTGGTTGAATCTTCCCACATAAAATAGCACAATTAAGATAACCTCCTTCTCCCCCAGACATGCCAACAGGACAGCCTAATCTAGAAAATTCCTTATTAAAAATCCTGTCCAGGTGATTATATGTAATGCCAAGTTGATAATTAAAACTCTAGAAAATTCCTTATTAAAAATCCTGTCCAGGTGATTATATGTGATGCCAAGTTCATAATTAAAACTGTCACAAATATTTTGTTTTCTAGTCCTTTTCCATCCATGAGTTTATACACGCATACACATGCACACACATATACATGCACACATGCATACACATGCACATACATATACATGCACACATGCATACACATGTACACACACATATCCATGCACACACACATACATATGCACACTCGTACACCTATACATGCACACACATATACATGCACACATGCATACACACGCATACACATGCACACACATATGCATACACATACTAAGAGGTATAACTTAGTCAAACTTTCGTTCATTGCTTAATTTTTATCACGCCCGTGGGGGCGTGGCTAGGCAAGGCGTCTTTAGCTATACTAATGTACTTGATGCCCTCTCCTTGGAATTATTAAAATTCTGGGGGATTTGACACTGGTGTAGGGAGTTTTGCATGTGTAACATTACCTCCAACTAATTATAAGACCAGGACCAAACCTTTGTGTTTATGGGATATAAAATCCATCTAAGCATTTTCAGTGCTTTGCTTTAATTATAAGCTACATTAACTGCAGTAATGTTTTAGCAATTTATCAAAAATTACAGTACAAAAAGGTATTTGAAAGTTGACCAGGCTTTAATTGGTTTTTTGCCCAATACTAAAAATTAAGTCAAATTTGGTGTATTACTAGAATACGGATGAGATTTTTGTAGCCAAAACCTTGTTTTTGGGGTTTGTCAGGGAAAGTAGGCTTGCAAAATAGGGTTGAGGGAAAGGGGGTTTGAAGAGTAAAAATTGGTATTAAATTAAGTTGTATGTCTAACAAGCATTAATTAATATGCTTAAGATGATTGGGTCATGGGGACTAATGATCCTTAACTAGAGAGTTACCCTTGATGATATGTTGAACTCTCATGCCTTGACGGCTATGCTGAGTTAAGCACCCCAAAATATAAAAATACCAAATGTATGACACCACAGTTATGTTGGGCATGGGCTGATTAGACCCGTACCATCGAGATGTCTTATTTAAGGGGAACGTATGGACGATGAACCAATTGATGGCCCTGAAGTAAGAACCAGATGTCTGGTAAAGTTTCACATTAGCGAACCCCAAGTTAAAATGGGCCTGGAGCGAGAAGAGGGGTATAGGTGGGCGGGTTGTTGGTTTCATGGAGGATGGTAAAGAGACCAAATGTGGGCGGGGATAGTCATATGGAAAAGAAAGGTTTATGATGGAAATGGTGTATGTAAGATAACACAGATATGTCCTGAAAGCATTAATTAAATATTATTGGACAATAGATATGTTTAGTATATAGATATGTTGATAAAGCATTTATGTCTTAATACATGCATTAATATATACGTGCTTAATATACATGTTTTAGTACTATTAAAGTTGATATAACATGATATGTATTAGTACATTAATTAAATAGTACATGCTTATATGCTAGTGGAAAATAATATAATGTATGATATACATAAATGTATGATGTACTAAATAAAATTATGTACAAGAAGTAGTTTAATGAGAATGCCAGCTTTGGGTGTTGGTGGTAAAAGTAGTTTTTTCTTCTTGATGTCCTAAGAAGTTTATTAGGTCTTCATTTCTGGTTTACAAGACCAGAGTAATTAATTATACTATTAGGACAGTAGTGAAGTTTGAGGATGTCATTTTCAATTATGTTAGCAATTGGTATAAAAATTACAATAATTGAAAAGTATAGGATTGATGCAGTTTGGCCAATTACTGTGAATGGGTGTTCTACTGGTTGTCCTCTGATTCATGTGAGAATAAGAAGGTTGGCAATGAAGACTCAGTGGAGAGTCTGTGTAAGTGGGCGCTATACTAGTCTGTGTTGTTTTGAAGAGTTACCTAGGGAAATGTAGCTAGGATTAGGATTGATAGGATAAGGGCTAGGACTCCACCTAGCTTGTTTGGGATTGATCGTAGGATGGCATAGGCAAAAAGGAAATATCATTCTGGTTTAATATGTGCTGGAGTGTTGGTGGATTTGCTGGTGTATAATTATCAGGGTCTCCGAGAACATCTGGGAAAAATAAAACCAAAATTATGAGAACTATTAATAGAAGGAGGACCCCCAATAAATCTTTGATTGTATAGTATGGGTGGAAGGGGATTTTATCTGAGTCAGAGTTTAGTCCAGATGGATTGTTAGATCCTGTTTCGTGGAGGAATAGAAGGTGAACTAATACAAAAGCTGTGATGATAAATGGTAAAATGAAGGGAATGTGAAGAATCGTGTTAGCGTGGCTTTATCAACAGAGAACCCCCCTCAGATTCATTCTACTAGAGTTGTTCCGATGTATGGGATTGCTGAGAGGAGATTAGTAATTACTGTGGCTCCCCAGAAGGATATTTGTTCCCATGGGAGTACATATCCTACAAATGCTGTTGCTATAGTTGTTAGGAATAAGATGATGCCAATATTTCAAGTTTCTGATAGTATATAAGAGCCGTAGTAAATTCTTCGTCCAACGTGAATAAATATACAGATGAAGAATATGGAGGCTCCATTTGCATGTATATAGCGAATTAGTCAGCCATAGTTTACATCTCGACAGATGTGTGTTACTGAAGAGAATGCTGTAGCTGTATCGGATGTATAATGTATGGCTAAAAATAGTCCTGTAAGGATTTGTATAATTAAGCATACGCCTAGGAGGGATCCGAAGTTCCATCAGGAAGAGATATTGCATGGGGTGGGTAGATCAATGAAAGAATTATTAACAGTTTTAAGTAGTGGGTGATTTTTTTCGTACGATTGTCATTAGAGTTTCTATGGTTGAATTACAGTGATTTTTCATGTCATTAGTCATAGTTAGAATCTATGTAGAAATTATGACAGATTATATTTATATTTCAAGTTCTTTAATTGTTTTAGGGTGCCTGGGGGTTTCTCTGAAACCTTCACCTATTTATGGGGGTCTGTGTTTAGTTATTAGTGGTTGTTCAGGGTGTTTAGCGGTGTTAGGATTAGGTGGGTCATTTATGGGGTTTATAGTATTTTTAATTTATTTAGGGGAGATGTTAGTAGTTTTTGGTTATACTGCTGCTATGGCTACTGAAGAGTACCCAGAAACATTGATATCTAGTTGATTACTATTTTTATTGATGATGATGGGGGTATTATTGGAAGGTGGTGTAATATTGGTTGAGAGTTATGATGGTATAGAGGTAGTATTAAGTATAGATAATGTGGGTGGGTGAGTTATGTATGATAATGATGAGCTTGGGTTAATGCACACACATACATGCACACACATGTACACACACATATACATGTACACATGCATGTGCTCATGCATATCCCCCCATACACATGCACACATGCATGCACTTGTACACCCCCCCCCCCCCCTATTAAGTTTAACTTTAGTGGGAACATATTAAATCTCTTTAAGGCTTAGCTAATGTTAATTTTCTCAGGTATATTCTAGAATATTACTACCTTGGATTTTCATTAACCTTTCTTTGAATAGGTCTTGTACATATTTCTCCTGTAATGTGGGTACATATATATTCATTTATTTGAACTTGTCATGAAAACTTTATTCTTATACAAGAGAAGAGAACTCAATACCCCTGCTGTTAATCTCACTTCATTACCTCCTGGCCAAGCTTGGTCTGTCTGTTGTGGGTGTGTTCCTCCGAGTTGTCTAGAAGTAAATTCCAGACCTCATCAATACATGTGAACACATTCCTGTGTGGATATCCACATTAACTATAACACTATTATCATACCTAAAATATTAGCAGTACTTGGAAAAAGATTTATTTTTATGTAAGTGCATATGTGTATCCCTGCATGAGTTTGTGTGCACCTCGTGTGAGTAGGTTCCCTTGGAGACCAGAGGGCAAGGGATCCCCTGGATCTGGAGTTACTGACAATTGTGGATGCTGAGACCCCTGGTCTATTGTAAGAACGGTAAGCATTCCTAACTGCAGAGCCATTTTTCCATCCTTATAGTATTTTTTGGTGGTGTTTTTGAGTCACACACTCTCTCTGTGTAGTACAAACTAGCCTCAAACTTACAATCTGCAGCCGCAGGTTTCTAAGCTGAGATTCCAGGCATGTACCACTGTGGTTTGTTCAACATTTCTTTTTAATTGTTGTTTTGTCTTTGAGATGGAGTCTCACTAAGGAGACCAGGCTGGCCTCAAAATTAGGAGTATCTGCCATTCTCTGCCTCTCCAGTGCTGGGATTAAAGGCTTGTGTTATGCCACAACCTGCTGAGCAATACTTTTGAAAATAAATTGATAAACTACTAGACGTCTGTGTTGGTACTATGAATGCTGAGCAGTAGGAGGCCTGAGCAGCTTTGTGCATGGGAGTCAGGAGGGGACAGGGGAGGCCAGCCTAGGGTCAGGAAGCCCTGGCTAGCCCCATTCTGGAGACCTTCTCTCTTGACCCCTTGGCCTGCCATTGGTAGATTATCAACTTAGACATTCTGGCTACAAGTTTTCGATTCCATCTCTTGTGGAACTTAGCTCTAGTTTGGGGATATGTGATGGGAAAACAAAATGTCCTGCTCAGAAATTCTCTCTGTAGTCAATGTGAAACATGTGTCCTGTGCAGTGAGGGCGGCTGGCACTCTCCATTGCAATGCCATGGGAAGCTGGCCTGAAGAGGCTGGTCTTTACAGGGGAGCATCCTCAGAACAGGCCTGGCCTGAGGACAGTTTGACCTCCTGCCATCAAGGTTCTTTCTGAGATCACAGTCAGAGATAGTGTGTATTGTAGTATGAGGTTTCTGACCCGGACTTTCGGGCCTAACCTCACGGTTTAGGACCACAGACTCACAGACCCACAGACCTGCAGACCCGCAGTCCCACAGTCCCGCAGTCCCACAGAGACACACAGATGCTTTCAATAGTTTTTGTCTGATCGGCCTCAGGCTCAGGCATACAACTTGCTAGCTCTCTACCCTTCATCTAACCCATGGCTCTTCCTGTTCAGCCATGAGGTTCGGTACCTTTTCTCACAGCAGCATGGTTGTCCTCTGCTTCCTGCGGCTTCTCTCTGGCGTTCTGCCTGGCATTCTGTTCTGTGCTTCCTGTTCTCAGAGTTTTTAGTCTGGTAGCCCCGCCCACACTTCCTGCCTGCCTTTGGCCAATTAGCGCTTTTTATTAAACCATTGGGGGGGACAATTATTTACCATGAAACAACACAATACCCCTACAGAGTGTGTGTGTATGTGTGTATGTGTGTGTGCGCGCGTGTGTGCGTGTACATGACACAGGCTTGCTTCAGACATACTTTTCCACTATATCTGCATACGTGCCCCATGCCTCTGCAACATAATAATGTATTTGGGGCCACAAGGACAGAATAAGAGAATAACAGTGAAGGTTGATGTGAGAAAGGAAGCATGCTACATATCCGCCTTCATGTTGGGAGACAGTAACAGCCTAACACCCACAACGCTGGCTTACCTGTGCTGCCTGGTGCCTATCTATAGCACTCACGTCTGTTTCTCTGCACAGTGGTCCTGGGCCCTGCAGGCTCTGCTTGCCATCATAGCCATGGAAACTGTCCAAGTTCATGTTGGATGGATTTAGTGTTGCATGCTAATCAGGAAAACATCAGAGTATGTGTTGGTACTGAGGATCGTTATTACATTTTAGAAGTCGGCAGGAGGGTGGAGAGGTTCTGGTCTGCTTATTACTCCACTTGCCAGTCATTAGTTTCAGAGTGCTTAAACAAACAGAGTGGAATTTCCAAGGTGGTTTGAAGATCTCTGAATTAGACTGGCCATGTTAGAAGGGAGTGTAAGTTGTCATCAGGGTGCAGAGGAGATTGGTAGCGATCAATATGGAAAACAAAACAAACCTTTCTCAGTTCAGACATTGTGTGCAGACTCTAAAGTGTGTGTAGTTAGCAATCACTCCAGAAAGTGCTTTTGATGGGTTGGGACCTTGGGACAGAACAGCTGAAGGTGGTGTGACCCACACCTGCTTCCTTTGTCTGATGAAGTGTCATCATGACACTTGCTGGATCCAGTTAAAACAATGTGGTTGGTGTTTTCTAATTAGGGAGAAGGCATGCCAGTGCCCACAGATTCCAAGAGAGGCTCTAGTGCATAGCCCATCTCTGTTTCCCAATTAGGGAATATATTAATAAGACCCAGGCTGGGAGGGATGGGGCAGCTGGTGGAGGCTGTATGAGTGACACAGCCCTGGGATGGCAGGGGAAGAGCTGCTTGGTCCAGGGACCAGAGAGTCTGGGCTGATGTAGTGTGAGAGGTGATACCTACTAGCCACCAATGCTTTCCTTGTCTATAGTCTTGTGAAATTCCAGAAGAGGGTGAGGAATGACTGCCAGGTTTCCTGTAGACTCTTATTACTCCTGTTGCTGTAGGAGTGTTGAGAATAAAGTATGGGAGCTGGAAAGCTGGCTCAGTGGGCAAGAGCACTGGCTGCTCTTCCAGAGGATCTGGGTTTGATTCCCAGCAACCAGGTGACTACTCACAACTGTCTATATAACTGTAGTCCAGAAGAGCCCATGCTGTCTTCTGGACTCTATAGGCACACATGCAGGCAAAACATTCATACACATAAAAAATAATAAAATAAAAAAATTAAAAATATAAGGCTTTCCAGGAAGTTGAGTAGGGTCCAAAGGATGTAGCACAGTGGCTAACAGTGTAGCTCAGTGGGTAAAGGGGCTTGCCACTAAGCTTCATCTGAGTTTTATCCTGGAACCAACATGGTGAATGGAGAGCACAGACTCTCATAATGGTCCTCTGCCCTCTACACATGTACTGTGGCACATTTACACACACACACACACACACACACACACACACACACACACACACACACTTCAAAAAACAAAAATGTAGTTAAAATCTTTTTAAAGTAAGGAAAGACTTTAGGCAGTGGAGGAAGGCTGTTGTTACTTGACGGGAAGCAGCTGATGTGGGGTGTGCTGTGAGTATCAGTGTTTCTCAAGCACAGGGACTCTCATATTATCTGTTGTGTTTATTAAGACTCAGTCATCCCTTCCCATGGCATTTATCATGAACTCTTCTTTCCCAATGTTTACCGAAGTCTTTTCTTTGTAGGGCGCTGTTGGCCGGGGGCGGCTTTTCTACCTGGACTTACCGGCAGGGCTATGATGTCAGCATTCCTGTCTTCAGCCCACTGTCGACTGAAGTGGCTCTCCCGGAGAAAGCACCAGGGTAAGGTGGCTCAGTCCAGCCAGTGTGCTGTGACAGCATGTGAGTGCTGGCAAGGCTCAGTGTGGGCTACCCTGGCAAGCAGGGTGTCTACCTCGGGCCAGAGTGGAGTGTGCTGGCCTGCCCACCCATCTTGCTTTTTTTACAGCTTTCAGTCTTAGAAGCCCCTGGGTTGTAACTAAGTTCACAAACTAGACCCTGTAGTGCCCTCCCCCCCAACTTGTCCTGTGAGAAGTGTTCCTTGGATCTGTCTGCTCCCTCTCCTCTAGATCTGCCTGCACCAGCCCACTGCTGCCTTCTTTAGGATGATGCTCAGTTCCTAAATTTAGTCTCCTTATTGTCCAGCCTGGTCTTGCTCTTCCGACGCCGGCGGAATAAAGCCATTCTTCTCTGAGTGCCTGTCCTAGCTGTCTGGTGTCTGGCCACTGTCTTCTGTGCAGTCTTCTCTCGAAGGACTTGCCCTTCAGTTTTTGTTTTTGTTTTTGTTTTTTTTTTTTTTTTTTTTTAAGAACAGGTTTTGCTCTCCCTATTTATTACTCTGTAAACTTGCCAATTGTGAGTGTGTATGTGTGTGTATCTGTGTTGTGCACGTGTGTGTGTTATGTTTGGATATGTGTGTGTGTTGTGTTTGGATGTATGTGTGTGTATGTTGTATATACATGTTTATGTGTGTTATGTGTGCATGTGTGTTTTTGTGGGGTGTGTGTTGTGTGCATAATGTGTGTGTGGAGGCAAAGATGGCCCTCAGGTATCTGTCCTCCATTGCTCTCCACCTGTTTTTTGAGACAGGGTCTCTCACTGAAGCAGAGCCCATCATTATGGCTAGAGTGACTAGCCAAAAACTCCAAAGATCTTCCTGTCTCTCCCCCTCGGTCCCTCCCATCTCCCAGTCTCCTGCCCAGGCTGTGCTCTAGATACATGCCACCATGTCTGGCTTTCTACAATCTCTCTGGGGATCTGAACCCAAGTTCTAAAGCTTGTGCAGAAGATAGTTTGCCAGTCAACCATGCCATCTCCCAAGCCCTGCCTGGCAGTCTTTCTCCATCAGTCTAATGCTCTGCTCATCATTTAGGTTTCAACTTGAAACTGCTTAGTTGGGGAAGAGTGGGCCACAGTTTCTTTTCCCTGGACCAAACCTCCTGTATTATGTTCCCACTGCAGGCTACCCTTTCCTAGGGTGATACTTGTGCAGAGGCATCATAGCTCTTGGAAAACCTGTCTTCTTTGGTCTTTGGATTTTGTCAGTGTGATAGAGTACAGGCCAGGTCTGCTCTTTAACCACCACAGTGGGTTTGACATTTAGTTGGCTCATATTTTCATATGTGGCATAAGGGGAAAGGTCTGGTTGCCTGAATGTGGTGGGCCTTCTAACCCTTTCTTTGCTGGAGACTGTTTAGAAGTCATTTCATGGTGGGAGCTCAGTGAGTTTTACATGAACACAGAGATGATAGGAGTATCCTTTGTCTGCATGAGAAGTGCCCAGATAAATAGCCGAGTGAAATGACATCATAAAGAATGTCCTACCAGGTGACACTTCAGACCAACTTACTGTTTGATAGAAATGAGTCTCAAAGTGCTAGTTCACTCAGAGAACATTAGGCCTGTTCTCTGAGCATACCAGACTCATAAGCCTGTGTGGACTCTGAGAAGATAGCGCCTTCCTGTGTGTGTCCCACTCTGCCTGGAGCCACCTAAGCTCTGAAGTATCTGCAGCGTTTTTTTAAACAAATGTTTGGACACTGTGCCAAGCCCTGGTCAGCTCCAGGTCCTTTCCCTTAACCCCTACAAGGGCAAAGCAAGGCTGCATGATCTGCCCAGCAGCACAGGGTCATCCTGTGGGGGGAGAGGGGGCTCCTGGGTGTGGCTTCATTACATTTAAGCTGTACAGCCAGTTTTTTAAAGTGTAAAATCCTGGGGGAGGGTGGTGTTGCTTATTCAGTGTTATATAATTCCCATCAATACCACTATCTATTCTAGAACATTTTATCACCCTCCAGATACCACATTCAGTAATTGGCAACCACTTGTCTTCCCTGCTCGGGCAGCATCTGCTGGTCTTCCTGTCCCTGCTTCTACTCCGGACACTGTATGCTAGTGTGATCAGGCCTTCAGTGTCCATCTTCCTCTCCTGATGTTTTCATGCTCTCCCCAAGCTGTAGCCTGAACCAGGCACTTCTCTCCTCATTGGCTGCTCCATTGTGTGTCTGACCATGTTTGAGTTACCCCATCACCAAGGGATGGCATTTGTGATTATTTCTAATGTTTAGCTGTATTGAACATGCTGCTATGGACTTTCAAGTGTGGGATTTTGTGGAAGCCTGTGTTTTCAGTTTCCTTGGCTTTATACCGAGGAGTGGCATTGCTGAGCCATGTGGTAATTCTCTTGTAACTTGTGGAGGAAACAGCAGACCCGTTCCCAAAGGCTACAGCACTGTATGCACCAGCCAGCCGGTACTGTATAAGGTTTCCAGTCCTCCTTGGCTTCAACGCACGGTCATTATCTGTACTTTTGATTCTGGCCGTTGTAGGCCATGTGGGGTACTCTCTCACTGTGGCCTTGCTTTGCATTTCACTAGTGTTCCCTGCTGCTGCATATCTTCTTGTGCATATAGCCATTTATATGACATCTTCGGAGAAATGCCTGCTCATATTATTTGCCCATTTTAAATCTGTCTTCTTATTGTAGAATTTTAGCATTGTTTTATGTAGTCCAGGCATGGGGGCATCACTGGGTAGGTGATTTGTAAGCACTCTCTCCTCTTCTGTAGGCTGCTTTCCATTTTCTCGATAGTGACTTTTGAGGTACAAAAGGTTCTACTCTTAATGAAGTTCAGTCTCTCTCTGTCTTTTTCTCTGTCTGTCTCCGTCTCTCTTTCTCTCAGGTTGGGGAGTGGCATTTGTGCATGTGTTTGGAGGCCCGAGGCTGAAGGTAGATATCTTCCTCATTTGCTCTCTACCTTGGTATTTGAGACAGGGTCTCTCCCTGTATCTGGAGTTCACCAATGCATGGACACTGGCTGTCCAGGGAGCCTCTAGACTTCCTGTGTCTGTTTTCCAGCACTAGGATTGTGGGCACATGCCACATGTGTGTGCTAGGTATTGAACTCAGTCCTCATGCTTTCACAAGAAAGCCCCTTCTTGCCCAGGTGTCTGCCAGTCTGTTTTCTGATCTTTGCTTAGGTTGCTTGTACTTTTGGTGTAAATGTCAATATTAAAAAGAGAGACCATTGCTTATGCTAGATTTACATGATTTTTTTAAGGGTTTTTATAGTCTTAGGTTTATGATGTGCTTGAGTGTGCTGTGTAAGGTAGGGTTCACATCTACTCTTCTGCTTGTACACCTGCTGTCTCAGCACCACCAAGGTATCCCTGGACCCTTGTTGACATTCATCTGGCCAAAAGACGGGCTTATTCTTGGATTCTGTGCTCACTGTCATCCCTGTGTCTGCCCTGTGAAGTGCCTCACTGGTTCGGTCACTGTAAACTGAGTTATTCAGCTTTGTGACATTTTCAAGGTTTTCCAGGGTACTCAAAGTTCTTTGTGTCTTGTTATTTTTGATACAAAAAACTCAAATAAATATAATTTTAAAACATTGATTAGTTGGAAGTTTCTGTCCTGCCTCTTGCCAGAAACTCTCAAATACTGGCAGTTGCTTCCTAAATAATTGACTAAGAGGCTTAATATTATTTATAAATTATATATATACTTATATATATATGAATGCTCAGCCAGTAGTTCAGACTTGTTACCAGCCAGCCCTTACACTTACATTAACCCATAACTCTTCTCTATGTTAGCCACATGTCTTAGCACCTTTTCTCTGTCCAGCATTCTCATCCTGCTTCCACTGTGTCTGGGGGATCGCTGCCTCTCTGCCTTTCCTCTTCCCAGAATTCTCCTGGTCTGGTCACCCTGCCAATACTTCCTGCCTAGGTATTGGCTAATCACTGTTTTATTGAACCAGTAGGAACGACAAACTCTTACAGTGTACAAGGGCAGTATTCCATGCACGTTGAGTCTGGGGAGTTCAGTGGTAAGAGTGCATACTGTTCTTGCAGAGGATGTAAGCTTACTTCCCAGTCCCAACATTGGGTAGTTTATTACTGTCTGTAACTCCAGACCCAGGGGGTCAAATGTCCTCTTCTAGCCCCATGGGCTCTTGTGTCTTCATCTCATACAAATGCCTGATTCACAGTTTTCCCAAAAGATATTATGAAAATCCCCAAGTATAGTTAAGTTTAGGAATCTTCTCACTGCAGCTGTTGATGTAGCTCAGCTTTGAGGGCTTGGTCCCCAGCACCCCACACACTGAGCACAGAGAACACAGTGTGATGCAATGCTCCTATTTGCATTTCTTACAATGCTCCTGAGACCATTTTAAGTCTGCCCTTCTTCCTATTATCTCATGAAATAGAAAGTCGTACATTAATTTCTGCTGCTTTCAAGTCACAAAGACTTATTTCTTATTATTTAAGGGCTGGAGTGTTCAGGACAAGCAGTTGTGCTTAGCAAGGCCTTCATGCCGAGGAGCACCAGGTAATTCTGGGCATCACACAGTGAGACAGACTGTCCTATCTGCGTCTCTTTCTCTCTCTTTTTTTTTTCTTTTTTTGTTTTTACAGAGCCACAGCCCCATTGGGCTAGGGCTCTATCCTCATGGCCTCATTTAACTGCAAGCACCTTCCAGAGGTTTCGCCTCCACAGATCACTCTTCACAGTGGGAATTAAATTTCAGTGTGAATTTTGTTAGGAATGTTTAAAACATTGCAGGCACTTTTTGAAATTAATATTTATCACCTAATGTAAACAAAATATAATTATTCATATGCTAATTTTTTACTATCAAAATGAAAATATTAAAGAAATTCTTGGGTTTTTTTTTTTTTCCTTTCAGGATTGAACCCAAGATCTTGTGTGTGCTAGACAAATTTTGCCACAGACCTACACCATATTATAGCCCCTTGTTTTTTTGAGACAGTCTCACTAGCCTCAAATACATAATCTTTTTACCTCTGCCTTTTACTGGAGTTACAGGAATGGGCCTCTCTACACACACTTCACAGACAGTTCTTTTAAGAAAGGCTCTTATTCTATAGTTTAGACTGGCCTGGAACTCACTTTACAGACGAGGCTGGCCTTGAACTTGTGACAATTCTCCCATCTCTGCTGCTCAAAGATTCTAGGCACTTGTGTGATCCTGCCTCTTCACAAAAAATTCTCACAGAGAATTCAGAGTCAAGGGAAACTGCTGTATTCCGGCACCGTATTCCAAGGCTTGTTGGCTCTTGTGGAGAAGTTTGTCATGTACCCAGGTTCTTCAGTTGGTGTACTGATGTAACTGAGACAGGCTGGCCCTGCCTGGCAAAGACTGTGTCTGTCCTGTTTGCATGTTTGGGCACAGTGAACCTCTTACCATATCTGTGGGTAATGGGATCCATCCCTCAACCAAGTTCCCAGACACCAGTCAAGAAGCCAGCCTAATAGTAAAAACTTTCACAGGAAAGTTTCACAGCCTGCCATGTAACCCCTCTGCACAGGACAGCTACCACAACAGTGAGTGAATGGTCCCAGACGTCATCAGGGCTGCTGCTGAGAAACGTGAGAAACACTGGACCAAGCAGTGAGCGTGTGAAGACTGTTCTGCTGGGTGTCCATGCCTTTGTCCTGTCTGCTTGGTACACCTTTCCCAAACTCTCTGATCTACTCTTGTCCTAATCCAGCTGCTGCTCTCTTGGTTTAGGTCTCATTCTCTTCAGATTTAAACCCAGGGATGAAAACACTGAAGCCCAAAGGTGGGCAAACCCTGAAGGGCCAGAGACCACTTTCAGATGATTAGCTTCAAAGATTTAAACTGTTGTCTGTGGTATTTTTCTAGTAATTTGATCCTTCTGATTTTATGTATGACTGCGTGGAATTTGAGATTGCTTGAGTTTGCACTTAGTTTTAAAATTATATGGTTCCGTGACCTGTGAGAGACCCCATTGTCTTTATGATAGCCCCCAAAGGCTAAGGGCTCATGGGACAGGGCCCTTCTCCCAGCCACCTTGGAGCTGCGCCTTACAGTGGAATGTTACTTTTATAAAGACACTCCTCTCCTGCCCTCCAAAGACTAAAAGAGAAAACAGGCTTTGGCCTCATCAACCTCTCAGGGCCCCAGGGGACAGGGAGGGTGCCCTGGTGACAGTGTGAGGGTCCTACCCTCTGTGAGAGGTGTTTCTCAGGGAATTCCCACGTCTCCTTACAGCTGCCCAGTAGAGCAATGCTGTTTTTATTTTTATTTTAAAGTCTTCCCAGTGCTTTTTCAATAGGAAGCTCAGAGCTGTTGCTATTGATAGCTGCTTCTCACAGCTGGGGTGGGCCTCCATGGAATTCCTATCATTTTCCGTCTAAAAGAAGCCAAGTCAGGAGTTTATAACCCTTGTTTTTGAGAGAGGCATCAAGTTCTCAGCATGACTTGGCTTCAGCTTTGAGATCAGTGGGGCTGGGAGGAAACACAGCTAACTTGAGCCCTCAGAAGAAAAACAAATCCACCTGAAATTTGTACTTGGTTAAAGCTAAAGTGGGCATAGTCCATCAGATGCCCATGGGTCAGAGAGAGCCAGTGTGCAGGCGGGGGATCCGGGATAGGTACAGTGAGCTCTAGTGGGCCTGGCAGCTTCCAAACAGTGAGATCCAACTCTGTCTCTCTTCACTTAGGATCCTGTGAGAACCACACAGTAACATCTGTTTATCTCTGAATCTGTACAGCACTGTGCATATGTATGTGTGTTTGTGTGGGTGTAGGCTTGCGTGTATATGTGTGCCAGAGGGATGCTTGGATATCATCCTCAGGAATGGTGTCCGCCTCCTTTAAGCATTGATTATGCTAGACTGGCTGGCCAGGAGGCCCCAGGGATCCTCTTGTCTCCACTTCCCCAGCTCTGGGAGTGTGGCATGTGCTGTCACATGGTGACACTGGGAGTTGAACCCAGGCTCTCATGCTTGTATGACAAGCACTTTACTGCCTGAGCCCCTCTTCCCTCCAGCCTTATATTTGTATACCTTTGAGACAAGGCTCTTACTGTGTAGTTCAGGCTGGCCTCAACATGCCTCTTTTCTGCTTTAGCACACTGGATTACCAGTGTGTACTACCATACTTGGCCCAGCTCCATCCAGTTCTGGTTCTTAGCTTCCTCTCCTCCCAAATGGTCTTGGGAAGATGTCCCAGAGCCCCTACTGTTTGACACTGCAGCCCATCAGGGGAATTCTTCCTCCTCCTATTTGAAAGATGCAGCCAGTGTTCAGTCTCTCCTCAGAACCCAGACCCAGGTTTAATAAAGATTAACTTTTTGTTGTTCTGTTCAAGTAATTAGCCTGTTTGCTTTGTGCATATCTGAGTTTACAGCGCATTTTGCAGGCTTAGCAGCCATGAGCATTTCTTTACAATATTAATAACTGTTTCTATTGCACATTGTGGTGCACACCTTAAATCCCAGCACTCGAGAGGCAGAGGCAGGCAGAAGTCTATGACATTGAGGCCAGCGTGGTCTAAATAGCAAGTTCTAGGCTATCCAGGATTACATAGAGAGATCCTGGTCAAAACAAACTAAAACAACAAAAGAAAATACAGATAAAGAAGATATTTGCCTAAGAACAATTTAAAGCTTCCTATTTCAGAATGCAAGTGAGTCATACCTTGCTTTTATATAGTATGCAATGTTTTTAATATGTACTAATGTGACTCAGTGTAATTTTAAAAATAAATGGTGGATGTTGAGACTGGCCAGCAAATACCTTTTGCTGGAAGTTCAGTGTTAAGCCTTGTGTGACTGACTGACCAGTGACTGATCCCAAGTGACCTTTTCTTTCCCCGATAGTCCCCGGCGGTACTTCCTGCTGTCTTCTCAGATGGCCATCCATCCTGAGTACAGAGAGGGCCTAGAAGCCCTCCAGGCCAAACACAGAGAGTCGGTGTTGGTCCTAGACAAATGTACCAATCTCTCGGAGGGTGTCCTTTCTGTCCGCAAGCGCTGCCACCAGCACCAGGTCTTCGATTACCCCCAAGTGCTGCAGGTGAGTGCCACTCAGGACTTGGCCAAGCTCAGGTCGGGTTGCTACCATGGAGTGAAACTGTTTTCCATAAGGATCTGAGGTGGTACCCAAGGTGAGAAGATGCGACTTCTTGTTGGAGGTCTAGACCATTGGGAGCTTGAATGGATGGTGTGTTTATGTTACTTGATATGTAAGGGTTAATAATCCTTTCAGAAACTCATACTTCAAAAACAAATTCCTCTAGATTTCTAAGAAGTTGTATAGGCAAAGCACAAATGTATCTTGCTTTTATCCTTCATGAGCTGGTTTTCACAGGCTGGTCCAGAGCCCTGACCCTCCGTAAAGTGCCATTTATACTCTCAGCTGTGACAGCCCACAGGACCAGAGTTGGCTTTCTCCAAGCATTCAGGCCTGTCCTTACTGCTCTAGCTTTGGAGTATTTTGTCACCCACAGCACACCAGCATGGGTGCATTCTTCTGTAACCACAGGCAAGGTAGCCCTTTGGGGACTGTTTATAGGCAGACTACTTGACATTCCAGGGTATGGCGGGTTAAGAAAGAATCAGAGCCTTGCTCAGTTAAACATTTTAAATTGAGACAGGTTAGTTCAAGAAGAGCTATCAAGGAGGGGAGGTCATTTTTATTTATTAATTTTTTTTAAATCTCCAGAGAGCTGGCCCATCCTGAGGTTGTTAAAATACTCTCTCAAGAAGTGTTCTCTTCTGCTGGAGTTTCTGGCTAATAATGGTGGAGATGCAGCAGTGTTTATAGTAACCTTTGTCTGCACAGGAAGAACTCTCGGTGTATATCTATATCTGGCCATGGCTCCTTAGGCAGGCAGGCTGCCCACTTGCAGCTCAGGCACCATGCACACACTACTACTACTACTATTATAGAAAGCTTCTTTCCTGTATCGAATACAGAGAAGTTGGGAAGATTGACTTTGTCATGTTTTTTTCCTGACCTTTCTATAATGTCATTTATTTCTAGACAAATTTTTTTGTAGATTGTTTAGTGTGTACATGTATAAATGTGTGTGTTGCCTGTATGTGCACGCATGCACATGCCACAGTATAGTGTGTGGAGGTTAGAGGCTAGCTTTGTTGGAGTTGGTTTGTTCCATCTAGCCTGTGGGTCCCTGGGATCAAACTTGGGTTGTCAGGCCTGGCAGCAGTCTTTACTGGCTGAGCCCTCTCACGAGCTCCAAAGTACTTTCATGTAATTCAGTAATCAGTTTTAAGATATAATTTTCATTTTTAAAATTACATTTATTTTGTGTGTGGGGATAACTGAGGAACAGGAATTTTTTGAAAGCAGCTTCACTATGTGGCCTGGATTGGCTTTAACCTGCTAGGCTCTGTTGCCTCTTCTTCCCCAATACTTAGATTACAGATAAGAGCCACTTTACCTGACTTTCCCCTGACTTTAAAGACGAGGTTATGTTTTCTTTTTAACCCTTTTGTTTCCTCCGGAAGAGAAAGAATGTGGGGAACCTGGGAGACAAAGAATTGGGATCTCGTTGGGGCATGATGCCCATGCCACCCACTCTTCCTCTGTGCAGCTTCATTTCCCCAGCATCCCCCACCCTGAGAAGTGTGAGTGAGTGAGGAGGAGGAGGTTTTGAGAGTTTGTTTTGTTGGATGTTTTGTCCCCAGAACCTGTCATTTTGATGCCTCCCAAAGGCTCTGTGAACCTTTAGTGAATAGCTTTTATAGCAGACAATATTGGGGCCTTGGGGACTAAAAGAACAGAAATTTAAGACCTTCCTTATGCGGGTCCTCTAGAGGGCCTGTCCCATGGCAGGCTGGGTGAGGTCAGGGCTTAGGCAGTGTGAAGACCACGTGCCATGTATGTGTACCCAGTTCATTAAGCACTGATGAACACTAGTCTGCAGGATCTCATGTGGTCCCCTGACCAGAGGAAGCTTGTGTTGCTGGCTCTCCACATGTGCAAATCACCAGCCCTGGTGGCATATGGGTTGCACTGAATAATTCTGGTGGGAAACCTGGCAGTCAGCTGAGTATTTCCTGTTTCACAGGTGAGAAGTCCTTTGGCAGTTTCTGAATGCCTCCGTATATAGCTTAGTGTTAAGCCTTGGGGGAAACGCCATAATGTTCAGGGATCCAAGTAAGTGACCCAGAGAAACTTGTTTGTAACCCTCAGCCTTGTCTTGTGTTGGTGCAGGAGGCTACTTTTTGTGTGGTCCTTCGAGGAGCTCGGCTGGGGCAGGCGGTGCTAAGTGATGTGTTACAGGCTGGCTGTGTCCCAGTTGTCATTGCAGACTCCTACATTCTGCCTTTCTCTGAAGTTCTTGACTGGAAGAGGTGGGTATACTGTCTAGTGAACTGTAGCTCCTGACTTGGCTGGTATTGGAAAGAAAAACCTCTTAGCATTGAGATGTATATATACGCAGGTTTGGGAACTGCAGCTTTGAATGTGCTTCACTTGTAAGTCAGAAAAGGGTGAAGCTTTTGAGCACTGTCAAGAATGCCACAATGGACCTTTCCACACTTGACATTACGTAGAAGTCTTGATGTAGATAGGTGCTGAAGAAAATGGAGGGAAGATGAGATGAGTATGATACACATGCATGGGAATAACAGAGAAGAAGCCCATTAATTGAGAGACAAACAAACATGACCTTGAGGGGGGCCAAGACTGTGTGAGTGAGGCCACACTGCTTGTAGCCCCAGATTGGCTAAGGGGATTCAAATGCCAACATAGAGCTCACGTGCTTGGTAGCAGCCCTACAGTTCTCCAGGGAGCAGCTACCACTTGACAGTCTTTCCACAAGTCATCTGTGTATTTTGAATAGATTAAGTAATAAGTATATTAAAGTATGAACTTTTAGAGCCACGTAGGTTTGATAAAAGTGGCAATCAAAGGGCACTGGTATACTGTAAATTACATTCAGGTTGTGTGTGTGACAAATGCACAGAACATAAACAAATCTTCAGATTTAGACTGGAGTTCCAAGTTGTGTGCATGCAAATATTCCCAAATCAAAGGCACGTTTGGACTGGGCTAGGATAAGGGATTCCTGGCCACTGTTGCTTTAACCTGTTTGCTGTGTCTTCCATCAGACTTAGCACATTGGTTTAGAGCAGTTCACAGAGTCCAGTGGGCCGAACCCACAGACTAGCTCTTCTTATAGATAAAGTCTTACTGAATCACAGCCATCCCCTTCATTGTGTGTTACTTGTGAAGTGCAGAGACGGGTGGCTTCCAAAGCCTAAAATACTTACTCCTTGGCTCTTTTCACAAAGCAGTCGCCACCTCTGGGCTGGTGCAGTCTAGCTGCAGCTGGAGAATTTCTTCATCCCAGGAATTGTGAATCAAAGCTCCCAGGTAACCAGATTTGTAACTGCTGTCAAGAGCCACTGTTGGGGATTGCACAGTGTACTGGCTGCCAGTGGAGAGCCTCTGCTCCAACACAGGGACAAATGCAGATCCTGCTTGGTTGTGTTCACAGGAATTGCCCTCTGGTCACATGTATTATTTCCATAAGACTGGCAGACTGTTACAATTTAATTTCCTTGCTCTGTAACCTTCAACTCATGTCTTTGCCACAAATATTTCATTGCTTTCTCCTCTCCCAACCCTTATGATAGTTTATCTAAGTCCAGTAGCTTAGGTGTTTGAACAACTTAAATAACACCAACTGGCTAACGTACTCATCCACTTTTCATTAACAGCCTACTGTTAATAAGATGGTATTTTATAATCTAATAGTAGTGACACTTTCTGCTTCTTAGGAGGTTAGAATGTGGTGGGGGAAGAGTAACTAGGGATTCGGGGACAAGTGCAGATCCTGCTTAGTTGTATTCTCTTCCTCTATCAAGGCTTCACTTCCCTAGAACCTCCCCAAATAGCACAGTTAGCTGGAAACTGATCCTGTGAGGGACATACCCTTTAAATCCTCACCATCACCATCAGCTGTAGGTTCTCCAAGAGGAGCCAGGTCAGACTTTTTTTCTTCAAGGACACTCTCGATTTAGTGATGGGAGAGCAGTGAACCCACAGTTCCCAGATGGTGCAATGTGATTGGCCAGCCTCTGGCTGGGCAGTGCTGGGGAGTGAGAAGACTGACGGGGATGAGGGCCTTGCAGGGCAGTGGTGTAGCAGGTGTGAAAGGATATTTCTACAGAGATCAAGGTCAGCTTCAGTGGTGTTAATGGGGAGACAACAGGAGGGCTCTGTGTCTGGAGTCAGGGGTCTATAACCAGCTCCAGCTGGTTAGCTTTGAAATGATGGCAGATTAATTCGTCTGTTTTGGCCCTCAGTCCTGTGTCTGCTGCAGAAATCGTCCCTGAAGTCCTGACTGTGAGAGGCAGTACACTGAGTGCTCTGGGCACGGTGGTGGACGGCCTAACGTAGTGGGTGGGAATGTGAGCTAGATTTTACTGAGCATTTTCCTGCAAGTACACTTATACCTTCTGCACACGTCCATCTGGAAGTTAATGCTAATGTTCCCTTCTCACTCCCCATGCCCAGTCTGTGAGTGAACCCATGGGGTGTGGGGCATAGGGCACAAGTCCCCCTCCCCCCCAGCTCCACTCTAATGTAGCTCTCCTGCCTCTGCAGGAGTTCTAGCCTTTCTTCCTGCCCCTGTGCCTGCTTCCTGTCATTTGCTGACCCCAAAGACAGCAGCATAGGCCTGTTGGAGCTTCTTTGGCTTCTCAGGACTTTTAGCCCCCACCTCCTAGTGGTTTCCCTTCTCAGCACCAAGCCCTTCATGGCCTCCAAGTCCTGGGTGCCTCACTGCAACCTTCCCTCCCCCTTTCTGCTTGGCTCACGTTCTTCATCCTGTTTACGAAGCAGCAGCCACAGGGGCCTCCTAGCTGTTCCTGGACCATACCCAACATGATGTTCCCTCAGCCTTTCACTCATTAGCCCTGTGCTGGAGCTCTCTTCCCACAGGCCTTCTCATGCTGTGGTCACCCCTCTTTCCTCTAATGTTCTCTGTTGAATTGTCAATGCCTGGCACATAGTAGGATGGATTTGTGTAGAGGCTAAATGGGGGAAGTAGCTGGTAATTCTGGGAGTGTAGAGTAAGGAAGGATGGACAGGGAGGCAACATTCCACATGCAAAGGCCCCGTGTTGAGACCAAACTTGATGTGGTTGGTGACCTCGTGATGTCAGGGGCGACAGAACAGAGGGAATGATGTAAGGCTGAAGGAGTTTGGGGGGTTTTGTTTCTGCTCCTGAGAAGGGCACAGGGCAGCACACAGTGTTGCTTTCTGGAAAGGGCTGTGCACATGTAAATGGTGCTGTTGTCTCCAGGGCATCTTTGGTGGTCCCAGAGGAAAAGATGTCAGATGTGTACAGCATCCTGCAGAACATCCCTCAAAGGCAGATCGAAGAGATGCAGAGACAGGTAAGAGGGCAAAGCTGAGATGCCTGGCTGGGGAGAGGCAGTGGGTGCTAAGGCAGGACACAGAGGACCTTCAGCCAAGTGCACACTCATGCATCCACATTGGCAGGAAGACAGGGTTAGGCAAGTTGCCTTAAGTTAGGTTTAGATTAATGACAAGGGTTTGATTTCAGGGTGCCAAGTTATAGCAGGTAACAGTGACCAAGACAGCAAGGAAAGCAGGGCAGCATGTTTGGTTGTGACAAGAGGTCTTGTCCTCCATTTGCCATTTCCTGCCTCCCTCTACAGACCTTCTTTACCTTTTGATACCTTGTCTGAGTTCTGACTGCCTGGAGGATTCCACTGGGTTCCCATTAGATCTCTTTGTTCTCCCTCCCAAAGAAGCCTAATGGGGCTTCATTGTCAAGCAAGTTAAGGAAGTCTAAAAGATGACTCTGAAATAGATGCTGTGATCATCTCTTCTGTTTCTTTTTAAAGGATTTTTAGTGTTTTTCCCTTTATCAAAGGGTTCAATCCGTGAAAAGCTTACCACACACCATGAAGATCTGAGTTTATATCCTTAGGACTCATATTAAAGGCTAAGCTTGGTGACACAAACCCATAACTCTAGTGCTGGTGAGGTGGACACAAGCAGATAGATCCCTGAAGCTCATTTTAGTGACAGGCTTAAGGGTGAGATAGAGATTAGAGATAGAGAGTTATCTTAGGGTTTTCTGTTGCTGTGAAGAGACACCATGACCATGAATGAGTGGCTTACAGTTCAGAGGTTCAGTCCATTGTCATGGTTGGACATGGCAGCAGCAGGCAGACGGTGCTGGAGAGGAACTGAGAGTCCTACATCTTGATCTTCATTCAGGCAGCTAGAGGAGTCTGTGTCTACACTGGGTTTAGCTTGATCATAAGAGACCTTAAAGCCCACAGTGACACTTCCTCCAACAAGGCCATACCTCCTGATAGTGCCACTTCCCATGAGCTTACGGGGTCAGTTACATTCAAACTACCACTGGAAGAATCAAGGACAAACTTGATGTCTGACATACACACCCACACTCACATGTACGCACACACGCACGGAAGCAAGAGGGATGAGAAGAGACTTGAGGGGTCTCAGTATCCAGTCCATGTTTTTAACCTGGTTCCTCACCTTTTGCTGAGGGCTGGTAGTTACCAGCTATGACGTGAGGAGATCCAGAGCTACCTGTTTCCTCGTGCATTCTTCAGCCTGCCCAACTGTTTGCTACCTTGCCTCTGCTCAGGCCTTCCTGGTCCTGCAGTATCAGGTACCCTGACTCCCTTTGCTTTACAGCATTCCTATACTGTGAATGTGTCTTCCAGTCTCTTTACCATGGGCTGTTGGCATCATGTAGTTTCCCATCTCTTGTCACTCCAGGGATTTAGGAAAGAGGGAAAATGGCTCTGCCTGTCCTACCTTTTGCACTTGGATGTTTGTGTTAGTAATTTTTCATCACTATGACAAATACTGCAGATAATTATACTACAGAGAGGAAAGGATTGTTTTGAGCTCACAGTTCCAGGCTGTGACTGGGTGGACTTGTTGCAGGTCATGGTGGAGTACAAACGGAACAGAGCGGTTCACTTCGAGGACTGAGTGAAGAGAGGAGAGAAGGGGCCAGAGCACTATGGTGTCCTTCAAGGGTGCATCCCTATGCCCCGAACAACCCTCCCTTCTAAAAGCTCTACAGTCTTCTCACTGCCCCTCAGGGGTGAGGCCTTTAACTTTAACACAGGTTGTCACTCTGTGACAGTCAGATCTTCTCACAGTGACTCACCTGGGTGCAATGCCAGCTGTGTCCTTTGGGCTCAGCTCTGCCTTCTGTGGGCCTCAGAGAGCCCTTCTGCAGAGCCTTGTGCCTTTCTGTAGAGAGCAGACTGCTGATGCTGATAGCCTTGCCCCTGCCTTCTCAGAGGAGTTTCTGGCTTCCTGATACTATTCACCACTGACCTCGTCTGAGCTACTGAACCCAAGAATGAGTTTAGAGGTTGCCACGTTTTCATGGTAAACCTGCAGCACCAGGGAACCTGCCTTTGAAGAGTCTGGGTTTTTGTGGTCTATGGTCTTTGTGTCACTTTTTAAAATAATTTTATTTTTTAGGCAGGATCTCACTACGAATACCAGACTGGCCCAGAACTCACAGAGATCCATTCTCCTCTGCTTCCATGACTAAAGGCATTTACCTTCACGCCCTACCTGATGGTATTTTTGTTTACCAGACTAACTATAGAATCGTACACTAAATAAGATTCCACCTCACAAAGATCCTACTATAGGAATGTTAGGGAGAAACTGGGCCTGGGGGAAGATGAACACATTCTGTCTCATCTCCTCTTTGCCCACTAGCCGCATGTGGAGAAAGAGATCATTGCATTTTGGAACAGAGCACCTCCTGACAGCCCACAGAATGGCATAGTCGCTCATCAGGGTCAGGGGTGGGAGCTGCTGGCCTGAGACAAGTCTGACTTGGAGTTAGTTGTCAGTGGGACAACTGAGATGGAATGAATTAAGGGCATGTAAAGCATCCTGCTTGTTGGCTATTGAGTTTGAAGACTGGGACTGGGCCCAGGCCATGGCCATACTAATGTGTTACCACCCTAAGCTTTTACTTTATCATCTGTGGAATGAAGGGCTTCACTGAGTCACCTCTCATGTTCCAGGCAGCTATTTAACAACTCTGGAAATCTTGTCTCTGGGAACAACGTTACCTTCCTGACTAGCACTTACATTTAAGAGGTCGCCTCTCCCTGAATATGTTGGTTCCTGAGAGCCTCTGAACGCCTCTGATGGTGGGCACTTTCCACCACACCAGTCTCCCTTTCCCCTCCCCTGCTTCCCAGTGTTCATTTAGCTAGGACTGCCCCCCCCCCCCCCCCCCCCCCGCCCAGCTGCCCAAAGTGTTCTAACGTAACCCATCCGCCTGTCTGCCTTTCCTGTGGATTTTGTGTTTCCCAAGTGGCCTCTTTTGTCTCCCAACCCCACATTTCTGAACTGGACTGGTCCCCACTAAGCATGCTTGAAATAATTCCCAATTTGACCTAAAGGCTGACAAAATTTAACTCTGGCTAGAAACAGTAGCACTCTCCCCTCCTATGAATTGTAACAGCTACTAACATCTCTTGACATTGCCAAATGTTCTCCTTGGGTGGGAACAATCAGCTTTAGTTGAGAACTAGTTGGTAATATGTCATATCTCCATTGGATGACACTGTTAGTCAGTTTCTGCCACTGTAAGGCAGTATTGGAGGCAATATGCTTAGAAGAAGTTCAGAGGCTCACATCTGATGCCCGCCAGTTAATTGATCTGGCCTCCGATGAGGGCTGTCACTGTTAATGTGGGATGAGTGGTCCTGAGAGAGGAAGAGGGGACTGTTGAGCTCCATAGCCTCCTTTGAGACTGACATGAGTATCCCTCACTTGGCCTCACCTCTTCAAGATCATAGTGCCATAGGTCCCATCTGGAACCAAGCTTTTATATAAGGGCCTTTGGGAAACTCACCAGTGTGTGTAAGCACGAGTCCTCTGGCTCTACAGGCTGTCCTTTGCCTTCTGTTTATGCCTGTGGGTTGAGCTTGGTCTTGGTTGGAGTGTTGAAAATGCTCATATACCTCAGAAATCTTCCCTGTGGTTCTCAGCTTTGGTCTTTTTATAATCTAGGTATATGTCTTTGCAGTCACTGGGCCTCATATCTCCAGGTGAGGGGTCAGAGTAGCCTGGTCATCCTGAGGCATTCAGAGCTAGAGCTTAATGAGCTGCAGGAACAATTGTCGCCAGCAGGGGTCTCCATCTACTATGGATTTAAATGGGGCTCAGGGGAGGTGTTCTAAATGGCAGGAGCTGCTTGCTTCTCAAGGGACATGGTCTTCACTGTTGCTCTCTAGAGACCATGTTGTTCAAGTGACAGTTCAGGCATTTGTTCTAGCAGCATGGGACAGCACCCCCCCCCCCCCCCCACACACACACACAGAGGAGCAAGCACCTTGGGAAGTCTGTGGCGACTTGCCCAGCTTTAGGAGGGAAGTTAAAGCAATCCCTTCAGTTGGGGGACAGGGCAGCTGTAGCAGTGAAGCTGGTGTCAATTGCCCTTCCATTGTCCTGTGTTCATTAACTAGTTAATTGACTTACTGAAGTCTCCATGACTACCTAGGGCAAAGTTATCTTGAGGAGCAGGTTTACCCTCAAAGTTGCTTTGAAGATGGTTTTGGAGTTCCAAGTGCGCTAAGCTGAGATGGAATGGATGGTACTCAGGCTGCAGCTGCTAGGGCAGGTTGGTTGGGAGATGCTCTTCTGAGTAGGTCTTAAAGTCCAGTTCTGTTTTGTTAAAAGGCAGGAGGAAATTTGCAGCTCTATGTTTCTCTGCAGTCAAATGGCAGGTTCACTTCCCCAGTCTCCCTCGAGTCACAGAAAAAGCATTCAGGCTTGAGTCTCAGAAAGCAGGGAAGATGCTGGACTGGCCAGTTAGAAACATTTGTGTGAAGGGAGAAGGTGTAAGTGGATCCCCAGTTTATCTGTTGAGCAGAGTTCCCAAACACTGTTTTATTGGTCAGTGGCTCCCTCAGCAGTGACCTCTAACCCTAGTCACACCAGGAGGTGGAAGTTGGGAGCCCACTTTGCCTTTGAACTCTCCGTTTGTAGTCAGTTGACTAGGGGCCTTTAAGGTGGCAGAGGCTTTAGCATCTTGTCCTCTCTCTAGTCACCAGCACTCAGGAAAGGTCAACTGTGAGCTTCTGTTCTGTTGTGTCTCAGTGTACCTTCATGGTTGCCTAGTAAATATGGCCCATATCAGTGCTGCAGAGAAATCTTGGGGATGTGAGCAGACATCTGCTTAGCAAATAAGCCTAGGGGTGCAGCGCCCATCTCCACTAGCACTATAGGAAGGGTCCAGATTGAGCAGGAGAGGTCATGGAGCAGGAAAACTGAGCCTGTGCCCATGCTCTCCTCTGCATTTGTGGGAGAGCCCCTTCGGGGGCGCTCTTGTTTTGCCTTATTTATACAGAATCTACAGGAATTGAATTCTAGTATTTGGTTTCCATAGCGATAGTTGTTCGATGCCACATCCTTGAAGGGGAGGGCAGTGACACAAACGGGTCTCTAGGATGGGTTGGGACTTCCCAGACAGTTTTGCAGGCTTCTTATAGCGGGTCTGTGGAGATGGTGAAGTTCTTCCGGAAACAGTGCAGGGAAATATTAATATTAATGTTAATAATAATAATAATAATAAGCCAACCCTTAGGCTTCCATTTTTAAAAGTGTTCTGTGATTCCCTCATGTGCCTAGACACCTTAGCTGCCCAGACCCTATGTGTTAGCTGAGGATCCCTTATGCTTCTGGCCCTAGTGTTTATATGGTCCTCCTTGTCCATTTCTCCCTCACCCCACTCTAACATACCCAGTTTACAAAGCAAATTTTTTACAGAGGAGGGAGAGATAGGCAGTTAGAAGAGTCATCCAAACACTACGGCCTGAGGCAGGCTGGGCATACACTGTTCTGCTACAAATGTGCTGGGACCCCAGCCTTTTGTCCTGGACTATGGGCGAAGTCAGACTACATTCCCAACCATTCAAGTGCTTCCTGTTCCCTCGCCTTGCCTTCTTCCTACAGTGGGTGCTTGAGACATTCCAAGCTAGATGCACACATCCCTGGAAGGATGTTAGGAAGAGAGGGTCCCGTTTCTAATTTCCAGGGTCAGTGCTGTAATTTCTGTGATTCTTGCTTCTCTCTCCCCTCTGTGAAGTGGAGAGTTTATTTACCTAAGTTAGAGCCTGAGATGTTGCAGCAGTAAAAGACCTTGAGGACCCTAGGTCAGTCCCAGAGCCCCATGTGGAAGGAGGACACCAACCCTATGAGCTGTCCTCTGAACTCCTTACACTAGCTGTGCCTCACACATGATAAATAAACACGTAAATTATAATTTTGAAACATCACAATACTCAGCACACGCATGTAAACAGTAAATAGATTATACTTTTGTAACTACATACACTCACACATACATATGTAATAAATTAATAGATTGTTCTCTTGGAAATACACACTCTCACATGTATATATGTAATAAATTAGTAGATTATATTCTTGGAACTATACACACTCTTATACAAGTACACATGTAATAAATTAATACATTATACTCTTGGAACTACCTACACTCACACATACACATATACTCTCACGTGTACATATAATAAAAATAAGTTTATTAATCTTTTGGAACCGCATAAGCACACATGCACTTGCACACATGCACACACACTTGCACACACACACACCCACACAGCTATCGTCCCTAAGTCCCATCAGGCCGCTCTGCTGTCTTCTTGGCATGGCTTTTCAGCTGGCTCTTAAAAAGCATGGGCCTGGCAGGGCAGCTGAATAGCGGAACACTTGCCTCATGTGCACAAGACCCCAGCACCACCAGAGAAGAAAAACACTACTGAGTCACTTCCCCTCAGAGGGAGTGCTTTTTGAGCTGGAGTTCTTCCCTTGAAAGGAGAAGTCAGTTCTGGTACCTGGAGGCCCTGTGGTCAATGGGGCAGCCTTTCTGAGCGTTACTACTTGGAGGAGATTTTCATTGCATGTTTTTTCAGTATTACTGTGAATTCTATGTTTGAGTTTCCCTATGTATGTAACCCCACACTGTGAGGGACCAGTCTCTCTGTGCAGTTGTTTAAAGCAGGGCAAATAAGGATGGGTTTAACCAGCATCTTAAGGAAGAACATTTCTCTGTGTGTATGTTAAACTTTTTTTTTTTTTTAAAAAAAAAAAAAAAAAAAAAAAAAACTTTAGTATTAGGAACCTTGTTGGAAAAAGACTTTTACCAAGTTTCTGATCAGAAGCCAAGAAAAGCCTTTTAATGGGGCTGTCTCAGATTTATAGTGCACTGGGGCCCGTAAACAAATTTTCCTGTCTTTAAGGTTTGGACTGATTTGCAGTTGTTTGGTATAGCTTCTGAGATTTAAATCCTCAAGGTCCAGATGGAGAGACCATAAAGCTGTGTTCTCTGGCAGCCTTGATATGTCTTGTCCATGTACGAGCATAACCAGGTAGTGTCACAGCTTGGCTGACTTGCTGTGATATCAGCATCCATTCATCGCTTTGGATTTTTTAGAGAAACTCACTTAGCTCTCAAATGAATTGTTGAGGGTATGTGTGTAGTGTATGTTTGTGTGTGCACATGTCTACACATGCATGTGGAATCTTCCTTTATTGTTGTCCCTTCTACTTTTCTGAGATAGCTCAGTGCTCACCAGCTGCTTTCACTGGCAAGTCAGCAAGTCCCAAAGACCCTCTTGACCTTGCCCCTACTTCCACCCAGTCTATTGAGGCATTATGCTTACCGTGCCTGTACCACCACACACTACCTTTCATGGATGCTGGGGGTCCAGATTCAGGTCCTCACATTTGTACAATAGCCACTTTACTGACTTAACCATCACCCCAGCCTCCAGATGAATACATTCTGGGCACAGACTTTGTTCCTAGCATTGTCTTGGCAAGTAAAGGAGATTAAAAGCAGGCATTGTATCAGCCTCTTCTTTCAGAGAGGACCACAAGTATCAGCAGTAACAGAGGAGTCACAGGCCAGGGGATGTACCCAGTTGTCCTGAGGGCCCTTACTTAGGAATGACTTTCAGAGGTGAGCTTCACCACTCGACACTATGAGAGAGAAGAGGGTCTGAGTTGTGAGGTTCGTTGTTCTCTGGCTAGAGATCTGGTAGATAAGGGACAACCAGATGAAGCACCCCAGTAGGGAGGGTTCTCAGTGCCAGAAGCAGAGAACTTCATAGTGAATTATAAGGAAGGGGGTGAATAACACTTGGAGAGGAATGGTGTGTGTAAGGAAAGGGGGATTATCGAGACATCCCTCAGATTTCATCAATGACCAGTGAGGCCAGGGGATCTGATAACCTTGAGGACACATCTGAGAGCAGAGTGCTGGAGTCTAGTGGCGCCTGGTCTGGCATTTTGCTTTTTGTTTTTTATGTGATGTATGGCAATGTTTTTCAGCTTTGAGTGAGCTGAGGTCAGTTTAGTGAGTCATAGCTGGCATCTTATTTAGAGAGAGTGAGAGAGAAAGAGAGACTAGGAAATTATCAGAGGCTAGGGCTATAGCTCAGTGATAGACCATTTGCCTAGCATGCACAAGACTCTTTGTTCAATTCCTAGCGCAGAAAAGTTTTTTTTTTTTTTTTTTAAGCTGACTTAACTTGCCATGGAAAGCTTATGTGTGTGTGTTTTTAACCATGAGTCCTAATTAAAAAGTTTTTATGTGGTAGTGGAAAAGCATAGGACTTGAGAGTGAGAGAGACCTGAATTCAGATCCTAAACTCCAAGGTCTGTTGATGGGTTCTATGCCTGTGGGCTGGTACCTAACTTTCCAGGCTTCAGTTTTCTAGCCTAAACCTGATCTGGGTAAGCCTGCCTAGAGGTTCCACCCACCAAATGAGATTGTGTATTTAAAGCATGTGGGTTCTGGTCCCAGCTCTGTGCTGGTGGTCATTCAGGAACTCCCTGGGGTCTGCATTTGAATTTGGGAAAGCGCCTCCTAGTAAGCATAGTCTTCAGGAACCACAGTGAGTTAGAAGTGCGGATGTATTATGCATTTGCTTCTGGGCTTGGAAACTTGAAACAGAATTGAGTCCTGCGCCTCGGGTGTACTCTCTCTGTCTTGGCATGGAGGGAAGTTCACCTCTGTTCTCTCAGGATCAACAAGGCTCACAGGGAGATAAACATCGCTGATTCCCTAGCTGGCCTTTTTATTTTAATCCAGTATTAGGACTTTCCCCCTTTCCAGTGAAATCAGTTTTCCTTCATCTTCTATTCTAAACTCTTCTCTGCCAAGTCATGATCTTTATTCATTTTTGAGGGGAGGATGCTAAAAAAATTTTAAAAAGTGAACAGAGGAAAAATAAAATGCAAGTTAACATCTAGGTTGTGAACAGCTGTGAAGAGCTAGGTTGCAGTTACTTGCTGGGGACTTGAGAGGATGGTCACTTGCCTTCTGAAACAGTAGTTGTCACATCCTGCTGGAGAATGTGATTAAGGGCAGGATTTTTTTCTCCTTTTTGCTTTTCCCCTTCTGTCTGTTCCCTCAGCCTCCTGTCCCCACCTCTTCCTTGCCAGGCCAGTTCTATCTCATATTTGAAATCCCACTGGAGAGCAGAGATGATTCAGGCCAGGGGCTAAAACACTCCCATAAATCTGAGGCTCATTTTAGTGCCGTGGTGAAGCTATGTGAGCGGCTGGTCTCCGTGGCCCTTGCCCTCTCACTTTATGGGCTGCTTTGGCTCTTCACTATAAAGAGGCCCAATGGAGTCATTTGAAAATTCTTATCAGTTTGCTGACAGCTATATGGCCTTTCTGCGGAGTCCAGGAGCTCAAGCAGGCGTGTGAAATTTTTGATATTAAAATTGAAGAAAAATGCCAGGCAGAAGAGACTGAGTAGTGCAGTGGTGATTGGGAGTGAAATGAAGCTAGCTAGGCCGTTAGCTTTTGTAGATCTGACCTCACTATTAGCCATTGGTAGGGAGGTAGCCAGGATAAGATTGGCATGGAAAGGAGCTTCCATCTTTAAGCCTGTGCTGACAAATGCTGTTCCCTGGGCAGCTTGCTTTCCTATTGGGAGGTAGGCAAGCCCAGGGGTCTGTGGTGACCAGATTGGCAGCTGTTTCTTTGTTAAAGGCCGTCTCTGGCCTGTGTCTGCAGCATTGCTGTTATTGAAGCTAAAGGGACTTTGCTGACTCTGCTTCCCTGCTCCTTAGACCCTCTCCTCAGCCGTCCTCCCTGAGGCTTCTGCCCTCCTCTGCACGGAGAAGTGGTTGGAACCTACCCCTTCTTCACCCTTCCCACTTACTCTTCCTTTGCTGGAAAACTTGTAGCCAGCCACCGAAGGTAAGGAAAAGCCATTACCTGGATTGAGGCCAGTGGCCTGATGGGAGCTTCAGAATCTTTGGCATCTCCTGCCCAAATACTTTTCCAGGCATTTTGAGCCTAGCATCCTTCCCCTCCTCCCTCAGCTTCTCAACCTTACCATCTGGAGGGTGGGGGTCTTCTCTGCCCATTTGCTCTTCTGACAGAGCTTTAGGAGAGAGTTAGTAGTGATAAGCAAAGTCTGGAGGACACATATTTTTTAACTGCTCTGTATCCCTTTCTGTTATAAACAAATTGCTTCTCTCTCTCTCTCTCTCTCTCTCTCTCTCTCTCTCTCTCTCTCTAGTAGTTTTGCAAGCATATTCAGTTTAAAACAGTCATTTAGTTTGAGGTTGAGACAAAAAACAAGGAGTATTTGTGGTGTGGGAGTCAAACTGACATATGCAGCTGTAATGTAGGGTTCAGCCAAAATGAAAACACTGGTCCTGTTATTTTTCATGCAGCTTCTCAAGGGAGAGTAACTGTGGACAGAAACTAAAGGGCAGCTAAACCGGAGTGCCTCAGACTCCAGACTGCTGCAATTACCTTCTCACTATTTCCAACCGACAAATCCATGTCCTGTGATTTAACATAATGAAATAGGTATAGTATCTTATACCACACTTTAGGTTTTTAGAGCCATTTATTTTATTTTATATGTATTTATTTTTCATGCGTGTCTGTCTGTGTACCAGGTGAATGCCTGGTGCCTATGGAGGTCAGGGATGCTACTGAATCCCCTATAAACAAAGTTGTAGATGGTTGTGACCTGCTATATGGGTCCTAGGAACAAACTAGGATCCTCTGCAGGTGTATCAAGTGCTGCTGGATACTGTGCCATCTCTCTAGCCCCCTTGTGCTGTAATTTTGACCTCACTGAGTAATGTAAACCTGAAGCTGTAAATGTGTGGTTGAGCCCTTTCTTCCAGGAGGTCAGGAGGACCAAGTGGCCACAGTTTTCTCCTTGGGTATCAGGAAAACTATCTAAAGCTAGCCACAGGTCAATCCCTCATAATGAATCCACAACTTGGGGCCTGGCTTAGTCTTTGGGCTGGTGTCCTATAAAGTGAGATTATTAGTTACATTTCTGAGAGCTCCTTGTAGGAAATGTCACTGTAGATGTTGTGAATTCATTATGCAGTTGCCCAGAAAAACATCTAGGCTTGCAGGAGGATAGTTTATCGTTGGTGAAAATGATGTTTGGTATGTTTTCAAGTCTTCAGTAAGAGCCAAACTGACTCATAAAATAAGCTGTTTTGTTTATTTATACAACATGGCACAATGATACTTAACATGCTACCATCTTTGAGAACAGTTGAAGAATTTCTGTCTATATTATAAATGCTAAGATAGAGTATTACGTATGGATATGAATTGTTTCTCTCAGAATTGCAGGAGCTTAGAGAACTTGAAATTGCATACGTATTTGGGGCTGATATAATGTATAATTTTATAGTAGTTGATTCTTGTTATGGTGCTGGACTTTGGAGCATAAGGCAATGGTGACATTCGTTTATCTTGTTATCATCACTTAAAGTCTGTAATACTGAATGAGCCCAGGATGGTGGCAGTGTGGCTCTCTGTAAAGCGTTTCTGCAATGGAGGGTTCTTTCTTATGGACACTTACCTAACTTGTTGCATTTAATCATGTCCTTAGTGCTTGAGTCCACAGGTTCAGTTCCCCAGCACCGTTACCTAGCTGTGTTTACTGTCTGTGTCAGTAAGGGTGTTAGTAGTGACAACATGGTTTGCTTGTTCTTTTACATCCAGTACTTTTTCCTAAAAGGAATAATATTTTCTTTTTAAGTGTTTGAAGTCCACATTTAAATTTCAGCCTACTTGGCTCAGGCCATGAGATACTTGCACATATCTGATATCTCTTGTGTTTTAGAAAGATCCTTGAGCTTTGATTCTGGCTTTTGAGCTACAGGCAAGGATTGAGTGTGGCTGTGTGGCATTCTGAGAGGGGAACAAGAAACCCCAGAGCTGGTGAGACATGGAAGACTATGGTGCAGCGTGTTGACACCAGGCCTGACTACACAAGCCCTCCTGCTCTCTTCCACTAAGACTTAACCAGTCATTGATATTTCCCCAGATCTGCTTCTCTAGCAAGCCCCAGGCAAACTGACATATGATGTGGCTACAGGTATAATCTTTGGCGTCTTAAGTACAGAGAAGAAGTTTGCTTTCTTAACCTCCCAGCTCCTGAATTGATTGAAGTGTTAGGTACAGGAGGGCTGAGAATTCCCTCTGTGAATCGTTTTCTGGGGCCATGATTTGGGCATGTGGATCTCTCGAGAAGTCCCTTTATTTTGTACCATGGGCAGGTCTCTTGAGGCCCTTGTGTAATGGGCCATAGTCACCCTTGCTCACTCAGGTGACAGAGAATAGGGGTAAAAAGAGCTCAGAGTCCTGCTCTGGGGCAAGAACATAGGGCTTTCCCCTGTGTTCTTCTGGATTCCTGGTAGACTGTCTTGGCCGAACTTCATCAGAGGTTAGCTTTCCAAAAACCAGCAGCAATTAATAGAGGATCTGGGGCCTCTGCTCAGGTAGACTAGTGATGTGAGCATTGCATCCCAGGAGTCTCTCTCGAATGTGTGTTATGGTGAGGACAAGCTGACTGCTAAATTCATGTCCATTCTAATAGAAAGAACCTGCCTAAGAGGAGCTCCCTGCCCCCTAAGGAAAACAGGAGAGGGCCCCTTGCCAAGGTGGTAGCTTTAGGGGTGAGCAAGCTTTCAGTTGTGTCCTCAGAGTCCTTCGCATGGTGTGTGTGTGTGTGTGTGTGTGTGTGTGTGTGTGTGTGTGTGTGTGTGTGTGTGTGTGTGTGTGTGTGTGTGGTTTAATTAACAGGGCAGGCCTTTTGAGTGGGCCTGCTTGGGGGAGGCTTGTTTTACATTTACCTTCTCTGGTCAAACCAATGCATGCTTTCTCTCTCCTAGTTTTAGCCTAGCAAACATGGGAAATCTCACCCAGGCGGATTCCTTTAGAGCTGCTTGACCCAAGTTGTGCTCTTATTTGTTTATTTTTGATGACAGATCTTGATTAAAGGTTTCCAGTGCACCTATCAGCTCTTTCATGAAGCCAGCCGGGGAGAAGGCTGGTCAGCTGCTGGCCCTGAAGAAGCTCCCTATCTGGCCTGAGAACAGTGGGATTCGAGGTGGGATGGCTCCAAACACTGAGCAGGCAAGAATGCAGTCTCTAGTCTCTTTGTTGAGAGTGTTGGCCAAACATAATTTTATTGGTCAGTGGCTCCTGCTTTAGTGACCTTTCACCCCTGTGGCTCTTGAAGGTTCAGGCCACTGGCCGGCCTTGCCTTTGAACTCCTCATGGCTCCTGCCTCCTCAAAGGCTCTTAGTGAGGGCTTGTGTTTTGCTTAGGACCTTGCCTCACAGCAGGGTCTCAGCAGTTGGGAAAACTGATCCACCCTAAGACCGTTGACATATTTGAAGGTGATACCCCTGAGACTGGAAACCTATGGCTTTCTATTTCAGGACCTGTCTGTCACATATCAAGAAACATGACTCAGGCTTCTCCCTTTCCCCCTCTCTGCCTTCTTATTTCCCACAGGACAGGAGGTCCTTACCCTGGGGTGTTTCCTGAGAGTGATACAAAGCCCTCTCTTACTCCATGTTCTCCCAATTTCCCCAAGGCATTTATTTTGAGAGATTTCTGTTGTGAAGAGTGCAGAAGCATGCAAATACTAAGCTGTCCTTGTGTGCAGGAGTGTCCCTGATGGTGGAAGCACCCAGGCTTATAGGCCTTGTCCTGACGCCTTTATATTCAACAAGCCTGAGTCAAAAGATAGCCCCGCTGCCCTCCTCTCTTTCAGGAACAACTTGATCTGCAGGAGCACAGAAAGAGCAGGGCTTGCTCTCCTACCTCAGCACAGCTCATATCTGAGGAACAGGGGTCAGAACTGTTATTTAGAGGCAGCTTGGGGACACATGGACTTTAGACAACTTCAGCTTAGCACCTTTGGCAGGAACTAAACTTGTCATCCTAAAAATATCCAGTCGAAAATCTGTCTTCTGCTCATGAGGCCTTTAGCGTAGTTGAAGTCCTGGATGGAGGGACCCGAGTAGAGGCTCTTTGCTTTTTCTAGAACCCAAACAGCACACTGTTGATAATTCCATTGTCTTTGGCAGAGAAGACAGGACAGTACGCAGGGTCTGTGTTCAGAGCAAAGGCTACACTGTGTGCTTTTCACCCCTGCCCTCCTGTGGTCATAGGAAGTGTTTGAGTATAGTAAGCTAGTATTTCCCAGTCAGGGAAGGGTAGAGTGGTAGTTTCTGTCAGCTGCTGCGCTGGCCACTTCTGAATGAGGTAGCTGTCATTCTCTCTTACAGAGAAGCAAGCTGGCCTGAGAAGCTGAGTAAGAGGCATAAAGGATTGGAAGAATTTGAAGCCCATGGTTAAAAGAATGAAGTTTAATTTATGAAATGCTATGGTTCTTTGTTTAGCACCTTTTGAATGGTGTTAATCATCAGAGATAATTTTTAAGTGTCCAGTTTAGGGAAGCTCCAGATCACAGTTCAGAGTTGTATAGGCTAAGGGCTTTGCGTTCTCAAGCAGGCAGTGGTCTCAAAGGGGAGGTGTCTGTCAGTGTGCTACCTAGCCATGTCTGAGTTAGGCTAAGGCTGTGTGACCTAAACACCAGAAAGGTTTTCCTCACAATCTGGAGCCCAAGTCCAGGATGAACTGGGAGGATTTGGTCTTCTGAGGCTTCTTTTTGCTCACTGCTCCTGACTGCCTCTTCACACTCTGTTCCCTGAGTCATGAACCACTCTGTCTAAATTCTTTCTTGTAAGTCCACAGATTGGCACAGGGCCCACCATAATAGCTCATTTTGACCCAGTCACCTCTTTAGGGCCCTTGCTCCAAAGTCATATCCCCTAGGACTGTGGGCTAGACACAGTTTAGTTTAGGCTGTGTCAGGTACAAGAGCTAGACAAAGCCTATAGTTGTCAGCTCAGTTGAGAAGGACCTTACTGTGAAGTCCCCCTGAGGTGTTTTTCCTAACTCTTTCCAGCTACCTCTGGAGGACAAGCAATAGGAATGGAGAGAAGGGCCATGGAGGAATAATGATTAACCACACCTCACTGCGGTGTGCACAGAACACCTCGGACTGGCTGTCACAGAACTCAAGAGCGAGCTGACTGCCCAGCTCTCCCTGGTTTTCTAGTGGGTTCAGCCTTCTATCATGCTTTTTGATCAAAACAGAGTGACAGAGATAGATGGGTGGGCAGGTGGGTAGATGTATGTATTATGTATGGATATATGTATGTGTGGATGGATAGATAGGTAGATAGATAACATGCCTTGAAGAATACTTGAACCTACTGCAATCCTGTTGCAGCTTCCCAAGAAAGCTGAGATTCTAGGCATGTACCACAGCATGTGACAACAAGTATATTATTAGCACATATATTTCATTTCCCTCCCTCCCTCCCTCCCTCCCTCCCTCTCTTTCTCTTTTATTCATTTCTTTCTTTCTCTTTATGAATGCTTGAGATGGGGTCTTGTGTAGCTCAAGCTGGCCACAAACTTACAAATCTTTTTCTATACTCTTCTGGATACCGTGATTGTTTGTGTGTACCACCAATGTGTAACCTTGCACAAGTTTTTGCCATCTGATGCTTACAGTCTTCCATCTGCTTTTATATTCCCCAGTGAGAGCTGAGTCCTAACTGTAGTCAAATGAGCATGCCAGTTTCTCAAGACTAAAAGAGAATATTATACTTCCTAGACTCCAGTTTCCGAGTCTCGAAACCTCTCAAAAGGGCCCTCCACCATTGCTCTAGAGACTCACAGCAGTCCATGTCCTCTGCTGGGCCATATCATAAATGCCCCTTGTCATTTAGCCCAGAGCACACATAGGTCTGGGCTGAGAATGGGAGGCTTCTCAAGAACTTGTAGACTATTGAATTTCTGGCTGCTGCTTGCTTCCTTTCTTGAACTCAGTGGGAGCCCAGCTCAGCCCATACTTCAGTGATCCTCAGTTTAAGTCCTAAGTCAGGGAAAGGTTGGACCAGTAACCCCCATGAACTTGTCAGTGCTTCAATTTTCTCATCATAAAACAGGAATAATTCCTTGAGCTGTGGGGATTAAATGAATGAATACAGGTAAAGCACTTAAAATGTTGCCTTCTGCATAGCCAGTGCTCATTAATCGACAGGTGTTTCCTGAACCCCTGCTTTATCCTGAAACACTCCTAAGTGCTGGGCACGAGCCAAAGAGTAAAACAAGCAGACTCCTGCACCCGTCTGCAGCAGAGCCGGTGTTGGGGTGAGGGTGATGGTGACAGAGTGTCACAGCAGATTCAACTGTCTTTGAGTTTGCTTGCCACCTTCCAGGAGCTTGTCTGCTGGGTCCATTTGCCTTTGGGACATCATGTGCAGAGGATGCTATAGAGGCTGTTGGCCTGTGTTAGCCATTTCTATTTAAAGATGTGGGTGTGTGCATTCCATTTTGCACATTCGTCTCTCTTTGACCATATTCTAGTTCTTTCTCTGAAAACTAGGTTTGTTGCCTCTTTCTGTGACTCAGCAGTGTAATCCAAAGCCATGTACACTTATAAAGAGCTTGTAAACATATATTGACCCCTGAAAAACACCCTAATTGAAAAAAGCTCATGTGAACTCACTGAGGGTACTATTTCAGTATCAGAGATTACTCTTGTGGATGTTAATGTTTAGGTTTTTATGTTTGTTTGAGGAATTTTTTCCTGAAAGAACTATTGGATATTAATTCATTTTTATTAGCGTATATTTGTTTTCAGAATTTCATGTCTGAGTACTATATTTACATAATTTTCTTTTTCTTTCTGTCCCCCCCCCTCAGCACCTCTGTACCCTCCTCCCAATGCCTTCTCAAATTCATGACCTCTCTTCAATTATTTTTACAACACACACAGACACAGACACACACCAGTCAGTCGTAAACACATACAAGCAGCATTAAATGGACTCTGTGGGCTAAATGTTAATTCTTTAATCACCCCCATAAATATAAATCCTGAGACTGGAGATACAAGACACACTTTGCTTCTGAATGGGTGACATGTTCCTGTATATGCATGCTCTTTTGGGAAGTTGTTGGAGGACTCAATTTGAACATTAATCTGTGTCCTCCCTTGTCTTCTAGCCCATAATTGCCCACAGCTTTGGGTGAAAGAATTAGGTCTAGAACTTTTAGAAAACTCAAGGACACAAGGGAAGCTATGTTGTGTGTCATATGACCCATAACTGTGTTTGTTAAATATTTTTTCACTACTCTATGCCAACCTGGTAGAGTATTAATAATTTTAAAAAGATAAAATGGTCTGCATCTATGTTCAGTGGGTCAGGTACAGTGCAAGCGTAAGGACCTGGGTTTGTACCCAGCATACTAGCTAAGCATTATTTTCATCCCCAATGCTCAGGATATGGAAACAGGAGGAAACTAAGGGCTCACTGGCCAGCTGGGCTAGCCAAATGACAGCCATAGGTTCAGTAGGAAACCCTGTCTGAAAGGGTCATATAGAGAGGTGATAAAGAAGACATGCTAAGGTCATGACCTCTGATGTCCACATATACTTGAGTGTTCATATGCTTGCACATGCTTGCATATAAACAC
Organism: Phyllotis vaccarum; assembly: GCA_033318265.1. NCBI lineage: Eukaryota > Metazoa > Chordata > Mammalia > Rodentia > Cricetidae > Phyllotis > Phyllotis vaccarum. Next base: position 123,625,838 of record JARWLC010000001.1, on the reverse strand, counting down.
ACACACACACACACACACACACACACACACATTTAATAAAAGGGTGGGGGAACAGCCACAGTAGCTACCCATAATGGATTGTTAATTCTAACATATGCTCAGGAATATAGAAATACAAGTTAAGAAATGTGAGAATGTGAGATTAAATCCTGGGAGGAACTACTTTATAGCAAGAATTATTAGCTAAGTGTGGTGGTACTTTGCTACTTGATTGACTGAGGCAGGAGGGTGTTGAGTTCAAAGCTATTCTGGGCTATAGAGCAAGGCTTCATGTTGTACGTCAGCTTGTAGGAGGAGAAAAAGTATTGTTAGCAAGGTATGACTTTTGGGTCCTGTACTCATCTGTGCCCTGCCTGCTGAAATGGTTCTCAGCTGTTCTCTAGAACAACACAGTCTCTTAAAATAGAATCACTGGGTTGAACCGAGTCCATCCTCTGCTTGCTGCTGGAAAAGTTAGTTATGGTATAAAGGATCAAGTTCTGTCCTCTTTGTTCTCATTTTCTGGGACTTGGGGCCTTGCTCTAGAAGTTTGGGTTTCCAGTGTGCAGAAGCTTTGAGAACCCATGGAATCCCCTGTCTTAAAATCTTTTGGGCCCCTTCTCAAAGTCTTGTATGTAGGTGGGGCTGGCAAAGTTTGCTTGCATTGTGGACTGCTGTCAGTGCCTGTGTCACTGGAACCTACATTTGTTCTTCCCTGTATAGTTGTACATTTTTGTCAGAACTGCCAGTTCACAAATTATGACACAGAGGCTTATTATTAATTATTAAAGTCCAGCTTTACCATAGACTTCTTCTTAATTAATTATTATAACTTAAATTAATCTGTATTTTTAAATTAAGGAATTTAAAGCTTGTAATTAATATGAGTCATTGTGTGATTATCTGGGACTAAGCAGCTGTGGGACTGCTGGTCCAGACCTTGGGGCTAGACTGGGCCAGAAACTTCTGAATATTTGGAAGTCCTGTCTATACTCTTCTGCCTAGCTATTGGCTGGTCAGCTTTTTATTATGTCAATCACAGTAATACATTTTTACAGTGTTCAAATATCCCACATTATTTTGTCTAAATAAAAAGGAGAAGTTTCAACTTTAACATAGTAAAAACTATATACAATAAGAACAATTATCAGGTAAGAATTATATTCATAATATTCAGTACATTTGTATTTGGCATATTTGAAGAAAATACTTTATTATCTACCCTATCTTGGTGAATGCAAAGTTTTATATCTAAACCATATTTGTCCTAACTTGTATTGCCATCCTAATAATATTTTTTAGATCTTAAAAATCTTCTTAGATAAACAACTTAGGCTTTTATGTTTCTCAACCTTATAAAATTTATATCTCTTTTTTAAGTTTCTTTTCTGAATTTGGTAACAACAACAAAAAATATATAACTATCTAGTCTTCAACCCCTGACAGAGATCCAAGAAGGATATATTATTACCTGAGTAAACAGGAAGTGCAGAGCAAACAAATTCCAAAACTATAGAAATGACAAAGACATTTGGCTGCCTGGGCAGCCCCCAAGGTTCTCTGTAATGTTGAAGCATCTATCTTTGACCTTCAGGCCCAGACTATCCGACAGATTTTTCTGTTGAGGTAGAACTTTTGAGGGACTCTCCTACCTTGTCTTGGCAAAGTTCAGCAGTCACCTTCTTTTGTTTGCTATTTGTCCAAATTGGACAGCATGCTGTCAGCAGTCTAGGCAAGGGCAGTTTCTTGCTCAGTGGCTGACTTTTGTCACAAAGAAAGCAAACTCCATATGGAGACTCTTTGATGCTCACCATCTTTGAAGTAGATTGGTGCTGCCAGAAGCCAGTGTGTGCCACTGTTAATTAAAACATCGGAAATGTCATATTCTGTAGGTCTCTGAAGTGTTTGAAAACCATTCATCTATCTAAAATATATCTCTGTTTGACCTTGAAAACAAGTTTGATTGTTATAGATGACTATCTACTTAATTTTTAAAAATAGTTTGTTTAAGGACTAGAACTTTGCATTACACTTTCAAATGAGCTGTATAGGTACAATACTTTAAACAAAAATAGAAACATATATACAGTATGTTAAAACAAAAATAACCCTAAATTTATATCAGTATACAAAAATCTATACCAATATAAAATACTTGAGATTAATACTTGCTTTTTAGTTTAAAAGTAGATTCAATAATCTACCTTTTTATCCTGTAATTTCTATATAGCCTCCTTTTATATCCTTCTAAGAAAAAAAAAATCCCTGAATCAACCTCCTTTGTTTGGTTTCCTCCCTGATCTGGATCAATAAGAACTTACAGCCAACCCTCCAAAATAGTGACAAACACCTAGTGAATGACCAGAAACCACCAAGAACTTACAGCCAACCCTCCAAAACAGTGACAAACACCTAGTGAATGACCAGAAACCACCAAGAACTTACAGCCAACCCTCCAAAATAGTGACAAACACCTAGTGAATGACCAGAAACCACCAAGAACTTACAGCCAACCCTCCAAAATAGTGACAAACACCTAGTGAATGACCAGAAACCACCAAGAACTTACAGCCAACCCTCCAAAACAGTGACAAACACCTAGTGAATGACCAGAAACCACCAAGAACTTACAGCCAACCCTCCAAAACAGTGACAAACACCTAGTGAATGACCAGAAACCACCAAGAACTTACAGCCAACCCTCCAAAACAGTGACAAACACCTAGTGAATGACCAGAAACCACCCATCCCAGCTCTTGGGAATGTGGGTGTCATGTTCTTTAGACTTCTTCGTGTTGTCTGGGGGTGACAGCATTTTTAGGGAACCCCGAGAAAATTGGAATAATGGTAGTACTGAGAGAACTAGCTGTTTCGGTGTCTGTGACCTCATTCTTGACTACATATTTTATGGGTTTGAATGAACATTACCAAGTTATGGTCATTACCAAGTCACTGAGCTAAAAATTACCTGTCCTAGATTGGTGTGGTGGCACATACCTTAATCCCAGCACTGGAGAGGCAGAGGCAAGTGGATCTATATGAGTTCTGGGTTAGCCTGTTCTACATAGCAGGTCCAGGCTAGCCATGTCTACATAGTGAGACAGTATCTCAAACAAACAAACAAACAAACAAACAAACAAACAAACAAACACTTTTAGAAAGTGTAATTAAAAAAAAAAAAAGAAAGAAAACTGACCCTCCTTCTCTTGGCAGTCACCAACATCATTAGTTCATGTGCTCCTCCCCCTCCATGCTGAAATGTTGACTGATCACTCTTCGGCAGGCAAGCACATGTGGGCTCATAAATGCTGCAGAGCAGAGTCTCTTGTGCTTAAATCGTTGACACTGGAAGTGATGGCTGACAAAGTGATATTTGTTATATTTCTTTTTGTTGTACTTGGTATTGTTTCATTTCTTTTTCTCACAAAAAATTTATTAAAGTTGAAATTTACATAAGTTCACTCAACATCAAATGGAAATCTCCATTGACAAATGTATAGTGTTGCATCATCACCACAACAAAGATAATAATGTTTTCATTATTCCCAGATTTTCTTATACCTTTTCCTTGTCAACTACCTCACACACATAAAACAGCAATGCCCACAGCCTTGCTCACCTCATTCTGATAGCCAATGATAACTGTTAGCATAGGTTATTAGTCTTTTCCAGGTCTCATATGGATAGAATCATAGAGTTTGGTACTACATGATTCCAAACATCTGGAACCTCTGGAAATCTCTGAAAAGTGTCAAACCTTGGAGACCAAAGATGTCTTTGCTTTGTTTCTGTTCTTTTGTTTTGTTGTTTTCTTCTCCTAGAGTTTTATTTTAAAATTTACCATTTTATTTGTGTGTGTGTGTGTGTGTGTGTGTGTGTGTGTGTGTGTGTGTGTTGGTGGTGGTGGTGGTGGTGGTATATTTGATAAAAATAGCCTGAAATACCAGAGGCAAGCAATGAAGGTCAGGGAGTAGTGACCCATGCCTTTAATTCCAGCACTTGGGAGGCACAGATTGTCTGGATCTCTGTGAGTTCAAGACCAAACAGAGCCAGGTAGTGATGGCACCCACCTTTAATCCTAGCTCTAGGAAAGTTGAACCAAAGTAAAATAACTGGGCATGAAAAGAAATATAAGGCAGGAGAAGGCAGAAATTCTTCCCTTTTGTCTGCACACCCAGTCAGTCTGAGGACTCTTGGAAACAGGACCTACCCAGTTTGGCCTAAGGAATTTGCTGTGTGAGAATTGGCTGGTGTTTGTTCCCTGTTTCTCTGATATTTCAGGCTATTTTTATTGAATATATCACCATATGCATATACTTAAGGTTTGAAGAGGGCATTGGATTTCCTGGACCTAATGTTACAGGCACTTATGAGCTAACCAATGTGGATGCTTCAAACTGAACTCTGGTTTTCTGCAAGAGTCCTAAGCCCTATTAACCATGGCCCCCACATTTTGGGGTTTCATTATAACTTTTTATGCAATTACATTATTATTATTATTTTTAGCACATCAGATAGGATTTTTTTTTAAATTTGTTCTTACAGGCTGGTTTGTACTTCAGGGTTAGAATAAATCCAAGTGAATTTTCAAATAACCCTGCAACATGATGCATAGAGGATTGGTCCTTAAAGGAAAGAACATTTCAGTTCTCCTCTCCTGCTAACATTTAAAACTTTTTCCTGTTAGCTTATGTGTTATGGTATCCATATGCTATAGCATTAGATATATTGCTGGGCTCCCTGCCTTCAACAAACTGTCAGGAGCAAATAGAAATTAATAAACCTCCTGTTTAGGGAATGGTGCTTCCCACAATGGGTCGGGCTTACCCACATCAATTCACTAAGTTAAGACAACATCCTCACCCCAACACTCACGCACACACAGACACACAGACACACAGACACACACAGAGACACACACACACACACACACACACACACACACACACACACACACAGAGGCCATCCTCCTTTGAGACTCTCTTCTCAGGCATTTCTAGGCAGTGTCTAATTGACAATGAAAGTTAACTGCCCCCATAGCATTCTGCATTGAGTCATTGAATGTGGTATTCCCTTTGTAAAGAGATTACCAGAGACTAGGCAGCTATGTTCTTGTCAAAGCATAATTTACCTGGGACTCTAGTCACTTCTAGCCATTCATGCTGAGGAAGGGACACACCCAACCCCTTCTCCTCTAGTCTTATTTCAGTTAAGCAGGTGGGGGGGAAATGAGAAGCATTTGTGAAACTTGCAAACTAGAGTCACAGACTCACAAAACACTGAGATGTGGGTGGAGGCTCAGAGAACACTTCCCCTGCCCCACATTTTACCACTATATCACCACAGACCTATTAGGAGTTCTTCTCCCCCACGCCACCATGTCTGGACCACAGCAAGGTTGTAAAGCCTTCAAAAGGCAGAAACAATGGAAGTAACTGAAAAACATTCCAGCCAAAATTAGACACTGGAAGGATGGTGGAATTATTGGAACTAGATTTAAAACAACTTTGAACAATATAATAAAGTCTCTAATGGAAAAAAGTAGACAACATATATGGACTAATGGAGGGCCAGGAAGATGGCTCAGTTAGTAGTGCTTACTAGTCAACCATGAAGACCAGTTTGATTCCTAGAACCCCATGTCTGGTAGTAAGGCTTGCTGCTCCTGGAGTTCACTGGGTAGCCAGCCCAGCCTTGCCAGCTAGCTCCAGGTCAGTGAGAGAGACCCTGTCTCAAAAGCAAAATGCAGATGCAAATAACCCTTTCTCCCCTGAGTTGCTTTTGTCAAGTTCTATCAAAGCAACAGAAATGGAACTAGAGACTCTCCCTGCCGCTGCTGGAAGCCCCAACTGGGAGTGCTGAGCTCCATAGCTGTGTTCCAACAGAGACCTGTCACTCACAGCTTAGGGTTTCCCACTAGACACTAGACTGTAGAAGTTTCTGTACAGTAAATTGGGCTTCTCTTTCCACCTGTCATTTTTGGGGTTAGAGCTGTCCTAGCACCTCACTTACCTGGTGGATAGAAAATAACATTTTTTTAAAAAGCTTGTTTAGCTTTGTACTTGAGTTAGGACAGAATAGAGGTGTCTAGGCTTCTTCAATGCTAGACTGCAAGCTGGTAATCCCTCAGGGAAGATGTGAGAAGATGAAAGGCCACATTTAAAAGGAAGAGAGACCCTGAAGAAACCCATTATCTTGAGTCTGTGGGCCAGAACCTGTGTGTGTGTGTGTGTGTGTGTGTGTGTGTGTGTGTGTGTGTGTGTGTGTGTGTGTGTGTGTGTGTGTGTGTGTGTGAGACTTAAGATCATATTTGGGAAAACTGGGTTCAATAGATAGTATGATATTTTGATTTTGGATGCCAGATAAGTCTTAGGATACAGAGAGACACTCAAAAGTGAAGAGCAGAGGAAACAGGAATCTGGCTGATGTATCTATCACTGGATATGGAAGGATCCTTAAGGATCCTGTGGTTCTAGTTCAGTTGAAAGATACTACACTGAGACCCAGGAAGTTAACCAGCTCATCAATGTTCTGGGAAGTGTTTAATAGCAGAACTCAAGTTAGATCTAGTCCAGTCTCATACTGTTTCTGCTACTGTGGTCAAGTTGACGATGCAATAGGAATTAAGCTGTGGTTGCCCTCCCTACTAATTCTATATTTCCCGGGACTCACTGTTTGTACAGAGTTACCATCTTAATAATTATGTTTCCCAGGACTCTCTGTGTTCGTTACACTGGACTCATTTAGTCACCCTTGAATACATGGGGTCTTCTGAACTCAGTTTGGACCTGTGGCTTTGTTAATGATACTGTCCTGTGTAGGTGTTTAAGAAACATGTTCTGGTTTTTTGTTTTTTTAATGACCTTCAGAGATGTATGTCCTGGCGAAAGCCTTAGTAGTGTAAGCCAACCTAAATTAGTTCTGTTTGCCTTCCCAGAGGTTTGTTGGCAGGCCAGTGATGAACAGAATGTGGGTTGGTGACCAAGAGTGGTGACTGCTGCCCTTCCGAGGCCTGCCTAAAAGTCAAATTTTAACACACATTGCTTAACAGATTCCAAACCCCATATTTTTTTACATTTAAACATTACTGTCACTAGGGCTGGAGAAGTGGCTTAGGAACACATACTGCTTGTTCTTGCAGAGGATCCAGGTTTGGTTCCCATCACCCACATCATGGTGACACAGCTTTCTATAACTCCAGCTTCAAGGAGATCTGATGCCCTCTTTCTGATCTACATAGATTCCTACACTCACATACAAGTCCCTCCGTATCCATATACATAATTAAGAATAACTTCTCTGACATCAAGATTGTTTTATAGTTGCTAAAAATTTAGGTCTGTGTCATATTTTAATTAAAACCTTTTTGCTGCTAGATATTAGTGCATATTAAAATCAGTGGCCCCAGGGAGCTGTGCTGTATTAACACAGAAGTCCTAAACAAAATACTACCAGACAAACTGAACAGTACTGGGAAAAGGTTGGTAGATCATCACTAAGTGAAACCAAGAATTAGTTAACATCCAGCGAGTTCAGCCAGTGTAAATTACTGAATTAACAAAATAAAGAAGAAACTCATAGATAGGGTCACCTTATAAAGTAGGGGAAAAATCATTTGACAGAATTTAACAATCCAGTCTGAGAAAACTACCTCAGTTGTTAAAAGCACTGTCTACTCTTGAAGAAGATACATGTTCAGTGGCCAGCATACACATGGCAGCTTACAACCTTTTGTAACTCCAGTTCCAGGAGATCTGACATTCTCTTCTGCCTGCCGCAGGCATCAGGCACACATGTGGTGCACAGACATACCTACTTGCAATAAGATAATTAAAAATAAATTAATGGTCCCATTTTCTCTGTCAAAAAGAGAGTGCTCTGAACTTTGCTAAGGGTGTTGAAAGGCCCTAGAGCTGGAGCTCTGCTCACTGGTAAAAGCGTTAGCGGCTCCCTCTCTGATAGTATCTCAGAAAAGATGCTCACGTTTTACACCTCTGCTCAGTAGTGTGTTTACTTCTAGACAATAAAAAATGGCAGGCAACGAAGGGAGCAAAGCTTAGTTAGGAAAGGAGAAAATGCAAGGAAAGCCGTTTGTACTTGGAGACGACATGACCACACAGAACAGTGCTTGGGCGCTCTGATGACCTCATTGAAAGCATGGTGAATTTAGCATGGCTGTGGTACACAAAACTATTTATCTTTTAAGAAAAATAAAATGTTTACTTTGTTTCATATTTTCTTGATAATGGTGTCCTTCTGGAACCTAACAAATGCAAAAAGCTATTGATCTTATGGAGCATATTTTATAATTGTTCACACCTTCCATGATTTTATAATTATATATTGCTAGCTGATCCTGTTGAGTTTTTTTTAGATATAAAATCTTTTATTTGTTTGGGGCTTTTTGTTTATTTGTTTTGTTTTTCCTGAGATGGAGTCTTAACTATATATCCTTGACGGTCCTGGAACTTGTTAATGTAGATCAGGCTGGCCTCAAACTCAGATCCACCTACCTGTGCCTCCTGAGCATTGGGAATAAAGGCATGTGCCACCCACCATACCTGACTACATAAAAATCTTACCACTTGTAAATAATAATAATAATAATAATAATAATAATAATAATAATGTTAGTTGATTTTTCATTTTAGCAAATGAAGATGATGATTTGGTCTTTTCATAGGAGACTATGAGAAGGGGAGTTAATTGAATATACAGAAACTTCACTAACCATGGCGGAGAGATATGGATCTTCTTTCTTCATAGAGCCTCAGTCTGTACAAAACCATCTGGAAAGCCACTTTCCTTCCTATACTTCTGTTCTTGTTACTTTCAGTGTGTTGTCCTTTTCTATTCAGTGACTGTATACCCATGCCAACCAACCATATCTGCATTCTAGCCCTGAATGAGTGAGACATTCTGGGAGGGGCGAGTAATGAAAAGCTGACCACAGCATAAAGGGCTTTGTCCTTTTATGTAGGAATACACACACCAGGGGACCTGAGCCAGTGTCATATCACAGTGGTAGCATTGCAGAGCTGGACATAGCTACAGCACCTTACAGCAGACAAGAAGAAAGTAAGGAGGGCCCTGGGACTCAGTATGACTTTCAAAGGCATACCTCCAGTGACATGTTGCCTCCAACCAGGTTTTTTCTCTTGAATTTCTAGAACTTTCCAAGATGGCACCCCCAGCTGGGAGCTAACAGTTTGACACATGAACTCCCATTTCAAGCCATAACATATGTGTTGGGGAGAGCATTCATGCTCAGCTTTCAGCAGTCCTGGGGGATGCTTTCTGTAAAAGTAGTCTTCTAGAGTCTTCCAAAATGCACTGGATGGACACTGTTACCTTACTTTATGGATTTGGGAAGCAGATAGCTTTAACAGCTGCAAGCCACACCAGCTGCTTGTCACTGTCACTGCCCCCCCCCCCCCCCCCCCCCGCACTTCACTGGCTCTTTATAGACATTAGGACATTAGTGATTGCTAATCTCATTGGCATGACATCATTGAAGAGCAAAAACATTCATGCTATTTAATTCTTATGTAAATGTAAAGGACAAGTTCATTGAGTTCCATGTATGCGTGTGGATGCATGCTCACACGTGTCTTCGCAAATGTGCTCATGCACCTATGTATACATGGGTAGAGGCTAGAAGCTGGCATCCTCTGACTTTCTCCATCATTCAGCACTTTATTTATTGAGGGAGAGTCTTTTGCTGCATTCAGAACTCTGGATTCCGTTCAGTCTAGCCTGCTACCTTGCCCATTGATCCCATGTCCACTGCCTGACTTTTTACATGGGTGCTAGGGTTCCAAATTCTAGTCCTTATGATTGCACAGAATTCTTTGCCCACTGACTCATCCTCCAAGGCCCCTGCTGAATAGCTTATGGTCTTAAGCTGGCCTCAGCCTCGTCCCTCTTAGAGTTTCTTGTGTGAAAGTGTTGGGAATTTTGCTGTTCTTAAACCATGAAGTCTGTATGTTTTACTAGCTCAGTAGTATCTGATTAAATGCCTAATCAAGGTCTTATTGGTCTGATCTATTTCTGCATGACCAGTTTTTCCCCTGTACAGCCACCAGGAGGGTTGGCATGGCTGCCAGAGTCTCTCTCTCTCTCAAACTTCCTGGATAGATAGAAAGGTGGCTCATGTTTTCTTAGAGATGAGGTAATGAATGTAGTGTTGTGTTTGCTCTTGGGAAGAGAACAGAGGGAATTTCATCCATAAGACTTAACCCCCTTGTCCCTGTGGACAGGTAGCCAACAGAGAGGCCTAGCGGACCTATAGCTTACCATGCCTTCTGAGCTCTTACCACCAAGGTCCTGCAGAAGCTATTAAGCCCCAGAAGTTCACTTACTCTCTGGCTGAGACGTTTGAGCTGTGATTATTGGCAGAGCTACTTCCTCTCTAAGTGAACTGTAATTTGTGGGTGAGGGGAATGATTGGAGACAGCCTGAGTTAGATGCTGGGTTCCACAGTATTCGGGTGCACATATGAACACACAGGTAGAGGATGACAGGGGACACTTCCTCCTCTGGCCTCTGCCTGGCACACACATACCCTTTCCCATACCACATGCACACACATAAAATAGGTAAGCAAATATTTTTTAAATGAAAATACATAGAAAATATATGATGGATAGAAAGAAAAACTTTCCTTCCAAAAAACATGTTCAAATTGACCACTTTTCAGAAGGAAAGCACCAAGCTGAGCTCATGGGAGGGGGAAGGAAAGGGGCATACTGCTATAGTTTTATTCCAGGAAGTCCAACATTCTAAATGAGATGAGATCTTCCTTGAAAAACAATACCTTTATCAAGCTCATAATCTAGATTTGCATTCTTCTGTGTCTGCAAAAGAAAGCCAGTAACTTGAGGGCACACAGCCTGGCACCCAAGGGCACTGAAATTAGAGGTGACACATTTGGACTACAGAGTAAGATGTGGTTTCAGAAATACACACAATACTAGCTGTGGTGATGTGTGCCTGGAATCCTAGCACTTGGGAGGCTGAAACGAGGGGACTGTGGGGCAGCTGGACACAGCGAGACATCGTCTCCAACAGATAAACACAAATAATAAATAAAATACTGTCAAACATATTCACAAGAAACATATTCCAGTTGTGTCTCTGATGAATACTTCTAAACTCATGATGTCAATTTTGTATTAAATTCTTCCAAGAAATAGAAAAAAAAAAGAGAACACTTTTTAGTTTTTCTTGTGAGACCCTGATTCCATAATATAACTTAGGTGTTCCAAATGGCACCAGATGGAAGAGCAAAGATCATTTGATTCCATTTACATGGAATTCAAGAGTGAGCATAAAAGAATATAAGTCATAGGTGACTCTTTCATCTCAGGTCTGGTATGGTAGCAGCGAGTACCCTTGGCCCTGAGATGAAAGAGTTACCTTGCTCCAAGTTGGCTGTGACAGAGCATCTTGTCCCCACACATCCCCCTGCTCACCTACAGCATCTTGTTTTCTTTATAGGCACGATGGTTCTGGGAAGCATACTTCCAGTCCATTAAAGCCATTGCCTTGGCCACCCTGCAGATCATCAATGACAGGATCTATCCATATGCAGCCATCTCCTATGAAGAGTGGAATGACCCTCCGGCCGTGGTAAGTGGGTTCCCGTGCTAGCTGCCTGAGCCACTGAGATGGGAGAAAGTATACTGCCGTGCTACCGAGGCTGCAGCATTTAACTGTCCGCTATGAGGTAGGTGAGCATAGACTTGATAAGGACAGCGTGGTTCAGGGCGTCTGACAAGAGTGAACGAAGACAGGAGCAGTGGCCCTGCTAGTTCTTGGAGCACTTGGTCAGGGTGAGTGACACCGGGTCTTGTTGTAAGCCAAAGATTTCCTGAGTGCCTAGGACACTCGAAAAGGTTCCACCAACAGCTTAATGAGGGTTTTTGGGACATTCTTTGAAAAGATGAGCAAGATTGGCAAAAACTAACCAGAAGAAAGAGCACTGCATTGAAAAGATCAGAGATGAAAGGGAAATTGTTACAATAAATAGATAAAATCTGGAGAATCATTAGGGAATATTGTGGAACTTACTTTCCAAAAAGCTGAAAGATCTGGAAATAGTCGATAGACTCCTAAATATATATCACCTGATTAAATATAAGACAACTTAAACAGACCCATAACAAGCAACACAGCTGAAGCAGTAATGAAGTTTTTCTACAAGGAGAAGGCCAAGAGTGGGCAGATTCACTGCTGAGTTCTACCAAACCTTAAGGAAGAGCTCACCCAGTCCTAACACATGCCACAGAATTGAAAGGGAGGGAACTGTCAGATTCATTCTGTGAAGCCAGTGTTATCCTGGTGCGAAACCGGGTAACACAACAGCAAAACTATAGACCAGCTTCCATGATGAGCAGAGATGCAAAAATTATCAACAAAATGCTTAACAAACAAGATTCAAGAGGACATTAAGGACACACATCACAATGAAGTTGGTTTTATCCCAAGGATACAAAGTTAGGCCAACATTCACAAACAAGTAAATGTTACACACCAGATAAATTTTTTTGACAACAGTGTCAAAAACACACACTGCATAAAAGATAGTTATCTTCATCAAGTGATGCTGGAGGTACAGGGGGACGTGGGAGCAGGTGGTTTAGGAGGAGGAGAAGGCAGAGGCAGCTTGTGAGAGGGAGGAAATGAAGCATGAGGAAGGCTTGGTCACAGAATATCTATAATTTAAAGGAGGTGTCAGTGTGCTCTGTACATGATAAGAAATCACCATAGCATTAATGGAGTAAGAATACACTTGAGATCAGCCTGTGTGTGACACCAGAGTAGAGGATTGATGTACAGAGCAATGGGACAGCATTGGAGACAACAGAGGACATGGGAGGATTAGTAGAGGACAGATTTGAGCCATGTCTGGGGAGACTGTTCTCACCGGTGAGCCGAAGACAGTGTGTCATTTATCCCGAGAGGCTTTCTCAATCTGGCTCCAGTCTGCCTTTCTAGCCTTCTGCCTGCTTTGAGGAGTTCTAGAGTATGGTCTGCAGTTGCTTCCTTCCCATGTGCCCCTCCATTGCTCTTCCCTAGCCCTAGTGTGCCTTTCTTCTCCATCAGTTCCTCTTTCCAGGGACCTTTCCTCCATAAGGCCTTGCAATGCCCCCCACACCCCACGAAGCAGTCATTTCTTCTCACAAACTCTGAAGTTGTAGAATCTGTTTCTTCCCATCACTTGGCACACATGGAAGTATAATTTCCAGTGAGGTTTCATGTAGCTGCAGGACTCACATGCTAGTATGATAGCCATTATTTTGGCTGTCCCCCACATACTACCTGATTAGAAAGTAGAGGAGTGATAGATGCCGTCTGTAAAGTAGTCTCATGGTGCCTGTGACCTGTGCTAGTCATATAATTGACAAGTTGTGTAAACAAGTAAGGACCTGGGCTTCACACTGCCTGTAAAGACCTCTGGGAGCCACTGAGTCTCCTCTGTGTGGAACATAACTCCTGCCCGAGCATATGGTGCGGGTTTGAACTGAAGATTCTCATGCATTCCTCCACAAAATGCACACAAGCGCTACCAGTATACTTAGGCAGACAGTCTGGGAATCATAGGCCTAAGAATAAATACTTCTAGTTTCAATTCTCTTGCAAATATAGGTTAAGGGAAAATGTGAAATAGTGTAGTTTTAAAATGGATATGCTTGGAGGTTAAGATAGGGTGGACAAAATGAGGACGTCACAGCCTGATAAAGAACACAAGTATAAAAGGCGTAAATCTAGGAATACATCTAGAAATGTATTTGATAGTTTTCATTTGTTTCTTTCCTAAATGCCTGTTCAGGACACTTTGGTATTTATCACATCTCCAGTCAGTCAGGTGATGAGATTCCTGATTTACAGCCCAGGGTTGCTTGCTTCTGCTTCTTCAGTGGAAGCAACAGGCAGGAGGCTGGGTAGCAGTGATTCATGTGTAGTTGACTTCTCCCTCCCCTCAGGAATATTTAACTGACTCTAGATGAGATTACTCTGAGCCCAGTCTGCAGGGGAGTCTGTACTCTAGATTCTAGCAAATTTACAACATCAGACACCCGAGGTGGGAGTAGGTGTGGATGGTGGTCAGTAAATCACAGATGCTCTGGGCTGCTTAAAGGTGTGTGCTGGCCTCCCGCCTGCTCTGTGCATGCTCAGACAGGGGAATGAGAGGTGAAAGCCGTATTTTGGATAGATACAGCTGTCTTCATTTAATACAGAAATTGCTATGGCTGTGGGTGACAGACAGTGAGGGATGGCCTCCATGAGCTTCATCACCAGGTGCTTTACTAGTCTAATGGATAGGCTGAGGCCAGTTCCATGGTGTTCCACTCTTAGGACCTGGGAGTGTTTGCCACAGGGAGCCTTGCCTGGAGAAACTGTGCTTGGGGAAGAACAGCTCTCCTAGCTCAAGCTGGTTAAGAGGCAAATAGGAATGGAGAAAGAGTTCAGACAGTAAAGTGAGGACCGGATACAACCCAGCACCCTGTGAAAAAGGCAGGCATAGTGCTACACACCTGTAATCCCAGAGCTGGGAGTGAACCCCTGGTCTCTACAAGCATGTGTGTACATGTATATTTCACCACACATGAACAAACACACACATACACACACTTGTATCAAAAGTTTTTTTTAAAGAAATGCAGGGGCTGGAGAGATGGCTCAGAGGTTAAGAACACTAGCTACTATTCCAGAGGATCCGAGTTCGGTTCCCAGTAACCACATGGTGGCTCACAGCCATTTATAATTGTAGTCTCATGGGATCTGATGAACTTTTCTGTTGTGCAGATGTACATGCAGACAAAGCATCCACACACATAGATTACATGTATGCATAAACACACACATACATACATTACACATAAATGAACGAAAGAGTACTTTTTATCCTTAGTTTTCTTAGCTCATCCCAGGGCTTTCTGTATCCTTTACCTTTTCTGTTTGTCTGCCCATTAATCTATCTCTCTTTGCACCTGCCCACCAAATGTTATCATCTCCCTCTGCCTCCTGCCTCACTGTCCCTACAGATTACTATTTCAGGCTTATTAAAGCCAAGACCCAAGCCTGGACTCCTGATCTCACATATGGGAGATGCAGAAAGACAGAGACAGAGTATTATGTTTGGTCTGGATTTCTAGCATGTGCTACCAAAGCTGACTCATCTCAATAACATTCTTTTAAAACATCAAAAGTAATATCCTCTTACCATTGTGTTTCCTCATTATTTGTCTATAATGTGACTTCCATCCCATAATGATTTTATTTGCTCTTTGGTTAGACACATTTTTTTTCAAGTTTTAACTAGCAAGAACACCAGGAAAAATTGCCTTCTTTCCTTTTTCTTTCTGCATTTATTATACCAGATATTCTGTCTAGTTTTATGTTAACTTGATACAACTAGAACCATTTTAGAAAAAAAAGAATGCCCCATCTTAGCCTATAGGCAAGCCTGTGGTACATTTTCTTGATTGATGATTGATATAGGAGAGTCCAGCTCACTATGGGTATTGTCACCCCTAGACTGGTGGTCCCGGGTGCTGGCTGAGCAAGCCATGAGGAGCAAACCAGTAAGCAGCACTCCTCCATGACCTCTGTATCAGTCTCTGCCTCCAGGCTCCTGCCTTGAGCTTCCTCCCTGATTTCCCTTTATGATGGACTACAACTGCAGACCCAAATCAGCCTTTTCCCCCCAAGTTGTGTTTGCTCATGATGTTTTTACATAGCAATAGATATTCTAACTAAGACATTAAACCCGGAACAAGGAAGATAGGAGTGCTCTTCCTGCCTATTGACAAAAGTTTTAGTGAGGAATTCTCTAAGAGTATGATAGAAAAACAAAAGCTTGTTCCAATGAAGTTTAGCTAAAAGGTGACTTACCTGCCAGTCACATAAGGGTGATGTATTTATGTGGACTTCCTGTAAGCCTCAATCTAAATCCAGGTTTTGGAAAGTCCAAAGTACTGTTTACATGCCGAGATGTTTTCTGAAAGCTCCTGGTTGGTAAATGGCAACCATGGGCTCAGATGGGCAAATCTGGGGTACTTGAATACAGACCCCTGCCGGCCCACCCCAAATCTAGTTTAAGATTAGGGTGAGTACTTAGAACTTACACTCTAGTAGGTTCTCAGGCCTTAGGTCTAACGTATGCCGCTGCTGACCTAAGGACCGTGCTTTGACTACTCTCCACATCCAGATTTGCTGATGGGGAGGCTCTTCTTTCCTTACCTCTCCTGTCCTTTTGACCTGCAGGGTTTAGATGAAAAGCATCTCCCACACCTACAGCTGAAGGCTGCTTACACTTAGCTGCCCAGACAGCCCTTGTTCACAGTGACTGTGCTTGTTCTACAGCCCAGAAAGGCTGCTCAGACACCTGAGGCAGAACTCTCAGTGGGAAAGACATCAGTGTAACAAATTGTCTGGCTCAACTCAGCACCCGCCCTTTAGCTTCCGGGTTGAGGAATGTTCCTTTGGAATTTGAGGGACTTCTTGACTGATTGTCGGACCCTTTCTCTTACTGCCTAGATAAGATAATTTGTACGCAATTCAGAAATTTAGTTTGCATTTTAAGTACAATTTTTGAGTTATATTGTTTTTAGAGGTTTATCATGAATTGGGTAACATTTGCACATGGTCTAGTATGCTACATTAAATTCTGATTTTTCTGTGAAGACCTGCAGAGAAATGCCAGCAGTCTCAAGTTCAGCAGTCAGGGAATAAAGAAAGCTGGCTTTGGTCTACAGATGGAAAAAAGAAAAATGGAAGACCTACGGAGCTTGGCTGATTCTGGTCAGACAGAGATGGAAAGCCCAGGCATCAAGCCAGATTTGAATGAGGAGAGTATATAAGGAATGTGAAAGAGCAAACTTGGGGATGTGGCTGAGATCACAGCCATGTCAGTCAAATCTTCTGACGTGGAAGGGCTCTTCTGCTGTGTATCAGACATCTGCATGCACACCCCCCACACACAGGGGAATCACTGGGTGAATCCCCACCCCGTTGCTGTGGATGTGGACCTCTTTCTATTCTTTACCTGAGGTCCACACTGAGGTCCCCAACATTCATGAGTCAAACCTGGCTGCCTTTTGACATCACACAGCATGTGGGAAGACAGCATGTAAAATAATGCTTTTGAGAGTGTGGAAGCTTGCCCAGGCAGCAGAGAAATTGAGAGCATGCTGGCTGCCCAGGCAATGCTGCCCTTTACCAATACTCAGGTATTACTTAGCACTGCCTTCAGAGGTTGTGGCCAACTTCCCTCGAATCCTGCCTCAGCCATCCTAGAACATAGTTTTGGTTTGATTTTTTTGTTTTTTGTTTTGTTTTGATTTTAGATAAAGTTTTTCTGGGTAACAGCTCTGGCTGTCCCGGAACTAGCTCTGTAGAGCGGGCTGGCTTTGAACTCACAGAGATCTGCCTGCCTCTGTCCATAAGTACTATAATTAAAGGTGGGAGCCGCCACCACCACCAGGCCCCAGGATGTAGTTTTAAGAGGCTGGAGAGATGGCTCAGAGGTTAAGAGCACAGGCTGTTCTTCCAGAGGTCCTGAGTTTAATTTTCAGCAACCACATGGTGGCTCCCAGCCATCTGTAATGAGATCTGGTGCCCTCTTCTGGCCTGCAGACATGCATGCAGGCAGAATGTAGTGTACATGAATGAATGAATGAATGAATGAATGGATGGATGGATGGATGGATGGATGGATGGATGGATGGATGGATGAATGAACGAACGAATAAATAAATAAATAAAAGCCTCCAAAGTAATATTTAAATAAAATTTTTTCATAACTAGGTCATTATAGTTGTAAATTTATATTTTGAAAAAAGGCCACATTGCTTTAGCCAGAATTTGACATTTGATTTTTAATCTCCCCCACCTCTACAATATTTCTTCATTTTATCATTTAAAAATAGTATAGCTTCACACCTTTATTTAAGTGGTCACATAAAATCTGGAGCTTGTTTCTTGGGGCAGCTGTCTTTAACTCTTTCAACTCCTCTGGTTGTCTTCCAGATTCCATACAAAATGCTCATAGTAGAATTTTTAAATTTCTGATTAAGAGACATCTTTGTAGTTTGTCCAGATTGGCGCTTTTTCTCCCATTCTTCCCTTTAGCCCTGAGTTTTGCATGTGCATCTGACCAGCGGTGGTTCTCATTGCTCCTCATTAAAATGGTGCTTATTTTATGGTAACACCGTAATTGAGGCTATTTACATATGGCTTTCAGCCAACCCGGTTATGAATAGTAATTGATTTCCCATTTTCCAGGGAGATAATAGCTACTATTTTTCTGTCTACTTTGCTTGGTTCTACTGCAATAGTTTTACTAACCATCCTGGTTAAGACAGTAAAATGGTCAGTGTGGATAACCTTACTTTCTTTGGATTTGGAACCATGTCCTGTGCTGCAGTTGGGGTGAGTTATCTTTGGCTGTCTGTAGAACTGTTATCCTGATCCTCTGTTATTCTGGAATTCTCTTCCTTTCATGTGGTTTCCTGATCCAGGGTCTGACATCTCCCTTTGCTAGTTTCTTCCTGCCAAAGAGCTTCCGAAGCAGCACCTGAGAGAGGAAAAAGGGAGGTAATGCTCTGTTGCCTGTGCATCTGGAAATGTGCTCATTTTTAGTGTGATGAGTAGTTAGACTCAGAATTATGGTAGAAAACATAGTTTTGTTTTTGCTTTTTGGTTTTGTTTCAAGGCAAGGTTTCTCTGTGTAGCCCTGGCCGTCCTGGAACTTACTCTGTAGACCAGGCTGGCTTTGAATTTAGAGATCTGCCTGCCTCTGCCTTCCAGGTGCTTGGATTAAAGTCCCATGCCACTGGCTTTTAGTGTTAACTTTCCCCCAACTCTTGGCAACTTCTGTGTTCTAAAGTTTTAGAATAATGTGCCTTACAATGAGTGTTTTCACTGACAGTGCTGATTCAAGCTGGAAGTTCATAGCTTTTAGTGCAGAGGCATTTCTCACTGCCTTCCTGTATAACCTTGGTCATTGTCTTCTGTTCTTTCTCTCTACAGTGTCTATTACTTGATGGTGCATGTGCGGGTTAATCCTGCTTCTTTTCTTTTCAGACCTAGTCTTTCTGTTCTCATTTCCCTGGCATTTCCTTCCTTTATCTTTAAACTTTTCTTTTGATTAACCCCCCCCCCCCAAACCACATCAGTTCATCTTATTTTAAAGGTACATAATTTTCCATCTCTGTAGATATTGTTTGTGGTTTCATTTACTTACATTGTTTCCTTTTATTTCTTTTCTAGTATTTTTATTTACTCTTTTGTAACAAAAGCCTTCTTTAGATTCCTGGCCAGTGGTGGCATCAGCTCAGTGGTGGTGAGGACTAAGAGTTGATTGGAAGTTCCGGGCTTAGATGAGCTTTGCCAGAGATGGGTTGGCTGCACTCAGGTTGGGAAGATGGGGATCCAGGCATTTGCACAGCATTGGTGTTAGTAGTGTTAGGGTCCTGGAGAAGCCCCACAAACAACTATCATCCATGTATACAGTCAGCATGCTGGGGTCTGCCATCTCACACCAAGTCAAGATGGCAGAAGACCTCCCCGCCCTCAGAGGGAACTGAGGGATCCTTTTAAGCCAAGTAAGGGAAATGTCTAAGGAAGTTAGATAATTTTAGATATGAATGGCTCAAGCAAGTGGCGATCATATTAAGGTGTTCTAATTGGCTAGGTCTAGTTTAGGGGCTAGTCAGGGTACAGCTTTCCATTTTGGGGCAGGCCTGGACAAGTCCCTGGATTTGTCCTTGAGTTTCTGTAGAGGCTGTCTGGCCTAGCACATACTGACTGTGAGGTCTGGCTCAGTGGCCCAGGCTTGGTATGCCCTATCACCCTTGTCACCCCTGTCAGGGGCATCACTTATTAATTGTCCTTTGTTTGTGGCTTCCTTAGAAATTACTTGCTCAGTTTCAGGAAACTGAAATTGAGGCCTGATCTTTGAGAGAAGACTGAGCAGCCTGTTATGACATCTACTTGGTCTTCTCCATAGTTATTTCTCTTAGACTGGCTTATTGCTCTGGAGAATCATCTTTGTGCCCATGGTGAAGGCTAGAGACTGATGGACAAGTGTGGGTTCCAAGCACTTGGAAACTGAGTTAGGAAAGGAGATGGTCCTTGCTCATTTTATAGATAGTACCTCAACCTGCCTCCTGGAGTTGATGATAACTGTGGGCTTGGAATCGCTCTGCTTCACTTGTCCCGTAGAATAATCTTTCCTTCTGCAAAGTCTGGGAATAAAGTTGGCCTGTCTGTGCCTTAGATATAAAGAATCTTTGACTAACTGTTCTTCTTGAATGTCTCCAAGTAGCTCCAATGTCTGACTTCTTGTCATCATCACTGTTAGGAAGCATAGAGTTGATTGATTGACTTTGCTTTGTTATATTATTCATTATTAATCTGACTTTTGTTTGCTCGTTGTTTTTGGCTTTTGAGACTTACTATTACCAAGGTTGGTCTTGAACCCTTGAACATAAATGTTCCTTCTTCCTCAGACCCATGACCCCTGGCACTATAGGTATATGCCTTTACACTTGGCTAATAGTTTTATTTATTTATTTATTTGGTTTTTCTGAGGCTGTGGATTGAACCCAGGCCTAGTGTGTGCTAAGTGAATGCTATGCCCCTGTTCTATATCCTCAGCATGTTTTATATATTTATTTCACAATTGAAGTTTTAAAAAATAGTAATTTTATATACCCATATTCCTCCAATGTTAATAATTTATCATAATGACATTTTTCCATGTGTATATGTCAGGTGTGTTTCTGAACCTTCTAGAAGATGTAAGCATAATGCACCTTCACTCTTGACTATTTCTCATCTAGAATTACCTCACCATCAGAGTAATGCTATACCATTTGTTCTTTGCTATCCTAACAAAGTCTGTCACAGTAGAGGAAACCACCATTGCACTTATTTGTGGAGTTTTTACTCCTGAGGTCTAAAGGATGCTCTCAGGATGACATTTTTGAATATTTAGAAGAGAACTTGTCATGTGTATAGTAACACACACACACACACACACACACACACACACACACACACACACACACACACACACACACACACACACACACACACACACGCACTCACACCTTCTTTTGCAAAGCAGCAAGGGAACTTTATTTAAAAGCAAAGCTTTATACAGCTGCCCGAGCTCAGCGCCTTCCCAAATGATAAGGCACTCAATGGATCACAGGTCTCTTTGAACTTGAATTATCTGATGCTTTTGCCTTGTCAGATCCAAATTATGCACTTTTGCCAGTAATATCACAAAAGTGCGTTCTTGTCAGAGGACACAGAGCGTCAGTTTGACCCATCGTGGTGGCTTGGATCACGAGTTTCTTCCCCGGCATTTCCAGTGCTCCACTACTGTTTCCTTTTTATTATGTGCCATATGAGGGAAATAGTGGCTTTCAAACTGTAAATATCCTTTTATTTTCAAATTTGCACCTCCTAATTTGAATCCAATGTGGAGTCCTGTCTGTAGTCCTCTGCTTTTGAGACTGAGTTTTCCCCTTTAATCTGAGCATCATGTCATTAGGTATTTTGGAAAATTTCCATTTATCTTTTCTCTGAATGTTAAATTTCTCACTAATCATTTCTTTCTAGAATCTTGTTAAATTTGTGTGCAACTTTTTTCTTCTTCCGCTTTTATCCTCTGTTGATTTTGTTTTGTTTAGATTTTTCTACATTTTCATATCTCTTGCTGGATAGTTTTCATAGCCATTTTTCCGTTTTCTTCAGCTGGCTAAGGCATGTCTTTATCTATCCATTGTGTTCTAAAATTTGGTGGTTATTTGTAGGAACTCATTTTGTTACTTTAATCAAATCTGTCTCGTTGGCTCTTAATGTTTTTATCTTTAAGACAGGATCCCACTCTATGCCCTGAGCTGATGTTGAACCCACCTGACTCCCTTTGTCTCTCCTTTTATGCCTTGAAGCTTTCTGCTGCTCCAGTTTTCTGAATTCCTTTGGAGGCCTCATCTTGTCGTTGGTCACCTGACTATTGCTTTGGTTGTATGATTTTGGAGTGTGGAGAGTTCATCTTGAAGGCATTTTCTGTGTTTCCACTTCGTTACGATTTGGGCCAAGAGGGGACTTACTCTTCACTTCATATGTTCATTTTTGTTGTTAATTTATTAGTTAATAAATGAGTGCTTCTTCAGGTACTCTAGAGGCAGCAGAGAGATAAATTACTTCTCCACCTCAGCTCCTCAGCTGGAATATCTGAACCTTCACATAGACTTGTTAAAACCCAAACCTACATGAAAGCTGCCTTCCATTAAACTTTCCCAAGGGGACCCTCTGTTACCCCAAGCTCAGGTGCAGAAAGAGGAATGTGTTCTGTAGCTTGTGTCTCTTAGCAGGTAGCTTTTTCTGCTCCTCTTCCTTCATTGCTCATACAAGCCTAGTGTCCATTTGCCCCTCTCTGGCCTCAAAGCCACTGAAGCTGAGCATCATTGCATGTAGCCGTGGCCTCTGCCCTCCTGAGTGCTGCTATGCCCACCAGCTCCACTGTCCTCCACTCCCCATGAATTTCTGCTTTGTTTTTGTACTGAGGGATTTCCCTTTTCCTGTGGCCTCAGCTGCACATTGAAAAGAGTTTCATTATATTTCATTGTAGATTTTTATGTGTTTTACAGCAGGAAGATTTTTGAAAAGAAAGACTCCATGTGTTTCAGCTTCCAAAAATTTGTCAGACCCTGATCCATCATTGTCTCCTTCCTTGTTCTTTTGCCCTTTGGGTTCATGCCTCCCCTCCCCCACCCCCACCAAAAAGAAGCAGAGGAAGGCATAGTAGACAAAACATGTGCCTTAGTGAAATTCCAGAGAATTAGGAAATGGCTGTGTTGTAGAGGCTGTTCCTTCCACCTTACCAACTCTCCACCATACACAAACTCTGATTTTCTTGGTCATAACTGTTTTGGTGCTTTGAGCTCAAATGCCATGAGCTGTAATTTAATCATTCCCAAGAGAGCCTGTGAAATCTTCCCACCTCACAGCTGAGCTCACCGATAGAGCCAGTGGGGTTTCCAGCACGTGTTTCTACATGGGGTCTTTCAAACTGCTGGAATTTTTCAAGCATAGGATAGTTAGGTGAGATTGTAAACTTGCTTGTGAGAAGTAGTGGTTTAATAGTCTCAGTTGCTATCTTTGGACTATAGTTGAGCCTTGTTTGTTGGAATCAAGTAAATTAGGAGTTTTTTCATGGAGATCTTTCTTTGAGCTGTCAGTATCATCATGAAGTATCGGATCAAGGGGTGATGATTGTGTGTGAAGACTTTGTTAAAAAGCTAATCCAAATCTTCTGGAGTATCCCTGTCAAACAGTGGAATTGTTATTTTTGATTACCAAATTGTAAACCAATAAAGCCAATGAGTGTTATCTTTGCCAATATCTTAAGTAGTCATATCATAGATATATTTAGTGAAATTTATTGCTTGCAGACTGCTATAACTCATGAATTATTGAAAGTATCAACATCTGGAATCCTCTCTTTACTCATTCTAAATTCTTTTAATATGGCTTATGTTGAGCTGTTTCACTGGCTTCTGTCCATCCCACTGATGGAGGCCACAGCCAGATGAGGGTTCTTATAAATGATTGCCTTCCTTTCCAAGAAATAGGAAGATGAAATGTCAACTTTTTCCTCTACTACCTGAAAAGCAATCAGTGGCCACCCTTCCTGCTCTTCTTGACAGTAGTTTGGCACTATAAATGAAGGGTAGGCATCTGGCCAAATGCAAAATTCGGGCCTATACAGAGAAAAAATTGGAGTGGCCAAGCCTCAGATAATAGCAGGAATTTTCAAGAAGCAGGCAGGTGGGTTTAACCCCTGAGCCTTCAGTAAGCTAAGTGTAACCCAGACATTTTGAACTGTGCATTTTTATCCTCCTTTATTGCTCAGGGTTTGAGTGACCTGAGGTGTCTGAGGGACTCTCCCTCTGCAACATTTGATGTCTGTAGGGCTGGGGTTAGGGATGCTAATGCCAGCAGAGGAGTATCACAGTTAATCAGTTAATTCCCGATTACTTATTGATGCTTGAACTTTCAAAAAAAAAAAAAAAAAAAAGACATTTTGGAATCAGACCTGAGTTCAAGAACATTCACTAGTTCGACCTTGAGTAAGTTTCTTTCCTCTTTGAAATTCATTGTCTTTATTTGTAAAGTGGGAATTGTGTAAGATGATTCTTAAGTAGGATGATTATGAAAAATTAGAGGTCTAGTTTGCAAGGGAGAATTTTTTAAATGGCACAGTACTTAGAAAAGTTGTTACTAAAATAGTTGTTATAGCCACTAATGCAGCTGACCCTCAGCATCTGTGGGGGATTGGTCCCAGGGTCCCCACAGATACTGAACCCACTGCTGGTTAAGCCCCTAGTGTAAAGTGGTGCAATTGTAGGCAATCTGTGCACGTCTTCTTATAGACTTGATTCACTGTAAGTGCTTTGTGAACATCGGTTTTATTTTATTGCTCAGGGAATAAGAGCAAGAAAGGAAAGTCTCTACGTGTTCCTTACAGATTCAGTGTTTTCTCAAGTATTTTATCCCACAGTTTGTCAAATCTGTGTGTGCAAGTCCCACATGCAGAGGTCAGACTGTATAGTGCTTTATCATATGGAAACATGAATTTAAAATAGAATGGGACTCTATACAGGAAAACTGAAGTTTACAGAGGAATATTCTTTGTATCCAGGTGATTATCTTACATATTTTCTGTTGTCTGGTCTTTACATCTCCAACAGTAGCTTTCTGTTCACTTGGTTCTTACAAGTGAAGGAAGGGAGACATGTTTATTTCAGGACCTTCCTCTAGGCTGGGTTCAGTGGTAGTCTGTCTAGAATGCCTGAAGCCCTGGGTATGAACCCTAACACTACACACTCATCATCACCATCATCCTTCACACTGCTGTATCTTCTCACCTTTCCAGTGAGGAAATAGAGGTCTGAAGAAGTATAGGGCCTGAGCTATGTGGGAATTCTCTGCCCATCATTTCATCTGATATAATTACGGCCAGATTTTCATGATGATTATATTCAGATTATGTACAAACTTGGCCCTCAAATTAAATAAGGAACATGGTAGTACCTGACTAACTTGACTATGTAAATACAGAAAGACTTCTCCCAACTGAATAACTAAGATAATACCAGATAAATATTATGAATCAGTTAACCTTTTGCTGATCTGACATGAAAGGAAACTGAGCCCCCAAAGAAACTAGCCCCTGGTGCCCTGGGAGGATGGGTACATAGCAAGAGTTCACTATGGAAATCTATATTCTTTGGTGATTGAAGATTCAACCTCATCACTGTGTGAAATTGGGGGTGGAGAGCAGGATTTGTCACCTGAAACCCATCTGCATCACATGGAGGGCTGTGCCTTGATGACATGAAGAAGTGACATCCCTAGATTGGCCCAGTACCAGGAGCTGTGCTCACAAACCACCGTACCCCGTGTCTGCTGTGTGCCAGATTCACACCATGTGGCTAGCCCAAATAAAGTTTGGGAGGATACTGGTAGAGCATGTTCATGACACTCAGACACTGTCTTAAGGAATTTATCCTGAGTCTGGGTCTCGGTCCTTTCAGTAAAGTTCTAGCGAGTAGCTCATCATCAGAAACGACAAACTCCTGAAGCCCAAGCGAGAGCAGCAGAAACTGAGCTGTTGAGGCTTCCCTTTGAGACTGGAGCATTAGATCTTAAGAAGTGGACAGAGCAGAACTCAGACACAGAGGTGAACGGAGGTGAACACCCGACACTTGGAGCTGCAGGAGAAGAGAAATAGGAGGGTTTGGGAAGGGCTGAGAGTTTGCAGAACTGTTATATGATGCCAGGCCTCAGACCCAGGAAGACTGGCGACACAGGCAAATTATCCACATAAATGACGGATAGGAGACCACAGAGAGCCCAGTCTCCAAAGAAGATCTCATACAGCTAGAGAATTAAAAGAAAAGAAAAAAAGGTTGGAATTACCCTCATCCCCTGTGGCTCTCAATGTCTTCAGACACAGAAAGGGAGGCACATGTGGTCAGATGTCAGAAAGATGCTTATGAAGAAATGGCTGGAGATGAGCAGTTGACAGTTGTCTTAGTCTCCTGGCCTTTGATCTCTTGTCTTCCATGTATCTGCCTCTTGTGTCATCGGTGAAATTTGGCCTTTGGCATTATTCTTGCTTTTCAAAACAACCAGTTTTATTTTGGAGGCAGCAGGTTGACTCCAGACTTGTCTTCAAATCTTTCCTCAATGAACGAAGACATCTTGCCTGGAGACACATTTGGGCTGGCTAGCACACTCTGAAAGAGAGCTGTGGTCGTCAGGGCTCTAGAGGTTTAATGGTTAAGGCAGCATGGGCCACATTACTGATTGCCCCTTTCCTATCTCCCAGGAACCATTAACATAAATATCGCCTCACCACTGTAGACGGGAGCACCGCCCTTGTGTGAATGAGTGGTATGATGCAGGCTCTTAACCCTCTCCATGCTTCCTTTGCGTTGGAGGCTGTGGCCCATGGCCACCCATGGTTTCTTTGAACTGGATAGGGCAGGAAGGGGTTAACTCCTGTCAGTGTTGCCCTTTGACCACTGCAGGATAAGAGGCATGATGAAATACTTTTCAAAGTCTTCTGTGGAAACACATCATGCATAATTGGAGCAAAAAAGAATAAATCAAAGCTTTCTCCCCCCCCCTTTAGTCTGGTAATTCATAATTGAAACCACATTGAGGTAAGGGTTGATAACTTCAAATAAAAGCAACAAGACTGCCCTTTCTATCAAGGTAGGAATAGGTAAGGCCGCTCATTATAGGGGCTCCAGGCTTCTGTGTACCAGCCGGTCCTCTCTTCCTCTCTTCTCTGACATCTCACTTTTCACTCAGGAAAATACCTCTGTTTACATCAAATATAGGCTGACTCGAATGTCTGTCTAAGTCTCTTGATTCTTCGTGAAGTTATACAGAGGGACATAAAACATCTCTGACGTGGTGAGCAATGGGAATTGGGTTTCCAGTGCTCCTTGGCTTCTCCTGTGCTGGTATTGGGGTTGGTCAGATTGATGGAGGCCTATAATTGATCATGAAATGTGGCTTTCTCCCTCCTGAGTCTTACAGTCCCCAAGTGAACTCAGCAAGATCATTTCAGAATGGCTGGTAAAAGCCATTTGTTTCTGCCATGGCCAAGATGGCTTTGGGCTACCATAATCTTTGATTCTAATCCAGACAGGGCTGCCGAAGGACTGAGACAGCTTCCTCCATGTGCAAGCAAGTCGCCTGAGCTTGAGCCTTTTGAAGGAAAAACCATTTGATTGCCCTTGACTTTAATCTCAATCTCCCTTGGCCTCCCTTGCAAGGCATCCTAAAGCCTGAATCTGCTGGGAAGGAGCCCCAAGCCTTCCAGTGAGACGAAGGCAAGGTTTCCCTGTGGCTGACACTCAGATGGACAGGCACCGTGACTCGTAATCTCCTTTGTGTGACTTCAGTTTAACAATGAAAGGCTTCTTCAGGGAACTCGAATCAAATGTCCATTGTGGGTGAGACAAGCCGGAGGGGAAGATGTGTGAGAGAAGACCAGGTGCTGGCCAAAGCCTCTTACTTCATCATCTCCTAAACATGTCCACGGGAGCAGTTTTCTGTGACATGATAGGTTTGGACTGCCATCCTAACTCACGATGGCTTTGCCGTCTTTCCTGTCCCCACCGCTTGCCATAGTAGGGACTTAATCAGCCACTTGGTTAATTGCCATCTTTGTTTGCTTTTTCCTGGCAGAAGCCAGGGCCTTGAGTAAATTATGGAGGTTTAAATTTGCCTTATTTCCTGCAGAAAGTGGGGTCAAGAGGTCCCAGACTGTAGACACTCTCAGTGACCAGCCAGCAGGGGTCAGTCCTGAAAGGTATTTTAGAGGTGACTAAATGCCATTTTTTGAAATGTCCCCCTCCAGTGGGATATTTCTCTGGGCTTGGTTTGTTGACCTTACCCCAGTGGCACAGAGCTTCTGTGAAGGCATGAGCCCCAATTAAAAGCTGCCATTTCTCCACCCTGCTGCTGAGCTCTGCAGCCAAATGGGATTATGTTTAAGGAGGGGGTGGTACTTGGTGCAGAAGGCCATTGCTTGGCAGGGCTTCCTAAGTGTGAACTTTGAAGGTAACCGTATTCACTCAGTAAAACACCACTCAGAGAAAAGCTTCAAAAGAAACAAACAAGCCATTTGTAGAACTGGAAAGGCCTGTCATGAGAGACTTCTCATTCTCACACCGAAGCTTCAGATTTTCTGATCTCCCCTCAGACATCACCCTGCAGGATTCTGGATCCTCCCTGTCTGCTGAACTCTGCACACAAGCTGTTGGTTGGCTGCTCTCCCTGCTTGTCCCTGCTACAGCTTACCTCTCTGCTTGCTGAGGTGGAATCCTGTTTGATCTCCTCTTATACTACGTGCTGTTTGGCATCATAATTTATCATTCTGCCCTGCTGTCTTTCCTACCCAATTTACCTAGCTGTTCAGAGAACAAGGAATGTGTTCATCTTCCCATCTTGAACACTGATCTAGCCTTGAAGAATATAATTAGGAAATGTAGTCATAATGAATTTGTTCCTTAATTAACACTGCTAGGAACGGTTTCTGCATTGCCAACTCATTGTAGCAGACAAAATACACAATGGGAGGGTCAGGGTATGCTTCCAGTTTGCTTTAAACTAATAGCCATGCATTCTCTCCTAAATGTTTGCATACACAATCTCATTTAAACATCCCATTCTTAATTTTGAGGAAGCAGCCACTGACAGAAATATGTTTTATGTCCAAATGCTAATCAATGACAAGGCTTCATTTAAATATTACAATAAAATTCTATATTTTTGAACATTGTGAGATTCTTGGAAAATTCTTCTAAGATGAATTAACCAAGTCAGAAACTATCTTCACACAGGACAAATGGAGTGGCTCATTGGATTTGAATCTTCTGTTTTCCAGCCTTTTAATATCACCAGGCACTGGATGTCTCCTGCTCTCACAGAGCCGTCGGTGTGGTTAAACAGGCTCAGAAAGGAAAGAGTGAATCATGGAAATAAAAATAGTGTATTTGGAGGAGTAGCAGGGAGAGAATTCAGGTAAATCAGGATGCTAGGAATGCTGGTGAGACCGAAGAGGAGGCAGGATTTCCCATAGAGTCAGTGCTGAGACAGACCTCAGATCACACAGACTGCCCCCTTTTGAGATGTGAAAAACAGCTACACAAGGTCAACCACTGGCTTCTCTTCCCCAGTGTCTGTAGATGCCCAGGACTGTATATTTCCCTCTTTTGTGCCAAGCAGCACTGTCTAGAAAGCAATGGCATGAGGATTTAATAGAGAAACTGAGGCACAGAAGACATGGAGTACTCTGTCCAAGTTGCACAGCTATTAAGAAAGAGAAACCATACTCAAAATGAGGCCCTCTGATTCCCAGACTGGCTCCAAATGCGCTGACTCACCCTGGGAGTCACTCGAGTGAGCCCTGGCAGCATCCACAGTAGAATGGTGTCTGTGTCTGATGGATCTGTAGCTCACATGTGCCTCCTTGCTCATCTCAGTCTCTGGAGTTCCAGGAAAGGGCTGGCGAGATTTCAGTCTGCTAAGCTCCTTCCCATCTGCCCCCCATGTGCCGCCTTCCCTGGCACTTCAGTCCTAGTGTGGCAAATGGCAGCAAGCTGCCCTTTCCTTCCTCCTTTCCCTGATCGTCATCTCACCAGAGAGGGCTTCTCCTGGTAGCGCCTTGAAATCCGAGTCAGGGCACCTATCCTCTGAAGCTGGCTTTGCATGTTTCTGGACCTCCTCTCCATGCTGTGCACGCGTCCAAGTTCACTGGCACTCTCCTCCCTCCTCCCACAGCACGGACCTTGTTTTGTTGTTTTAATCGTTTTTCCTTCTGCGTCTGTGGGATATTTACCTTTGGAAATTTATGCGACCACTTTGTCTCAGGGTTGTATGTGTGGTGTATGTACTTTCTGCAGTCAAGGGGATAGATTCTTGTTTATTGACCCAGAATTGATAATAAGGATCCAGAATTCTCAGGACTTTTATCTTAGCGATGAGGTAGATATAGCAAATGTCGGCCTCCCCTTCCCTTCCACTTCCTGACGTCCTTCCTACCCAGATGAGTGTATATGTAGAACATGGGAGAGGCTCATGTTCCAGAGTCAAGTTGCCTGGATTGTTTAGGTTCCATTGCTGACAGGTTAGATCTCCTTCAACAAAATTTGTGATCTTTAGCCCCGAACATTCATCACTTGCGGTGAGGACAATCCTGTCTTGGAGTTGTGAGTCCCAGAAGAGCGAATGCATGTGAAACTGTGCCTGATACTTAAATGCCGCTCACTGAGTCTTGTCTAGTTCCACACATTAGCGGTCTTACATGCTTCTTTTAAAAAGCAGCCCCCCTCCTTTTTTCTTTTCCATTTCAAATGGTGGACCTTAAGGCATTCATTTCTGGGCATGTGCGTGAGGATGCTAATGACAGAGAACACCTGAGTGGTCCTGGAGGGGGTACCTGTGACTAAAGAATTAGGTCACTTGTTAACTTTTCAGTTCCATAGAAGTCAGGACAAGATGAAGAATGGGACTTGAAATAGAGGTAGCAGCCACTGCTCTCAGACTGCAGTTCAGAGTAAATATGATGTCATGGCTCTCCCAGCTGTGAAGTCTAAGGGTGGCTATCTCTAGCCACAGAGGCTTTGATATCCTGGTCACATTAGGGCCGTAGCAATCCCATTCAGACTCTCTGAGTCCCCATCCCATGTGTACTCCATGTGTTTGTATACATTTCCTAGCCCACGCTGTCACATCTGGCAGACAGCTGTCATCGCATGTGGTGATGGGTGTCCATCAGTGGCATAGATAAGATTGATAGGGCTGTAGGGAAGTATAGGGCACCCATCATGACCGATGGGACTTTCCACATTTTACCCCCAATGGAAACTGCTATTCTGAGCTGTTAACAAGCTAACATATGATTGTGGGTCTAGTCAATAACACAGATTGTATACTTACAAATCACTTATGGGAAATATTATATATATTTTATCACTGTTTTTAGTAATGTAACATACAAGGACCATTGTATTATGTGTATGTATAGTGTATGTGTGTGCACATGGTGGTGAGACAGGGAATTGGGTACACATGTCTATTTTCAAATATAAAAGTCATAGGAGAATGCCAGGTATATGGGACAGGGTGTCTCACTAAGCCTGGGCTCTCCTTTCTAGCTATGCCAGGTAGCTAGCAAGGGATCCTCCAGTCTCAGTTCCCCACAGCACTGGGACTAAAGCTCCTTGTGAATGTAACCAGCTTTTTTTACACGGGTTCTGGGGATGCCTTCATGCTTGCTCAGCACTTACCTACCGAGCCATCTCCACAGGTCCTGCTGTATTCTAGAAATTGGTGCGTTGTAGAGAATGTAAATTCTATTCCAAGGAGGTTCTTAAAATGTGTAAAATCATTTTAATAATAGCTTATTTGTTATTGGCACAGCAGAATTTTCACTTACATTATATTTAAACTGTTAGCATTCTAGGAGTAGGTAAAAGATTGTTTTTCTTTTATTAGCCTTTTTATCTTACTTTCAAAACTTTATTTTGACCAAATTTCTAATTTACAGAGAGATTTTAAGACTTGTCCAGCAAATTCCTGTTCACAGCTCTTCACCCTTGCCAAGAGTGTTGCTGCTTCCTCCTGTGCAGAAATGTTGGCTTGCTTCATTGTTTTGTCTTTCTGTTCCGTTTATTTCTATTTTAAACTCCTCCTCTGTGTTTGTTCTTTCTTGGTCCACTGCAGTCTGAAGCTTTTGCCTCTCCCATCATGCACTGAGACCTCACCTTATTTCTTTGATAGATTCATATTTTTTTTCATATTCCGTGGTTTGGAGTTTTTGTTATATTTTTTTCTGAAACAGCCTACTAAATGGATTTTGAACAACCCTGGTTTTTTTTTTTTTTCTTCTTTTCTCTCCTATTTTTCCTCTGTTCTTTTCATTACTAGCTTAGAATATTTTATCTTCTTTTAGCTTAGAAATCTCACCCTTAACCCCACCCACACACACACAGAAAGAGAGAAAGACAGAGAGAGAATGAATATCTCTAATGGCTTTTAACATCCAAGAGTTCTTTCTGATCTTTGATAGATATTTTAAAATAAAAATAGCTTTTTCATGGGTAGAAAACTCTTCTCGCCCCAGGGATGTCGTTTGTTGTTTTAACTCAGTTCTGTGCATCCATTGTCTGTCTTCTCTGAGCTTTGTCTGTTCCTTTGGTCTGTGCCACTTCTGCTGAAGATGCTCTTGAACTGTCTATGATTCTAGAATCTGTTCGTGATTAAGAAAGAGCCACTAAAAGCTGATCAGAAGGTCTTTGTGGACCTGAGCACTGCCTGAGGGCTTCCCTGGGAGCTGGAGGTGCCAAGACAACCACATGGCTGGAGATGGAGTAGGGAGGGCAGCTGTAGGGCTCTTTGCTCAGCACTGGAGTTTGCCTCCCATGCCTGTGTTTCTGTCTGGAGATCCTGTCTGATTTCCACAGAGAATCAGCCTGGCTGAGTGGGAGAAAGGGGGGATTTGTTAACCAGAGTTGGACTTCCTGACACAGCTCTTTAACCAGACCCACTTTCAGCACCTGGCTCCTCCTCCTTCCTCTATACAGAGTTTGAGTCCTGAGCTCCCGCTTCTGCTTCCCCTCATAGGCCCCCACCTGGCTGGTACAAGCTGGCAGCCCCACTCTGCCCTGCGGCCTTCGCTGGTCCTCTCAGGCTTCCGTTCTTCTTCTGTCTCCCTGCCATTATAGAGTCATGTTCTTTCTCAGTCATCAACTGCCATCTCAGTGGTTTGGGGAGGAAATGGAGGTAGATGTCTGGAAATGCCTTCTCAGCTCACGTGTTCTGTGCCCTTTCAGCAGTCTCTGAGTGTGTAGAGGGGACACTTGTAACAGTGGCTCAGCTCTTGCTGGTATCACTGCAGTTTCTTCTCTGACCCACATCTTCCTGTCCCCTTGCAGAAGTGGACCAGTGTGAGCAACCCTCTCTTCCTCCCGCTGATCCCACCACAGTCACAAGGCTTCACCGCCATTGTCCTCACCTACGACCGTGTGGAGAGCCTCTTCCGGGTCATTACCGAGGTGTCCAAGGTGCCCAGTCTGTCCAAGCTGCTGGTGGTCTGGAACAATCAGAATAAAAATCCCCCAGAAGGTAAGAAGAATGAAGAGGTACAGTGCTTGGGAAGGGCCCATTCAAGGCTTTCTTGCAATCCTTAGTTGCACTGACTGTGGGTGAACACATGTTCCCATCTTCTGCCAACAACACTGCCAGGCTAAGGCACCCTGACCCTGCTGTTCTGAGTCATCTCACCCGTAGTTTCCAGGGTGGCCCAGTGAACTCTGCGCCCTGGCATGTGCTGAGCCACAAGTGTTTAGAGCTTAGGAGTCAAGGGGATCAAAGGCTATCTGCCTTGGGAAAACAGGCCTCAGCTTCCCTCTGCCATCCCAGCCCATCTGTTTACATGAAAACTCAGTTTAAAGGGCATTAGTTTTCTGCTTCCTTATCTCTGTCCTGATATTGAGCACTCCTTCAAAAAACAAAACAAAAAGATAGCTCCTGTTCTGGTTGGGAGGTCAGCTGCCTATAGCCCTTGTAGCCTCACAGGAACTGGCCAGTCACTCCATCACTTTGTCCCCTGCCTTGGCCATTCTTGTCATCTGCTGATGCAGCTAGCGTTAAAGCCTGTTTGATTAATTGGATTCGTTTTTAATTCGAGACATATAAGAGTTTGTCCCCCACCTGCATCTGGCTGCTCGTTCAGGCTGTCTATTACTGACCCTAATCCCAGGACTTCAAAGCTCCTGCCATTTAGAGCCTATTAAAGCCAGGAAGTTTCTGATGGATTAGAGCAAGGAATGAGTTTGAAGTTTGTAATGTGTACCACTGTCACCGATAAGGTCTAGTTTATTGTCTGACAGTAGTATCTGTGCCTTTTATGGCCAGTCCCTTTCATTGGTTACACTGAAGTCAAAATGGCAAGCCCTGGAAACCACCAGTGGTAGATACAGAGTCCAGGCTGGAGACAGCCTCATTTCTTTCTCTGAGGCAACTCAAAACTTTATGGAGAAAATTCTTTAGTGTCTCCCAACACATTGTGGTTTTTGTTTTTGTTTTGTTTTGTTTTTTTTAATGCACACTGTGGCATATTTAATCTCTGAAAGAATTATGTGCTCTTTTGGGAGGGTTTGAAGAGCAACAATTGAATAAAATAGCTTTTTTAAAAAATTTTATTATTGTGTGTATTGTGGTGATATTTGTGTATGCAGGTACATTTGTTCTACAGCACTTGTGTAGAGGTCTGAGGACAACTTTAATGTGTATGTGTCTGTCTGTCTGTCTGACTGTCTATCTGTCTGTCTGTATGCCATGGCATGTATGTTGAGGTCATAGCACAACTGGCAAGACTGTGTCCTTCTACCATGTGAGTCTGAAGATGAAGCTCGAATGGTCAGGGTAGGTGACAAGCACCTTTACTGATTGACCATCTCACCAGCTCACATACTATATCCACATGAGTTCATGGAATTAAACTCTGGTGGTCTTGTTCAAAAAGTGTCTTTGCTTGCTGAGCCATCTCCCTGGCCCAGTAAATAGCTCTTTTAAATAAAAGCCATGTGTGATGTCCTAAAGCATAACTTCTTTTTTATTATGCCAGATTTGTTCCTTGTTACTATAACATGACCAGTTTCTAGAATTTCTGTTTTCTTTCGCTGATTCTTAATAAGAAAGGAATGCTAGATGTGGTGGAGCACCTAAAATCCCATACTCAGTGATGATGATGATGAAGATGATGATAAAGATGATGATAGTGGTGGTGCTGTTGCTGAAGATAATGATGGTGATGATGGTGGCGGTGGTAATGGTGGTGATGATGTTGATAGAGAAAAAAGGGTGTATGGGATAAGAAAATGTTGACATAATCTAAGATGGAAGGACAAGGATGACTGGGGAAGAAAACCATAAAAGAAATTTCAAAAGATGAGGGCAGGGATTAGAGAGGACATCGCTGGGACTTCTGGCTTTGTGAGTTGTAGCTGTCTTTTCCCAACGAAGTAAACTGGAGGTTCAGGTTCTGCATTGCTAATCTGCCTCTTCACTTACAGAGAATGTTTCTGCTTTAAGAAGGAAGATGCCTCTTTCACTCTGCATTCATGTGCATGTGTTTTCCACTGGCCAAATATGTACTGAGCTGTCACTCCATGCCCCATAACCGCACCCAGTTGTCATCTGTCAATCAAAAACAAAGTAGAACATAAAGCCTGCCAAAGAGACTCTCCTTGTCACCACAGTGATGAGTTGTGGGTCTGAATCACTTCTCTGGGGCAGGTATGAAAAAACAGGCTGTTCACTTTCAGCCTCTGCACTGTGAGATGAAAGGCAGGTCCAAAAGTAGTTCTGTTAATTTTTGGTAGACCTTACTAAAATATAGTGGTTAATATTATGACCATGAGTTTAGTTTAGTTTTTGAATACTTTGGCTCTACAGAGTAAAGAGCCTGATGGGTCTTAGGTTGTGGTGTGTGTCAGCTGGGCTGACTTTTTGTGGGTAGTTTTAGGTCAGGCATCTGGCTTCGACAGTGTGGTTGTTCAGGGCGAGTGTTTTTGTCTAATCTCCTATGGGGTGTTTGTTCAGTTGGTAAGTGGGGCTGTCAGCTGTGATCTTTCTGTCAGTTCAGGCATCAGATCTTTCATCTACATGTTAAAAGAAGAAGAAACAGACAAGCATAAGGCTTTGACTATTAGAGGTGAATGTGATGTTTTTCACTTTCTCTACATTTGCTAAGATAAATATTGTGGTTAGCATGTCTGCTGCTGGGTGGATTAGCGAAGGCAGAAATCTACTCCTTCCCAATTTCTGTTTTTTTTTTTTTTTTTTTTTTTTTTTTTCATTTTCCAACCCAATCAAATACTTTCAACTTTGGGTTACAGTGAAGTCTAAATTGCTGGGCTTAAAGTTCAAATAAATATGTAAGCTAGGCAATAGAATTTCCAGTGCGTTTTCAGAACATCATTTTTTGAGGTGTGTCAAAAGGAAGAGGCCACTACCCTCCACTTTCCCAGTTCTTCAGCTCTTAACTTGATGGATATAGAGAATATTTGCCATGCACGTTTTTGACAGGTGTAATTTGTCCTTTAAGGTTTTTGTTTGTTTGATAATTTTTTTAAAAAAGATTTTTATACGATACGTTTTCATCCTGTTTTTCTCCTTCCCCAATTCTTCCAGATCCTCCCCATCTACCTGTCCCCCCAAATTCATGTTCCTTTTCTTTCTTTCTCTCTTTAAAACACAAATAAGCAACAACAAAAACATACACACAAGCCCACAGAAGCAGAAGTCAAGATAAAAAACTGAAAGGCAAAAACCAAAAACGCCCAAACAAAACGAGGTGAAAGATGTACAGAAATCCCACTGAGATTGTGTTGTCTAGGTATTGCTGGGTGCATGGCCTGCCCTGAATCTGGCTTATGTACCCAGTGAGACTCCATTGTTTTCCTTTACCAGTGGGTATCAGTTGCAGATAGCTTCTTGGCTAGAATAGGAGCCACTTATCCCTCTCAGCGATGGGATCCTGACTGGTTTGAGCCTTTGAAGGCCTTGTCCATGCTGTCACAGTCTCTATGACTTCATATGTGCATCAGTTCTGTTGTATCTGAAGACACTGTTTCCTTGGAGTCATCTGTCACCTTTGTCAGTCTTTCTGCCTCCTCTTCCACACCGATTTCTGAGCCTGAGGGAGAACTGTGAGGAAGCCATCCCATGGAAGACCGAGTGCTCCAAAGTCTTTTACTGTCTATATATTTTCTAGTGTGGGTCTTAGTTGTGGGTATTAGTTACCATCTTCTGGAAAGCTAAGCTTCTCTGATGAGGGCTGAGTGAGGCACTGATCTCTCAGTATAGCAGTGTGTCATTTGGAGCCATTTTGTTGCTATGTTCTTTTAGCAAGACTGTAAAAGATGGTTTTCCCCTAGACCTATGACCTGTCTGTTCTCAGGTTCTTGGCCACCTTAGCAGTGTCAGATACAGATTCCATCTCATCAAGTGGCCTTGAAGCCAATCAGGAAGCAGCTGGTTAGTCCCATAACATCTATGCCGCTGCTGTGCTGCTATGTTTGCAAGCCTGTCCCTGGTGTAGGTTGTACAGTTTGTGGCTGGGTGACATTGATGCTGCCTTTCTCCTCTAGTAGTGTGCAGAGTAGTTTCCAATACCATGAACGATAGTTAGTAGGGGGAAGCTTTTAGATAGACATCATCTAAAAACTGTCGGGGATAGTGCTAACCAAGCAAGTAAAAAACATGTAAGGTAAAAACTTAAGACACAGAAGAAAGAATTGAACAAGACACCAGAAGATGGAAAGATCTCCTATGCTCATAGATTAATAGGATTAATATTATGAAAATGGTCATCCTGTGTCTTAGTTATATTTTTATTGCTGTGAAGAGATACTATGGCTAAGGAAACTTATAAAAGGAAGCATTTAGTTTGAGGCTCATGGTTCCAGAGAGTGGTAGAGTCCATGACCATCATGGCAGGGAACATGGGAGCTGGTAAGCCGGCATTGTGCTGGAGCAGTAGCTAAGAACTTACATGTTGAGGAAGAGAGAAAGCTGGACCGGTATGGGCTTTTGAACCTGGCAGCCCACCCACCTCCTTCAACAAGGCCACTCTTTCTAATCCTTTCTAAATAGTTCTACCAACTGGGGACCAAGAGTTCCAAACACAGGAGCATAAGGGGGCCACCACACTACTAAAATCAATCCACAGATTCAACCCAATTCCCATCAAAATGTCAATAAAATTCTTCTCAGAAATTCAACCATTAGTCTTAGTCAATTTCCGGTATGAATTAAAATCAGAAGTGGCTCTCCCTCCCAATTGTCACTGTGACTATTACAGTCCTTAGTGGGCATGGTGAGGCTAATTGTGCATGTCAGGATGGCTGGCTCAGAAGGAACAGCGGGAAAAGAGACTGTAGCTTCCTTAATTGAACTCAGCTTTGGGATAGGGACCTCAGGTCTTAGGGAACCACTATACAAATGAGCCCTTCTGCAGTGGCCAGTTCAGGGTTAGCTTCAGGCAAGCCTAGCACTGCATGCAGACCTTTGCCATCATCGCAGAGACATTCCCTTTGCTTATACATCTCTTGATGCTTAGTGTGGGCAAAAGCCAATCAGTATACTTAAGAGTCCATGGCACAGGGAATCGCTCTCTTCTTTGGGCTGGAGTAGAGCTCCTGTGGTGGACTTACCAGGGCACCTGGCTCCACTCTGTTTTTTATAAATGAGGGGAGGGTTCCCCATAAATCATGCTCATCTAGTAACATTGAATGAATAGGCAATATTTCTGATCTGCCTGCCACAGTCACAGATTAGCTACTGCAGCCAAGGGTGTGCTGTTCCATTTAGAATGTAAGGGACTAAGGAAAGGAGCCCTGTGCAGGCTGAGCTCTGCATTAGACCTAGGGATTTATTACTCTGATATTGTGTCTTCCTACTTCAACAGCTCGTCCCCACATCCATCCATCTGACCTTCCTTTTAGCAGAGAGTCAGAGTTTGCAGGGCTTCATAAGAATCCTTCTATGAAGATGACAGTGCATGGTGCCCTTACGTCCCATTACACAGTGCCACTCTGTCCTAGGGGTAGGGACTGTGCTAGTGTGTCACACGTGTCCACTCCAGTTTCTCATCACAGCCTACGAGGAAGCTGCTCTTGTCCTCATTTTACAAAAATAAGAAAAATGAAGCCCAGCTTGGTAACTTGCCTAAATTACAAAGCTGCATATGATAGAGACAGCAGATATGAAGCCTGTCCTTTTGCACTGAACCTAACACTCTGGTCCAGCCTTTTCAGTTCTCCAGCCTGGAATTATGTAGAAGAGCTAGGTCCAAGTCAGGGGCTCAGAGAAAGTGGGCTGTTTTGGAAGCTTTATTCCTCTTGTACCTGGCCTAATGTTTTAAACACAGCCTTTCTAGGATTAGGATCACGTGCAGGTCACCTGTGTTCAGGGCTCTGCTCCTTCACTCCAGTTTGCCTGCCCTCCTGCAGGACAGATGAAGAGGGGGCGGAAATCTCCTCCACCCTGCCTTGGCACGGCAGTGGCCAGGCACCATGAAAGTAGAGGCTCCTTTGGTCGAAGCTGAACTGGCACTCAGATTCCACCTAAAACTGGGGAAAGTGAGTTTGTGTGTTGAAGAGCCATGACTCACTGTGGGCCTCCATCTGTACTCCATATCATCCTCCTTGGCTTTCATCACCCTCTAAAACTTCCCCATCAAAGACTTTACAGGGGCAAGTTAGCTCCTTATGGACATCATCTCCAGTGATTCTTTGGATATATATAGGTAAAGAATGTGGAAATGCCTGTGGGGTGAACAAGCTGTACACACTCCCCAAGTGAAAGTCCAGATTCCACCCAGCGCAGAGGTGTGTTTCCACTTAACTGGAGCAGCTGACCGCTTTCCTGTACAGAGGGAAAAATGAAGCTGTTTGTTGCCTTGTGGAATTAACAGGGCCAAAGTTCCACGTCTTCAGTTTCATTAGTCTGTGAGGCATTTTCAGCTCTATAGCAGGGGTCTCCCTACCTAGAAGTGGGCACAGTCGCCCGGACATAACTTTAGCATTCGAGAGTCTGAGGCAGGAGTATATCACAAGTTTGAGACCAGCTTTGGCTCCAAGGTAACTGTGTCTCAAAGAATAAACAGAAAAGCAGGCATGGGAAGTCTGAGCTGTGACTGCCACTGGATGGTCAGGGTGGCCTGTTAAATCTGAAATGAACCACCTTGCTGCCACTAACTAGGACTCAGAAAAATGCTTTGTCTTGCTAATAAACTGATACAACTGCCAAGGGAAAGCACACTAACAGCTGGTGAATGCCTCATCTGCCAGGCCCTGCTGCTAGTTCATTCATCTGTCCATCCCCACTGTCAGAAGAGGAGGAGGAGGAGGAGGGGCTGGAGAAATAGCTCCATGGTTAAGAGCACTGACTGCGCTTCCAGAGAACCTGGGTTAAATTCCCAGCACCCACATGGCAGTTCACAACTGTCGGTAACCCCAGTTTCAGAGGACCTGATACCCATGGGAAAACACCAATGTAGAGATTATTTTTTTAAAAAAATTAAAGAAGATAAAGAAAATAGAGTATGAGAGTGATAGAGTAAATTTTTTAAAAAATATATCAATCTAAGATGAATATTTATTGAAATATAAATTAACACTCACGATATAGCTAACAGCTTATATAGACACTTGAGCGATGGACGTTGATCTAGTCTCAAGAAGGCAGGAACAAATGGAGAGCTCAAGATCTCAGTAGCCCCTCTTGAACGGGGCTGGCCACACCTCTTCAGGAGCCCGGGACCCTGGATAAGTATTTGCTGACCTTATCAGCTGACACCTGAATCCCACCACATCTCTCTCTTTTGTCTAACTAAGAAGGTTTTAACCTAAGACTATAGATAATAGGAATTATTATGAGGTAATATCTGGAAGAGGAAATGGTGGAAACTATAACTAAAACTTAACACATATAAAGTATATTATATATGTTTAGAATATTGGTAGATGGTGGGGTGTATAAATTACTTTAAAACTGTTTCTCTGGGGTAGTAAAAATTTAACACTTGAATTTTTTTTGTTAAGGGATGATAGGATAGTAACTTTAAATATTTATTTTTTTAACCCCCTCAAGATCTGTGCACATGTGTTTTAGTTACCTGTTTTAATTTATAGCATAGTGAATACTGAATATGTGTTTATATGTATGTGTTTATATAAATATGCACATATGTATGTTTATTCCATGTAAATTAAACTCCTTGAGGATTCTTGATACTTTTAAGAACATAAGACACTTCTGTAGCTAAAATGTTTGAGAACCTTTTGGTCTAGTAGCTAAGGTTAGATCACCTTTTTTTTTGTAGGTATTTATTCAGGTTTATAAGGATCTGAGATTTAGTACCTAGATAATGGGTTTTGTCTTAAGTAGGAAATCTGATGCAATCAAGAGTTAGAATGACTTTTAGACTTTAGAGATTTATCCCAGGTTTAGAGAAACAGAACTCTCACAGTACAGTAGGCTATGGCACAGGTCACATTTGGTCTTTGTTACTCAACAGACTTAAATACTAGCCTTATTGCTTCTTGTGTGTACTACTGGACAAGTTGCCACCTCCCAGAGTTGTGTAGACACTGTTTTGGCAGTAGTGTCTGACCCGGAGTATGATATGAGGTGTACTGAGAGATCTAGCTATGCCCAGTGAATAATAAAATACCCCTCTCTGCTGACTACTGAGAAGGGACTTCCTCAAGACCTGGCAAGAAAGTTGACAAGATTGCCCCATGGGGAGAAGCACGTGTGCACACACCAGACAACCAGTTCAATTTTTGGATCCCACACATTCAGTGTGATGTGTGCACACATACATGCACTAAATTCATAAGGAAGCCAAGAGGCTTAAAAAAAAAAAAAAAACTGGTAGAAAAGGCAGAACTCAGAACTCCCATTTACATGCTCATACATTAACCCTACGATGCTTATTGATAATGTGTCTTCTGTAAACATGCTTTTTTGGACTTGGCTACTTTATGCTCTGTCACACAGGCTTATTTAAAATTGGAGATGTCTAACTTAATGCAGGTCTTCTCTGTTACATGGGTCCTTTCTAAGATCCCTGGGAGCATCCCAGAAATGTGTTATGTATTTGTATTATTCTGCAGAGTTTAGATGCTCAACATTTTGTCAGACTAGCTTTTCCATTTGACTTTCCTGTCTTGCTTCTTCTTCGGTTTGATTGCTTAGGAGTAGCTGAGACTAGATCTTCCTAAGATTGCATGGTAGACTGAGGAAACAGAACACTTAGCTTTCCTGTTCTCACCTAACGTGTGAAGAACCTGGGGTCTGTGGATATTGGTACTGTACCCACCAACAAAGCACTGACTTAATACTTAACTAAATGCAGAATTTACATCAGTGAACGTACAGTTGCATTGGTCCAGTTATTTCTCAGTGAAGTGAGGACAGAACAAAGAGAGTCACGAGTCATAGTTTTCCGTCTACTAGGAAATCCCACATAATCAGATTAGAAATCTGATACTCGCTCTATAAACTGGTTGTGCTGAAAAACCAAACCTGGTAAGTCAAGGAAAGAGGGCAAAGTATTGAGTTAGGAAAGCACCACTCAGTCAGCGACATGTGTTGTGCTCCACTGGGTGAGCCATGGTCACACAGATGATGGAGGCATACTCAGGCAGGAGCTGAGTTTCCTCGAAGACTTTCAGGGCAGTTTTGAGCTGAGTGATCTGGTAGAAAAGCACTTTACTGAGTGTCTGCCAGGAGAGGTAGAGTTCAGGTAGGAAAGGTACTGAGACTCGTGGTTTGGACTTTTTGCTCTTGTGGCCCTAGTGGGGGTTGGAGCCAGTTGGGAATTGGTAGTGCCATAAATGTTTGAGAAGGATGGTACACTGGTGAGAGCTTTCTCTTGCACAACTGATTTCTCTGTACTTAAGAATTCCTAGAAGAAGCTACCCATCCCTGTAACAGGACAGGAGGCTCTGACTCCCACAGAGCTAGGAAAGTAATACAGACTTCCTTATTCTTCTTCCAGAATCTCTCTGGCCCAAAATCCGTGTTCCCTTGAAAGTTGTGAGGACTGCAGAAAACAAGCTGAGTAATCGTTTCTTTCCTTATGATGAAATTGAGACGGAGGCTGTCCTGGCCATCGATGATGACATCATCATGCTGACCTCTGATGAGCTGCAGTTTGGCTATGAGGTAAGGCTCTTTTTGAAAGTTCACCAAAAGGCTAGACATTTTGTTCTCTAGAGCTGGGATTGCTAAATTGTCCATTATGTACCTGAGAGTGGGCTGTAAAGCCAACTTTGAAGTCCTGAGAAAACTCAGTTCCCCAAGGACAACTGTACCCAGTTTTGGAAATTCTCAACAAGAGTCCTGGGGATATTTTCTAAAACCTATCTGTAGCATTGAACAATCTAAACGATATTTCCAAGCATTGCATTCCTATGTCCCAGCCACCAGGCTCCACAGCAGTAAAAGCATGAGTAAGTCCAGACGTGGTGGCATTGGCAAGCATTTGGAAAGCAGCCTGTGGATGGCTTGCTCCCTGAGCTCTACGTGGACAGAATGGCTACTTGTCTCTGTCACTGCTCCTTTGGGGCAGCTGATGGATTAGGCTGAGTTCAGGGGTTAAGCATGGAGAGCAGGAAAGGTCTCCCCAGGGGAAAGTGCCAGAGTTGAAGCTTGGCTCAAAGCAGTGGGAGGTGACGAGCCTGACAGGGAGGATGTGTGTGAGAGGATCCTGAAAACAGCAAAGCCTATGTAGGTACTGGACAAA
The DNA here is from genome assembly GCA_033318265.1 of Phyllotis vaccarum. Taxonomy (NCBI): domain Eukaryota; kingdom Metazoa; phylum Chordata; class Mammalia; order Rodentia; family Cricetidae; genus Phyllotis; species Phyllotis vaccarum. The sequence continues at coordinate 123,582,427 of JARWLC010000001.1, read as the reverse complement.
GTCCTGCTGGTATGGGGCGCAGTGATGAGATTATCCTATGGTTACCATTTTCTTTGGTTTTCTCAGTATCTGTTGAATTTAGGGTTCCTAAGAAATGAAAATTAAGACAGCATAGTAATGCACATCTTTAATTCTGGTGGAGGAAGAGGTAGAGAGACAGAGACAAGCGGACCTCTGAGTTTGAGACCAGTTTGGTCTACATAGCAAGTTAGGGGCATCCAGAACCACACAGTGAGAACGTGTTTTTAAAAACATAAAAATTTATCCAATGCAGCTATAGTTTTTGCATATATGTGTGTTATATAAATTTCTTTTGGAATCCTTAAAGATTGAAATTAGAAGGAAGAAAGAGGAACCCACACGTGTATACTACCAAAAATTAAAAGCTAAGTTTTCCTCAGTCTGTGTTGCTTTTAAATATAGTTCCACTTGAGTGTGAGAGGAAGCCATCGTGGCATAGACCCTCAGGTCAGGTGTTCAGCCTGTGAGAAATAGGGAAGTATGTGGCAGAACCTCCATTCTTTCATTTTTTTTGGATTTACTTTCATTCATAGGAAGTGGCTTATGTCGTCAAACTTGGGATATGAATGCCATTTACTATACCACGTGTACTGGCCAGTCTGGTTTCCTTGACACAAGCTTAGAGTCATTTTGGAAGAGAGACCCTCAGTTGAGAAAATGTTCCACCAGATTGTCCTGTGTTCTAGCCTTTGGTGCATTTTCTTGATTAATGATTGATTGGGGGGGGGGGGCAGATCATTATGGGATGTGCCACCCCTTGGGTTCTTGGTCCTGATGCTGTAACAAAGGCAAGCCGTGAGGAGCAAGCCAGTAAGTAGCACTCAGCTATGGCCTCTCCATCAGCTCCTGCCTCCAGGTTCTCGCCCTGACTTCTCAGGATGATGCACAACAGGTTGTAAAGTAAATGGATCCTTCCCCGAGTTGTCTTTGACCATCATGTTTCTTCACAATAGTAGACACCCTAAGACATCACTTTCCTAGTTTTGTGGAAAGAAGACTGTAAAGTGTTCTCTCTAGACAAGCCAGGGAAAAGGCCTCTTCCTTGGCACAACAGTTCAAACTGTATCTGTTTGCTCAGTTTCTTGGTAATAGTGAAGTGGGAACAGGATATATAAAGATTTTGCCCAGATAGGCAGAATTGATCTGGTCACTATCTCTGGCTACTGTGAAGGAGGTCTAGTCAAGAAGGCTTAACTAAATGCATTTCCAAGATCTCTCTTAACCTTGAGATGAAACCTGCTTCTTGGCTCATTCCTTCATACAGTGACAGTCAGTCTCCCCTTCCAGAATAAACTTTCACTACCTGCCACACAGACAGCTCAGGAAGGACTTGGCAGAAGCCACGGGGTGCCACTGTCCTTACTGTAGCTATAGTCATCATCATGGTTCTGCTCGTGCTTCTTCTGGGTGCTGAGACTTGCTGCCTGTTGGCAGCAACAGTGAGGGTGCTCAGCTGATTGTGGATTCAGAAGATGGAGGACACTGGCATTTCTAAGGCCAAAGGACTCCGAAGCCTAGAGTTAACTTTCAGGCAGCAATTAGCAGCCTCAACTAAGTAAATAAATAAGTTAATAAAAATTGGCATCCTAGGGGAATTGTATCCGAGAACCATTCTTGGCACTGAGCAGAATCTATTGGGATTACAGTTCTGTTAGTTTGTACTCTTCCCTCACCAGACAGCTCAGGTGTGGCTGTCTCAATGAAGCTTCCAGGCCCAGGCTAAGTGAGCTTCAGGGGACTTAGCACCTCTTTAAAAAAAAGCAAGGAAGTCGTTACCTCAGAGATTTGCTGTTTAGTGCCCACTTTTTCTTCTAGAATGTGAACAGCAGGGTAGGAACCATGGCCATCTCATTCATTGGCATGCTCTTCATGCCTAATCCCGATTACTGAGCTCAGTAGTGACTCAGTGATGTTTGATGAATAACTGATTCCCCATTGCCAAAGTGCATGTACACAGTAAGGCACAGATCTGTTAGCTTCTGCTCTGTGCTGATTCATCATCTGGATGCAATGGTATGATAAAACAGAATTTGAAATGTTAAATATATATAAATGTTAAACATATATTTTATATAAATCTTATATATATGTATATATTTTAACAAAATTCCTGAGGGAGATTGACTTTACACTATATTTATTGTTTTTTTTGTTTCAGGTTGTTTTGTTTAATACATGATCTCATGTAGCCCAGGCTGGCTTCAAACTCACTACATGGTAGAAGATGACTGTAACTTCTGATCCTCCTGCCTCTGTCTCCCGAGTTCTGGAGATATAGGCATGCACTGCCACACTTGGCTGAACAGCTTTATAAAACAGAAATTGAGCTTCCAGTTCTAGAGACTTAAAGCATTGACTTGCTTTTCGCAAGGACTTCCTGACTGGTGCTGCAGGAGGAGGAGCATGCATAGGAGAAGAGATCACATGTCAAAGAGCAAGTCAGAGCAGTTCAGGGGTGCAGGGGTGCAGGGGTGCAGGGGTCAGGTCCTGTAACAGCTCATCTCCACAGAGCTTTGGGACCCTCCGGAGTTCCTTTAATTCCTTCTGATGACTGTGACCCAGTGACCCCAGGACCCTGAGAACATTAGGGGACATACCACATCCAAGCCATAGCAGCAACTGCCATGTCATCTCACCATTCTTCCCACAGCATCGTCTATGCAGTGTCTGTACACGGGTATCCAGAGCAGCTTTATTTAGTATAGCCAGAACCTGAAAGAAAGCAAGCCCAGGGCCCGTTAGCCTATCTGGTGGGTAAGTGAAGAGCAGCACATCCTGCAATAGGAGTCGACTAAGGGAAAACAGGATTTGCTGGGGTTGGAGCTGGGAGGCATCTCAGTGCAGATCAACCCAGAACCAGGCCAACATTCTACCACAGATCTCTATCCTTAGCCCTCAATAATAAGTAAGAATAAACTGTTGATACATGCAACCGTGCAGGTATTTTTCAGAATAATTATGCCCAGCTAATGAAGATGAAACTCACATATATGAAACTCTAGAAAATGCAGTGTGGGGGCAGATCAATGGTTGCCGCCTCTGATCCCCAGAACTAAGGTTGCAGGCATGTGCAGCCAGGACTGTTTTTTGTTAGTTTGTTTTATGTAAATGTTTGGGATTCAGACACATATCTTCATGTTTGTAGAACAAGCATTCTTACCTGCTGAGCTGTAATCCCAGATTTCTAACACTTAAATGGGAATACAATAGCCTTGCAAAAACCAAACCCTTTTTTGGAAAATAACAAAGTTGCAGTACTTACACTATCCTGTTTTAAGATTTACCATAAAGTTGCAGCAGCCAGGACACTGGTATTGATTCATATTTAGACATGTGTTACAATAAGGTTTCTGGCCCAGCTAGCCCGAGGTCCAGACCCCAGACCTGCCGCCCCAGACTCCTTAGCCACTTGTAGCAGCTTAGAATTCTCAAAATGACTTAGACACTTATATTAAGTTTATGTTGTTTGGCCTATGACTCAGGCACATTGTTAGCTTTTTTATCTTAACTTATTTTTATTAATCTGCCCTGCCATGTGGCCAGTGGCTCACTTTTATTTTTTATATGTTTTTTTGGGGGGAAGCACTTGGCTCGATCTGTTTGACTTTTTTTTTTTTAAAACTATTTTGATTTTTTTACTTTTTTTTTTTTTTTTTTTATGGTGCCTGTCATGGGCCAAAACAGCTCCTTTATTTAAAGACTGATATTCACAGCATACAGAAAGACATTACCACATCAGACATGTGAATCAGTGAAACAGAATTTAGAATTGAGAAATGGACCACTGTTGTATGAACAGTGCTGGGGAGACAAGAAATCTATTCACCTCAGATGGGACTCGAGCAGACCAAAGTAAACATTCCATTTGAGTCTTATCTTGCTCATCCAATGAATTTATTTATGGTTACTTGTAGTAGTGTGGGTAACTTACCAGTACTACACTAATGAAGAAAATATCACTGCCCTGGTAACAATTAAATGGCTATCTGTTGTTGTGCGAGGGGACAGGCCTCTTGAGTCCCTCTTTCTTTCTCCATGATGGAACGTTAGTCAGTCAAGTCTGTGCAGGTCTTGTGTGGGGTCATCACAGCTGCTGTGAGCTTAAGGCTTCACAGTATGACACATACGGTTAGGTAATTGTCAACAGAAGAGCCAAGTCGGTTCACTGAAGATCATGAGGTCTTTTTACTCAGTGGTTTTGCAATATTTGCTTATACATGTCTTAAGAATGACCATACCTTATACTGTGGGTAATCATCTAACTCAAAGTCAGGTGTAGCAGCATATACCTATAATCACAGCACTTGGATGGGGCTGGATGATTACAAGTTTGAAGCCAGCATGGGCTACATAGTGAGTTCCAGGCCAATCTGGGCTATATAGAAACGCTCTGTCTCAAAAATAACTAGTTAATTACTGTTTGTAAGTTCCAAGCTTGGAAAATCAAATTACAGAATACAACTGCCACAGGACTTAAGAAAAATTTGTATCACTAAACTACTGGACTAGAAAAGAATAAGCCTAAAACTGTGCCAAAAGGAAGCTGGGAAAAGTAAAACTTGAAGCAAGCAAGAAAAAGGAAAGAATAAAGGCAAGGAAGTGTTAAAATAAACAGTGAGGTAGAAAACTGACTAACAGAGGAAATTAACATGTCCAAAAATCGGCTCTTTGAAAAGATTAACTCCCAAATTTGGCCACCCAAAAAGAAAACCACAGAAAACCACAGACTGCCTTATCAGGAATTGTAATAGTAAATGTCCCCTCCACCCTTCTTCCTCATTCCCTCCCCTCAGTCCTCATTTCCTGTTCCTCCTCCTTTCACTCATCCTCTTCCTGTCACGAAGGACATGAAGCCTCTCTACCACACACACCATGGCCATGATGTCTTGTCTAAGTTCCTGGAGCCAAGCAACTATGGACTGAAATATGGGAAACCCATGAACCAAAGCCTTCCTCCCAGAAACTGTTTCTGTTGAGTATTTCATCACACCACTGAAAAAAATAACTAATAAGGACAATGAGTACCAAGAGTGGTGTCATAACTATGACTGAGCCTGGTCATTGACTCATGAGCCTTTGGAGCAGGTTTACACGAGGAATTGCAAGAATTTGGAGAGCTACAGAAGCTCTAGAATGGTGTATGCAGAGCTTTATGAGCCATTCTAATGAATGCCCAGAAGTGAGGAGGAACACAGATGGGAAGGGAGACAGTAGCTGCTGAGTTTATAAAGTTTCTGTTCAGAATTAAACCAAAAGTTACTTTTTTGCAAAGAATTTGTCCACATTTTGTCTGTGTCCTAAAACTTCGGTAGAAAAAAATGTTAAGAGAGTGTAGCATTCAGGCTGTGGAATGGCTGTTGGTAGCTGCTTTTGGCTAGATTTACAGCAGGAAACAGAGTAGAAGGATCCAAAAGCATTGTGCAGTCTGACCAGAAAAGGAACTGTTTGAAAGTTGCAAACAAAGAGGTTGTGGTTATTAAAGAGATTAGCATCATTAGAAGCCAAACTCTTTGTGGTTAAATAATAGAAAGATACCCCAAGGATATCTCAGCAATTGGCTAGACCTTATCCCTCCATGATTCCAAGGTACAGAATTGTAAACTCATTTAAAAGACTTGCTCTTGACAAGATCGTACCTGTAGAGCACTCTGGGTAAATCTACATAGAGCAGTCTTTTGGTGGAAGGCCTTGGTATTGTCCACTGATGCTAGTGTTGAAGGGATGCATAGTGCGAGAGGGGGAGGCTTTCACCACCATTTCAAAGGAAGCCTGGGGGACCAGTGTGTGGCAGGCTTGGGATTCCAGCAGACAGCTGCTAAAAGGGCAGTGCAAGTAGCTGTGGAGGTGATACTCACATATAGTGGAGACTCATGGGTATTAAAGTTACTAGGGACACAGGACATCCGCCTAGGACATCCATAGGCAGTAAGCGGAATTTAAGACCAGCTCTGGGGCCATGAGGGATGCAGAATCAAGGTGGTAGTGCTAGGAAGCCTATTGGAGCTCACATCCTGCTGCCACATATCCAGGGTAGCAGACAAGGACCTGCGGGAGGTAATGTTTGCCCTTTGCATCTTGCTCTGCCCCTTTCATGCTGCTTCCCTGTCTTTTTGTGATGGGAATGTTTATTCTTTGTTGTAACTTGCTGTCTGCTTTACAGCAAGCAGTTCATAGCTAAGAGTTTGCCATGAGATGTAGAGGAGACTGAACTTTTAAACAGTGTTGGAACTGTTTAGACTTTGGAGACTCCTAGAGATGAACTAAATACATTTTTGTATTATGAGATGGCCATGGGCCTTTGGGGCTCTGGGGCAGAATATTGTGGTTGAACTATGAAATGGAGCCACAAGCTTTAGTGTAGACATTGGTTTCCTAGCTGAGGGTGCTGTTTGGGAGGTTGTGGGCTCTTCAGGGAGGCGGAGCTTAGGTGGAGGAAGTAGGTCACTTGGCATGTTCCCAAGGAGCTCCCCTGTTCCTGCTGCCTCTCTCTTCCCTGTGTTTCTGAGGCTCTGATGATTTCTTCACCTCATGGGATCACAGAGCCATAGCTTGAAATCCCAGAAACTGTGAGCCAAAAGTAAATCCTTCACACCTTATGTTGTGCTCTCTCAGGCATTTGTTAACATGAAAATGAAAACAGCTAAGCTTTGAAGGGTTGTTAGTACAGATGTCAGTCATTAACAGATGATCACAAAAACCTTATAAAATTGAGATGAAACTTTGTGGACAGTTATAACTTACAGAATATATTAAATCAAGGGTGTACGTGTGTGTGTTTGGGTTTGTACAAATGTATGCGTGGATACAGTTGTGCGAATGCATTTGGAGGTCAGAAGTCAACACTGAATGTCTTCATCAGTCACTCTCATCTTTTTATAGAGTCTCCTGTTAGGCCAAGGACCCAGTTATTTGGCTGGCTGGGCTGGCTAGTAGGCTCCGGGATCTCATGTCTCTGCACACGTTAATTCATTATTTTCTGCTGTTGCCTGTGGAGGTAATGTGACCAGTTTGCTCACATTCCTGCCACTGCCACACGTCTGTGGTGGACTTCCCGCCACGGTGGATGGTAATCTGAAATTATAGGCCAGAGGAGCCCCTTTCCTGTAAGTTGCTTTGATCACAGCAACTGGAACAAGAAGTGAAGACAAAGGAAATACCGAGAATGTTGCTAAGGTTTTTCTGTCAATCAGGAAAATTGCAACTTTAAGGAGAAAAGATTGTTGAGAGATGTCACACCCCATGGATGAGGCTCTTTAGGATTATTTAAAGCAGCCGGTACTGAAAGTGTGCTGATGAGCAGCATGTGCAGCAACAAGATGAGAAGACAAGAAATCTCCGAAAAGAAACACCACAAAGGTAGAGCCTGGGGACAAAGTATTTAATAGTAATTCATTGGAGTTTCTGGGGGTGAAGACATAAGAGATGACAATTTCCAAAACTTAGACTCAAGAGGCCCAAAAGACTGTAGCAAGACATCAGTAAATTTCACAAGCTGAATGCATCGAAGTAGTACCAACGTGTCAAAGTGGTTATCAGAAAGCAACATCCAAAAGATGTGTTTGTTGGTCTATTTTCATGTGCCTTGCTCAACGATGCTTCTGTAACTTGGGCAGAGGCCTCTGTGACAGTGTTGGGTCTTTCTCCTATTCCCGCTTCCGCTCTTCCTCAAGCAGAGCTTCACCGCTTCCCTTCCCCATGTGTCTAGGCAGACTTGCTCATCTCTCTTGCATCTGTTTTGATAGATCGTGTGAAGTATATAGTGGCTTTAGTATTTGGAATGATGCATCCCTTTCATTCTTGATACTGGTCATTTCTTGCCTTTTGCCCTCTTCCACAGGGTCTCACACTGCAACTTAAGCTGTCCTCAAGTTCATGACCCTCCAGCCTCCACCTCCTGATGGCTGGATTGCAGTTTTGTTACAACACACTTTTTATGGAGTCTTGTTAGACCTGTTAAGGCCATGGTTCTGTCAGAACTAGCTTTGTTGGATTTTCTCTGCTTTGTGTTGTCATCACTCAGCCTGACTGATTCCATACCCTACATTAGAAAATCCAAACTGCTGTTCTTTTTCTAGTTTTTTGGCTTGATAGCATAGGTCATTGGTTTAATATTGATTTTTTTTCTGATATATGCATTGAAATTTCTCTTTAAATTGTTGCTTCAGGCGTATTATGAACTTCTTTACTGGTGTATTTCTCTGTGTGCATGTGTCTGTGTGATTGTGAGATGATTGTGTGTATATGTTTGACTGTGTCTGTGTGTTTGACTGCATCTCTATGACTGTGTGTATGTCTGACTGTGAGGTGTGTGTATGTGTGTTGCAGAGGTCAGAGAAGGATGTCAGGTATCTTCTGTAACTTTCCACCCTGTTCTTTATGCTCTCTCACGGAGCCAAAAGCTCCCTCTTACCTCCCTCTTCAGTGCTGGGGACACAGGTATGCTCAGTTATGCCCAGCTTTTACATGGGTGCTGGGAACTTTAACTGAGGCCCTCGTCTTTTAGCCGCGAGTACTCTTACCAGCAGACTGGGGCTGGGGTAGGGAGACAGCCCTCATTTTTAAGTTTGGATGTGTCATATTTCTGTTAGCCTGAAGTTCAGAATATTATGTGATTTCCTTTGTGTTCTCTTATTTGATCCTTAGGTCCATAAAAGCACATTGCTTGCTTGTCACATTTTAAAGTTATGTTTTCTCTCTTGTTCCTGGTTTGATCCAACTGTGTTGAGAAAACATCCTCTACTTGGAAATGCCTTGAGATTGGCTTAGCATGAGGCCTGTGTTAATGTTCTTGGAGCCCCCGTGGGGGGGGTGGGGGGGTAAATTCTGCATTTGTGAATTTGATCTTTAACTGAGCCAGGTTAGTGGCCTTAGTACCTCAAGTGGACACAATTGGAAGTCCCTGTCCATTCTCTGGAAGATGCTGAAAGCAGCATCTTCATTTCTTCATTTTTTCCTATAGTCCTGTGTCTGTAGTAGTTAAATTCATTATTCTAGCCCCCCCCCATAGCTAAAACACCACACTCACTATGTGAGAGTCAAAAAGAAGATGTGCCAGAGGCCTGTTTACTGTCATGCCCAAGAGACTGTAGGAAAACCCAATGGAGTCTCCTCATCTGGAATCCTTGCTGAGGGAGAAGCCTGAGGCTTCTAGAGCTTTTACTTGTTTGTCTGGAGACAGAGCTCTAGACCAAACGACTTCCTGCAGCCCCTGAGGGATCAGAAGTGCAGGTAAACTAAGCTTTGACTCCACATGGGAATGTGCCAAACTGCTGGGCATGAAGAGTAACATCTGGAGTAATCCTGAGACACTCAGACCAGCCACACATGAATTGGATGTTGAGGGAACGATACCCAGGTTATGTTATTAGACAAAGCAGTCTGAGGTGAGGCAGGGCCTGCTTTGTTCGTGCTTCAGACAGTGCTTCTGCTGAGGTGTCACCTGCAGACCCAGGCCCCAGACTATACCATTTGCACAAATGAGTGGACACTCTAAAGCAGTGCATGCCAAAGATCTGGAAGGCTTGATTGACAGAGACTACTGTGAAGGAAGCTTCACACCAGGCTTGTAGGTTATAGGGCAGACTATAGGGCAGCTCATTTAACACACACTTCCAGAAGACAGGAAAGACTCACAGGTGACACAGTGATGGTGCGGTCTCCCTGGACTGTTAGCTTGGAAACCATGTAGTGCCTTTCCAAGGGGAAGTTTGCACAGCCCTGAAGTACTTTGTCTGGCCTTTGCCAAAACTTAGCACAAGTAGGTGATGTAAGCACACAGATGGGGCTTTGTACACCAGGTGTGAGTCAACCCAGCCTCGAAGCTCATCAGGTAAGAGGCTCAGATCTCTGCGTGTCACATACCTTGTTAGCCTTTCTAGCTCTGCTCAGAAGAAACACAGTAAGGATGTGCAGGGACTGAGAGACCACCCTATTTCTTCATGCTTTGCTGCCAAGGACCTGGAAAACTACAGAAAAGTCAATTTATGTCTTTAAGATGTTAAATGCACATTGACTGTGTAACACTTAGTGATACAGAGTAAGGTCTGGGGACTGAGGCCAGGCCAATTTTCCTTCCAGTTCTGTGATCGAGTGCACAGGCATTTGGATCCAGTGCTGGATGCAATCATTTCCTTGGAAGGGAGCATGGGTTGCCTGTCTTGGTGGGGTCACTTTCCCTCTTGGAAGGCAAAGGGCCCTGGGAAACTTTCCTTTCCTCTCCAGCCCTGTAGTCAGGAGCTAGGAATGATCCTCTCTGGCCCTTCGTGTTTCTGACTTGTTTGACAAGTGTTAGTGAGCTACCAGATGGGAGATTCCTTTCAGCCTGGGATAATTTATTTATCTGTTTATGTATTTTACCAGGAAAGTATCTATTCAGTTCTTGATACTCATTTGCTAGTGACTCCTGGGGGAACAGTAGCAGCATATAATGTTACTTGGATGCTTAATCCCCCCTCCCCTCAGTCTGTCTGCTTTTATTTTAGACACTAAAAAGCAGGGAAATAAAAAGCAACTTATTCCTGCTCCCCTCCCCCTCCTCTAAGAGACAGTTTAAAACATGTGGTTGAAAATGAGCCGTGGAGACTTGGCTGAGTGTACGGACCTGTGGATTTATTTTTCCTTTCATACTTTGATCCACATTTCCAACCATAAAAATTATTAGTGGCACTTAAGTGTTGGACGTTTTTCACCTGAGAGACGTGAAACACTCTTGGCTGATGATGTTGGCTATAAATATGGAGTTCAGGCTTCATGCAGGAGCAGGAAGGAACAGAGTGGCTATATGTTGTCAGGCATGGATGCTGAAGCTTGGACATCCATAGGTGGCATCTTGGGTGTTAATAAATTGTGAGACCTTATTTACATTCATTTGTTCACAGCTGCCCAAAGTAATGGCAATTACATATTTTCAAAAAATCATAGAAGGTAGCAGGATATTATGGTTTACCCCATTCTTTTCTCATAGCACCTTCTCCAACTGGGTTTTCTTGATGTAGGAATTATTTGGAGCAAGATTCTAAAGTGAGAGTGGAGAGTGGACTGCAGGGTGGGCCTAGCAGTTTTGTTAACGTGGATGTTAGGTGAGCTAGACAGCAGAGGTCCAGTTGAAGGAGGAATGGACATACTCTGAGGCTAATAGAAGAGTCTCTTGGGAGGTATGATCTCAGGATAAGTTTGTGGTGACAGAGATTGGAGACAGGAAAGCAAGTGAGACTCAGGTGGTAGAAGTCTAAAGACAGTGTTGGAATGATTGGAGAGCCCAGAAGAAGAACGGGGCCTACTCACCCAGAGTATGGATTTAATGAGTGATGGGGGACTTGGCTAATTGAATTGATCAGAGATGGAGTGACATTTATATTTTACACGGAATTAGTAAAATACAGCCATCTATATATGCAGTAGGGATAGCAGGAGAGAGGATACAGTCATGGTTCTAAATAAATTAAGGTTTTTCTCTTATCATTAATAAGGCTACAGATGGACACTGTCCACCCTAGAATAAGATTCTGTTGTCACTGTCTCTAAAAATGAAGAGATAATATAAAATGTAAAATATGAACTCCCTATTCTTCTGTTAATCTACCTAGAGTGTTGGTCTGTCCAGGGGGTGTCTCACAGAAACAAATGAATGCAAAGTGAGTCTTGGACTCACTCTGTCAGCCATGTGGTCCTCCCTAGGAATCCCAGGGCTGGGCTGCAGATGTACTCAGCCAGACTACTCTATAAAAAGATTTTTCTTTATGTACATCCTACTGTGGCTTTGCGCAAGCTCAGCCTTTGAGTTATCTAGGGCCCTCCAAAGCTCAGTTTTTATTTCACTGAGACAATTTCAGAGGGATCCATAAAGGAATGGAAATAGACGCTATTTGTAGTTAGAAGCTTCTGTCCCGCCAACAACTCCCAAATATCCAACAGCTGCTTCCCAAATAATTGATTCAGAGGCTTAATATTATAATAAATGCTAGACCAGTAGCTCAAACTAATTAGCTTTTACACTTAAATTAACCCATAATTCTTACCTGTGCTTAGTCATGTGGCTTGGTACCTTTTCCCAGTCCAGCATTCTCATCTTGTTTCTCTGCTTCTGGCTGTCGTCTGCTTCTCTGCCTTCTTCCCAGAATTCTCTAGTCTGGCCACCCTGCCTGTACTTCCTGCCTGCCTACTGGCTAGTCAGCATTTTACTAGACCAATACGAGTGACAAATCTTTACAGTGTACAAGAGCATTATCCCACAGCAGCTATTTCTTCTCAGCTGGATATGACAATAACCATCAAGAAACAGAGTGCCTGTGGTAACTCACAGATACCGTGTTTCTCATTCCTGTCAGTGAGTTAAACAGAGTAACAAGGCTGCTGCAGTATGTGGAGGTGATGAGGATGTTAACAGTCCTTGTGGAGTAGGAAGTCACAAGACCCTCTGCTGAGACTGAGGTCATCACTCTCTGCCCCAGCTACCATGCTTTTGGGTACTTGAATATGCAGGAGGAGGGAGGTTGACTTGATGGGTGGACTTTTCAGCACTACAGCTGTCAGTGAGTTATCCATTCTCCAGTAACCCCAGACACTCCCCCAAGATAGCCCTGGCAGAAGCCTTTTTGGTCTGTCAGCCAAATAGACCAGCTAGAACACTCAGGTGACTAGACCTTTCTTTTCAGTCTCCCCAAGGAGCTCATAACAACAAGGCATGCATCACACTGGTTGAATAATCTGGGTACTGGAGACATCACGGGCTTTGGAGAGAATAAGCACTAGGCTCTTGGCTGCCTCATATTCCTGAACTTTCTCAGGGTCTGGTCAGTAGTGACTGGTTGGATCAAGAGCAGTTATCTTCTTTCTGATGATGTGACAGTCACAGGATCCCATCAAGGTTCCTTTTCCTGATCCTGTAAATAGCATCAGTATTATACTGAAAAGGATGTCTGTCTGCCTGTCTGATTATCTGTCTGTCACCTCTGATTATTACTTTTTTAAAATGCTCTAAAAGTTTCTGTTATCCAGACTCTTGTCTTCAGGAGACAGTGTGACCAGGTGATCCCACCTGAAAGACTGCACTTTCCCAGGCAGACAGGGAAGACAATGGATAGAGACAGCCATTGTTTGGAGGATCTACCCTTTCCCACAGTATCTCCAGCTTCTACTGTGCAGCCTGTAGACCTGCTCACCCTGCCCTATCTATCTCCAGCTTCTACTGTGCAGCCTGCAGACCTGCTCACCCTGCCCTATCTCCAGCTTGCATTGATTTACACCTGCAGGCCTTGTGGGACAGGAGGAAAAACAGGTCATGTGTGCCTCCAGAGCTGAGCACTGCTGAAAGAAGATCCAGAGACAAGCCAGAAGCTGAGGAGGTGCTGAGAGACACCGCAGTGTGGCTCGACCTTGCCAAGCCCTTCTGACACACCCAGGCCCCACTGGAGAATAAGTCAAACAAATATTAAGGGAAGGAAATGGAATATGTATGCTGAACATTGAAATAACAGCTAGCCATTTGGAAAAGCACCCAGATGGGAATTACAGTGGAGTGGCACTGTCTTCCCACCGAGCAAATGAAAGCAAGTTCAGAATGTGTTTGCATAACCACTAATGAAGCATTGCTAAGGGCTGTCCCTATCCCAAGGAGGAGGCCCATGCTTGCACTGCAGATCTTCCTATCCTAGGTGTCTCCTCCCAACACTTTCATAAGGGAGGCAGGTTAGTGAACGCTGGGGAGGGCTGATGAGGTAGCTCTGGCCTTTCCCTAGGCAATCCTAGGCCTCCACAACTAATGCTGGTGGTATAGGAATGCCATTTTAAAGAGGTGTCTGCCTGTGTGATGCTTGAGTGAACACCCACCCCACCTCATTGAGCAGGCACTATCTGCAATGATACCCAACCCAAGAAGATCCATGTATTCGAGGGCTGTTGTTTCAAATCTGCTTGTTGTCTCATTGAGATTGACCATAGGGAACTCTGACACTTCTGGAATCCAGAGCCTCTGACTCTGGTTATGGTTTCTAGATAGGAGAGACTTCTCTTCCTGGACCACTTGTCTGCCTCGGTAGTGATAGAAATGCTAACCCCAGGAGCATGGACAGGATATGGTACAAAGACAGGGGAAGTGAAAAACCACAGCACTGGGCCCTGAGCTGCCCAGCTCCCCATTAGGGCAACATGCAGAGCTCCCAGGAAAGCCATGTGGGGTTTCCCAAACATGACACCATGCCATTCATTGTTAGAGCACACACTATAGCCTGCTAAGGTCTATATCTAAGACAGGCTTGTAATCCCTGTCACACCAGACACCATGTGAAGAAAGGAAGAAAATGCTGAAAAGCTCAAAGTGGCCCATGCTCTTGATGCCACAACTATGGAATGAATCTCTAGAAAGCAAGATGAGCTTGCCAGTCTGATACATACAGCTTACTTCTCAGATCATATTTATTTCTTGGTGCCTGGAAATTAGTACCTAGGGTTCTCATTATTCATGGTTTCTCCATATTTGCTACTATCTGCTGGCTGGTTTAGATCAAGACTTGGCAACCTTTAAAAGTAATATTTCTTGGTTCCCCAGTAGCCTTTGGGTTGGGCTGAAGATTTGAGGGTTTGGGCGGAGGTCATAATCACACGCTGACACTTAGCTCTTGGAAGGGAAGGAAAAGGCCACTTCTCACAGCTAGAGCTACCAACCACGTGTGCAGCAGAGATGCTGGGCTTGATGATAAACAAACCTTGGCGGTAGTGTGGTCTTTTCAGCAAGGATCGTGAAAGACTCTGCCTAGACTCTTGGCTCATAGTAGTTATACAGTAAATACTTACAGGCCAACTGGAGTTAAGACTTGGACATTGAATTAACTTCCTGTGAATAGAATTATAAAGAACTCTTGGAGTAAATCTTCCAATAATCCCTGGGTGTTGGTCTTCTACCTCCTGGCTAGTGAACACATGGCAGAGAGGGATTTTGTGCTGTAGTTCCCAGGCTGTGAGCAATGGGGATCTAATCTCAGCTTTGTAATTAACTTTTCTCCTGTAGAATGAAACCCTTGAAATTTCTTCAGGTCCCTGCTTCCCTGTCCCCAACCCTGTACAAGTCCCCTTTTTACCCTGGTAACTGCCTCAGCCCTTGTCCCACATCCTGGGAACCTTGGCTTTCTAATGGACATGCCACAGTATTTCCCCTGCAAACCCCATGTCAACAAGATAGATGACTTATTTTATACCCTCTCCCTGAAGTATGGGGCGCTCTGGGATCCACCTGGGACAGGCTAGATTTTGACAGAAGGTACAAGTGTAGTACCAGGAAGATGCAGACAGAGCCTTTCAGAGACTGTTCTGAAAAATTGGGGCTCCACAAGCAGAAGTTTGACTTAACCCTCTACAAAATTAGCCAAAAGCAAAGCACACACTTAAATGTAAAACACAAAACTGGGGTGGGGGTTCATGGTCTAGGAGTTTGCAAAGAGATCTGAGCTTGACAACAAAAGGTCAGTCCATAAAAGGACAAATTGGTAAATTAGGCCTTTTCAAAATAGAAATATTTTGGTCTTTAAAAGACATGGTAAAGAAGATAAAAAGACAAGCTACAGACTAGAAAAAAAAATATTTGTAAACCACATGTCCAACAAAGAAGTAAACATCTCAAACAGACAAAGCTCTCAGAAGTCAGCAGTGAAATCCCAGCAGTCCAGCCAGAAAGAGAACGAGGGCATAAGCAGACTCCCCACTTAGGAGTGTTTACAGGCAGCAAGGGGGGGGGGGGGGAGACAGGAGCACTCAGCACTCAGGACAGTGCAGAGGGAACGCAATGGTACACACAGCACACCTTTCAAATGGTCTAATGTTAAAAAATAGTGACAAAGGGGCGAGGGCAATGGCTCACCTGATAAAAGTGTGAAGACTGGAGGTCAATACCAGCCAGTAGCTATGTAAACCCAGAGCCAGAGAAACAGAGATAGGAAGATCCCTGAAGCTCTCTGGCTAGCCAGCCTGGCTGAATTTATGAGCCTCAGCTTCAGTGAAAGCCCCTATCTCCAAGAATAGGCAGAGCTCAAATAAGAATGCCTAACCTTTGACCTCCACATGCACACATATGCATGTTCAGATAGACAGACAGACAGATGGGAGGAGTTGGCTCCACAGTTAAGAGCACTTGCTGGTCTTTCAGAGGATCAGAGTTTGATTCTTGGCTTATAGTCACCTGTAACTCCAGCTTCAGGGGACTCAGCACCCTCTTCTGGCCCCTGGGCACCAGCACACACATGGCATACACGTGTGTGTGTTGTGTGAGTGTGTGTAAAATGTTATTTATATATATTTAAATATGTTTAAAATAATGATGGGAGTTCACTAAATACCCAAGAGCCAAATACAAATAAAATAGAAACATCCCATCTCCAAGCTATGGACTTTGTTACTGGATTGATTGCCTTTAGAGCTCAGTGGCAGGACTGATGTGGTATGTAATAGTAGTAGTCAGTCAACTTCAAGTATCATGCCTCAGAAGCCATCAAAATTTTCTTGAGACATGGTCTCTTCAGTGGTTTTGAATTCACCCAGTACTTTATTCTAGGTAGCTAGTGAGCCCTAGAGATCCATGTGTCTCTACCTTCCAGTGCTAGGATTATAAGCACACACCACCACATCTAGCTTCTTACATGGGTGGGGATTGAACTCAGGTCCCCATGTTCATGTGGCAAGCACATTACCTGCTAAGCTATCGCCCTAGCCTTGCAACTGATATTTTGAAGCTATTTCAAAGAGATCTAGATTTTTGCTATTGTTGGCTTATGTGTTTGTAACAGTGTTGTATTATGTCTCTGGCCTGGACTTTCTGGCCTAGCCTCGCAGACCCACAGACCCACAGTCCTACAGTCCCATAGTCCCACTGAAACACACAGATGTCTCTAATAATTGTATGCTGATTGACCTAAGGCCCAGACATATAACTTGCTAACTCTTTACCCTTAAACTAACCCATGACTCTTACCCTGTCCAGCCATGTGGCTTGGTACCTTTTCTCAGAGTAGCATAGGTGTCCTCTGCATCTGATTCTCTGGTGTGTCTGTGGCATCTCTGCTCTGCTTTTCCTGTTCTCAGAGTTTTCCCAGTCTGATAGCTCCACCCACACTTCCTGTCTGCCTTCAGCCAATCAGCATTTTTATTAAACTAGTAGGTGGGACAATTATTTACAATGTAACATAATCCCGCTACATAACGGGGTATGATTATACAGTCCAGGCTGGCCTTACATAAGTGATCATGCTGCCCCTCCTATATCCAGACATCACCCATATGTACCTTCTCACCAACTCTAGATATTTTTTAATGCCATGGAGTACATTCTCTGCTCAGTAGTTTGGATTTCATTTAGTTTTGCCTTTTTCTATGAACTTCCCTGCATCATTGTTTGGTGGTATGTGGGACATATGTTGGTATGGACCATTTCTGCAAGCTGATTGTGTATCAAGACTAACAGAAAGCAGACAGAGTGGTGAGATTGCTCAGGAAGTAACCATTTGGAAGTTCCTTTACAGAACCGGAGAGATGGCTCAATGGTAAGAGCACTGGCTGCTCTTCCATAGATTTGGGTTCAATTCTCATCATTCACATGGTGGCTCACAACTGCCTGTAACCTGAGTTTCAGAGGACCTGACACCCTCACAAAGACGTTCATGCAGGCAAAACACCAATGTCCATAAAATAAAAGTTTAAAAAGTAAAATAATTTTTAAAAGGAAGTTCCTTCATGCTTTGAAGTTAGTTGGTGCTCAGCAGTTTGCAAGTATCATTTTTTTTTCTGCATGAGGGAATAAAAGACTTGTCAGGTTTGTGCTTGCCAGTGTCCCTAACTCAAGTGATGAGAGCCACCCCAACAGCTGTTGGAGGCTCAAGAGTACACTCACTTCTGCTGCATAGGGCTCAGGCCTCTGGTCCACAGTCCTTCAGACTGAGCATCACCAAAGTTGGTTCAGAATCCTGAAGCCTTGGTAACCCTCCACTGAGTGGAAGCAGTCTGTCTTTCTTCACTTTGCAGAATTTAGGAAACAGCCATTTGCTTGCTCATTACAGTTTTAACTTCACTGAACAGTCTTCTGAGACCAGGCCAAGAAATAGTGTGACTGGAGCTAAGGCTCTGGAGAGAAAATAAATTGGTGGTAGTGGTCTTAAGGGCACAGAACTAGTTAGAGCATACCCCCACCCTGACCTTCCTTCTGACCCTCACTCCCACCCACCTCCTCTCCTCTGTTGTCTCTTAGAAGAGATTCATTGCCTCATGAAGAATCGTTGGGTTTAATCTTTCATTCCCCTGCTCTGGGCTTGTGCTTTCTCCTCTGCCCCAGTGCCTCATAGATTCTGAGGTTCCAGAAGGTGCTCAGATGTGGTGTGGAAATGCACTGGCTTGCACACAGCTGCCAGGGCTGCTTCTCTTCGTGGCATGAGCATGTAGCTGCTGATTCTAAATGGAAACCACATTCACAATGAAGCTTCTGCTTTAGGAAGATGAGTGCTGACAGGAGCAAAGGGCAATCATGTCCCTACCTTCCCTACTCCAGCATGCTCTGCTGTCTACCTGAGCACACTCTGTGACTGTCATGGTACCTGTCCCTGGGACACAGGCTGAAGAACCCAGGTGCTGTGGGTGATTTAGACTAGCCTCAGCCTGTCTGCCATGTTTCACCAGTAAGCCTGAACTCAGGGGGGTGAGGTGCTTCTTAGAATGCTGGGAAGCCATGGGACTCGATAAACAGGGCTGCTTTGGGACTTTGGATCTAACATGAAGGCTCAATCTAGCAGTGTAGCCTTGAAAGGCCACTGCCTCCTCAGATCAGTTTTTTCATCTGTAGAAGGAACAGAAGAGTAACTGGATGAGTGACCTCTCCCTTCCAGATGATCTTGAATTTGAAGGCTGCAGATCCTGGAAACAACTTGAACAGGGCCTCACAGCTCCGATCACACAGTATGAGTCTTCTTGCACTCATAGGTGAGCAGATACCAACTCAAGGGTGAGGCAGGTGACTCCAAGCCACCCAGAAATGCCTCCCTAGTAATGGCCACCACTAAAAGATGAAATGGCACACAATCCTGTGCTGACTATAGCTAAGCGCAGCCTATCCCAGGTCTTCAACACTCCCCCTGGCCAGAAGGTATCACTTAAAAGAAGCATACATGATGTACCCAATACCAAAGCCCTACCCTCCAGCCAAACAAACAGAGAGAGTGCTGCCCAACCCTCAGCGGTCTCCCATGCTCCTAGTTTTCCTGCTGGGTTGATTTTAAACAGAACTTTTCCATGGCTTGGAAGGGTTCCTCAGGCAGACTGAGGTAATCTCATGGGTTGATCTTAAAACATACTGTTTACACATGTATCTATCAATGCTAGTGAGCATTAGGGAGCTCTGGATGACAAGGTCTGGGTTCCCCTACTCTAGATATCTCCAGTCAGCACTCACTTGTGCCCCTGACGTGAACCAAGGCTCTCTGCTTTCCACAGAGCTCCCTCTTAACAAACTTCCATCTGTTCCATCTGCTGGTGTGATACAGAGCCTGGCCCATCAGCCCCCTTTGCACTTCACCTCAGGAAATTGCAAGTATAAAAGGTAGGCTTGGGGCTTAGAGAGAAGGCCCGATGGGGAAGAACACTAGCCAAACCTGCCATGCCAGTGTAAGGTGCCAAGTTAGATTCCCAGCACCCACATACAAAGCAAGGTGAGATCACACATATGCCCATAACCCTAGCACTGACGGGGGCAGGTAGTCTGGCTTACTAGCCACCAGCTTTAGCTCCAGGTTCAGTGAGAAATGCTGTCTCTGGAATATGCTCAGTTTTCTGGCCTCCATATGTGCATGTGTGGGGACAGACACACACACACACACCAGTGAATCCTGTAACTGGCTTTTCAGTGGAAGCCAGCCAGATACTGCCTCCACATCTGGTCAGCATGTAGGACAGAGCATGCTGTTCTGAAGTATGAAGGGAAGAGACCACTCATTAAAGACCTTTGCATGTTGCTGACTCCTTTCAGCTCTGTCTTGGCTCACCCCAGAGTGAGACTGCAGGGATTGAGCTAACCAAGAGTTTGAGGTCACTGCGGTTCTTAGCAGTTGTATGCAAAGAAAAACATGATGCCATTGTCCTGTGAGACACCCTTTGGCACCATATTTCTACACACACACTGCCTCTTATCTGTGCCCCTCCTCTTTTTAGGATAGACATGGCTCTTGCTGTATAGCCCAAGCTAGCCTCTAAGTCATGACTGTCCTTAAGTGTTAAAGTTGCAAGCACGCACTGATATGCATGGCCTCTCTTAGCCCTTCTTTTTCCTGCAATTTTGTCTCAGTCGTCCTGAAACCTGTGCCATTCCTGTAGGCAGTGTCTGTGGAACTGTGCCTTTGGGAGGGGCAGACTTAACGGTCACTTCAGAGAGTGTCTGTTTTGATCTTGGTGTCCTGGTTGCACCTCCAGATGGATAACATGTGTGGCTACATCTTTTCCTCTTTTTGCTCTGATTCCTGAGCTGACTATACCACCCTGGGCTGGCTCAGAAGGTAGCACGGCATCCTCTCTTCAGGAACATTTATGGCCAGCCCTCATGTATATGGCATTTAACAAAGTGCATTGATACAGGCCAGTCTGTTCAGAAATCTACAGCCTGAAGCAGATGAAACTGGATGGATTCATTCCTAGAAAACAGTCTGTGAGGAGGGAGGAGCAGAGAAGATCTTTGCCCCAAAGGACATTAGCAGCCACCTAATCCAGATGGAAAAAGGAAACAGAAACAGACCACTGTAACTGGGCCAGTGGGACAGCAATCTGCTTTGGCCATGTGGCCCTGTGTGGTGTCTCTGGATGCAAGGGTCTGGTTAGGCTGCCTCTTAAGATTGTGAAACAAAGACAGACGTGCTTTGCCTTACTTACCCCGGAAAGCCACAGGAGACCCCATGGCTTTCTGGTTTGGGGAGTTATTTGTATTGTTTTGAAAAAAGTAGAAAATGACCCAGGTAATTGCATTTGTGAGTCCTGAGAATAGAAAAGTCTCTGATTAGATAAGGGGTGTTTGGGGTTAAGAGCATAAAAGAGCAGCTATAGGAATCTTGTGTAGCTATAATCTGTATTCAGATAGAAAGTCCAGATTATTACAGGCTTTGATCCTCAGGGCTAGGCCATTAACTATCCATGAGGATGCTTTTTAGAAGGCCTGTGGCTAGACTGGAATAGGAAGAATCACTGATTGGGGGGCAGGAGGCTCAGAGTCTCACCCTGCAGATGGAAAGGCTCTGACCCCAGAGAAGAAAAAGGTAAAATTGGAGGCGCATGGAGTGGGTGCTGTTGCTCCCTCTGGGAAAATGCTTTCCTGTGTGCATGGTCAACTAGGTTCTGTACTGATTAGTGAGGGCTGTCCTATTCTGGGTCCCTTCATTTTGATCCTGTAGTCAGCTGCAGAGTTATAGATGAAGTGACAAGGATGGTGTCTTAATTGGATCCAGCTGCCTGGAGTAAGTCGAAGACAGAGGGGCCTCAAAAGAACAGAACTTGGGAAAGGCTCCAGAGGAACCCAAGACTCAGGACACCTCTAGTGCCTTTCAGCACACTGTAGTTTGGCAGCCTTGACTTGGTGCCATGGATTAGTCCTGAAGAGAAGGCTAAGTGAGTTTGGCCAACAGGAAGAATCATGTACTGAAATGTTAACAGCAGTTGACCCAAAAACTGAGCAGATAACAATAATAATGAAAAGAAAAGGGAGAGATGATGATTGATGATGCTGTAGATGAGGTGGGGAGGGCGCTTGTAAAGGAGGGACTTGCCATCCTTTGATTTCAGCATAGAGCTGCGTTAATTCTGAGTCAGCAGGAAGGGCAGCTGCAGGCTTCACTGCCGGTAGAGTTGGACATACACCTGCACCTTGCCATTCCAACTGCTTACTTGTGCATGCCCGGGTCCCTTCAGACTCTAGTGTCTGCTGAGAAGCAGTTAGCCAGTGACTTGGGTGTTCTGAGGAAAGAAGTCTGTTCTGGCCCTCAGATAGAGTTATGGCTTACACAACTGTTTGTGCCCTACCTCTATAAAACCACAATAGCACCACACTCCATACCAGAAGCACACAGCAGCAGCTCACACGGCCATAGAAACGCCTGAGACAGATGCATTTGTCTGTAGCTATTAGGATGATTTCTGAAGCCCATTAGTTCTGTTTGTTACAACATGGTGTCAATGAGGCCAAGGCTATGAGTCTGAGAACCCTGTTAGGTAGATCATTGTCACATCAGGGAAGCTCTCCCTATGATCCCCAGGCTATACCCATGATTCAGGTTAGATGTCCCATAAAATCTGGAGATGATTGAGAAGGCCTGGGCAGAAAGTGTAATAACAATGTAATGACTCAGAAAATATTCTGCTCTCTCCCCCTCCAGCTTCTGAAAAAGCAGTCTGACCATGTGACTTGCTGTGGGAGACTGCCCCTGTGCCTGTTACACTCAGAACCCTCAGGCTTGTCACTGACACTAACTACTGGTGTGTACCATACAAGTCTTCTTCCATGGTTGAGTGCACTGTTCTGGCTGTGATGAAAGTAAAGGGTTCCCCTCCACTCCCTTCCCAGTATCTTTGTGCCCTTAGGCGCCAGTTGGAGGGCTGTGGTGTGCATGCTGCTGTTCTTCAGGCTTGGATACCACAGTGAGAGAGGGTCTCTGTCTTAATCCAGTAGAAATCTTCTAGAGGGAAGTAAATAACTAAAATGATCGCACAAGTGAAAAATTAATAAAGAGAAGCAGGGGGCTGCAAGTTTGTGACGGGAAGGGGGAGGTGGTGGCTAGCTGATGGCAACATCTGTCTGGTATGAGAAGCTAAGAGGGCCTGTTGATGGTATTGATGCTTAAGTGATGCTTTACCATTGATGGTAAAGAGCAGACTTCAGAAGCTAGGAAAATGTTCAAGAAAACATAGATGCAAAGGCTTGTGTCTAGTCATAGTCACAGAACACAAAGGAAAGCATGGTAAAAGATGTCATGGAAATGGGTCCTTAGCAAGGAGAGGACTCTGGGTATTATTCTTGGTGAAATGGAAGCCATTTTTTATTTGTTTAGAAGTGGAATATTTCTTAAAGATTTCTAGGAGATGTTAGGGGTTGATTGTGTCTCCTCGTAAAGGATGTGTTCCAAACTCTGACCCTCAGTACCTCAGATTGTGGCTTTATTTGACAGAGGGCTTTTTATAGATAATCAAGTTAAAGAGGCCACCAGGGCAGGTAGGCCTTGATCTGTGAAGACTGGAGTCCCTGTGTAACCAGAACTTTGGACAGACAGACTTGAGTAATGAAACTTGATCTTGTGAGGATGGGGGGCTAGTTGATGCTTCTGTTGCCAAAAAAAAAAAAAATATAAAAACAAACAAAAACAACAAAATAATGGAGACCTAAGCACCAGAAACCAGGAACAGGCAGTGAAGGGTCTTTCTTAATAGGTGTCAGTGGAACATGGCCCTGACAAACCTTGACTCAGCCTCCTGAACTTGAGATGTTTCTAATCTAGGTCCCCAATGTGCGGTTCCTTATGAGAGCCCCAGGTAGCTCCAAAGGAGAGATGTTGCTGCCAACACCCTGGCTGTGCTTCTCTAGATAAATGCATAATAGAAATGACCCTGAAACAATAAGAAAGAGCCCAGTGGCTGAATTCTGCAGAATATGTGTTGTTCTTCTAGGCTGGTACTGTTAGAGATGCTGGGCTAGTTCATTGGAAAGGACAGGAGGTACAGCATAGTGATGAAGAGGTGGCTGTCCCAGACTCTGATTGGAGCTCCAGGGAGTGGCAGAGGTAGTAGTTAGAAGTGGCCAGAAGTAAAGCCAGCAGGACTTTGTAATAGGTCTAGAAAGGAGAACAAAAGCTGCCTGGGCATCTGAGCTTGAGCTGGTGAGGCGACTGACTGAGATAGAGAAGTTTGAAGGGATCTCTCTTGGATATAGAATTGAGTTCTGTTTGGGCCATTGTTAACTTTTACTGTAAATGTCTATCCAGTTTCCAGCTGGGTGAGCTAATGCTTTAACTGGGCTTACTCATGGGAGCACGAATGACCCTACATTGCAAAATAGTATGATGTCCTACTCCAGCATGGATGATTGCTTTCCAAAAGTAGTATAGAAAGTGAAGTCCCCTTCAGCTAATCTTCCACTTCCCATATACAGCAGCACCCCCTGAGAGCATATGCAACCTGGGAAGGATTTTGTACAGCTGGGGGGGGGGGGGAGAATACAGGAGGTAGGAAATGGCTGGAGTCTCAGGGAACATATATTGACCTTCCCAGTCTTTCTTCCTGTGAATGAACTTGAACTTCAGCAACCTTTATCTGGTGAGACTCTGGTGAAGGTGACCAATGCTGCTCAGAGTATGAGTAGAGGCCAGAGTATGGCACTGCTCAGCATGTAGGTAGAGAGACCTTTATCTAGTGAGGGTAGCTGGAAAGATATTGGGCATCCCAGTGGCCTGCAGGGCTGAACAGACATGAGGCCATGAAACTGGAGCTGGGATTTAAAGTGTTGAAACAAGACGATATTCCCTAAAGAGAGGCTTTGGAGAAATGGGTGAGGCCTTTGAACACTGCTGAAAGTTGACCCAGCTGAGGAGACAAAGAAGCATCATGGGAGCAGCAAATTGTCCTTGCTTATTATGTGTGAGGTGGGAACTGGGGAGTTGTGGGTGTGGGTGTGCCATGATATGAACATGGAGGTCAGAGGACATCCTGGTAGGAGTCACTTCTCTCCTGCCATGTGACCTCGGAATGGAACCCATGTCATCAGGCTTGGCAGAAGGCCCCTTTACCTACTAAGTCATCTCACTTGGTCTCGTGTGTGCTTGTTAGTGTGGGTATGTGCACACGGACATGCAGGTATATGTGTTCCAGGTCAGAACTGCTGTTGTTCCTTGATCGATTTCCATTTCAATTTTTTTGAGGTAAGTTTTCTCACCGAGCCTGAAACTCACTGATTTATCTAGGTCAGCTGGTTATTGAGCTTCAGGGGCCTGTCTGACCCTGTCGCCCCTGCTCTGGTTACAGGAGGACACTGGGTACCCGCTTCTTCCCTGCATAGGCTCTAGGGATCTAAACTCAAGATTTTTATGTGCTGAGACCTGAGCCATCCCCTCAGCCCCCTCCTTGCTTCTCAATGTCAAACTAAATTATAGGGAACACCTGTGAGACAGTACCAGAAGTGCCTCATTGATATCCTGTGCCCAGTGTTCTGTCAGTCCAGGCACCGTCTCTGAGTTTCCAAATCTAGAATCAGTTGTTCTCAGAATGCTCCAGAGCATAGGACAGTGAAGTGCTGATACTCAGAACACACAGGAACTGCCACCCCATCAGACCCCACTCAGAGTTTGCACAGCAAGATTTATTTTATTTGTCAAACAGCTAAGTATAGTTTTCTAAAAGTATTTCATACACGGAGGGCAAGGCAGTTGGTTTCATGTCTAGCAGGCATAGGCAATACTCAGCAAGTCCTTTGTCCACATGACTTACAATGGCCATACATGCACATCACGTTCTAGAAGAAATCAAAATCCACTTCTGTCTCTGAACACTGGTGAAATACTAACACCTGCTTGATGTAGCCCACCCTGACCCCAGGGGTCTGTTGATCCAGTCTGAGAGCCTCAGCATTCAGTGGTCCTCTGAGCTGGGGATGGCTTATTGATGTGCCCCATTCCTAGGTGTGGCGGGAGTTTCCTGACCGGCTGGTGGGCTACCCAGGCCGCCTTCATCTCTGGGACCATGAGATGAATAAATGGAAATATGAATCTGAGTGGACCAACGAAGTCTCCATGGTGCTCACAGGCGCAGCTTTCTATCACAAGGTAAGGGGCTTGCATGTGGTGCTGTTTGATCTACTTGTTTAATTTTCCAGAGCTTTCACTGGGTTTAAAAAAATGTTTTTACCTAAAAAGCTTAGAAAAGCCATGTTGTATGATAGTCCTTCTAAATGAAGAACACCAAAAATTCATACCAGCAAAAGCCACTGTTTTGATATTCCTTAAATTATATGTATTTCTCTACAATTGGGTATTTAACTTTTGACATTTTAGATAATGTTCATTCCTGGATTGCTACATGATGCTGACTGCCTCGCAGTACATTTAGAGGTTAAACTTAGAGTAGAGTGAATCTGACTGCGTGAGCTCTGACCAGGTTCTGCTAAGGCAGCAGTTTCCTATGTATATGTTCTGAGAGGCAGCACTTAATGGACTTGACTAAAACTTAATTTCATGTTGAGCATGGTGGTGACCACCTTTAATCCCAAAACTGAGGCAGAGGCAGGCAGATCTCTGAGCTCAAGACCAGCCTGGTCCACAGAGATAGTTCCAGGACAGCGAGGGTTACACAGAGAAATCCTGTCTCATAAAGAAAAACAAAAACAACAACAAAAAAAAAAACCCAAACAAACAAAACCAAAAGAAACAGATTTACTTTTATTATTTTTCATTATGTGGATGTGAGGGGGACAGGGCTGTGTGTACATGAGTGCATGTACCTGCAGAGACCAGACGTATTGGATCTCCTGGAGCTGGAGTTAAAAAGCCATTGCGAGCCACATAATGTAGATGCTGGGAATGGAACCCAGGTCCTATGCAAAAGCAGTGCCTGCTCTTACCTCCAGCCCTTTAATTTTTTTTTTTTTTTTAATTAGGACAATTCTGAATACTATGCTTTTGGTTGAAGAGTATTCAGCTTAGCCCTGGCATTCTCCCTGAGAGCAGAGGGTTTAATTAAAAAGAACTCATCTGCTGTGAGCAGTAGGAGAGCTAATGTGTAGAGAGCTCTGTTGAGCCTGCTACCTGTGGTTGTCAGCTCTCCATTGCTGCTCCCAGTCTTCTGAGACTCTAGGTCAAGAAGTAGGTGTTGGTCTAGTTAATAGTGTACATGCTTATCTATATGTCTGTTCATGCATTTGTTCTTGGAGGCAGGATCTCCCTAGGTCCTCAGGCCGGCTTTAAATTCACAATCATCCTGCTTCAGGCTCCCAAGTGCTGGGATTGGAAAAACATACCTCCGCAACTGGCTACTTATTTTTGACCCAACAATTTTAGTCCGCTCATGGAGTTTACAGTAATTTCAGGCTTGCCTTGCTCTTGTTCTTCTGCTGGGTGGGAACACATGCCTTTACTACTCTACCACTTTCTGTTGTGTGTAAGACTTAATGGAAGCAATTGATCTCAGGACCATTTACATGTTTGGCTCACACTTTTTATTAATAGGAAGACAATGGGAATATTTCTTTTATGACATACCTCTGACCTATGCCATGTAATATCCATAAATAAAAACTATACTTTGCACTTAATTGAATGTTTACACTTTAAAAGGGAATCCTAGCAAAGTGAACTCCCACACCTGGTCCTCCCATCTGCTCCTGTCATTGATCCAGAGTCTATATTAAAGTAAATCTCAACTTTAAAAAAAAATAAAAAACACATACCTACCATTTTAATTTTTTACAGTGGTGTGTGTGTGTGAGAGAGAGAGAGAACGAGAGAGAAAGTGAGAGAGAGAATGTCCCATAGTGCACAGTACCAGCCCATTTTAAAGGTGCTAGGCCACTTAATTTCCTTTTGCCCCTTTCCACTAGTAAGGTTTTGTGGTTAATCATGTCCCTGTACCACTGAGTTGCCCTTGATGTGCCAGCTAAAGAGAATGCTATCTCTTCATTTTTGTCTCATGTAACAGTATTTTAATTACCTGTATACCTACAAAATGCCTGGGGACATCAAGAACTGGGTGGATGCTCACATGAACTGTGAAGATATTGCCATGAATTTCCTGGTTGCCAATGTTACAGGGAAAGCTGTAATCAAGGTAAGAATCTGTGCCTCTCTCAAGCTTGGCTTTCTGGAGCTCAGTGTTGTCTTCTGACCCAGAGAAGCTGTTGGAAACGTCCCTAGGTGCTGCTCTGTGCACAGAGATGCAGTGATAATGCAGTTGTCCTATTCTGTGGTTGTAAAGATCCAACTAACTGCATTTGAAATACCTTTGCCATAACATACTAAAAACTGAAATGCAAAGTCCTTGGGCCTGAAGATAGTTGATTTATTCTTGAAACTGTGCTTGCTCAGATCAGAGCCCAGGTTACAGATCAGTAGTGAAAGCCCACTTATATGACAGAATCATCTTTATCTTCTAGGTTAGAACTCCATGTGAAATTGGGTAGTGCCAGAGGCTTCTCAGCCTGAAATGGTCGCCATCATCAGAGTTTAGGTTGGCAGCATGGGTGGCATCTCACTGACTCCAGGAACTCAGAGGGCAAGGGATTTCAAGAAAAACGAAAGGGTGTAAATTGTGGGGCTGCTTTCCAGGGACCGCAGATCTTACATTTCTTTTCAGCATGTGTTTAGTGTGACTGCCTGCTGTGGGAGGAGCCTGTGAGTCTTGACCTCACCCTCCGACGCCCTTCCCTGTTTACTCATCTTTGTAGCAGCCTCCCTGCAAGAGTCCCGAGTTTGATGGGTCACAAAGTGAGGGGTGGCTAGCTAGTTTATTTCCTGACCAAGGGAATTTGGAAATGAACTGGCATCTCCAGGAGAGGTGAACTCCAGCCCAGGGCCTTAGAAAGGAAGGCGAGAGAGGCCCCAGGTTAGACTGCTAGCTGTGGGAGGCTGTATTTCATCGCCTCATGACTGCAAGAACAAATGGTGTTTCTACAAGGGCCTTGGCAGTGAGAAAACAGTCATTAAACAGGAATTAAGGAGCTTGTCATCACAACCTCTTTCCAGTTATAGAAGGCAAAAGCCCTCCAAGCCGCTTTTATTGGGCCCTTGGGAGTTCTGTCGTTGGCTGAGGCGGCCCAGATTGAATGGAGGAATGCCGAGATGTATGCGCATGTGCATGTGTGCATACATGCACAGCGTGCACAGTGTATCCCTGATCACAGCACAGAAGCCTGCAGAGTGGTATCACAGCGTGGCTTTATAGTCTTGGGCACTGACAGCCAGATGTGTTTTATGTTCCTTGACAGGTAACCCCAAGAAAGAAGTTCAAGTGTCCTGAGTGCACAGCCATCGATGGGCTCTCACTAGACCAGACTCACATGGTAGAGAGGTGAGTATGCCCCTGAACAGAAGTCCACCCAGTCTCCATCCCCATTTCCTGCCTGGGCCTGTTTATGGAACTATGTTAGAGATACAAGGACAGCAGCTGGTAGCCAGTTACCTCCTTTTGCACTGTGGGAATTGAGTTAGTTCAAACCCAGGTCACCCAGTGAATTAATTTGGGATGCTGCTTGATCAATTTGTAATGGCTGGAAGGGGCTGAAAAATAGAGCTGGCCTTAAGCTCTGGAAGCCAGATCTTGTGTGTGGACTGAGTGGCTGTTTGCAGTCACTTGATTGGAAGTGAGCTGACTCCAAGGAAACACCAGCTTGTTTCTCTGGGTAATAGGTATGTTACAGTAATGCTTGATTCAAAAGAATTAAACCCAACCCAGGAGAGACAAAATGCTTGCACTGACCCCACTGTGTCACATGCCAGGCTCTGGAAGCTGGAACAGCAAGGTGACCCTTAGCCATTCTGTCATTTCCTCAGCCATCATTTGAGTCTGGTGTTTCACCCTGGGCTAAGAAGTCTAAGACTTGTATCATGGGTCTTTCTTTATCCACTAGAATATGTTACAGGTCCTCGTGGTCCCCAGCCTTTAGAGCTCCTGAATCCACAGACTTATTCCATACTCAGGCCCACAAGCTCTGGCATCTATCAGCTTAGTGATCAAGGGATCCAAGAATATAGCACAAGCCTTTCAGAGTTCCCAAACAGCATGTGCCTTTCTGACAAAGTTCATTTCTGAAGTCCATAACCACAAAGAAATCCTCCCAATCCATTCCATTTGGTCTTGGATTCTTCTGTGATATTTTGTTTCTTTAAATAATCTCCTTAGCTCCTTCATACAGATATCTTACTCAAAAGCCATTGATTTTTACCAACAGTTGATGTGAAATCATATATTAACATCCTCTGTAACACTGCAAATGTTGTAAGTAAGGCAGAGTTCATTATTTACCACAGCTCATTGGGAAGAGGCTCTGGTTGTAATTCTACCCGAGTAGATGAAATGGTTATTAAAATGTACCTTACTCCCTGTGCTGGAGAATGCCTAGCATTAAGGCAAGTGGTTGTGGACAGAGTTAACATGGTTACAGTACAGGGGAGGGAGGAAAGATGACCTGATGACAACCTTGAAGTTCATGGTGGGGTTAGGCAGCTCTTCTCCAGCATGAGAATGTAGCAGATTTAAAGCTGTGTTAGAGACAGGGCCAGAACACTCAGGAAGATGGTTATGATCTCCCGAGGAGGGAGCTGTGGAGGCTGCTTCACAAGAGAGCTGAGAAAACAGAGTGTTACAGTAACCTCTCAGGGCTTAGTGATTTATTTATATTTACCAAAAATGGCTTATGTACAACATATACAACACGTATATATTTATATGTATATAAAACCTAATCTGGAGCTGTTTGTGATGCATTTCCCTAGGAAAGTACAGTTTATGATAATGAGAGGCAAGAAAGGAATATTCCTATCAGGTGGATTATTCAGAACAATTTTGTTAAAAGGGTAACATGTGAAGGGAGGCTTCAGAAATCACTAGGGGGCTGGAGAGATGGCTTAGTGATTAAGAGCACTGTCTGCCCTTCCAGAGGACCTGGCTTCAATTCCCAGCATCCATATGGCAACTCACAACTCCAATTCCAGGGGATCTGACACCCTCACAGACATGCCTTCAGGCAAAAGAACAGTACATTTAATATAAAAATAAGTAATTTAAAATTTAATTAAATTAATAAAGAAAATTTAAATCACTAGGATCTGAACAGGTCAGAGGGAGAGGAACTGTGAGACCAGGTCAACAAGTTGGTTTGCCAGGCATGAAGTGTGGTGATATATTTTATATTTAATAAAAATCAGCCTGGAATATCAGAGGACAGAATCACCCAGTCAAGCATAGTCAGAATGAATGAATGGTAACTCACGCCTTTAATCCCAGCATGGAAATGAGGG
Source organism: Phyllotis vaccarum (assembly GCA_033318265.1). Taxonomy (NCBI): domain Eukaryota; kingdom Metazoa; phylum Chordata; class Mammalia; order Rodentia; family Cricetidae; genus Phyllotis; species Phyllotis vaccarum. The sequence continues at coordinate 123,551,411 of JARWLC010000001.1, read as the reverse complement.
TGGTTACCTGTGCCTTTAATCCCATAACTCAGGAGACAGAGATCTTTCTGTGTTTCTGTGAGTTAAAGGCCTAACAACCAAACAGTAATCCTAACTCTAGGATATGACGCAGAGATGAGCCCAGAAATGAAACAACTGTGTGAAGAAGATATTTAAGGCAGGCGTAGGCAGACATTGAGGTATTGTGTAGAAGTGATGAGCCAGGCTGAGGGCTCTGGAAGACAGCTTTTACCCTGAGAAGTTGGCTGGGTGAGAATTGACTGTGGTCTGTTTCCTTTCTCTGATTTTCTCGCTTTAACCCAGTATCTATCTCTGAGTTTTCATTAAATACAAACTAGAATTCATGTTTCAATGAAGAAATTCACTTTGAGACAGGTTGAATCCAATTAAAGAGCTGGATTTTTCCTTCAGACTCTGAGAAGCCATCAGAAATTTGAAAAGGAGACTAACCTATTCAAGAAATCGCTGTGAGATTAATTTAGGGCGGTCCTGAGGATGAGAAGAGTATTGAAGAGACAGGAAAAGGATGGCCAGCTCAAATCTACACAGAAAGGCACCAATGAAAGTGCCCACAATTGTCAAAAGGGAGACATGCTAGAGTTCTGTTACCACCCTGATAAGTCTGGGGAGGCTGTGAGGAAACAGCTACAGAATTAACTTGGGGTTTTGAGTACAGAAAAATAGCAGGACTCTTCACAAGGGTGAGCAGTTGGCGAATGCTTGTCCCTTCAATGAGGCATTGGTTATAGGCAGGATCTTTTAATCCTGGGTGACATCAGTGGGATGGGCACAGGCCATTGGAAATGAAGGTGTATGGCAGTTACCTGCCCAGACACAGCAGTTGACTTAAGACAAACCAAGGGAAGAGGGAGATATTTCTACATTTGGGAGACGGTAAGTGAAACCAGAAGCAGTCTGGGGAGCTGGAAAGGAGAAAACTGCCAGGGACGTACAGACCAAGACAGGGCCTGTGAACTAAATGCTTAGTGGGGATCCAGAAACTCACAACATGGAGTAACTAAGGCAGCTTGTAGAGTGTGAGTTTCGGTGACCAAGGGCAGGTGGGAAACACACACCACCCACTTGGGAGATTTAGTGAGGACCAGAAGGGGGTGAATCTGAAAGAGAATTGGCAGCTGTGAGCAAAGCTCCATGGGTAAAGGGTGGACTTAAGAAATCAGGCACCTAGCCTAGAAGAAGGAAGATATAGTCTGAGCCATCTAGAGAGCCCAGGAGATGGTTCACTGTAGAACCCTGTGCTTGTCCTACTTATCAGTGGTTCCCTTTTTTACAAGCCAGTGGAAGGGGAAACTGCCGCGCCATCTTTTGACCTTACATTGGGGCCTAGGGTTCAGTCTGCTTATTTAGTCATAGACTCGGAGTCTGTGATCAGAACTGTCATCTGAGGAGGAAAGTGGCTTTTATTCCTTCATATCTGTTTCCATGGGCTGCGAGTTCTTAAAGAACCAGAAGACACTATAGTGACCATTCATAAGCTCGTAAACAGTTACTGCCATCTTTGCACCAAGCACTGTACTGCATGCTGGAAACAAAAATAAATATAGGTCTGAAAATCTGCGACCCAGGTTGGTCCCAGCGGTGTTCATGTAGACCCCATTTTCCTGACACTGTCCTGGTTCTGTATGTGTATGACAGGAAGATAAGGTCCGTAATCCTTTCTTTCCCGGATACTTCCAGCAGGCAGACACAGACCCTGGAAGTGTAGCAAACAGCCCTTGATTAGAAACTCAGAGTGGGAAAGGCACTCTTATGGGGTGGCAGAGTCAGTGTGACTCAGGTGAGCCATCTACACCTAGCCTTACTCTCAACCTACTGTTCCCAAGCCAGATTCCCCTGTGGGAGAAAGAAAGTAGGCAGCTGAGGAAAGGGCCTTTACTGTCAAGAATGACCCCTTGTCACTTCCCAGCATATACTGTGAAAGAGACACTTGCCAGAGCAGGACTGGTCAGGGCAGCTGCTGCAAGCCTGAATCTCGGTGCTAGCTCTCCAGTTGCCTAGCTGGCAGATCTGGTTACAGCAGAGAGGTCATCAGTACTCAGAGGGCTGTGAGCAACTCTCATCCAGCAAACACCAGACATCCTGCCCTGGGCCGAGCAGGGAGCCAGAAGTGAGGAGCTGCTGCTGTGTCCCTAAGTGCTGAGGAGAGACTTGGGCTGGCCTGCACTGCTTTGGCCTTGTGATTAAAGAACAGGAAGCTATTGTGCCTGGTCCCATCAACTTATCCCTCTTGTCTGTTCTCATTCTCTTCAAATTCTCTTTATTCTTGAGGATTTCATATTGCATACAATAAAATCTGATCATATCTACCACCTCTTTCCCTCCAAACCTCCCCCCCGCCCGCTTTCCTTCAACATATTTCCTTCCCAAATCTATGTCTTTTTTTTATTTTTTATTTTTTATATAAACCCCTAAGTTCAGTTAGTGCTGGCTGAATGTGCATGAGTGTGAGGCCATCCACTGGACATGGGAAACCTACCAGTGGTCACATCCTCAATCAAAAAATTATTTTCCCTCCCCCAGAAGCTGTCCACTGCCAGTACTCCCAGTAAAGAGTGCAGCCTGGAGTTTATATACCCCATCAGTGATGGAATTTTTGCTGACTTCCTCTTGTTCAGGTCTTGTGCAAGGAACCCTAGCTGCTGTGCGTTCATGTTTGTGACACCATGTCCAGAAAACAGCACCCTGTGCACAGCACTTCTGCCCACTCCACCTCTTACCCTCTTCCTGCCTTCCTGAGCCTTGCTATAGCAAGGGTTTGATATAGATGTCCTGCTTAGGCCTGAGCACTCAGCACTTTGACTATTTATGAATCTCTCTGTTGACTTCTGCCCACTGCATAAAGAACTTTGGTTCCTCTGACCAAAGGTGAGAGCAACCCAGGTCTATGAATATAAACACAAATATTTAGAAGGTAGGTTGACAGCATGACTGTTTGCCAAAATATCAGTAACACATTCTATCCTGGGGCCTGTACCCCTAGTCTACCTAGACATGGGCTTTCCACAAGATTATAGTGTGAGGTATGGAATTCCCTCCTATGAAGCAGGCCTCAAATCCAGTCAGACAGCAACTAGTAGTTTACTCAGCAGTGATGCCACTGTGATGAGTGGATGTGGTTTGCACTGGAGCCTACAACACAATGAGGGCCAGTGAGCAGAGACAGTTTCCCAATCAGCTTGAGTGTATTTCTTTATGTCCTATATCCAAAGTGAGTGGTGTCTTTAGCAATAAGGTCTTATCATGTAGTTTTATGGTAAGTCACCAAGGACAGTGGCAATAGCTTGTGTTGTTTTAGGGACCTTACTGACCATTAACTTATAGGGAGATGTCCCGTGCCTTGTATGACAATTTTCATCGAGGGACCCATATCCTCTGAGAGTATTGTCCACTTATGCTATGGTAATTCCATAGAGTACATATGAAATGAAAGAAGTAGGGACACAGGGAGTTAAAGGGTTAAGCAGGGAGGGGAGGGGGGAGGGTAGTCTAAGGATTATGAAAAAGCCTATGGAAGCCCACTCCTTAGTAAGCCAATTTCAAAATATAACTTTTAGAGAGAGGAAAGAGGCCACTCCTCTTACCATCTCCCCAAGACCCTCCCCCCTCAGCCTGAGTGTCAGGGACTGCAGAAACCCAGCTGTCCCAGAAGGGGAGAATGATTCAGCCAGTGCCAGCCTGAGGTTGAAAACCAGTTCTACCATTGCTAGCTAGTCCATCATTCTGAGGCCACTTAACCTCTCTGAACCTAACATGAGGCTAATTTGAACTCAGGCCTTGAGCAAGAGAGTTGAGGATGGGGGAGGGGTACTAAGAAATCAGTAAATTATCTAGGACAGAACAGGGGTTCTGGAGTGTGGCATTCTGGCCCCTCCTATTGGGCCACACAGGTTAGTAAGTAAATTGTGTCTTGTCACTCAGTCTTTATTCTCAAGAGCTGGGAACCCTGGGTTTGGCTCTGGCCCTGGCACATTTTCTATTTATTTATTTATTTAACTTTTGAATAACAGCCTCTTAGTGTCTCAGACTTCCCACTAGAAACTGGGATGGAGGAGACACTTGAGCGCTTGGGCTGTAGTGAGACTCATTTCCTTGTAGAGCATCTAATGAGCATTACCTCTGTTGACATTAGTGGTCAAAAGTCCATGATGCAAGGGTGCAAGCTTTTTAGAACCACAAGCAGAGCCGATGATGGCAGTCCACACTAACGGACACCTTCCTGAACCCAAAGCTCTTCTCTGTCTGCACGTTTTGGAAGCAGCTGGGCCTCTAAAGATGGAGAAGTGGCAGTGGCATTTGGAACTGGCTCCTGCCCTGTGACCACTCTCTCATCAAGCTTTCTTGCTGTAGCTCTTGGGCAGCTGCTAGCTGAGAAAGCACTGACCCTCTGAAATCCATCCTTCTGGGCCGCAACTTCAAAAGGGCTTTTCCCAGGCTGCTTTTCCCCTCTGGCCTGGTCTGACCTGTCCTCATTACCCAGCTGTCACACTCAGTTGGCCTGACTGACCTGAGCCATTCCAATAAAGGGAGCCTGACCCTATCCTCCAAAGGGAGGCTCAGCTTTGAGGGGAAGCAGAGGAAACCCTGCTTTGTGATGTTCAGCTCCTGTCATCAAGTTGCTCTTGCTCCTTACTCTAGCATGGGAGCCGAAGGCCATCTGTGAGCTCTGCCTGTGTCGGAAGAGCAGTGCTTATGGCCTGGTATGTACAGGTCATCTGTGAGTGCTGGGGAGTTAAGTGCCCATTGCTTGAAACTCAGAGTCACAGCTCCCTCTGCTCCTCTGCCTCACATGGATAGGACCCTTCACTTACCTCTTGAGCTTAAGCAAACAGAACCTTTTTCCTCTCCATCACCCTCTTCCCTATAACTGGCAGAGATGGGGTTAAGGATTTCTGGAGCTGATCCACCTGGGTTTGAGGCCTGCTGGTGCTGGAAAAATGACTGGAATTCAAGGGGGAGGGGCAGGTGTCCTGACCTGCAAGCCTGCAGACAGCACTCCCTACTCACTTTCTCCCTCTGGTCACCTTGCAAGAGCCCAGCAACAGGCTGGGGACCCTTTCAGCCTCTTTCAGTTCTCTTGTGGACAGTGGCTGTGTTGGGCTTTGCTGTCCCTCAGCAACTGACCACTTGCATTCTGCTTGCCCCACTCTCTCATCCACCCACAGGTCTGAATGCATCAATAAGTTTGCCTCTGTCTTCGGGACCATGCCCCTCAAGGTGGTGGAGCACCGAGCTGACCCGGTGCTCTACAAAGACGACTTCCCTGAGAAACTGAAGAGCTTCCCCAACATTGGCAGCTTATGAAGCTTACCACTACCCAGGGCTGTGGAGGAGCCCAGCCTGGGTCCAACTTCCCCAAACACACTGGAGCCTCGAGCTGTGCAGCTTGCTTTGTCTTCTCATCTCCAATGGACTCTCTGGAAATGCCAAAGGAAGGATGTCTCAGGGACTAGCTGCAGTTTTGAGCCCAATGTTATCTATCTCTTTTGGCTTGCAGAGCAGGTTTACCAGTTCACTGGCCCTACAGCTGCCCTTTGAGAGGGCTGTGGTGACTAACCACAGTTTTAGATTCAGGGGTCAGTCACCACAGAGGCATGCAGTCAGTGTGCTGTGGATCCCAGTAACTCTGAGGGTTAGGACTGTGCTCGAACCTTAGTCACGATCCTGGGTATGGAGCAGAAGAACCCAGGCTGCCAAAATGTGTCCTGATAGGCCCTGGACAACTCTTTGTTTTGGCTTTTTGATATTATTAAAATTATTTTTTACTTCTTTTTCTTCTGTTTAGAATGCTGGTTCTTGATTATCTAAAGACCTGTTCTTGTTCTATGCATATAATCCCACCTTCTATCCTAACAGTCATCTGGGAAGATGCAGGCAGGCGGATACTCAACTCCGTATGCATCAAGTATAAAAAGGACCCATGAACATCCTAAAAGCAGATGAGTCCGGATGGCAGAGGTGTCCTTAGCCCATGGCTGAATATTTCATAAATGGACTCAGGGAAACAGATATCCTCTGATTGGCACTCTGGAGTCAGTCATTCTAGCTGCTACCATGTTATTAGAGCAGAGAATATTGTGACCTACCTCCCCAAGGGGATGCCCAGGATCCTCACTCTTGCTGCAGCTATGACATTGGCTAGGGAGTTCTGGCTAATGTTAAATACTGCCGTAGCAACCATGTCCCAGCAGTTGCTGGTATATTTAAATCATTACATTTCAGCATTTCCTAATACTGCACATGTGTGAATTATACCTCTTTAAGCCCAGTTGATGAACAAATCTACTCTGGCAAATGTTAAATGTTATAGATTTGAAACAGATTTATCTGGGTCTAATATTAAGATTAGCCACAGTTTGGGCTTTAGCCATAACATATGTCCCAGAACACAAAATACATAACAATTTGCTTAGAATATGGATATAATTAGGGAAACCTAGTCATGCCAGTCATCGTTGCTTGCCACCATCCATTGTTCTGTTGAGCAGCGTGGTGAGTGCTGACTGACAAAGTGTTCCTGAGTCACTTTGAAGCTAGCAAGATGGCTCATCAGGTAGAAGTATTTTCTCTAGAAACTTGAAGACCTGAGTTCAATCTCCAGAACATGAAATGGAAGGAAGTTTCCCCTGACCTTCATATCACACTGTAGCATGTGTGCATTCACATTCACACACACAGAGTAAATCAGTTTGTTAGCAGGTCCCCTTATATGCATTCCCACTAATGGAGAAGTCAGGGGAAGGTTTCTGAAGGAGTAGAAGTGGAGGTAGAGATATCTAGGAAGTTCATGTTTAGCAGAGGGTGGTATCTGGAGCACTGTGAGAATGGGCTAAGGCACATGTTGCAGATGCAGACACTCTGACTGCCTTTTTCCAGGAACTGCGGGTGCTTGCTTACAGTGGTCAGCAGAGGACATGGGAAGTTTTATGGTATCACATGCAAAATGCTGGAGGCCATAGGACTGAAGCCAAAGAAAGGGGTTTCTTTTGTTGCCTGGCTCCTTCAAGTTGTAATACTTACTATGTGTCTTTATTTTTTAAAGAGTTGCCATCCTGTTTCTAAGATGGGGGACATGGGGTGTATGGAGGAAAGAGACACATTGAAATCCCTGCAGAGAACCAAGATGAGAACTGTGCTCATGATGACATCACCCTCAGCCTGACTATTTCAGAAGAAAATCAACTTGTAAATGTCTCCTGAGCACATAGGCACTCAGGACCTATTTGCCCAAACCCTCTCACACAGACACACATTCACATTTTTTTTTTTTAATTGAAGGGGCTAAGGACTTGATAATGTGACCCTAGCACAAGTATGCAGACCTGAGTTCTGTCCTCAGAGTTCAGTCCCTTCGCTGGGGAATCCCTGAGTATCTGGCCAGCCATCCTAAACAAATCACATAACAGGAAAAATTCAAGACCCTGCCTTAAAAGACAAGGAGAGTGGGGGAACTACCACAGGCTGGCCTATGAGATCCACATGCACATGTCCATGCACACGTGTGACCTACATACTTCACATGAAAAGCACATACATGCAGATACACTGCAGAAATATTAATGAAAAGGGGGACTTTAGACTTGGAAGAGGATCTGTACTCTGATGTTTGGAGCCCCCAGGATCATGTGACTCTTGAATTGTCAGATGTAACATTCCATACAAAGTACCCGACTGTTTCTAGAAAAGTTGAGGTTAGGTCTTACAGCATAGCATAAACTCAATGTTATGTTCAGAACTCTATCTTAGACTCAACACAAGCCTCAAAGTTTCTGTCTGCAGACAGGTAATTCCCTCAGGAGAAACAGGACAGAAGATACAGTAAGCAATCAGGATTCAGAAGGGGAAGGGACTGTACCCTACCCTTTGTGTCTTAACCTAGCCAGCAAGCCTTGCCTAAGCTTGGGTCAGGACCATCTGCCCTTAGGATACCACAGAGCCTGGTTTCAGAAGCAGAACAATAATGCTAATTAAAACGCCATGTTCTGGCCTACAGCAGACAACAGCTGGTTTCAGAGTAAGACATCTTTTTAAAGGAACTCCAGCCCACTGGCCTATAGGGAAGGGAACTAAACTGGCCCTGGATCTGGCCCAACTGTGTGCACTGAGCCACTGCCTTCCCCAGGGATGGGCTGGGATGAGCCTGCTGAGTATGACAGGGTTGCAAAGACTTTTTTTTTTTCCTGGTTAATTTTACTTAGATAGTTGCTGATGGTTTTGTTTGTCTTTGTTTTTAATTTTTATTTTACCATGTCTTACTTGGGCATAGTTAGGCAAAAGCCTTTTTTCTGGAAAAATGAAATGGAAATATCATCCTCTTCTCTGACTTTCTAGCCTTGTCTAACTTACACAGTGCTTTGAGCTCACCACTTAGGTGCTAGGTGCTGTGTTCTCTTCTGTCTGTGGGGAAGGGGAATCTCTCCTAGGGTGTGCTGGGCAGGACCAGCAGAGGCAGCCTCCTCTGCTCACATCAGCTTAATAATCCTTGGATTCCAGCCTCTTCCAGGATGCTCTGACTGCAACTAGCAAAGACTTTGGGTTCAACCAAGGCAAAGTCAAGAAGCAGAGGTCATGTTAAGGATGTGATTGGATCCAAGCAAGGTTTCTGCTGGGTCCACAGCTTGTAGCCCTACTGGGAGATTACCTATATGAGTGTTTCTCTATACCACCAACCAACTCCAAAATATTAATTATGGAAGCTTGGCCTTAGCTTAGGCTTGCCCCCTCTAGCTCTTGTAACTTAAATTAACCTTCTATTAACCTACATTTACCAGGTTTTTTTTTTTTTTTTGCACCTCTTGTTCTGTATGTCCAACTCCCCCCATGCCTGGTTGGTGTCTCTTCCACACCTAGATTCTTCTTCCCAGTTTTTCTCCTTCTGCCCCAAGTCCTACCTATACACCCTGCCTATGACTGTTTTGTTTTGTTTGGGGGAGGGGTTAGGTCTACCCCAGACTAGCCTCCAACTCTATAGGTACTTGATCCTCCCAGACAAACCTTTATCACCTGAGCCACACCTCCAATCTCATCCAAACTACAGTGCCATAGGTCTTTCTTTGTGATAGGGACCTCTTTGGGGGCTGCTTTCCTCTTTTCCTAGGCTCCAGGTAGTCCTCTGTAGTAGCAAGAGAGTCTACCACAGGCTGCCAGAGAGGCCAAGATGGAAAGTGCTAAGTTGGTCCAAGCTGTGCCATCCAGGGAGACTCTGGACTCAATATGAGTGGCCACCTACCCCGGAGCTCTATCCAAGTCCTGGAACCCTAAACCCAGGCTGATGTTTACCATTCACCCTTTTTCTCCTTGTGAGAAAAAGTAGGGGCTACCTTCCATATCTAGTGTTCTAACTGGTGGGATGAAAACCTGGAAACAAGCTTCCCGGTGCTGTTCACCACAGAACAGTGGCAGGTAGGATCACTGTAGTCTCTAAGCTTATCTCTTGGGAATTCATCTAAAGACTCAGATGCACAGATCCCTCCTCAACCTCCGTTAGCTTAGCCTCCAAGTTTTCCAGGAAAGTGTGGGTCTATGGAGGTAGCCTTCTGTTATGGCTTTAAGGTCAGGCTTATTGATAGTGGCAGTTGGGAGCAGATGGCTGGGGTGAGTCTGACATCCCCCAACACTCCCCACCCCCTGCTTCCAGGCTCCTTTCTCATAACCAGAATCTCGGTCCAGCATTTGGTTTCCTCGGGTGTTACAGCCTCTCCAGGGCTTCTCTTCTCACTTGGATGGACCCTGGTTGGGGCTTTCTTACTCTCCTAAAAACAGCTGCCTGCTCCATATAGGCTTGCTCAGCAAACACCATCATTTGCACCTCTCAGGAGCTACATATGGGTGAGGGCTACCCCAGGACAAAAGCCCTGTCACTTAGAACAGAGCTACCCATTGGGCCTTCCACCACACAGAGCCTTCTTGGCAGAAGGTGTCAACATTGGGCTTTTATCACAGCTGCAAATTGGCGCCACTGACTCCTATACCAAAGATAAACTCAGGAACCATGGTTTTCTGGGAGCACATATGAAAAACAGCCATTTCTTAGCCGGGGCTTCAGAAGAGCACCATCTACTCAGGGTTATGGCAGGCAGTATGTTATCCTCCACAGTATGCAGCTTGCGGAGATCCTGCCCTACCTACAGGTGCTGGGTTCTCTTCTGTCTGTGACATAAGAAATGTCCATAAATGCTTGGGCTGTGCATATATCCTGAGCCCAACACTGGCCAACTCTCTGAGAATGTGTGTTTTAGTCTCACCCTTATTTTGGTACCCTGTGTATACCTCAGCTATATGCACAGAACTCCCCTGTATGTCCCAGATGCACTGGGGTGTCTACCGTAAATTTCAGCTGTATGTGGGGACTCCAGTATCTGTCCCAGATGTATGTGGAGACCCAGTATATGTATGCCTCAGCTGTACATGGAGACTCCAGTATGTGTGTCAGCTATGAGCAGAGACTCCTGGTGTATGTCCCAGCTGTATACGAGGACCCCAGTGTATGAGGATACTGGGAGGATCCTTCATTCCTAGCGTCATATGCCTTTTCTTGAGGACCTGAAGGGAGTCCACTGCCAGGCTCACCTTCCTTCAGTCAGAGCAGAGACATCAGAGGCCTCTTCCCTCTCTTACTTGGGTCTTTTCCAGATTGTACCTGTTGATGCTGGCTGCCAGCCCTCTGCTGGCCCCTTTTCCAGCTTACCCTGTTACCAGAGAGCCTGGGGGTCTGGATCCTGTCTGCCCTATCAGGGTGGATTACCAAATGAGCAATCTTTTGCCCCAGTCCCTTTCCTGTGCTATAAATAAGCCCCATGTTTATTTTCTTATGTTATTGAAATGAGCACTTGTGATTTGGGCCTCTTTTGACGAGTCCGGAGAGCGTCCATCCGGTGCCTGGTGAGGGCCCTGGCTGGCTGGCTGCTGTCTGAAGCTATTTGGAGCCCTTTCCCTGTGTTTTGGATATGGCTTAATTTCAATAGAAAAGGCTGTATGCAGCCCTGTATCTGCTGATTTTCAGGTTTCAGTTTTCTGCCAGCCTCACTGCCTGCTTAGAAGTGAAGTTGTGTTTCTCATTATGGGGATAACAGCCACAATTGAGGAAATTGAGGAAAATTGTGCATTGGTGGCAGAAGCCCTCTAGGGTTTCCAATAGTCTTTCTCTGGTAGATCCTGTGGGACTCACCTTCATCTCCCTTCTGCCTACTCTGCGCCAAGTACCCTGTCCTGGCTTTCTGGATACAGGCCCAGCAATTTCCCTACTAACAGCCTTGGTCTTGTCACCAGTTTGGTTTGATATCTTGACAACATGGCCAAGCATGGATTTCATTAACTCCGACTTTCCCAATGCATGGGAAATCCAAGAACCAACGCCTTTCTCTCCTTCCCTGGCCTCATTCGCAGTTAGAAGGGTGACTATCTATATGAGTGTGCTTTTGGATCTCATGGCATCTGTGCTGTATCTCAGCCATTCACTGGGTACCTGCTAATAGAAGCCTGGGAAAGAAGAGATGTCCTGAGTAAGGACCTCTCAGTAGAGGTGTTTGGCTTCTTTAGCTTTGGGCAGTGGAGCAAAGCTGTCCAAGAGACTGTGACTAGGATCTGGCTTTGTCCTAAATTTAAATTTATGACCACATCCTCTCACTTCTCAGCCACTGGGCTGAGACAAAGTGTCAGACCACTGTCCTTATATCAGGACAGATCTATCTTCATTCAATGGAGACATTTTTTTTTCAACCTGAATCTAACCCAAAGTTTATTAAGAGAAATGTATCCAACAGTAAGATTTAGTTCACTTTCAGAGAAAGGACCAGGATAAAACAAATATTCACTCCCATGTTTTTATTCTGTTAATTATTAATGTTATCTTCTTAGGAAGGAAGAAAGAGAAAAAGGAAGGAGGGAGAGGAGGAAGGAAGGAAGGAAAAACCTTATGTGGTAGATTGAGTTAATAAATCTTTAGTTATTATGTGTAAGATTCCTTGCTGGAAGGACGTCCCATTGAGCATGACGCCATACCTGCTAGCAGCAGGCTAACATTCTGAGACAAAAAAACAACCCCACAAAAACCATGACAAGTAAGAAAGAGTGTAATTTCAAATGTCTGTACGTGCTATGAAGACAAAAAGTCACAGTGTTGGAAACAGGTAGTGAGTGGGACATGGGGAAGTATTGTGGAAAGAGGCTAGAGAGGACCTTTAAATATATCTTTAAGTCTTGAGAAGCATCAAACCGAGTAGATACCAAACTTGAGAGGAGTTAGCATAAGGACCAGTGTGTGGCCTTGGCATATGCACAGGGAGGGAGGGTGTGTTAGGAGGTGATTACAGGGAGATAAGCCAGGGCCTAATGGTGTAAAGACCCCATAGACTGAAAGGACTCTGTATGCTCATTATTAATGTGAAGGAGAGTTACCGGGAGGTTTTAGGCAAAAGAATGATAAATCTAAATGACGCTTTAAAAATAAAGCATTTCAGCTACTGTGTGGAGAATAGGTCATAGGGAACAAGCATGAAGGAAGGAGTCAGGTACTAGTTTATCCTGAGGAAGGCTAGCAGAGGCTGGACCAGGATGGGAGCAGGAGTGGTAAGAACTTACACCGCTAGAATATGTACTAAATTTATTGAAAAAAAAAAATCAAAGGTAAGACATGAAAGAAATAAAGACGGAGATAGCCAACTCCTAAATTTTCATCCTGAATCCACTAAGTGAAACCATTTCTTGAAAAATGGCAGACTGAAGTGAGATGGGAAGGTTGACAGGGAAGATCGAGTGCTTCTAGGGTTAGAGAGAGTTAGCAGCACCTGCCATACAAGCTTAACAGTTGGAGTCAGGATCTCTGTCCCAGCATAACGAGCCAGGTCCCCTACAAATGCCTGTAACTCCAACTCTAGGAGATCCATGCCTTCTTCTGGCTTTTGCATATGCATAAGTATGCATCCCCCCCCTCACATGAACATATAAAAAAAAACTCTTAAAAGTACTACCTTAGACCTATTAGAATCTAAGGGGTGATACTATTTAAACAGGTGGGTATCTGGTACTCAGAAGAAAAAATAGAATTAAAAATATATGGGATTTTGTAGCTGAAAACCTTTCTCTGTTTTATCCTGCCACAGCAATCCCATGGCCATTTATATAATAACCACTCAGAGGCTTAATATTAATTACAGACTGTTGGGTCTATGGCTCAGGCTCATTATTAACCTAGCTGTTACAATTTATCTTATTTCTATTAATCTATTCTTGCCACATGGCATTACCTGTTCCGTTATATCTTGCTTCTCTGGTGGGGGCTCACAGCATCTGCTCTGACCCCACCTTTCTTCTTCTTCTCTCTTGGATTCCCCACCTGGATGTCTCCTGTCTTGCCACAAGCCAGAACAGCTTCTTTATTAACCAGTGGTAGCAACACATATTTACAGCATACAGGAAGACCATCCCACAGCAGGATTACAAATTTATAAATCCAAAGAATTTTAATAATAAAGTGACTGAGCATCAGGCAAAGAAGAAAATGAAAAAGGAGACCGGGGATTTGGTGGCAGATTAGGAAGAAAAATTGAGAACTCTGTAAGACAGGCTGTGATAAATTACAAACACATAAACTGTAGGATAACCAATGAAAATACCTTGAAGAGGCATAGTTGCAAAGGCAGCATTGGAAGTGAAATATCAATTTAAGGGCAGAGGAAGAAGAAAAGATAAATAATGAATAAATCAGACAAACAGAGACAAACGGAAAGGTTGACTTAAATACAAACATACTAACAATTACACTAAATGTAAATAACCTAAACACCACAGGTAAACTACAGAAATTATCAGCTAGTGCTGTGGATTTACTATGTGTAAAACCTTAACTCTGATGCACCAGTGCTAAAGTCAGTGAGTTCTCATTCTCTGGAGTTACTGTAAAAGCAAATTCATTGTCCCTGGCCATTCCTTCTTCCAAGTTACAAGAAGCCCTTCACCAGAGGCCAAGCAGATGCCAGTCTTCAGAACCATGAGAAAGCATACCTCTGCTCTTTATAAATAATACAATCTGTGGTGTTCTGTTACAGCAATTAAAATATCAAGAACAATTATATACTCTTCTCAGGAAAGTCAGACGCATTTAAGTTTAAAAAGTACAAGTGAGAGAAAGAGAAATACTTAATTTTGATAGTGATAAAGGATCATTCATCAATACATCATTGTACATAAGAAATAATTATTTCAAAATCTATAAAGCAGAACCAACTAAAAGAAAAACAGAATGCTAAGAACTGTATGTCTCAATAATATTCGTGGTTGGTGAAACAAGTTGATAGTAAAATATAGATAACCTGAGTGACACTATCAAACACTGTGGCTTAATTGACAGCTGTAAAATTCTTTATTACAGCAGAGATCTAACTTGAAAATTTTCATGCAATGTTCACACCAAGTGTGTTTCACCAGAAGTAAGCCTCAGTAACTATTAAAAAGTTGAGAACATAAGAAATACATTCTTTGGGCCAGTGAGTTCAGTAGATAAAAGTGTTTACTGACAAATATGACCTCAGTTTGGAGCCACATGATTAAAGGAGAGAACCAACCTCACAAATTGTCTTTTGACCTCCACCTATATACTGTGGTATTCCAATATGTATACACACACACACAAATAATAAAATGCAATTTAATTTTTTATTTTAAAAAAGAAATATATTATCTAAACACAGTAGAATTAAGTCAGAAACTTGTAATAAATATTTGCAAAAAAAAAAAACAGTACTTGGAGATTAAATAACATATTTCCAAATAATACCTGGGTTAATGGAGACCCAAATAAAAGAATCTGAACTGATTAAAAACAAAAAGTAACAACTGTATGAGTAGCATCCCAAGAGGCAGACCTGATTTGACTTACTAAAACTAGAAAGGAAAAGTTTAAAACCATTTGAGCTTTTACCTGAGAAACCAGATAAAGAAGAGTAGACTAAGTCTTGAATGGGCAGAGAAAATGAAGAGCAGACATCTATGGGCTAGAGAATGGGAACTTTTCAAAACAAGGCTGGTCCTTTGTGAAGGTGAGCAAGGCTCAGCTGTTCAGGGAAGCAGAGGTATGGTACAGATGATGGGTATCAGCAAATATCTTTGGTCTAGGTGCTAGATTATTAAGGTCTCTGAGCCACAGGCAGGTGGGAAGTGTGTAGGATTTAGTGCTTTTCTAAAGGAGACCCAAGAGAGTCGTGCTTGTCCTTCCTACTGCATGAGGGAAGATGCCACCCTAGCCCCCAAGGCTTGCCTCTTTGAACTTGGACTCCTAGCCTCTGTTATTGTGAGAAGTCAATCCCTCTTGTTTATCAGTTACATTTTGTTATGGCAACACATTCAAACTAAGAAAGAAAAAAGACAACTTCTGCTTTCCATCTCTTCTGAAAGCCCCCCTCCACCCAAAGGGACACTGTAGATGTCCCATAATCCAATTAGGCTAACACCTACAGTTTACAAATTAGAGTTGTAGCTCTGGCAGAGTGAGACTTCTCAAGTTAGTGTCTCACTAGGGACAGTTGGACAGAACTGCTGGCCTGATGACATGGACCAGGGAGAGAGCAGGAATGAGACGTGCCTAGAAGAAAGTGGCAGGGCACTAAACTAGAGATGTCCAGGCCACCAGAGGAACTCACTGCGACTTCTAAGACCCTCCAGTAATGATCAACCATTTGTCCACATGCATCCCTGTCCCTCCCCCATGTAACACGCAGAGGCCACATTACTTGTTATTAACTGAATTCTGCCCTTAGTTCACTTTAAAGAAGCCCTGACACACAACCTCCCAATGCCACCATGTTTGGAGACAGCATCTAGGAATAGGCCATGACATAGGAGGACACCAAGTGAAGACAGCTATTTATAAGCCAGAGATAGACCATTCGGGCTCCGTGAGCTTGGGCCCCATCCTGTAGTGCTGTGAGGGACTGAATGTCTGTTAAGTCGCCTCAAGTGTGGTACTTAGTTATGGCATCCCACGAAGATCATTTACTGCACAGTCACCTTTAGTCACCCAGAAATACAACATTATAGTCTGGTAACATACTTGGTGACAGTCCTCCCCCATGTTTGGTTTCCTGCTCTTAGCCACTACTTGGGTGGCAACAAGCTCTTGTCTGCACAATGTTGCCTGTTTCTACAACTCTTCACTGTGTCAAATCTTTTAACTCTTGGACTGTGTAACTGCCTTGTGAGAGGACCAGAGAGCCAAGTCTCTGCTTATACATGTGGGGTGGGAGCAGGGCACGCAACAGAAGAATTTTAGGTCTGGTCTGCAGAAGGAGAGCAGAGGCCATCTTTAAGACAAGTTCTGACCTCATTCACTTGTGACTTCCTGTCTCTCTTCTATCCTCAGGACAGAGCTCTCTGTATAAATCTACGCTAGAGGGAGATGGGAGCTGCTCTTGCTCTCTGTCCTGCCCCATCCTCTCAACCATCTTTATCGGTCGCCTGTCTTCGTGTCTATCTCTCACCTTCATTTTCCTCACAGTATATGTGAGCCTATTACTTTTCCCAAAGAGCTTGGGAATGATGGAGGTACACGGGAGGTACAGAACAGAGAAAAGAGGGGGAGGGGACTTGTGAAAAAATAAAAGAGACATCCCAGAAGACTTGGCAAGAGAACTGTAGCCACCCACTCACCCCCATCCTGGAACATCTAAGAACCATGTCCTGAAGGGCTCCAGAGAGATCCCATGCAAGCACTACAGTGGGTTTGTTCCCCACCAGCCAAGGCAACACCTTAACACATGGTGTGCACATGGCTGTAAACCCAAGCTTAGTGTGCAAGCTTGCCCTTCCTCAAGCCTGTTGGTCTGTATTGAGCTAAAAAGGAAAAAAAAAAAAAAATCTGTTTGAAATCACACAGAATTCCTGGGAAAATTTCAACTCTCACACCCCATTGTCTTCTGGCGCCAGCTTACATCTTCTCGCCACGAACGCATAGAGGGTCTGTAGTCAGCCCTATTTGAGGGTCTGTAGTCAGCCCTATTTTGGGGGAGCTGGCTATTTGTGCTATTTGTGGAGGGTCCATTGTTCCTTTGTTGCTGAACATGCAAATCTGGGCCATGGGAGGATGAGCTCCACCCCTAGCCTCTACTCCACCTCTCCCCAGCACAGCAAGCATTCTGTTGTCTGGGGACCAACCCACTCATGGTGGCCAGGATTGGCAGAGTTTCTTATAGCAAGGCAGGGGGCACAGGGTAAAAACAGCTTTGGCTGGGCTTGGCACCAAGGCAGGAAAAAAAAAAAAAAAAAAAACCTCTCTGCAGGGTGTAGGGTGGGGGGGGCCACACGAGTTATCTAAGGGAGACTGAAACATGGGATTTGAGCCCAAGACTGAGTGGAGAAGGCTCCAAGATGAATGCTGTTGGGCCAGGACTTGCTGCTCTGGCATGGGAAGCCAGCCTTGGGCTGGTGTGACCCCAGGAGGAGTAAAAAAAATGGGGACAGATCCCCTGTCATGTTACGGCTCTTCATAAATGTACAGGAATCCCGAGGAACACAGCAGGGTTCATGGTCAAGCTGGGACTCTGAGTTCACTACAAGCTGCTCTCTAGAGGCCTGAGTCAGCCTGCTCCCCTCCCCCAACCCCCTGCTTACTAGCTCTCCTTCCTTTCCCTCCTCCTCTCTCCAAGGTTTCATGTGACCCAGGCCTTAAACTGGCTTTATAGTTAATGATGACCTCGAACTTACAATCATCTTGCCTCCGCCTCCCAAATGCTGGGATTACAGGCGTGTGTCCTCATTTATGCAGTGCTGGGGATGAATTCCAGGGCTTCACACATGCCAGGGAAGCACAGCACCACCCGAGCTGTATTCCCAGCCCATTCTAGCTCCACATAAAGTGCACTGACCGTCTTCTTTCTCAACCCTGAATCATTAGCTCCAAGTCTCATTTCACTCACTCAGAACTTGCTCTCTAATGTGAGTATGGCCTGGGTCCTGTGTCAGATGCATAGATAAAAGTGGGTGCCCACAGGACTCCCAGGAAGCAAATGACCTTGGGTGAGTACTAAGTAGAGATTCATGGAGGCCTTGTCTGAAGGAGATTCATGGATCAGTGGGAGATCACCTAATAGAAAAGCCACCAGGGGACAAAGGCCTTCCAGGCAGAAGCATAGCAGTCCCAGTGATGGTGACAAATGAAAGGTCTGATAGTTTGAGGGACAGTGAGCCAAGCTGGGTGGTCAGACAGGGGTGGAGCCACAGCCAACAACAGCTTTCCTCTTCCCTGAGAGTAGTCTGTGCCCTCATGGCCTCAGGCTCCTTGTCTACAGATTCAACAGAAGGACAAACATATTAAAGGTGATTTGCCTCACTACTGAGCATGTGCTAACTTCATTTTATCATTACTTCATAAATAGTACAGTTTAACTCTGTGTACCTGGCATTCCTGCTGTATTGAGTATTTGCTAAGGATACAGAGATGATCAAAGTAGATTGGGAAGGACTGCACCATGGATAGAAGAAACTTGAGCATCTTGGTTTTGGGTATCCAGAAGTTCTCGAGACAACCTGCCCCCCATGACTACTGACAGATGGCTGTACTGAAAGGTACCAGTCTCTGGAGTGGACTCCCTCAGTCACCAGAGATGAATGACCCAGCCAGCTTCCCACAAGCCAGACTTCTCTGGAGAAACACACCTTGTCTGGACTCTAAGATTCAAGTGCCCAACTCCCGAGGAAGAAGCAGAGCTGAATAGTAGAAACAGTATTCCATGATGCATGTGGCTTTTCCTACCTCTGCCTCAGTTGTTCTGCGATTTGGAGTAAGAGTCCAAATGCTCTTGTGTCCTTCAGCCTTAATGTATGCCAGCTGTCATGTTCTAAAGTAAGTGTCCAGGTCCACCTAAAATATATCTGTGTCAAACAGAATTCCATCCCCCAAGGCAGCAAGTCTAAGGTATCTCAGAGAGAGTGTTCAAATAGTTGGAAGGAGAGGCTGGGAAGAGCAGATCGCCCTCCGTGGCCCCTTTGCCACATCAGTTTATAACGCATGCACCTCACCATTTTATTCTTCTCACAGGCTTGGAGACTACAGTTTCTTCTACCATCCAGTACTCATTATCAGGGCAAGGCTTGGGTCTTGTGTCTCCTAGAGGCCTGCCCTGTACTCACAGTGCAGGGTTGCAGGACCTGATGCCCTGGCTCTCATCCGGCTTCCAGAACAGCCTCTGAAAACACTGTTCTCAGAGACTCTGGGATGTGGAGGACAGCTGCTGATCAGCTGCTGATGAAGCCCTTCTGGTTACAGTCTGTCTAGGCACAGGGAGGCAAGACAGTACCCATGATCCATCGTACTGTCTAAGAAGCAGGCTTAGGGTCCTCTGGCCCGTCTGACTTGTGTGCCCCAGACCCTGTCAGACCATGCACCCTCTTTGCGCTGAAGGATTGGCTGGCCACCTGTTGTTAATCTAGCCTGGTAACCCATCCTGGACTGTGTCAGCAGTTCAAAAGGGCACTGTTAGTATTTTTTTGCCGACTTCAATTAACGTGAGATTTCAGAGGCCTCTCTGATCACGTTTCATCTGTCCTAAGTCAGGAACAAAACAGACAGACTCCAGTGGAGAGGAGGAGGGAGTTTATTGCAAACAACAACAACAACCAACCAGCCTGGGCTGTGCCCCTGCCTTGCATTCCACCCATCTCGGCCTCCCAGCCCTCTTCTCCCCACATCCCCCAAAAGATGTAAGTGCAATAACTTACTTTTAAAGAAAAGAATGTTCCTTTTAATATTTTGCTATAATGTAGTTACATGGTATAGGCAGTAAAACTTTATGGAACAGACCTCAATTTTTTTTTTTACATTTTTCTGAAGTTTTAATGTATTATATATATTTTTAATATATATATATATTTGAATGTTCCACCCCAGGCCATTAAGCTAAAGAAAAGGTCGCATTTATACAGCATTCATATATCTTACAAGAATAGCGAGTTTTGGTTGAGGTTCATGTTCCATCTCTCACTCAGCTTTCTCTCTCTTTTTTTCTGACCACTGCACACCCAAACAGGTTATTAGGCACTGAAACGGTCCTCCAAAATCAGTAGTATACAGGCCTAGCACTATGTGTGAGTGAAGGGTGAGGAAAGAAGGAAAGTCGGGAAATACTGTCGGGTGGGAAGCCCCCACCCCATGGCATCTTAGGGGAAGAAATAGATGTTTGTCCTGGTTTGAAATCGTATGGTTGTTGATTAGCACCCTGGGGTGAGGTTGCCTGCCACTGTCCCTCTGTTGGGTCTGTTTGTCTCTGTACCTGACAGTCAGGGTCATTCCCATTGACCTGGGTTCCTCTCAGTTTCCAGAGATGATCTGCCCAAGAATATCCCAGAGGGCTATTGACTGTGTAAGGCTGGAATCCTTCCCATCTACTCAGGGAGATGAGCCATCAAAACTGTGACCAGCATGAGCGTAACAGTATGTGCTGGGAACCCCTGGATCTTGCTGCCTCCTTGCCTAACCCTCCTTGCCTAACCATCCTGTTTCTCACAGGTGGAAGCAAGAGTTGTTAGAACAGAATCAGGAAGAATTAAAACAACTCGAAAACTTGAAGACATGCTTGTCTGCCCCAGAGCCTTGGCCCCTGAGCTGTGAAAGGAAGGGGCTCCTGGAGAGATGAGCCGAGGCAGGCATAACCACTCTATGATACACCAGGCTGCCAGGACTGTCAGCAAGGCTGGCTTCAGCTCACTCAGCTCAGCTTGCTTACCCCACAGTGACCACCCAGCAGGTAGAAGCCTTTCTGGTCATCTACATCTTTAGGAAGCTAGGTTGCCATGGAGGCCTTTCTTACTTTAGGGCATCCTACTGCCTTAGACAGATCCACTAGGGACATTAGGACCCTACAGTTCTCTTCTGGAGACCTGAACAGCTGAGGAGTTGTGAGACATGAGGGAGGCCCTGTGGGAAGTCAGAGCATCTCCAGCTGCCCTAGGAACCAGCTAAAGCCACGGCCCTCCGTAACAGTCTAGGTGAAAATTTCTACATCTGGCAAGATGATGGAAGGTATGTCAATTCTTGACTGTGATGGAAAAGAATTTGCTATTGCTCTATACCTTCTCATTTTTAAGCTTATGGGTTGGAATTTGGCTGACTTGGGTCTAGCCTGGCTAGAAATAAAATCTAAAGAAGTTATATGAAACTCCCATCCGGAATAATCTACCAAAAAACCCATTCTCCCTTCTTTCTGAGCTGTCCTGGTTTTTCACCCTGTACTGATTAGGATATGGACACAGGTCCCCACTTGCCTTTCCCAGCCACAGCAGCCATGAAGAAGAACCCCGAGGAATTGTCCCTGCCCTTAAGTCTTTCATTTTCTTGCTATATTCTGTGGGAGTGAGTTATTTCAGTGTACTCCAGAACTGGAGAGTTTGTTCCCTACACATCTGAAGCATTAAAGCTGAGCTACCGGGAACACTGAATTCAATACCCAAGGCCTTCTTTGCCTTCCTAAGACCTATTCAAGAACTACAGTTTCTGAAGAGGTCTGACTCTTACCAGGAGTGGCCAACCCAGAGTCTACATTCACTGAGAGCTTGCTCTGTCTACATTCCAGGACAGATGAAGACACACGACAGGGGTCTGTGGTTCTCTCTCACCCACCGAGACCTAGGGCAGATCCAAGGTCGGTCTCCTCAGTCCGCAGCCCGACCTGAGAGGCCGTTCGGTGAGCAGAACCCGGGGCCTAGTGGGCCCAGCCCATGTCATAGACAATAGTCAAGGCAGAAGGCAGAAAAGGCAGTGTGTCTCCTCAGGAAAAGGCCACCTGCTTGAGGGACCTACCTCAAGGGTTGTTTTGTGCTCCAGCTCAGCTGAGGGCTGGGGTCACTTCAAAGCTTAGTTTCTAGCTTCAGGTCAAGTCAGGTAGACAGGGATCCCCTTCCTTCAGACAGGGGACTGACTTCAGGAGGACTTCCTGCCACGCAGAGGGGGCCTTGATGGGAGCCTTTCCTGAGGCCAGCTGAGGCAGAGATCAGGGCCCTTGGGAAAGAAGTAAGGATAGGATCTCTCAGAGGGCGTGGAGGGCAACTGGAAGGCAGCTCTCCTTTTAGCCTAGAGGGGCACTGGTCTCCACCTACCCTGTGTGGAAAGCTCCAGCAGGTATGATACTGTGGCAGGATGGTAGATGAACACAGGTTAGTCTGAGCATAGAAAGGCCATTCTTTCTGGAGGCTGAGCTGGTCACATGTCCTCTGCTCCTGAACCCTTCAGCCATGGCCCTGCCCTCTAGCTATGACTTCCAAGGTGTAAATTCTTCCAGACAGGACACTGCCCAGCATCCCCAATGAGGGAGAAAACGAACATCTCAACTCCTCCAAGAAGGGCCCTGAAGAGGCTCCAGTGCTGACAGAAGATGCCAGGTGGAACCCAGGTCCAGCCCACTGGATTCTCCCTGTGGTAATTCTGGGAGCTTCTCTGGTTCCTGATGGTCATGTGTGGTGATGGTGGTGATGGGGAATCTCTGTCTTTGCTTCTCTTCACACCTAGGACCCCACCCCCACAGTATCAACCAGAACCAGTTTCAGGATCAAAGGCTGGCCCACATCTCCTTGGGGCTTGGTCAGCCTTATGGGTGGACAGCAACAAAGTCTGTCAGTCCTGTCCCCTCATCTCACCTCCCACTTTTCCCAGGTTCATCCATCACAGGGGACAGTCAAGCTACAGTCAAGGCCCATCAGATGGGTGGATGATCATCAGATGCCTTGAATAAAGAAGGTGGGGTTTCATGTGCTTTGGGGGAGCATAGGGAAACAGGAGCTGACTCTGCAAGGCAGCTTGTTACTTAAGACACACAGCCATAGGCCCAGTGACCAGGGGACCACACATTAGAAAGGAAGGTTAAACAAGGCTGGACTGTTAAAGCTGTTAGGTTTGGAGGGGAGCCTAACTTTGACTCAAATAAAATGGAAGGAAGAGAGACAGGGCCTCAGGTTACATGATGCAAAACTACACACAGAGCCACCTGGCTTCCCCCCAGTACCTTTGGCAGGGATTAGGGCTCATGGCCTCAGTCAGAGAGGGACAAAGGCCTACTTCCCCCTCCCTCCCAGCAGTCCCTGGGGCCTCAGACTTGGGGTGGCTGAAAGTGCTGAGGGCTAGGCCCCTGGGCCAGGCCAGGTTCCTAAGAGGACAGTCAAGTGGGAAGCTCGGGGCCTGGAAAGCAAGGACATGGCCAAGGCCCCAGGGAGGAGCATGACATCAGGACTGGAAGGAGGGGCTCTGTCATGTGGCCCAAGAGATGGCTGCACTGTGCTCCTTAGCCTTCATGCGCAGTGCAGCGATGCTCGAGGTCTTGCGGTCTGGCTCGCCGTTCATCTCGTAGCCATTGAGGCTCGGACTGAGGCCAGCTGCTCCAAACAGGCTGCCCATGTGTGTCTGGCCCACGTGACTGCCAGCCCCAGAGACACTCAAGAAGTCGGAGACACTGCTGGCTCCAGAGCCAGGAGGGTGAGCATGAGGGGACATGCAGGCGGGCACTGGGTCACAAGGGACCACACAGGCTGGCACTGGCGAGGGAGCCCCATTGTTGCCAATCCAGGATGGGTTCTGAATCTGGGGATAGTGAAGAGAAACATGTCACGAGCCAGCTAGGAGGACGGTGGCATAGAAGGGGCTTACCCTTTTCACCTGTCCGTCATTACAACGAAATCACTCTTAGATATCTTACATTAAGGATGCCCAGGGAGTTGGAGGTAAATTTATGTTTTAGAATTTTAATTCCCAGAGTAGATTCATATTCAACATTCAGGTGCAAGGATTGAGTTTCCAAGTGTTGCAGGGTCCAGTAAAAACATTACTCTTGATTAACTTGAAAGCATTTTGTGGGGGACATGGCTCTGGGATTGCAGATTGGGGTGACATGGGGATCAATATGGGCAGCAGGTATCTGAGTGCTCCTGTAGGCCCAGGTCAATGCCCAAGGCTTCAAGACAGAACGCTTGAAGCTTCCCGTCTAGTCTAGCAGTGAAAAGGTGGCCCCAGCCCCCAGGTAGAGTTCAGCTACACATTTTCTCTTCCACTGAAATGACTGTTCTCTTTCCAGCCCCCACTTCTGGCCTCACCTTCCTCTGCCCTCTAAACATCTCTGAGGAGTAAATCTTGGGTGCAGAAGCCCCCTTTGAAGAGAGGACTATGATCCTCTAAACTATAACTCTAGGTACTCAGTTGTTTCAGGCAGGCTTCTCCTGGCCTGCCCACCCCAGGGGCTTGGGAACAATGCCAGGAGGGCCTTTAAAAGCATCAGGTGGGTCCTCAAGATTCTTAGGAACTGCTAATGGTCCCAAGGACTGCCTACAGATTGACCTTGTCCCATTTCTGGCCCCAGAATGCCCCAGAGAGGGGACAATTCAGCCACCACCCCTCTTGGGAATGGTCTAGGACCTGGCGTCTCTGGGGCAGGTGGGAGAGGCAGGCAGGGTCCCTTGTTGGTCTCCTCTCTCTAGCTATGAGCTCAGATGGCAGCCATCATGGGTAAAGAGTAAGAGTTAGAGGTTGGGCCTGGGAAGGCCGAGGGCAAGGGAAGGCCTTGAAGGAAGTGACCAGAGGGGAAGCTGATACACTAGACACCTACATTCCTCAGCTTCACCTCTAGGGTTTCCCTCTGATCCTCAATTCCTGGGGGAGCTGGAGGAGGTTCAGAGCTGACTCAGGTCAAGGCTGGGATGGACAGAGGCCCCATACCCAGGCACACTTGGGGACAGTGGTGCTATTGGCTGATGGAGACTTTCAAGACTTAGAGCTGGAGGCAGAATGTGAACAGGAAAGAGGCATAAAAAGGTGTGGGGGCACAGAGGGAGCTCTTGAGAGGTGTCATGGCTGCACTCAGTCAAGAGGACATTGGTACAGGAGCCTTGGGTGCCTGACATCTCTCACAATACTCCTTGTTCTGGCTGATGGTTAGGCAGGAAGTTGCTGGAGGAAGGAAGGGGACAATAGCAGATGCCCAGATGGCAAGCCCGTATGCATGCTACCTTCCAGAAACCATGACCCTAGACCTTGTGACCGTGTTAGCTGAAATGGACACTTAGATCATATCCAAGTCGTTAGCTCAGAGACTTGGAGACACACAAAGAGAACCAGAAGAGTGAGGAAGCTTTGTCTTGGGCCCAGATTTCCATGTGCATTCCAACCTGGCTACATGCCCTCAAGATCTCAGAACATCCTCCCTTGGGGTACCTGAGTGACAGCCAACACACTGGAAGCACCTGGTCTTCCATCTGCCAGATGCTTACCACAGCAGAGGAAAACACTATTCCAACATTCTAGGTCTCCCTAGGGGACAAACAGAGGCCTGGACTCTCTGAGCCTAGCCTCACTCCTCCCTGAACCATCAGGGCTGAGGTATAGGTCGGAGGAGACAGCTGGACAGCAGGACTTACCTGGGCATAGTTCTCAGCTCGAGTAAGGAGGGGCAGCTCATAGGCTGTGGAGAAGTGGGTCCGGACCTGCTGCATCTGCCCAAAACGCTCCCTCTTGCGCCACTTGGCCCTCCGATTCTGGAACCAAACCTACAGGACAAAGCCGTGGTCACAGGGCTCAGACCTTGTTCTCAGGCAGAGAGCATTGCCCCCTAACTCTACCACGGAGAAAGAGTCGGCCTCCACATTTCAATCTTTAGCATAACAACAAACCATGTAGAATTTTCAGCGATGGGAAGGCTGCTTCCACTGCACTGAACATAGTGTGATTTGGGGCCTAACTGCTTAAGCCTCAGATTCCAGAGTAAGCAAGGGTTACATGTATATGTACACGTACACACACACACACACACACACACACACACACACACACACACACACACACACACACACACATAAATGAGGAGACAGAATGAACACATTGGTTATCTGTCTTAGCACGTATATAATCTGCTGAGGGTCACAGACCCTAGGAAAAATCCCATCAAGCTATGAAGACTTTCTGGAAATTTCTTCCCTTAGCCAGTCTCATACAGTCTTGGAGGCTTGTGGCTCTCTAGGACCTGTCTGCAGATGCAAAGCCAGCGGACACATGTCCCTGCATCCTTCTGAGAGAAACTCAGTTTGCTCAGAACTTCCCTCAGGTGATGGTGGGTGAGGCCTTCTGGAGCGACAGCGGTCATAAAAAGACCTGTGGAAATAGGAGCTGGATGGTGGAGGACTGCATACACTAGCTGGGGGGTTGCCCTCAGAAAGGTGTCCACAGAAAATCCTATACAGGCTGGCTGATGCCAGCTTACTTCTCTCTGAGGCATAGGCTGGGCCTGGCTTGACCAAGCACTCAGCCTGGAGAGAGGTCTCTGAGTCAGCAGTAAGTGTGGAGACTCTGGTGTGGTGGCTAATAACCACCCACAATATAAAGGCAATGGCAAGGGCAAGATGCCTGCTCTAGGGTCCTTAATAGGTTATGGGCAGAGTGGAGGGCAGTCAGAGAGGGTGGGAGAAGCAAACAGTGGAAGGAGGGCAATGCCAGAGCCTACTCTACACTTTTCAATGGCTCTGTAGATTCAGATGTACACAGGCGCCGCTCAGCAATGTGTGCTCAGCCTGTGGCCTGCAGGCCACACGGACCTCAAGACAGTTATAAGCGCAGCCTAGCACAGAAGTGTTAATTTGCTTAAAACACTTTTTAAAAAAATATTGATTTTGTAACTCAGTTGTATGGTTCTCAACTGTGAGCTTTGTTTTTGACAGTATCCTAATGCCATGGAAAATGGACAGGCCTGTGCCACTGTGTTCTGCACCCAGGATGCTCACTTTGGACCCAAACCTTGAGGAAGACGACATTGACGGGGGGGGGGGGGGGGGGGGGGGGCAGAAGCTTCCTTAGCCAAGGCACTCAACTGTGGTTCTGGGATGGAGACCAGAGTAGCCTCTCCATCATCCTGCCTGTGAGCACCCAGGCTCCTCAAGAATCAGGGATGGGCTTTCCCTGGAGGCTGCAGCCTGAGGCAGTGCCTGCACCTCCATTTTTACATTCTCAGAGTGAGCTGAGGTCTAGGTTGATGTCCTGTCCTGGTAGAGGGGGTGCCTTGTGGGACAACAGATGGGAATAGTGTGACATTTCTAGAGCACTCAAGTTGTTTATGGCTCCTGACCTCATTCTCTTGCTGAAGAAAAGTGGTCAAAATCTGCAGGATGTGCATCTCCTTAGTGTTGGTAGGGATATTGGGTGCACGCCCTCTCCAGCTCACTTTCCCATTCCTAGTCTGACATATCCATGCATTTACACACAGAAATATCTGTCTGGTCTAGTGTGTGTGTGCACACACCCACACACAGAGTGTCCTTCCTGTGACCTCCCTGGAGAGCAGCCCTCTCCAAGGCTCAGGGTCTTAGTCCCTGACCCAGGGCCTGGGGGAGGAAGGGGTACTTTTACTCTGGGGTGCAAGCCCAGAATGCCCACTGAGAGAAAGGAGCACATGGGGGCTCTTCTGTGTAATGAAATGAGATCCCCTTTATCAGCGCTGTAGTAGGGCTGGGGGGCGGGGCGGGATGGAGGAATCAATCAGAGAAGGTTGTTTTCATTTCATGTTTAATTTCCTGCAGACTGAGCTCAGCCTCCCAGGGGTTGGGGGGGCACTAGAGGGACCAAAATATACAGCTCTACCCCTTCCTCTCTTTGGGGGTGGGCAGGGACAAGAGAAGCTGCTGCTGCTGCTGTTGAGATTTTTGTCTGTGGGTTCCAGGTCCCTTTTGTGGTGGGGATATAGAGGTGGCTGATGTCACCGAGGGTTGTGAAACTGAGGATCCAGGGATGGCTGGGAGGGATCCAGAGCATAAGTCAGGGTCTGATAAAGGGACTTGGAATTGACGAAGTGATATGAGAGATGAAATATACGGATATAGGAAGGTAGGAACCCCCATTGTCTGGGAAGGGGCCCCCAAGATCATGGTTTTGAGGAGAGTAGAAAAAGGTCATGTAGGATTTGATGGAGGTAGTAGGATGTGGGGCAGAGTAGAGAACACAGAGCAGCGGGAGCTAGCCTACTTGAGTTCTCCTCCTCAGGGCAATCCTTTGTCCTTATCCTTTCTCCTCACCTGAGGCCTGAGCTTAAGCTCTGTCTTTCCTGTCCCCCAGTCAGCTGAAGTGGTTAACCTGGCTGTCCTTCAGTGTTCTCTAGGCGATCTCTAGGAGTACCTGGTGGTCCCTCTGTGCTCCGATCCATGTCTCTCCCATCTCTGACCACCAGCTGTGCCTCTGTGCCTCAGGGCTGTTCAACCACAGGTTTCTTCTCTACAGCCCCCAGGAGGCAAGCTCACCCATGTCCCCACTGTGCTTCCATTCTGCATGCTGTGCCTAGGACCACCCCGTTCCAGGGCCACCCGGGCCTGGCCCACTCAGCACAGGGCTCTCAGGAGGACCAGGCCGTTCAAGGAACCAACTGTCTTGGAGGAGGCCTCTCTAACCGCAGCCCATCTGGGGCCAGGGCGGGGTGGCCCAGGGCGGGGTGGCCTCAGTCTCATTGTCTTCAGACACCAGCTGTGGAGATTGGAATCCCAGACAGCAGAGAGAGGCCCTGAAGCCCCCTGGAGCAGGGCCAGACCCCAGACTGCTTCCCATGAAGGACCATCTTGGGACCCCCCTCATTGCTCCTCCCTGTTTCTGCCATCACTGTAGACCAGGCACCTGGCTTGCCACCAGCAGAGCGTGGATCCTGAGCACACTCCACAGAGACAAACAGAACAGTCCTAGCACACCCCTGCACCACGCGTCCCCACCCCCAGGGCACTGCCAGGCTTAGAGCTCAACCCAGAGGTTTGACGCACATGGAGATCCCACCCACCCTGCTGCTTTTGTGCAGAGACTAAAAACAGTCTGGCATGTGCTGGGAACAGCAAGCCAAGTCAAAGAGACTGGCCTAGAGCTGGGGAGTCCTGGATCCCAAGCTCGGTACTGCTTCTGCCTTGCTCTTAACTCTGGGCACTATCTACTGCATCCAGGTCTTTCTTCTTCATCAAAAGAAGATGTGACCTTTTCTGCACCACCACTCTGTAATTCTATAATTGTCCTCTTTGACAGGAATACATTTGATAATGTTTAATTTGTAATATATCTCTATATTTACATATCTGTATTTGTAATATATCTGTAATTATATTTGTATAATCTGTAATAATTAGATAGACAATAGATTAAAGCTTCCCATTCTACCTTGGCTGACAGGAAGCTCAAGCAGAATTTAGACAATAATAAAACTTACCCTGGTGGGGTTTTTGTTTGTTTGTTTATTTGTTTGCTTGCTTGTTTGTTTCAACACAATTACCTTATTCCTTGACACTGTTTCTGATCTTAAATTAAAATAAACTTCTCATTGTAAATTTTCTCAACATTTTGGAAGTAGGTTTGTATATGCCTATGTGTCAACAAAGCAATTTCTGACTGTATAGCAGTGACACAGAAACGCTTGGTCTGTATCATTGTCTGTTTCCTGCTGAATGATACTTGAACTCTGCTCTGGACACTCGAATTCATTTGAGAAGTGTGCATGTAGAGCACATAGGTACACACATGCAAGCAGGCTTACTCCATGCATACTAGCACTATGGGCCTGCAACCAGTTACCCCCTTCTCCACCCTCTCTCCCTGCCCCCAGTCCTGGACTCCTCTGTGAGCTCAAACCCCAGGTACGTGAGGTCTAATGGGGCATGAGATGGCCTGGCATGGCTGGAAAGCCAAGCTTCTCTGTGGTTCTTCATCAAACCACAAGACTGCAGCATGCCCCAGCAGTGACAGTGTCCAGGACTACAGGGTCCTGATAACAATTTTACATTTTCTATGCACTCAGGTTAAATGGCGGATACCTTGGTGTGTTAAACAGAACTTGGTAAAGCTATCACTCACCTGATGTCTCAGAACCACCAGTAGAATAAAAGCTATCATGGCCACGAGTCTGCCCAGGATCACAGGACTTTGTTCTGACTCCCCAAGGCCCAGACTACAGTGCTGTGCCCACTAAAGAGAAACACTCTCTTGGGGCTGTTGAGATGGCTCAGTATGTAAAATACTTGCCATGAGACCAAGAAGACCTGAGCTCAGATCCCTAGAACCCACTTAAGAGTCAGGTTTGGAGATGTGCACTGTATCCTCCAGTGCTGGAAAGTGGACATACCGGAGGCTCAATGGCTACTTAGTTTAGCCAAATAGGCAAGCTCAGGGTGCAGAGGGAAGAAAAAAAAAAAAAAAGACGTTTTCTAAAAAGACTAAGATCAGGAGCAATTGAAGAAGACAAATAATGTCAACCTCTGGCCTACACACACACACACACACACACACACACACACACACACACACACACACATCTTCCCTCACTTGCAAAACATATATAAAAAAGCACACATAACACACACAGATACTTGTATGTGTATCTTCCCCCGCTGGCAAACACACATGAACATACACACATATAACACACACATAACCTCTCTACTTGCATGCATCAGGTTCCTGCCTGTTGGACAGGGACCCTCATGCTCCATTCTTGCCGTGCCTTGAGTAGAAAAGCAACCTCACTGTGGAGCTGATTTCGTATTAAACTGAGTCTTGAACACTAATGTGTGGGCTTGGTCATACAATATAATTGGGTTGAGCTGAGCTGTACATGACATGCTATGCTGTTCTGTTGGGCCGTTATGCTGCACTGGGTTGTACTAAGTTAATTGAGAGGTGTGTGGGGAGGTGTGCTGTGCTGGTGTGGTTGTCCTGGGCAGTGCTGTATTGTTGTGTTGTGTTTTATTGGGTTGTAGTGTGTTGTTGGTTGAGTTGTACTAGGTTAAATGATGTGTGCTGAGTCACACCGTGTTGAATTGGCTTCTTCTGGGCTGTGTTGTACTGAGCTGGGTAGAGCTGAACTTCTGTAGTGAATTGTATTGTTTTGAAGTAGGTTGTAGTCATCTGCCCTCCTCTGCACTGGACTGTGCTCTGCAGTGGTTGGAGCGTGTTATGTTGTCCTGGGGTTGAGCTGATCTGTGTGGGGGGTTGCACTGCACTCAGTTTTTTGCATTAGGCCGTGTAAAGTGTGCTGGGCTGCAGTGGGTTAAATTGGGTTTGAGTAGTGGCAGTGGTAGGGCATTGTTTAGGCCATGACAGCCTGGAATCTCCTCAGAGAAGACATATTGATTGGGTTCTGAAAGATGTAGGGGGCAGCTATCCGAGAGAGACAAGGTGCTATACTATTCTCTCCTTCCACTATGGAGCTGAAAATGTCCATGCCTTGTTCATCTCTATCAGAGAAATGGGCCTCCCAGAAAAGGCCTGCCATCTTGTCCTTCAGTTAAGGCATGGACTCACAGGTAGCAGTCTTCTCCTTCCTCCACAGGGCCTCCTTCTCCTGCCCTGACCTTGCAGAGCTGAATATAGTGGCTGAACAAATTTACTATGACTGGGGAAGGGGCATTAAGGTGGTCAAATCCTCTCCTGGCTTGGCAGACTGTCCTGGGGTGAGGAAAACATGCCATAGCCCACAGTAATCAGTAGATCCCGGTTGCAGCTAGAGCCCAAGGCCTGGGAGGCCCTGTGGGTCCCTTGCCTGTCACTCTGGCTGACCTGCACACGGGCCTCGGTGAGATCGGTTCTCATAGCCAGCTGCTCGCGAGCATACACATCAGGGTAGTGTGTCTTCTGGAAGACCTTCTCCAGCTCCTCCAGCTGGTAGCTGGTGAAGGTGGTGCGATTCCGTCGCTTCTTGCCTTTGTTGCTCTCAGAGTCGGTCTTTTCCAGTGGGCTTGGGATATCAGCGCTAGCCCGGTCCTGGGGCCCCTTGGCCCCAGTCTCCTTTACACTGAGGTAGCTGTTGTCCATGCCCACGGGTTCAGAGTCAGGGGGCAACTCCGGCTCACCCAGGTTGTTCTCTTTGGCTGAGGAAGAGAAAAGAAAGTTAGAAACTCGAATCCAGCAAGGGAGAGGGGAGAACATTTTTCTCTTACAGGGGTGTGTGGTGGGATTCAAGTGTCAGCTGATAAGATCCAAGGATGCTTATCCAGGGTCCAGGGCTCCTGAAGGGGGAGTGGCCAACCCCATTGATAAGGGGCGGCTGGGACTCTGGGCAGGCCCGTTTCCTGGTTCCTGACTCCTGGAGAGACAGGTTTGGCATCCATTGTCCATCAGGATACTCCAGTCCCTGTTCAGGTGCCACTATAAGCTGTTACCTGTATCGTGAGTGTTGGTTTATATTTTAATAAATATTAATCTTGGATTGGTGCATTTTAAGAGAAACTCCGCCTACAGGGGTGCACTCTCCAGGTCAGGAGAGTCAAATTTCCCATTCTAGCTTTTCATCAGCATGCTAGGTGACTTTGTACAAGTCCCTCCTCTCTCTCACCGTCTGTGGTATCATCCTCAAGTGGGTCCTTTCTGGCAGCAATGGCAGGTAGCTCTGGGTTTGCCTGTCCGACCTTTGTGACTTTCTCCTCACTCTGCAGATGTGACATTCCTCCCATATTGTGAAAACCTTTTGGGGCATGGACCTAATGACTACCTGACATAATACTGAGACTTCCTGAGGGAGGAGAGAACTTTTCAAACACACTGGACTTGGCAGTAGAGAGAAAGACCAGCATTGAGGCAAGGTATAGTCCCCATCAAGTTCAACAGAGAAGCCTTGGAAACTGTCTCAAGACTTTAGTGTTGAAAGATCTCTCTGATCTCTCACTCCACTGGTAATACTAGTCTCACTGCCCAGAGGGGGTGTTAAGCAGGTGGGTTTCATTGAGGCATGGGTGCTTGCTAGGGTCCCTTTCACTAGCGGCAGCTGCCACTGTCTATCACAGTTGTTCAAGCCCTTACCTCTGAGGATCCCCTCTTTGGGACCACAAGAAAGCATCACAAACACAGCTCACAGCATAGGCCCTTACTGCTACCTGCTAACAGAATGAGGCCCCATGGTAGATCCCTGGAAGGTCAGAGCAAGGAAGAACCAAGTCAAACTATGCAGGCCAAGAGAGGATGTGGAGAGCAGGCTAGGAAGGTGGGAGCTGCTGGCCCATCTATCCATCTGCAGACACACTTGCCTCACTGTTGCAGAGGGCTCAGAGCCTTGGCTCCAGGGCCAGCACCAAAATGTGTCTGCCACACCTCCGGCTCTACAGCTCCATGTTTCTAATGAACCTTTGTGGCTCAGTTTTCCCTCTGTAATTTGTGGGTGAGTGAAAATACCCATGGGATGTTCCTTATGGCTTTTGAGAATGGGGGAGGCACCAGTCAGCTGGCTGTGTAGCCTTTCATTATTACTAGCCCCTACTTCTGATCCGGTCTTTCGGATTTACAGACCCTGCCAACAAGAGAGGAGCATGACCCAGGACAAGTCCTCCATGGGAAAAGTCCCTAGGGTACAGGCACATGTACAAAAGTATCATGGGACGGGAATCAAGGCATGTCTCCAAATGTGGGGAGCCCCTTTGGGGTCATATTTCTTATCTGAGACAGGGAGAGAAGAAGACAGATTCAGTGATAAAACAGTTAAATGAAATGTGGAGGGAGATTGTGAGAAATCCTTAAATAGAAACACTTAAGTTCTGTCCATTTACAACAAGCACCACCCATTCTGATCCTCTGTTTCTTCTGGAAGCAGGTCACACAATTTGCATTTTGGATCAGAATAATGCTTAAAAGCTTGATCTTCTGATGCCATCTGGACAGGGGATGGGGAACTGACATTTTAGGTTAACCAGCACCTCAGGAAGCTTTAGGAAAGGTGAGAGGGGAACTTTTGCTTCTATCCATCCCCCTCCAGCTCTATGGCCCTGAAGAAAGGCAGGAGAGAGGGTGCCCAGAGTATGACTGAAAGCTGGAAGGGCCACTCACAGTGTCTATGCCACAGGAGTGGCTGCACCCAGAGGCGTTACAAATGACAGCCATGTGAGCCCAGCTTACACAGTTGGACCGTGGCTTCAATGACAGCATTGTGTGAATTGCAGTTGACAACTGGGCCAAGAGCTTCCAGAAAAGATATTTATCTTCCTGGCAGACAAATAAGTTTTATGTTTTAGGGTTTTTTTGTTTTTTTTTTTTTTTTTTTTGGAAAGAAATCCCACCCAGATCACCAAAAATAAATGTTCCTCTTGTGCAACTTCCTGGCAGCTAGGCCAGGGGAGACAGCCACCACCCCTCCTAGCAGAGCCCTGCTCCCCAGGCCCAGGCCAGTCCTTGCCTCATGGACCCTGGTAGTGTCTCGGGGCATCAAGCCTGGAGCTGGAATCACCCCATGGGAACGAGGGCCAGTTGAGGGCAGCTACATAGAAATCAGGGTTGGAAGGACCAGCTCCAGCTTCTCTGGGGGAAAACAGGCTGGATAGAAAAATGAATATTCTGTAATTATCCACATAACACAGCCTCCTGTTCCTAGGAGCACCCAACTCTCTAAGCATGGACATGGGACCTGTTTCCAGGGAGAAGAAATACAAGGCCTCTCAGCATCTAGGAGTTCTGCCCCTGAGGACAGGGACTAAGGTGTATTTCAAGACACCCTCAGTATGGAGCTAGTTCTTGGCTTAGCAAGAAAAGATGGTAGAGTGCCGGGCCTTCTGATGAGAAGTAGGGTCTATGACTTGCCCACAAGCAGCCACCCACTGGATCAAGCGAGTGGGAAATGAGGAGACAAAAAGACATGTATTGAGACCAGAGGCCCAGAGGGATGTTCCTACTCTGGACCCCAGTCCTTTCAATTTTGTGTGTGTGTGTATGTGTGTGTATGTGTGTGTATATTTGTGTATGTGTTGTATGCATGTGTGTATGTATATGTGTGTGTAGTCTGTATGTGTGTGTATGTGTGTACATGTGTGTATGTGTATTGTGTGTGTCTATGTGTGTGTATTTGTGTGTATGTGTGTGTATGTGTGTGTATGCATGTGTGTATATGTATGTATATGTGTGTATGTGTGTGCGTATATATATATGTGTGTGTGTATGTGTGTACATATGTATGTGTGTATGTGTATGCTTACGCACATGGAGGCCAGAGGGCAGCCTCAAATGCTGTTCTCAGAAGCCATTTGCCAAGTTTTTAGACACAGGGTGCTTCCTGGTCTGTGGCTTTGCTGTTTTATTAGCTTGCCTGGATATCTAACTCCAGTGATGAACACAGTGAATACCTGTGTTTGGCTCCTCAGTGCTGGGATTACAAGTGCATCTCACCATGCCCAGTTGTTTTAGATGTGTTCTTGGGCTCTAACATCACACAAGTGTGACAGGTACTTTATCAACTGAGCCATCTTCCCAACCCTCAATGCCATTTTTTTAAAAAAAAATGTTTATTTTATAAGAATGTGCTTCATATGAGTGCCTGTGAGTTATGGAAGCTTGAGAACTGCCATGTGGGTGCTGGGAATTGAGCCCAGGTCTTCTGTAAGAGCAACAAGTATCCCTAACTACTAAACCATCTCTCCAGCCCCAATCTTTCTTTTTTCTTTTTGTTATTTAAAACAATTTTTAACTTTAAATATATTCTGATCATATTCCTACCCTCCCCAAGTCCTTCACCGCCTCTCCCCATCCCTTACCCACCTAACTTTATGTTCTTTCTCAAAAAATAAACAAAAACTCAATACAACCAAGAAAGCAAAGTAAAACAACACCCAAAACAGAAAAAAAGGAAAAAAATCCCATCAAACCATAACCAAATAAAAGCACACACCACAAAATACTGTGGAGTCCATTATATGGTCATTAACTGCTCCTAAACATGAGGCCTGCTCTGGATTGGTGGGTACACTCAGTATTACTCCATTAGAGAAAATTGATTTTCCCTCTCCCTGAAATGACAGTTTACCCCAGTCAGCTGGCCAATTTTATTCATTAATTTTCTTGCTTTAAATGCTTAAGCTGGATCCCTACTGTGACAATAAAGGAACATTTTCCCAAGTTCTGTAGCCATACCTACCTTCTCAGAATGACAAGCCTGATCCCCCCAGATATCTAAGGTCGGAGACTCCCACCATCTGTCTATAAACTCTCTCCACCTGTGACCCCAGAAGCCAGACCTTTAGCCAGCCCATGTTTGCCCTCTTGGGGTCTAGTACACAGTTTCCGGTCCATCTTTCCAGGGCCTTTCCCTAATGCAGCCCCAGGGACCATGGAACACAGCGCCTCCCTCTGAAGTATGTCATCTATCTAGCTTGCTGGCTCCCCATGTGATACTCAGTAGACAGGGTCTCTTTGGGTTAGGTGGGGTTCAGGCATGAGGAGGGAAGCACTTGGGGCCCTGTGTGAAGCCAGTTAAATGATCCAGAGGAACTGGCTAGGAAAGTGGCCTGGGTAAGGTCTAATGTATTTAGAATCTAGCTCATTCTGGCCATCCTTCAATAAGATGGGTCTAAAATCCCTGGCTTCATGAGTCTGATTACTCCTAACTAACGGAGGTCATTGTCTTCCAAGGTTCCCCAGAACCCTCACCTCTGACCACCTGCTCAGAAAATCTTTCTTTCCAGGTGGCCTGCAGCTGCTTTCCCAGGAAGCCGTCCAGCCAGGGCCAGCCCTCTATCCTCCACTCAGCTCTGGGGTTTGCTCACTGGCTGTGAAGCCCCAAGGAGGGCTTCTTGGCACTTACTCAGTCTCAGCTCATATAGGGAGGGACAGGCCCAGATATGCAGGGAGAGGCTGTGAAAAAGAAGATGAGCCAGAGACATTAGAGTGCTCCCTCTCCATCCAGCCACTGAGCACCTCTGGGTGCCACGGCCCAACTGCATACTTGCAGAGAATTGCTATTGGGTAGTAAGGGGGCCAGGCATGAATCAGGTCCATGAAGAGTC
This sequence comes from Phyllotis vaccarum, assembly GCA_033318265.1. Classification (NCBI taxonomy): domain Eukaryota; kingdom Metazoa; phylum Chordata; class Mammalia; order Rodentia; family Cricetidae; genus Phyllotis; species Phyllotis vaccarum. The sequence goes on along the minus strand of JARWLC010000001.1, from coordinate 123,514,670 downwards.
AAGCAAAAGCATGCCACCACATTCAAGGCTGATGTCTCACATGGCTGGAAGTGACTGAGGGAAAGTAAGAAGGAGAAAAGCTGAGATAAGCCTGAAGGGACATTCCTCTCCACACAGCAAGAAAGAAGGGTCGGCATCTAAAGCAGGGGGTTCTCAACTTCCTTAAAGCTACAGTCCTTTCATGTAAGTTTCTCATGTTGTCGTGACTGTTAACCATAAAATTATTTCCATTGCTACATCAGAACTATAATTTTGCTACTTATTAGGATTTGTAATGTAAATAAATATCTGCTATTTGGATATCTGACCCCTGTGAAAGGGTCATTCAACCCTCCTCAAGAGATCACGACTCACAGTGAGAACCACGGATCTAACCCATCATCTACCACCTACCATACAGTAGCTCCCTCTGCCTCCTACCACCACATTGCACAGAGAAGTAGCCTCTGGAGGTGCCAGTTTTCCCATTTGTGGAGATCCTTCACTGCCCTGCAGCTCCAATACTAGAGTAGGCTGACCAGCAACAGAGCCCAGTTTGAATCCAGGCCACCATCAGCAAGACTACCTTTTCCCCAGCTTTCAGGGACAACCTGCATGTATTCTACATTGTCGGAATGTCTTCCTTTCCAAATCAGGGAAGGAGCTTTTTGTGGGTATGTCCTAGAGTCAAGGCAGTGAGTAGAGTCCAGGGTCATCCTGACCTAAGGCTTCCTCAATCCATTCATCACTTCCCCAATGACTTGGAATCCACTAGGTAGATAAGGCTGGCTTCCAACTCACAGAGATCTGCCTGCATTTGCCTCCAGAGTGTTGGGATTAGGGGCATGTGCCACCATGCCCAGCAACTAGACACTGGCTATCCAGAAAAGGAGATAAAGAGTGACCACAAGTGGATGTCCAAAGTAATGCTTGATCCAGAAAGGTCTCCTTCAGCGGTATCAAAGGCTCTCAAACAATCTAAAACCAGTGTTATTCCCATGGACCATTTTTGTTAGTGGGGAGCCAGAAGCAAGAGCTTCTAGATGGGCCACAGGCCTCTTCTGGGAACCAGCTATCCCAAACTGGTCCCACTTGGTGTTGGCATCTGGGTTTCAGCTTGTGAAACCAAGAAAATGGAAAATCCTCCTTCATTTCCTTAAATCTACCCACTTGTCCTTGGTCAACAAAGTCACACCCCTCCCATCTAGGGTCACCCAGAGCTTTTGAGACATTTATAAAGGGGTGTGTGTATGTGTGTGTGTTCGTCCTTTTTCACCGTGATTATTTTGGGGAGCCTCTTTACATCTGTCTGTGTTAGAGATGTAAGCCCCAGGGTATGGGCACCAGCATGCAGCTGAGGATGGCTGTGGGAACATGTTCCCAATTGCCTAGAGGGAAGTTTGTGAGTATGCTGACATATGTATAGTTGTGTGTGAGTATGGATAGGTGAGTGTGAACCTGGGTAGAATGTGTGTATGTGTGTGGCTGAGCATAGGCAATGCATATGGAGTGTGTGGCTACAGGGTCTAAGTCATTTTATCCTCCATGGTTTGGATTACATCTATTTTTCCTCCAAACATCTGCTTTGTGGGGGACATGCCACTCGCTCTGTTCCAGGGTGAGCCGGCCCCACACACCCTGTGGCGGAGTGCACAGCACCGATGTAATCTCCTTAAACAAAACAGGCCAGCATGGGGCCCTTTCATGCTATTTAAAGGGCACTGACTAAACCCACCGCTGTCCAAACAGTCCTGGGGGCTGGGGCAGAGGCTAAAGGTTAGCCATTGATCACATAAACCCTCACCCCACCTCATCTGCCCCCGGCTCTGTCCAGAGGTCTTTGACTTAGCAGGCGGCTTGACAAAATACTGCCAAGAGGGGAAAGTACCCAGGCGACATGTCATCAAAAGCAGAGAATACATCTGTGTACACACTCCAGAGGCTGTGGGTCTAGAGGGGAGATAGTAAGCCATAGAGTGTTGAGGCTAGTTGGGGACAAGGTACCTCATTCTGAGAACCCTCCAGCCAAAGAGCCTGAGTAAAGAATGAGAACCCTAGACCAGAGGAGGTGAAGGGAGACAAGCAAATTGCGTGGACTGAGTGTCCCAGGATATGGGCACCAGGAGGAAATAGTGAAGTCTGTAGTGGATGTAGAGTTTAATTCATAGTAATGCTTTTTTTTTTTTTTAAGTGGCAGTTTATTTGAACAGGCAGCTCGACAAAGACACACAGTAGCCAATAAACTTGGGACAGACAGGCCACCGCCACTACTACTGAGCACAAATGAGAAGCAGGGTGAGGTCCCAGGATGCTCCACACACAGTGGATATACAGTCATAGGAAACAGTGATGCTGGTCACTGCGATTGTGACAGAGTTAGAAAGTTCTTATGTGATTAAATCTACATTTAGCCTTGGCCACTGCACGCTCTCAGCTCAGCAGATGCCCTAAAGAAATGGAGTCTCATTTGCAAGGGGCAGACACCCAAACCAGAGAATAAACATGGGTGCTGGGTTTGCCTCTAAATATTTCCAAAGGCTTGCCTGTGTTCTGTATGTCAGAGGCCGGGTCTTCCCTTTGATGATGCTGAATGATGAAGGAGGCTTCAGGAGCTGGGGTCCATAGAGGGTTGTGGGTGAGCCTTAGATGCTGGGGATGTGTCCTTAAAAAGAATTATGGGACACTAGTGTCTCCTTCCACTCCCTTTCAGCTTGCAATTCCTTCTTCATCATGATGACCATGAGCATCATCACAGACCCAAAGCCACACAACCAACTATGGTACAAATAGTTCATACTATAGGATAGCATTTTAGCACATAGAATGATGCTCATCCCTTACAAATACATTCCCTCCCTCAGTGTTTGTTTGTTTGTTTTTGAGACAGGGTTTCTCTGTATGACAACCTTGTAGACCAGACTGGCCTTGAATTTACAGAGATCTGCTTGCCTCTGTCTCTCAAGTGATGTGATTAAAAGTGTGCACAGCAACACTGGATATAAATCTCTTTTGACAAGAGATAAATAAAAGTGCTGGAAAGGTGTTGGTCTAGAACCTCAAAAGCAGTAGAACCCTTTTTCTTTTAAATTGATTGTCACAGTCACAGAAAGCTGAGTGACGCACAAAAGTTCCTTAGCAGGTGAATAATAAGCAGGCTGAGAAGCACATGGTGGAATAACATTCTGTAATTAAATGAGACACTGACACAGGCATACTGGAGAGACACATGCTACAGTGTGTGAAAGAGCCAGCTTGAAAAGGCACACACTGTGTAGCTCCATTCAGTTATTATATGAGTTTGGAAAATGTAAAAATGGAAGTGCAAAGGTCGGATGGTTGGCTGTCAGGGTGTGTGTGTGTGGGGGGGGGGTTGTTGTTGACAAAGAGATCTCATTGGTGTGAAAGACCAAACTAGAACAATATGATTGTGCCTTGTGATCATGGCAATGGGTGCATAAATCTATATGGGGACGCATTAAAATTTCACAATTTACACCAAACCTTATTTTGCACTATGTTATTTTCATAGTGTGAAAAAAAATGTAACTAAAGAAAAAATACAAAATGGCATTTGACATCCTTAGACCTTCACTCCAAAGTCATGCTTCGAGGGTCTTAGTCTAAAGAAGCAATGAGCAATGAACCTAAGGAAAGCAAAGGGCAGTTCATCGGGCTATGTCTGCTGGATGGAAGAAAACCAAGGTTGATCAAAATGAGCAGCAGAAAGGGTATTCTTCCCATATGTGGATGCTGTGCATTCTGTGCAGCTTCTTTGCTGACATTTAACACACACTGGTGAGCTTTTATCTGCTTATTTCCCCTTTGTTCCTACTGCCCCTCCCCCTCAGAAAGCTGGGACCTTTCTTCACCCCTCTGCCCAGTGTTTAGTGCTGCACTAGGAACACATTAGTTGGGCAGTAAACACCTAGTGAAATGAATGGCTGGAACCTGCTGTAGAACAGGGCTCTGGCAAGTGCAAAGACACGCATCTCTATGAAGCCTTCGTGTCGATAAAAAGTGGGACACACATTGAGTGACTACCATTAGAAAATACAGGAACTTCCCAGAAATAAGAATTTAAGCATATAGACTTTTTCCTTTGTTGGTCTGTTCTGTTCTGGCTGGCTTGAAAGACCACTGTATTTGTTTTGTGGGATCAGATAAAGCTCTTATCTGAAGCAGAGACTGGAATTCCCAGTGAAGCCTGTGCTGACTGGGAGCTGACATTTCTGCAGACTTATGGGAAGCAAGATGGAGTGGAGTGGGAGAGAGCAGCTTCAGAGAAAGGCCCCTGTGATGTGGGGATGGTACCATCTTCTTAACTGGACCCTCATGAACTCAAAGCCCAGTCCTCTGGGGACTGCTAACTCCTTGTGCTCTATCCCATATCGCAGAAGATTCTTGGCCTGCGGCCTTATCCTTAAATACAGCCAGAAGGTGTCTAAAACACAGGCGCCCAGCATGTCACAACCCAAGGCAGAGGTTCCCTCTAGCTCCCAGAAGCCTCATTTGGATGCCAAATACCTGGCAGGATGGTCCTTGAAACAGTACGTCTATATCAATGGTGACTACCTTTTAATGTAAGAATACCTGAGTTCAATCCCCAGCACCCATAGAAAAACAGGGGCAGAAGCACAGACCTCAGCTCTGGGGAGAAAGAGGCAGGAGACTCTCTGGGGTTCACTGGCCAGCCAGCCTAGCCAATGAGTGATCTCCAGGCTTAGTGAGAGACATCATCTCAGAACTAATGTAGTGAACAATCCAAAATCACAACTCTGCTTTCTATGGGGATCTGCACCAGCACACACAAGCTGCACACACATACAAATACACACGCATGCAAACACCCCTGAAGCTAGGGGGTGGTGGCACACACCTTTAATCCTAGCACTTGGGAGGCTTAGGCAGGCAGATTGCTGAGTTCAAGGCCGACAGTCAGGGCTATAGATAGACCCTGTTTAAAAAACAAAAGACAACAGTATTGATGAGAAATAAGCAGAATGATTCTTTCTATATTTGACATTCAAACGTGACAGATCATCATGGTTTTCATTCTGCTAAACTAGCCAACCTCACTAAGGCTTTTAGGGATCTGGGAGGAACCCCCTCTTGCTTTACCAGCTTTCACCTACTTGTTCAACTGGCCACATGACCACTTCCACCGCCCTCATGTGTCTTGGGCTTCCCGCCTCTCAGCCCTCCTTCTGCTTAGCATCTAGTCAAGAGCACTGCTGTCTTCTGAACATCTGTGTCTTCCTCTGTGGGTTTTGTGGATTTTTGTTCTTATCACACTATGCTGGGTTCTCTATGGAAAGTTAAAAACAATCACTCTGCCCCAGTCTCTTCTCTTCTCCTACTGCGTGGGATCCCATCCTATTTTATGGAATCTGTCTTCTGCTGCTGGACCTACAGCTCTGCCTGGGAGAGACAGGAACAGCATTGACATGAGCATCTGTGATTTCAATCTCTTTTTATTCGTGGTGATTACCTTAAAGCATCTCCAAGAATAAGAAAATCAGAATTATGTCGTAGATGCATCCCTAGGCCTCTGGTAAGCATAGCTAAACTACCTTCCACAAGTGACCTATGAGCTCAGCCACCACTGTCCTCCACTTCAGAGTCAATATAGACCATTTCTAAAATGTTGTCATGGTGTGGGATGAAAGCAAGGTCTCAGCTTCATTTATATCTCTATTACTAAGCTAGAGAAATCTGGTTTTTGTGTTTTTCTTCCTCCCTCCCTCCCTCCTTCCTCTTTTCCTTTTCCTTTTATGTTGTAAATGCCTCTGCTAGGCTTCCAAGGCTCAGCCAAGGTCACTCTTCTCGGATCCCAAGGTTGGGCTGAGCTCTTAAACACTTAAACACTTGACTGTAACACAGAGCATAGTCTGAGCCTGATAGATGTGCTCAGGACACACCCTAAAATTAGTGTGTGCACAGAACACCTGGGCTCCTGCAGGGGCAGGGATCCCCACCTCAGCACACACTGCGTGTGTGGAGTGAGTGTCCCATGGAGGTAGAAGACACTTTTTTTAGAAGGAGCTCAGAAACACCAGCCATAGAGCAGCATGAAGGACCAAAGGTGACCCTGTGGCTGCTTGGGCCTTGAATAAACCTCTGGGCTAACAATGAATGTTTCCTCAGTTCTACAAATGTGTGAATCCATGCCACTAGGAAGGCAAAAGGGCACTGTGGAACTCCCAGTCCCGGGGGTAGCCAGCACTGGGAGGGCTCTCCAGGCAGCTGCTAGCCCTCAGGGCTGATTCTGTGTCAAGATTCTAGGTCCAACTCCCAGAGGCCAAGACCAAAGCTGCAGTTTCACACACTTGCCACTAAGAGGCACTGTAGTTCCAATAAAGTGTTTCTGGGCTGAAGGTAAGGGAATTAAGGGCCCCACTTCTTAAAGTGGTTTGAAGACCTGTTCCTGGGAGTATCTACCAGTTCAGCAGAGATATTCAGCCCTTCTTTACTAGGAGCACAGGGATGGGCAAGACAAGTCTCGGCACTTCCTGGAAGAGCTCTTGCCTCCACCACATCTCAAAGCTCATTTCACCACTCTCAAAATCCTTGATGGGTAAAATGAGGCATCAGATAGAGACTTGATAAATATTAGCACTATCTAAATGCAGGCCATGAGGCTTAGGCTTTCCCTAAGGAGGTTGTCTCCCTCCCTACAGACCCTGAGAATCCCTTGGGTCCCAGCTATACTGGCACATAGTAGCTGTGCAGGAAACATCTGAGTTGCTTGTGAAAGGCTGTCTTGTGCCAGCAATCCTCAATATACCATCAGGTATTGCTAGTGGGTTCCCCTACAGCTCAGAGCTGTAACTTCTGGCTTGTGAGATCCTCCTGAGGGCTCCCTTTTGCAGGGGCAGGGGCCACAGCCCCATGTTTCACAGATATTCTCTGGGCTCTTCTTTTCATGGGGGAGGCTCTTTGAAGGCTTAGAGAGTAGAATGGGCCTCTTAGAGTCAAAGAAGAAAAGGGGATTAACACAGAGCATCACAGAAAATAGGAAATATGTTTTGTCATCTATTTGGTTATCAGGTGCCCTCTGTGGCCTGCTATGTGACTCTCTCTTTAGACAGCATGCAAAACTTACCCATTTTACAATTTCAGAAATGATGCCAGATAAGGCATATGACTTGTTTAAAAGGCAGCTGCATCTGGGATATTTCCACTGGGTCCTGCTGAGCAGGTGCCTTGGTAAGACAGGTCCTGGTGGGATAGTTGCCCTGGTGAGACAAGGCTAGACATTCAGAGGCCAGGACTAGGAGGAAAGGAAACAGGAAATGCAGGAGGCTAGCTCCTCCTGTCTGAATAGAGGACCTATCACATTCCATCTCTATGCTAACACTGACTCAGCTGCCCTGTGCCTGAGACCAGTGTCACTGATTGTCAGGTCCTCCCATGTAAACTTGTGTCAGCAGAAGGGCATCTGGGATTCCCCAGTACACTTGGCATCTTTCCCTTATGTCTGAACTTTTATCAATAAATAATATATATGGCCAGTAAGAAGCTGGCCTTACCCAGGATCCGATCACAGAAGGTACTCATACTGCTTAGCACAGGGCCTGGGCAGGCATGTAGTGAGTGACCTTCTCTGCCACAGTATCCACAGCTTCCAGTGCCTGGTCTCGATGCACTCAGCAGAGCTCCAGAGCACACACTTCACCAAGCTCTTTGAGAGCCTATGTCACCCAGTCCTTCAGAGGTCCCCCTATAGAAACAACCTTTACTTCCGCAGTGACTTTCAGGTCGACAGGCTACAGCAGTCTGTGAGCCAAGGGCTGCTATTGGAGTGAGAACTAGAAAAAGACTTTGAGTCTGTTAGGGTTTCCATTTTCTGGGCTGGCAAGATGGCTTAGTGGGCACAGGCACATGCTGCCAAGACTCAGCACCTGAGTGCAATTCTCCGAAACTATACAGCGAGTGAAAAGAAAAACAAACCCCACAAATTGTCCTGACTGACACGCATGTACCACGGCATGAGAACCCACAGACATATACACACAAAATAAATAAATAGAAGGGGAGGTGGAGACCTGGGCTCTTTAATCTTTCAGCCATATCAGTGGACACACAACTCACTGAGAGACCTTGTCTCAAAAAAGCAAGGTCTCTGACCTACACACACACACACACACACACACACACACACACACACACACACAAAGGCCATAGCCTAACGAAAGGCACAGACAGGAAACATGTCAGAGGAGATTCCAGGTAAGTGAGCATTGTGTCCTGCCTCGACACCAGAGTCCACAAAGAAGGATGGCTAGCTGCTTCAGGTTGAAAAGGTCAAGGAAATCTTTAAGCTAGCGACTAAAAGGTCAACAAAGACTCCAACTAGCCTATATGTTGCTCTCCTGGAAGATACCCAGATCCAATAAGTGCCTAGCCCAGGCCTTGAAACCCAAGCTCTGTGTACCAGGTTGTGTGGAAAGTGGAAAGTGAGGCTTGAACCCATGTCTTCCCACTTCTAACCTTGTGGTTTGTCTGTTCACTGCCTTTAAAGTGTGTGGCCTTGAGTGTGTCCCCAAATGCCAGTAACTTGATAACTCAGATCCCTTGTTTTCTCTTGCAACAAAAGAAAGCCTGCATCCTCATGTCCCCTCAAGGATGCTGTGACAAGATAGAGAAGGGCAAGTCCTGTTGCCATATGAAGGAATGGGGAAGGTTGGGAGAGGACAGGCCCAGGTTCCCCTGTCATTCTCTGTTTCCTCATCTACCCATCCATTCACCCAACATTTCTGGACTGCCTTAGCGGCTGGAAAAGTGTCAGGTGGCGGAATGGAAAGCATGTTGCCTCCTGTCTCTGGGGGGGAAAGGCTGTGGGAAGTTCAGGGTGGTAGACCATAAACCTCTGTGCAATGTGGCTCCCAGGGTCATCTTCAATCAGAGCTCATTTCATCTCTCTGTAGCGGGTCCTCTAGCAGGTGAAACATGTGTGACCACCGTAAACCTTTAGGATATTTAAAACTGTCATAAAATCCAGGCATTGTTTATCCAACCCTTCATTCTATATACTTTGTTAAATACTCCTGGCAGGCTCCTCCCTTACATCCTTTGCCCTGGACAAGGAAGATAACTTACCAGTTTTCGTGGCCTCTCCCTGTCCTGTGTCTGTCTTTAAACACCCGTGGAAATGACAGGCTCTGGTGTAGCTGGATGTCCAGTCTTTGGAGGAGCCCTAACAGTCTAAAAAGAGACTGAGTCTCTTACCCGTGCCCAGATTCCTTTCTGAAGTGTGATTGTCCTAAGTCAAAGAATCACTGACCAACAGGGGGATGGCATCTTTCCTAGATGGGAAGGAGGAAGTCTTGGCTAAATCCATTGCATTAATTGTTCTGAGGTCTAGAAAAGACTGATATTTGTTTTCAAAGAAATCTCACAAGGGAGGTGGTTAAGTGGGTAAAACTTTCACTTCACAGGCAGAAGAACCTGAGTTCTGGTCCCCAGAACTCATGAAAAAGCTGGATAGACGGGACTGCAGCCTCTGAGAGCAGATTTCCCAGGCAAACTAACTGGCTGAACTAGCTGGAACTGGGGAGCTCCAGGTTTGACAGGAGACCCTGCCTCATTTAATACAGTGTGGAGTGATTAAGAAGGCACCTGACATTAACTTTAGACAAACACACATGCACGAGCACCTGTACGTAGACATACACACAGGTCAACACACATCACACACATATATATGCAAAACATCTAATATCCATATATATGCTGTGGCATGAACACTCTTACATACACAACATACACATCATATATATAAACACATGGGTGTACACACACACACACACACAAATAAATTAAAATACATTTTAAAACTTGTGAATGCTATCTTCCTGAAGACTAGGCCCAGTTGACTGTGACTGACCATTTGGGCTGCGGGAGCCTTTTCTCCTGGGGCCCAGTGCCTGGAGCCTAAGGTCTGGTGGATTCACACATTGAAGACTGGGCAGGGGACAGTCATGCAAGTGTCTTTTCTGGGAATATATATTTCACAAAAGATCTGACAGTGTGGAGCCTGCAAGGAGGGGGGGGGGCGGGCATAGGCTTTCTTCCTGGGAATCCTCTTAGAACACAGTGAAAAGGTTTTGGCCATGGGGTTAATGACACGAAGTTACATCCTTATTATAGTTAACTGGAGCCAGGGATTCCCAACTAGCCAGGATTTTAGGAGGCATCTCTGGAGCCCTGGCCTGCAGGTCTACCCTCTGCCCTCCCTTATCAGCTCTGGTTATCTCTGTGGCTGGCCAATCACTGACCTGGAGGCAAGAAGACAGAGCGGCTTAAGAGTTTCCCTGTGCACTCTACTATTCTGAACTTCACATGAGAAAGCCCTGCTGGGGACAGACAGATGGAATGGACCAATACAAGAGAATAGAAATCCCAGAGAGGAGCTCTCAGGTGCCTGGGTGAGCAGAGCTGAAGCAGCAGTTCTCAGGACTACTCTGTGGAGAGGTGGCTGCCTTCTCTTCTGGGAAACAAAAACCTACACAGAGACGGAGCTAGTACCTATCTCATGCTGGACCAAAAGACTGACATAAAGTGGATCAAAGACCTGACCTGAGCCCAAGTGGTATCAGAAGGAAATGGAAATTCATGACATAGGTGACATCAATGTAGATGTGACACCAAAAATATGTGACAAAGGGGGAAAATGGTAAATCAGACCTTATCAAAATAAAAAAACTTTTATCAAAGGACAGCATCCAGAGAGGCAAAGATGGCCTCCAGGAGGAGAGACTTTGTGATGCTTATAAACCATCTTTTTGATAAGAGATTATTATGCAAAATACAAGATTTTTCTATGACTTTGAGTGTGGCTCAGAGCTATCATACACACATAGGACACTGGATTCAATCCCTACTGCCACAAATAATAATAAATCCTTCCACTTAGCAACAAGAACATTTAAACAAACAGATTCAAAAACTGGAGAAGGATCTGGAATAGGTATTGAAGTTACACAGGTGGCCAAGAATGTATATGGATAGCCAGGTACCAAAGCACAGATTTAAATGAGAAAAGTGAAAAGTTCATAGAGACAGAAAGCAGAGTGAAGATTACCAAGAACCAAAGGAAAGAGGGTGTAAGCATTTGTTTAACAGGTACAGATTCTATTTTAAATGATAGGAAAGTTCTAGGAATAGAGGAGACATTACAGTTTCCATGTAATTAATGAATTGTACACTTAAAGAGGTTAAAATAATTAACTTTTCTGTTATATAGAATTGAGAGTGTGTGTGTGTGTCCTAGAACTCATCTGCAAAGGATGTGTAAAGTAAGGGTAGGTTTCCTACCACACAGTCCTGTGATGGAACTTGGGAAGTCCCTGATGTAACAAACCTCATGCCTTAGTCTCTCACAGGCTGGGATTACAGGTTTGAGTCACCACACTCAGACTCATGTCATGTATGTGCATGTTACAAACAAAAATAAATACACTCTCTCCCCGGTGGTTGAAGTTTTTTGAAACTGTTTTTAAAAGTCATACCAAGCAACACTAACAGCATTCATAGGGGCTTGCCTTCACGGCCCCCTCAGCAACCTCCAGGGGTTCTCCTCAACCTCAAGCCTTGCAGAAAATTTTCACTTTCAGTCCTTAGAGCTGGCCCATACCAATCCTAGGGCTGTAATCCCCTGCAGCCATCATGGCCGCACTCAGAACTTTGCTAAGTCAGAGCTTTGATTCAGGCCCTGATGTCAGAGGGCCATTTCCTGCTCCTTCTGCTGGCTGACTCCAAATCAGCCTTTGAGGTCTATTTCAGACGTCCTTAGAAGGCCCTAGACCACTGCCACTTCTCTGGGGATTCCCCATGTGGCTCTTTCTGGTAAGGCTGGTGGCTATGAAGACAGGGATCAGCTCACTCACAGCCAGACCCTGGAACATGCCTGGCCAGGCTTCTGTATGCAGGGTCTGTTGATGCCTAGAAACTTAACCAGGGCACTGGCCACAGTGTCACATAGTCTGTTCCCTTTGTAGTGAGGGAGACTGGAACCCTGTTTGCTTTGTCTCTGTCCATATTCTTCCTCAAGTATCTAGCAGTCTGGAACAGTGGAAGCCACCCAGTCTCAGGCTAGGGATGTGTGTGTGTGTGTGTGTTTACACCATGCCCACACAAATGCTTGGGGCCACGGGGAACAGAAGTGCTGGGAAAGAACTTAGCTCTCAGTAGGTGACCCAAGCAGAGTCTAGGTACACAGTGGGTGGGAACAGAAAGCAATGTCCTTTGCTGTGTGTGGGTGGGTGGTGTGGTCTCAGAATCTTAAAGAGGAGAGGTGAGTACATAGGTTCCCAGGGAAGATCAACTGTGCTCTCAGTGGTTAACTGCAAGCAAGGTCTGAGGAGATTCAGGAGGGGGAGAACACACGCCTGATTAGAGCCAGCCACAGCAGGCATGGCAGCTGGACACCAGGCCTGTGGCCTTGGAGGTGAGCCCAAAGGGGAACAGTTGGGGATAGAGGAAACTCCTCCAAACTGCCACAATTCTGCAAAACAAATGGCTTGTCTCCTCAAGACCTCCCTGTTCTTGAACCACAAGCTCCTTGCAGAGTGTAATCATTTTCCACAAAGATAAAAGAAGTCCACATATCTGGCTGTCACCCCACTTCTACAGAGGAAGGAAAGAGAAGGGGGGGAGTCATTGTACTTCTAAAATGTTTACACTCCCTATCACTCACTTATCAGCAAACATTGATTGAACACCTACTGTGCATCCAGGGCATTTTAGGTTCTGGAGAAGTAATTTGGAACAGTATAGACAGAGCCCCACACCGTTCCATCGTCTCCTGGAGGAAGGACATTTCCCCAAGCCTCTGTTCTCCTGATGGTTCTCAGCTCTTCCACCTTGGCCAGTCTTTCAAAAAGTAATCCCTACTCCCGTTGTTAGGCACTGTGTCATCATGCTGTTCTCACCAGACACAGGTGAAGAAGCCACTCCTGAAGTCCAACTACCCTACCAAGTGCCAAATCCAGCCTTGATCTGGCATCCCTAGACATACAAAGTCATCTTTGGAAGTCATATTTGAAATATACTCCTTCATTTATTCCCATGACATCTGGGAGTGAGCTGGAGCGACTTGAAGTATAATCAGGTTCATTCTAGAAAAGGGTACTTTGTAGATTCTTAGTCTTGGGGCTCCCAGGAACTTGTTTGTTCCTTTCTATCTGTCCTGTCCTGCACATATTCCTCATTGTCTACTGGGTCTCTAGTGAGCCTACCGACCTCACAGCATCATAAAGGGTTGCAATGAAACAGCACATAAGAAGCACTCAGTGCATTGCCTGCAACGTTAAATTGGGCTATGTTACAGCAGCTACAGAGGCCTGCCATTATTGACCTGTCCTGCAGGAGGGAAAATGCAGGAAAAGGTCAGGCAAGGAAGGCCTGCTAAACTTTCCCCTTGCAGTAGGTGGCCAGACCTTCTCCTGAGTACAATGCAGCCCAGCAGAGAGGCAGGCCCTTGAGGTTTCTAAAGGTTGCTTGGCCACAAGACCTGAACCAAATCTTCCCAGAACCACAAGATTCCAGGTAAGGGTTTCAGATATTGGGCCCTGTGCCACAGAGGCATGTTTGTCTTAGCTGTCATGAAGTCAAGTCCCTTCTTAAAGGTCAAGGATTCACTGGTCCCAGCTCAGCGCTCAGTTGTGGATATGGAAGTGTCTGAATGGTGAGTCCACAGGGCCAGGAAGATTTCTGGACACCAAGGAGGCCCCCATATTTTCGGGAACCTCAAAGTCCACATTCCTACCCTAAAATCTGGTCAGGGTCTGAAGCAGTATAGCTCCCACCTAGCATGTATTGAGATCTGAGTTTGATCTCTGATAATGATAAACAAATGACACCTTATTAAAACTTAGTCACCATCACCACCTGTAACACTCCAGCTCCCTCAAAAAGGTGGGTGATGGGTAAGGCTGGGAACTCAGCAATATAGGATCACATACTCCCCTGCTTCCTCTCCTCTTAGTCAGTAAGACCCAAATAGCCACATCCAACAAATGAAGTCAGTAGTGACACTAGAGAGTGGGAGGACACTGTGCTAAAGGTCATGGTTTATCCCATTGAAATGCCAGCACCTGTACCCACATCTCTTGATCTGCATAGAGGGGGAAGAAGAAGGTTGACAAGGGTCTTCATATTCCTTAGCCACTCCCATTCCTAGAGGAGGGAGCCCAGGTGGGGGTGGTGGCTTCTGACTAACTCTCCACACAGGGGCATCTTTCCTCATGCAGTTTGTGAGCCAGCTTCCTCAGCCCCACACTGGTGCCATAGAAGGGGAACTGGAGTTGCTTGTCTGCCTCTGGATCTGAAAGCAGAGGCAGGGTCCAGCACTTCTCAGGCCTCCTAGGGCTTGGCTCGGTGACAGAGTTTGATGAGCCACAAGTAAGTGGAATCAGGCATCCCAGGCCCCAGTCTGTGAAACAGGGCATTGGGTCAGTAAAGGACCATTATTTCTTCCAAAATTGGGCAGGACCCCATAGGAATATCAGGACCCACTTAAGTTTGTGTTGGGGAAGAGTGGTTCCCGGCCATCATCAAGGTCTCCATCACTGGGTATGCAGTCATGAAAGAGAGGAGAGGTGGATCCTTGACCTCAGGGTACCTATTCAATGTGGCATCTGTACATCCACGCAAGAACACGAAATCCAACCAGACTGCCTCCACATCTTGCTGCCTCTCCACTCAATAGTAAGAGGAATTCTTGCTCTCCCTGCAACCTGAGTTCCTGGGCCTCTTAATTCCTGGGATTTTACTCATCTACTAAAGGTGGTCTGAAAACTACATCAGGACGGTGCCAGGAGAGATTGCCACATAGGGCAAAATGGATATCCCAGCACCTAGAAATGGGACAAGTCTCACTGTACTACAGGTGAGCTGGATAAACCTAAACTGGACACCAGGATTTGCTGGGGACATGCCACCTGGAGACTCTGCTAGTCTGTGAGTCAGCTTCAGGGAAGCTACAATAGGCAGCCAGAAGGAGGGAGGCTTCGAGCCAGAGACACACAGCTTAGTCTCCCTCAGGCACATCCTCTGAAGGCAAGGCTTATTTGTGCACAGGCTAGGAGGGGCTTTCAGACACACACACACACACACACACACACACACACACACACACACACACACACACACACACACACACACACACAGGTTCCTATGCTGGGGTAACAAACTGGTCCATTATGTACATTTTTTTTCATACAGGAGTACATAAAATTAATACACAAAACTCACTGAGAAGGACAGAGTAACTATGGGTGGGATGCACACCAGTTCTGAGAGAGAGAGAGAGAGAGAGAGAGAGAGAGAGAGAGAGAGAGAGAGAGAGAGAGAGAGAGAGAGAGAGAGAGAGAGAGAAAGAATGAGTGCACACTACAGGCCTTGGCATACTTTTACAGATGCACCCAACCTTCTGAATGAAGCACCGATTCTTCATTCATCCTTACAGCCAAGCTTCAGGATCTGCACCAGAAGGGATTAGGCTCTAGCCACAGAAGGCCCACATTCTCTTGGTTCACCCAGCCTGCATTGTTCTTGGTAGGCAATTGGAAAGTACAGAGACAGGGAATGCAAATGGAACATCAGATCAGGGAGATGCCAGGATTAATGCATCATCGGCTTGGGTCTGGTACCATGTGAGCCCCAAAGAACAGTAGCTTACCTTTCCTCAAATTTAAACTCCCGTGAGGAGCCCAGACCTTTCATCCAGCCTCACTTTCTAGAACAGTCAGTGAGCTCTACGTCCTGGAACTGCTCACCACTCAGGACTGGTTTCCGCTTCCAGCGAAGACTTTTCTGCCCAATTTATCTATCTGGACTCCTCCCAGACAAAACCGTGTGGGAGTGGGTAAGCAGAGGAAGGGGACCCAGGCTAGCACCCTCCACCCTCCCCAGACCCTCCAGATCCTCTCAGGAGCGGAGAGGACTTTCTCTAAGGCCACCCTTGGAGATCACTTTGCTCTGGGACTCAAACCCTCCGCGGAGCACCGGGTCGCGGGTCCAGTCTTCTAGAAAGTGTGCGGGCTCCCGGTTTAGGAAGAGAATCCTTCCCCCAGAAGAATCCGCTTTAAGAAACTAACGTGTGCAGGCGCGCGTGCCTTCTCTCTCTATTCTATTTCCTCTCTATTCCCTCTCCATATATGGCGCCAATAACGGGACCTTGGCTATTAGCCGTGAGGTCCCTAAGCACAAGCACAAGAAAGGTAGGCATCTTGACAGGGAGTGGCACCTCTCACCCTCAAGGTATCTCCGGGGTGATTACTTTTCTCCAAGAGCACACAAGAAACTGAAGCCGAGGCTCCCCCGAGGCTCCCGGGGTTGCCATACCACCGGGCTGTCACTCGCTCTGAGCCCAGGTTTAACTTTTCCCCTCTCGAGTTCTTTCTCTTCCTTGGTGCTGGATATTGGAAGTGGGTGGGATGAAGAAAGGAGTCTTAGGTTGCAGAATGTGCTGGGGACATGAAAAATCTAATGCGATTTGGGACAGGAAAAATCTAATACCTGCAGCACCGTGCCTCCTGAAGGCACAGAAGGCCATCTGAGCCAGCCTTAATTTTTGCTAGCCTTTCTGGGACTTCTTTCCCAGTGGCTCAAATGCTGCGGCCCCAGCCCCACAGCTCTAACGGATTAACTAACAGAAACACCTTTAATGGCGATGTGGGTGTCACTCATTCACACAACTATAGCAGAGAAGTGCATCTTTGGGGGCCATTGGTAACTGGTCTCAGAGAAGAAACCGTGATGAAGGGCTGTGGCTGGACCCAACAATGGCTTGCTGACTTGCTGAGGATGCCGTCCCTCTCCTAAGGGGTCCTGTTTGGAAGAAGGACCAACTCTCACTTGTCTAGTGGTGCTGGGCTGGTGAGTCGTAGCACTTAAACACGGAGTCACCATTGACTTTCACTCTGAATTCGTTGGAGGTAATCGTCACCTAGCTGTAGCCAGGGAACGAGCACTGGTGTGGGGACCGCACAGTTTCAAACTACACTCAGAGAAGTCCACGGTTGTCAGTGAACACACATGTGGCACCCTGAAGCCGACATTTGGTCACAAAACAGAGTGAACCATCACAGTCCTACCCAGTGACTGAACTTAACTTGTCTGGCTCCCTAAGGAAAGAAGCTTTGGGACTGAGGGCGCTGAAGCCCCAGGGGCCCAAGATCTCCCTTCTAGAATGTTTCCTTTCTAAGTACTTAACTTTTCTACTCACCCTACCTGTGTATCCGTGCTCTCATGGCCAAGCCACTGGAGCGCGACCTCTGTGTGTCGGCGAAGCCACGCGGGAGGCGCAGGCAGTCTGCGTTCCTACTCTGTCTCTGCCTGCTGCCCTGGCATCCCGAAGTCCAAGGTGTCAGCAGATGAGCCCCAACCCGGGTCAAACGCACTGGACGCCAAGCTCTCCTCCCTCCCAGTTGCGACCGAGATTTTTCCGTTTCGCCCCCCCCCCCCCTTCAGGCTGCCGCAGAAGCAACTCCAGGAGCTGCGCGCAACTTTCAGAAGAAACCCGCTCCGCCCGCGGACTGAATCAAGGCACTTTCCAGAAAAGTCTGTTCATCTGCCATTGGAAACTAAACCTCTCCGGGACCTTAGCAAGATTTAGTACAGGGTGTTATAACCCGTTTTCCTCCGCGTCCTGAACCTCGGGGCAACTGAAGGCGGCTCCAGGAGAGTGTGAAAGAGGTTCTAGGCTAAGCTGATTGGAGCCTCATGTTAGGGTCAGGGATGCGCAAACGTCCGGTAGTTACAAGGTCATCCTGGACGTACTGCCGTGAGAAACAAGATGAGGTCCCCAGTGCTTCGAATTCTTTTTTGAAATTTTCTTAATTCACAAAAAGTTTTTTTTCCCATTATCATTTTTTCGTGCGCGTACTAAACACATATAAGACCATAACCTAAGCAAGTTCCTAACCATTTTTCCGACTTTTCCTTTTAAGACTTTGAACCTCAATGTGAAATTAAATAAAAGTGGATGCTAGGTCAATTGAGTTCAAAATAATATTAGACCTTTAATACAAGCCTGCTGTTTCTCTGATTAAGAACGTATCTTTGGGGCTGGGTTGTTGGAGCAGGCTATGGAAATGAACAAAGTAAAAACTTAAAAAGCTATTTTTTCCCAACCTTTCCTCTAAAACTGGCAGGGGATCTCTGCCTACACCAAGAGACTTAATCCTCTCAGAAGGGCCTGGGGACTACTTACTGCTCTCTGGGTCCCTAATGTACTCCGTCTCCACTTTTCGGGGAGGGGGATTTATAAAAGACCCCTGTTTGTACTGGGGAGGGGGAGGTAGAGAAATACTCCAGAGTTTAACATTTCGTCTAATTCAAAAAAAAAAAAAAAAAAAAAAAATCAGAACATGCCCTTCGGTGGCGCCACTCGGGCTTGAGGGAGGCCGGAGCGCTAGGAGACCTGGGCTCCGCCAAGGTCTCTGCATTCCGGGTAGGCTGTGGAGGTCCTAAATTGCTCTCAACGAAAACCTGCGAGCACCAAATCGAAAGCGAAAGAGGAGGTGGCAGAGCAGTTCCCAGCGGAGCCTCACCCGCAGAGGTACCCTTAAGGCTGCGCGGGGCCGTGGGAGGATTGCGGAGCTAAACCAGCCCCAGTCCCAACATTGCACATCTGCTGCGGGTCTCCACCCAGGCAACTCTGAATGGCAGGCAGCCTGGTGGGGTCTAGATCGCAGGAGGCGAGGGCTCCTCTGTGGGGATCCTTTCATAAAAACGCGAATGTTCCTGTACTCGCAGGAGGCAGTGGAGTTACCCCGAGCTTTGCCCTTTTAATAAAGATTAAGAAACTGCGGTCCGGAACCCTGTAAGGACTCCTGGATCCACAAGGGGATCTTCCTTACCTCCAATTCAGAAGTCTTGGTAGACTCCGGCCTGCACTCTCTCTCAGCGACCGGCACCTTTCTCCCGAGGGACCTCAAAGTAATACCGAGGCTGAGGTTCCAGAGCCCCCCCCCCCCCAACTACTTTGGGGTCTGGACTCCTATAGCGGGCAGAAGTTGCAAAAACTGATCCGGCCCAGGACGGAGGATCCAGAGCCACCAAGGCAAGGCCTACTCCCAAGCTCATCCCAGCCTCAGCGTTTTGCCAAGTTTCTGAGAGCATCTCGGGATTTTTCCTGGAGCCCTAGTCTCCCAGCTTTGAATATACACCTCATAATAGTGTTAGAGAATTGTCAATATGTGTCTTGTTTTCCCAGCTTGCTGGCAGATTAAAGCCCTAACTCCACAGACCTTCTCCCTGTTACTTCTGAAAGGCCTAGACGCTTTTATCTGCTTCTCAGTGCCTCATGGACTCAGTGTGCCCCATTCCGTGTGCATCTGAAATCTCCTTTGGATCAAAGAGCTTTGTCTCTGAGGGACAGGGACAGTGACTTGGCCTTCCTGGGTTGTTTCCTGGAGGACTGCCTCCATTTCAGATGCAGCAGGGTCTTGGCAGGTTCCAGCTGTCTTTCCTCTCAGCCTTCCCTTATGACTTTGTCCCATCAAGGGCAGGAGCTTGCCTTGTCCTCTGAATTGGGGGATCCCAGAAGCATGGAAATTAAGGAGATGGAAGTGCATAGGAGGAAGGCTGCTCGGGGGAGGGGTCCAGCATTTATGACTTCTCCTTTACTGCTCTAATATCAATAGGAATTTAGTAGAGCTGCTCACTCTGAGGTCACTCTGTGGGTTGAGGGCAGTTCCAGGTCAAGTGGCTGCCCTTTCCTTGGCCATAATGGCTATTTCTTGTGATATAATGGCAGTCACTCCTGAAGACTCCCAAAAACCAGGCCTCGTCTCTTTCTTTACCCTGGAGGCCCCAGGGCACCTTTCTCACTGAGAACTTGAGAACAGTTTGACTCCTTGTCTGATACCTCCTCGGAGGTCACACTAATGGGTGTCTTTAAACTATGAACATGCTGTGGAGCAGAGGAGGAAAAATCAGCTGAGTTCCCCAGCTCTGTACAGTGCTCTTCTGTGAGTCCCTGAGCCTACCATCTGCTCTCATCTGGTGGTCACAAGTGACAGTGCCTGGGTTCTGGAGCTGAGCCTGGAAGGATCACCTGTGTGGTGCCTGGTGTCATTCCACCCAAAGGTGGTTTGTAGCTTTTTTGAAGCCATATGAGTGCATGCATTTGGTGTGTGACTATGCTGACCAATAAAGGAGTCTCTCTCTCTCTCTCTCTCTCTCTCTCTCTCTCTCTCTCTCTCTCTCTCTCTCTCTCTCTCTCTCTCTCTCTCTCTCTCTCTCGTAGAATTCAAGTTCAAGTTTAGGTAAATGGGTCCACAATCTCTCAGAAAGCTTGTTCCAATCCTGTATGTGATTGATCTCATAATGAGGGAGTGTGTACGAACTAAAATCTTGGGCTGTGTTCCTGAGATTATTCTGTCCACCAAGACCACCACCTCACACTTCTGTCCCCTATAGTGCCTCTATATAGTCGGATGGAGCAGCTAGAGTCATTGCTCTGTCAAGAACTAGCCCATCTTACTTGGGCCTAGCCTAAAAGGTCTGAGGAGAAGGTCCTTTCTCCCTTCTCTGAATGTGGGGTTCCCAAATTCTGATGCTGTGGGAAAAGAGAAAGTTTAGGGGTTTGGATGGACTTTGGTTTCCTAACTCTTGATCAGCTGCCACATCCCCAGTGGTACTACAACACTGAGGACTCAGGCCTGAACCCTGCAGCTACGTTCAAGGGGGCTTGGAGGTCATTTAGGCCATCTCACTCAGGCTTCCTGTGGGCCCAAATCAGGATCTGGATTCTTCCTTCCTTCTACAGTCCGGTGCTTGGCTGTATCTTACAATTACTGCTTTCCCACCCAATAGGTCCTAAACCGTGTTTCCTACCCCCCCCCCCCCCTTGCTGGCTGCTTCCACACATCTCAGACGGGCGGGCGGCCACGGTCCCTTAGGCGACCAGCGCTCGGACCAGAACTCAGGTTTTCTGATGCACTAAGTTCTCCAGACCCAGACCCGCACGAGCGAGCGTCGCACGCGACGAGGTGCCGTGGCTTCTAGTGAAGGCTCGGAGGATTGCGCTCAGTGTTTTCCGCTCTGGGCACCTGCGGCTTCTTACCTGCGGTGCAGAGAGGGGAGCCTACCAGGGGCCGGGAAGTGAGGCCTCACAGGCTCCAGAGACTTGCACCGAACGCAGTGGGAGAAACTTCTAGCAGCCTCTCGCCCGCAACCCGGAGGAAGCATCCGCTTCAAATTCCGCCCCGCGGGACAGCGCACAGAGAGGCGTTTGAACGAACAGAGGAGAAACCCGGGAAGCGAGCGACTCCAGAGCGAGTGGAACAGATAAAGCTCTCGAGCCCGGGTTGGAGATTTAAAATGCAGCTGGACGCAGGGATACCCTGGACGCGCTGATTCCGCGGGGCAGACCCGGAGTTTCTCCAACCTCCACCTCCAGCCTCCCGCTAGCCCATCGAGTTTGGGGATAGCGAAGCCGCGGACCCTAGGTTTCCGGCCCGGGTGCCCCGCATGTGCACTTACCGTAGCAGGGGACCTGCAGGGCCGCGTTGTGGCCCCCGCTGCCTTCCTGAAGTTTGAGACTGCCGTCCGGGGGTGTTTTGCAGGCGCCCCGCTGCAAATAGAGATGCGCTGGCGGCGCGGGTGGAGCTGGCGGAGGCTGCGGGGTGGGCGGCTGCGGCTGGAACTTGTTAAAGGAGCCCCGAGCCCCGGCGCTGCTTTCCAGCGGTGCCGCCAGGTCCTGCTGCCCCGCGCCGTAGCGGGCCCGGTTCTTGGCGTCTCCGAATCCCTGTCCTTTGGCAACGGCCGACAGAAAAGTTGTACCAAACTTGTCGCCTCCTGGGAATCCCCTAAAAGGCGACGAACCTTCCCGGCTCTGCGACACCGGGCTGTAGTAGGCGTCCATGGTAGCGGCCGGCGACTCGCAGTAAGAGACGCAAGTCTCAGCGTTCATGCCTGGCCTGCGCGGGCGACGGGCGGGGGCGCCGGCGAGGGCGCGAGGACGCCGCCGCGCGCCTTGGCTGGGAGTTGGGGAGGCGAGGAGGCGGTGGCAGTGCTCCGCGCCTGGCCTGCTGGCTGCCTCTCTCTCTCCTCCCTCCACCTCTCTCTCTCTCTCTCTCTCTCTCTCTCTCTCTCTCTCTCTCTCTCTCTCTCTCTCTCTCTCTCTCTCTCTCTCTCTCTCTCTCTCTCTCTCTCTCTCCACCCCTACCTCGCTCCCTACAGCTGGCCCAGAGAAAGAACCAAGAGCTGCAAAAAGATGTGTATGCTTCGGAAAGTTCACCAGATCTCCCAAGCCCTCTTAAGGTTTTGAAGCAAGGGGGAAAAAAAAAGTGATCCCCCCCCCACTCGCTCCTTCCTGCTCCCCTCCTTCTCCTCCTCTCCCAGAGCTCCTTCCTCCCTCTCCAACCCCTCCTTTTCACTCACTAGAGATGCCACTCACTGGCTAGAGGCTATTCGACCTGGAGAAGCCTCAGGGCCTTTGGATTTTAGCTTAGGGTGGGGAGGTGCAGCAACCCCCCAGGGCTCCTGAAGCTGGGCTGAGAATTGATGTGCGGTCTCAGCTAGAGTCTAGAGTAAGGGGGATGAAAATTTTATTGATAGGCTAAAGAGAACTGTAAGAGGTTTGACTCTCTGAGTCAGATGGGCCGCTGGTCTGGGTCTGGGAATCCTTTGAATGCTTCTAGGTGAACTTGGCGGCACAGCGAGGCGGGGGGGCGGGGGCTTCCTGCCGGGATGTTAGCCTGGGTTTTCAATCCTGCCTCCCCATTCCCGATTCCCCCCAGTAATTCACATACAACGGATCTCATAGTGGTCGGAGATGCCACTTTTCATGTCTTAACTATTTCCCTGTCCTGTAAGGGATCTGGATTCCAGTTCTGTGATGTCTGTATTGGCTCAGTCACTCGAGAGACCCTAGATTGGCCTGACTTAAAGCTCTAGAACCAAGGAACTAGGCTCCGGCCCTCCAGCCTACTACTGTTACTTACTACTACTTGGGAGGTCAAGTGGGGGTGGTTGTCAAAGTCAGATCGAGAGTGGAGCCTTAAGAGACATCCTTCCTGCCTAGCCTTGCAGGGCAAAAGGTGTCTGTCATCTGTTGGCGAAAGAGTGAAGTCAGCCTCTCTGTTCACTATGCCCACCCTCCCACCTCCCATTGTAAAACAAAAGGCTCAAATTTTGTTGATTTTGAAACAGGGTCTCACTGGTTAGCTCAGGCTGGCCTGGAACTCAGGATCCTGTTTCTGCCCCCAGAGTCTTGGGATGACAGGCGTGCATAACCACACCAATGGCATGGATTTATGTGGACACCTGGATCTGCAATAGCAAGGGAACGACCTTCCACAGCTTGTCAAGCTCCTGGGCTGGACTAAGCATTGGTTGCACTTCACAAGAGCAGAGAGAGATTGGACACTCTTATTTTCCAGTGAGCAAACCGAGGATCAGAGAGGTGCAAACACGTGCTCAAAATCACACAGCGAGAAACACTGAGAAATCAACGCATCTGTCCTCCTTGGAGCCCATACAGAAACTAGTCTCCATAGGCTTGGGAGGTTGAAGCAAATAGAGACCTCAAAAGTTCATCATCTTCTAGCTGCAGAAAAGTTCAGATCCTTTAGAGTATCCCTCCTTAAAGTGCGGAGGAAATCTAGGGATGGAAGACTAGCCCCAAGTGGATTCTGGAGCAGGCTGGAGGGTGGAGACTCTGAATGCTCAGAACCCACCAATGGGGTGTCTACTCTCTGCACTTGAAGCACCCAGATAAAAAGTATAGGAGACATGTACCTACCTTCAATCTCACCTTTCCCTGCTCTCATTCCACCCTACCCCTTGTTATCTCTGGTCCTTACTTGATGCAGACTGCATGATCCCACATCTGCTTTTCATTCCTGGCTTACCTTGAAGTGCTCGTTAATAAAGATATTCCTCAGAGCCAGGGGTGCTGGACCACTATGGCACCCATCCCCCACGGCTGGTCAGAAACCCGTCTCTCTCTCTCTCTCTCTCTCTCTCTCTCTCTCTCTGGCCAACAGATCTTAACCACCAGAGAGCCTCATGTTTATCGAATGTCTATTTTGCCAGAAGCCACATCATTTTGGCCTCACTTAACTTATTTTGCTATGGGTAGACAGACTCCCTTACATCCAAATTATTATTCAGTCTCAGATAACAAAAGAATGGATAAACTTGCTATTGCCCTGAATGTTTGGTCAAAGTTTTTTTTCCATCCTAGAGCTTCTGGAGTCCCCTCACCTGGCCACCTCAGGACAGGTGGTTCATCTATTACTCCTGTGCTTTGGACTCATGATTTGGAGCTTATCTCTGAACCCTGTGCCCTGTCAGCCAGGTTTTATACACCCACCTGCCTCCTCACCATTCTAGACCTCAAGAGTGCTTGACTACTATTTTGTGCTCATAGTTCAAGTAGTTGGCACTTCCTGGAGAGCAGCCTCCTGTTTCTGGTGCCCCACAAACACTTCTAGAATAGAGCATTAGAGTCGGGGCTGAAGAAGTCTCATCGCTCATGCCCTCCAGCACAGCAGCAGCTTGAACCCAGGATTTCTTTTAGTCCAGGACAACCAGTTGCCTTCTGGATCCTCTTCCAAAATCAAGTGTCAAGAATTAATAGCATGCCTACCTCTTCTGGACTGCACTCCCCTGTACTCCAGACCCAGACTCAGAACAGTAAGTTCACTTAAAACAGGGACCAGGCCTGTCTTGTGCATCATAGGTCTTGGCACAGCATAAATACTCATAAACTGTGTGTTGAACGAATGAATGAAAACATCACATCATGCAGTTCTTAGAGGTGTAAAGACTTTTTGGGGGGGGGGTCCAGGAGTTTCAAGCAAGTGGGAGTGACTGCAGTCCCTCGGGCATCCAGATGCTCACTGCCATCTTCCTACTCTTTCTATCTACTTCCTGGCTTAGGGAAGGAGGGCTGTGAGCAAAGAATTACAAGGGGGGGGGCAGTTGCAATTATACAATGTTCCTGCCTCCCTCAGATTCTGAGGTACTTAGCATGCATCCCACTGAGTTGACTCTCATAACCACAGGGCACCTGTTTAATTACTACTTAACTCAACCTTTTGGTGGCTTCCCTGGGGATTTGAACCCTGAACACTCTGTGTACCATTTGATAGGAGTCTCAGACTGAGGGCCTTCCAACTGTCTGAATCACAGCTTATGGATGTCCAAGGAGGCTGAGCTTGTGAGAAAGTGGCTGTGAGTTGTCTACAATGCACAGTGATGCTTGGTTCTTTGATGGTGCTACCAGGAACCTTCCTGAAAACAGCTGGAGATGCCCTCATTCAGACATTCCATTTCACATACCTCGTTAGGAAGAATGCTCTCAAGCGAAGCTGTTTGCCCTTCTCTGATAACTCAGCGTGTTTGCCCATCTCTACAACTAACCATCCTGTCTGTGCCCACGGAAAGCCAAAGCACCATCACCATTACCATCGAGGCACACTTACAGCCTTCTGATCATGTGGAAGCCATGGAGGCTGGCTCTGGCTTTGCTCCTGGATGCAATAGATCTCCCACAAATGGGGACCCCCCCACCGTTGATCTGTAGATTTCCTAAAGTCCATGCTAGGTCATGTTTCTTCAGCACAGAAAGGAATTTCACTCCCCCCTTCTTTTCTTCCTTCTCTTCTTTCTTTTTTCTGTACCAGGCCAGTTCTTGAGGCCCTAACTTCTCTAGCAAGTTCCCTAGCTGCCCAGTTCGCCCTAGAGCAGCTTGCTCTTTCCTAGTGTAGGAGGGGACAGACACTCTTTCTCCCACCTGGAAAGTTCCTGACATGATTTCCTACGAGCATACTTTGTTGTCTGTCCTTCCACTAGAATGGGAGTTGAAGGCCACTGTCTCCTCTGTGCTTAGTGTGGTACAGGGATCACAGGGCTACATTGAATAACCATTGAACAGATACAGACAGGGGCTGGAGGACAGCTGTTGGGTTGTTGCTCAGGGTTGGAGCTCTTGGGGTGTGTGTGGGAGGGAGAACTGAGTTGGTTAGAGGATCCAGGAAAAAGCACAGCAGTCTCTTACATCTTTCAAAGGGAAGGGCAGATTCTTTGTCATTTTGGGCCAGGGTACAACCGTTTTCCCAGTTCACCACTATACTCCTGCTTGCGGATCACACAGTGGAACTGTGAGAGGGACGAGGCAGCCACTCACAAGCCAGGTGAAGTCACCTGACTGTCATAAG
Source organism: Phyllotis vaccarum (assembly GCA_033318265.1). Taxonomy (NCBI): domain Eukaryota; kingdom Metazoa; phylum Chordata; class Mammalia; order Rodentia; family Cricetidae; genus Phyllotis; species Phyllotis vaccarum. The sequence continues at coordinate 123,488,511 of JARWLC010000001.1, read as the reverse complement.
CCTCAGCTTTCATCTAGGCCAAAGGAGACTTCCCAACTTGTTGGAAATTGCTGCTCTGTGAACTTGGGATAATCTAGGAAGTTCTCAGAATTTGGAGCAACAGAAGGACACTTTGGACACTCAGGTAGCAGTAGGCATTAAGTTACACAGCCCGGAGGTCAATGATCTTACAAATCTTGAAGACTTTTTTTTTTCTTTTCCAGTCAAACCTCAGATGATAGATACAGCAATAGCAGCCAGTGCGGGTCTCAGGTCCACTCCATCATATCTCTGCAGTTCCCACAGCGCAGACGAGCGAGCTGTGCAATCTCTTAAGCTCAAATTTGGACTTGAATTTAAGATTCCAGCACTGGGGCTGAACTCCTGTTCTCAACTGCTCATTGCGCATTTTCAAAGATTTCTGGGGATAGGCCGGTGAAGGTAGACCATGCAGAAAGGGGCCCGGTTCTCCGAGACCGCAGGCCTTTAGAAAAAGCACCATCCAGAGCTAGTGCGATACCAAATAGAACTAGGATTGCGCCCCCTCCCCGCCCCATACACAGGTGAAAAGTTCGACTGCTGAGGTCTAGGGTGGGTCACAGACTCCGCCACAGTATTGCTGCCAATCGGAGGCCAACGCATGCATCTCTCTAGCAGTTTTCCTAGGTCCCGCCACAGCTCAGTGACCCTTGGAATGCTGCAGGGACAACGAACCAGGCTTCCGCGAGGGAGAGGCGGAGGAGCGAAGAGGTGCTGACCTAGGAGAGGAGGCTTGGGACAGGTTGGCGGTGCCTTCCTAGCTTAACAAAGTTTGGGAACATTGCATCATCTCCCAGAATCCTGGAACCTGCACTGGAGATGAGATGCTTAACCATTCCAGTTCAGCTACCCAGCACTTAAACTTTTCCCCCCAAAAGCCTTGGCACCCTGCTCCTACTTATATTGGTTCTCCGGCACTTAACTCACTGTTCTGGGTATCAAAGGCTTTCCCAAGCTGTTGGGATGCCCTCTGAAGATGTAGCCCAGGTGCTCAATGGAGCCCTATCCAAATCCTCTTACAGGACAGATCTAGGCTAAGATAGGCTAAGAGTCATTGTCTGGGCTAGAGCAAGGAATCTCTCAGAATGCCCAAATCTTGTGAAAAATGGGTCTCCATTCTGCCACAGGATCACTATTTTAAATCTTGTTGACCTCAGACCAAAGCTGTTGGAAGTAGAAATAAGTGTGTCCACACTGTGAACACCACCATGCCAGTTAGAGCCTCCCTCTGAGAATATGATTAATTTAAGTCCACAAGTAGGTTCCCCATGCGTGTTAGCCAACCACGCGTTCACCTGCAGTCTCTACTGCTTTCTTCCTCCCATGGAGGATGCAGGACACACATCCCAGGCCCCTGGGGGTAGAAATGGGTTTTCAGATGATTTCCTGGGATGTTTTGGACAATGAGGGGATCTGTCTTTGCTGCAGTTTGGCTTTGGGAAGGCAGATGAGAACCTATTTTTCACCTGAAGAAGTGGGGTCCCCAGAAGGGAGGGAGAGGATTATTCTCAGCAGGAGAGATCCGAGACCCACATCCTCACAAGCTATTCTCTCTCTTTTCAAAGTGCACTGGAGTTTCCAAGAAACTCTTTGTCCCCTGAAGATTGAGATCCCTAATCTGATCTGGGCAGAGACAGTCCCCTAGGACAATGCAGGGCTCTTTCTAAACTCCACAGTCCTCTGTTTCCTCAGAGAAGATTTTATGTTTCCCTCTTTATGGGCCTGCCCTGCTGATCACTAGACTGTGCCTGGGAGGGATGTTCTCTTCCAAGGTCAAAGGTACTTCATACTGGCAAGAAGTAGGCTTTAGCAGTTTCCCTATCCAGAAGGCAAAGTTGCATCTGAGGAGAGGCAATGGGGGTGTGGGGGTGGGTGGGGGGAGGTTTCTACAGAAACAGGACACTGATGACTGTGACTTGAGGTCCTTGCAGAGATCCCAAGCTACTCCATTTCTCTTCCTTTCCCTAACTCTTCTCTCAGCCAACCACCAGAGGAAGATTGTGAAACCTTCCTGGGCTTTCCTCCAGGGATGGAGCATGACCTGCTGTTCCCCTTTATGGCCCCTTCTCTGTCACCCTGGCCTCTTGGAGCATCTCTTCTAAGGTCTCATTTGTATGTCCACCTGCACCCCCCCCCCCAGCTGAGAGTTGGTGAGCAGCCAGTGGCAGCTGTGTTAACTCTTGTCCCAAGCCTCTCTGGGATTCAGTGTTGTCTTAATGGATGTGGGGAGGGGGCTTCTAGGCAGAGCTGGGATGAAGGGTATGTTTACAACAGTGGGGAGGCCCCTGGGAAAGGCAGAATACAGTCTTTCCATTCATACCAAGGTTACAATCTCAGCTTCCCATCCAGGGTTAGTTACAACCAATGTCTATTGCTGATTGGCTATGGTGTATAAAGTCAGCTAGGTGACAACCTCTGTAAGCCTCAGTTTACCCTTCTGTGCAGTGGAGATGAAGCTTGTACCAGTCTCAGAACAGTTCAAGGGTTAAATGTACCCATCTTATTTGATAAACTCCACCAGTAGCAGTAACTTATTTTATACATTGGCTATTCTAGATATTAGCACCCTGAAGTGATGAGCTCCTGTCCCTTAGATGCTGGGCAAACAATGGGTCCTATATTTCTCCTCCTCCTCTACCCACAATTCCATTCTGGGTAAGAATTTTAAAGCAAAGAGGAGGGTAAGGGCTGAAGAATTCAAACTCCTAGGATCTGGCCTCTCCTGCCAGCTGGTGCAGGGTGGGGGTAAGATATGTGTCTTGGTGTCCATTCTAGGAGGAGGGTTTCTAAAGTCCACCAGCTTCTATGCCACTCAGACCTGTACTTGAGGCAGTCCCTTGATTATCCCCAAGTACCACTGTCTAGTAGAGTCAAAGAGTTCAGAGTCCACCCCCCTTGCCCAAAGTCACCCTGCAAGCCAGACACCAGGCCAGTCCTCAACTCAAGGCTCCTGGTACTTTTTTTCTCTCTCTCTTAGCAGAGGCCTCATAATTTGGAGGGTTAGGGTAAGGAAGGGGGGGAGTGTGTGTCCTTAGCTCTCCCTGCTTCAGTTCCCCTTCCCACCCTTCTCCAGTTGCCTGCCGGAAGAGGAGAGATCTCCACCCCAGCACCTGTCCTAGGAGGCAGCCTGATGCACATTCTGATCTAAATAACCTCCAAGCTTGTGATAGAAAAGGACTATGGTTGTGGTGGGGAGGGCAGGGCTGTGGAGAATGCTGGGAAGAATTCTTGGGTATCCTTGGGCATTGGAGACAGGAAAGCAACTGCAAACAGCCGTCAGCCCAGGGCTTGGCTTAGAGTGGATGCTTAGTAGGTGGCAGGGGAGTGACATCTTTACTGCTTTTCTGCTTCTCCTCCGTCAGCTGCAGCTGCGCACAGTATCTCCCACCTCCTCCTGCTTGTTATCGGACTTCAGCGGTCTCATCACCCCTTCTCCTACCCCGTATGAGGTATCTCTGCCCACAGAACCTGTGGGCACACAGTTGACTAACCTAGAACCATCCTGGTATCCAGAGCTGAGCTGAAGCTGGCCTTGTAGCTCCAGCCCTTTGTACAGAACAGGATCAGAAAGCCCTGATTGAAGATCTAGGTAGAAATCACCAGAGGTCACACCCGTCCACCTAGACCTTGGAGCGAAATACTGCTGGGCTCCTAGGTCCCTGGAACCGCAGAGAACACATTTGAAAAACCAAAAGGCAGCTGGCAATAAGAAACTGTTAAACCTACAGCCTCAGATTCCACTCAGGGCTGAAGACAAGAAGACAGAGCCAAGCTGCAGGGTCCCCAGAAGGTGGCGCTTTCTGTGCCTTTTCTGTGTTTCACAGGTGCCTCACAGAGGTTGGGAGTTGGAGGGAGGCAGGGCATCTGTCTATCTACCAGGAAACATTTGGACAAACAAAGGTTGCAGCCCTTCAGAAGGACCCAACCTTATCTGGGGCTTCAGCCTGAAGATCTCTAATCCAAAGTTTTCCTCTTTCCTGGGAGACAGAAACACCACCCAGCCCCCCAGAAGTGAAGCTACGTGCTCCAGGGTAGGGCACTTTTTCTAACTATACTTTTAAAAACTGCCAAAATGAATTCAGCTTAGGCAAAGCAGGGGGGATTTCCTTTCTGGGGGTAGCTCTGCCCCTGGGAAGAATGGCAACCCAGGACCTCTTCTTCTTTTTGAAGGTCTACTTGTCCTCAGAGCTAGGTGGCTGTGCTGGCAGACAATATACACCAGACTTTATATCCCTCCGATGGGCTTTTCAATGCCTGTAAGCACTGCTCCCCAAATGACTCACAAGCTCACCCCAGAGGTCATGTGTGCCAGAGTCAGAGCCTCAGAAGAAAAGGAAAGCTTAGAGAGGCCAGGGCAGTTTATGTAGGCAGATATAAGGCAGAGATCGGGGACCTTTGGTGACCTTTTCTGGGGTTATAGGAACAGTTGCCTTTCTAAAGGATGGGTGATTCTATAAATCCATCTGTTTTCATACAGATGGCTTCCCTGAGTGCCTCATAGACTTGCTAGAGACCTCACGAGAACCAACATTCTTCCTTTAAAGAAGCATGATGATGCTATTGGTGCATATACAGTTTCCTCAGTAAACACCTATGGCTTTGCAAGGCTCTTTGGACACAATAAGTCCAGAGGGGACACCTGTCCGGAGCTCTAGAGGAGAACCTTGGCCTTTTCTGGTCTCTGTTGACTCCAGGCCCCTATGATTTCCTTCCTCTAGGTTCTCTCTTTGGTTCCAAGATGTAGGGCTCACCTAGACAGCTTCATCATGAGATTCTTCATTTAATTCAGCTGCCAACACCCTTTTCCAAGTAAGAATACACCCATAGGTACTGGGGGGGGGTAAGAGCTGGAGATATCTTTTTTGGGGAGGGGAGTCTTTCTCTTTCTCACATATATTCAGTCTCTAACAGGTACATAACATGTCACTGTAGGAAGTGATCAGTGCTATCCAAATTTCTATTCAGTCTGACAACCTCTGGCCAGCACCTCTCTGCATCCCTTCCCCCCTTCTCCCCTCTCTTCTCTCTCTCTCCTTCCTTTTTCCCTCTTTTCTTCCTGGGGATTAAACCCAGGACCTTGAGCATTCTAGGCAAATCTTCTACCACTGAGCTCTTAAAAAATCAAGGTTTTAATGCCACTAAGGAATCTTCAGATCACTCTTTGAAAGGTAGAAAGAAAAGCAGTCTTGCATGTCAATCCGATCCTTTACAGTTCCCTCCTTTTAAGAAAGGGCATGGGCTTTGGGACATGGCTCAATGGTAGAGCACTCCCCTGGCATGCATGAGGCCCTAAGTTTCATGCCTCAGCCTGGAGGGACAGCATGGGTTGGGGAAGAAACACAGATAACCATGGTCAAAGGGGTGAAGGAATGGAGCCGCCATTCTGCCCCCGTGATATCATATACTATTTTGAGGACCAGCATTCCAGAACAGAAGGCTAGAGACAGACCGGTCACGTTTTTCACAAAGAGGCCCTTGAAAAACGCAGCATCAGCCAGAATCTAAAACTGTGAGAACAGACCCACAGGAAATTTCACCCCACGGCAGACAAACTTCATAAGGGCACCATGGGGGCTCCACCACTCAGAGAGAGGCCTTTTAAGAAAATTGCAACTTTTCCACAGACCCTGAGGGTATGAGGAAGTGACACAAAGATTGTCACGCCCTTTGTGGCTTCTCTTCTGGGATGGTGAGGGAAAAGAAGAAATATTTTTTTCCTTCAGGGAAGGAGAGCCAATGTGGAGGGGGAGAGAGACTGTGGTTGGGGAAAGACAACTTCCAGAGCCAAGGGACAGGGTGGCTCCAAAGATAGAAGTGACAGCTTCCTCAGCTGAATCCCCAGGCCTCCACCTGTGTCCTTCCTGCAGATCGGATTTATAGAGTGTAACATTTTAATAAAAAACACACACACCTTCCCATTTGGGTGCATTAAGAGATTTTTAACAAAACACTGTAATGTTGCTATAAATTTTCCCCCCACCAGAACCCTCACAAGTAATAACTCAGCTTTGGCATTCCGCATTTAATGTTTATTTTGATGGTTGTATTCCAGCCAGAGTAGGGGCTCACGGTGAGAAGAAGCGGGAGAGAGGGGGCCAAAGTGCCTCGCCTTCTCTACTAACCATTCTCTGTGTGTTTTTAATAAAGTCCCCACAAACTGGGGAGCCAACACTTGGAAAGGGAGGGGGAAATTGTGACACGTTCTCAGGATGTGGCTGTGGCCCTCGCTTGAGGAAGTGGCTGTTGTGAGGTGCTGGCTAGGTCCCGCTAATATGGATCCCCAGAGGGTTTCTGGAATGTCCCTTTGCCCGTATCATATATTGTTTGAAATGCCCCCCTTCATTCTTCTCTTCAGCTTCAGAAGCATAGCTCTGGCCTCATCTTCTGGAATTTTCCATGGGCCCTTCTCTACTGGGATTATGAGGCCTACTCTAGATGGGATTCCTCCTCTACCTCTAACTTCTTCATCAGCTGTAACCTGCTGATTGCTACAGTGCAAACAGCTGAATGAATGAATGAACCAAAGGAAGAATGACAGAATGAAATAGAACTACTGGAATGTTCCATCTCACTATCTCTGAGTAATGGTCCTGATGGCAACCATTTTGGAAGTGGTTAATTATTTCTCCCTTTCTAAGGTGTTCCAGAACTGGGAGCTGTCTCAGTGGCTAAAGCGCTTTCCAAGAAAGCAGGAGAGTAGCAGGACTGAAGTTCTGATCCCCAGAGCCTATGTAATTGCTTGGTGGATGTGACAGAATACCTGTGACTCTAGCCTTGGAAGGTGGACACAGGGCATCCTCAGAGCAGGCTGGCTATCAAGATGAGCTGTATTTGCAAGCTCTGGGTTTGACTGAGAGACCCTGCGCCAATGAAAAATGTGGAAGAGCGATAGAGGAAGGCTTTAAACATCAACTTCAGGCCTCAACATGTACATGTAGTGTACATGTGAGTCATGTACACACGAGAACATACTACTGAGGTACATACCATATACGCACATACACATGAAAAACGTGGAAGAGTTGGGCTCTAAGTAATCCAAAATCAAGCAGAGGGCAGTTCACAGGTCCCTCCTCATGCCTTATCTCATCTGACAGGGAGGGTATCAGCAAAAAGAAGCCCCTTTGGGCATTCTGGTCCATTTTGTTGCTTCCAGGTAGAAGGGGAACAAAGCTGCTGCAGCTAGTTGTAAAGATGTTAAGAGCTGCTTTCTAGAAGGTGGGAATGAGGGTTCTAATGTAGGATTATCAGGGAAAGCTTGGTTTCCTCTTCCTTTAGCAGGGACATTTCAAAAGCCCCTCTGCCTTCAAATCTCAGGCCTGGAGAATTCTCCTGAAACTGCAGAGGGCCTCTGACACAGAGAGTGGCATTTGATTCAGTGATCATGAGGCACAGGGGCAGAGAGTAGAAAGCTCCGGAGCAGATAGATATAGCTGTGCTATGCTACATAGCAGACTGCAACATTACTTTCTGTGATGATGGATGGTCCAGGGTGAGGGTTTATATAAGGAAGTTCATGGGCATGCTTCAACTCATTCAACTCTTATCCCTAGACATGGTTAAGCAGGCTTTGTGGGGGCTGGGAGGCTTCCTCAAGAATCTCCACTGTATAGAGATGGGGGAACTGGCCTCACTCAAGCTGGTCTACTCTGTCTTTTCCATGAATGAAAGCCATTCTTCCTTTAATTGAGCAGATCTGTTTTCATAGAGAAGGAGGAGGGTGCTGGCTTTGGTGCATTGTCTTGAGATTGAAGGAGATGATGAGATGTTCTGATTCATCGGGAATACTTGTGAATGTTTCATCCATATTGCTATCTCCCTAGCACCTCACAAGCGGCTTCTGTATATGATGTTCAGGGCCTCTCACAGAATCTGCATACAAGCAGTGCCCAATAGTGGCTCTCGATGAATGGGCTTGTAGGAAACTGCATTACTCATCCCAGAACTCTCAGGGAGACCCTTCACTCTTCCTTGCTGGGAGATGCTCTGCATTTCCCCTTTTACAAGCTTTCAGCCCAGCCTGTGGCATTTTAAAGCTGAGATAAATAGTTCCAGGGCAAAGTCAGAATCAGGGCTGCTCTTGGCTCTTTCTGAAGTGTTTCTGAGCCTTTTAGGGAGGATCTCAGCCTCCACCCCACAGCCCCTCTTGCTTTAATGGGTGCCGAGCACTTTACACCCCGTGAAACCCTCAGCAAATGGTCCTGATCTCTGATGTGCGGTCCAGGCCGGCAGCAGGGCGCTGGCGCTCAGCCTCCACCCGAAGGAAATGAAAGCCTGATGGAGCTGGGGGAGGAGAGGGCCCAGGAGCTTCCAGAAACAGCATGGCTGCCCAGCAAAGCGAGTCCTTGCTCCAGTTGTGGCATCCCTCAGGCATCCAGCTCTCTCTTCCTAAGGCTTCAAGGTCTGCTGGGTCAAAGAAACTCCTACCCCTTTCCAAATCCTGTTCTGAGTCAGCCTCACATCCTCACAGTTACAGGAATCAATAGTAGCATTTAATGAACATCTACAACCATCTCTGGGCCTTCTCCATGGAGTCCCTATTCTGAGCCACTCAATCCAAGGGAATTCCTCTCTAGGAGTTTTCTGAAACTACCTCACTTCTGAGCTTTTATCACCTGCCAGCCTCAGGAATCTAGCTCATCTGGGTTTGCTGCCTGTCACCCCCATCCCCCTTCTGCCCCTAGGATGATACAGGGAGTCCTGCATGTATTTAGGCTTTATTTCCAGGGCCTCTGAAGGGTCTGGCACAGGGAAGGTGTTCAGCAGCCGATGCTTGGTTTTTGGCTGAATTGTGGATAATATTTACAGATATAGCAACAGAGGCAAGGTAGAGCCCAGGAACCTTGACAAAGGATGCACTCTTAGATCTGGGATTCCATTGTCATGTGCTGCCACCCCTGCTTGCACCACAGGGCCACATTTGCCTTTCTTAGGGAGAAGGCCATGTTATAAACTGGCAGCCCCTTTTGGATTTAAAGAGGCATTCCCCAAAAATCTGCATTCATGACTCTTCAGTCATATCTTCCTTCCTTCCTTCCTTCCTTCCTTCCTTTATTTATTTATTTATTTTACGGCATACAGAGTATTGTCATTGTGCACCATCTTCTACTAAAGAGATCTAGTCTGAGAAACACTATACACGTGCCTAAAGACACACAGTGTTGAGATGGCAGGGCAGGCATTCAAGTCTGGATTTGGCTGGGTTGACTGGATCTATCCCATCTCACAAGCACATGGAATTCCAAGGAATCTGAGTGGATGCCTGGGCTCCCATAGCCAGGGACACAATGCCCTCACTGAGTCTCTGTCCTCACCAGACCTTTAAGTTTAGAGAGCAAAAGGAGGGTAGAGGATGTGGTTGTCCTGAAGGCCAGAAGATGGCAAGATGGACTTCAAGCTGAACTATCAGAGAAACACAGTATGTTTGTAGCATAGCAAGGCCCAATGTCACATCATTTCACTACTTCCCCAGCCACCCATGGGTCAGGGTCATCACAGAAGGAGGTCAAAGGCAGAGAGACTACAAGAGGGGTGCATCTCTGTAGGACTGCTGGAGAGCCTTGGGAAGAATTGACAATGTAAGAAAGGAGAAAGAAGGTCAGGTCACAGGGACATCATTTCTGTAACAAAATGTCTGACCAAGTCATCTTAAGAAAGGCTTGTTTGCTCACAGTTTAGGGATACTGTCTATCATGTGGGTAAGGCAGCAGGAGTGAGGGGACAGGATTGTATCCACAGTCAGGAAGCAGAGAGGATGAACACCTGTTCTCAGCTCGCTTTATCCTTTTTTATTTAGTCTGGATCACAGCCCATGAGATGCTGTTGTTCACATTTGGTGTGGATCTTTGCTCCTCTATGAACCTAGTTTAGAAACTCTTTTATAGACATATCCTGAGGTTTGTTTCCATGGTGATCTATATTCCCCACCAGTTAGTAATCATAATTGCTCTCCATCACATGGCTGGGGTTCAGATGATGTATCATCAAAAGGGTTCCCTGTGGTTCTAGAAGATTCTACTGAGTCTACAATGAACTTTTGTATAATTTCAGGCTACTATGGATACTGCTCCAATATCTCCAAGGCTGTAGTTGTCCGCAAAGGTTTGAGTTGGCTTGACTTTTGAGGGTTAACTTATATGCCTGCATATCTCTGAACATCTGTTAGTGAGTGAACAGGTGTTCATGTAGGAGGTCATTTTAAAGGAAGGTGAAGCTGGACTGACAGGAACCTATGGTGCCCCATTCCCAGCCCAGAACCGAGATGGCTTTTCTCTCAGGAGTTGGGTTGGGATTACACCGAGGGATTTCAAAGGGCTAAAACAAGAAAAGTTCCCCTAATTCCACTTTTGAGGACTTGACGCTCATGGGTAGAGCAGGATGTGGATGGATGGGTTCCATGGGGAAGTGGCATCAGGGGACATTTGGCTTAGAGAGTGACAGAACTCAGAAGGAAGTTGTGAAAGGGCAGATAGTCTGAGAGAGTGCGGGAAGCTTTGGAAATGTGTGCAGTGGGCTAGTGATGGCCTGTCCACTGTCTCACCCACAGGAGTATGATGGTTTGTTTTACTTATCAACTTGACACAGCCCAGAATCACTTGGAGAAAAGTCTTTATGAGGGGTTGCCTAGATGATGTTGGGTTGTGGGCAGATCTTTGGGGATTGTCCTAATTAATGTAATTAACATGGGAAGACCCAGGTTGAAAATGGACAACACCGATCCCTAGTTTTGAATCCTGTACTGGCTAAAGTAAAGCTGGCTGAGTACTTTGTGTATCCATTCTCTCTGCTCTTGTCTGTGGGTGTGATAGGACCGGCCATCGGCCATCTCTAGTTCCTCCTGCTGTGACTTGCCCACAGTGACTATGACCTGGAACTGTGAGCTAAAATACACCCTTCTCCCTCCAGCTTCCCTTTTGTCAGCGTGTTTGATCACAGCAACAGAATAAAACTATAATGCCATGATTCCTAGAACGAGAAGCTCTGAGGCCCTCAGAGGAAAACAACCGTATACTCTGGACACAGAGAAAGGTCACCAAGCCAGATTTGAAAAAAAAGGTTTTCCACATTGCTCTCTGCTCATAACTTAACAGCTGTGCTTCCCATGGCCCCAGTTCCCAGCTGTGAGGATCAGGCGCTGAATGGGAGATATTCTGTGGGCACCAGCACATGGGCTGCATGAGGCTTCCCTTTTCATTGTGACCATCATCCCAGTGGCCCAGCTGAAGCCTCCAGGTCTGATGTTTGAAACTATGGGGCCACCAGTTGCCAGTAGGGTTGTTAGAAAAGTCATCTCTAGCTCTGATCTTCCTTGAGCTGCGTCTTTCTGAGTTGAAGCCTTTTCGGTTCCAGTCTGAGTGGTTCCTCTCTGACATCTCTTCAGTGTCACCAAGTGATTTGCAGCTGTCCCCACTGCTTGCCTTGCTTTTGGCTTCCCTTTAAATGGCTGCCTGGATCTTTCAGACCTTGGGTCTTCTGTGTCTCAGGGAGCAGTTGGGAGGGCATAGTGGATGTCCTTAGACAGGAAGTGATCCTTGGTTGGGGCACTCAGGAGCAGCCAGAAAGCTGTCTAGCTAGGAGGCTGACTCCATCCCTTCCCCTCATGTCCTGCTGCAGATCAGCACATGACGCTCTTGCTGCCAGTCCGCAACGTAGGATACACTTGTTCACCTTTGCTTTCTGGTTTTTCCAGCATGTAAAACCCTCTAGAAACACACTGAAGCAGGTCACATGAGCTTTCCCATCTTTCCATAGGTTTCTGGTTTCTTATGGCCTCCTCTGACCCTGATTTTCCCCCTACCCCCTCCACCTGGCCAACTCTTGTCCCTCTCCCCCAGGACACCTCAGGAGCCAGAGCCTGGGCCAGGATGAAAGCACTAGCCGGACTCATAAATCAGCCGGCCTGTGGCCCTTAACCTTCCTATTAACCTCTCGCACGGGCAGGCACTAGGTGCTACACAAGGCTGCCATAAATTACTCGCCAATGAATTTATGAGTGCCGGCCCCTCAGAGGCCTGCTTCCTCTCCTCCCCCATGGTCCTTAGCTCCTTCCGGAGACGAAGTCCAGTCCTTAAGGCCTTGAGAGATCCCGGCAGAAAGGGCTGCCGCTGGAGGGATAGAGAGGGCACCTCTCAAGTTCCTAGCCAGAGTTCACACTCCTTTGAGACACTACATGGAGATAGATGCCTGTCATCTCCCTCCTGGTGTGAAACATCACTTAGTGATCTCCATGGGGAATCAGCCTCTTCCCAATTCACAGACTAGGAAAAGGAGATCCTGGCAAGAGGCATGACAGTGACAGATGACAACAGTTACTTTCTCTCTCTCTCTCTCTGGACCAGTTTATGGAGGGAGAAGCCCACTCTGTGGATGGGAAAGTAAAGACCTGAGGTCAGCTGCTTGCCTAAGTCACATAGATCACACAAAGCAGTGGTATAAGGTCCATGGGCTAAATTGGGTCCAGAATCTGAATATCTGCTTCTTCACAACCAAGCCCACCAAAGGGTAACTATGACAGCTCTGATCAGGAATGGGTCTGTCCTTGGTCTGCCCAGTGATAATGGCACCTGAGACAGTGGTGCAGACTCGAGTATATGGGCAATACCATGCGCTTGCTTCTTTGGGTAGATAGATACTGGCAGAAACTTGCTGTTTTTTCTTTCTGTACGAGGGAGAGTTGATGCTTTGGCCTGGTTCTCAAAAGAGGGGAACCAGAAGTTAGGAGGGTTGGAGAACATCCAGAGTGTAAGTGCCAGGGCCAGGGATTATCCCCAGGGCACCCAGCTACAAGGCTGCAGCAGTGACAGTAACAACATATGCGAGGGACATAGATATCACACAAGCCTAGGGAAAGATGGCCCTTCTAGTGGCCAGGAGCTGTTCGTTTACTGACTCATTTTAGGGAGAAAAAAGCTTTCTTTTAGCTCTCTAGGCCATGATGTCTGTTCTTCTCTCTTTCTCTTTTCTTAAGTACCAGCAGTGGTGGGAGCTGCTGGTGTTCCATAGAAGTGTGTGAAGTCCCTGTCCATAGCTGCTACTCCACCCTCATAGCCTGACTCCATAAATTGAAGTGTCTCTTCTGCGGCTCCCCAAGTTTAGTCCTGAGTGGAAGGAGTGGACATCTTGGGGTCAGGAGATAGCTGGATAGGGAAGAGGGAAGATGATGGGTGGGGAACAGGCCTCCAGCAGCCTGAAAACCAGTAGTCCAAGAGGGACACAGTCATAGAAGTCTCAGGAAATACGTCTGTGTCAACTACATTGCACGGTCTGTATCCTCATTTGCAGCCAGAGCTCCAACACATAAACACCTCACACAGCCTCAAGGGCAGGGGCTCTACACAGACGGAAAGACAGACGGCAAAAGGGCACATGGTGATCCCTGTACCTTGAAAATGAGGACCTGGGCCATCACTGGCTTAGAAGTAGGAAAGATGAGGACCCTAAAGGTCTGGTTTATTCAGTCCTACTAAACTGGCTTGAATAGTGTTCACCCAAATTCACATCTACCCTGAGGTTTGAAACTGTGAGTTCATTTGGGGAATAGTCCTTGCAGACATGAATCGTTAACACTAGGCCAGACTGGACAGAAACAGGTTCTAATCCAATGGGAAGAGTTAGGGTTGAAGCAGAGGATGGAGGGGTGTAGCTACAGGCCAACAAGTGGTGGACCAGCATCAGAAGCCACCAGGAGCAGGGACAGTGTTGGTCTTCCACAAGAGAACATTGCTTTACTGTATAGGTCCATGTGAGAATACAATGATTTTGTCTGAGGCACCAATCTGGGGGTATGGCAGTTACTGGAGCCACTTAAGGTGCTCTAATACTTGTGGACAGATTGCTGGGAAGGCCACTAGCCTCCCAAAACATCAGCTTGACCACCTAGGTTAGATGACGTTTTCAGAGTCACTTGAAATGATGCCTCAAACACCAGCAGCTCTCTAAGTGGCAGCAGGATTTGACCTGACCTGGAGTGTTCAAATACTTTAATTCACTGGGAATGGAGGGCCCTCTTTGAATCCCTGCCCTCGGGAGGCAGATGCAGGCAGATCTCTGAGTGAGAAGCTAGCCAGGTCTACAGATCAAGTCCCAGAACAGAGAGCTGCACAAAGAAATGGTGTCTTGAAACCTCCACAACCACCACCAAACAAACAAACAGACCAAGACAAACTGGCAAATCATCATCACCAATAAAAATCCAAACCAAAACAGAAAATTATTTGAAGTTGGGAGACTGACAGGTCCATGCTTTTCTTTCTTTCTAAATGTTTAACTTTGGAAATTCTAAGTTAATTAAGTCTCTCTCTCTCTCTCTTTCTCTCTCCCCTCTCTTCTTTGAAGAAGAGTCTCCTCTACTCAAGCTGGTCTCAAATTCACTTCACAAAACCTCTGACCTTCTTGCCTCTGCCTCTTAATTTCTAGGACCACTCAATGCTTTGTGAGCAGTAGTCAAAACCTCTAACAACTAGTCCTCACATCCAGCCCTGTTCTTTCTTAAAAGAACCAGAAGTTGTGTATTCAACATTTTACAGAAGTGGATAGAAAAATTCCAATTATATTTTCACTAGACACATACACAGATAATATGCCAGTTCAGTGAAGTAAGTTCATGCCAGATGCCAGCTACTTGCCCGATGCCAACTATAAAAAAAGTTATGTGTGTATACACGCTCCCATAAACTGATCCCCAACCTTCTATATAAAACCGTGTGTGTCTGTCTCTCTATTTTCATATATTCATAACATATGCAGGCACATGTATACACACACACGCACACACTTCTTCAACTCTATCCTGCCAATGTTTACACAATCCCCACCATCTTTGGGGCAGATGTGCAGGCATGTACGTATGTATATATGCAGGTACAGAGGGCAAGATGCTTGTGCTTAAATTTCTACATGGAGCTAATTGTATTAGAAGATACTGAAACAATGGATGTAGGAACATACACTTTGCTGCTGGGAGATGGAGCATACTGTATATGCCCAGGCTAGACCATAAGCAGAAGCTGGGAGGTGAACAATAGCACCCAAGTGGAATGGGAGAGAAATAGTGATGCCGAATGGGCAGACCTCAGGGTATGGGGAGTCTGTGTGTCCCCTCTTATGCAAACAGGACCCTTCATGTTGGGATAACTCAGATTGCTAGAGTCTCTGTCATCTCATCTCTGATGCTATGGCTGAGTACCACAGCCTGGAGAATTTAGAAAGCAGATCATAATCTGGAGGTTATGGTGTCCGTGGCATGGCTTTGGTGATCCAGGAGTGCTTTTTGTTTGTTTTTTGAAGGCATCTATGACAAGACAGTGGAGACATCTGACTGGAATGGCTTTTCTCATTCTTAAAAAGTCACTAATACCTTCATTGGAGCCCTACTCTCATGATATCATGTAACTCTAATCACCTCCAGAAGGCCTACCTATCAGACATGCTGTTTGACTGGGTGTCTTCCAGCCACCTCAGTAGAGACACAGAATGAAATAGTTTTCAAGAATAACATCTGGAATTCTGGGTCTCCTGCTCTAGGCATATCTTGAATGGAGTAGACAGAATGCCTAGGAAATGTCAACAGGCCCTACGAGCACTTAACTCCTCATGGATGGCATTTCTTTCCAGCAGGAGACCAGGTCGTGACAGGCAAAGCCTCCAGAGTCTCCTGTGCTCAACTTGTCCTTTCATCAAAGCCATGTTCTTGGCATTCCTAGGGCCACTGTATTTCCAGCCCAGAGACTGTCTCCTGAGGCCTTCTCTAGTGTATTGGAAACTAGAGGCTTATAGAGGCAATAGGATTTGTCTAAGGCCCTGCAAGCAGTGAGGTGAGTTTGCTTACGTGCCCACAGTGTGTCCAGCCCTCTTTATAACATGCATCCATGCATCCATGTGCATGTAACCAGCGTGCAGCAGGATCTTAGAAAGTGTCCATGGACAGAACTGACCATGTCGGGACCTCAGGATCAAGTCCTGAAGGGAAACAGCTGTCTCTGTGGGCAGGGAATTTTCAACTAACAAAGCCAGAGCCAGGTCTTAGGAGTCAGGGTCTACAAGTAGCAAGAAGCAGGAGTTGACCCAAAATTATTTTTTAAAAAATGCTTGGGATTTGGCTGTGACAATCCTTATAATAATTAAATATGTCCAATAGGCTCAGGCTTAAACAATGAAATCAATCTTACGTACATAGAGGAGGCAGTTAAGAGTTAGGGTGGAGGGGAACTGGCCAGCTTTTTCTTCAACTTCTGTGTGGACTGACCACTAGAATTGAGCACTCTTTATTCCATCAGAGGTGGCCGGTATTGTCTCTTTAACAGATGAATAAGTCAAAGAAGTGAAGCAACATGCTCAAGCTTACACAGCCAGGGTGTGGTGATGTGGGCTCCAGGGGAGGCACTGCTGGGCTTGCTCCCGAGTCTACCAGAGTAATTATTGCTAGTCCACTCCCCCCTTGTTTTCTTATGAAGATTTAATTATTATTCCAAGCAAAAGGGATCGATTTGGGGCATTCAAATTTTGTTTTTGTTTTTACATTCTGTCTGGCATGTTGTCTAGGAAAGTTGGAGTTGGTCATAGCCTCTTTCAAAGGGTACAGCACTGACAACATGAGTACCAGCAGTGCATAGTGGTAACACAAGGCTACCCTCCTGTCCTTCCAAAGACAATCTCTGGATGCCATGTGACTGAGACAGATGGTTTTCAGGGGGCCTCTGGCTCCTGCTAGGTGACACAGTTGTGGAATACCTACAGGCTTAGGTGTTGGGTAGACCAATGCATGAACTCAGGTGAGTTCCTTTTCCCTAGACTCATAATGACTGAAGCAGGTGGGCATCTAGACAGGGCAGCCTGTATCACCGGGGCAAGCTGAGACTCTCCCCAAAGAGCTCACTTTGTATCCCTTGACTAGTGAGTGACCTTGGCCGTGAATAGCTGGGTACTCTTGGGCAGACCGACTCTCAGCCTCAGTTTCCTCTTTTATTAAATGCAGTTAGTAGCAGCACCTGTTGTGATTATGTTCTCAGGGAGTACACAGCCTGGCACTCAGGAACACCAAATACCTGTCAGCTGTTATTAGTAGTGTTGTGCCCTCAAAGGATGCCTTCTAGTCTTTTAGAGTGTGGCAGATGACCTAGGCCCAAGCTTTTGGGAGATTGGGGGTTGGAGGATGAGGGCAGTCATAGTGTGGGCAGCATGTCGGGACCTATAACAGTGGCCTGCTTTTGTGTCCTAGCCCTGGGAACCTCTCCACTGTAGCAGCTGCCCTTCTCCCACCTCTGTTCAAGAGGCCCATAGTCTGTCTACACAGGCCAGGCTGAAGAGGCTCTGTGAGAGGGCCCTGGCCCCATGCCTCGCTGCTGCCCCAACAGGCCAAGAACTCCCTGTCCTGGGAAGGACTTGCCTTGGTGGCAGCTGCTCCTTCTGGGAGGGGCAGACAGGGTTCTCATTACCTTCCCACCCAAGGGTCAGCACCCCAGAGAAGCACAGCCCCCAAGACCCTCACCATCCTTGGGGATTGCTTTCTCTTTCTGGGCATCAGTTCCAGAAACCTGAGAAAATGAACCAAGTCCTGAGGCTGGGTGGCTGGCTGCCCCTTGACCCCAGTAACTGGGGCTGGGGGTGGGATGCCTGCAGTCAGTCCTCTTTAAGATCTTCTCCCTCCTCCCTCTCAGATCCGTCCCTTTCCCACACTCTTTCCTAAGCTCATCCACACACCCAGCTTTTCTTAAAGGGACTCAGAAAAGAAGACATTTGCTAGCTGCAGAATAATGCCCTATTAATCTAATGAAGGGTCTGAACTTGGCAGTGCTTCTGCCTTTGATTTAAATATCATTTTGGAAACGGGGGAGAATGAAGAAGGCTAACTCCAGGGAAGGACTTTCCAATATCTTCTGTGCACGAGGTTCGAATAGAAAATTAAACCCCTGCTCCCTCTCAGTGGGTCGGTCTCTCTTCCCCTCCTCCCTCCCTCCCTCTTTCACTCACCCAAAAGCTCACTTCCCACATACTTCATGGGGATATTTCAAGTTAAGGTTTTGTTTACCTTATAGAAAAGTTAATTAGTTCCTTTTGATCTCATAGGGAAAACCGCACAGGAAATTTTTCTTCAGAAAGTATACACACGAAGGCGTGCGTTAGCCTCATAACCAGAGATATTCATTAAAACAATTCGTTTCGATTTTTAATTTAAAGAAAACAATTTACATTTTCCCTATTTATTATTAAGGCGGTAATTGTCCCCAGGGCAGAGAAGGAAGGGGTCGCCTTGGTGTGTGTGCTATGCTAGCGGCCAGCGCTGGGCGGCTTAAAATGCGTCCACACTTTTGTTTTTCTATTTCGGATAACGAGAGACTTCTGCGGAGAGGCAAAGCTTCAAGCATGCCAGATTTCAGTCGCCAAAATATTAAAAATCCAGGGTTTTGGAAAGAGAGACTGTATGGTTTAAATAAAGATATTTAAGTTCTGAAATATAAATACTGGAGATCTCAAAAAGAAAAAAAAAACATCATCGCATTAAAATCTGAAATGAGCAGTGGGTGAGCAGAGGGGAGAAGGTGTTTACTTTTTTGAGGTTTAACTAATGAAATGTAATAAATAGTACATGACACTTAAAAAATTCATTCTATCATTTTTTTTTAAATACTAGAGATGAGTCAGCGATACCTGGATTTGTTCAATAAGCAGCTTAGCTGAAGTCTAGAAAGAGAGACGCCTGGATTTTCAAAATGCGATTTTCAATCCTAAGCACATTTTGCACATCTTGTGTTGTTATGGGATAGGACACGCCGGCGCTCTTGAGTTGTGGGATTCATTTCCAGCACAGACCAACCGAAGAAAAAGGAATAGCGAGGCTCTACCGAGCTTGAAAGAACAAATTGAAGAATACTGCCGACAGAGACGCCGAAAGCTGTGCGCCTATTACTGAAGAGAAGGAAAAAAGTGATCTTATAGATGAGAGCAGGGGAAAAAACAGGGGAGAGATGTTTTCACAAAAGAAAAACCACAAAAACATAACAGCTCTTGCGTGTGGTGTTGACATCAGTATATAATTTTCAGAGCATTTTTGGGCAAGTATCCCTTTCCTGCCCCTGACACAAATATTTGGAGATTGTGACTGTCATTGTAGATAAAAGTTAAATTGAAGCTGCATACGAAAGATATAGAAAAAGCCTGTTAACATATGGGGTGGCTTTGATGGTGCTCTGGATGGAAGAGCCTAAGAATCTGATGACATCTTATTGTCACCAATTTGTGTTTTAATCTTTCCCAACCACTGCCTTTAAAGAGCTCTTAATAGAGATTTCTTTACTAAAAGTTTTCACCTGAAGACAGACTCTAAAAAAATATTCCATCCCTGCCCCCCTCTTTTAAAATAAGTGGTGAAGGCATGTGACCACCCATTTATCAAGCAAGGCAAGAACACAGATATTTTGAAAAGGTTTAAAAATGCTGACGGTGAATCAGAGTCCTGCGAATGAACAGCCCCAGGGAAGCTGGTTATTAATCTAAGTTTCCAAAGTCTAGAAAGTTCAAATACAGGGTCCCACCCCTTCTTAAAACTGTGTGTATATCGAAATTGCCTTCATTGCTTTCCCAAGATACCTTCGATTTTTTTTCTGAAACCATATTTATTCTTTATTAAAGGTGGAAATATTCTCTCTCTCTCTCTCTCTCTCTCTCTCTCTCTCTCTCTCTCTCTCTCTCTCTCTCTCTCTCTCTCTCTCTCTCCCATTCCCTTGAGGAAAATAGTTAAAGCCCAGGGTTTGGGTTTGGGGGAGAGAAATTAATTTTAAAAACGGAGTCAGGAGCCCCAGTGCATATTTAGCTCTCTCTCTCTAGCCATACCAAATAACAGCTGATACTTCACCAAAGACCACTAATTCAGTTCTTTCCAAGTAAATATGAATTGATTCCCAGTTCATCAAAGCATTTTAGGGGAGTGGGGCTCTTGCCTAAGTGTCCTTTTATTTTCAGGAGGGGAGATCACATTATATATATGTATGTATATTGTCCTTTCTCCAAAGAAGAGAGAGCATTCCTACAAAACATCACTTTTTTTTTTGAAGGTGTGGTGGGCTATGGCAGTCAGGGGTCCTGTAGAAATACTTTGTTGGTTCAAAGGCAAAAAGTGGAAAAAAGATGGGGGAAAAGCCACAAGAAAGACACGAGCTGAAGTAGAATGTGCTTGTCAGAATGATAAGAATGAGGCAAGAATTTTCCTCACACGCTTTCACAGGAAGACCCTGAGTCCCCAGTTAGAAAAGAAACAAAAAATCCGGTCCCTACCTTTGTCAGCTGAAATGGAGTAAGGGGCTCATTTCCAGAGTGGTTATGCCCTGCGCAGCCTACACAGCGCTTCTTACCTTAAATCTATACATTTTGAATGAAAACCAGCTTGGAGCAATTCTCCCCAAACAACCCCGAATGTTAACCATTCCATCTCAAGATCAGGTTTCGGCTGCAGCCTAGACAGCCCTATCGCCTGCCTCAGTGTTCCCTTTCCCCCTCACCCCAACCCTTAAAAATATGTATTCTTATGTTTTCAATCCTCAAACATACTTTTCCCATCTTCCTTAATGCTCTTTCTGGCTGGTAGATAGGATGGGAGCCCTACTCGTCAGGACGATTAGCCCTCAACTTGATCATTTTAAGATGCGATGATTTGTCGTGGTAACTGAGTGGGGGCTGTCTCCCGCTCGCCTTTAATATTGTTGCAGATACGTAAAGTTTACGGCGTGTTGTAAATATGTCAACTTTGGCCAGGGAGTTTGCTAATAAAGAACTTACAGGTAATATTGATGGAAAAGATAATGTTTTCAATAAGACTCGAAGGGGCTGGAACTGGAGACACTGCACTCAGCAAAGCTCAGAGGTTGAAAATGCTGACCTCTGGCTGGCAGGCTGTACTGGGCCTGCCTGTCACAGGCCAGGCTGCCTCCTGCTACTCTTTGGTCACTGCTCAGGAGACTCTGCCTTTCCTTTTGGCTCGACTTGAAACATCCAACTGTTTTAAAGAGCTCTTTCCTTTTAAAACCAGCTCCCCTGCCCACCAGCCATAGCTGAGCTTGTCCGAGACCCACAAAAAACCACTTCTCCAGTCTGATCCCTTTGTGTTTATGGACTCATCAGCCCATGTGGACAATGCAAGGGCGGAGTCACTTTTCATTATCATCTTATATGGCATGTGTGGATTCTTACTCACAAAGAAAGAAATTATAGAAAGACCCAGGGAGACGGCCCAGTTAAAATGTTTGTCATGCAAGCAGCAGGACTCAGTTGTGGGTTTCCAGCACCCATGTCAAAAGTTAGAAGAAGCAGCAATGCACTTCCATGATCTCAGCACTGGGAAGGTGGAGAGATGAAGATCTCTGTGGCTCACTAATCAGCCAGACAAGCTGACCCTGCCTCAAGAACAGGATGGACAGAGATGAAGGAAGACACTCAACAGATATCAACCTCTGTTATTTGCGTGCATAACATACACACACATGCACACACATACACACACACATACACACATAATTGTCAAGAGGTTGCTTTCTATCCCCTATGCTGCCAGTAACCAGCTGCACAGTCCCCGTCACTCGGCTCTTGTTGGTTTGTTATTGTTTTTTTTTTGTCCCACCAACCCACATGACAATTTCATCTGGTGTTAATGTGGCCGTCACGTGGGCTGGCCCTCCAAATTCCATGCTCATTCACCATTAATCAAACGCATCATTATGAATTGTGTATGCATCTTAGAGCAGACCCAAGCCTCCACTCCACAGCCAAGTGCTTTTCTGTTCATGTTCAGCAACAGAACCATACACATCTGCTGTGAAGGTTGATGGCAAGCCTGCAGTCACTTTCCCTGCACCTCCTTAGACCTGAACTCAACTTTCTTCAGTTACAGAAAAGCAATGTCTAGGTAGCATTAATATTTTCAGATAAGTTTTGATAGTACTTACAGACCACTGCCATGACCTCCAGTAATGTGAGAGACCAGTGAAAGCCAGGGAATGGCTAGGGGACAGCTAGGAGACAGCTGTGTCTACTTTCTCGCTGGCCTGAGGTAGAAGGGGTGGCTTGGGGAGACTTAGTCTTAAGCTGCATTTTAGCTGTGATAGTGACTGACCATTCCAATTTGAAAGAATGTGAAATATTCACAGGCTGAGCGGGGTGCGTAGGGGTGGAGGCTTGGGAAGTGTTATTGCAAGAACCTTTGGGACCTATGCACTATTCTTCTCAGAGACTCACTCACCCAGCACGGCTCTGAGGGAGCACTCTGAGTTCTGGAACCTTCCTTGGAAACCTGTTGATGCAGAAAGGGAGTATCTGAGGTACACAAAACAGTGTTTTCCATGTCAAAGTCTTCCCTGAGGATGGGATGTGTTTCAGGTAGAAGTCTTCCCTGAGGATGGGATGTGTTTCAGGTAGAAGTCCCTGTCCTGAATCCAGTAGTCACAGGACACGGAACTTGGTCCCTGAGATAGGTAGGCTGTGGACATGACCGCTGTCTCCTGTTTAGGCACAGGACTGATTAATTCAAATGCACAGGTCCTAAGACTGTACAAAAGCCACCCTGCTGGTATGTCTTGCCAGCAGACAGCTGAGCCTGGCTTAGGGGTCAGAGAAGCCAGAGAGAAAACAAAACAAAACATCTTTTAGAAGTCACCTTTCAGCTCTCTGCCTTCACCTGTCTGTGAGTGGACACTCCCAAGGAGACTGAGAGGGAGAGGCTGCCTAGTGGGTTCAGGACTGGGTTTGGACTCTTCCATGGAATGGGTAGATCTGGTAATTGCTGCCCTCAGAAGACTTTTTCCCTTGGTAGGACTTAGGGGCCCCGGGACATGTAGCCCATGATTTTCACAGAGCTGTGCTGAGCCTTCTGGTGGGAGAGGATATTGTGAGCTGTTGGTGCAAAGCCATGAGTGAGATAAGCTGGCAGCAACTGCCAATAGTTCAGGACCCTTTGCTCCTGCAACAGTGTATGTGAAGGGGAAGCCCATCCCCCATTCAGCCAAGCCTTGGCCTTCAGGCCTACTGTGTTAGGCCCACTTTCCTAGGTGAACATGACTAAGTGTCTATTGACCCAGCCTGGTATCTGGGATAGAATACTTGGAGGCAGGTGTGTCTTAAAGGGGGAGGGTGTATGGGTAGTGGCAATACTTCCTTCCTATCCCTAGATCTTCAGAACCCAGGACTGTTACAATAATGTTTCTGGACAGCCTAGCCCCATGGTTTGGGTCTGCCCATTGCCACTTCTCTGGCCCAGCAATCCCAAAGTCCCCCCAAAATACACAGATACTTATATTAAGTTCATGCTGTTTGCCTATGGCTTAAGGCACATTGTTAGCTAGCTCCTTCATCTTAACTCAACCCATTGTCATTAATCTGTCTGCCACGTGGCCCATGGCTCACCTGTGTTTCTTACATGTTTCTTCTTTGGGTGGCTGGCTTGATCTGTTCTGACTCTGCCCTTCCTTTCCTACCTATTCTGATTACCCACCTACTTCTTCTATGGTGCCTGTCATGGGCCAAAACAGTTCCTTTATTTAAAGATTGATATTCACAGCATACAGAAAGACATTCCTACATCATTTCTGTTTAATCAAAAAGGAAGGTTTCAATTTTAACATAGCAAAATTACATATAACAAAATAGCCATCAAGCAAGAATTAAAATTATAATATCTAGTCTATTTGTATTTAGTAAAAAGAAAATACTCTATCATCTGCCTTATCCTTGTGAATCTAAAGTTTCATATCCAATATACCTTTTAAAATAGCTAAGAAAAACTATACCCATAACTATCTAATCTTCAACTACACCAAAGACCACAGAAGGATATAATATTTACCCAAGTAAACCGGAAGTTCAAGCAACTTCCAAAGTCTAGAAATGACAGAGATGACACCTATCTACCTGGACAATCACCACAAGTTCCTTTACAAAGTTGGGACATCCATCTTCAGCCTACAGGCCCAGAGTCTCTCTTCATTTCAGTGAAGCAGGAAATCTGCTCTGCCCATTCATCAGTCACTTCTTCTTGAGTCCTGAAGAATGTCTGACAGTTTTCTCTGCAAAGCAGGAACCTAAATGACCATCTCAGCTTGTTCTGTCAAAGTTCAAGGTCACCTTCATATGGAACCTGCATGTCCAGTTTAAACAGCATACTGTCAAGCAGTCAGTACAAGAACAGGTTCTTCTCCAGTGGCTAACCAATGCCACAAAGAGAGTAAAATCCATATGGAGTTTTTTCGATGCTCATTTTTCTCTTGAAGTAGATTGGGACTGTCAGAAGCAGACTTGTCTCACTGTCCAGAAAAGTCTAAGTTCTTAAATTATTTTAAATGCCATATTCTGTAGGTCTTAGAAGTATATGAAATATACTAATATATTAATTGAAATATATTTTTGTATACCTAAAAAAATCTAGCTAACATAACTATAAGTTTGGTTATCACAAATGACTATTAATCTGCATTTCTTAATTATACATTACAATTTTAAATGAGTTACAGCATAACAATATTGACCTTAAATTTGTATCAATAAACCAAAATCCATACCAATATAAAATATTTTGAGACTAACAGCTGATTTTTGGATTAAAGTAAATTCAATAATCTAATTTTTAAAAATCATTCATATAGCATATCCCCCTTTTCTTCTTAGAAAGAGATTAACTATGACCATTAACCATTTATAATGAAAACAAACATTTATAAACAGTATTTTGGGAATTTGGGCGTAGTTTTCCATTACTACTTCCTGCTGGTTAAGAGGGTTGACAATCTCACGGGTTTTTGAGACTGGATCATAGTCTGCAGCCCTGAAAGCTCATACGACCATCTCTTCCCATCAGAGTTTTTTTTTTTTTTCAGGGGGTCTTGGTTGATGAAACCATAAGAGCCTGGAAGTCATCCACAGGTTCTCATCTTCTGTGGAAACAAAAGCAGAACTCTTCCAAAGCAGTAAATCCTTAGACACAAATTACAAATATTTTTTAAATATAAATATATATTCTTGTTTAACGTATCAGCCTTTGCAATCCATTGTCTTTTTGCAATTAGTTCATTAACAGTTAAAAAATTAAAAGAAAACACAATAATAACCATAATCCAGATTCTGTGTTTATTTTCCATCTTTATGTGGTTTATTATATTTTTATTTTCTATTCCTCTTTTTTAGGGACTTTCTCTACCCTCGTTCTTTTCTCTCTGAAGCCCATGTACCTTTTACACACATTGTAACCTGTTTACAGGTTTTTTTCCCCCATCTGAATCTGTTTTATTGTGAATCCTTAATCATTTTCCTACCAGAAGAGCTTTTAAAATACTCGCACTCTCTTAAAGAGACAGGGCTTCTCTTTGTAAAACTTTGTAGACCAGGCAGGCCTCGAACTCACAGAGATCTGCCTGCCTCTGTTCTTGAGGGCTGGGATTAAACTCATTTTTAATGATAAAAGTAGCATGATTGCCTGGCAAGAGACTCACACTCTGGAGGTGTTTTTACTTTGATGAGCCTAGTGATTGCCGGCCACCATTGCTTCCACTAAAGACAGATCTGTGTCTAGCCTTTCCCCAAGACTCCAGGAACCCTGTGGGCCCCTGCTCTTCCGCCCAGGATACAATTTTAGAGTGGTCCTACCAACTCTTCTGGGTGCCTTGGACATGTGCCAAGCCAGGAAACTCTGGCTTCCTTGATCTCAGGGTGACTGAAGAAGCTGACCTCTCTTGACTCTGAATGTCCCTCAGGAATCAAATAGACCTGGGTTATGATCTACCTGTGGGATCTGGGGCAGAGTAGGGCATCTTTTTGAGACTCAGTTCCTTTATCTCGGAAATGGGATCACAAGGTGCTAACAAATCTTCATTCTGAATTTATTCCTCCAATGCAGATTTCCCCAAGGGTCTCTGGCTGTATTTCCAGAAAATTCCATTTTTTTCATAAGACACCATATAGAGAAAGACTCTGCAGGGAAAAAGCATGGGGAAGTCAGGGAGGGCTTATAGGAGGCAATGACAGGATAATTACCTAGAGGATGGGTAGAATAGTCTTGATGGGGCTTGCAGTTAGGAAGGGAAGCTTGGATGGCTGTGTAGCTTAGGCACATGTTTAATGGATCTCATGATAGTTATAGAAGGTTGCTTCAGTGAAGGGAACTGTCAGTGAGATTTTCTAGCCACTTCAGTTTAGATAACATAAAACAAAAATATATTCAGGCTGCTATGTCCCCTCTGCTGCCACCAGAGAACTGGATGCCCCTTCAGTTTAAATAGGGAGCTGCAGTTTTCTGTTGACTGAGTCTGATGGCCAGGTAAACTTGAAACCTTCAGATCTACTCCCTTCAAATGTGAACCCCAACATGTGTGCTGACTTCAGGCAAACCTCAGTCTCCTCATTAAGGACACGAGGACCATGGCAGTGACATAGCTATGCCTACCTTGCTGAGCTGGAAGATTGCAGATGGTCCAGAGCACCCACTTAATGCCTAGCACATGCCAGGAAGTCTGGAGTTCTCCACCAGCCAGCCAGGCCCTGCTCCTAGACTAAAGAAATCACTGTCTCTCCTCCCAGCCATGTGTCCAGGTCCTAGCTCATCTGTGGCCCACATGAACCCAGTGACTCCAGAGAAATTTCATCTCTCTAGTTTGCTTTTGTCTTCCTGGCTGATGCCCCCCCCCACCTGCCTGCTGGCTCTGCCAATCCCATCAGGCAGAGAAATAGGTGGCCCCGAGAAGCAGAGGGAGAAAACAGCTGTGGCGTTGTAGAGATGATGAGGAGAGAGGACCTCAGTGTCGTCCCAGCTGTTAGGCCACACCATGCCAAGGCCTAGGCAGGTGGGTCTCACACCTGTCTGGGAGTCTCCTCCTCCAGCACTTCCCAAGTTCAAGCAGGCAAATAAGGCTTTGGCTTCTCCTCCCTCCCTCCTCTCCTCTGTAAAATTGAGACATTACAACCCCAAAATGGGCTTTGAGCCTGTGCAAATTAATCGGGTCTGTCAGGAGGTCTGAAATAAACATATTGTTTCGATTGGTGTTGACATTTGGATTGTAGAAGCTTTGAAAACGGAACTGTCGTGGGACTCTATAGTCCATACAAGTTTTCCTGTGGAGAGGCTCGGCCGGCAGAAAGGGGTCATTGAAAAATGTACCCTAAAAGCTGGTGTGGAGTACCCTGCTTCTGTGGAGTTCAGCATGCCGTGACCTCCCTAGGTAGTGTGAGGCTGCCAACAACACTAGGCAAGACTCAAATTATTCAGAGCACCCACTGCAAAACGTACTTTGCTCAGCCTGTTGTGCAGACGGACACACTGAGACCCGAGTAGTTTAGCCATGTGCCAAAGCTACACAAGAATACAGTAAGGAGTTCACTTTGACTCACTCTGGACCTATGGCCTACTCTATTCTGCCTGATGCATGCCAGGAGCTTTCTGGAAGGTTTTCTCACCAAGAGAATGGTTCATTGTCCCAGAGGAAGGTTGAGCCTGGACTGAGATGACCTAGGCTGGCGGGTGCTTGGGTGTGCGTTGCCAGATCCACTGCCTCCCGGAGTCCTGATGAATCTAAGCCTCCTTTATCTTCTCTCCATCAGGGGAGCCTAGGGGGCAGGTTTGCCTCCTTCTATGTGCTGGGGATGCTTCCCCAGGGCTCTCCTGAGCCCCAGCTCTAGCCTCTTTACTCAGCCTCTGTGGAGAGGCAACCTAGTTCCTCAGGGAAGGGAAAAAACTCCTGTGAGTCTCCGTCCTTAAGACCAGGGTACGCCCAGCTTTCAGCCAGGAGTTAGGTGAGCGAGGCACATAGTTTATTTTATGAAACCCAGTGAATTTCACAGCTGACAACTTTCCCACGCATCCTGGATCATCTGTTAGGCCTTCAGCCTCTGCAGCAATAAGGGCTATATCCAGTCCTCTCTCAGCCCCTATACAGGTACACTCAGTGCGACTGGCACAGATTCACTGCCTTGCTGAGTGGTTGTACTTTCAAGTCGGCATCCATCAGGAACCTCAGATGCATCTGTGCTCCTGGCCAGATCTCTCTCATTGCTGCCTTCCATGACCTCTCTAGGCTCCTAGACCATGCTGCCTAAGGAGGCTCCCAAAGCTGCACTTCCCATATACCCACAGGGAAAAAGCCTTGGCTGAAGGAAGACAGGAAACAGGGCCTTGAGATGGAGGCCCAGGCTCTACCTCATCCACTGAGCTTTTTGGATGCTGACACCATGCCTGGCAGGGAGGTGGTTCTTCAGTTCCAGCCCTCCTTGGCAGAAACTCACTTCTCCCAGTTTCCACTCAAAATTTCTCACAGGACCCTGAGCTGTGAGAGGCCTTGTCCCCACTTGATACCCTGTCTCATATTCAAAGGTCTAAATTGTGGTAAGAGCTTGGAGGTAGAAGCCTGGGCTGACACCACACTGCTCTCGGAACAAATGTTTGGGTGTGGACGCTGGGGTGTTTTTCATGTGCTGGCATTGCCTCTGGGTAACTAAGCTTGTGTGTACTTCAAATTTCTGAAAATTACTGTGGTTTGGGGTCATACTTGGGTTTTATTTGAATGTTGATGGTAGCAGTGGCCAGGTGGCTTCACACTGAGCCTAGGCTTGGTCCCTGTGGGCTGAGTGAGAGACAGCCAGGAGGTGTGCCTTCCTATGTGTGGCTGGTCCCCAGTCAAGGCCTTGAATGAGTGGCTAAGGCCTGAGAGGTGGGCATGGGGTCTGGGGAATGAGTATTTTCTTGTCCCTTAAATGTTTTGTCAAAGAGTGTACCAATATTTCATTATCATAGATTTAGGGGGCTGAGTGACAGGAAATCCTGAGGTAAGGCTTGGAGGCTTGTGTTTATTATATATTGGCTGTGTAACTTGAGGTAGAACATCTGCTTCTCTGACCCCCTTTTCTGGATCTTCCTAAAGCTATGTGAGTATGAAAGGGATACAGTGCCACAGAGTTACAGAGGGGGTCAGAATTAATCAGTGCCCTTGAACATAGCACAGACAGGGCTACGGCCAGCCCATGCCAGTCTCCCTGAGTTATAACAGGGTCTGTGGCCCTAGCGCTCACAATTTTCAACAGAGAGTGATCTCATGATGACCTATGTGAACATGACTCTGTTCCCCACATCTGGGCTCTGAGATGGAGGACTGATCTACCTGAGTTTCCCAGAAGGCACAGTTGCCTTTTAAGACACTAGACTTTGGTCATTTCCCCAGAGTGTTCTCTGACCTGACGAGGCCTGTCACCTCCTGTTCTGAACTGACCAAGTTCATCTCCACCCTCCCGGGGTGAGAGCAGCCTGGCCTTCCCATCAGGAGGAGTTCCCACAGACTCTGGGGTTTAATTTTGGACCAGCATGCTGGAACTTGAGGCCTTGGTAGAGCGCCCACATGTTCTGGACTTCCAGCCACAATTTAAATCCTTCAGTGATATTGTGCTTGTGAGTGTCAGCCTTCAATTTGAGTCTGTAAATAATCTTGGCCGTAACCTATTGTTCTGACCACTTAATCCTCACTCCCACTCTGGGAGAAGGCAAGATTAGCATTGGCAGTCCATTTTATAGAAGAGAAAACTGAGGTTCATGAAAGCCAATTAACATTCTCAAGATCATACAACTCAGAGCATGGGGGCACAATGCCAGACCTCTGGCTCTGTGGAGAATCATCTCTTGTGCTACTAAAAACATGCATAAATTTATCATAAAGACTGATGCTCTCTAGCTTCCATGACGCATGACAACCCTGAATATGTGTGTGTGAATGGGCATGCTTGTGCATATATGTGTGTCATTGTGTGAATGGGCATGCTTGTGCATATATGTGTGTCACTGTGTGTGTTGGGGGGAGGTTTAGAGTTCAAATTAGAGTGTCATTAATCAGGATGCTGTCTGTCTCGTCTGCTGAGAAAAGATCTCTCCAAGTAGGCTAGGCTGGCTGACCAGTGAACCCGGGGATCCTCCTGTCTGCTTTTCCAGCACTGGATTACAGCCACAGGATCCACACCTGGATTTTTATTTCAAGTGGTTTCTGAGGATTGAACCCAAATCCCCACTCATTAGAGGGCAAGTACTTAGCCAGCCTGTGACCTTGAATCTCCTGGGAACCATTCCACTTCTTGAACAGGGACAATAGAGACCCCTGGTAATGGCTCTAGCCTTGGAAGACACTAACGACTGGCTTTCTCACCAGGATGTACTGCCACAACCTGCTCAGGAGGACCCTGGTCGGGAGTGATGGACAGTCGGGAGTAGAGTCTCTGGGGCTGTGGAAAAGGCCACCTTCCCGACACTCCAAACTCCTGGGGTTTTCACAGCCCTGTCAACCCTTAGTTCTGTTCTGTCAGCCAGCCACACTCCTCAGGAAGACAGATCCACCCAAGCCTGGATCTGCTATGGCTACATGTGACAATTTTCCCATTTAATTTCTATCTTCTGCTGTCAATGGATGTGAATTTTGAGAGAGGATTGTATCTGTTTTTAAACTGTTTATCCTCAGGGTCTGAGACTATGACTGTACACAGCAGGAGATCAATAAATGCTGCTGAATGTCTGCATACCAGTCTCAGGCTTATACCTTTGAAGTCTTCACATTTCTCTTAAATAAGACCAATTTCTTTAAATCACCCTCAAAGGCCACATGGCCACCCAAACCCAGGCTAATGGTCCCACCCCATCCTCTACCTTTCCCAATGTCCCTTACATTTGATTCTAGCTACTTGCCCTTCTTTCTGCTCCCAAAGTTACAGGCTTCAGGCACAGGGCCTTTGAACGTGTTGTATCTTTTCTCTGGAAGGTTCTTTTCCCCAAGTTTCCTCAAAGTTTAGGTTTTCAACTAAATGCTCCTCGCTTGCCTGGCTCACAACAGTCAGGGGAAGGGGTTCTGGAGAAAAACTACTAGAATCACAGGTGTTCTGTGCTGTGATTGCCTTAATCATGAGCTCCATGGGCCAGGGTATGGCCACAGGCATGCTGTCTCCTTGGCAGAATGACAGTCTTAGGCCTTTGCACAGGGTAGTAGATAATGTGCAGGATAAAGGGAAATCTTGGAAATATTGCATTCCCATCAACATGGAGCAAGCACTGTCTCTGGGGCCAGGAAGAGCCAGGAGGGAATTAGGAGCTGGTCAGACTAGCATCTTTCAGGAATGCATGTCCAGTATCTCTGCAGTATCTCAGGCTGCCGCTCGCTGTGTTGCACATCATTTGCACAAGTATGTGTGCAATTAGAAATTAAGAACCAGAGAGCAAGAGGAACTTACCCAAGATCACTGAGCAAGGATGTGGAATTTGTGTGTGACTCAGCTGGCAAAGAAGCATAAGGACCTGAGTTCAATGTCCAGTACCCACATAATAGCCAGGCATGTCTGTAACCTCGGTGCTGGGGTTGGGTGGAGGCAGAGACAGTCAAATCCCTGGAGCTCCAGTTCAGTGAGAGACACTGTCTCAAAGAATAAGGTAGAGATGGATCAAAGAAGAGTTGGTGATGATATCTACCTCCATGCACATGTGGACACATGCCCAAAAGAACAAAAGTGCCCACACACACACACACACACACACACACACACACACACACACACACACACACACACGCACACAACTGCAGAGCATATGAGTCATGAGGACCCCAGTGCTGGCCTTTTGCCATTCACTCCAAGCACCTGCACATTCTGACACTCCCAAGAAGCTATGGAGATTACCCAGTTTCCCTCCATCATCAGGTGATTTGGGAATTATTTTTCTAGCTAAAGACATGACTTCCTGTTCACATGCAGAGAAATCATGTCAGGTGCTCCAGCTTCCAGAAAGTCCCGAGGCAGGAAGCTAACCTCCTTTTGAGTCTTTCTAAAAGTCTAGTAGCCCAATGAGTACTTTATGGTACTTTTAGAAGGGGGCCTTAAGGGGTCCTGAAAATTTCACAGGGACAGAACTCAGGGGAGAATGATTCTGCCCAGTCTCCCCCTCCTATCCCCTCTCCCACCTAAGAAAACCACGAGGATCATTCTCAGGTACTTTTATTTTGCATTCTTTAAAAATTAACTTTTCATTTTTTTTCCTGCTTTCAAAAGAAACAGGCATTCCTGGAAAAGCAGAGGACCAGAGGGAAAAAGCTATTCTGCCTCCTCTCCCACAGCACCTGCAGAACTGAACAGCTTCCTACCCTACTGAATAGCAGTCCATGTTTTAGGTGCAGTAGTGAACAAGTACAGATGCCAGCTGTATCCTCGTGTGCTCACAGGGAATAATTTCAGAGTCTTTGCAAGACTGTGAAAATTGCTTGTATTTTAGTTTTTAAAAAAATGAGTGAGATGGTGACACACAGCTGGGCTGAAAGGTCTTGATAAGGTCTGGGAAAACTTTGCTGAAGGCATGAAGATACTTGGCATCCTGTTACATGTGTGGAGACAGAGGTGAGGTGTTTAAATAAGAGAAAATGTCCTGTGCAAAGGGCCTGCAGTACAAGGGGCAGATTAAGCTTCAGCAGCTGCAGGAGCATCTGGAGTTAGGGCTGTGTAGACTGCTCAGCTTTCGGGGTCTTAAGAACAGAGAACATTTCAAACCTTTGTTTTTTGCCCCCCCCTCAGTGAGAAGAGCGTAATTGAATTTGGACCTGCCATCTATTCCTGACTTTTTGGTGTGTATGCATGTGCCCATTAGTTACTTCTGTAACAGGACAGCCTGAGTGAAGGATGTTGTTGGCTCTGTGATTGCATCTGTACATCTGTATCTAGGGTCTCCAACGAACCCTGGAACTTAGTTCTTTCCCATCCTCTTGCCTTGGTGACTGCTCACTATTTCCAGGCTCCACGTGGCACTCCTATAGCGTTGGGTATTCCCACTTCATACTTTATCCATTGCACAGGAATAAGATGTGACAGTGTTGTGGCACTGCTCTCTCTGCTTGGGCACAGGCCAGCCCTGTGTCAGTCCAAGTGATTATGGGGAATGGGATGCTATGATTGATCAGGCTCATGTCACATGTTCTAGACTGAGATGTGGAGGTGACTCTCAGTAGAGCACTTGGTCTGACAGGTAGTATAGGTGGGTGGATTGGAAGTCATTATAGTATCCCCCCACACAATGGGATAGGAAGGCGGGCCACTGGGAAAGGGGCCCAGGGGTCTTCAGAGAGCATTGCAAATGATCCCTCTGTAAGGTGGGGTTGTCTAGGAGAACAGAACCCACAGAAGGTATAAGCATTATAAAGGGAATTGACTGGGGGTGGTTTATAGCCAATAGGGGCTGGCTAGTTTATTAGTGACCATCTGCACACTGGAGAGGCTGTAAACCCAGTAGTTGGTCAGTTTATGATGTTGGATGTCCCAGTAATTTTCATCAAGGAAAAATAAATAAATAAATAAATAAATAAATAAATAAATAAATAAATAAATAAATAAATAAGTCTGGAGAGCCCTGGAATTTCACTGGTGTGAGACTGCATTGGAAGGTAGAAGGAACCAGAATGCTGTGCCAGTTGTGAACAGAAGCATTTACAGACACACCTGCTCAGAAAGTAGTAAAGGCAGGGGCATACAGCCTTCTCCATGGACCTCCTTATATCTGAGCTGTCCATTTGGATGGGGTCACTCACGGTGAGGGCAGGATGCTGTAACCCAAGAAATGTCACAATCCTCTTACTAAGAGAAGGGTGAATAGAAAGATTGCTATCCCAAGAGATTTATAAAAGACACACACACACAGCTCTATCATGTGGACATTACACGTGTCCTCTCAGGTTATTTATCATTTAAGAAATCTTGTGCTTCTTCATGATGACCATGTGGTCAGGTGCTTCCTTGTGCTAGATTAGTATAGAAGTATGTAGTCATTAGGCAAATGAGCTGTGTCTCCTCAGTACTTCTAGGAGACAAAACCCTAGAAGCATGTTGAGGACTGTCCCAACAGCAATGGGTTGCCTATGTGCTTATATACTTATGTGGTTCTTGGACCAATGCAGCATCCATGATAATCTCTACTCAAATTTAGGAGAATGGCTAGGAAGGAGGCTCCAGCACACCCCTCCCCCCACCGAGGTTAGGAATTGAGGTTCTATGTGGATGTAGACATACTGTGTGTTCTAGATGATCCTCAGCTCTGTGCTCACTTCATCTTTATAAAAGAGGGATTAGCTGCTCCAGGGGGTGAGGCTCCCAGAAGAGTGTTTGATACACAGGAATTGTGCTGCTTAGCATATAGGGTGGGAAGGTGCCAAGTTTTGGGCATCTTGAGGAATTTTAGAGAAATGCTCAGCTGTGGATAGGGCTTTCTATTATCTTCTAGGTTTTGTGCAGACCTACCTTGCCATTTTCAATCTTAACACTTTCTGGCATCTTCTCTCATTCTTCACAGGCCTTTGGGGTCTTCTCTGGGAGTTCACGGAGGGTCTTAGTGTTTGCCCAGAGCTTATAGATACCTACCTGGGCACCTTCCCCTTGACCATATAGTCTCATGGCTACCAAACCTGTCATACTTAGGATTTCTATTGCTGTGAAGGGACACATGACCACAGCAACTCATATAAAAGAAAACAATTAATTGGGGCTTGTTTACAGTTTCAGAGGTTTAGTCCTTTATCATCATGGTGGGAGACATGAAAGCATTCAGGCAGACACGGTGCTGGAGAAGGAGCTGAGCATTCTATATCTTGATCTGCAGATAGCAAAAGGAAGCTGTGTCCCACAATGAGCAGAGCTTGAGCGTGTGAGACCTCAAAGCCTGTCTCCAATAAGGCCAAACCTGTAATAGTCCACTCCCTATGGGCCAAGCATTCAGACACATGAGCTATGGAATCGTTCCTATCCAAAATACCATACGGCTGATGTTAGTGTACTTGCCTGTGTGCTTGGGTGCACTTGTGCCCATGACCCATCCAGCATCCCATTTTCAGCCAGCATCTTGAGCTGTGCTCAGATGTCTGGCTGAATTGACTACCCCTAACTTCTGTTACATATTTGTGATTCCTTTTTATGGTCCTCTCAGCTGGCAGATCACATGTTATTTGACTCATCTCTAAGGAGCTGCTCTACAGAGGGGTCCTCAGGATTCTCACTGAAAAACCATGCCCAAGCTCTAACTGGTGGGGTCAGGAGGGCTACAGTGAGGAGTGAGTGCTGTCAGTGTTCACTTCTTTTCCATTTTAGCCGTGGACAGACTTCATTTGGTGGTGTGGTTCGCTTCTTGGGAAGCTGCACAGGCTACCTCATCCACCCACCACCACCTGGTCCTTCAGTCACAGAAGCTCAAGTTCCAGAAGCTAGAAGCCCAGGACCCAGGGAGTGGTGATGTTGGCTTCAAGTCCTGTCTTTTTGTAGACCATGTCTCCATTAAGGCCTTAATTGGTCACTTCTTAGAACCTGTATGGGTCCCTACCCCTTCTCTTTGTTTGTTTGTTTGAGACAGATGTTCTGAAGCCAAGACTGATCTTGAACTTGTGATTCTCCCAACTTTCCAGTGCTGGATCACCAGCATGCCCTATCGCCACCCCCCACCCCCCCACCCCCGCTCTTCCATATTCACTTTTAGTGAAACATCAATGAGATGAGTTGTCCCTTTAAAGGGCTTGTCTCTAAATATAGTCTCATTCTGTCATGCTGGGATTAGGCCTTCAGCAAACTCCAGCACATCACCAGAGCCCACGTCAACCATCTGCTCATCACTCAGCCCCAGTGTCATAGTTTCCTTGCTTTGGGCCTTGAAGGCTTTTGAATTCTGTCGTTCCTTTTCCAGCCTGGCCTGTCACTACACACTCTCTCCTCCTGTTGGATAGACCCTAACTGTGGCCACAGGGATGGGCCCCAGGGAGGCTAAAGACAAAGTAGGGCTGCCCACCTGTGCCTGAGTGCTATACTCTCTTACAATGTCATTGTGGCACGGGGCCAAGCCATTCCCACCTTCAGCCTTGGTTCTGACACCCTAGTTTCAGAGCCAGGTCTTGTTCCTGCCTCCCTAGGCTGCCAGCCTTGCCCTCCCCGGGGGTGGGGAGCAACTGGGAAAAAGATGTGGTTTTGGTGAGACAGGCAGGCTGGCTGATGTCCTGTATTGCTGGGTGGGATGGCGTTAAATTGAGGCCACTCTTGTTAACAGCCACATTCTGAGCTTCCCCAGGTTCCTTTCCATCTGCCTTGCCCACAGCCTAACACCTACACCCAGACAGACGGCCAACAAGGCTTGAGCAAGGTCAAGGTCAGTTCTTCTCTCAGCTGTGGAAGATGAAATTGATCATCTGTGGCTTCATCTCTTTGTGAGTTGTTCTCTGCAATGAAGGAGTATAAGCCCCTAGGCAAGTCCTCCGGTAGGTACAGATAGCTGAAACACACAATGCTTGCTTCCTGTAAGAGGAGCCGAGGAGTGAGGGTCAAGGTCACATGGAGACCCTTCAGACCTTATTAGAATATTCTCTGCATGAGAATGCAGAGAACATGGGAAGAGAAAACGCTCATTGCAATGGGATTTGTATCTCAAATGTGGGTAGCAACTTAAACATGTAGGAATTTTCCAGGTCAGGGTTCGTTACAGAATTTTGCAAAATCTGCCTTGAAGTACATATGTGTTGAAATTTGGCTTTGTACTAGATCTTGGGTGTGAGAGAGCAGAGGTGCTCTTCTGATCATCAGACCGGAGTGAAACCAGCTGCTGTTTCTCCTCTAACATTGGCCATCAGACGGCTTTGTACAAGAGCGAGGGCTCAGTTTCTCTGTCTTCCATACCTCTGATTTCTAACACATGTCCCTCTGTCCTTCCTTAAATTATGGTAACTCATTTAGTATGGAATCTAGGATATGATAAGAAGTGTGTTGGTAGTGGGGGCATTTTTCCTGACTTCATACATATGCCAAATGTCATGAAATATAATCTTATTTCATTTATTAAACAGGCAGTGATCTGTTGATACTAATTTACTTAATCTTAACAACTCTTATGGAACATGTATCATCATTGCCCCTATTTGCAGATGGAGAAACTGAGGCAGATGAAAAGGTAGAAACTTGTCTAGAATCCCAAGGCTTAGAAAATGGAGCTGTGAATCCCGTGTTTTGGCCAGTGCTTGAACGCTGGTCTGTGCTGTCTGGTCACAGAGTTACCAGCCACATGGACTGCTGGCTACTAAGGAGTGCATATCAAAAATTCAATTGTCACTAGATTTTTTTTAAAGATTTATTTTTATTATTATTATAAAATGTCTGTGTGTGGGTTTGTGCACATGAATGCAGTCACTGGCAAGGGAAAGAGGCATGGGATCACCTGGAGCTGGGATTATAGATGCTTGTGAGCCATCATGTGGATGCTAGGGACTGAGCAAGGTCCTATGCAGAAATTTTTAACCACTAAACATCTCTGCAGTCCAAGTTAGCTGGGTTTTCATTGAAGCAGCTGCTGTGACTTGAGGTCTGGTTTTGGACAATGTGGTTCTAAGGCACCAGATGAGTTTCTTGCATTGAGGAGAAGCCCATGGCACTGATGGCTGTCAGCACCAAGTTTCAAGAGACAAAAAGATTCCTTTTCTAACTGGTGCTACTTGCTAACTTTACTACACACATGTGTAGCAGTCTATATATTCAATACTTCTAACTCTCATGTCAAAAAAAGACTACGAGTCTTTTAAAAATGGGGTTCAGGAGACGGCTCAATGTGCAGAATGTTTGCGTCGTAAGCGGAGTGACCTGAGTTTGAACCCATAGAACCTACACAAAGTTAGGTGTAGTAGCGTATTTTTATTAACCCAGTTTTCTTATTGATTCTCCTAAGATAAGACAATCCCCAAAAACTCAAGCCAGTGAGCCTGGCGTATATAGCAGTGAACAAGAAACCCCGACTCGAATAAGGCAGAAGGTGAGGACCAACACCTGATGCTGTCCTCTGAGTTCCATGGCATTAAGTATGCCCATAATCTCTTTCTGTTTTCCTCTCTCTCTTACACACACACACACACACACACACACACACACACACACACACACACACACACACACACACACGAGAGAGAGAGAGAGAGAGAGAGAGAGAGAGAGAGAGAGAGAGAGAGAGAGTTCTCTCCTCTTTTTTTTTTCACTGTAGCAAGCCTTCCTAAAACACAGCTCTCAATTCTCCCCAAATCCTTGACCATAGGAGCTTTCCTTAATAACCGTCTTTACAGCAAGAAGACACCAGCTTTCCGAGAAAAGAGCTGTGGAGGGCTACCTCGCCAGAAGCAGAAGAGCCAGAACCTGAGCTAAGAGTGAATGGCTCTAAAGGCAAATTAGCCTCACTCTTTGTAATCACATGTGTTTCCCTGTAACTCCTCGGGTCATGAGCTTGTCAGTTTCCTCCAGAGTGAAGCTTCCCTTGTGGCTCAAGTCAGCACTTTTAGAGGAAAGAATGGGGAGGACAGAGGTGAGGCAGAGGCGGGAGAAGCGCTGGGTCAGCACAGCTGGAAGAGCTGGTGGGGAACACATGCTACAGGAAGAGCCTCAGGACCGCCGGTCCCCTCTGCCCTCGGGAAGAAGACGCCCAGAGTGTATCCCTCGGTTTCCCCATCCATCAGATAAGGGATGAGGACACATCTGAGAATGAATGAAGCAAACCCAAAGACGGCTCTCTTTTTCCTGAGTTGGAGCTTGTCGTGGGATAGAGGCCTCAGGAGAACCATGTTGTCCCCCTGTGGGCGAAAGGAAGACAGGGAGCTTCAGAGGGTGGGTCGGGTGGGCGGCCGGCCGCTGTGCATGGCTGTCAGCTGAGATCACTGCCTTCCCTTTCCAGCTGCCTGGGGATATTATAAGGTTGCAGAGACAGCAAGAGGAAGCACTAGCTTGAGGGCCTGGGGGGTGGGGCTGGGAGGGGAGCAGAAGAGTGGATGCTAATGAAAAAAACATTTGGCGTTCAAGGTGACTGCAAGGGTTGGGGGCTTGTTGGGTCAGGGTCTGGCTTTGGCTGGAAACGAGTCCCCAGATACAGAGGGGCCAGTCTGGGGACAGCCGCTGAGGAGGTGTTTAATACAGACCTTGTTGACTTAGGCTTCTTGGGAGTGGCAGACCTCAAGACCTCATCTCCGTGAAGATGCCCTGTGCACCTGTGGTCTTGAGGTCTTGGGACCCAATAGTCCTGGTGTCCTGTGCCTCTGCCCAGGGTGGCTGTTACAGTGGCTTCTCAGTTTATCCAGAGATGGCATTTGTTGGATAACTGGGACACAAGAACCCACCACAGTGGTAAGGTTGGGATGAACTTGGGGAACAATTTCTAACTTCCCTCTTCAGCTGCTGGATAAAATCCCCACTAGTTCTCCCAATTAGAGGCAGCCAGAGCCAAAGCTTACCCTCCCAGCACCCTGCCAAGGACACACCTCTAGTTAACATCTGGGGGAATCCAGGCTCAGAAAACTTGAGACCTTAAACTGCTTGACTGAAAAATGATTGAGGCTGAGTCTCCACCTCTGTCCGTAAGGGAAGAATTCCTTTGTTGCAGGCCAGTTCTTCTGCTTCCTTCTAGATGCCCAGAAACAGAGGTGTAGTCTAGAGAGAAGGGTGAAGGAACTGAGCAGAGTGCCATGGAGCA
Source organism: Phyllotis vaccarum (assembly GCA_033318265.1). NCBI lineage: Eukaryota > Metazoa > Chordata > Mammalia > Rodentia > Cricetidae > Phyllotis > Phyllotis vaccarum. Next base: position 123,449,006 of record JARWLC010000001.1, on the reverse strand, counting down.
GAACACTGGTCTTCAGGTTGCTTCTGTGAAAAGTGACATCCTGTTTTCTGGAAAAGGGGCCTCGGAGAAGCTATAGGAACAAAGTGACTAAGAGTACTCTCATATGGAAATGCTCACTTAGCCACTGAACGAGACTCCATCAGCAACAGCCTTTATCTCTGAGGACAAGGGGACAATGAGCCCTTTTCTTCTTTTGGGACCCGTGGTTTCTCCTATGGATGAAATTACGTCTAGCCATAGAAATGCCTCTTGAGCCCCATGTAAGATCCCTGAGCAGGGCTAATCTACTGTCTTTTGCTCCGAGGATGGTTTCTAGGTGTCTGGCTATATTAGAGAGCTCTGAAGATGCTGTAGCTTTCCCAGGGACTCCCATGGGAAGATCTGCCTCTGGATGTTCCCTTTGAGTGTCTTTGCCAAGCCGCAGTCAGTAGCCAGTCTTAGCCCATTCTGAAAGAGACCTTGGGGTCATCTCTTCCAACTTTCTTAGGAGAAGGTCAAATAAACCTAGTCCCAGAAAGGAGAAATCATTACTAAATGGGAATTAGAGAACTTTCTAGAAGTGTCTTGCAAGGGCTTTCCGGAGAGGGCAGAAAGTGGACAGCAAGGAGTCTGCACTAAGGGGTTATGGCCGTGGAATAGTTGGAAATAGTCTCCTGCTTCAGGCACCTCCACAATCAGGAAGACCATCTTCCTGTAAGCCTGGTTCTGCTCTGCTTGGACTCAGGTAGAGGCTGAAGCATCTGGATGAGAAGTCAGAGGATGGCTCCCTACCCACCCTGCCATGACTGTTCCATGAGGACAGTCATAGAAGGATGCTCTCACTGTGGTCCAAGGGAGCCAGATGCTAAAGCTCCCTTGACTGAGTATCTCCCGGATAACAAGGCCACCCCAACTCAGGCACCACTTCTGGCTGAGTACAGAGGATTCTCTGATCCTCTCAGGGCCTGAGAGGGTGTTTCAAGAGCTCTCAGGTACACAGAGTCTGGGAATGGATGCTGATGTGGAGAAAGGCTGTAAGTCAAATGGTCTTCCTGTTTGTATTCCTTGCTCCTCTGGAAAACAGCACCGGACAATGGCTTACAAAACCCAACTGTCTCTTCACATTCAAAAATCCATTTCTGCCCACTTTAGCACTCCTTCCTTTTCCTGTTTCACATGGAAGGAGCAAATTCCCAAAACCTCCCTCAAAACACAAAACAAAAAGCCCTCCAAGTATAAAGAGATATGATAGGCCTGGACGCTGGCTCCCCACATCTTCCAGTGCACAAGGCCTCCCGTATTCCTGCTCAGAAGCAGAACGGCTGTTCTTGCCGAAGACAATGTGGTTCTAATATATATCAACAGAGCCACAGAAAAGCTCCCCCTCCCCTCTTTTTTTTTTTTTTAAAGAAGTTAACTTCATTTCTAGAACTTGTGTGTTTCTCATTAGTAACGCTGTCTTTTGAAATGCAGCCGAGGGAGGCGATTCCAGTTGAAATCAAAACTGATATGTGAGCATTTGACTTAAACGCTGCTCTGTGCATGCCTGCCTGCTGCCTCGCTGGGGCTGATTGATGCCCACAGAGATGGGATAGGCAGGGCAGAAGACCAAGTCTGGAGTCCCCAGTTTTCTGTATAGTAAGGGAAACCTCTAGGCTGGGCTAATTCACCTCTGTCCTTCATATCAGACTGAAGAGAGGGATGACCAGCATATCATGAGCTGGTGAAGCTGATGGAGGAAAAAACACCTTGGCTGAGTGACCTTGATGCTAAGCACCCATGGAACTCTAGCCATTATAAGAATCACAACCCGAGGGATTCTTAGATGAACGAGTGGATGCACTCATTCGGGGAGGGGATGTCACATCACTCCCCACCTTCTAAGTTTTTAGCTTTTTCAAGTGGAAAAGTCCCCCCCCCCCCCCCGGAGTCTTCTGGGCCTGTTATGGCATCTCTACCCCATGTGACCAGGCCTTCTGGAGAATATTAAAAGGATGGAAAATTCTCTTCATGGCAGGCCAAGGAGTCTGCTCAACCTTTCTGCCAATGGGGACCACTTTCTTGGTATCCAAATGTGTCTGTCACTTTCTAGGTAGACAAACAATTTTTAGGAGCCAGCCCAGGTCACTCATTGCCTTGCTTGCCTTCACTTTACCCAGTGACCCCAAATTAGATTTTTTTTTCTTAATAAGAAACTCTTGTTCTTGGGAGAGCTGAGGCGGGTTACTTTCTACTCCAAAGGGATTGGTTTCAAGGGCGGCAGAAGGCTACAGGCCCTTCCGCCGCCAGTGGCCCCATCCCTGTCTAATCAAATTTCCCCATTTTCATGACCCAGCTACCTCCTTCCTTCCAGGGAAAACTTTCTCTTTCCACCTTCCCTGGAGGACAGTGATGACTTCAGCTTTATGCCATCAGTTTGGGCAGCTGTGGTCAGTAATCAACAGGACAACCACTTTGAACCAGATTGTCTCTTATTTCCAGTGGCATTTGGCTTTGCAAATGGTGCCTTGTCTCTTTACCATGAGATGTGGCCTTTCTGAGGACAGGTGTCTCTTCCGAACCTGTCCTCCAAGCTCCCAGTCACATAGACTCAGCATGGGCTTGCAGGCCAGAGATGCGGTTAATAAAATAAAATGTTTTCTGGGAGCAGCCAGATGGCTCAGTGGGTAAAAATGTCTGCTACCAAACTTCAAGACCCGCGTTCCATTGCTGGTGAAATAAGAGAATTGAATCCTACAAGTTGTACAAAGTGTCCTCTGCCTTCCACACATCAATACACACACACACACACACACACACACACACACACACACACAAAGAGAGAGAGAGAGAGAGAGAGAGAGAGAGAGAGAGAGAGAGAGAGAGAGAGAGAGAGAGAGAGAGAGAGAGGTTAAAAACTGATTCTGACTTTAACCTGAATTCTCATCTGTTCTTTCAATGTGGCCCCTTTAACAAAATGTTTTGTCCATCAGGTGAGCAGGGCATTTCTTTCTAGATGATTTCCCTCTAGGAGCCCTCTAGTTGGAGTCATCAGGACCGCTATATGCTCGTGCTTCCCCAGCATTGCCTTGCTTAAGGAATCAGTGGGTCTGCTGATCAGTCTATCCCAGTACCCAAGGAGAAAGACTGGGGTCATCGCCTCCACTTCAGGCTAGGTTTGGGAAAACACGAGACAGCATATTATAGAAAATAATGAGAGGCAAGGGCTGCCTGGAAAAGAGAATGCTTTCCTGGTCATATCTCATCTGCTCCCATGCCTACAATGGGGACTTGGAGAAGTCTGCATTATATTGCCTCACCTATAACCCAGAAATCAGCACAAGGATTCCTTCCTTGTGAGGTTCTGTGCTATGAAGAGAATCCCCAGGAATGTGTGCTGAGCTCTGGGTGTGGGGATGAAGGTGGGAAGTTCAACCATTAACTATCATCTTTGCCTCTCCACCCCTAGTGCAACAACTGGGCCAATAGTCTCTGGTGTGCTTAGCATTTCCTCTCCACAGCCCCCAAGCCCATCTGTATCAGCTTTCCCAGGATCCACTCAAGTACCTAGAACACAGTGTACTGCATCTTCCTTAGGACCCTGTCCTTAATAAAACGCTTCCAGAGAGCCCCAGGCTCATAAGTGATGAAGCCTATATGACAGTTCTTGGGTCATGTGAGACACAGAGCTCACTGCTCTGCATCCTGATGCTGGCCAAACTCTGCATTTACAAAGCAGAGGAGTTCCCGCATCTGCCCTTACAGAGTCTCTCCTCTAAGGAATGTGTGTGTAGAGCAGAAAGGCCAGAGCTGAGGGATTGCCCTCACAGGACCCATGTTTCTAGTCTCTCAGGCATATCTCACCCAAACCTTAACTACCAAGTGAAACAGTTGTCAGGATTCCCATCATGGAAGAAACAGAGGATCAGAGAGTGTAATTCACTAGCTCCAGGTCACACAGCTGCTGTGAAATTCCAGAGACAAGAGTTCAAAGCTGGGCCACTGAGTCCCCAGCCTGTCCCTAAAAGGCAGAGATTTAGGCTGGGTACACAAGGATACCAAAGTCTCCAGATCAGAGCTACTATAAAGGAATGGTTTCATTTAATGGTGTGTGTGTATGTGTGTGTGTGTGTGTTGGGGGGGGGGGGCTTGTCCTTATCCCCACTCTGACACCACAGTGAACCTTGAACTGTTAACTGGAGTGGGTTGGGGCAGGGCAGAGGTGAAGGGGGGGGCTGCATGGCCCACAGGGCTGGGGAAATGAACTAATTGGGACCTTGCAGTGGGGTGGGTCACAGCTGGGCAGCTGTAGCTAACTCTATGTGGACAGATTTCTCCTTGGCCCTGAGGTCAGAGGGTCAGCTCTGCCCCAGGAACAGTACAACTCTGTCCCTGTCCATATACTCCTGCAGGCTAGGGATAAGGGACCTGACACCTGCATAGGGAGCAACTCCTTGTAGTCATTGTTTTTAAAGATAAGTGGTCAGCTTGGGGAAGGGTGGCTTCCAGATGTCATTTTTCCAGGGATGCTTGGGTCTTCCAATTCCCTAACTTTATTTGGGCTATGACCTTGTGTTACTCATGAATCCATCAACTCAAACAGTGATCTGCAGGACACAGGAATGAGCCATCCCTATTTCCTCCTGGTCCCAGTACCCAGCACCTAGGACCTGCCACAAGGCCCCAGTATCATGCTAGGTGGATGCTTAATAAGTGTTTATTATTATTATTAACTAGAACCAACTCTGCTATGAAATCACAAGGTTATGTGCCTCTTTTTCTTACTAGGGATGAGAATTCTCAGAGTTGGAGTGGGTTTCACCTCGACAGGATTAATTATAGCAACATATATAAGTTAGGACCTGTCCTGGATCGTGGAGACCCCCAGACTCAATCATTTCTAGATATTGAGGTTTGTAACAGAATCAGGAAAAGCTTCTCAGAGGAAAGGTCTTTGTAGCTCTGTCAGTGAGGGGAGGCATGTGATGGTTCCTAGGTGCAGGAGTGTGACATCGAGTGCTCCCACATGTCCATCTTCAGCCAGTAGGTGTTTGCTTCAGGCTCCTATATTGGGCACTGCTGGATGGATGAGCCCCCCTCCCCTGTCCCTTACTTGGTGCTAATCTGTGAGGGGTGGGGAACTCTGCCAAGCAGTTAAAACCCTGTGCATGGAGGATAGGACAGGGAGGTCAAGAGGCTAGAATAAGCCAGAGCTTGGAATTCTGGGTCTACCTCTCCTAAGACTGGAGTATCAGTCCTTGTCTATGTCACCCATGCTCCATGCTCCCAAGCTTGGAGTGGTGGGGGGCAAACTCCAACCATCTTCTGTTCATGTTTGAGCCAAAAGCCTCCCAGTGTCTCCTCAGGTGAGGGTCTCGGGACACCTGTGGCTCTGTCCCAGAATGGTGTGTGTTGTTGGCTAGGGACAACATGGGATGAGCACAGTGCAGGATCCAGCCTGTGCCAGGCAGCACAGAAGAATATGGTGCCGTTCTTACCCAACACTGTGGAGGCTTGCTACTCTAGGCATAGTCTGAGAACTGGTTGGGAATGAGGATGACCAGCTTCATTCCAGAGCCACCAAATTCAAGTCTGTATCTGGACATGATCTGCACATTCAAGGTAGAGAAGCACAGCTCTGCAGACTACCCTCAAGCCAGCTCCTGACTTTCTATGAGGTCTCCTTTGCTACTAAGTTGGGAGATGCTGATAAGAAAGCCTTAAGCTCACAGTGAGGGGATCCAGTCTCAATCCAAAGAAGGCAGCAGGCTCTGAGCCCCAGTGGGAAGGGACAGAGGGCAGTTCACTGGTCTCTGGAAACAGATGGTCCAAAGCAGGGATGGGGGGTGGGTGGGGTAAGGTCAATCCCTCTGCCCTGTGATGAGTTTAAAAATAGAGCCAGAGGAGAGTTAAGAATTGCGTAGAGTAGCCAGATGCCCTCTCCTTATACCAGGTCTGTGAGGGGAAATCAGGAATCACGCCCATCCTGTGGTTCTGAGGACCTTTCCCTAATAAAGCTGGGGCCAGGGGCCGTGCATTCCAGGGGCCATAATTAAAACCACCAAGGGTTATTAGGAATCACAGACCTTTCAGTTCAGTCGGAAGCTCTTGCTATGCTAATTCAAACAAGGTGATTACAGGCGATTAGCAGGCCTAATGCCTTCAGTTGAAATCCAGCCTGGTGGAGGGATGAGCCCAAGCCCTGTTACTTCCTGTGGGGTCAGACCTGGGTCTGAAATTTTGGAAGGTCAGTACCAATGAGGTCAATATGCTACCCACCTAGGTAGTATGTGTGTGGAGTGTAGGGACTTCTGGATGAGGGAGGTGGGTCCCACCTGGAGGGTCAGAAATGAACCAAACACTTTGACCTGCCCTACAGAAAGGACAACCCCCCCCCCCCCCAATGGTTTCTTGGGTCTTGTGGTCCCAGCAGCATGGAAGGAAAGGCTATGGTTGCACCTATAGACAATTGATAGGCAATTGATATGTATATCTGCCGGTGTTAAGCAATCATATACACACCTCATTTAATCCATCAAAGCCAGTCTTATGGTCTGCTTGTAATGGATTTGGACCTTAAGAGACAGAATTAGTCTGTCATTCATGCTGGGGCTTTGAGCTCAATCACTTGATTCTGCAACTCCCTTGCTTTCTTACTGAATGTTTGTGAGTGTACAAGATGGGTGACTTTACTGTGAATTCTCTCCTAGAAAGGGGGAGACTGAGGAATTTGCTAAAGACACTCAGAAAGGGGCAGAATAAGGCCCAAGTTTGCTGACACTAAGCACATGTTTCCAGTTTCTCTGCCATAGTACTCAGGAAAAGAAATGGAATGTCACTAAACTTGGCCCACTGGAGGCCAGCAGCAAGATTTAACTGAGAGTTAGGACACGAGACAGAAGCTTGGAGCTGCCAAGGGCCAGAAGACCACACTGCCAGCTTTAAACCTGCTTAAGAAGGGTTGTACATCTCTACACGTACAGCTCATACAGCAGCACGAGCATTACCAAGAAAAAGGAATTCATTCCTTCTTGTGTATACAGCCTTTCATGTACCACTGGGTACATGCTATGAGCCATGAATGCTCATGAAAGCTGCTGTTAGTTAAAAAAAAAAAGTTCCTATCCTCATGGAACCAACAGACTTGTAAATACACACTTACATGGTGTTTTATATATGTACATATATATGCTATATGCTGTGGGTATGCACATATACATATGTTATAAATATGTAACATAGTACACACACTATATAATAAAGCATATATACACTATGTAATAATATACATAAATACTTATGACTTACATTATATATAAACACAGTGCATGCAGATATTAAACACACAGTGCACGGTGGTATACAAGCTATGTGCTACGTAACAGGGCCTGGCCAATGACAGCTGCATAGATGGCAGTACCATCTGTATCTCCTGGGTGTCATTGAGTTGTACCTTTATACCAGCTAGATTTCTGTAGTTTCTCTATATTGTGTTTGTGCAATGACAAAAATTGACCTAGTCACATATTTCTCAGAATGTAGTCCCATCATCAGACAATACTCAATTGTATAACATAGCACAGTTAAGAACCATGGCCCCTCACAAAAACAAACAAAAGAAACCAAACCTCCCTGACAATGACAGCACAATGGAGCTAGAGTGTGGTGAAGGGGAGGGGTCAAAGAAACCCAAGGGGCAGATATTGAGCAGAGACTTTGGTTAGGTAGAGACTTGGGCCAGGTAAGATCAGGGGAAAAGGTCTTTGCCAGGGAAACTGCATGTGCAAAGGCCCTGGGGTAGGACAGGGTTTGGAGGCCAATGAGCAAGTTGTGCACCCTGTGAGTATCAGTGGCTTCCTCTTTAGATGAGTTCTTTCATGGTGTCAACTGGAGGTAGCCATGTCAGGAACCTTAGACATAGCAGTAAGAGAGAGAGAGAGAGAGAGAGAGAGAGAGAGAGAGAGAGAGAGAGAGAGAGAGAGAGGTATGTCTTTTCTGTCTGTCACTCTGTAGACATCCTTCTTCTGAGCCCCAGTGAGTAAGTAGTTCTACCTTGTTGCTGGAATTGAGTCCATGCCTACACCCATCCTAGATAGAGAAACACTATGGTAGCTGGTTTAGACCAAGAGGTTTCACTATGCCTCTGGAGTTGTGTTAAGGCTGTGTTCTAAATAATAGGAAGCAGAAGCAGCAAGAGGAAAGCCATAAAGCAGGCTGTTGGGGAGTGAGGGAGAGGGTTGTTCATGGGGAATACCTATGCACACTTAGGCATGAGCCGTGATGCAGGAGACAGGAGACCCGAATGCCTGGACTCCTGGGACCTGGTGTGTCTGGTAGGGTGGATCAATGAGCCTCTTCTTTGGTAAAGGTCACAGTTGAAGAAATAAAAATTGTTAAGTTGGTATTTTAAGATTTTATAATACTTTAAAAGAAAAATATTTCCCCAAAGTAGTCAACTCAGCTCTGGCTATTCCTTGCCCTGACTTGAATTTCCTAGCCTCCAGGTGCAGAAGCCTTACCTTCCCTGCTTATCCAGTTTTCTCTGAAGCAGCACGGTCAGGTGTGTCGGGAGCAGAAAGCAGCCCTGGGAAGATGGGGCTATACAGAGAGCTCTGAGCTCATCAAAGCCAGGAGACAGTGAATGCTGAGCTGTTGGAGATGGTCCACAGGGTGGGATGGAAGCTGTCAAGGAGATCAGAAGCTGGGTTGTTCCAGAATCCAGCCCTTGTTTAGCTGTGAGGATGAGAGGTTACCACAACTCTGCCTGGCAAGTGGCGGTGACCGAATACAAACAGGATGAGGTGAAACGGGAACTTTACTGGCTTATTCATAGCTTGATCTTTGTCCCCCACCTTTTCAGTCTGCTCTCCTCTGTGGAGTGCAAGGAACCCCCTCCAAATAGAGGGTTTGTGTGTGCTGGAGTCTTGAGGTCTGAGTAGAGGCGCTCTGCCTCTATCAGTGTAGTTCAAACTTACAAAGGCACTGATTTCTTTGCTTGAATTTCATGCCCAATTCTTGGTCTGGTTCATTAACTTTGGACTGGATGGCATATGCTATAAGATACAGACAGATTATGTGCCCTTTCCTGCCATCTGGGCACTGAGATTGTTCCCCAGGAGCTATGGGATCCTGAAGCTTAACTACAGTTGTCCACTTCAGGGAACAACTGACCCCATGTCACCTTGGTGTCCAGAAGCCAAGTCTAATTCAGTCCAGGGCCACCTACCATCCAGAACTCTCCCTGTCATGACTACAGTTGCGTCTGAGTGTCTGAGGCTGGTGTAAGTGCTCAAGGTCATGGCTTCCATCTCAAGCAGCCAAGATGTATCAAGCAGATAAATGTCCACCTCCTCTGCTCAGACTGAAGGCTGGACAGCTCCTAAAAGAAAAATAGGGAATCTGCTATTAGAGATGGTGCCTGTATTGGGGACTACTTTCTGAATTCAAAGGCACATACTCAATCAAGTGTGGCACCAGGATAGGGTGCATTCTTTCTTTCTGGCCCTGTACAGACGAGGCAACAGAGATACCATGGGTTCTGGAGGCAAAGAGGTTTAGAATAGATGTGTAACCCCAGGCCTTTTAAATTTCCTTGTGACTCAGTTTCCTCATATATAAGGTGAAAATAGACTGTAATAGCACAGGGGAGAGAGCCCACCTGGGTTATTTATTAGGCCTGGAAACTGAAGGTCTGCCAGAGTTCCTGAGCCTGCCTACTGGCATGAGTAGCTAAGCCATACTAAATGGGTCATCATCTGCCTCAGGTGGGTAACATCTGTGACTTACATTTTCTGTTTCATCTGTCAGGGTGGATATTTTAAAAAGTGACTATTCACATCTACTTAGGGATGCAGAGAGACCAAGAGTTATATGTAAATGGGTAGGGCAGTTGGTAGGGCAAGGACCCTGTGGTAGGTCTCTGCATTCATCATTGCCATTACAGACTGGCAACACACATTGTCCTGGGACTGGGGACAGTGATGATGGCAGCAGCATAACCCGTGGGCTTTGGAAACTGAAGGACTAGGGAGAGATTCTGACTTTGCCACTGAAACATCAGACATGGTCTCCAGCAAAAGCGTTGACCTCTGGGCACCTTTGTTTTCTTATCTGTTAAATGGAATCCCACTGCCCACCTGACAGCATTAGGTGTCAATATCTGTGGCCAAAGGCTCTCCACACAACAGACCTGTCTCAATCCTCATGGCAATGCTGCCTGAGGGATTCCCCCACTTGTCCTGGCTCTAGCTTTGATTTTGGGGGACAGAACCAGGTGGCCCAACACACCCCTTCAGAAGAAGCTCGTGGGTAGAGTCTCGCCTGGACCCACAAATCAAGAGATATCTTGTACCTCCAGGCTCCCTGCCCCCTCTAGAACCACTTGACTCCTCTGAGTTCAGACAATAGCAGCTTTGTTCTTCAGTAAAGAATCTTAATTGATTGAAAAGAAGAAGGAGGAGGAAAATCCGAGCTCTTCCTTATGAAGCTCTTAATTTAATAGGTGAAATGTCAGGGAAATCAATGCCAGGCTCGTTCCTTGAGGCCTCATTACGCTGTCCATTAAACAACTTTTATTCTTTGTTTATAGTTACCCTTCCCCCTCTCCCTTCTCTCCCACCCTCCTCTCTCTCAATAAAAGAACATTTTTAAATTTATGATGTTAGGGAAAGGGCCATGGGCTGAGAAACTAAGTTATGAGGAATCTACCAGCCATCCTTGGGAGGACAGAGAAAAGATGGCCACCACAAAGTGTCTGCATGAATAGTGGCTGCCACAGGCAGGCCTGGGAGAGTGAGCAGGGGACCAGCAGGTTTCTGCAGTTCGCGAGTTCTGAGGGGCTACCTGGCTGTGGAAAAGTCATCACCATATGTGGGATGATGGTCAGAGCAGTCCTGGAACTTTCTTTTTCCAGTTGAGGGACTGTAGGTCTTGTGTCTAAGAGGTCCTGGCGGGTCAGTGGTACCTGGTGAGTGGGGGCTAGAATTGGTCTGGTTTACAGCTCTGTGGAGAGTCTCTGGATACATGGAGCTTGTTCATGATCAGGGACTCCCTGCTCACTCTCAGCTTTGCTTTTGATGTCACCTGACCTCATGGGGGACATCCCAAACCTAGACCCAAGACAAAGCTGGTTAGGGGACAGGTAGGGTAAATCTCATAGAGCTTCCACAGGCCACATCATACCTTGTCCCTGGGATTCTCAGAGCCAGCTTGAAGAAGCAAGTCCGTGTCAGATCCTTCTAGGCTTTCAGAGGTGTGTGCTGTTTAGAGGGGCCCTAGTTCTGTCTGAATCCCACAGGGACAGATTTGGATATGGGCTTATTGTGAGTAACATCTGCTTAGGAGGTAAATGGTGAAGCCACCCGAGTGGGAGACAGGGTTTGTGTCAAAGTGATATTACACCATGGGCAATGGGGGCTTAGCTTTTCTGGGAAACTAGAACATGCCTCAGGGAAGAAGCCTCTGTGGTCACGATTCCCTCCTGTGCTCCTCCCCAAGCTTGGAGCTTCAAGGATATAGTGAGAACAGGCTGGTCCTCAAGGCCTTTCCGGGAAGGGTAGGGGGTCTGTGTAGAATTACTTGTGGTCCAAACTCCAGCTCGGTTCTGAACCTCAGGCTTCAATGTGTAAGAGAGAGGTAACTGTGCCTGTGAGCATCCCTATAGTCCACAGTGTTAAAGGGACCAAGGCTCCAAGGTTCATGGCTGGTCATGTACTGACTGTGGCCTTGTCTCCTTCCGTTCAGGTTGCTGTGTGTGTGTTGAAACCTTAACTTTCACAAGATAGAGATGGGCTTAAGGTTAGAGGAAGGGATGAGGGTGGAATTTTAAATCAATAGGGTGGGTGTCCTTATAAGAAAAGAGAGTAGGCTGGGCTGTAACTCAGAGTGCTAGACTAGCATGCTTAAAGCCACATCAACCCAGCACAGTGGTACACACCTGTAGTTCCAGCACTCATGGGAGAGCAATGGGAGGATCAGAAGTTCAAGGCCATCTTCAGCTGCATAGAGTGACTATGAGAGAGGTATTTTCTCCCCCACTTCTCTCTCACTCCTTCAGGAAAGGCCACATAGAAGCACAGTGACAAGGCTGTCATCTGAGGCCACGAAGAAGGGCATTGCTGAGCACCACTCCTGTGGTGCCTTGACTTCAGCCTCTGTCTTCCAAAATAGGAAGAAAATCATTGTCTACTGTAGAACACTATGCCCATGCCCCAAAGTCTGGGCTATTTATTATGGCAATCACGTAGATCAAGGTCCCCCTATGCCTTGGACTCAGACTGCGCAAACTTGGTTGCTCTTTGTGGGCACCTAAGCCAGGAGACTGAGAGGCTTTCCTTCTCATCCTCTACACCTCTGATAGGGAGGATGACACATGTCAACAACTATTACCCTGGAAACAGCCCATAGCTCAGCTCAGTAGGCCGTTACTATCACTCATGAGTAGTTTTACCTCACCCCTGTATCCCTAGAAGTTGCAGGGTGAATGGGAAGCCCCATGGATAGGAGCTATACATCCTATCATATGCTGGCACAATCTGGTGTGAAGTAACCTCACCTGGTGCTGTATTCACAGATGTCTTGGATCTGTGCATGTCAGCACACACACACACACACACACACACACACACACACACACACACACACACGCATGCGCACACATCCTGGACTCCTTGCCAGGGCAGGGATGTTTCAAAGGAGCAAATGGAGCGAACAAAGCTGCACTGATGTGACACCTCCACCATGTCTATTGGCTGGTCTAAAATCTCACTCAACCCAGATTTGAGAGGAGGTGAAACATGTTGAGCTGCCATTATATAGCAACAGTAGAAATTCAGGAAGAATGAGAAATGAGGCTTTTAGGGTGGTCATGGGCTCACAGGTCATCTGTGGAAGGAAACACAGTGCCTGTGTTTATGTTGCCTGTGCATGGCCAAACCTGACATGTAGGTTCTCAGTTCTTATGGCTGCTTCTCTCTCAGTAGGCTCGTATGGTCCTGCTGTCCTTCTTACTGTGGCCGAGTCTTCCTCTGCCTCTCCAATAGTCTCTGGATGAGAGAGGAAGGTTTCAGGCTAAGACAAGATGCCAATAGAACACGAATCTGAGGACTTCAAAGCCAGATCTGTTTGTTCCTTTGACAATGGCATAAGAGTCCTTTTCCTAACCGGGACAGACCCATGCATACAGGCCCAGACATAGGCCCATACTAGGACAGGCTTGGAATATATCTCTATGTAGACAGACAGCAGAGGTGTTTTCCCACCACTTGGCTCAGAGGGGCATAAGTGTGAACATTGGAAAGCATCCTATCTGTCATCACTGCTCTTGACTGTCAAATGAACTACACTGAAATCACCATGGAAACACACCTGTGACTATGTCTCTGAGAGAGTTTCCAGAAAGGTTTAACTGAGGAGGAAGGACCTAAATATGAGCAGCACCTTCCCAGGGGCTGGAGTCCCAGACTGAAGGCAAGAAGGAAGTGACCTGGCACCAACATTCATTTCTCTCTGTTTCCTGACTGTGGATGCCATGTGACCAGATGCCTCCTGCTCCACCACAGTGACTTCTGTATCACGATGGGCTGTATCCTAGAACTATGAGCTGAAGTGAACCTTTCCTTAAGTTCCTTTTTTTTTCCAGATATTTGTCACAGCAATGGAAACATTAACAAATACACCACTCCAGAGAACCACACAATATGCCCCATATGTGACACATACTCTACATAGACAGGACACTGTTCACACCCCCACTGTAGACATCCACACACAGCATCCACATGTGCTCATATCACACAGACAAGCACATCTGATCACCCACACCGGATACAGCTATAATTAGAGCCAATCCTTTGACTCCTTCAAGAAGGCAACAGACTCTGACTGTTTGAGCATCTACTGTCCACCTATGCCATGTTTCCTGTAGACCTCGCTAGTAAGGAGAGGTGGGGTGAGTGGAATCAGGACTAACATTCCCGTCAAACTCTGAATGGATTAATAAGTAGCAGAGGTGGGTTGTACAGGTGCCAACAGGAGAGTCCATGGAGACCACACGAGACACAAAGCAGGGTGAGAAGTGACCCTCTGTGTGAAGTCAGGACCTGAGACCAAATGTCCCCAGATCATCTCCACGCCTTTTCTGTCACTTGGGGCTGAGAAGTATGAGAGTCCCCCACAAAGCAGACAAATGGAAGCTCTGTAGACTTGACCACTCACTACTTGGTGCTTGTTAGTGAGATTTTTGAGGAAACGATGTTGGTGAAATGAGAGGCGGTTGGTTTATTCTGGTTTAAGGAAAATAAGGTCGGACTGAGGAAGATCCTGAGAAACATCCCATGGGAACAGAGGGCCCAGGTGATCCAATGTTTCAGAGCACCTCTGCTGCAGTCCTCACCCCTTTCTCATTGCATAAATTTGTCACAGCTTTTAGACCCTCAGATGCCCAGCCACTGTAGCCCAGGGTGTACTGAGGCCAGCCTTCATCCTCTGAGATGAGGTGGGCCTAGGAGGCAGTACAGTTTTGTCTAAAGACAATGACTGAGGCTTTGGAGGGGAGGTTGCTTTTTTCCTCCCTCTTTGAGAAATTGTTCTAGAATCCAGCCCTTCCAGCCCATCTGAGTTTGGAATGCACTGGAGACAGAGCGTATAGTAAGTACCCTTAGGATCCGGGAAGGCCCTGTGTGGCTTGAAGACAACCTGACTCTTCTGATGATGGGACCAACATGTTTGCCCCAGGTCCATACATGTTGTGGGGGTGCGTGTGTGAGGAGAAATCCATCTGTGTGTATATAGGCAGTCTCTATGTTTTTGTTCTTGTTGGTGGCCAAGGTAGAGGTGATTAGAATGATGATGTCATGCATCATCAAGGTCACAGTGTGGTCTTTTCCAGGCAACTTGCAGCTCACCCATCTTTCTACATAAAGTTTTATTAGAACATGAACAGGTCCTCTTAGGTGATGTCTTATCCATGGCTGCTCTGCAGAGATAGTTCAACCAGTAAAGTGCTATGCAAGCAGCCATACCAGAGCTTGATTTCCAGAAAACACATGAAGAAGTCAGGCATAGTCGTGTGTGGAATCCCAGCATGAAAGATGAGGATGTATCTGTGGTCCTCACTGGCCAGCCTTGCCAAACTGATGAGTTCTGGGTCAGCAAGAGACATAACAAAACAAAACAAAAATCCACTTATGTGCATACACACATAAACATAACCACGCATGCAAACACACATATATCAGCTAATGAGTACAAAAGCCACAGATCCCCCTTACTAAAACCTGACAATTGTTTCCTTGTTGGGTATAAATGAGGGTATCAGAGAAGCCAGGTCATGGTGCAGTGGGTATGCATTAAGGTGACCAACCATCTCTGGTTACTTGTGATCGCGACCCACTGAAACCAAGGAAGTCTCCGGGAAACTGAAACAAGTTGGTGGCATTATCTAGCTATGTTAAGGAGACACAACAGATAGGGTGGTGAACTCAAGAGATAATCTGCCGAACTCAGGCCTGACTCAGAGTTTGACTCCTTTCTAAGAGAGGCTTCATGGTGTTTATTTTAGGTGGGCTACCCTTTCCTGGGTCCCCAGGCACCTTTCTGCACCTGTCCCTCCTCATCTGTTATTGGAGACTCCATCTTTTTGAGATCTCACACCTCCCATGCCCCTAACTGGGCAACGTTTGAGAAAGAAGATTCTATTGGTTATCAACCCCTGGGAATACATTTCAGGACGTGAACTCATGGGGCAGCGGTGTCCGTGTATTTGAACTTTCTCCTTTTAGGGAGAAGGACTGGCTGGGGGTGGAACTGAGGGCCTTGGGAATGCTAAGCAGGCACAACCAAGAGCATACCTTTAGCTAAAGTTTCCTTTTCAAGAGCGGATGAAGTATTTTGGAGAGAGGGGTTTTTATTCAGGGTGGGGATCCAACAGGAAAGAGGGCTGCACGCAGGATAGGCAGTTAGCTTGTCCAGGGAATTCAGTCCAGGAAACATGGGAAAAAATGAGGGGTGTGTCCTCTCACACCCAAGGGAACCCCAGGTCCCTGGGCCACCCTCTGTCTCCCAAGACTTGCCCTGAGAATGGTGAAATCTTAGCTTTTGAGCCAGGAATATTGTTTTGAATAAATGAAACGCCCTGAGAGTCCCTATGGCCCCAAAGCTCATTTTGAAGGGATTACAGCAGCTGGCTTGTAAATCCTGTTTCCTATGGTAGGGGGCTTAGAGCAGGGCTCAGGAAAAGACCAGAGTGGGAAGAGAAAGGAGGTCATTTCATTTCCTGGAGAGGAAAGCCAGGCTCCCCACTGTGGCTTGTGGCTAGCCTTGTGGTGCCCTAGGGACAGGAACAGGTCCTGGGCTGGCGTTCGGTGGGCAGGGATGAGGCCCCATCATCTGTCAGTTCCTAACTGCTTTCCCTCTGGGCCTCTTGCAACACACAAATTTGAAAGCAGAGCAGTAACCCTTCTTTCCTATCTTCCAAACAGAGGGAAACTCTCTGTGGCCCTTCCCACCTGTCATGTGAGAGCCTGGAGAGAGATGGGCAGAAAGAGATCAGGGCTATGGCCAAGGTAGGTATGGCTAAGGGAACTTTCAAAAAGTTCAGTTTTGGGGCCAGAGATATGGCTCAGGGGATGAGGCTCTTGCCACCAAGCCTGACAAGCTGAGTTCAGTTCCCAGGACCCAATAGTGGAAGGAGAGAATGGGGGTCCAGTAAATTTTCTCTTGTCTCTACATGGTCACTATGGCATGCATATAGAAACATGCACACACACAGACACACACACACACACACACAGACACACACACACACACACACACACACACACACACACACACACACACACTAAGTAATCAAAAAATCAACTTCAGTTTTGAAAAGGAAGGCTGATTTGTGGAAAGTGATTTGACACCTTCCAGATGTGGGGTTGGGAAGAGATCAGGCAGGAGTAATCTTGATTGTCAAATTCACTGGGATTGAGAAGCATCTGTGATATCAGTAAACATCCCTCTGCCTGGGCCTGTGAAGGTGCTTCCAGAAAGGGAGAAGCTGGCTCCTGGGTGTAGCCAGTGCCACCCCAAATGTCCCAAAGGTTCAGTTGGGGCTGGATGTAGTAAAAGAAGGAAAGAAAGAACCAGGCTGAGCACAAGCATACAATCATAGTGTCATATTCTCTCTCTCTCTCTCTCTCTCTCTCTCTCTCTCTCTCTCTCTCTCTCTCTCTCTCTCTCTCTCTCTCTCTCTCTTTCTCTCCCCTCTAACACACACCCTTCCTGAAGTGAGGAGTCCACAGCTGTGAAGCTGTGCACTAAAAGAAGCCTTTGCTTCTTTTACATAGTGTAGCCAGACATTTTGTCGTAACATTGAGAAAACTAACCCAGGCACTAGGAAGCTAGTGACTAGGATTTTAGGGAGGTCTTTCTAAGAGGTGGAGAATGTAGCCACCTCCATGAGCCCGTGAAAAAATTTCAGATATATTAATGAGCTGCCACGGATCAGTTGGGAAAATGCTCATGAAGAGGCAGGGGCATGGGAGGACCCAGTTCTGTCTGGCAGGAGTCTCTAAAATGACCAAGATGGTCCAGAGGATGCTGGCTGGAAGATGGGGGATAAATCATCAGAGACTGGTTAGACAACATTGAATGACACATAGATGAATGGGGAAAAGCAGTTTATGCCTGGATTTAAACAGACTTGAGGGAAAATGACTTAGCTTCTGATTTTGTAGATATTATTGCTTAGGACAAACTCCAAAGAGATATTTGTGTTAATAAACTTCAGCTTGATTTTATTGTTTTAAAAGTTTTGATCTAGGATACACATCCAAACTACTACCACTTCCTCCTTGTCTTCTTCACACTGGTTTATTTGTTTACAGGGGCTGGGATGGGACACGTGCTCTGCTGTGTATGTGGAAGTCAAAGAGTAACTTCTGGGAGTGGGTTCTTTGTTTTTATCATGTGGTTCCTCATAATTAAACCTGGTTGTCAGGCCTGGCAACCAGGACACTTACCAGCAGGGCCAGCTTACTGTCCGGAAAGTAGATTTGAAAGGAATATTAACCAATGTTTTACTTCTTGGGTCTTAGCTGGGTAGGGCAACAGCAGGCACTTGGGGGACAGGACTAAAGGTCTGAGCTATGAGCTCAGTTTTCATTCACCCTTAGCATCTAGTCACTGTGGGAAGAGGAAGAAGGGTGAAGGATGAGTTATGGGTGTGAGTGATAACCCAAGGTTCCCGTGCTGAAGGTGGGATGAGTTTGAACCAGACCTGATATCTTCCCCCCCACATGGCCCCCTTTATAGCCCCTCCTCATAGCATCTTCTTGGCAAAGTCACTTCCACCTAAAACAGGAAAGTGGGAAACCCTCACGCACACAAAGATAATATTAATAAGCTGTGACTCAGTAGCCTGCGTGGACAGGCAGAATACAACACGGAGGGTGTGAGGAGTCTCCTGCTTAACAAGCATGTACTGGGAGGTTTGAGTTTTCTCAATTTTTAAACTTTTTGTCTAAATTCAACTCTGGAATCTTCATATCTACAAAATATGAATCAATGTGGGGCTCCATCCTCATGATTACTGACATTCCGTGAAGTACCTAGGGCTTGAGGTAACTCCTTTGGGGAAGAAGTTATTTTCTGGAGGCTTCCAGCTAAAATCTGTTCCCCCCACTCTCCCCTTCTCAGCATGTCCTGGATGGGGCTTTCTGAGACTGCCCCCCCCCACCTCCGAACAGTCTCTAAATATTGACAGTGACTGTCCAGGCCTCCTCACCCCTGCTAAGGGATCATAGAAAAGAACAAGAACCAAAATACAAAGCCCCAGACAGCAGAAGCTCAGACTGAACAATGCCTAAGCCACATCAAGCAGCCCTTTCCCTGCTGGCCCCGCCTGGGCAGTCGGGATGTCTGGGTACCACTCCCAGCTCCGCCCCATGGCCAAGGCCAAAGGACTCCCTGAGGACCTTGGCTTCCCCAATTCTTCCCTCTTTCTGGAACACTCTCCTTGGGTGGTGTGAGTGGTAGACCAGAGCAGACTCAGTGGTGAAATCTCAGCCCTAAGGTGGTTGGAAGCTCTTTCTATAAATTCTTTAAATGCTCAACAACCTGAATACTGACCAACTGATCACAATGAGTCAGTTAGCATCTGGTGAGCCTTTGATGGTCACTGCCTGATAGAACTCAGGAAGTGAATAGCACGTATCTATAGTATCTATGCCTTTGAGGAGACAGGAACAGAGAGGAGAAGTGACTTCTCCAAGGTCACACAGCCAGTGTGGCAAAGGTCTTATTTGAACCTCAGTTTTCTAATATGAACTGGGAATTGCTATAAAGTATAAGTTAAAGTCCCTGTATTTGAAGGGCTTTGAAGTCTCATTGAGAAAAAGGGGGTTATTTCAGTCTATCTTTACTGACATCTGTGGAGGGACAGGAAGTATAAATCAATTGTGTAAGAATATTACAAATACTGTTTTGTTCAAGAATTCTAAGTCTAAGGAAAGGCAAATTCTTATGGACTGGACAGATAAGAAAGGCTTTTAAAACATAAGAGAAACTTCTGACATACATTTACTCTATAGTACAAAACACATTTGGTAGGTCATCTCTAAATACAAGACAAAGCAGGGCTTTCTTAATTATTCTTGTCAGACAACCTGACTAGATGCTGGCTTCAACACATGCCTTGACATGATTAGCATAAGGAGGCAGCAGTCCTCCAGTCAGTGACGAAGCTATGTATATCCCCTGAATCTGCTTCTCTCCAAGTGGTGGGCCTGCTCTTCTAGAGAAGCAGTGTGGAGCTGGAAAACAGCTGGGGACTCAGGCTGGAGACTCGGTGAGTAGGACTGTTGCTTCTCAGCAAGGCTGGCCTTAGGGGCCCATCTGGGAGGCTAGCGTTCTACACTGAGGGTTGTCAGATAGAGGGAGGGTGAAGAGGTTGGCCCATTGGCAAGCCAGTTGTGTTTCTAATTACATTTTTGATCTCACAGTGTTTAGACATGAAAGATGAAGGGAAGACAGGCAGTTGCTTTGAAAGTGGCCCAGGATTTCAGGGAAAGTGACGGATGACACCTTGTCAGGGGCTGTTTGTGAGACCCTCTGCTTTCTATCAGGGAGGCTGATAGGGCTGGAGGCTGGAACTTTATCCTCTGGCTCCCCGCAGGGGTCTACTCAATATTCTCTGCTTTCTGAACTGTTCCAGCCTCTGGACTTCTCACAGCATCTCTGAGACAAACTTCCCACTGCCCTTACCAGCTCAAACAATCCTTCCACTGGCCGACATTGCTTGTGTATCTCCTGCTTCTCCTCTCCAAATCTCAGAAGGCAGCCCTCC
The DNA here is from genome assembly GCA_033318265.1 of Phyllotis vaccarum. NCBI lineage: Eukaryota > Metazoa > Chordata > Mammalia > Rodentia > Cricetidae > Phyllotis > Phyllotis vaccarum. The sequence goes on along the minus strand of JARWLC010000001.1, from coordinate 123,428,719 downwards.
CCTTCCATACACCTCATGCTCCAGCCTTCTGTCCTGCCAGCAGCCACCCTCAGTCCTCTTGCTTTGTAGCACCCTCTCTGAACAGGATCTTCCCTTGCTTTTGTGTTGCTGATTCTTTCTAGGAAGGGCCAAGCTCAAAATCATCTCTCACCGAAAGCCATTGGTGACCATCTCAAGCTGAGCCATGCAGCCGTGTCCATTATCCTGGTTCCTTTTCTTCATGGTGTTTTGTTTTGTTTGAGACAAGAGCTCTCCATGGAACCAAGGCTGGTCTTGAACATATGACCCTCTTGCCTCCACCGCTCGGATTGCAGGCATGCATCAACATGCTTGGCTGCTTCCTGGCATTTGATGATGTGGAATAATGCAACTTTTGGAAACCTATTGCCTACTTTATCAAAGAAACATATGTTCTGGCTCTAAAAATAAAATGACACAATGAAACTTCCATCAAAACTTAGCAGAGCTGGTCTCCACAGCCAGGGCCATCACCTCTTCTATGCTCTTTCTCTTTACGTCATGCCTCTTCATGAAGTTCTGTATCAGAAGTCCTTGACCTTTCTGTTTGTATGATACCCATGGCTATAGTGGGATTATGCTACATTGTAAATAATCATCCCACCTACTGTTTTAGTAAAAATGTTGATTGGCTGAAGGCAGACAGAAAGTATGGGCGGGGCTACTAGACTAAGAAAACTTTGGGTACAGGAAGAACAGAGCAGAGATGCTAGAGAGACCAGAAGAAGACAGTAGATGCAGAGGACAACTATGCTGCTCTGAGAAAAGATACCAAGCTGCATGGCTGAACAAGATAAGAATCATGGGTTAGTTTAAGAGCAAGAGCTAGCTAGCGATATGCCAGAGCCATAGGCTTATCAGCATAAAATTAATATAAGCTTCTGTGCATTTCTGTGGAACTGTGGATCTGTGGGTCAGAACCTCAGGGCTAGGCTGAAAGGCCAGGCCAGAAACATAAGACTACACACAGTCCTTCCATGGAGAGCACTGCTGTGTGTGCATGTGTGTGTGGTGTATGAGCATATGTGTGTACAATATGTATGTGGGTGCATATGTGTGTGGTATATGTGCCCACATGTATTTGTGTGGTATATGTGCATTTTGTGTGTGGGGTACGTGTGTATATATGTGTGTGTGCATGCATATGTGTGTATACATGTGTGGTGTATGTGCACATGTATATAGTACGTGTAGGTGTGTGTGGTATATGTGTACATGGATGTGTACAATGTGTATATGTATAGTTTATGTTCATATGTGCATATATATGTGTGTGGTTTATGTCCATATGTGTATATATGTGGGTGTGGTGTATGTGCATCTGTGTATGTATGTGTGTGTGCACCCACGTGTGCATGTGCAGCAGCCAGAGGAGGATATCAAATACCCTGCTTTAATCCTCTGGCTTAATCCTTTGGGACAGGGTCTCTCACTGAACCTGGAGTTAGGTTGACAGCACCAGGCTAGAGGAATGTGCAGCCACACCTGGCTTTTTACATAGCTGCTGTGGATCTGAATTCTGCTACTCATGTTTAATGCAGCATGGCTACTACACACTGAGCTGTCTTCTCAGTCTGAGAGTTACTCCCTCCCTTCTTTTTCTCTCTCTGTGTGCTCTATTCCACTGTCTGAATGGTTTAGGTTTTAAAAAACGTAAAGTTTTTATTTTATGTATATAGGTGATCTACCTGCATGTATATCTGTGCCCCACGTGTGTGTCTGGTGCCCATGGAGGCCAGAAGAGAATATAAGATCCCTCGGAACTGGAGTTATACATGGCTGTGAGCCACTATTTGAGTTCTCAGAATCAAACCTGGATTCTCTGCGTGGCTGTCAGTGCTCTTAACTGCTGAGCCATCTCTTCAACTCCAGACTGTCTAATTTTTAGTTGAATGTATTTTTCAGTGCTCTAGGATCATGCCTTGAAACACTGTTCAAAGGTAATAGAGTGGTTGGCTTCCTTGTAGGAACTTCTGGCTTCTCCCATGATGATCTGGCAATCACTCAGTTTACATTCGTTTTCTATGTACCCAACTGTCAACTTTTCTCTTAGCTCCTTTTAGGGTGGATGACTATCACCTACCATTTCAAGTTTCTTAAGAGATGAACATCTGGAGATTCACACCTGGAGATGCATCATCTCATGTTTCAGTTGAGTATTTATTAATTTGGGGGGAAGAGCTGACACTCTAGAACCTTTCATCTCCCATCTTGCTGGAATCTAGGCCTGTTTAAGAAAACATGTTTATGTTGCTCTACCATAGTATTTTTGCAAAGGGTCAGATAGTGAGTATTTGGGGGTCTGCTGTAATTGTGGTCTCTGGAAACAGTCATTGCATGGAAAAGCAGGTACTTTCAAACTACAAATTAAAAGCACTGTTGTGTTCTAACAAAACTTTGTTAATACAACAGCTGCTGGGCTGTGTTTGACCCCCTCCACCTCCCAGGCTGTGATCTGCAGTGTCTTGGTTTCTACCTCCTTTTGTAGAGCACATTCTTCAGTAGCTTTATCAGTAAGGTTGCATGGCAGACAGTCTTAGAATTTACACATCAACAAAAAAAATCACTGGTTCATCTCCACACTCTATAGTTTTGGATCACTTCTCTGGTGTTTTGTGAAGATTTAGGATGCTCTTCAGAAGTTTGACTCAACTCTGATTCTTCCTATGTTTATCTAATTCTAAATGATTTCAGAGATTCATTAACTTGGGGGTTCTGAAATTTCCTGTTGATATCCCTCAGATACTCTGTGCTGTTGAACTGCAGACCCCATGTCCCTACAAGCAGCTGGTCTACTGGGTGTTGTGCACCCAATGCCTCAGAGGGATGCAGCATCACTCATTATCTGAGGACCAGTGTTAGAGTGTGTTAAAGATAGTCTCCAGTTGACTAATAGTAGAAGTGACCTCTTATCCCTGGTGAGAGGTGGCCAGGAGGAAATCCCTGGGCTATGTTCAAGGCCTGGGATTTCAATGGTGTCCTAGCATAAGATGAAAATCACTGAACTTTGCTTTAGGAGTATGTGCCAGAAACAGGATGTTATACAGCAGCATAGGAATAACACTTTTGTATCCCATAGAGCTGGAACCAAGTATGTGACAGGGAGAGCAATGGGTTGGCAGATATGTGGGTTACCTAGACTGTGATATCATTTGAATCTGGAATGTTCCCCCCAAAGACTGATGAGTTAAACATGCTTTTGGTGTTATTGGGAGTTAGTGGAAACTTAAAGAGGTGAGGCCTGAGTGTGAGGTTTTCCATTGTGGAATAATCTTTTTGTACACTGTGCAGATTTGTAACTCAGATTGGCTTAATAAAAAGCTGAGTGGCCAGTAGCTAGGTAGAATTTACAGGCACCGGAGATGCGGGAAGAAAGAGGGCAGGGGGAGTCACCAGCTAGCCAGAGAGGTACACAGTAAAGATAATGAGGTCACAAGACAAAAAGTGAATCAATAAAAACGGGTTTATTTAAGTTGTAAAAGCTAATTAGTAATAAGCCTAAGCTATTGGCCAAGTTTTTGTAATTTATAAGATGGGTGGGACAGACAAATCTGCTTACAGTCTTCTGTCACTGAGGGCATGCCACTTAAGAGATGATGGGACCCTTGTTCCTTCCTCTTTTCATATTTCACATGTCATTGATGGCTTTTCTCCACTGAGTGCTCCAACCATAATGTGTTCTCCATCTCAAAGTAATGGGGACATGATCCCAAATCAACCTTTTCTCTCCTTAGGTTGAATTCTCTCAAGGTATTAGTTACAGCAATGGAAAACTGAATAGTGCAGGTTGCCATGATGGAATACTACAGGCTGAGAAGGTGGCTTGGGAACGAGATAGTTATTTCTCCTAGATCTGGGGGACTCTGGGAAGCTCAAGATGAAAATACTAGCTGAGTAGGTTCCAATGAAGTCTCTACTTTGACTTGGAGATACCCATTTTCTCTCTGGGTCCTTACATGGTAGAGAGGGAAGCAAGTCTTCATAAGGCACTACAGTTTTCATCATGGCGTCTGTCTTCATAACCTCATATAATCCTAACCAACCTCAAGTCCTCATCTTTCCTGGTTGGTGGTCAATAGTGCTGGAGCTCTTTACATGTGGATTTGTGTGTCTGTAGCAGTGGCCCATAGAGGGTGAGGTCACCATCAGATTTCAGCGTGTCCTTCTGTCTTTCACATCTAAAGGACAAGAGGCTTTGGAGGTACAGCTCATTCTCCATCAGGGGCTCCTGGCCAGAGTCTCCATGCCCACCCTGGATGAAAGGCCTGTATTGCTGCAATCCTGGCTTCCATGAAGAGCTTTCCAACAATACAAACCGCTAATGAAGCAGTCCCGTGAGGGCAACCCCCTCCTGGTCTCAGCTTTGAAATGCCATCCAGCAGTGAGGGACTGTGACCCTGACTGGCTGGGAGACCCTTCCTCACCATCTGGCCTAAGAGCAACCATGGGTGGGAGCCCCCTACTTGGGTCATTCCTTCCAGCTTCCAGCTCTTGGCTTCTGTAGGCAAAACTTGCTTTCTTGGCGGGGCTCAGCTGTTCCAAGCTCAGATCCACCACAGGAACCATGCCGGCTCATGCTGAATTGCTAAGTTGCACAAGCATTTACCACACACAGCTGGCTGAAGGGGGCAGGGGCTTTGTCACTTCTGAAGGACTGAGAGGAAGTTATAGCTTCCTGAAGTGCTTGAATTTGGTGGAGGGCAGGGGTGATACCTTTGAGACTATCTGGGGCATATGTGTGACCCACCAACTTTTGAGAGACACTGGGTCACTGGGCCTGGACTGAGTTGGCATAAATTTTCTACCTTTGAGGTGCTAAGGACTACTAGTGGGTGTCTTCTAATGTGCCTGAGCAGGGCCTGCCTCTGAAACAGTACTCCATATTCCAGTTTGAAAGCCTCCCAGTGCCTGGGGGTCTAGGGCATAGGAAAGACAGATGGAAAACAGTGGGTGGGGAGAACTCTAGTGCAGATGGGAACCCTCTTTCTTGTTACTTTCATAGTTGACAATGAGCAAAAGAAGGCACACGAGATGTGGTCCATGGTGGAGTCACCTGTGATCCCTTGGGACCCTCTTCTGATATTACAGAAAAGGAGTCCATCCTCTCTGCCCACCCACCGCAAGGCAGGGCACCTTTAGGTCTTCCAATTCATTTTCTTGGCCAAGGGCCAAGGAAGATTCTAGACCTTCTGAAAGGTGATTCATGAAGGAGAGTGTTTATTACATAAGAAACACATTTAACTTTTCAAGAATTCTGTGAAATAGGTACCATTCGAATCCCTATTTACAAATGAGGAGACTGAAGCATGAAGACACTGAGGAAGGTCTTCACAGTCACACCTCTTATGAAGCTGTGCCCGGAGCCCAAAACTGTCACCATTGGACTGCATGGCTGGTGCTCAGCTTTCCTGTCCCACCTCTCCTCCAACACCATCCCAGTGACCACAGGCTCCAGGGAATTTGTGCTATTTTTCTCTGCCACACATTAACCCATGCTGTTAAAAGGAGGACTCCCCCATGAGAAAGTAGCAGAATCTCAGTTTTCTGGTCCTCTGGTTCTGAAAGTAACCACTGTAGGAAGGCTGGAGATCCCACCAAGGCCTCCAGACACAGGGACAGCACACTCAGCCTGTGTCCTTAATCTCTGTCTCCCAGGTTGAGATTGAGGGGTCACCAGGACTTAAGAGTGGCCGTGATGGCTGCCTGAGAGGATTTTGTTCCTTTCTGTCCCTGTCCCAGGTCCAGCCTAACCACCACTCATTCCCTACACACGTTGTCCTTTTAGAGTGGAGGTAGGGTAGGGAGGTTCTTGCACCCCCAAGATCTTTAGCCCAGTCAAACTCCAAAGCAAGCATCCAATATCCCATATACAAGTTGGGCATTTGCCTTCCCTGCCCTGTTTCTGATACCAGGGTTGAGGGTGTTGTTTTAGGAGATGCTGGTCCTTAACTTTTGGGTTGCTGTGACTCTGTTTGATTTTCCAAAGTGGAACCTGAGATGATCAAGGGGAGGGAATACACAAGCTAAAAGAGGAGGCACATAAGAAACATCACACCCTGATGACCAAGGAGACAGACAGGGACTTCAGCTCTGCTCTACTGTCCCCAGAACTGCAATCTGACAATTTTATGCAGGGAGAGACATGACTATAATCGTCTTCACAACTACCATGCGCACCAACTCTAAAAATCCCAATTCAACTCTTGTGTATGTAAAATGCACTGAACTAAATGCACTCAACTATGTAACTAAAGGAAGCCTTTTAAGTACTGAGCACAAAGCACCTGGTGATGGCACACAGTGGGCATGATGACACACAATAGGTGCTTTCCATACAGAACTCTTTCTAGGAAGAAGTTTAGATGTCATGTGTTCAGAGTCAGGTCAAATGGGCACAAAAGCCACAATGTGTTGCATCTTCTCTAAGAATAATAAGGTCTCCTGTCACAGTGGCCTTACTTTCTGGGGCAGGCAGATTAATTCCTAAGCATCTGCAGACAGCACATCGCGGGGTGTCTGTGTTTCTTTAAAGCACTGGGAGGATGATTGGCATTTAGAAACAATCTAGGAGCAGGATTCTGAGCTTTTGTAACTTTTGTTTGCTGCTTTTTCCTTTACGTCTTTTCAGAACATTCACCGGAGCTATCATAGAAAGAGCAACTTCCATCATGTCTTAGAGGCACGCAACTTTGTCAATACTTAGCTGAAGCTCATGATGACGGGAAGTCTGCCGCTCAACCATGGACAGAAGTTCGGGGGTCGCTAAGCAGAGCAGCTCACTGTCAGTTTACTCCTACCCCCTTACTTGTAGCCTGGCCAAATGAGCTCTCTGCACAAGCTTGTGTGTGTGTGTGTGTGTGTGAGAGAGAGAGGGGGGGGGTTGATGTCAGGGCAGTTTTCCTCTCTCCATCTTATTTTTTGGATTCACATGCTCTACTTTCAGCTGGCTGTCCTGTGCATCCAGGGACCCTCCCATCTCTTCCACCCAGTGCTGGCTTTACCCCTTAGGCTTAGATAGGAATGTTGGAATCTAAACTCATGTCGTAATGTTTGAGCATCAAGCACTTTACCTACTGATCTTTCTCCCCACCTCCTTGCTATATTTTTAGTTAATGGCCTTATTTTTATAAATATGATAACATGAATGGCAAGATGAATTAACACGGTTCTCAATCTCCCAAATGCTGTGACCCTTCAATACAGTTCCTCAGGCTGTGGTGCTTCCCAACCATAGACTTATTTCTATTACTACTTCATAACTGTAATTTTGCTACTGTTATGACTCATAATGTAAGTATTTGATATGCAGGATACCTGATATTTGGGCACCATAAAAAAGTCAATCAACCCCCAGGTTGAGAAGCACAGACTTAGCAGGTAAAGGAGCTTGTTGACAAGTTTGTTGACCTGAGCCTCACATGATGGAAGGAAAGAATTGACTCCTGCAAGTTGTCTTCCAACATTCACGTGTGCTATGGCATGAGCATGCCCACATGCATGCAGAAATAATACATATGAATAAGTAAATGTGATTATGTCATTACAATGTATTATCTTGGAACTTACATTTACACCATGAAGACCATCCATGATGCTGTGTTATCCTTGTGGGTCACTTATTTTGATGTCTATATAATCTTCCACTTTGAATTCACCACATCAATCCACCCATGGGTGGCCAGCCATTCACTCATCTGCTTATCATTTTGAGCTCCTAACCTGTGCTGTGCTGGAAAATGCCTGAGCGCAGCTGTGGAGTTGCTAAGCATCTCTCTGGAACCTGAATTTTTTGAGTCATGAGTTTCGATGTCCAGTTCCAGAAGATCATGCTGGACCTCACCAGAGGAGTGTTCCCATAAGTGCTCCAGGGGTTCCAGTGAGTCTGACCCTCCCTCCCGTTTGGTATTTTCAGACTTCTTAATAATCACTAACAGGAGGATCTAAGTAGCTTGGGTTTTCTTGGTTCCCTAAACACACCGGTATCTTTTTAGGGTCTAAGATAAATCTATCTCAGTATGATGTCACACCCTTTAAAGTCTCTACTCTGTCTCCTCCTGCTTCTGGGGTCCCTCCGCCACAACCCCTGCCCCCCTGCTCTGTTTCACTTCTCTCTCTTCTCTCTGGCTTATGCCAGTTCTATATGCCCAGAGACTGTGTCATCATTGCCCATTTCTGCTTCCCAGACACTCACTGCCCAGTTCCCAGGAGATGTTCAACATGTGTCTGGAAAGTGAAAGCACCAGGAGATCTGTCAGGGCTCCTCTTCTCAGGATGCTCCCTGGATGCTTCCTATGGCTGATCTCCAGCCCTCACCATCAGGAAAAGTAAAAGCTTCATCTGGCTTCCAAACCTCTTGCCTCCTGTTTTCACCAGCAGTAATTTGCTACAAGCCTCGCCAGTGAGGGGCAGACCATTTGGGATGCATAACGCAAAATGGAATCATGTGCACGATCTTTGGGGTGGGCTGTGTGGCTGGTCTCAGGTCTGGGGAACCATAGGGAGTGAGGCTGGGCTAGATGAAGAGCTGGCTTGGTGACAGAAGAGGTGAACTAGAAGGACTGCTCCCTATTTCCATCTGAGAAACATGGGAAGAGGGGCCCTGCAGGTGGCCCGGGAGTCTTTCCTTGCCAGTGGGAACTTTTAAGGATGGGGTGAGACCACCTCTTGGGCAGCCTAAAGGATGGGTGGGCTTGGCCACTGGCTTCTCATAAGGGGTGGTGCTGATGTGTTCTGGGAGAACATGAGCTCCATCAGGCCTGTTTGCTGACCTTTTATTTAAAAAAAAAAATTGTACTGTTTGTTTTCTCTGATTGTAAATCAAATACATGTGCATTGGAGAAGAGCTGGAAGCGCTAAAGAAAACAATACGATCATTAAGCCTCATCCCATCCCCCAGAGTCCCCTGGTTCCAGGCCACTGCTGTTTCCTGCCCAGAGTTCTTGTAGAAGTGGTTAAGAATGGGCTTTGGGTGACAAGATGGGTCAGCAGGCAAGTGTGCTTGTCACCAAACCTGATGACTTCAGTTCAGTCGTACAGAGACAATGGGCTTTGTAGCACTGTGGCTGTGAGTTCAAATCCTGACTTGGATCACATGCTGTTATGAGCCCTATGAACATGTCGAAGCTCTACTTCCATCCAGCTTAATGATTATGAAGATGGGGTGTGTATAAGTTAGGGAAAGGTTCATGGCATATTTATCTTCTAATAGTGGCCTCTGTGGCTGTATGGAACTAGGTGGAGGAGCAGCCAGGTCAGAGTTCTGCAGGGCTTGGCACTTCCTAGAAGGTTTCTTAAAGCAACTCATATGCAAACGGAGTATGAATTGTGGGTGCTTGAGGTCTTATGTGTCTACTCTTTCTGCCTAGCTCTTCCTTCACTTAACATCGGAGTCTCTGTTAAGAACTTGTGAGCATCATGGGGAAGATGACTTCACCCTATGGGCAAATACAGAATAACTCAGCCACTGTTGGAGGTTGGGGCTGTTCGCCTGTTTAATGATGCAGTGAGTGGCTGGTCTTGGGGCTGGTGGTGAATATCCATAAAGACATGCACCCCAACCTAGGGTAATCTCACCCAAGCCCAGGGCCCTCAGTAGCCTGGAGGAGACAGGGTGTGGAGCTACCTCTCCCACCCCCACAGGCCTGGCTCAACCGGGTTCTGATGTCATGGAAAGTTGGCTGGCAGCTGTTGGCTCTCACCGGAGCAAGCCATGCCCGCCTGGCACCCGCCCCTTGACCACAGCTGGGAGGCCAAACCCCATGCTGGGACATCAAGGCTGGGTCTGGGCCTTCTGGGGCCTCATTGCTTCATCTTCTGCCTGTTCACTTCAGCCCTTTGTTGTATCACCAGAGCTCCCACCCCTCCCCCAGTCCTGGACCCCTTGGGATGCAAGAACTGGGGAGAGGTCTCTGGGCTGTTCCTAATTTCTAGGGCCTGCCTTGACCAGGAAGGTTATGGACAGACCAGAAGCTCCCACTGCCCCAAAACTCACATGAGGGGCAGACAGGCGAGTGGAAGAAGGTCTGAGGAAAAGTATTCTTGAGGGTATGGGCCATGCATTATTTTTTGTTCATTTGTTTTTGAGATTGTATTTTAATTACAACTCTCCTTCCCTTTCCTCCTTCTAAATGCTCCCATATATTCCCCACTGTCCTTTGTTCAATTGCTATTGCATGTGAATATGTATTTGCATTTACACATATATCCCAAAATAGAGCTTGTTGGGTCTATATAACGTTGCTTGTGTGTATGTTTTCAGGCTGACCATTTGGCCTGGGAAACCAATCGGTGCGCTCCTCCCTGGAAAGAACCTCTCCTGTGTCCAGCTCTGCTCAGTTGCCTGTGGTTCCTTGAGTAGGGTAGAGGCCAAGTCAGCTTTTCTCCTCTGCTGTTTGCCATGCTTCCTTGTTCAGCTCACATTTGGGCAGTCATGTTGAGGAGGCTTTACAGGTGAAGATTCTGATGTCGTGAGGATAGACAATCTCATAGCAAACTCTCTGACACTGGCTCTTACAGTCCTTCCTCCTCTTCCACAGTGTCCCCGGAGTCTTAGGTATTGAGTGTTCTGTAGATGTATCTACTAGGACACGTAATTGGTTGTGTTTTTAGTAGTGGTCTCCATCTGTTGCAAAGAGAAGTTTCTTATGAGGGATGAAGACTATACTTACCTGTGGGTAAGGACAACTGTAGAAAGAGGCTTTTGGCCTGGACTAGCTCTACAGTTTGGACTTGCCTACTGCTGTTTATCTGGACTACTAATCTCAAAGACTCAAAGAAACACACAGACGCCTATATTAATTTTTATGTTGTTTGGCCTATGGCTCAGGCATATTGTTAGCTGGGTTTTTTAAAATCTTAGTTTAACTTATTTTTATTAATCTGTCTTGTCATGTGGCCCATGGCTCACCTGTTATCTTACATGTTGACTCATGTGGCTATCTATGCTCTAATTTCCTGCCTACTTCTAAGGTGCCCACCATAGGCTAAAACAGACTCTTTATTCACAACATAAAGACATCCCACATCACTTTTTTTGTCTAGTCAAAAAGAAAGGTTTTAATTTTAACATAGCAAAATTACATATAACAAAACAGCTATAAAGCAAGAATCATAGTTATAATATTTAATCTATTTGTATTTAGCAAAATTAAAGAAAATACTTTATCTTTGTGAGTCTAAAGTTTTATATCTAATATACCTTTTAAAATAACTAAGAAAAATGTCATTTCTAACTATCTAATCTTTAAGTACATACATCAAAGACCACAGAAGGAGCTAGGCAAGCAACTTATAAAATCTAGAAATGACAGAGATGACATCTGTCTGCCTGGACAGTCCCCCAAAGTCCTTTGTAAAATGGTGGAGCATCCTTCAGCCTATAGGTCAAAATCTCTTTCACAGACAGTTGTTTATAGATCCTTGTTAGCAGTTGTACTGGTCTAGTGAACTGATGGTTATAGGTTCTCCTCTAATAACCATCTAATAACCATCAGTTCACTAGTACTGAATAGTTAACTAGGTTTCTGGTGCCAGCATGGTCTCCCTCTTGTTGATCAAACTGATCTTAAGTCCAGTGAGAGCGAGCTGTTGGCCAGATATGTGTGCCTCTATTGCACCCATAGGATTATCGTGCCATGTTGGTCATTGATGTGCTTCATAGCCATCAAAGCTGGGTGGAGCTGCTGGTTGTTTTCCCCTTTGGAAGCTTGCATGGTGCCTTCTGATGTCGAGAAAGCTAACTCTTAGAGAAGGGGCATTCAGGTCACTTCCAATTCAGGGGTCTCTGGGCCCTACTCTTAAAGTGCATGATATCTTCAGCAATAGAGACTGTGGTGGCTTGAATTAGAATGGTCCCTGTGGGCTCATACATTTGAATGCTTGGTCATCATGGAGTGGCACTATTTGAGAGGGATTTTATTGGAGTAGATGTGTCCTTGTTGCTTAGTGTGTCAGTGGAGCTGGACTTTCAAAAGCCCAAGGCAGCCCCAGTGTCTCTTTCTCCCTGCTATCTTGAAATCCAGATATATAACTCTCAGCTCTTTCTTCAGCACCCTGTCTGCCTGTTGCCACCATGCTCCCCGCTATGGTAATGGGCTAAACCTCTGAAACTGTAAGCAACCCCCAATTAAATGCTTTCTTTTATAATAGTTGCAATGATCATGGTGTCTCCTCACAGCAGTAGAATAGTAAGTAAGATGGGGACTTACTTTCCACCTCTGGAGGATAACCAAGGGCAGTGTCAATATGCTGTATGTTTTGGAATCCTTTAGTCCTATGGTCTCTGAATTATTGGCATGAACCTCATGTGCATGTAGGAAGTTCCTTCACAAGATGGAGTACAGGGGCCCTCATACATGTTCTTCTTGTTCTACTCTGAGGTCTCCAGTGGCTCCTTACAAGGTAAATACTTCTACTATAAGTGAGTGAGTAAATGCAGGGTCTCCTGTGCTCAGACTCAGCCATCTACAGTCAGAGCTCATAGCAAATTCTGAGCTCTCCCAGCTGCTTAGGCTGAGCATCTCTGGAATCCATCACCTCAGGATGCTCTCCTATGACTAACGCCCACCAGCGCACTCAAAGGTTTGCGTATGATGTGAAATGTGTCAGGGCCCCTGGGTCTTGTCATGATTCCTGCCGGTCTACTACTCTGATTCTTCAGAGTTGTAGGAATTTATATGAAGCCCAGCCATTGGAAACCAAATTCTCTTCTCTCCCGTTCCAGCTTCTCTCCTTCCTTGTTCGTCTTCTCCTTCCTTTCCTCCTGTCTTCCTTTTCCTCTTCTTCCAACTAGTACTCAGACTTATTCAGCTGCACTGCTGGGTCTACAATCTTGTCAAACACTCACACTCCCATAAATGGACATACGCATGCCTTTTACAAAGCAGTGTACAGCTCCCTGCAACTACATAAGCCAACTACATACCAGCTCTGCTGCCCCTACCCTACCTCACAGGAGATGCTTGAACTCAGAGGAGGGGTGTTTGATCAAGATTCACACATGGAGGAGGTAGTGTGAAAAATCTCCTAGACTAGATGAGAGTCTCCAGCAGCACAGTGCCCACTCTCCAGTGCTCAGCTCCTCTGAGGTCAGAGATGCTCTTCCTTTTCGAAGCACAAGGAGGAGAGGACTTGGGGCAGGATTCTCCCTCCCTCCACAGGACATTTTTTATGACCCAGTCGATCCATTTGCCTCAGATTCCCAGCCAACAACAGAGACATAACTTGACAGCCCCTTGACTTCCTGGTGGGTAGAAACGGGTAGAGGATCATGGTCAAAGGTTTGCTGTTGCCAGACAGGTATTAAGTGACCTTCTATTTGACCTATAGTTTGGGAGAGCTCAGGAGATGCACTCTATGATACAGAGGGGTGCTAAGAGTGGTATCAAAGTCTACTGGGTCTTCCAGGCCACTGAACAGTTTAGCTTCTGTTTCTTGAGATGATTTCTGGTCTGGAGAGATGGCTCAGTTGGGAAAGTATTTGCTGCATAAATGCTGGGACCTAAATTAACTCTCCGACACTCACATAAAAAGCTGGGTATGGCAGGGTGCACTTGTAATTCCAGCAGTGTGAAGGCAGAGACAAGTAAACCCCTGGGATTCACTGGCTAAGTCTATCCTAAGTCTAATCAGTGAGCCTGGGCCCCATTGACAGACCCTACCTCAAAAAATAAGATGGACCTTCCTGAGGTTGACCTCTGGTCTCTATACCCTTGCACACATATGTGCACACACACACGTACACACACGCATGCATGCACGCATGTATGCACACTCACTCGTGCATGTACACACATACATTTTAAAAAGATTTCTCAGGAGCTGAAGAAATGACTTAGTAGTTAAGAGCATTAGTTGTTCTTCCTAAGGATGTGGGATCAATTCCCAGCTTTCCAGCATCCACAAGGCAGCTCACAACCATTTAAACACCAGCTCTAGGGGATCTAATGCCCTCTTCTGACCTCTGGGGGAATCAGACACATGTGTGATGCACAGATATACATGCAGGTGAGACAACCATACTCATAAAATAGTATAATACAATAAGGATTTCAAGTTCAACTTCTAGCTTCAGTGGGTCAGGAAGGTATGTAGTTTAGCCTTTGCATTGTACACAGGGTCCAGCACAGAGTAGATACTCTGCAAATGTTTCCTGAATGCATGAACTGGCTGGATAGCAAAGCAACACGGACTGATGGCCCGAGAGCAATGTAGCTTCCCCAGATGCCAGTGGTATCCATGAGCATTCACACAGACATTGCCCCTCCAGCACTTTGCTGCGTCTATTGGCCCTTGGCATGTGGAGGCATCCTCTACACCACTTTCCCATGCATAAGGCCCCACAGAAGCCACCAGGGACTTCGGCATTGTCCTGCCCAGAAAGCTTCCACTTGGGTCATTAATAACAGTGCATTTTATTAAAGGAAAGCGGGCTTCAAAGAGCTGCGGGTTTATGGGAAGCAACTTGGATGGGAGTCATTATTCTTGCCACTCCATCTCGCCTCTCATGCTGTCTCCTCTGTCTTCCACAGAGCTTATGTTTGATCTCCTGCCTGGGCTTTCTTCTGTTGGCTCAGGGTCCGTGGGGAGCGAGCTATTGTGACCATGGTAGGGAGGATGGGAAACCCTTTGAAATGGCCTTTGGTCTGAGGACTGCTATGCAAGAGCAGGGTGGGGGTGTTTTCAGAAGTGAGGACTCAATAGGGTGTTCTCACCAGGTTAGGTGATGGAGACTAGTTTGCAAAAAGTCTGTCTTGGGAAAAGGACAGGAGCCTGTGTCTGTACCACTGTCTCTGATACATATATGACAGCATCATGCAGAGACATGAATGCACCCCCATGGTCTGGTGTTTATGATGGACCACATCTATGCCTGGTGCAGCAGGCTTCATCTTCCTCCCAGCAGGTCACCCCATTCTACAGATAAAGAACAGAGGCCCAAGACACTGCCATCTCTCTCCACTCAGCTGATGCAATAGCTCCATGTGACCTGGGGTGTAATGACCCACCTCGCTGGACTTCCGTTTTCTCCTCTGTAAAATGGCGGTTTGAACTAATTGTGTATTATTCTCAGTCTCTTCTGAGGATGATGAGGAAGACCAGCTCACAGCCAGCTAAGAGAATCATGTGACAATCCACAGCAGGCGAGCAGCACACTTGCCTAAAAGCTGTGCTGTGAGGATGGGCCATAGTCCCTGGTTGCCAGCATGTGAATGAAAACGGCCTGAAAAGGCCTCAGATTGAGCCTTCCAGAGGAGAAAACAGCCTTGCATGAAAGCCTGAAATAGGAGAGAGAAAACACAGGAGAGAGGGCTCTCTGAGACCGCCTGAGAGAGACAGTAAAAGTTGCAGAAGACCACACTGATGCAGATAATAGGTGCCAGGGAGTCACCCTGATGCCAGAGGCAGGAAGCCACGATGAAACACTCTGAGGTCAAGTTAGAGGGATAAAAAGCTCAGAAGAGTGAAGGAAAGAGAGAAACTGAGAAGCAGGAGATGGAGCAAATACAAATTCAGCCAGAGAACAGGCCTTAGTCAACCTACATCGAGAGAGGCAGGGTGGAGGAAGGAGAGGAGAAACTGAACTGAGCTGGGACATTAGGAGGGAGGGAGCCAAGGCTACTCTCTCAGAGACCTCTCTAAGGCAGCTTGGCTGCTCTTCACAGTAGCTGAGAAGAGCCCTCAGCACACCCCAGAGGGCTGCCTGGGGCGAGGCCTGGAAGGCAACCCCAGCCTGTGAGGCCTCTGAGGTGTCAGCTGAGTGGGGGTGAGAAACCTGAGGTTATTTTGGTTAAAACCAAAATTACGAATGTCTAGCTCAATTGCAGTAGTGAGTGGGATCCCCTGGCTCAGGCCTCCTACTTTCTGGGTTTTATAGGAGCTACTTCATTGTGGGTGTTATGCAAACACAGTCTCTCAAGTTCAATCATATGGATGGGGGGCTGGATGGGAGCTCTTGAACAGAGAGGCTTTTGCAGCTGGAAAAATGAATCTCTAATAGGCTACCACCCAGCCCATGAGCTGGGACCTTAATACTAGATGGCAGAGGGAGCCCTGGGTGGTCAGAGCCTTCATGGTCACTGATCATCAGACCCTGCCTGATTCTTGACAACAGGCACTAAACGTAATCCTCTTTGTAGTACATTAACTGGAGGACAGACCCAGCCAGTTCCTCACAAACACCCTTAACATGACCCAAATGAAGAGGTGGGCTAACATTTAACCTACTACCATAGAACCTGCCATTCAACAGAGATGGCTCTGTTTCATAGATGGAAACACTGAGTCCTTTCCATGTGTCCAAGATCACAGCCAGTAAATGGTAAAGTCAGGACTCAAACCCTAGGTCAGTGCTGGCCAGGTGGCTGGATTGTACATAGCAGGCATTTTCTGTAGGGAAGGCTCTGGCTATAGTCAAAGTAGCTTATGTTATAGGCTGGGGTGAAGGGTCAAGGGCCCAAGAGGGACAGTCTTCTTCCTTGACTGCCATACTGGTAGTAAAGCCTGTACTGTCTAGGCAGTCTCATCTATTGCAGGTACCCCATGTCCCCAAGAAGTGCCTTTGAGGAAAAGCATGTGGGACAGGTGTCCTCAGAGGCTGAGGACTGGTGGCTGTAGGGTGGGTTGGGGTGATGGCATCATCTTTGCCTGTTTTACGGCAGGAGTACTGTTCTTTCCTTCTGGAGTAGAAGCATCTATTTTTTCTACTGCATGCGATTTTAGCAAATATGCTCATTCTCAAACCTTCCCATTTTCCACAGTGTGACTTTTGCATGTCACTCTGTCTGTTTGGAAGTTTGGAAGACTTATCTGATCTGGGCCTGAGGATCAGTGATAGGACACAGGCTCAGATGTGCAAGGCCTTGAGTTCCATCCCCAGAACTGGGAGATGGGGGGGAAATCATCCACTTTTAGCAATAGAGTTTACTAAGACACCCAAAGAACACAAAAGCCAAATCTAGAAGCAGAATTTCTAAACCAAGTGTAACAGCCAGAGTCCCGTCAAAGACCAATTTTCCTTACTTACTGTGCTGAGACTGAACTCAAATGTAAAGGAGACTCCATCCCTGGCTATCTCTACTCTCATGGAGTCTGAAGTCACCATTATGCCCCTGTTGCATATCATTGTCAGGAATGGAGCACTGCGGCTACCCTCAGCTGCAAGAGAAGCTGGGGAAGCAAATGTATGAATATACAAAGTGGGTGTGAAAGGTAAGATTGTGATGAAGACATGGACGGCCATGGCTCCCTATAGCAGTCCAAAGGGCAAACACAGGACTGTAGCTGGTCTTTCACATCCTACCCTGGCTTCACAGTAAAGGCCTCACACATGACAGCTTGAGGGAAGATCAATGACATTGGTCTAGGCCATGTTGGTCAGTAGATGGTGAGTACTTTTTGAACTCTCCAGATGGTGTAATCTATGGCACATGATTACAACATATCTTCCCACCTCGAAGATATGAGAGCAGATGGCTCTGATGATTCTGACAGTTGCTATAGGAGAGGCATGCCACAAGAGAGAGTATGTGTGTGTTTGCACAGTGGCTAGATGCTCTTTGACCACCTTTCTGTCCTTTCTCAATCTTTACCTGTGTCTGGAACACTGAACCCTCAAAGACCCGGAGGAGACAGAAAAATAAGGCACAATAATAATATGCACACCTTAGAAGAGAACAGCTCTTTACAGTTTATAGAGTGCTTCCACATCGCCTTAGTCATTGGAAATACATACTTTCCTCCAGGGAAGGGGGTTGTTCACCTCCTCACACAGCTGAACTAGTTAGTGCTCCAAAGAAGATATGCGATGTTCTAAGTGCCCCAGTGTTAGAGGCTGCCTCACTGTCCAAAGAGTCAGGAAACATCTCAACGTTTGGTGTAACCAAGTCATGCTGAGCAGATATGACTGCCAATCTACTTAGCTGCCCGAATAAGGGCCCATGTGTCCTGAAGTACAGCAAGGGCATTCCTCTGGACTCCACTATCCTCAAGACAAAAGAATTCAGGCAAGTTTACAAACTGATGCAGAGACATGTGTAGGGGATTGTGTTGTTTCATTGTAAGTAATTGTCCCACCTACTGCTTTAATAAAAAGTGCTGATTGGCCAAAGGCAGTGTGGGTGGGGCTACCAGACTAGGAGAACTCTGGAAACTGGAAGAACAGAGCAGAATGCCAGAGAGAAGCCGGAGGAAGCAGAGGACAACCATGCTGCTCTGAGAAAAGGTACCGAGCCCCATGGCTGAACAGGATAAGAATCATGGGTTAGATGAAGGGCAAAGAGTTAGCAAGTTATATGCCTGGGCCTGAGGCCGATCAGCCTAAAACTATTGTAAGCATCTGTGTCTCTGTGGGACTGTGGGCCTAAACCTTGAGGCTAGGCCCGAAAGTCTGGGCCAGAAACCTCCTACTACAGACATGAGCTCCTAAACCAGATCCATTTGCATCCTGGGAGGATGAATTAGTGACTTGCCACCTTTGATCTCTCACTCATCTCCTGGCCTCCAGTCTACAGCATTTTTCCAGACCCTCAGGCTGTTAAGTGACTTCCTGCTCTTCCTCAGTGTCCCTCCTTCCCAGGGTCTTCAGTAAGACTGGAAGGTCATTTATCCATTCATTCACTGTCTATCCATTATCCATCCACCCATTTATCCATTCACTATCCATCCATTAATTCAACCACTATCTATCTATCTATCTATGTACCTATCTATCTATCTATCTATCTATCTATCTATCTATCTATCTATCTATCTATCTATCTCTATTCATCTGTTGTTTACCGAGCCATCCTGCATCTACCATCCACCCATTCATTTAACCATTAATTCATACATCCACCCTCCCATCCAACCATTATCCATTCATCTATGTACCAAGGAATCTAGCTACCACCCACCCATCATTCTTCTGTCACCCATAGATCTATTATCCATTCATCCATCCACCATCCATTAATACATCCATCCTCAGATCCATTAGTGTGTGCCAGGGTTTTTGGACAGGGTAACAGTGCCATAATAGGCCTTGGGAGCTGTTATATGTCAAACTGCATAAGGGAGGGTATGGTCAGGGACAATGAGGAGGGCCAGGAGAAGAAGGGCCGTCTAACTTTGGCACAGTCTTACTAGGAAACACTGGAATTAAAAAGGCAGGAGTTAGCTGTGATGACCATGGAAGACCTATGCCGAATGACTTCTGGCTTTGATGTGGCACCTTGGACTTCTTTCCTGGGGAAGACCTAGATTTGTAGAAAATCACCCCTCATCAACCTTAGAAAAAGTAGGGGCTGGATTTTGGCTATGCCTTCAAACCAGCCTTCCTTCTGAAGGGCCTCCCTCCAAACAGCTCTGTAGAGTAGGCCTTCTGAAGTGCAAATCCATTCCAGGCTCCCATCTCTTTTATTGTTGCTCCTCAGTGTGGGGAAATGTTCACATTTCTCTGTTGTGTCTTTTGAATTCCTTTAGTCTCATCTTTCACCAAACTTTTCCCAGAAGCCCATTTTCCAGCCTGCTGCCCCAGCCCCTTATGCACCATGCTTTCTCCTGTTGCTTCTGATGTATGTAAAGGGCTGGTAAACAAGAGCTCAGGAAAGTCAATATTGAAAAGACCTCACCAATTTCCATGGTGTAAACACCCTTTCCAACTCAGTCCACTTCACGCTACCAACATGGCAGAGTTGGGAAGAGTTGCAAATGACTGAATTTGGGTGTGTTTTCCCATATTCCCAGCTGAGCATGCCCAGTGCGCAAGTCTAAAGGATGACCCTCCACCTTTCCCCCATCTCTCATACGTTGGGGTGTGGGCAAGCTCTCCCTTCTCTACTGTGGGTGAAGAATGCCCCCTCCCCAGAACATTTCTGAAGATGTCAGGAGAGGCCGCATTTCAAGGGTTGGTGCCACACCTACAACACAGTTTAATGTTCAGTACGTGGTAGCTGTCATCCTCCACATTAGATCTCCTCAGCCATTTTATCTCTCTCTAAAGACATGCTTCAAGGTTCTTCCCACCACTGCACCCATTCACGGAATGTAATTAGTATCACTGGCACCCTTGGCCAGGAAATGAAGACTGTTGCTTCTCCAGTGCGTGGCCTAGCATCTTGTACACAGTGGACATGAAAAGCCGTTTTCAGGAGAAAGTGGCAAGCTTGTACCAAGGACAGAGGAGTGTGTGAGGACATCAGAAAGGGGGAGACAGAGAGGTAAATGTGTATGCTGAGACACGCTGAGACACCTGGATAGGTGTGCCTATCTGGAGATCCAGTTGAATTTCCTCTCTCAGAGATGCCAAGGCCACAGCTATTTAAGGATGAAGTAAAGCCTTAACAGCCAATTCTCAAGGGCCAGTTTTTCTCTGTGGCGACATCAGCACCCTGGAGTTAGACAGAAAGCTGGCACAGGGCTTGAGGCCCAATGGAAAAGTAAATCATTCTGCTCTAGATGCACTTGGTCCAGGCTAGGGGTAGTTCATAAAATGAGGGTAAGAAAGTTTGGAGCCACCATGGAAGGGCCTGAGAGGAATTTTCTTGTTTCTCATAAAACCTTAATTGCTATTAGTCACTTCCAGTGATCAGGCAGCTTAAAATAGTCACTGGCAGCAAGCTTTAAAGACATATTGTAGCCGGTCTGTCTTATTTCTATAGGGAATAGAGCAGGGGTTGTCATAGATGCACAGTGGTTTATCAGTGTGCCTACAGCAACTGAGAGCTGACCAAAGGTTCCTCCTCCTTTTTCTCTTCTCCTTCTACTCCTTCCTTCTCCTCTCCCCACACCTCCTCCTCCCTCACTTTTATCCTTATGTGTGTGGACATTTTGCCTGCATGCATGCCTGTGCACCATGCCACAGAATACAGTGCTGACAGACACTAGAAGAGGCACTGCGTCTGCTTGAACTTGAGCTATATACCGTTGTGAGGCGCCATACGGGTGCTGGGAATTGAACCTGGGTCCTCTAGAAAAGTATCCAGTGCTTTTAACTGCTGAGCCATCTCTCAAACCCCCTGGTGTATTCTTGGTCACACTCATGATTCTTTCCCTGTAGTTTCCAAACTGGAGCAATTTCCTTCTCTCCATGGCAGTTTTGAGGACATGAAGAAACATCTAGAGATTCTGACGTACATACCTGGAGGGAGGGGCAGGATGTTAGCCTAAGCATAAAGAAAGTCAAGATAGGAGAATTTGTAAATATTCTGCAGGGCCCAGGAAGAGCCTGCAACCCAACCATCTCGAGCTCCTGTAACACCCAGGTTGAGATTGAGAGCCTTAGTCCCAAGTCACACCGTGCTGTTAGCATGCAGGACAATAGTATGAAATACTGTCACTTTCAGAGACCACCTGGGATAGTGAAGTCCTCACAGGATCCACCTCTGCCTTTTTGTTCTACAGTGCTCAGCTACCAACGTGTCAAGGTGAGACTGTTACCTGTCAGGTAGGATGTCCCTGGGAGAATCCAGGGAACCTGCAAGGGATAGTTTGATAGCTGTGTTACATTGGGACATGAACCCTACCCCCACCACTCTGCCAGCAGGTGACTCCTGCCCCTTCTCAATGTGCTCTTGCTCTGAACAGGACTTAGGGGAAGAATACAAACTGTCTTTGATTGATTTCCTATCGCTATGGCTAAATAACCCCAACAAAAAGTATGTTAATGCTTCGTTTTGCTCACAATTCCAGGTTTGTAGTCCATCATTGCAAGAAGGTCAAGGTACCAGGATTACAAAGCAGCTAATCACATCCGTCATCAAGGGCGGACAACAATAAACTGGTGCATGCATGCTAGGGCCTGGCTTATCTGCTCTTATTCTACCTAGGGAAGGGTAAGCAGAGCTGCCTACTTTATTAACATAAGTAAGACAATTTCCCCCCCTTGATATGCTCACAGGCTGACTTGACCTGGACAGTCCTCCACTGAGACTCCCTTCTCAGGTGATTTGAGGTTGTCAGGTTGACAAAGCTAACCATTACATACACCGTGGGAGGATGCTGCTTCAGCTTTCCAATGGACAAGATGGAAGGCTCTTGGGCTCTGGAACCAGAGATCATGCATAAAGCTTAGCTTAGTTCCTCAACACTAAGCATATTGGCTATCAATCTGGCTACTTGGGAAGGCCATAACGACGAGACAAGATTATGAAGAGAGCGGGGATCTTCTGGCCTGGGGGAGGGGGGCATCCTAGCTCTGTCGTGTACTCACTGTGACTTTAGGAAAATATTCTGCCTTCCTGGGTTTCTCCCTTGGTAAGTCTCAGGATATTATGGTATTGTTCCTGGGACAATGTGTCAGAAATAGCCCAGCCCATGCTCCCCACAGCAGGACATGGGATGTGCATTTGTCAACACTTAGTAGGTCAACTGGACCTTTTCTTTGGGCGTGGACTCGAAACACAGTAGGTGCTGAGGTGGGGTGTTATTTCTTCCCAACTTGTCTTGGTCACCCATGGCTCCTCAGGGGACCTCCTCGCCCTTGTTGGGACCTTTCTGTTTATGCAGCCGGCCTCAAACCCACCTTCTGCCCCGGCTTTCTGGTGCAAGACCAGCCACCCTAGGTCAGGGCAGGGCCTGGAGCAAGACAGGCCTTCAGCTTTCAATTTTAGCAGATCTCCCATTCCTTCCTCAACCTCATCCACCCTGACCTGCTTCCTGCAGCTCCTCCTCGGCCCTTGTGAAATCCCAACCACTGTCCCAGGCTCCTCTGTATTCTACACAAAGGCCTATTGGATTCCAGATGCAGCCCGGGGCCTGGCTCTCTAATTCAATTACGGTGAGGGGGCTTTCTCATTCTTGCCTCCCCCTCTTCCTCTCCTTTCCTCTTTCCCTTTCCTTTTTAGATCAAAAACGAGAAGACAGACACCGTGGCCCTCAGAAGACGCTGAGGCTGAGAGTTCCTTTCGTGGCTCCAGCCCCGGCTAATGAAACAAGAATTTTCTCCTCCAGAACACGTGTGTATCGTATTTGATGTGTGCTCCTCATGCCTCCCAGTAGATGCTGGGAACCCATAGAAGTTTCCTCCCTCAGACTCAGTGGCTTTCCCACTGTCTGTTCAGCCTGGCCTCTTGGTGGCCTCTGCCTCGACCCAGGAAGGGTGTGTGTCTCTAACAGGGTCTTGCTCTGTTTCTGAATTTGACATTTATCTGCTAGACGCACCCTGCTACACCTGGCTTTTCATATAGATATGGGAGGTCTGGGCTCAGGACTTTGAGCCTGTGCAGCAAGCACCTTATTGACTGAACCTGGGGGCAGCCCAAGGGCATCATGGCTGGCTGGCTTCTCCCAGTCCCTCGCTGCAAGACACAGCACCTCATCCCTGGGTCTACAGCCATATGGGCACGTTGACCATGAGTCCTTAGCACTCTTTTTCCTGTCTAGACTTCTTGTGGCCCCACCCCTCTGGAATGCTGAGGAGAGAAGGATGGCAGTTAGAGGGATGTGCTATGATGTGGGAGATCAGGAAGGGAGCCAAGGCTAGCAGAATGCCGGTGGTCCAGATAGAGATCCCTCACCAGTGTAGAGGACAGCAAGATTTCTGTTCCCAGAGGAGGCGAGGAGGACTTGGGGACCAACCTCTGCTTTTCCCACTTCTGTGCTCTGCCTAGGCCTACCTTTCCTCCCCTGTTTTCTCATAGTCTGGTCCTCCCACACCTCATCATCCTTCACAGATTTCCTCTACCTCCTCCAGCTGAGAGCTGCTCTCCTATCCCTTTAAACATCTTTGCATTTTGCCTGGAATGTCCTGAGACACACAAGGCCATCCTATTTGGTACTCTGGGAGCACTGAGTTAAAAGTGACTCAACTGTATGTCTTACTCACTTGTGAGCTAGTTATGGTGTTGAACACAAAGCGTAACTGCCATTAACAGGATGCATAAGGCAGAGACAATGTCCAGGCTCCATGATGGGGACTTTACTCAGCCTCACACAAGCAATGAAGACCATGAGATGTAAGGCAGAGAGGCTGAGCTTGCTTCCACATTCATGCTCCATGGTCGCAGGGTTCTAACTGATGTTTGTTTTACAAGTGCCTTTCACATATGGGAGAAGCAGGATTCCAAAGACAATTGCTTGCTGCCAGTCCCACTTTGTGGAACCTCCCTGCCAAGTGCTGGGAATGGAACTCAGCCTCAGGCATACTAATCAAGCACTCTGCTACTGAGCCGCACTCCATTGGGAATGAGTTTTAAACCTTATGGATTTAATATGCAATAGAAAAAAAGATTGATCAGCAAGTAACCTTGTCCTTTTATCAGGGTTATCACCTAACTCAAAACCAAAGAACTGGGCCTTCAGAGGGTTCAGATTAAAAAAAAAAAACAAAAAAAACCTACTTTTGCTAATACTAATTAAATAATAGTGTGTACTCAGAGTTGTAAATGTGGTTAAGAGATGACGGGGGTGTCTGTGCAGCACAGCTGGAATTCTGACCTCAGTCTGCCGCCTCTGAAGCTATTACTGTCTTTCTATTCCCATAGTAATGTGACAATATGGCTCTGGGTCTTTGAGGAGTGAAGTGTTGGCTTTTTAAAAAAATATGTAGCTGGGGAAGGAACACAGAGAGCCTTGGACATGATGGGCATGGGCTGCACCTCTACCCTTGTGGGTTTGTTTTGAGAGTATCTGGTGTGTCCATTGGGGACATCTCAGATATGAGGAAAGTGTCCTTTAAGCTGTACATCTAAGCAAGGAGCACTTCTCACCTTTATATCTACCCCATTTCCAAATCAGGGAAATTGAAATTTGGAGTGGTGAGAAGCTGATATCTGTCACCTAGAGGAGTTTCTTGATGGCCAAGGCAGAACTGGAAAGCAGAGGGGTCTACGGGCCATCATCTGCTGAGAAAACGTGTTTTGAATGATACTTGGTACTGGGGCAAAATTAGAGTTGACAAGAAGGCAGCCTGTGGGTCATCTTGAGGAATACTGTGGCATGCAGAACTTTTTTTTTTTTTTTTTTTTAAATAACCTCAAAGTTATACAAGGGTTGTAGAGAAAGCCCAGGCACCCTGTGTTTAGATGGTCCTTTGTTACCTGGGGCTCCTCTCCTCATGGGCCGCTCCTCATCCCTGTGTGGCTGTTTCTAAGCCACAAATAGTAAGTTACCAACATTATTCCCTCTTTACATTTCTTTCTTTGTGTGTAATATGTATGTGTATGATGTGTGAGTATGTGTGCTTGTGTGAGAACATGGATATATATGATAACATGTGTTGAAGTCAGGAGCAGCCCGGGGAGCTGACCCTCACCTTTTACCTTGTCTTCTTAATTAATTTGTTGTTGTGTGTGTGTGTGTGTGTGTGTGTGTGTGTGTGTGTGTGGAGAGAGAGAGAGAGAGAGAGAGAGAGAGAGAGAGAGAGAGAGAGAGAGAGAGAGAGAGAGAGCACTACAGGCCCTGGCATACTTTTACAGATGCACCCAACCTTCTGAATGAAGCACCGATTCTTCATTTATTCTTAGACAAGCTCTAGGATATGCACCAGAAAGGATTAGGGATTAGGGTTAGGGTTAGGGTTAGGGAGAGGTTGTATATATGGCTCAGTGGCAAAGCTTCTTTACCTGTTGAGCCATCCATAGTCCCCTGCTTCTTTGTTTTGAGCTAGGTCTCTTTGTTAGTCACTGCTGTGATTGACAGGCCTATGAACCTCTATGGACCCTCTTGTCTCTGCCTCCTGCTGTCTGTAGAAACACTGGTATTATAGATACCCTACAATGACCGGCCTTCCTTTGTTCTGTAGAGTCAAACTCAGATCCTCAGGTTTACAGGGCAAATTCAATAGTGAACCATCTCTCCATTCCTCATTCAAATGGTAATCAAGACTCTTATCATAGTTAGAATTTCTACTGCTGTGGTAAAGCACCATGGCCTAAAGAAAAGTGGGGAGTAAAGGGTTCATTTCATCTTACACTTTAGGTATTTGTCCATCAGTGAGGGTAGCCAGTAGGGCAGGGACCTGCAAGCAGGAACTGAAGCAGAGGTTGTGGAGGATGCTGCAGACTGGTTTGCCCAGCCTTTTTCTTATACAACGAGGATCACAAGTCTAGTGGTCTTACCCACAGTGGTTCTGCCCACATCAACTACCAATAAAGTAAAAGCCCCACAGACTTGCCTACAGGCCAATCCGATGGAGGCATTTTCTCAATTGCGGTTTCTCTTCCCAGATAATTCCAGCTTGTCTTAAGCTGACAAAAACCCAACCAGAGCAGCTCATAATTCTAATTGTGATGTCCTTCTGGCTTGCTTTGGTCTATACCATTTTCTAAACTTTTCATTAGTATTTTCTCAAAGTAAATATCAGTAGCATGTCCTTAAATTTAGCTTTGGATTTTAAATTAAATTTCATGATGTATGTGTGTACATATGTTAGAGAGATTAACGATTAATTCCTTCCTTAACTTCTCTCTGCCTTATTTTTTTTTTAACACTTTAGTTATTATTAACAGGGGAAGCACCCATGTGGAGGCCAGAGGGCAGATCCATGGAGTCAGCTGTCTTTTTCCACATTTACAGAGATTGTAAGGATGGAATTTGAGTTGTCAGGCTTGAAAGGCAACAGTTCACTGACTGAGCCAACCTACATAGATGCTACCTATTTACTAACTTTATTTACTAACTTTTTAAAATTGTGTCTTATTTTGTATCCTTGTGTGTATGTGTGTGGCCATGTGCATGCCAAAGCCTGTGTGTGGAGGTCAGAGGACAGCTTATGGGAATCCATTCTCTCCTTCTATTATGTGGATCCAATGTATTGAACTCAGGTCATCAGCTTTGGTGGCTGATCCCTTGACCTGCTGTAATGGGTAATCTTGATTGCTATTTTGACATACCTGAGAAGAGAGCCACTTGTGTCTCTAGCCTCAATATTATATATAGTGATTTTACTAATTTTGAGAAAGAGGATTTCTGGCATGTATCTCCATGGTAAAGTCACTGATTTTCCTTTTTTGAGTCAGAACTCTGGAGAAAAATCTTGAGATTACAGAAATATTCTTTGAATCACTATGGACACTAGTTTTAGCTTCAAACATTGATTTGGTTAATCTTAAAAATGTTTTCTTAGGCTGGAGGCATGGCTCAGCAGTCAAAAGCATATATTTCTTCTGTTGCAGAGAATCCAAATTCAGATCCCAGAACCCACACTGGGTGACTCACAGCCACCTTTAACTCTAGCTCCAGGGGATCTGGTGCCCTCTTCTGGCCTCTGTGGGACCTGCACACACATGCATATACTCCCACAGATACATACACATATACAAAATTAAAATAAAATAATACTTTGAAAAAATAAACATTTAAAATTACAAAAAAATCTTCTTGTACAAAATCATGTGAGAGATACCTCTGCTTAGGTATCTCAACTGAAGGTCCTAGGCTGCTTGCTTGACTCCAGAGTGGACACGGCTGGGAAGTTGCTCCAGTCCTGGAATGACTGAAGTTTTCTGATCAGCAGACATGAGGCTGGAGGGAGAAGGTCACACTGGAGGCAGTCTGGCATGGGAGTCTCACATGTTGTCAATGTAGTACTATAGACTGGTTGCTTTAACTACACACGTTTCCATACTTTTGAAGGTTAAAGCTAAAGTATCGGCACGACTGGCTTCTTTCAAGGCCCCTCTCTTTGGCTTGTAGATGGTGGTCTTGTGTCTGTTAGCAGCCTTTTCTCCACATGGTACCCCATGTCTCTTTTCTCATAAGGACATCCATCCTATAGGTCTGTACCCTTACAGTGTTGTTTATCCTTACTTACTTCTTTGAAAGACTCTATCTTAAATTGTAGTCACATGGAGGTTAGGGCTTCAGGTGTGAACTTGAAGAACATTGTTCAGTTTATACCAGGTGGGTAGAGAAAGATATTGGGAAAACTAATAAAAGATATAATAAATAAATAATAAAAAATTACCAAAGACAGAAAGTTTCTACATAGCTCCTGCTCCACATACCCATAGAGGGCCAGCACACACTATAACAATCCTTCAGGCTGGTTTTTTTTTTTTTTTTAAACACTTCACCTTCCTGTCAGCAATGAGCCCACAGCTACAGAGAAAATTCTCCTGACACAACAATGAAGCTGTCCTCATCTGTTGGCTGGGAAGATTGCCTTCTCCGAGCTCTGTTGTCAGACTGCTCATCCAGGGAGCTTTCTGGGGCGGACCCTCCTTGTAACCCTAGTTCCTTGAGTTTGTAGGGTCTGCTGCTCCTACACTCTTTCTCCCCACGGACCTGGACTACAGCCACCCCAGCCATTTCCCCTGCTTCGACATCCTGTCATTCTCCCCCATCGTCTTCACCCTCCCCAGAGCTGTTCCCCCTCCTCACCCCTGTCTCTTTTCCAGGCCCTCCAGGGTGGTACCAAGTGGGAGGAGGCGGGACACAATTCTCCGCCTTCCTGCAACTCAGCAAATTGAAATTTATGAGTTTCAATCCACATGAAAGGGCCCCCAATTAAGTCTCCCTGGATTTATTTGGAATGTTGAATTAATTTGGAAAACAAGAGGGGGAAAAAACCAACTTGGTTTCTGCCCAGCGAGGGACCATGACATTTAACCAAGTCTGGTCACTCTGCATTTTCTCCATATTTCACGTGGGTACCACCTCCAAACAGCAGGGACAGGTACTCTGTAATGATGACAAAATTCTATCTCATTATGAAGGTCACACTGTGGGCAAAGAGGCAGCATTACCCTAGGAGAGAGGATAATACCCAGTAGAGGAGACCTGGGTTCTAATCCTGCTGCCCACTTCTACTTCCCTGACCTTCCAAGTGTTCTTGGGCTCTGTATAATGTTTGAGGCCTTGTGAAGAGATTCAACCATAGAAGATGGCAGCAAAAGGTGACCTTCTTTCCCAAGGGTCTCTTCTGTGGAGACACAGCATGTGGGGGCATATGAACCTGTACCTGTATGTGTATGCAGAGGCTCAAAGTCAGCAGTTGTCTCTTTCAATTGCTCTCCACATTATTTTGGAAGCCATGTTTCCCACTGAACTTAGAGTTTACAGATTCAGCCAAACTGGCTGGTGAGTCAGCCTCCAGTGATTTTCCAGCTTCTGCCTTTCCCAGTGCTGAGATTACAGGCATTTACCATAGTGTGCAGCTTTCTACTAAGTACTGGGAATTGAACTCAGGTCCTTGTCCATGCATGAAGTGCTTTACCAACTGAGCCATCTCTCTAGACCCCTGTGTGGAGTCCGTTGCTCAGCTCCATTTTCCACACAACTTTAGAGATGACAGTGTGGTGATGTAGATTGGGTCATCCCATCTACTGCGTTTGGATCCTTGGTGACTGACTCTGTTGCTCTGAGGGAAGAGCCTGGAGTCCTTCTGTCCTGGGAGTCCCTGCATGGCCTGGCTTCTGCCCCTTTTCCAGCTGCTGCTTGGACCCTGTTTTACCAGTACTTCTCACTCCTACGTGTTCACCTGGCACCATCCAGATGCACCACCTTTGCGAATACTGTGCTGTTGGTGTAAGGGGGCACACAAGGCCTTTAATCTGAGTCTAGTTAACATATACCTTTCTTTCATTTATCAACTCAGTAATTGTTTCCTCTGGGAAGCCTTCCAAGGCTAAGCCAAATGTTCCCTTTCTCTGTTCTCAGGGTACCATGTGTCTTCTTGGAAGCAATTGCCACACGAGTCTTCCATATTTCTGACTCTTCCATGACACTGTGAGCTTCTGAAGACATAAAGAATGTCTTTACTATCATCACTGGCTCCCGGCTCCTCACCTCAAGTGTCCAATACAGTAGTGTAAACTAAGGAGACATTTGGGAGTAACTGACCTGGATGCATGCATCCGGGGGTGAGGGGAAGCAGTACATATTTGTTCAAGCCACTGGTTGTGAAGGATCCTACTGGATTCTTCGTAAAAGACCAGATGGCTCCCACCAAGGAAGCGGGTATCAAAGGGGGTGACTGTTGGAACAGTGGGCAGCAGTCTGATCAGCATCTCCTGAGGACATGGTGAGAGCCAGGCCTTGCTTGTCTTTCAGGTAGGGATAATGAGAGTGTCTAAGCACAGGATACTGAGGTCAATGAGTAGGAAATGACCTGTGAGCTATATTGCACAGTGCACACCTGGTCTTTCATCTTCTCATCCTTGCATTGGATGCCTGAGTAATCCCTGTACTGATGATATCTGGAGCCTGAGACCACAGATAGGAATCTGAGCAATCCTTTCCTTGGCATTCTTGAATATTCCATATTGGAGGGCTCTCTTGCATCACACTGTCCTGATTGACAAAGGCTGTTTTGCTGCCCTAGTCATCTTGCTGAGGGAAATTGGGGTACCATTGGCTGAGCAGGTGGGATGTGGAAGCTAGAGCCTCCACAGAGAGCACTTCCAGTGATGATAGCCCACTCGGACCTTCTCAGATCTCCGCCATCAGTACATGAGTGTAATGACTCTCTGATAGAGCTGATTCTAGGATCAGGAGAGCAGAAGTCTCTACCTTTGGAGCAGGCAGATGTGGCTTTGAATTCTCCACAGGTATTGTCTTTTAGGGCACCCAATAATTGGGAATAGAGTGTAGGACAGTAGGTTCCCAGTCCAAATGGTGCCCTCTGTGGCAGGTGGTTCCATCCCACTGCATGTCCTCACCCTTTAGTAGCTCAACTCCCTACCGGGGCTTCCAGGTTGAAAATGTAGCTCACCTTCTCTGTGTCATCATACTCAGCACCACCACACCCTTCCCCCCTGCTTCAGCCCCTCTCCCTTCTCTGTACCCCTTAAGATCCTCTCCAAATTCACCTGCTCAACACCTTCTGGTCATCTTGATATGTACTCATGTGCCCCTCTTGCAGCGAGATCCTCCCTAACCCAGCAAGTCAGAGTGCCCTTCTGCCTGCTCCATAGTCATTGCCACCAAAATGATCCTCCTTTGTTTTGTCATTTTATCCACCTCCCCACCTTTCTGCCTGTACTGTCAGATCACAAGAAGACACAAGGTCCTCAGTAGATGGAAAGGCCCACAGTTGTTCTAGGGATGCTTCTTGACTGAATGGTTGATTACAGAGGAGGCAACCCAGGCAACAAGACCCTCTGAGCCATGGATGGCTCAGGACACAGTCCAACAATTGTAATAAGAGATCCTTAAAATGCAATGCTTCAGTTGACAAGTTCCATCCCTCTCACATACAGCCTAGGGATTCAGGCACAGCATCACCTTCCATAGCACATGATTCCCAGCTGTGGTTCCAAGGAAGCTGCTTGAATTTTAGCCAAGGAGGAGAGGGGACTTCAAAGGAGCAAGGGCCCAGGCCCTGGTCCTCCCTCATCTCCTCCCTCATCTCTTGGTGCTCAGTATGAGGAACTTACTGCTCTGAGGAAACACTGTAGGGAAAATGAGCACCATGTCAGTGTCCCAAAGCCATTCAGATTTGACAATGTCTCTCCAACTCTCAAGGGATACTGGACTCCACAAAGTGCCCCTTAAGAATATTACCTGCCTGTGATGAAAACAAGAATAGATCTGTCTGCTGCTGTGGACCACAAGCTGCTATCAGATCTCTGGGCTTCACAATACTACTTATCTGTCCAAGTAAAGGAGACTCTGCAAATGGTGTATTCCACTCACAGACCTCAGTGTTAAAGCCCTGGCCTGAGTCATTGAGCTTCCGTTCTCTATCTGTCAAGCTGCAATAGAGAGAACGAGCAGGACATAGGTTGCAGAGAGCTGAGAGTAAGTACTCAGCCACCACAATGGCTTCCAGTCCTCCCCACTCTGCCATCCCTGGTCTGTCTTCCCAGTGCATAAGCTCCTTTGTGTCTGCACCAACAATTAACTTTGTAACCCTACTTCTGCGCAAGCCCCTCCAGTGCCTCTTCCTAGTGGATCGACCCAGGGTGGTGGGGTTTTTTTTCCCACTAATACAGCCCTCCTGGGATTCTGACTACTTGGGAAGAGTCTCCTTGGGAGCTGGTGGTCCCTCACAGCAGTTTGCTCTGAGAGGACCTAGAAAGGGGTTCCATGAGAAAATGGCAGAAGCCTGCAGCAGATGACAGTGTGAGATTGGGGACCTGAGGCCTGGCTCTTTTTGTATATGAGCCCTTGTAAATTTCTCTCTTGAGCCTCTCTAAGAAGAGATAAGAAGGGTGGTTGGCAACCCCCATGAGCCCGTTTCTGTGCGAAGATGTCTTAGAAGCAGCTATGGGAGGTGAGAGGTTGTCCTTGGTTTGTGGGCAATGAGTCCATGGAAAATGTTGGGGTGGTGTCCCGCCTTCTGAGCTCCTGGGGGTCTGCAGACAGGATTCAACTGTGGGAACATGCAGAGCTGACAGGATCAAACTGACTTTTGACACATTTTTGTGGGAAGGCAGCCCTGAGTGTAAAGCCAGCTCCCAGGGCAGGGTGGGATCTTTCATGTGGCTTGGGGTTGACTGTGGCCCCCTTCACATGACTCCTGGGTGGAGAAGTAGAGTGTGGATGGGATGAGGCTTTGCAAAAAAAAAAAAAAAAAAAAAAAAAAAAAAAAAAAAAAAAAAGGTCCTCTCTGTCTTACTGCTTATAGCCCTTGGGGTTCATCCTCACTTGTCTGGGCACTGGATTCAAATCCTGGCTTTACCACTTACCAGCTCTATGACCTGAGTGTGTAAGCTAACATTCCAAGTTTCCATTGCTTCATTCAAAGAAACAGGGATAGCAAATAGTCAAGAAACGGCTCCCAGAGTCTTCCAGGAACCTCATGGAGATGTTGTTCACTAAATCATGTTATATTTTAAAGGGTTATATAGAAGTGGAAGTGGTGTCACATGCCTTTAATCCCAGCACTCAAGAAACAGTGGTAGGTGGATCTCTGTGAGTTTGAAGCCAGTCTGGTCTACAAAGTGAGTTCCAGGACAACCAGAGCTATATAGTGAGATTCTGTTCTTAAAAAAAACCAACCAAGCAAAAAGATTATGTAGGTCATTACTTTACAAGGCTGTAAGAGAGGGATTATTAAGCCTATTTTTGCAAATGAAGAGACTGAGGGTAGAGTTTAAGATACATGGAGAAAGCCGTGACATACAGATGTAAGCCAAGGCTGCTGGCCTCCAAGGCCTATGTTCTTGGGCTGCAAGAAACCTGTGTACTTAGTAACATGGATGAGAAGACAAATAACTCTTGGTTAATGCATCTGATTAAGAATGCCAGGGGCATATGCCACAGATAGTTCTCACCATAACTGTAAAACTTGTTTTTATGGAGGCATCAAAGTATCCCCATTTCATATCTCATATCTCATCCCCATATCTCAGTGGGGATACTGAGCTTGAAACAAGATCATTGCAGGGCAGAGCAAGAGTAGGGTATGGTTAATACTAACGTCCCTTTTCCTGGGACTGTTCTCAACCCAAGGACTGTGAGAAGTTTTGGGGAATGTCACTGAAGCCTGAGTGGACTCACAGTAAGTCTCTTCCCAGGGTTGCCTTACAGGTACCCCATGGCTAGAGAATGAACACTTCCTAGGGAATGTTGGGTCTACAGGGCCCTTCTGGCCAGCATCTGGAGTTAGCGGTGGTACCTGCTCAATGTTCATGTGTGATGGTGCTTCACAGAGTCAAGGCCCATGTATGAGGATATGGATGCCAGTGCTGATCAGACCAAATCAAAGATTGTCTAGACTCATGCCCTGCCCTATGATCACTAAGACTCCATTCATCAGAACAGAGCTGAAGAAGTCAGGGCCCAGGACTTTGCAGCAGGTAAGATCGCCAGCCTGTAGTTACAAAGTGCAATGGTCAGCTGGGAAGACAGGTGGACTTGACCTTGGATTCTAGTTCTGCCATTTGTCCACAGTATACCCTAGGTGAGGTTATTTACCCTTACTGATCAAAAAAGTGAGGCCTTGGGCTGGCAAGATGGTCCCGTCAGAAAAGGTGATTGCCTCTAAGCCTGATGACCTGAGTTGGAGCCCTAGAGCCCCAATGATGGAAAGAGAAGACTGACTTCAGCAACTTGACCTTAAAAAAAGGACAACTCAAGTGCCCTGCATGAGACTTGGGAGAGGGGGCTCTTGATGTGGCTGTGCTCCTAGAGACAAGGCTCAGCAAGTGGGAGGCATTCACACTTAGCCTTTGAGGTTCTACCTGATGCTGTTAACATTTAAAGTTTTAAAGCCTTCTGTCGGCTCAAATCTATACAGCTAGAAAGGTGCCCAGAGCTTCTGTGGTAAATTAGTGAGGTGTTTGACCCCATCTGGAGCTTGCTGGTGATCGGTGTCTGGCTAGGGACCTGAGGACTTTGGTCTTTCCAGTGAACCCTGTAGAGTCTTGGCATGTTTGCGCATGACCAAGGTCAACTGTCCACTTCTACTAGTGACATTTCTTTGGGGGTGGTCAAGGGTTTCTGTTGATGCAGCCAGGATAACTGTGCTGGCCAGTGGGATCCATGTCACCCTTTCTTTGTCATGGCCTGGCAGAAGCTGGGAGGCCTGGAGTCTTCTGAGGCAAAGCCTGTGGGTGGCAACTTGGGGTTTGGGTTTTGAAATTTCCAAACCTGTGGCCTTCTCCTGGATCAGTTTAGTAACAGTTGCTCAGAAGTCATCGTCATCCTTCCTGGGGTGGAGGGCTAGCCCTCCCAGAACCATTTGTAAGATTGGCTTCCAGTGGGCCTCAGCTCTCAGAGACACCTCCTGAGGTCTCACACTCTCTCTCCAGGGCATGGATAGATCTCCTTAGGAATCACAGAAAACCCTGAAGCCATGTGGACCCCAGGGTTCCTCACATCCACAGAGGCTTCACTGAGCTCTGCCCAGCATACACAGGCCTCGGCTGCCTGGAAAGAAAAGACACTTAAAGTTGTCAGGGCTAGGCAAAATCACCAGTGTCAGCTTCCTCCCTCTGTCTCTGTTGTCAGAAGAAATTGAGCAGTCATTGACTACTACTCAGTCCATTTGCCTAATAGTTTATGGATGCTTGAAGAATGAAATGGAAAGAGAGATGAGCCCCTTCTAAGACAGGGAGGGGGCTCTCCATAGCTGTGGTTGGCTGGGCAGAATGGCTGTGTTTCTGACCCCATCTTGGTGTGGTGTCTTCAGGAGAGGGTTTAGAAAGTGGTCTCCAGGGACAGGGGAGCTCTGTTTATTCGGGTTACTGTCCCTGTCCATAGGAGGTAACTAAAGCTTGTTAAGCCAGGTGGGAGAAACTAGCTGCTATTTATGGTAACCTTCTGGAACCACAGCAGCTGGTACTGTCACAACCCTGGCTTCCAGACAGCCTCAGTTTCTCTATCCAAGGAATGGTAATGAATATATTTACCACACTGGGCTGTTATGTATTTTAAAACTTTCTGGCAATGACTGATTGGAGAGGGAGGAGAGAACATTATGGAGTACATTAACCATGGGATTTCTTCATCTGAAGGGTGCCTCTATCCACAGACACATCAGGAAAGCCACTTAACCACACATAGGACTTATGGGCATGATTCCACGTCTGTGCTATCTCTGCAACCAAGTGACGTGGTAATTGTTTTTTATTTTTCCGAGCCTCAGTTAAGTGACCTGTAGAGCTTTGGGTCCTGTCTCTAGAGGGTAAGTCCCACCACAGCAGGGGCTTTGAGTAACTTCTGTCCATTCCCTAGGGCCTGCAACACAAGCAAAGGACAGGGGATATGACTGGCTGATTTGTTTTGTTTTTTAAGATTTGTTTTATGTGTGTGTCTCACTTGGGTGCATGTAGGTGCACTGCATATGCGCCTAGTGCCATGGGAAATCAGAAGAGGATATGGGATCCCCTGGAGCTGGAGCTAATAATGGTCTGGGTGTTTGGGAACTACCCTTCAGGAGCTGAGAACTTGACCAGATTCCTCTGCAAGAGCAGCAACTGTTCTTAACTGCTGAGCTTGTGGGATTCAATGAGTCCTGAAACATCAGACATTGCTGCTGCTGATCGTCTGGAACTTGAACTGGACTTTAAAAGGTGAAATTTGGTATTCCCGTAGCCTGGGGTTCCTCTGAGTGCTGTATAGTGCTTGTCCCAGGAAGGCAGAAGTCAAAGGCTAATGGTAGAGGAATGGCAGCATTATATATACATATATATGTCTATATATATCTATACATATAGATATACATATATTACTTTTTAAAGACTGTGTGACTTCTGAGCAGACAAGCTGCCACCTGGTCCCTAGAGTTGTGTGACACCATCCAGGGAGCCTGGCCTTAGTGTGGACATAGACACACCCCATGGCTGCATCTGGGAGGCCCACTTGGAGGTTCTCATTGAAGGTTCCAGTGTTCCCAGGCCTTCAC
Organism: Phyllotis vaccarum; assembly: GCA_033318265.1. Classification (NCBI taxonomy): domain Eukaryota; kingdom Metazoa; phylum Chordata; class Mammalia; order Rodentia; family Cricetidae; genus Phyllotis; species Phyllotis vaccarum. The sequence goes on along the minus strand of JARWLC010000001.1, from coordinate 123,392,490 downwards.
AGTATTGCTCAATTCCCCTCCCCCCCGAATACAAGCAGCCTTTAATTTATGGGGACACAGTGGTGGCCCCAGGGTCTAAACTAGAAATCAAAGCAAACAGACATCATTTACCATAAGCAAGCTGATCCCCAGTGGATTCTGAGACTTGAGCATGAGGAAGCCCCGAGATCCCTGGGCACTCACAATAGAAGCCACCAGCGGGCACATGGGCGGTCCTTCAAGGCTCTGACCTCAATGTCCCTCCCAGCAGCTCTGTCTTGGAGAAGCCTCTGAGGAGCTGAGAGGGTGGTTGGACAATGGAGGGAGGGCCTCCCCCAGGCTGTAAGAGGAACATTGGGTCACCATCTATTCAAGGGACTCCTCCTTCCCTATTCTAAAAAGGTCCAGAAAGTTTGGGGTAGATGTTAATCACACTAGGGAGGAGCAACCTGGAACCCCTCTAGCAGGGTGGGCTCTGGCACTCTGAATCGGGCCTACTCTTCAGTGTTGGCTGACTCTCATGATGTAAATACTGCCCCTGGAGCCAAATGTCATGATCTAAGACCTGGAGGTTGGGAGACATGGACACACTCAGAGTGAGGCTGTCATATACAGCCTCAGTAGCAGATAGAATGACCCAAAAGGCAAAAAAAGATTTAGGGAAGTGATGAGCTCTGACTGCTGTCTTCATTTTCAATATAATTTACTTAGTTGTATGTGTATGTGATTTGAAATTTAATCATGGCTGTATTTAACAATGAGTTTTTGAAATTCTTAAAAATACAGCAGTTAGGCATGAGGAAGAAGAATGAGCTGGTTCCAGGGTTGAGGACGGGGCTTGATCCAGGATCATCACACCTCTCTCCTTGGGCAGCTCTCTGATTTCCGGGGAACGCCATCATTTGGTAGTACCTGGAATCAAGAGGCCTCCTGAGTTATCTCTGAGTGACTTCCGGACATGGGAGGTGGGGCACAGAAGCAACAAAGGCTCCATTATGATGTTCCTTTGGCTAAACAACTGTTAACTGGATTTTTCCCAACTTGACCCTTCCTGAATGCAGGCTGTTCCTGGGACCTGGCTCTTCCCCCACCCGCAACCTGATTTCCCCCTTCTCTTCTACTTCCTGTCCCCCACTTCCCTTCTCTCCCCTCTTCTTTTTCCTTCTTCTCTCTTCCTCATTTGGCAGTACTAGGGATAGAACCCATGGCCTCATGCACACTAGGCAAATCCACTGTCACTAAACTGTACTCTAGCCCTTCCCACCCAATTGTTTTTCAGGACGGGGCTCACTAAGTCACCCAGGCTGGCCTTGAACTTGCTATATACCCCAGGTTGAGTTCAAACTTGTGATTCTTCTGCCTCAGCTCCAGAGTAGCTGGCATCACAAGCTTGCATCACATTCCGGGGCAAGGTTGCTCTTGAAGGTGATGGTTTTAGTTTATAGTTCCAAAGGAACTAATGCAATTTTTTTTTCCTTTTAAGTTTGTATGTAATTGTTCTTCTAAGATTCTGGAGAGGCGGAAAGAGCATCAGGCCTGGGTACAGGGAGACCACACATGCAAGAAACAAAAGCTGACATGTGTGGAAAAGAGAACCAGGAAAGGTTTTGGCCTCCCTCCACCCTCGTGGCACCTACTACCAGGAAAATGGGAATATTTTCCCCAAATTCCTCTGTCCTAGGTTCAAGTCCTACCCCAACCCCTTTCCCAGCTATTCAAGTCTAGGCTAGTCAGAAACCTCTATAAACCCCAACTTCCCCCTCCATTAAACAGGAGCACAATTACTCCTGAGATGGCGGGGCTGGGGAAGAGTCAGGAGTTCAGTACAGTGCAGGTATTGGAGTGTGGATGACCGGGTAGTTCTCATTCATTCTGGGAGCCCAGTAACAGGGGCCTTAGCCCTTGTGGTCCTGGCCGCACCTCCATCTGGAGGCCCTAGTCCTTGCTGTCTTTGTCTCTTGGGTACCACAGTGCAGACTCTTTTTTTAATCTTTTGTCAGCAAGATTCATAGACACACTTCCCAAAGGCCAGAGGAAGTGGTCCCTCCTCCCCCTCCCCCAACAGCAGGATCTACGGATGGTAAAGAGCTCAAGAGAAATGCCCAGGCAGGCTTCACATTTTCCAGACTCTCCAGGGCTCCAGGGCTGTGTTTGATCACTTCACAAGGGCCTGACACAGACAATCCAGGTTTGGAGGCCGACAGGGCAAAGAGCCCTGAGGATCAAGTATCACACAGGACATTCTTGGGGCCCCCAGCCTGGTGCAGGGAGCAGGGTCAGTTGCTTGTATAAGCTGGGACCCTCTCACCAGACACAAACCAGGCCTGGAATGGGTGAGAGTATCCAGGAAGCCATCCTGGCTAGGTGCCAGATAGGCCTGGGGGTCTCCTGGGACACACCAGGATCTCTGTCCTCCCCTGCAGCCTCCAGCCAGGGGCGGGGATAATAGCCAAAGGCACCTCCCTTCCAGACTTAACAGAAGAGATTATATCCTTGTGAGCAGAGACCCCTTTATTCTAGATATCCTGTTCACTGGCAGTTTTGCAATGTTGAAGGTCAAGTTTGGGTTACCCACCAAAGCTCATGCAGGAGGTGAGTGGACAGCCCAGGCAAGGAAACACAGGTTCCAGGAGGCCCTATGTCTTAGCACCTTATGCTCATTTGATCCAGGCCTTCTGAGTGACAGCTCATTGTTCTTCCAACCACATCATGATGGCTCCCACAGAACTGATGGCTGTGTGGTGTGGGGCAGAAGGAAAATTTCTTTTGTCCTCTTTTCTGGAGGGTCTGTGGCCACCCTAAGTCTGGCAGCTTTACAAGAATGGGCTTGTAAACTCAGCAACACCCCATAAGTCTTTTATGGAGCCTGCTGTGGTAATGGACACTAATCCATTCTCCCAGGCTAAGCCTGGTGGGTGCTGGGGATGGGCAGCTGCATGGAGCCAGGCACCCCTTTGACCCATCCCAGGTGAATGGTCCCAGGGAAATCAGTCTGGTTAATACCTGAGCAATGCCAAGACTCTTGGCCAGGGGGCACTGTGCAGCCAGCAAGGGACAAGACAGGGTAGCTGGAAGCCTAGGCTCAAAGTGCTCTTCATGGACAGTGGCAAAGGCATCAGTTTGGGGAAGGGGGCACCCAAGAGTATATCTGGTGCTGCAACAAGGAAAATCTTGCTTAAAATTTAGAGTTTCAAGCACTGAAGGTAGGCCACGCAATGGCTACCTATGAAGAGCTCTTTGCTACATGCCAGTATTTTAGACCCACCATGTTGGGGAAAAAAATGGCAACTGCTGATGGGGGGGAATGAGAGGCAGGTGGCACACTCACACCACACACCACACATCTATTCAAGATGTAGAAACCTACACTGGAGGAGACCGTTGGCATGACCCTAAGCCTCCCCACAGGTAGGAGTGCCCTCTGTACTCACTTAAACAGTGACATTGGATCATTCCCAGCTTCTCCAGCCACTGACTGTTCCTCAGTTCCTACCAACCTAACACCTCAGGGTTCAGTCTGTTAAGATAATTAGCAAGGCACTCTCAGCTATTAGGGCTATAAGAAGAGAGGAGATTCTGAGGAGGTACTGAGCCTAGGACTGGGACACTGTCCTTTGCCTGCTCATTGACCAAGATAGGCATGGCTGCCTCTACCTCTGTGTAAGCAGACTGAGAAGGTGAACAGTGGAGATCTGGACACCCTGACATCCCTGTAGCCTTGAGAACCCCAAATGATAGCACAGCCTTGAAGACTCTAGTTTGGGGTTTTATTTTAGTCAGATATGGAATATTTGCACATGTAAGTGTGTGGTATGAGTCACGTGTGTGCATTAAAAACTTTTTTGAGATTTATTTATTTAATGTGTAGAGAGTGTTTTTTTTTTTTTTTTCAAGGATATCACATGCATGCAGCATCATTGGAAGCCAGAAAAGGGCACTGGATCTCCAGGAACTGGAGTTTCAAATGGCTGTCAGCCCATCTGAGTGCTGAAAACCAATCCTGGGGCCTTTGGAAGAACAGCTGATGCTCTTAGTCACTGAGCCATCTTGCTAGCCCTTTCCACCTTTTATGTTGAAATAACGTTTCTACCAACCCGGAGCTCCCTGTTTTGGCTACTCTGTGTGGGATTCCTTGTCTTGGCCTCCCTAGCTCTCAGATTACATGAGAGCAGTCACATCCTTTTACTTTTACGTGGGCTCTGAGGATCTACACCCTGGTCCTTTCCTGCAGACTCATCTCCTCAGCCAAATATGGATTTTTCACAGCTCAATAAACTATATGTGCAGTACATTCTGCCCACATGTTTACAAACTAGGGACCATTCTCCAGTAGGGTGTGTGCAGGGGAAGAGTCCAGATGGATGCTTCTGAACTCAACTATGTCCCACATCCCTGGATGTAAAGTGGAGCTAATAGTAGGATTTGCCTCTGAGGCTTGTTGGGAGGATTACCATGCTTGGACTTCATTGGTTTTCCCTGCCCAGTGCTATGTGTGTGGACTGCCAAAGGCTCTGTTGTATCCAAAGATTATCTGCATTGTTATGTACAACACAAGGTTGCTCAGATCCATTTATTGTGCCTCTTTTCTATGTCAGGACCTGAAAGGGAACTGTCACATTATCATAAATAGAAAGGTAGACTTAGTCACATTGGAACTATGAAGGTTAGCATTAGGAAAATAAAAGAATGTCACTAAAACTTAGCACAGGTTGTAATCATTGTGGTGGTGACAGGATCCTGTGCCTGAAAAGTGAGGTAAAGTGATACACACATGTCATACCAGTTTCAGCTTCCTGCATTTGACACAATGCTCTAGTCACAGAAGTGCCCCTGAGTGAACTTCAGGAGTTTTGTTTCAGATGTCTTTGCAACTTCTGGTGCAGCTGCAATTAATTATTTTTTTAAGCAAAAAGTAAATCCAAAGATTGATTTTCCTGAGTCTAAGGAAGAGTCTCCTCTGTAAAAATGAGACTCCTGTAAGAATGTGTGCCAACCATTCTAACCCCATACCAAAAGAACATGTCCATCCTGTGGGAAATCAAAGATGCAAAGCATGGGACCACCAGATGTGCATGCGTGGTGTGTGTTCATCTATGGCATTACATGGGGCAGCTTGTGGCATGATCCTGTATGCCAAGGAGAATGCATGTTTGTCCTAGGGAGCCAGGCCTAGCCCTTTTAGGGCTGCCCTTACTTGAGAACCCAGGTGTGCCCCCAGGGACTGGAATGAGGCATCCTGAAATCCGTTGGCTGGGTTCTGCCCACAGCTCTCGTTGAACAGTCCCTTACAGGCCCTTTCTGAGCCATACTTTCTCCTTTGTCAAAAAGGAGATTGTGAGATTGAATCAAGAGCTCCTGAGCTAAGAACCTGAAAGGCACCAATCCTTGCCTGAGCCCAGAGCTGTGGGAACTACCCTGAAGAAATCTCCCCCTGAGGTTTCCTGAGACTGGAGGAACGTGGGTTCCTAGGACACAGAACTGTCAGTTTGGGACAAATCAGGGAAGGTGGTCACTCTAACCATGTAACCTATATGTGTCTAAAGAGTGCTTGAAATGTGACTGGTCCAGTTGAGTGGAGCTGAAAGCATGAAATCTGTAATAGATAACACTCCCCCCCCCAAAAAAAAACCTATATATAAAAAGAGAAAATAGTTAACTCATGAATAATCTCCATGATGTTCATGTGCGTCCATGGAGTCCAGGTGTTGTTCTAAAATAAAATATACATATATACAGGATTTCTCATGGATTCTGAAGTTCTTTGATTTGGTTAGGCCAGCTGGCCAATGGGGTCCACGGATCTGCTTACATCTGATCTACTCCCCCAGCCCTGAGGTTGCAAATGTCAGCACTGCATCCAGCTTTTTATGTGCATTTTGGGGATCTGAACTTAGGTATTTATGCTTGTGAAGCAGATACTGACTAAGCCATCTCCTTGGCTCTAATCATTTACATATTGATTTGTATGCTATAATGGCAATACTCAGGATATTTTGGGTAAAGAAAATGTTATTAAAATCAAATAAATTATTTTAAAAACTCATTTTAACTGGGTGGTGGTGGTGGCATAGGCAATGGCACATGCCTTTAATCCTAGCACTGAGGAAGCAGAGGCAGGCAGATTTCTGAGTTCAAGGTCAGCCTAGTCTACAGAACAAATTCAAGGATAGCCAGGGTTATCCAGAGAAACCCTGTCTTTAAAAAAAAAAAAAAACCCAAAATAATTATAAAAATTTAGAGATTTTTTTATGAGGATATATTAAAAAATTTGAAGTTACATTTTATCTGTGTCTCAGGAGTCTATCATGAGGATTCCCAAAAGCTGTAGAGCTGCTTGAGAAGTGGTTGTCAAATCCCTTCCAAGCTAATAATAGCATCGGGATGCTTTCCAAGTGGGTGTCTAGGAATTTTTTTCATGGAAAGTGCTAACCTCTGTATGTGGCTACCTCCAAATTGTCCCCTCCACCTCTCCATTCTCTTTTTAAAGCTTTTATTTTATTTTATTTTATTTTATTTTATTTTATTTTATTTTATTTTATTTTATTTTATTTTATTTTATCGAGAAAGGGTCTTACACAGCCCAGGCTGGCATCAAACTTGCCATGAAGCTGAGAACGCTTTTGAACTTCTGTCCTCCTGCCTTGACTTCCAGTGCTGGGAGCACACACAGACACTGCCATGGCTGGTTCCTGTAGTGCTAGAGAGCAACCTCAGGTCTCACACATGCTAGGCACGCATCTCCCACCCCTCTCCTCCCAATCCCATCAGTCATCTTGTCCTCATCCTCTTGTTGACAGGTGCTCCCCAAAGCCTAGGGCTGCTTCCCTCTCACTGTGTGATTTTTCAGCTGTCAAATGAATGCTAATCTGATAAAGGCAGGAACTGCCAAGGCGCTAAAGAGAACAAGTCCTGGCCCTGATGCTAAGAAGGGCCTTTGTCTCCCACCCCCAGACCGTGGCCAGCTGGAGGCCAGGTCACCAGGGGCAGTGGGTAAGAGAAGCCAAGATCAAGGCGGAGGCTCTTCTGGGGCATCACAGCCTGAAGGAAACCAAAGAAAGGAGGAAGAAGTGAGAAACCTGTGAATCACAGCAACAACGTTGACTGCTAGGGAGATGCTCAGTGGGCAGGAACATGTGCTGTGTACGCATGAGGGGAAAAGCCAGGTACAGAGAGCAGGTACAGGAGGATCACTAGGGCTTACTGGCTACCATCTTCATAGACTGTCTCTACGGATTAAGGCAGAGGGAGATGGAGCAGGACACCCAGTGTCTCCCTCTGGCCTCTTCACATGCCCTTTAACAGGTGTATTGACCTGAACTAATCTCTCTCTCTCTCTCTCTCTCTCTATCTCTCTCTCTCTCTCTCTCTCTCTCTCTCATGCACACACACACACACACACACACACACGGTCTATAAGAGATAAGCCAGAATAGAGTCCCTCTCCACTGTCCCTGAACCTTCTACTAGCTAGAAGCAAGAGAAGGTGTAATTGAGTCCAGGTTATGGCACTGTTCCTGGTAAGGAGGGGGAGACAACATGGCTGACATCTGAGTTCCCAGGACTTTGGGATCTACCCAAATCCACCCTGGCAAAAGGCCTTATGTTCTTCAGGAGCCCCAGCCCCTTTGACTACACAGAGCACTGTGACCCTCATTTACACCATTGTTTACACAGCATGCTTAGGGGCCTGCGGTGAAATTGACAGGGTCAGGTGTATATATGTGAGTTTTTCTATTTGTTCAGGCTTGTTAGTGTAAAATTCACTGTTTGTTCAGGCTTGTTAGTGTAAAATTCACTCCTCTTTGGTGGAGGTGGTAATTCAAAAATACTGGTAGTCAGAAAATGGGTGGGATCAGACACATTGACCAGAGAGGAGCCGTGTGACTGCTCCCAAGGGAATTCTGACAGAGACAAGGGCAGAAAGCAGGTGCTCAGCCCTTCAGGAGGACACTGTCTCAGTAACAATCTGAATCTGTGCTAGTTGCCAAGCGTAGTGACATATCTATGTTGTCCCAGTACTCAGGAGACTAAGAGAAGTAGCTCATAAGTTCAAGACCAGCTTGGGCAATATAGCAAGTACCAGGCCAGTCTCAGCTACACAAGACTCCATTTCAAAAAGTAAATAAACAAAAACTAGAAAATGAGTTATGTTTGTTCAATTTCTATACTGAGCAGGACATACCAAGGGCTCACACAGGTACGTTTTCAGAGAGATGTCTTGGAGTAGGAGGGCTTGGGCAACCTCATGAAATGAGGGTGATGCTGATGATGAGGAGCCAATCCTACACTGGCATTGTAAGGTTGAGCAACCCAGCCCCTCCCTGGGCCTCACCTTCATTGAATATAGAATGAGGTGAGCAGGCTGGCATCTTCACCCCATGATGTCCCAGGAGCTGAAGCAGCAAGGGAAATGAGTGGAAGTTCTGAATGGAGAAAAGTGTCGGAGGATTCCAGCAAGGACTAGGGGGCGGGTAGGGGGCGGGTGGTGCCAGTGGAAGGAATGACTCCCCCAAACCAGGAAGAGTCACCCAGTTGCTTTACCCATTCTGGTCCATTCTAGGGCAAGGAAGGCCCTTGGCTTCACTGGGATCTCACACAAGTGGCTGTATTGTGTGTTCCCTGTGTGGGGGTGGTGCAGACCAGAGGCCGGAGTCCTGGGAATCATCCCTCTGAGGGCAGAGGCCAGATCTGGGCTCAGATGGCTCCTGGGGTGGCACCACTATTCTTTGTCACTTTCTGGCTCTCCCCAGCATCTTCTCAAGGCAAGAAGAACCCCGATTCCAAGGTGACTATTCAAAGAATATGAGTAGGGTAAGTTGTGGATTCAAGATGATTTCCACCTTTTTCTTCTCATGCATATTGGCAATCTTGCCGACCATCCTGTGGGTTCCGCCTCTGGGAGCCTTTGAGAAGGTCACTCTAGGAAGCAACTGACGGTTTTATTTCTTGATTGGTTCCTTCAGCAGACCCATTTACAAGTGGCTGTGAAGGCTCTTGTGAGACCTCAATGTGCATGTAAATCTGAGGATGCTCTTCCAGCATTACATGATATCTCATAATGACTTCCTCCTTGGTTCCAGGCTCACTGCTGTCTAAAGCAAGCTCTTGGAAGAGGAGATTTTCTTTATGCTTTTAATTATATGTGTATGTGTGTATCTCTATGTGAGTATTCATACTTGTATGCAGGTGCCTGTAGAGGCCAGAGAGGGCACCAGATCCCTTGGAAGCAGAGTTATAGGTAGCTGTGGGCCTCCCAATGTATGTGTGAGGAATTGAACTCCAGTCCTGGCAAGAGTAACAGGAATTCTTAGTAGCTGAGTCATTGTTCTAGTTTCTTAATTTCATGTATTTATTTATTTACTTATTTACCATCTGTCATTTCCATCCTATATAGCACCCTCCCTCATGCAGATGTTACACACACAGCCTTCTGAGGCATGGATACCACACTCTCTGTTGACCACTGTATCTCTGACTACTAGGGTAGGAAGACTCTCAGCAAGCAGGGAATCAACGTCTTTGGATGTATCACTTCTAAGAGTCTCAAACCATGGGCTGTAGAATGGGATCAAGTAATACAGTCAGGGCTGGTATCTGCCCATGGGAAACAGGACACACACACACACACACACACACACACACACACACACACACACACACACACACACATACACACACACACACACAGTGAGGAGGGGGCGAGAGTAAACAGTTAACAGGAGAGTTTAATGAATAGATGCCTATGCAGGGTCAGTGTCAAAGAATACAGAAAAGGGTCAGAGCAGCCCAGAGGTGGGCAGGGGGTGTTACCCACCTGGACCTACTGGGACCTAAGTTTGCAGGGAGGCTTATGGCTGTAGCCCTTGGTTGAGGATCTCACAGTGGCCTGGCAAAGAAGGTATCAGAGAGGTTTCTGTCCCACTTCTTCTGTAGCCTAACGCTCAGTCAGTCATCAAGTTTGACCCAGATTTAAGAGGTATGGTCATAGATTTGAAGACATATTCAAAGGATATGATGATGGTACACTCAATGGTCCTTATCATTTGTGATAGTCACAAATGTATGAGACAGTGTTTAGGAGGGGATGCGACCAAAATGGAAGTTCCTATCACCGTGGGAAGAAGGTTCTTTTCAGTGTCTTCCTCTCAGCAGCGGGACGACAGGGGACCAGAGCGAGGATGTGCCTGGCTAGTGGCATAGCCAAGGCTGGTGAGCAGAGCCCATCTCCAAAGGCTGTGTCCAGCAGGGAAGGAAGTAGAATGCTGGGGACAGAGTCACACTCTCCCACACCAGGGCCAAGAGCTCACAGCTGGTTTTCCTCCCACATTTGCCTTCCAATTTCATCCCTGGAGGGAAGAGAGAAGAAAGCATAATTTAAGGAAGATTCCATGCCCAGCTTTCACTTTCAGAGGACTAACTGTCTGGGGAGATTGCTTCCAGGTGCCTCCCAGCCTAGCTGGGGCAAGGGCCAGGGTTTCAGACTGGGCAGCAGGGTAGACATCAGACAAGCTGACCTCTCCAGAGTTTAGGATTATCTGCTTCTCTCTACAACTCCAACTCTAGGGTATCCCTTTCCAAGAGGCCACCTCAGAGTCCTTCCCCTGGGGCTTCTTAGGGGCCTCTTATAGAAGCAGGCCCTCTTAGGCCCGAACCAAAGTCCCTGGCCTATCATCTCTTCCTGCACATAAACCAAGACGAAATTAAACATCCTGTGTCCATAGGCCAAGGACTTAAGAGTCCCTGCCCAAGCATTCTGAGCCTAACTTGAGTAATCTAAGGGTCAAGTGTTGTGTAAAAGTGGCTGGGTGAGTAAGGGTGGGAGGTGCAGTGGGGGCTTTGGTGAAGTTCCTGTGAAGCTGATGGAGTCAGGAGGGAGAGTGAGGCACACACAGGGACTGTTCTTTGCACTTTCCTGCTCCTGACTCTCGAGCCCATCCCCCTGCATTGCTTCCTCTCACTTCTTTTCACAAAATGAGCCTGGCAATTCTAGTCACATCTCTCAGCCTTCCCTCATTGCCCAAGAGGGACACACACTGAGGGGGTGTTGGGACTTTGGGTTATATATCTGTTTCTGAACTAGGGTCCTCTCTATTACTTTGATGCAAAAGGATTGGAGAATGGGCCTTGAAGAGTCTTAAGTCTAAATCACTCATTTTACAGATGTACAAACCGAGGACCAGAAAAAGAGACCTTCCCTGGGGGACTCTAAAGGAGATGGGGAAGTAGGGCACATCCAGGACGAGCAGCTATATTAATTTCTTTTCTCTTTGCTGTCATCAAATGCTAGAAAAGAGATAAATTAGGGGAGCAGGAGCTTGCTTTGGCTTACCATTTGAAGGGATGAAGTCCATCATGTTGAGGAAGACATGGTGGCAGGAACACAAGGCAGCTGGTCACATTATGCCTGCAATCAGGAGAGTAACAAGGGAATAGGGCCTCGCCATCAAACTCCAAGGCCGGCCCCCAGTAACCCACTTCTTTGATAAAGTTCAACCTCTTACAGGTTTCTCAATCGTCCAAACAGCACCACCAGCTGGGGACCAAGTGTTCAAACACATGAGCCCATGAGAGACATTTTGTACTCTAACCACAGTAAAAGCACATCATGCAACTGAGATTCTCCTGTTTGAGGACATCGGCTAACTGTCCTGCTTCAGCCCCCAGAGGTGATGGGCAGTTCCCAAATGGAACTAATTTTCAGACTTATATGAGAACTATGTTAAGAATCCAGAAGCCAAAGCCCAGGCCCAACTGCCTGCTGTCTTAGAGTTTCTGTTGCTGTGAAGAGAAAACCATGACCACAGCAACTCTTACAAAAGAAAACATTTAATTGTGTGGCTTACAGTATCAGAGGTCTAGTCCATTGTCATCGTGGTGGGACATGGCAGTGTGCAGGCAGATGTGTTGCTGTAGTAGCTGAGAGTCCTACATATTGCAGGCAACAGGAAATTGACTGAGATATCAGCTGGTATCCTGAGCATAGGAAACCTCAAAGCCCACTCCCACAGTGACACATTTCCTCCAACAAGGCTATACTTCCTAATAGTGCCACTTCCTATAAGACAAAGAGACTGACCATACGAGAACAGCTGTGCTCGGGAATGTGTGTGTGTGTGTGTGTGTGTGTGTGTGTGTGTGTGTGTGTGGGCACCAGACCCCACAGAGATAACAGGTGGCCAAGCCAAGGTGCTTAGCTCAGCAAAGCCAGGGAGGAGTCAAGTCCCTTGAAGAACAAGTCAGCGAACTGGAGAATTCTTTTTGTCCAACCCATTATCAAAACAAGGTTCCATTTGAGCCCCCATGACCTCATACTACAAGGTGAAGCTCTTGAGTAAGTGGACCTTCAGGGAGTCTGGGCTTCTCAGAGCCCACGGTGTCACTGATGGGTCTTCTGGCTTTGTATCCACCCTGTTAATACTCTACCTGGCTCAGCACAACTAAGTGCAAACCCCACACTCTGTGCCTTAAATAGGTTAGCCACAAAAAACATACTCCCTGGGAGTGGGGCCAGCCAGGGATTCACCAAGATCACTAATGCTTCCAGGAGGCTGTGCCACACTTCTGGCTTTCTGATAGCTTGTTGCTGCTGCTGCTTAGTATAATGTGCTTAAGTTTCCTTCATGTGTGTGAGGAATTTCAGAATTTCTTTTCTCTTCAAGGTTAAATAATATTCCATCCACAGAAATATTCTCAGGCTAGATATTGGCTAGACTTTGAGTCTAGTCAAGCGGACAGTGGAGATGGACTGTCTTACCTGTGGATGAGCATTTGGCTTGCTCTGACTTTGGACTAATAAAGTAGCCCTATAAAACAACAGCAAGCGTGCATGTCCCCTGAGTCACACGCTTGACATAATTTTGTAAAAGAGTTCTGCCCATTTATAATGCTGAAAATGGGGCTTCTAAAATGTTCGTTCATGACCCAAGCCCACATCCAGTGAGAAGCAGTGCCTGGTTTCGAATCCTTTTCTCTACTAATCCCCCTTCTCTGATTCTCTGCCTTCTGTATTCTGCTAGAAAGCTGTATAGGCTACTCATACCTGCCTCTGAGACAGGGGTCAGAGCTGGTATAGGGTAGGATTGCCTAGTGCTTAAGACCAAGGACTCTGACTCCAGGCTGCCCAAGTTCAAAAATCGGTGCCTCTCATTTAGTAGTTTTGACCTTTGCTCAGTAAGTGATTTATCCTTTTGGTGCCTTGATTGATTAGTGATTTCTGCTATGGGCTTAGGCTAGGGCGCACATCTGTCTCTGCACCAGATACAAGTTTTCTTGAAGCCATACCTTATTTTCAGGCTTCTTCCAGATTCTTGGTCTTGGAAGCAATGTTATTTCTTCCAGAACTTCAGGAGAGGCCCAGCTGAGGATGATCTGGAGCATGACCTGCCAGGTCGGTGGTTTTACTATCAGAGTGCCCATCCTAGTTTACAGTCTGTTTTCCCAGTGTGGGCCTTGATGGAGAAGAATGGAGGAGTGGGACCCCCTCCCACACTGAGCTCTGTATACCCTAAAAACTCATTGACCCCTGAGTGTTGCTCCATGCACAGGGACTGCACACATTTCTAGTGGTTTTCCAAGATCCCCAGCAGCTCTTTCCCCAGGGTTTCTTTGGTGGGAGGTTTTCCCTGCCCGTCTCGTCCTCTGGATGCTTTTGTTAAGGCAAATCTTTATTTGAGATCCTGTGGCTATGGTGACCAGCAGGGACCCACAAGTGGATGATGGCACAGAGATAAAACTGGAGTGGCTTGGGGTGGGGAGTATGGGCCATGCTATAAAGGTCACCTTGAGTAACTAGCAAAGTGGGTTCCAGGAGTCCAGGTGTGTGATAGTGCAACATGAAGACAGAGACTAGAGGTCAGAGGATGCCAGGGAACAGCAAGAAAGTGGAGACCTGTGCAGAGGCTCAGAATTGACCAGATGTATAGGCCATACTGGGCCTGTCTCTTGGGAATGCTGCACATGCCAGAATTAGGTCCACGGCGAGTGGGTTTTCTCCACCAGTGGAGAGTGATTTGGAGCGAAGGCCTATCCTCCTGCCAGCTCGCCCGGCTCCTCTGTGTCCCAGAGTGATCTTTCACAGATGCCGAAAAGCTAGGAAGTGTAATTACGGGGAAATTGCACTCCGGCAAACGAGTACAAGCTCAGGGCTGCCAAGCCCCATTCCTCACCTGAGCCCTGATTGTGACCGACAGCCCCACATCTGTATGTGCTTTGCAGAGGGGAGGAGGGGGTGCAGGAACCCCAGTCACTCTGCCTGAGGTTCCCCTCCATAAGAAGAGGCTAAGGCCTGGGGCGCATTCCTGGATTCTGGGGCCAAGAGAGGAAAGGGGGTGGACTCTGGGAAGAGACAGAGGCTGAGATTGATCAGCTCTCACCTCTTTCTTTACTGGCAGAGAAACTGAGGCTGGTGACAGTCCAGGGCCACCAGTGAGCTCACCCTCCAGCAAGGTTAGTCCTTCAGCACTCAGCACAGCACCCCTGGACACGAGCAACTAGGAGTCTGGCTCCCATTTTTTCAGGCTTCTCACACAAGTGAGAGCAAATAGCTGCTATACAGCTCTGCATCTCCCCCCTCACCCTCTGCAGAGTCCTTGGCACCTCTCTGCTGGAGAAGCTCCCAGGTGAAGGGCCTCCTGCAACTTCCCAGTGGACTCTGCTCTTGGCTCTCCTTCCTGTTCCAGGGTAGTCCCAAAGTGAAAGCAGCCCCTTGTCTAAACCCTCATGGACTTATCAAATGGAGGACACCACACTGCCCACTGTTACCTCCACAGCCTCCCCTGTAAAGACACATTTCTCGCTATTGGACACGGTCTGCTCCCTAAGTCTTCTGGCCAAAACCCATTGACGTTAAGGCCTCTGATAGTGTCCAGAGAAGATGTGCTCCCCACTTCTAACCAATCAGAGTCCTTCCCTGATGAAAGATGCTGGGATCAGGAAGCTGGCCTTCATTCATACAAGAGCCTGAGGTGGGAGGGGAGATGGGTTGCAAAAAGACTCCAAGTGGTGGCTAGAAATACATTACCACTGGCATTTTGGAACTTTTCGTTTTGTCTAGTCCCTATTCTCCAAATCTCTGCTGTGTTACCCAGTAGCCCTATCCTAGACTATTCTATCCCACCATACTCTATTCATCTCCCAGCTGCTGTTAGACATCAGGAGAGACAAGTGCATGGTTCTGCAGCTCAAAAGCCTGTTCATACAAGAGGTGGACAAAGAGAAAGTCGGCAGTAGTAGCACTGAGATAGGAACAGGACCTGAGCCAAAAACCGTGTAGAGTGAGTAAAGTTTGCTAAGAATAAATAGACATCAAACAGATAAAGAGAATCAGGGAAGCAGCAGATGGACCACGGCTGGGGCAGCCACAGACAGAGGAAAAGTACGCCCACAAAGAGAAGCAGTGCCATCCCATGGGCCATCTGAGGATGAGGAGGGAGCTTCTGGAGAATTCTCAGCTTAGGGCTGAGGGCCTGGAGAAATGGGACAAAAGGAGGTGAAGTGTGGCAGATGCTCCTTGGTTCTAGTCACCAGTGAAACAGCAGTGTGCAGCCTGGTGAAGCTGGAGGGTTGGGAGACAGGTGTGCTTTATTCTGGATGCAAACCTGGCTTTTCAGAAATGAGATCTGTCTTGAGTGCTGGTTGCTGGTGAGCTTCACTGCTCACACTAAATACCAAGAAAAGATGGAGTGTGGGTGGTCTCATTTAGTTTGGGACTTGGCCTCAATATCCTTTCAGTGGGTTCCAAACTCAAGCACACAGCTAAGGAGGAGGAAGTGGATGCCCAGAATGTGCAGAATGTAAGAACACAATGGCTTCTGTCAACTTTACAACACCAGTGATCTAGTTTCGCTGACAACCA
Source organism: Phyllotis vaccarum (assembly GCA_033318265.1). Lineage (NCBI taxonomy): Eukaryota > Metazoa > Chordata > Mammalia > Rodentia > Cricetidae > Phyllotis > Phyllotis vaccarum. The sequence goes on along the minus strand of JARWLC010000001.1, from coordinate 123,376,658 downwards.
CCACCCAGGGGACATATTGTTATTCCCACTACTCAGATGGGAACTCCGAGGCTGATGCTGTTCCTCAAAGTTCAGAGTCTAGGACTTTGTCCCTTGGCCACATTTTCTGTTGGTGCTGTGCCCATCCTTCATCAGTAGCCATGGGGCTGAACTGTGTCCTTCCCGGGCTTCTTTTGAGGGTTCTTGGTGACTCCCCTTCTTGTACAGGAACGAGGCTGTGAGGCTGCGTCTGACTGAGCTTCCCTCCCCAGCCCCTACCCTCATCTATGCAAATCCCACACCTCTCCATGTTTAAGGCAGACACCATCTCCATCACCAAGCCCTCTTTAACCCTTAATGTGTTGGTTAATTTTATAGTTTGCTTTCATAATCTCAAGGACATGCCCCCCCGCCTCCAGGCTTGCTTCCAATATGCCACTAGGAAGAGACCAAAAGTCTGTATTCCCCATACAGCTCAGGACCCCAGGGCACCTCTGTACTCTCTAGGAGCATAGACAGGAGGGTGGGGCACTCCAGAATACTAGCTGTTCTCTGCATTGATCTAAGATGGTTGCCCTTAGCATCATTCCATGAGCAGCTTTCCTAGGCTAGGGTAAAGCTCCGGACTCTTTACAGCTCCTCTGCACAGGGTCATAGGGCCATCCATGTCTCCTCAAGCCTGTCACTGCTAAAAACCTTCTACCAACAAGAAGGCCCACCTTAGGTGAGGCACCTCTCTTGCTTGTGCCTTGGTCTTCCCAGGACCTCCTGGGAAACCCTTTTTTCTGTAGAGGCTCTCTAGATGGAACTAGAGAATGTGTCAGAGAAACTCAGGCCCAGGAGACACTTTGTTGTGACAGGCAGTATTCAGCCAGCCAGGCTGGTGGTGATAATATTTATCACGGTTATTTACCATGCTGTCACATCAGATCCTTTTCATAAGGTCTCCATTTCTCCCCATCAATCTCTGAGAGGGCATTAAAATCTACTTAAGTTTTGGTTTTATAAGATTAGGGTCTTATTATGCAGATGTAGTTGATCTGATGCTCACTATGTAGCCCAGGCTACACTAAAACTTGTAGCAATCTTCCTACCTCGGGGTCCTGAATTCTGGGACCATAGACATATGCCAACATATATGGCCATTTTATAGCCAAGGACACAGAAGAACATGGAGATTATGTGACTCCCACTATCCCTCAAGCAATTGGCCAAGACAGACTGTGGGGCAGAGGTGGCCTTGGGCTCCTCCTGCTTCTTGGCCATCTCCCAGACAAGCCCAAGTGGCTGAAGCAGGCCATTCTGGTTCCTTGTGCCCTCTGACTGTTCTGCACCCTCCAGATTCCCGAGGTGTCAGGCCTCATTAGAGCAAGTGAGGCAGGCTAGTGTGGAGAGGCAGATGACAGGTATACAGTCTGACCGCGGCTCCCTTCACATCATCAGCCTGTCTGGGGCGGGAACACGCCTGGAAGCTGGGCAGAGGCCCCTGGCTTGGCTACACAGTCTCATGCATATTAAAAACATCTTTAGCATGCCTTTCCCCTACTGCTTACACTCCCTAAGTTTTCTCTTCTACCCTATAAAAGCAGACAGAATTAGTTTGCTGTGTGGGCTCTCCAGCTTCAAAAAGGCCCCCGTGCAATGACTGCCCAGGAGTGGTGTTTAGCTGGCATCTGTGGTAACTACTGAGGCCGAGGACTGTGCTCTAGTAAGTCTGACCAGGACAAGAATGACTTCAGGCTACAACTGCTGGGGAAGGTGGTGTGTGTGTGTGTGTGTGTGTGTGTGTGTGTGTGTGTGTGTGTGTGTGTGTGTCTGTGTGTCTGTGTGTGTGTCTGTGTGTGTGTCTGTGTGTGTATAACACCATATGCATATGTGAATGTATGGTATGCGTGTGTTAGCCTGAGAACTTCAGCTAGAAAGCCTGTGATCACTTTAATTCCCAACAGTCCGTGTATAACTTCACTTATTAGACAATGAGCATGAAGAAATGGAGGCGCAAGAAATGACAGGGCAGGGACTTGAACCCAGGTCTGTGGAATTCAAGCCTGTGTTCCCAGCCAGGTTGATAAAGAGCTTCTAGAAGGATGACTGACAGCACCAAAGATACCCAGGTGCTGATCCCCTAGAATCTGGGAACATGTCCCTTCTTGTGACAAAGGGGACTTTGCAGACAGAATCAGGTGAAAGGTCTTGAGATGAAGAGGTGGCTTTGGTGGTACAGGGGATCTGTTGTAATCACAGTGTCCTTGTAAGAAAAAAACAAAACAGTATGAGGATGGGTCAGGGGGTTAGAAGGTGTGAAGGTGTGGCCAGCTGGCTTTGAGGGTGCAGATGGGGCCTGGAGCTAAGGAGAGCAGGCTGTCTCTAGAGGCTGGCAGAGGCAAGAATTCACTTATTGCTGGAGATTCCAGAGGAAGGGACCTTGACTTTAGCCTAGTGTCTGATATCCAGAGCTGTAGGATGAGAAATCCTGCAGCTCTGGGACATTTTCTTTTGAGTAATTGTTAACTGGCCCCATTTCACGCATCCTGTCCTATGAAAGCAACATCTTCTTTGGGCATGTTGGATGATCCTCCTATGTGTTCTGTTATGCCTGAAAACCCAAAGCCTTAAAAAGACTCCTATTCATCCTTCAAAACTGAGCTGGCAAAAGGCAGCATGGAATCCTGGGTTGGAAACAAGGAAGGGAGAACATGGGAAAGATGGATCAAGCAGGTAGATGAAACGGTGTTAATCTCTGAGTGGTAAAACTTGCAACATGACATACGATTCTAATGCCTAAAGGATCTGGGGAGAAGTCTGTGTGACCCCCCCAGCACCTTCTCTGAAGCTTTTCTACGAACTTGAAATCATTCTATCTGGATGTCAGTACATTCATACAATCCCAGTGCAAAGGAAACTGAGGCAGGAGGATGGAGATTCCCAAAGTAACAGGGTATTTATATTTTATTTATTAAAAGCCATACTTTCTCAGGCAGGTGTCTCTGCTCTGTGCCCCTGTACTGCCTGGTTGTTTCCCTTGGGTGATTTTATTGTCAAAAGCAATGATGGTCCCTCTGATTAGACCGACTCCTGGGACACCTGTGGTTCCTAGCCTGTCTCACACACCCCCATGACTACCCAGGCCATCTCCCACTACAGCCCAGGAAGCAAGTCTAATCATTATCACCATGAGTGATGACCTGAGTCCCAGAAAAGTCAAGTTATTTGACAAAAGTCAAAAAGTAATGAGGTTGGGACCAGGATTTGAACAGCTCCAGCAATTTGAACTCTGCCCTGGGAAGCCATGTGACTTGGGGTCTGAGCTGACTTCTGCCATCAATCATGCTACCATTCTAGCTGTGTGACTCTGGACTAGCTGATCAACCCCTCTGAACTCACTTCACAGTTTTGTAAAATGAAGAAAAGTGACCACTAGAAACATTGTGACAAAATCATCAAAGTCATGGTAGTCATGGCAACCAGAGGGCTAAAGGCGGCAAATGTAACCACAGTGAAGACAGAAGGAGCAAGGTGACACATGCTTGCTGACTGATAGAACAGTGCAGGGGAAAAGGGATCTAATAGCTTCAGGAAGATTCTATCAACAAAAAAAAACAGATGATGGAGACAGAAAAACTGCTGTATTTAGTCAGAGACCAGCAATCAAAGCCAGAGCAGAAAGCAAAATGGGGGGGGGGGGGAGAAATGCTGTTCTACCCCTGCCTGACAAAGCACTTACAGCTCTGAATGTTCAGGGGGTCTTATGTACTGCCACAGGCCTGTGGGGAAGGCATCAAGCCAGGCCCCAGCGCCCCTTCCTCCTCTTGTCTCTAGAGCCTGCTTCTCAATCAAAAGCATGCTTTGGTCCCCGCCCCAGCAGGAAGCTTTTGTTTAGCAGGAGAGGGAGAGCCAAAGAGGAGTGCCCAGTACCACATGCTCCTGTCCACCCCCCCAACACCATGCGCCTGCCTCCATCATGCCTGCCATAACCCAGGTGGGTGGGAGGCTGCAGAAGCCCTTGCCACCCACCAAGCGAGGCTCCAGAGGCCTGGCACGAGGACCTGGCACCACCAGGAGAGGTGGCGGCTGTCAGCACCAGGAGAGCAACATTCCAAAACTCAAGAATAGCCCAACCACAAGACAAGGAGACCCTCCCTGTCGGGAGCTTCTTCCTCCCCCTGGATCTGCAGGGACACATGTTGGGAGGCCTGCGGTTTCCTGAAACTGCTAGAGAGGCCAGTTTGCAGGTAGACCCCATTTTCCTATGACTGGCTGGATGGAGAAGAGCTGATTCATGTTGAAGGGGACAACCAACCACATGATGCCAATAATAAGGACTATCTATGCTACTACCTACAGGAGACATTCTAAGCTTTTGTTGTTTGTGTAAGACCCTGGGCTGTTAAAAAAAAAAAAAAAGTGTTGACTGAGCTGACTGAGCCTGAATCCTATTGTGAATGCCAAGAGAGACACAGAGAGACTTTTGATTTACCCTGGTCACACAGAGTTTGATGGCTGGTTAGTTAGTTACTTAGTTAGTTAGTTAGTTAGTTAGTTAGTTAGTTAGTTGTTAAATGTCACAGAGCACTGTGGTAGGCCCCACCCACTGTTGTGGGATTAGGTTGTGTCATGACAAAGAAGTGAACCCCTTGCTCTCACTTCTCATCTTTCCAAATGATAGAAAGAAGTGGGAAGAAGAACGAACAACAAAAGACGACAGTGGATCCTTGCAGACACAATGAGTGGCTGAGACAAGCTTGACAGCAGCTGACTTAATCAGCCATCAGGGAGGGACATGGGCACCAGGGGGAGCTGGTGGGTGGTAGTGGTGGGTCATGGAGACCAGTCTTCGAAGTCTGGGAAGGTATTCTCCAGTTGCTTCTAAGGGAACAGAGGCCACCCAAGTGTGAGAAGTAGAGCATGACCTGGTGCTTCCTTCCAGCAGTGGGTATGGAGGATAAGGGCATGTCTGGTTCTGCCTGAGAAGATGCTGGCTCCCAGGAGGGCTGGGGACAGTGGGCAAGACTCTGGGAGGTGAGCTCACAAGGGATCTTAGGGGGATAGGTAAAGAAGAGAGTGAAGATGTAGGTGCAGGCTGGAATGACAAACATGGATGATGTCATTCAAGTGGCTGTCCTAAAAGGTGGACACAGAGTGGTCCCAGAGCCTGACAATGCCCTTGGAGGAAGGAGAGAGGAAGATGGACAGCAAGGACACGTTCTGGTGTCTCAGACCATGGCATGAAGAACTAGAATTATGACACCGAAAGAGACTGAAAGGCAGGCACCCTGTGTCATCTCCACACAGCACCACCCCATAAACACGTGCAGCTTGGAACACACCAGTAAGGTGACAAAGGAGGTGTCGAGGCAGCTCAGCAGGTAAGAGCACCTGCCACCCGGCCTGATGTTGGACCCCAGGACACATGAGGAAAAGAGAAAACCAACTCCCACAAGTCGGTTGGTGTTTGTTTTGTGGTGATGGGTTTTGTTTGTTTGTTTTGACTTTCCTGACCCCCACACTGTGATAGATGGCTAGGTAGGCAAAACACTATGTGAGTTACTGTGTGAAGATCTTAGTCCATTCTCCACAACCTATATAAAAAAGCCAGATGCTACAGGGTACTTCTGTAGTCCTAGCCCTCCTCAGTAAGATGTAAGGTGGAGACAGGGGAGTCATCTGGAATCTAAGGGGCCCACTAACCTGGAAAATGCAGCAGTAAGTCCTGACTCAGGGTGAAGAGAATCAACTCCCAAAAGCTGCCCTTGTCCATTGCACATGTGCTATAGCTTGTGTGTCGTACACACATACACCATACCACACCCTCACCGTACACACACATGCACATGCATATAAAATTTGTAAAACATAGCTAAGAACAAAAACAAAACCCAAAATATAAAACTATGAAGTGAGTGTTCTGTGCATCCTTCCCACCGACCTTGCCATGAGTGTTCTGTGCATCCTTCCCACCGACCTTGCCATGAGTGTTCTGTGCATCCTTCCCACCGACCTTGCCATGAGAGTGTTCTGTGCATCCTTCCCACCGACCTTGCCATGAGTGTTCTGTGCATCCTTCCCACCGACCTTGCCATGAGTGTTCTGTGCATCCTTCCCACCGACCTTGCCATGAGTGTTCTGTGCATCCTTCCCACCGACCTTGCCATGAGTGTTCTGTGCATCCTTCCCACCGACCTTGCCATGAGTGTTCTGTGCATCCTTCCCACCGACCTTGCCATGAGTGTTCTGTGCATCCTTCCCACCGACCTTGCCATGAGTGTTCTGTGCATCCTTCCCACCGACCTTGCCATGAGTGTTCTGTGCATCCTTCCCACCGACCTTGCCATGAGTGTTCTGTGCATCCTTCCCACCGACCTTGCCATGAGTGTTCTGTGCATCCTTCCCACCGACCTTGCCATGAGAGTGTTCTGTGCATCCTTCCCACCGACCTTGCCATGAGTGTTCTGTGCATCCTTCCCACCGACCTTGCCATGAGAGTGTTCTGTGCATCCTTCCCACCGACCTTGCCATGAGAGTGTTCTGTGCATCCTTCCCACCGACCTTGCCATGAGTGTTCTGTGCATCCTTCCCACCGACCTTGCCATGAGTGTTCTGTGCATCCTTCCCACCGACCTTGCCACGAGTGTTCTGTGCATCCTTCCCACCGACCTTGCCATGAGTGTTCTGTGCATCCTTCCCACCGACCTTGCCATGAGTGTTCTGTGCATCCTTCCCACCGACCTTGCCATGAGAGTGTTCTGTGCATCCTTCCCACCGACCTTGCCATGAGAGTGTTCTGTGCATCCTTCCCACCGACCTTGCCATGAGTGTTCTGTGCATCCTTCCCACCGACCTTGCCATGAGTGTTCTGTGCATCCTTCCCACCGACCTTGCCATGAGAGTGTTCTGTGCATCCTTCCCACCGACCTTGCCATGAGAGTGTTCTGTGCATCCTTCCCACCGACCTTGCCATGAGTGTTCTGTGCATCCTTCCCACCGACCTTGCCGTGAGTGTTCTGTGCATCCTTCCCACCGACCTTGCCATGAGAGTGTTCTGTGCATCCTTCCCACCGACCTTGCCGTGAGTGTTCTGTGCATCCTTCCCACCGACCTTGCCATGAGTGTTCTGTGCATCCTTCCCACCGACCTTGCCATGAGTGTTCTGTGCATCCTTCCCACCGACCTTGCCGTGAGTGTTCTGTGCATCCTTCCCACCGACCTTGCCATGAGAGTGTTCTGTGCATCCTTCCCACCGACCTTGCCATGAGTGTTCTGTGCATCCTTCCCACCGACCTTGCCATGAGTGTTCTGTGCATCCTTCCCACCGACCTTGCCGTGAGTGTTCTGTGCATCCTTCCCACCGACCTTGCCATGAGAGTGTTCTGTGCATCCTTCCCACCGACCTTGCCATGAGTGTTCTGTGCATCCTTCCCACCGACCTTGCCATGAGTGTTCTGTGCATCCTTCCCACCGACCTTGCCACGAGTGTTCTGTGCATCCTTCCCACCGACCTTGCCATGAGAGTGTTCTGTGCATCCTTCCCACCGACCTTGCCATGAGAGTGTTCTGTGCATCCTTCCCACCGACCTTGCCATGAGTGTTCTGTGCATCCTTCCCACCGACCTTGCCATGAGTGTTCTGTGCATCCTTCCCACCGACCTTGCCGTGAGTGTTCTGTGCATCCTTCCCACCGACCTTGCCACGAGTGTTCTGTGCATCCTTCCCACCGACCTTGCCGTGAGTGTTCTGTGCATCCTTCCCACCGACCTTGCCATGAGTGTTCTGTGCATCCTTCCCACCGACCTTGCCGTGAGAGTGTTCTGTGCATCCTTCCCACCGACCTTGCCATGAGTGTTCTGTGCATCCTTCCCACCGACCTTGCCGTGAGTGTTCTGTGCATCCTTCCCACCGACCTTGCCATGAGTGTTCTGTGCATCCTTCCCACCGACCTTGCCGTGAGTGTTCTGTGCATCCTTCCCACCGACCTTGCCATGAGTGTTCTGTGCATCCTTCCCACCGACCTTGCCGTGAGTGTTCTGTGCATCCTTCCCACCGACCTTGCCATGAGTGTTCTGTGCATCCTTCCCACCGACCTTGCCATGAGTGTTCTGTGCATCCTTCCCACCGACCTTGCCACGAGTGTTCTGTGCATCCTTCCCACCGACCTTGCCATGAGTGTTCTGTGCATCCTTCCCACCGACCTTGCCATGAGAGTGTTCTGTGCATCCTTCCCACCGACCTTGCCATGAGTGTTCTGTGCATCCTTCCCACCGACCTTGCCGTGAGTGTTCTGTGCATCCTTCCCACCGACCTTGCCATGAGAGTGTTCTGTGCATCCTTCCCACCGACCTTGCCGTGAGTGTTCTGTGCATCCTTCCCACCGACCTTGCCATGAGTGTTCTGTGCATCCTTCCCACCGACCTTGCCATGAGTGTTCTGTGCATCCTTCCCACCGACCTTGCCATGAGTGTTCTGTGCATCCTTCCCACCGACCTTGCCATGAGAGTGTTCTGTGCATCCTTCCCACCGACCTTGCCATGAGTGTTCTGTGCATCCTTCCCACCGACCTTGCCGTGAGTGTTCTGTGCATCCTTCCCACCGACCTTGCCATGAGAGTGTTCTGTGCATCCTTCCCACCGACCTTGCCATGAGTGTTCTGTGCATCCTTCCCACCGACCTTGCCATGAGTGTTCTGTGCATCCTTCCCACCGACCTTGCCATGAGTGTTCTGTGCATCCTTCCCACCGACCTTGCCGTGAGAGTGTTCTGTGCATCCTTCCCACCGACCTTGCCATGAGAGTGTTCTGTGCATCCTTCCCACCGACCTTGCCATGAGTGTTCTGTGCATCCTTCCCACCGACCTTGCCATGAGTGTTCTGTGCATCCTTCCCACCGACCTTGCCATGAGTGTTCTGTGCATCCTTCCCACCGACCTTGCCGTGAGTGTTCTGTGCATCCTTCCCACCGACCTTGCCATGAGTGTTCTGTGCATCCTTCCCACCGACCTTGTTTCCTCCCCTTTTCTCCTTTCCCCCTCCACCCTCTTTCTTTGATGCTGGGATTGAAGCCCAGGGCCTCATGCATCACAGGTAAACACTTTACATGGATCTACAGTTGTTAAGATCTCACTAATCTGCCCAGGATGACCTAGAACTTGTTATCTTCCTGCTTCAGCATCACTAAGGTCTGGGATTATAGGCTGGGCTAGATCTACTTATTCCTTGACAATCATTTTTTCAGCAGTTGAGTAATATTGAAAAAGTGTGAGCACCAGCTCTTCTAATACACAATCTCTGCCCTTCAATGTGTCTTTCCAGTTCATACCTGTCAAGATGAGTCTGTGACATCATCCTGATGAGACATGGAAATACCAAGATTACAGGCTTCTGAGAATCCTGTAAGGGGTCACCTTGATTAGATTCACTGAAGTGGGATGACCTGTCCACTTTAGGGGGAAACATTCCCTATGCTTGGATCATGAGCTACAAAAAAGGGAGAAGAGAGCTGAACAGCAGTATTCATCTCTCTGCTTCCTGACTGTGGTTGCAAAGTGGCCAGCTGCCCCCAAGGTCCTGCTGCCTCAACTTCCCTGCAATACCAGCTTCTAACCTAGAATAGTGAGCCAAAACAAACTCTAAGTTGTTTTCATCAGAGCAACAGATTAAAGCAATGCTCACATCAAATCATGGGTTTGGTGAGTCCTACTGGGAAACTATGTGTTGCTTGTCACGTGGAGAGTGTTCTCTGTCTTGATGTCGTATTTGAGGACACAATAGAAGAGTGCTAGAGGCATTCTTTCATTTCTGATTATGACTGAGGAGGCTTGGCTTTCCTGCTGTCTCATGGGAAACTTTACATTCTTAACTCTCTAGGGAGGAATTCCAGAATGAAGCATGCGTGTCTTGGGACTCACCACAGCCTTTCCAAGTTTCCCAACCTGGTACCTACCTCCACATGAGGGAGGCCCTATGGACATGACCTTGGGCCCTACACCCTCATTTCCTCAAAGTTCTTCTTCTTTTGTCTGTTTCGGGTTGAAGATTCTGGGTTAGCTTCCCTTGTAATGATAGATCCTGTCACTCAGAAACAGTTTTAGACTCCCAGTGGCGCCACCGGCTCCACCATTGTTTTGAAGATACTCTGCTGGGGCTGCCACGTTCAGTTGCCAGAGGTTCTTTCAGAGCTGCTGAGTCCCCAGCTCCGCCCACAATCCTACCTCCTTGAACTTGTTGAGACATGCAGTTTTCATGAACTCCAGGCAGCGTACAGGAAACTCTATAGACAGGAGAGTTTGAGTCTCATGTGCCAAGTGTTTTGAGTGAACGAGGAGTAGAATTTTGATACATTTTACATGGATCTGGACAGGGAACAGGGGGTTATAGTTCAGGGCTTACTGATGTTTCTGATAATGTCATCAAGTTGATGGTCATTGTTTTATGGACTCCAGAAGGCAAAATTGTGTTAAAACCAAAATGGCTGTAAGGTCCTGAACGGAGTTTGAGCGAGTGAGAAGATGCTGTTTACTAAAGGCAGGACTGGTCTGTGGGGTAGGATGGTAGTGAGGGTCAAGATGGAGCTCTTGCTTCATCAAAAAGCTGGAAAAAGGTGTGTGTCAGGTATGTGGGAGATGGTGTAGGGAGTTAGAACCCACAGGAACTCAACAGCTCTCGTTTTGCCTGCATCTTGAATGTCCCTGAAGGCCGCATGTTGAAGACTTGTCATCAATCTGGTCTACATAGTGAATTCCAAGCCATCCAGAACTACACGGTGAGACCCTGTCTCAAAATAAATTATAATAAAAGATTTCCTTTAATAGCTGATTTGTTTAAATTGGATCTATGGGGCTGTTGTATCTCTCAAGTCTTTAAATCTCAAGATAATCTCTCCTAACTTAAAAATTATGTGTTTATGTGCCAACTGTCTGCTGTTTGATCTGTGTGTGCACGTCATAGCATTTTGTGGAGGTCAGAGTACAGCTTAGGGGAGTCAGTTCTCTCTGTCACCTTGTGGGGCTTGAGGACCAAATTTGGGTGGTCAGACTTGGCTGAAAGCACCTTTACTCAATAAGTCACTTCGCCAACCCCCACTCCTGCATACTCCTGAGCTATAGTATGAGCATTGGTGTCCACTCCACCAAGGGATGGCATTAGATATGGGCTACTAGGGAGACCAGAAATTCTCACAAAGTCTGAGAATTTGGGAATGGGAATAGTGTTCTTGTAAGCATAGCCCTCAAAAAAACATCACACCTCTGCCACAGTGCTGAGACAAGACAGTTATCTAGGAACCTGGATGTGCCCCCCTCAAATCCCCCCAAGCCAAGTCATCCTGGGCCTTTAGACTCCAGAAATCTGAGTGTGAGTTCCTGCCATTCCTAAGCCATCCAGGCTGCCTTACTTCAGTCAGGAGAACAGATGGAGACCACAAGCCTGAGGCTGGCCATCCGGAGACAGCACCCTCACTTCTGTAAATACTTTGTTCCTCCTGGAGTCACCTAGTATTTCCCTCAAAACTTGCATTTTCTGTCAACTTGAAGCTAACCTTAAAGACTTGATTTGACATTGACATTTTTTTGGTGAGAACCATTCATAGATGTTCTGGGTTCTTCCTATTTATCATATAAGGATTTTTTTTTAATCAAGGTAATAGATTGAATAAAAGAAGAAAACCTAGCTCCATTCAGGGAGGAAGAACCTGGACAAATTCCAGCTGATCTGGAAATTATTATCTCATTGTTGGGCCTCCAGGAATTCCACAGTCAGGGTCCCATTTGGATAAATAAGTCCTGGTTTATAAAAGGCCAGTATTTCTTAGGTTGGTAGGACTCCAGCAACTAGTTACACCTCAGTGTGAATATGTGTCAAACTGAAATGAGTAATCTAAGGAAGGAGCCTTTAGCAAGCTAACAGCTCCACAGTACAGGGAATGAAGACTGTGTGGTTAGGGCTTGGGTGTCAATAGGATAGAGCAGACCACGTGCTGGGGGTCAGGAACCAGGAGTAGGGAGATATGAGGGTCAAGTGAGATGGCAGGAGCCTGGCAGCCAAGAACGGAAGCTTGGCCATAGAGACTGATTGTTAGGTACAGAACTCTACCCCACTACAGACCAGGATAGACCAGGATGGTCCTGAGCCATCCTTTTGCCCTCTCACCAAACTACCATACATCCTAACCCTCTGTGGTCCCCGAGTCACCCTCTCCACCTCCTGTCTGGATACTTTCCATCTTCACAAGTGACAGTCCAGTTTTACATTTTCTGAAATGCTCTTTCTGAAGTTCTGGTGGGAAAACTCATTAATTCCTTCCTTCCTTTACTTGAACTGGTCAATGATCTCGAACCAGAAATGCCAAGAAGTCAGCTTGCAGAGAAGGTGTGAAAGCTCAAGGCTTAAATGCTACATTTGGGCTGCTGGTAAGCAAGACTGATGTAAGTTCAAAGCCAGCCTAGGCTACACAGTGAGTTAAGAGTCCAGCCAGGGCTGTCGAGTACTTTTGAGGTCACCTTACTACACAGGGACTTTAAGATCAGCCTGAGCTACACAGTGAGACATTGTCTTGGAAGGAAGAAACAAAGGAATGAAGAAAGGTAGGTAGGTTGGCTATAGTAGTATACCCAAAGCAAGCTGATTATATCAAATAATCGAAGGCTTCAGGCCTTCAGTAGGCCCCTGGCCTATGTCTCTACTCTCAGTCTTCTGAAGGCTGGCTTAGCTCACCCTGACTTGCTGTGGATGGAGTGCCTCTGCAGGGGAGATACAGTCAGGAAAGGAGACACTGTTAGCTGCAGTTGTGTGCCAATCCTTACCTGTGGTCCCCATAAGTCCCCACCATTATCCCAGACCAGTCATGGACACCTGAAAGAGTAGGACTTACTAGTCAGCAAGGGCCCTGAGATGGCCCAATGGACCAGACACAAGGACTTTACATATGGCACATGGCAGTGATGTCAGTGGGGGTGGAGGGAGAGTCAGGAGCAGGCCTATGCCACAGTTAGAACTTTCTGCTTGTGTCTCCCTTTGCTGGAGTCTATATGCAGCTCACACAGGACACACTTGAACTAACAGGGATTGGAGAGGGGCTTCCTTAACATCTGCAGCCACACACCTGGCATGAAGTCTGACCTGCAAGTGTCTCTAAAGCTGTCTTCCCTAAAACTGCCTTCCCTGACACTGGCCTTCAAAATTATTCCTGGTACGAGGAGGGGAACCAGAGAAGAGGAACTGTGTTCTTCATGTGGGTCTATAGGAGCTTCCCGGCCTTTCCCAGAGGCCTCTAGGGTCAATGAATTGGCAGGGCTCTGCGCTGGTCCATCCCGCTAAAGATTAAAATCTGCTTTACATAGGTTGAGGATTCCTACAGAAAATGTTCCTCAAAAATAGTTTTGTGGCTCTTGAAAAGCTTATATAAATCTTGTCAAGATAAGGCACAATCCATCCTTCCTGTTTCCTAAGCTGCCTGTCCTTCAAAAGGTCTGTGGTTGGATGGACTGAGACACTTGGAACTCTCCAGCATTTTACTATTGACGAAGGATATACATTAGCCCGGTTTAGTGGCTATACCAGGTATTCTAGCACTTAGGAGACTGAGGCAGAAGGATGAGAATTTCACCAGCCTTAGAAGCATAGTGAGACCCTCTCTCAAGCTCCCAAGCATGTACACACACACACACACACACACACACACACACACACACACACACACACACACACAGAGACAGAGACACAGAGAGAAAGTTCTCAGCAGAGACCATCTTGAATTGAATTCACTGATTCCTCAGATGATTACAACATAAAACCTTTAGTTATTAAGTACCAATTAGTATCCTGAGGAAGCAGTTCTTCATAGAACCCAAGCTGTGTCTTCCTGTGGTTGAGTACCCATGAGAAGTGGCTGAAAGACCTGAGGCCTTGGAGGTTAGAGAAGAGGCAAGATAGTGCTATCCAGGCATGTGAAGGGCTGTCATCACAAGAAGTAGTTGTTCTGTGCAATGGGCCCTAAGGTGGAGCTTGCTGTGAGCACTTGAGCTCTCAGTGTGGGTGAACTCAGTGGGCTTTCCTTCATATCACTGCAGCTACATGAGTCTAGAATACTATAAGGGCCCTTGCCTATGCCTTCATTGCCATGGAATTCTGATCTTTAAAACTTCGTCTACAGGCACAAGGATACTGAGGTACAGAGCAAATAACAAAGACATGGGACAAACTTAGCTTAGAGCCCTGAACGGCCAAAGCTATCTTCTTAGGTTTCAGTATTAAGATCCCACACTAAGGTGAACAGCCACAGAATATAATCTGAGCAGTCAGGAGACATGGGATGCATACTGGACCAGAAGTAGGGTCACAGGATAGGATATGAAAATTAGAAAATATCTGCACTTCTCAAAGAAGCCAAGCTGAAGGATCACTCTGTAACTTCCATTCTGTTCAAGCTGACATTTTGCAGCACATAACAAAACTGTAGGCTGGTACTGGAAAAATGGCCTAGCTGGTGAAGGTGCTTGTCACCAAACCTGACAGCTGGAGTTCATCCTCAGACCCACATGGGAGGAGGAGAGAACTGACTCTTGAAAGTTGTCCTCTGACCTCCCCATGTGCACCCCTCAACAGACAATAAATAATATAAATAAAGATGTAAAAGTGTGTGTGCGTGTGTGTGTGCATGTATGTGTGTGAGTGTGTGTGTGTGTGAGAGTGTGTGTGAGTATGTATGTGTGTGAGAGTGTGTGTGAGTGGTGTGTGTGTGCCTGTGCTCATGTATGTATATAATAGCAATGTCAAATTGGAGCATTAATTTCTAGGTGGCTTCTTTCAATGTCCCCACTGTTCTGTCCATACTTGGGAATGAATGCACAGACCTCAGCTTGTATTGTCCTGCTTTATTTCTTAGACATATTTTTATGTCTAGGAGGAAGTCAGAGTGATGCTTCTCTCTAGGGTTTGAGAAAGGTGTTCACTATTTTCTAGCCTGTGTTTCTCACTTCCCTCCTTACCTCTTGGGTACTTAACTTTCTAGTATCCTTCCTAGGGCCAGGGGAGCCTTGAACCCAGATATGCATGTCACCTGGAAAGCACAGCCCACCAGGGCAGAACCACACCACAAGACTTCAGCACACCCTTCCCTGAGCTGCAGCCCCAGAGGAACATCCTGAGACTCAGCCCCCACCAGGGCCTGGGGCACTGTCTGCTGTCTCTGGGCTGGTCTCCAGGGAATGTTCCGAGGGCCTTCCACCCTGCATGACTGCCAGCTGGAGAAGAGGGTGAGAATGGTGGGGTGTGTGTGCTTGTGGTTCATGTGAGGAAGCTTCCTACCCTTTCCTGAGACTGGACTCGACCCTCCACCCTCTTGCTCCCACCCCCAGAGGAGGAATCAGCTTTAGCCTTGTTTCCTAAGGAGAAGAAAGGGCAGCAGGGATGAGTTTCCAGACGCCCGAGGATGGTGAGGAATGCAAACTCCTGCTGGGATGGCCATGCCGCTCTGTCTGCGGTCCCAAAGTGCCTGGATGCTTTGGTCCGGGAGCCTTTGACAGACAAAACAGCGACTGACTCTGGCCCCAAGAGAGAGGGTGGAGTGACTTCAGATAACTGTAGTCTCTCTGGGGCTCCCCAGGGTCTGCCAGGTCTGGAATCTAGACCAGGCCAGTTTTGCCCCAGACCAGTGAACAGGTGTGTTGGTTAACCGCTCAGAACAATGAGGGACCAAAATGCCCATCACTGAGCTGGGAGTGGTAAAGCCCAAACGCCAGCCAGGCAGGCTAACAGGAAACCAAGTCACATCTCCTTATTGGTAAAAAGGAGGAAGGGGACTCTAATCTGCAAACACCTCCCAGAGAGCCTCTCCCCTCCAAGACCCCCGCCCCACATCAGGCATGTGCTCTGGGCTTCCTCCTGCCCTCCTGCCAAGAAGGTGAAAGAAGCCAGATGTTGTCAAGCTACTCATCACAATTATTTAGGACTCTTTCATCTTAAAATTCCCAGCATCTTCTAAGGGGATTCTAGGAAACCAAAAAACGAAAGTGGATTGTCAAGATGGTTCAAAAGATAATGGCACCTGCTGCAAAGCCTGATAACGAGTTTGATTCCTGAGACCCCCACAGTGGAAGAAGAGAACCTACTATTACAGGTTTCCCTTTGGCCTCTATACAAGCATGTGGCAGTGTGTATTCCCAAATACGTGCACAAATAAACGTAAATGAAAACAAAACCTCCCAAGACCCCAAAATAAATGACTACTGTAATCCCCTGCAAGGTCTTCAAGTAGTCTTCTGCCCCGTGTCATGACAGTGCTATTGGCTAGGCTCTCACTGAGTTATCATTCCCTGTCAGCTATGTGACCCTGGAAGGACACTTGTCCCTTTCCAAACCTCAGGAACCAAGGAAGTGAACTAGAAAGAGGCTGAGGGCTGTCCAGTTGGGTCATCCACCGGAGAAAGTATCAACTGCAGCCCTGGTGAAGGCCTCTCTAAAGGGAAGCAGTAAGTCTGAATAGACTCAGGTGACTCTGGTGTGCCAGGGTGTGAGGTGCCCCTGCATACACTTCATTGCTGAGTATGACAGCATCACTTGGCTCTGCTTCCCACTTATTCTTACCTCAATCTGGCTGTGCCAAAGAAAAGAAATGATGGACAGCCTGGCCTATATGGAGTGAGAGCCATGGCAACAGCAGTGGAGTCTTCAGTGGTGGGTAACACAGGGGAGCTGACATCTTGAGTGGGAGCTTTTGTTCCAGGCTGGACCAGACCCCAAATCCCTGTAGACTAGAGCCTCTACTACAGCCTGCATGGTGGCTTGCTCTGTTCTAAACTCCTGTACTGAGAGACCTGGCTCAGGTTCAGGAACATTTGCCCCGGGCCTGAGTCTTTCTTACATGGCCTGGTAAACTGTTTTCAAGATGCAATGCTGAGTGATGTCAGAGAGTAGGGTCCAGAAGGAGGAGAGGGGCTTAGACTGAACCAGCCAACCATCTGGAGTGAAAGCAGGAAGCCCTAAACTATGACTGGGTCCCTGGAGTCGCTGAAGATCTAGAGCAGGTTTTAAAAGGATATCAGGATTAATAATCAAATGGGCAAAAGTTGCTTATTTTGTATTTTAGTTACTTTTATAAAATTGCTGTGAAGAGACATCATAATCAAGGCAACTTGAAAAGGGAAGCATTCCATTGGGGGCTTGCTTATGTTTCAGAAGGTGAATTCATAATTATCATGATGGGGAGCATGGCAGTCATGGCTAAGCAGTGGGCAAGGGCTTGGAGCTTACATCTAATCTGCAAATTGGAGGCAGAGAGAAGGGGGAGGGATTGAGAGACAGACAGATAGACACACATACAGGGAGGAGAGATTGAGAGAGAGAGACATACACACATACAGAGAGAGAGGTAGAGGGAGAGAGAGGGAGGGGGAGAGGGAGAGGCAGCGGAGGAGGGGGAGGGAGAGAGGGAGAGAGAGAGAGAGAGAGAGAGAGAGAGAGAGAGAGAGAGAGAGAGAGAGAGAGAGAGAGAGAGAGAGAGAGAGAGAGGAGGGATTGTGAGAGAGGCTGGGCATTAGTCTGGTGTGGGCTTTTAAAACCTCACTTGTTAATCCTTCCCAAGCAGCAGTCCCACCCTCTAGGAACTGGGCCTTCAGATATTTAAGCCTATGAGGGCTGTTCCCATTCAAACCACTACATTTTGCACTACTAAGGATTTAATCTAGGGGCTAGGTAAGAGCTCTGCAACTGAGCTATATCCCCAATCCTCATTTTCTTACCTATTCTAAAACTGAATCTCTCTAAATTGCCCAGCCAGGTCTTAAACTCACTCTATAACCTAGGCGGCCCTCTGACATACCAAACACATTTGGGAGGGGGCTAGCCCACTATGAAGATAGCTTCATGGCAGAAACACTTGCTATGTAAGCCTGAGGACCAGAGTACAGATCTTTAGAACACATGCAAAAGCTGGGTATGTTCCAGTGCTGTAACCCAGCCCTGAATGTGCAAGGTTAGGGACAGACAAATCCCTGAGGCTCGCTGTCCAGCCAGTCCCAGTGAAATGATGAGAAACTTGTCTCAGAAGACAGGGTAGGGTGGGATACAGGATGAAGCCCAACATTGATGTCTGGCTTCCACATGTGACCCTTCACATAAAAAAATCATTTTAAAAATTAAAAATTAGGCTCACAGTTCAATCCTGCTGTCATAAATTCACAATTTAATCTTTCATTCATATGTACTAAGTTGCATCGAATTTTAAAGGCCAATTGTAGTCTGCATCTAAAACTGCCCTCACTCCAGACCTCAGATGTTAAGTATGAGGAATCCAGACCCACTCGTTTACAGAAGTTGGCTGAAGAATTCAGTTTTCTGAAGATCCTCATCAAATTCAATAATCGCTGAGAAGACTGACAGAGAGCTTTGCGCACAGTTTTATCATAGTCTAAAGCATTGGAGCATTGCCCTGGCAAAGCTTTCTTCCTCCTTAGGAATGGTCACCCTCTGACACAAGCTTGTGCCAGCACTCAGCAGAGCTTCTACATCCAGAGATTCAACTGCAGCTTCATGACTTAGGTATGATGGAAAAGTCATGGCCATAAGGCTGAACTTGACCTCTAGATCCTTCCATTCTCCATAACTGAGCTAGCATTGGGCAGCTTACTGGTGTAGACAAGTGCACCCTGAACTACCTTCTCAGCATTCTCCAGACAGGGATCACTGTGTGCTGTGGGATAAGGCTCTTGTACACTATAAAGATTTGTCACTTATATTAGTTTAATAAAATTCTGATTAGCCAGTAGCTAGGCAGGAAGTATAGGCAGAGTGATCAGATTGGAAGAATTCTGGAAAGAGGAAAGGCAGAGAAGCAGACACCAGTCAGATGCAGAGGAAGCAAGATGAGAATGCCTTACAGAGAAAAGGTACCCAGCCACATGGCTAAACATAGATAAGAATTATGGGTTAATTTAAGTGTAAGAGCTGATTAATAATAAGCTTGAGCTATTAGCCCAGCATTTACTATAATATTAAGCCTTAAAGTCAATAATTTTGGAAATGACTGCTGGGTATTTGAATTTCTGGCATGACAGAAACTTCTGACTACAGCTGCAATCACCTGTTAGCATAGTCCATGGAGTATTTCCTGAGAACTGAATAACAGGAATGCACCTGTCTCTCGGGGAACTCCAATAGTCAGAGGTTACTTTCCAGGAGCTATAGGTGAAGGCCAGAACTTTATACTTCTCCACACCATAGCACAAACACTGCTGTTGTCCAAAACCAGAAAGGCCTCTCTTTCCTGTGAATGGTGGTGAATGTAGAGACTTGTGGTTGCATAAGGTCCTGAGAGAAAGTGACAGCTAAATGCTTAGCATGCAACAGGACACATGTCATCCCCTCCCCACTCAGAAAACATCACAGAAGAGGGCTTGAGGAGTAAGACCTAGACGAGACAGGAAGGCCTGCAACACGCAGTCTTCCTCTTAGCTCCTGAGTCACACCTCACGACTCCTCCCTCGCCCTCCTCTCTTCACAGTATCCTCAGGCAGTGAAATTCATTCATCCCTTTGTTCACCTGTTAGCTGCCTGGAGTATAGGCTCCGAGGCAAGGGCTCATCTGTTGTTTTGAGACACAGTGATTCAGTGTAGCCTAGGCTGGCCGGGAGGAACTCATGTGCTCCTATATGCCTCCTGTGTGCAGTGATGGACTCCATGCTTGCCGTGAAGCTGAGCCTGGGCCTCATATGTTACTTCTCAATGTTCCCCGGTACATACAAAGGACCAGGATGTCAAATACATGAATCAACAGAATTCTAGTCTCAATAAACCAACTCAGAAATGCTCTCTGACAGTAATTACCCAGAGAATCTATGGGCCAGCTGGGTCAATCTTGGGCATACTCCAAGGCCACAGAAAGAAGCCTGTGGCCACAGTGGATGGGAAACTCTACTTTGGAATGAGCTAAAACAGGCTAGCTCCACATCATGTCCCGTGCAGTGGACAAGTCTGAGATCATGAAGTCAAGGTCTAAACTGAGGAACGATTTTCAAAGAGGAAGGAAGTGCTAGCCTCAGACCACAGTATAATGAAAGATGAGAGCAGCCTGACAAAAATTTGCATTTTCAAACCCAAGATCCTCCATCTTCTGCCTGCACACGCCATTGGACATGTGGATGTCCTGTAGCTCACCTCTGTGTCTCCACTTGGCAGCTGAACAAATAACTCTACCTCCCAGGACCAGTGTCCTGGGGCTTCCTGGGGAGCTCTGACCTCTGGGTGACCAGGTCAAGGGAGACGTCACAAGAAAAGGCCCCTTGGTATTAACCTGGACTCAGGATCAAAGCTATTTTGGTACTTTGGGCAAAGAGTAGATTTTGAAAAGCCATGATGCTGTAATGGTCATGATCATGAACTCTGGAGTCAAGAGGTCACCGGGCAAAGTACTTGCTGCTCAAGTAGAAAAACCTGAGTTTAATTTCCATAACCCACATAAGGAGCTGGGTGTGGTGGCATGCACTGTGGTTCCCATGCTGCAGTGAGGTGGCACACACTGTGGTCCCCATGCTGGGGTGTGGTGGCACACACTTTGGTCCCCATGCTGGGGTGTGGTGGCACACACTTTGGTCCCCATGCCAGGGTGTGGTGGCACACACTTTTGGTGCCCATGCTGGGGTATGGTGGTATACACTTTGGTCATCCTGCTGGGGTGTGGTGGCACACACTTTGGTCCTCATGTTAGGGAGTTGGAAACAAAGGCTCCTGAGCTTACTGGTCGGCCAGTACGGTGAAATAGGTGAGCTTCAAGGCAAGAAAAGACATAATTTCAATAAAACAAGGTGGAGAGCAGCTGAGAAAGACACATAAAGTTGACCTCTAGTTTCCAAAGACACACATGCATGGGAGCATGCACACACACACACACACACACACACACACACACACACACACACAAACATACACACATGTAAGCACAAGCAACAACCTTAGGCAAGTCACTTTACCATTCAGTGCCTCAGTTTCTTCATCTGAAAAATGGGAATATTGATGGTACCACTTTAGGAAGGTCTTGCATACTAATAAGATGACATTCATCAGGTACTAGGAATGGTAACTGCACAGCTAGTGAGTGCTGCTTCATAATTGATTCCAGAATGATCTACTATGGTCTGAATCTGGAATGATCCCACAGGCTCATGGCTTGAACACCTAGTTCTAGACTGTGGAGCCTAAGGGGCTGGGGCCTGGCTAGTGGGTGTTGGCCACTGGAACGTGTCCTTGAAGGTTATACCCATCTCTGGTTCCCACTATGCTCACCACCTCCTAGCTGCCCCATGTGAACAGCTGTCACCTCATTCTTGTCCTGACACAGAACCACATGGTCAGGTCTGTCACAACAGCCCCACTGCTTGACACAAATTCCCAAAATTAGTCACTTTTCTCATTGTGACAAACTATATGACAGAAACAGCTTGAAAGAAACAGTTTCTGGAGACTTCAGTCAATCATGGCATGGAAGACATAGAAACAGCATGTCAACTGGAGATGACTGCTCATATGATGGCACACAGAAAGCAGATATCAAACAGAATCAGAAAAGAACGCGCCTGACACATCATAGTCACATGCTACTTCCTGCAACCATTAACATGCCATTTGCCATCCTTCAGGATCTATATTTTTATCTTTATTATTATATGTATTCATTCATTTAGTGTCTGTTCCCCCCCCCTCCCGTATATTCACATCAGTCATTTCATGCCTGTGAAGGTCAGAGGACAATTTAAGGGAGTCAGTTTTCTTCTTCCAAACTCAGGTGTTCTGGCTTGCATCCACTTTTACCCCAGGAGCCATCCTGACAGCCCAGGAGCCACCCTGACAGCCCAGGAGTCATCCTGACAGCCTAGGAGCCACCCTGACAGCCCAGGAGCCATCCTGACAGCCCAGGAGCCATCCTGACAGCCCAGGAGCCATCCTGACAGCCCAGGAGCCACCCTGACAGCCCAGGAGCCACCCTGACAGCCCAGGAGCCATCCTGACAGCCCAGGAGCCATCCTGACAGCCCAGGAGCCATCCTGACAGCCCAGGAGCCACCCTGACAGCCCAGGAGCCTTCCTGACAGCCCAGGAGCCATCCTGACAGCCCAGGAGCCATCCTGACAGCCCAGGAGCCATCCTGACAGCCCAGGCGCCATCCTGACAGCCCAGGAGCTGTACGGTTTTTTTTTTTTTTACAGGGGGAAGATTCATTAATTATGTGGAAATTTTATGAGATCCATCTTTCCTGAATTCTTATAACAGTACAAGTGATGCCCTCTGGTACAATTTCTCATACCCTAAGAAAGAATATTGGTTTTGATTTACTGTTAAGAGAAAAAGTACATCCAAGAATAGCCACATTGGAATTTTGGTTAGAACTATGCTGAATTTTTCAATATGGTTAGGGAGTTGACACTGTATAACTGGAAACATTTTAGACTTGAACAAGACATGTCACTGTTCAAGCCTCTTCTCCATGCTTCAGAAACTTGCATGCTTTCTTTTAATCCTAGGGGAGCAGGACACGTGTGTGTGTGTGTGTGTGTGTGTGTGTGTGTGTGTGCGCGCGCGCGCGCGCGCCATGGTGTGCACAGGGATCAGAGGACTACACCAAGTGTCAAAGTTCACTTTCCACATGGCTCCAAACAAGGCTTTTTGTAGTCTCCACTGCACATGCCATACCAACTGGATGCTTGTAGCCATATTTATAGTGAATGTTCTATGAAAATATGTAACAGAAAGGTGTAAAGAAAGATTAAGTTTGGCAAGGAAAGGAGTGGCCCATGAACTGGACAACTGTCATTGATAAAGTGATTGACACCATAAAAGAAAGGCTGAATGCTTGTCACAGAGACAATACAAAAAGTGCTTGGAAGGAAAGTCTCTAGCCACCAAAGGCTCTAGAGTGTGTGAACGCAAATCCATTTTCTCACTCCTTCATTTCTAGCTGGGGTGCTAGGGATGATAGTCATGGGATGTCCTGCTTGAACACAGCCATCAGGGAAGTGTACTTCCTGGTTCAAGTATGGTCCAAGCTCACAGCAGAACTTGGCACTGTCTACACTATGGTGACTTTTCAGACAAGCAGAAACTTCAGAGTCATGGAATCATTGATGATTGCACTAAGGTTCTGGAGAAAATGAGGCCAGACACTCTGGAACAGGATCAGATTCCCTTCATAGAGCTTCTGAGTGAGCCATGTGCAAAGATGTGAAGGTAAAGGTGAGGATCCGGTGTTGTTCCCAAAGTGCTGAAGGACCAGGAGCATGGACCATATGAGAATAAAAACTAAAGACAGCAAATGAAGCCAGCCCAAGAGAAACCCACTTGTACTGCAAACAGAAGGCTACCAAAGTGAGGCTACCTAAACTAATTGAACATCAGATTATAGAGCTATATGCCCTAATGCCGTGAGCTACAGGATGTATTTGACCCACCAAGTTTTGGTCTTACTGTGGACTAATTTTCTTGCTTTCTTTTCTTGAATTACATTTGTATAGATTTGGCATAGAAAAGGGTTAATTTCGTGATTCTTGGGTTGTGAAGTCTCTACAATTTAAGGCAGAAGACACCAGAGAAGGTAACTCATCTTCCATCCTTTATCCAATCCCTTTTATCTGACCAACATCACAACATTTTATAATCTCATTTTTCAGAGCCAGATAAACAAAACAACATAGCCCAATGATCATTTTCAGAGTTTAAAGTTTATATGTTCACAGTCATAATGGTTAAATCTTGGCTGTCAACTTGATGAGGTCTGGGATCAATGAGAAATATGTTCTTAATGAGTCTGTGAGGGTTTTTTGCTGAATTAATTGAGATGGAGAGACCCACCATAGGCGCGAGTGACGTCAGAGGCTGGGATGTGAGAGCAAATAAGAAGAAAGCAAACTCAACAGTGGCCATGTGATCTGCCACCTCAGATCTGTTTTCTGAAAATGTCGGAATTAAACAGAAAGGAAAGTCAGTGTGTCTGGGGTCTTAATGGGGTCTGGTTATGCTTCATTTAGGGTCTTGGTAAATATAAATTTTAAACATAATTTTAAAAGGAAAAATTTATATCTAGCACCCCAGTAATAATAAAAGCAACTTATCAAGAATTTATAGTGTAGTACACACACTATACACACAGTACTGAGACCAAGGTCACAGTCACCTTCTCAGATAGGATCTGTGTCCTATCTGAGCAAGTAAGAGACTGTTTGGGCTCTAGCATCTTGCCATCAAGATGGCTGCCCTTCTTTGCTGTTAAATAGAACAGGACATGTTCCTGGGTCACTGGGGATTGTTGGCTATGGCCTCAGAAGCACCTCCCCTTCTCTCTTCCTTTCATCTCCTCATCTCAGGTGTCTGACCTCCTTCCCAAGGACCAAAGAAGGCTTTGGGTGGGTGTGGACCCAAGTGGAGGAAAAGTTTCCAAAGCTGCAGTCAGGAAGTTGTGCTCTGAAGGGGGTGAGGGGCTTCTCACCGAGTTTGTAAACCCTGGCCACAGGGACCTGACTCCTTGGCGGTGTAGCTCCAAGATGGATGGCCATGGCCTTCAGGGCTGGACAGGCCCTTCGCAGGCCTTTGATGCTGAAAAGCAGAACAAATGGAGCCGGCCGCCCGACTGCAGCTGCCTTCTATTAGGGCCTGCTTCCTCCACCCAGGACAAGGTGGGCCTGTGAGGGAAGGCAGGGCAAACACCATATGTGTCAGCCACAGCTGGCTGCAAAACCTTGTTCTTGACTTCTCCCCTTGAGCCCAACCCCCACCCAACATCCCCTTGTTTCTTAAAACTGGATCTGCAATGAGGGGATCTCTCTCTACTCCCCCCATATCCAATCCATCAGCAAGTCCCTTCGGCTCTGCTTTTAAGGTATGTCTTTAGTTCTGTCTATTCTTTGCACCCTCACTGAGAACACCACTTGAGTTCAAGCCACTTTCTGTCTCCCTAAGGCTACAGAGGAGATTGCTGTTAAGGATTGAACTGTGTGTCTCCCCTGAGTTCTAATGCTGATGTCCTAGCCCCAAGAAGCACAGGGTGGGATCTTAGTTGAGATCAGGACCCTTACAGACACACATAAACCCCTCCTCACCCCAAAAGAGGTCTCTTGGAGCCCAAGCTGGACTTGAACTCATTATTCAACTGAGAATAATCTTAGATTTCTAATCTTCCTGTCTCCACTTCCCAAGTATTGGGAATACAGATGTGCCCCACTGTGGCCAGTTTATCCCATGCTTCGTGCATAGTAAGCAAGCATTCTACCAGCTGAGCTGCATCCCTAATGCGGATATCCTTAGTTAAGATGAGGTCACAGTAGAGTAGTGATGACTCCGAAGTCAGCATGACTGGTGTCCTGTACAAACGTTTGTACACAGCTGTGCACACAGGAGAGAGGCATACATAGATGAAGGCTGACGTTCATCTACAGGGTGATGCTTCTTAAGTCAGTGGTACCAAAGATCATCAACAAACTACTAGAGGCTTGGGGAGGGGTGTGAGTAGAGGTCATCAAAGGCCTGTGGTGGGCTTATCTAACCCAAAGACCATGGCCATCAATCTTGGAGCTGCACCACCATCAGAAGAAACCAACCCTGCTACATCTTGATCTTGGATTTCTGGTCTCCAGGGCAGGGAGATAATGAGTTCTAAAACCAGCCCTCTAGTAGCACTTTGTCATACCTACCAGCTGGATCCTCTTTGGTCATGCGCCCCCCCCCCCACTAACTATACATAGAAACCAATATTCTAGGATCTTTGAGATGGCTCAGCAGGTAAGGCATTTGCTGTAAAGCCTGGCAACCCAAGTTTGATATCTGAACCCCATGTGATAAAAAGAGCCCATGGAACTAATGTGCTGACCAAAACAAACACCGGTAGAAAGGGTTTTTTCCTGGCTCATGGTCCATCATGGTGCAGAGGTCATCCGAAGGATCACATTGTGACCACACTTGACAAGCAGCAAATGCTGAGTGGTCCTTGGTGCTCTGCTTGCTTTCCCATGTCATGCAGTCCAGAACCCCCTGCCAAGGGAACAGTCCCAACCACTGCCAAGATGGGTCTGCCCATATCAGTTAAGGCAACCAAGACAGTCTTCATAGGCATGCCTCAAAGCCCATCTCCCAGTGAGTCTAGATTCTGACAAGTTAATAATTAACATTAACCACCACACCACTGTAGCCTCCCTGGAAGACACAGCCCTTCTAGTCATCTTCTTTCTCCCTGGTCCATTAGCCTCTGCCTGTCCCAGCCTCCCTGCCTGTCCTGATACATCAAAGACCCTTACACATGCGGCAGGCTCTTCCAGGTCTTTACTCCATCACTTTGTTGCATGAGATAGGAAGACAAAGACAGTACATAAGCCCACTCTGATAGGGTACAGACAAGAACAGCAGAGCAGAGCAGGAAAGACCACTGCAGGAAAGCTGTGGAATCTGGTCCAGCTTCCAGCCTCTGAGAGCAAGGCTAGTTCTATGTAGATTTGAAGTTTTGAGAAGTGTGAGACACTGACCTCTGTCTTCCTCTAGAGTCTCATGTGACTCGGGTGAATCTGGTCCAATGACCTGGGTCTCAGTTTGCATATCTGTAATGTGGGTCGGTGGGTTTGAATGTAGAATAGCCCCCACAGGCTCATGTGTTGGCTCACTTGGTCCTCAGCTATTGATGTTGTTTCAAAAGATGTGGGAACTTAAAAACAAACAAACAAATAACAGAGCCTTGACAGAGGAAGTGGGTTATTGAGGGTGGCCTTGAGGTTTCATATCCTGGCCTTACTTCCTGTCTACATTCTGCTTCCTACTGTGGAAGCTATATGGATAGCTGCCTCATTCTCCTGCCGCCATGCCATCTCTACCCTGAGAGAATGTGTCCCCTGGAACTGTGAGCCACAATAAACCCACTCTTCTCTAAGTTTCTTGTCACATAATTGATCATAGCAACGAAAAGAGTAGATGATGTAAAGGCCACCATGCCATGAAGAGATTCTGTAGTGTCTTCCTTTGTCAGCAGAGGAAACAGACGGGTTGCACAAGGCCAAACATTCCAGGCCCTTCCATCACAGGAAATGACAGAACCCTAGTCCGTCAGCATCAAGACTCACATCAGTGGCCACTATGCTGCAGTAGAATCAAGGAGTATGCCCAATGACTGTCCACACTGGGAAAGGAAAAAGCGGTCCCCTGAGCCACACAGCCTCTCTAAAGGAGACATATACCATGGTGTCCTGCAGGACACTGACACATAACACACACAATACGCACACTGTGTATCCTAGACATGTCATACTCTGTGATTGCTCCTGAACATGTAGTCACTGATCTTGGGGAGAGAGCTGCACCAGGGACACTCCAAAGTATTGGCATCAGTGTATAGATGATCCCACAGGAACATGGTCTGAGTTTTCAATTTTAGTTCAGCTATGAGGTTAAGAAAAAATTAAATATTTACTGACTATTAATAATTGACATTTAAACTTTCCTTATGCAGGTTGATAAGATTAATAGGAAACCCCAAAGATGACTTCCTGTCACCTCAGAAGAGCTACTTACTACAGCCCTGCTCTGGGCTGACTCCCCACATCTGCTTCTGTTTACTCCACAGTCAACCCCTGCAGGAAGGTGGAGAGAGAAGGCTCACTTCTCTGACAGAGAGGGAAACTGAGCCATGGTGCAGTCACAAACTGACCAAGTGGTGGCTAAACTGGAGGGTTGGTCCAGGCTCTGAGGAACCTGTCGGTCACTAGGAGGTAGGACAGGCTGGCAGCCATGTGGACTGTGACCTTAGTCCTTTGACACCCCCCAAACCTGCCAGAAGACAGGGATTTGATTCTAGTTTTAATCAGCTCTCTGCTGTTCCCAGAGGTGTGTGTGCGAAGACAGTTCTAATCTAATTCCTTCACTGTAATTCCTTCATGGGTCCCTTTAATTCCCTCCTGCTCGGGTGAAGACCTCAACAGCAGATTGAAAAGCCAACTCTTCCATGAGCTGGAAATGCCAAGTTTGGGGAAGTATCAGGGATCTTTGTCCCAGCTTGGAGACCCTGCCTGGCATCTGGGCCAGCGTAAAGAGAATGGAAATGGCAGGTGAGCGCTTGATTGTAACAGTAGGGAGTAGAGGAGGGCTATGTTTCATCCTGGGGAAGATTGGCCTGGAGAACAGCCCCTGGCCCAGAAGTCTTCCTTAACAGTGAGGAGATTCTCTACAAGGATGGAGATCCCCATGATGGAGTCTCTCTGGAGCCCCAGCAACATCCAGCTCACTTTTGCCCCACCAGAAACTGTTTCCGACTTCTGCCTTCAAAATACTGCTGTTCAGAATGGCAGGGTCTGTCGCAACAGCCTCCCTATTTCACACGATCCCTATGCTGGGCCCAGCCCTCTCTCCCCTTTTCCTTCACCCACTCTGCCATCTTAGCACTTGTCTCATCCTTTCCTGCACCTCCAACCTTAGCTCAGAGTAGGTGACACAGACACCCCAGGATCGTTTTCACTGGTTTAGGGACTGGTTGTGGGTCGCCTTCATGTTCTAGTTCTTAGGGCCCTTTAAGAACAGGAGGTCTGAGAAGGAGACAAGGCCTTGCTAGGCCAGGTACCTCAGCTCCATGGCTAAAGCAGCAGGCCCAATGGGTGCAGGTAGAGGAGGAGTCCAACAGAGGAATCTTATAAAACCATGCAAAATGGAATTGGGAGAACTGATGATCGGGAGACCTTCCTGTCCTGCCAATAAAACATTGCAGCAGACTCGGGTTCCTCTCTTGCTCTAAAATGTGCTCTCCCATGCCCCAGTGAGTCTCTCTTTGCCCCGACCTCTCTCCAAGAAGGCCTCTTTGGAGAAGGGACATTAGAGAGGTCCCCGTGGCCTTTCAGGGCTAAGTACTAGAGCAGCAGAAGCCAGGCAGGCTACTCAGAGGCCCTTTGTAATAGGAAGAGGTTCTTGCTCCTGGAGGTAGTCACAGCTCACTTGGCTCTGCAAAGATGCAGCTGCCATTGTGGGAGCTATGGAGAGGGTACACATCCTGAACTGGTGCTAAAAATCCTGGACTCACCCCAGGACTGCCTTTGACCTTGATGGTAACTGTACGTGAGTTCATTTCCTTTCCTGGCCTCAGTGGATTTTGGAAACCTGGCCATCTTGCACTGGCTTCCCTGGACAACCTCTTGTCAGTAACATAGCCAGGAGCCCATATTGCAGCTGGGCTCTGTCAGTCCTGAAGGATTCAAGACAGACAACACCATACTCTCTGCTCTTATAAAATAATTTGTCCCAGCAAGAGAAGGTTAATGAATCAGAAACCCACCTTTGAAACCAAAGCAGACTCATGATCTATGGTCTATTCTGTACCAGCATAGAAGGCAGATAGGGTTGAATGGCCCTGGGTAATACTGTGTTACACTCTCTATGTATTTAAGTTGACTCAAAAAGGAAGCGTGTTTCAGGCAAAAGGAACAGCGAGTGAGCAGATGTAACTGTGGTAATGAGCTAAGAGATGACCTATTCCTGTGTCCACCCTCTGATGATGGCAGTCAGCTCTGATGTCTACCCTGAAACTGGATGTGAGCTATGACTGGGCTCCCTGACTCCTGGAGAGTATTCTCTATCACCACCTCATCTCCATTTCCATCTCCAACTTCATCTCCATCTTGTCTCCATCTTATCCAATCTCACCTCTGGTTCCTATCTCATCCCCATTTCATCTCTGTCCCCATCTCAACTCCATTTTGTCTCCATCTCTATCTCATCTGTCTCCATCTCATGTCAATCTTATCTCCATCCCATCCCATCCCACCTCCATCTCATCTCATCTCATGTCCATGTCCATCTCTATCTCTATTGATGATCTCTCTCTAGTTTTCTTTCTCATCAAATTCCTCAGCCCTTTCCTAGCACAAGACCTTTGAAGATGCCACTTTCACTCCCTCCATGTCACCTAACGTCCCATTTCATATAGATTCCCTGGCTTGCCATCTCTACCAACCATGCAATTACTGTTCTCCACATCAGTCTGTGATGCACACGTGGCATTTTTCATGATTGTCATTAATGAGTTATTTTATGGCATCTCCTATCATCACACCAGCTCCCCATAGCAGGGATCTACTGAGTTCAGTGGTGGGTCCTGGCTATTGGGGCATGAATATCTCACGAACACATATAACCGACCTATCCTGAGCACCCTCAACCCACAACAGTCCTGGACTGAATCAGTCCTTCTTGTCAAAGGAGCTCACATATCTGGGAGGTGAGAAGCAGTGTGCATAGCCAGACCCAGGGGCAGAGCCTCACTGGAGCTTTGGAAGTGGGATGAAGCCTCACTGGAGACTTTTGGTGTGTGAGATTCCATGAAGGAAGGAAGGGCAGGGCCAGGGGATTGTGGGCTAGGAAGGGGTGAAGGAGGGATCTTGTGTAGTTTCAAAGAAGCCGAGTAAAGGCAGTAAGTCATTCAGAAGCCAGTAGATATCAGGAGGCCATAAGTGGCCCGAGACAAGATGTATTTTTAGAGCTTATTAGAAGAAAAAGTTTTAGAATACGCAACATGGACATTTAATATGTGGAGGATGTGAAGGGCTGTGGCTCAGGGAAGGTCTGTTGTAGAATAACCTATGTTCCTACTGCACTGTGAGGCTTTGGACATGTTGCTTTCACTCTCCGAGTCTACCTCAGTTTCCTCCTCTGTGTAAAGCTGGCTGCTGAACTAGATGACTCTGAGAGTTGAGGCTCCTGTTGCTATAACAACCTTTAAGTAAGAGGAGACTGGTTTAGATGGGAAGTCAGGGTGGCCAACTGACCATTCTGACATGGCTTATCCCAGATACGGGGGAATCCCTCCACCTAGGAAACCTATGCAACTGTGGCACAATCTAAACATGTGACCTCCAAGGTCCCTGGACAGGATGAGAAAGACAACAGAGGCTTGGTGGCCAGAACCACTTCTGCCTGGAAGAGACACCATGTTCCCAGTCCCAATCTAATGGCAGAAGAATCACAGAGCTGGGATGGAGCCCTGAAAATATTTGGTAGCTTCCAATCATCTCTGACAGTCTGGCACAGGTGACAATTTATATTGTCAACAGGACCTAGAATCACCTAAGAAAGTAGCCTCTGAGCACATCTGTGAAGAATTATTAGATTGTCTTAATTGAGATAGGAAGACCCTTCCTAGATGGGCAGCACTATCACATGGGTCTGGGTCCTTGTGGTGGTTTAAAAGAAATTGTCCCCCAGAGGGAGGTTCTTCACTTTTGTAAAATACCCCATCTCAGGAAGAAGAAGCTTATGAATCTAAAACCTGCCCTTGAAACCAAAGCAGAATCTTGATCTGTGGTCCACTCTGCACCAACATGGTCATAACTAACAGAACCTCTGAAGCTGTAAGCAAGCTACTCTCCATCAAATGTCTCCTTTATAGGAGCTGCCGTGATCATTGTGTCTCCTCACAGTCCTAGACTGAATCAAAAAGGAAAGCGTCAGCTGAGCACAGGCGTTCATTGCCTTCTGTGTTCTCACTGTACATTCAGCTTCCTCGAGATCCTTGCATCCTGAAAGACGGTAACCTATGAGCCAAAATAATTCCTCTGGGGTACGTCTGCAGCTGGCCTCTGTCCTGGACACCCTCCTTGCTCATACTTCACATACTGCCCTACTACTGAGCATCCAACTCTCTAGGAACATCTGGAACTTCCTTTACTAGTGGGAGCTGGAACTGACCACAGATGGTGAATTGACAATGTTGAGGAACCCTCAGATGACTGAAGGGACATGTGTTCTCCTTCTGTCTTGAAGGTTGGCTAGTGAATACAATGGTTGATGACAAACTCCCAACCAAAGAGAAAACACCAGAAATGCCATACTCATCATGTCTGTCACTCATTCTCCCATGATGGTCCAGCCCCTTCCCATAAGTGTTCAGCAGCTATCTCATGCCAGACACAGATGAGGCTTTGGGTGGAAACTCCTAAACCATAGAGAAAATTTGGGGGGGCATAAGAAGTAGGATGTAAGGATCCTGTCCTTGAGGCAGTTATAACTCAATGATGAAACTATTAAGAAACTCACCATAGCAACACTGGAGATGCTAAGGACCACAGTGACCACTGCCATTATGCTAGACACTGGGTGTGAGCCAGGAGCCTGATAGATGGGATCAACCCTTGAGCCTTATGACAGTCTCATTGAAGCAAACAGTAATGCCACCATAATTGGCAGTCACTGTGTTCCAGCCAGTTGGGGTTGTAAGCTGCAGCCTGGGGGCTTTGCCCAGGGGGTCTACTCAGGGTTGGTGATGGCATATCCTTGGGATGCTCCTTTTCTAGCATGCATTCCCAACCTCCTGCTCTGGCTCTTGACTGCTAAAAGCAGCTTTCTGTTGCAAACTGAAAAAGCTATGAGTCATTGAGGTTAATGGTACAAGAGGTGGAGGAAGAGGAGGAGGGAGGAGGAGGGAGGAGGAGGAAGGGGAGGAGGACGAGGGGAATAGGAGGAGAAGCTAGAAAAATGTGGAGGATATCAGTGATCTCTTAAAGGTGACCTCTTTTCTTCCCTCTCTACCTCTACCTGGCTACAAGTTCACATCAGCCATTGGGTTCTCCAGTGTGGGGTCTCCCTGTGCCCATAATTGCACCTATAACCATTGTGTGGTAGAATAATATTTTAAAGCCTGTTGCTTTTGTTTATGTTGCATTTTTTTAACTCTGTGAAGCTGTGTTATTTTGTCTGACTAAAACACTGGATAGTCTAATAAAGAACTGAATGGTCAATGGCAAGGCAGGAGAAAGGATAGGTGGGGCTGGCAGGCAGAGAGAAGATACAGAAGGAGGAATCTGGGAGGAAAGAAGAAGTAGCCAGACAAGAAGGAGGACTCCAGGGGCAGCCGCCACAGCAAACCACAGAGTAAAAACAAAGAGAAGTATATAGATATAGAAAATGGAAAGCCCAGGGACAAAAGATAGACAGGATAATTTAACTTAAGGAAAGCTGGCAAGAAACAAGCCAAGCTAAGGCTGGCCATTTATAAGTAAGAGTAAGCTTCTGTGAGTGATTTATTTGAGAACTTGATGGCAAGCCCCCCCTAAAGAGCCACAAAAGCAAAGAGTAATCCCCCTCAAACCCCACCATTGTCTATACTGCTGCCAGATAGCACATTCTTACACAGAAATCTAACACTCTCAAGCCATTCACAATACTTGTCGGTCCCACAATAAAGATACTCTTCTGATCCAGGCCTTAAAACCTGCCTTCTGTCCCCACCCAGCCTGCAGTCATAGCTGACATCATACCTCTGGGCCACCTCTGTGTACTTCCCTAAGATGCTGCCAGTCGCCTGGTCTCAGAGCCTTTATTCACAAGGATCCGCCTCAGCTTACAGACTGCTGGGTCCTGTATGTGCAACCTTTATCTCCAGGGTCGACCATAATGTCTTCCACTAACAGAATTATAGTGAAGGCTGTTGAACATATCATGTTAAGAAGAAATGAGAACCTCATGCTTGTCCTCTCAACTGAGGTCTCAAAAATGGGTGGTCCACGGGTGGGTTTAGCCAGCCTCATTTAAATGCTTTTATTCTACCTGGCTGCCAGTACCCTTCAGATGGGAGAGCCTACATAGAAGCCTAACTTGATTCGCAGCTTGGCAAACTCCCATCCTTTTTCCAGACCCATGTTATTTTATTTGCAGAGAGTGTTTTCTGGAGCCCAGGATGGCCTCTAACCAACTATATAACTGCCGATAACCTTGAACTTCCGATTCTTCTGCCTCCACTTCCACAGTGGAACCTAGGGCTTGTGCATGCTAAGCCCTACCCATTGTGTCTCACACACACACACACACACACACACACACACACACACACACACACACACACACGTACCCAGACCTGCATTCTGTTCTGATGACAGCCGTTAGTGACAGAGATGATTGTCTGCTTGTTTCCCTCTCTCCTCTTTTCTCTTTTATTTTAACAAAATTGTCTCAAATTTTCAGGCCCTGACCAATTCAATCCTTATTTTACAAGCAGACATGGATGTACTTGGGTAGAGTTTGCCCAGAGTCACATTTAGTGGCCATGTTGGGGCTCAGAATCTCCCTATCTACATCTGCTTCTGGTTCTCCCTTCCCTTGCCTCTGGAAGCCAAACTACCCTAATATCCCCCACATTCTTAAAATCTTCACTTGGACTTGGCCTTGGCTTCTTCTGCTCCAAGGCCTGGATGCTTAGAGGGTCCTGAATCTCCACCCGATCTCAGGATCGCCGAAGTGCCCCCTGGCTCAACATCCAGAGCCGCATCCCTCATTTGCACCAGGCTGTCAGCACGGCCCTAGCCCTTCTCAAGGGCTGCATCCAGAACAGATCTACCCCAGGGAGGGGGGTGAACCTTGTTATGCTTTTATGTCTCCAGTTCATTAGATTCTCTGCCAGCAGCATAAATCAGTGGGCCGGCCTCTGCTCACACACTTGGGAGTGGAGAGAATAGGCAGGGAACACATAAAAATTGGGGCCAGTGGGAAGTGGTAGGTGGGCTTTATCACCCCACTATGCCCACCCCCTTAGGTGACCTGTCTCAACTGAAGAGGCTGAAAAGGAATGTGTGGGGGCAAGAAGGGGCAAGGAGAGAATTCAGAAAAGGAGACTAAGAGTAGAGTTATTGGTTTCCCCACAATCCTAGAGATTGCTCCATTTGCCCCCAATTCTATAGGGGACAGTCCTTCCTTTTACTGTCCCCTGTACATTAGGGGGAACTTCTTGTAAAGTCTGAAATGAAGAGATGATGCTATTCATCACCTCGCTGGCTCCTATAAGAACCAAACCTCCCTTTCACAGTATCCTGGACCCTTTGGCTCTGCCTTCCCTGACCTACCCTCACTTTCTATAAGAGACTCTGTCTCCTCCCTCCATATGTTACCAGACCAGTTTTCATTCATTAAGCACAGATTCCATGAGCACCCACAGCTCCCAGGTCCTTCTACAGACCTCTGAGCACGGTGAGAAGACATCAGCAAGTACAAAGGCCCTGGGGCAGGAGGCAGTGCTCAAACCATTGCACAAAGGCTCGTGTGAAGAGAAAGAGTAAGGTAGGAGCAGAGACAGAAGAGGTGTCCAAAAGGTGAGTCATGTAGGTCCTGAGGGCCTTGAAAGGACCTTGGATGTATTCTGAGTGCAATGAGAAGCTTGAAGGCATGCCCAGGACAGCCATGACTGTGGTCCCCACCAAACCAAAAACTCACTTAAAACATTTTAAGATTATTTTTGGTGATTTCTTCTCTTTTTCTGTAATTGTCAGTATTCTCAAACATAAATCTGGCACATGACAATGTAGCTATGCCAAAGAGAAGGTTGATATATTTGAAACTTAAACCAAAGAAGAGCCAAAGAGATGTTGGGGACAATCCTGGGACCCCAAGTGGGGCACTAAGAGACTGTTAGGCCAACAAAATGGCTCAGAAACATAAAGTGCTTATTGCCAAGGGCTCTATTTTTATAAATCATCATCAACTCCATCCAGCCATCCCTCTGTCCCAGGAGCCCAGTAGACAGAGCATCTCCCATTGTGCCCTGTTTCTGCCTTCAGCAGTGTTTTATACATCTGAAAGTGGCCCCAGGTTCATGCCAACATGCACTTAAACTAGAGGGAAAAGCACACTCCCAGCCCCTCTGAAACAGCTGAGGCTCCCATTGGCTTCCTGTGTGTGGTTCTTCTTACCCACTTACCCTCTGGAGAGCCTCACTCTCTCCTGTAGAGTAGAACCAGCAGGTGCCACTCCCAGATGGTTCTACCGAAGCCTGTCCTGTATTACTGTGTTTATAGATAGAACTTGGAGAAGAGATAGTAAGGTAGAATGAGGCTGCAGGGCAAAAGTCAAAAGCTTGTAGGGTTGGCCCCCATGAAACCTGGGAGATCTCCCCATCCCTGTTTCTCTCTCACACTAGAAAGCTATGTGAGGATAGGGAGCCAGAAAATAAATCTGGAGCCTACCCAGAATGTACCTTGAACTTGGGCCTTCTAGCTCCCAGGTTCTAAAAAATAGATGTGTGCTATATAAAATCCACCAGATCTATGGTGTCTCAAATACCAAAGCTGACATGTCAGAGGCTTCCCACTATCATCAGTGAAAATAATGTGACTCCACTTCCTCCACAGCCTGTGTTCCTCCACTGCCACAAAAACTCCAAAATTCCCAGATAAGCCAAAAAATACAAAAAACAACTATATTACTCTAGAAAAAAAAAATAACCAAGCCCCATGACTGAACAAAATTAAAATCATAAGTTAGCTTAAAAATAAAAAATAACAAGTTATATGCCTAGGCCTTAAGCCAATCAACCTAAAATTATTATAAACATCTATATGTCTCTATAAGTCTACAAGTCTAAACCTTAAGGCTAAGCCCAAAAGTTCAGGCCAAAAGCCTCTTACTACACTCCACACTCCACCTTCTGCATTAGAACTCTGTGCAGAAGCCACCGGGGAGGTACCCACGCTTTACTTGCATAATGGAAAAATACAAAACCAAAAAGAAACACACCAGAAGTTTATTATTTTGTTCACGTTCCCCCTGGGTTCTTTTGGGCACACCACTTGAGGGCAGTTATTTTAGAACTGAGCCTTCATTTTTCAGGAAGCCCTTTCTGGCTATGTCCACAACACACCTATCTACTGATCCAGCCATTCACGCATTGGTGTTCATGGCTGACCTTCCAAAGGCTCAGTCTATTGCACTGTGTGTTATAAACTCAAATCTGTTCCAGCTGGACCTTCCTACTTTGCAACTCCTCTGTGATAGGCCACGATAATTGAATGATCTCTTTGTCAGACAACTGCCTGTCCTACCAAGTCTGTAAGGATGGAGGTAGAGACTCTCTGGGCTCCACATTTTTGCCTCTCAGTGCTTGGGGCATAAGCACCAGATACAGAGTGGGTGAGTATATGAATGAAGGAATGAATGAATGAGTAAATGAGCATAAAGTAAATGTCTGACTTCACTCTCCGGTTCTGACTCCTCTCCCTCTAGTCAGTGATACTATGAGAAAGCACTGAAGTAGCCTGAGATCAGGAGACAGCCCAGGAGTGAGGTGGTCAGAGACTCAAGAGCAGGAACCAGGTTAGCAGTGGTTTTATTAGAGGCCATTAAGCATATGGTCGTGATTATAATAAGCGCATGAATTATGGCCAGTGACATGTGGGGGAGGGGAAGGAGGAGGAAGAAAGAAATACAGGGAGCCCCCAGAAGCTGCTCTGAGCTAGGCTGTGCTGCTGGTGCTTTTTAACCCCTTCATGTCCTGGGTGTGGCCATTGGGGAGAGGAGCCCACCAAGAAGGATCAGAGGGATCAATTGAGTCTATGGGTTCCCACCCTGATCTTTGTCATGCTTATTCTGTGTGATTGTATGTGAATGACTCCTTTTCTATCAATTATTTGTGAAGGGGTGGTCACCCAGATCTCAGCTGTAGGTGGCAAGGGGTACAGACTGTTTCCTGTCTAGCAAGGCACATGGGCACCAGGAAGAATCCTTGACTAGGAAGATCCTAAAAGTCTTTGGTTGCCCTCTCTTTCACCCCATCCTGAAAGTTGTGTTTATTGTTTCTAGGACCCTGAAGCAGGAAGCACTGATGGTAGGGACTGAGACCTTACCCTCCAGACTCCAGGGAGGGTCAGCAAGCCCAGTGGCTGCCTCTAAAAGGAACAGAAGATCCTGGAAACCTAGAGACCAGCTCTTAAGCTAAGCCCGGTGACTCTACACCCTAATGACTGGATGCCATCTTCAATAACATGCCAGTGAGTCCAGACAACAGGTGGTAGAGTCAGGTGAGGACCCAGGTGGGCCCAACTCTCCTACTTGTGCTCACCTTCCTCAAAACACCTTGATAACTGCCTTTGATGGACTGTAGAGGTGGTAAGTCCTGTCTGGAGAATGGGGGGGGGAGGGCCTTGAGAGGCCTTTGAGCCTTGGGTGGAGGATAGAATAGGTTCAAATTATCCTTTATTTTATTTATTTATATATTTTATTTATTTATATATATTCTTTCCCCAAAGAAGGTGGCTTCTATGGTCCTGTGCTTCTGGAGACTCTAAGTTTTGTTCATTCATCCCCTCTCTGGATCCTGGGGACAGGGCCGTCTCTACACTGGGCTGTGAAAACTCTAGCCACCCCCATGATGGAACTCTCTCTACTTGGCCAGGGTTCCCTCAATATGGCAGGATGTATCTAGTCTGAGAGGCTCTTAAAATATCTTGACCCTCCAAGGACCCAGCACTAAGGGAGCCATGGCGATTGTGAACAAGGTTGTCCTCTGTTCATATCTAT
This sequence comes from Phyllotis vaccarum, assembly GCA_033318265.1. Taxonomy (NCBI): domain Eukaryota; kingdom Metazoa; phylum Chordata; class Mammalia; order Rodentia; family Cricetidae; genus Phyllotis; species Phyllotis vaccarum. Next base: position 123,338,416 of record JARWLC010000001.1, on the reverse strand, counting down.
CTCTCTCAGACTGAGAGTCAGAGACCCCATAACCTCCAGAGTTACTACCTGGGGTCCCAAGGATGGTTTCCCCTTCCTGTACCTCAGTTTCCCCTGGGATAGCCCAGACACTCCTGTTTTGAAGAGCTGTTTCCAGGCTGCAGGACCACAGCACCAACTGCAGACTGTCCAGAGTCTGCTGACTAAGACAGATCCACCAGGGCTGCAGGCCTTGTCTGGATCCCACCAGGTGGGGGCAGAAAGGAAGGTGGAGGAGGTTTGCATTCTGGAGGCCTGGGCTGAGAACCAGGCCGCCCTGCAGAGTGATGGCCGCAAAGGGACCCACCAAAAGATAAATAAGGCCGGTCCGCGTGAGCGAGGCTCATCTTAACACTAAGCAGAGAGGCCTTAGCTGGACTTGAAAGTCTCCAGCCAAGATGGATGGGCTGCTGCCCAGGAGGGGGCCGCAGGGCGCAGAAGATGAGTGATGGGGTGTCAGGGCGCCATCCCCACCAGTCAGCCAGCCTGAGATGCAGTCCTCTGTCCAGCCACTGGGACATGAGCAGGGCCTGGGATTTATGGCTCCGTTAAAGGCCTGGGGAGACCGGGCTGCAGGGAAGGGTCTCATGGCAACCTGGCTGCCCCTGCCTAGTTTCTGCCCTGAGTTCCTTCAGAGTGATGGCTACAGAGGGATCATTTTTTTTGGAAGGTGAATCAGACCAAGTCATGGGGCAGTGGTGACTAGGGTCACCCATTGGGGAGCAGATCTAACTCTCCTAACTCAGGACTGGGCTTAAAGAATGTCTGTGTTGAAGATTCAGGTATCTGCTATCCCTGGCTCTGCTCTTGGTATCCATTGTCTGAGCCAACGTAAGTCCTGCAGCCTGTATTACAGGCCACCTTGAGGAAGTGCCCATGATGTGTGGCGTGGGCACCACTGAAGGCTTCCTTTGTAGAATAAGGGTTCTCTTTTTCCTTCTTGTCCTTACCGACTTCTTCCTAATTGAACCTAAGAGGTCCTTTGAGAAAGGGGTACTCTTTTCTTCTTGACACCCAGACTTGAGGATGTTAACAAAATAATTCATAGGTCTCATTCTCGAGTCTATGCAAAGTGGGTTGGCATCTTACTTTTATATAACCGAGAGTCGTTAGCCAGGATTTAAGCATACATCTGTCTGAATCCAAAAAACAAAGGGGAATGAGCATTTTGCTAGTCAAAGCCTGGGGGAGGAAGTCAGGAAGGCTGGGAGATTAGTCCTTCTCTGCTGCTGGTTTTCTGCATTTACCACCCAATGTCCATCCTTTGTAGAGACTGGACTGTGGCTCAAAGTCCTTGTTCATGGTCCCCACAGCCATTATGTGAGGATCCACAGGCATCCACCAGCCTATTTTATAGCCAAAAGACACCGGGGCATACCTGCCAGGGCCACAGTGAACAGGCGGCTATGCTCTGTGGTGATCTGTCTTCTCTCCTTGGCTCTTCAGCTGTAGCCTTGCCTTCTTCTTTTTAGGGTAGGCTCAGCAGAGGAGGGCAGATGTGGGCGATTGCTAGAACGCTGCATTTTGGTTCCTGGCTTTTTTCCATTAGAACTGAAAGGATCCCAGGAAGAACTCCAAAGGTGTTTCACCCTGAACTGTTCATCCAACCACTCCTTGACCTAATGTATGAGGGACTTCTTGTCGAGCTTCTACTGCAGACATTGTTATAAGCACTGAAATAGTTTCCTTATGACAGGCAAATATTCTTATCAATACAGCAATAGCTCAGGGGGAAGGACTAGGATTGCAGCTCAGCTGGTAGAATGCTTGCTTGTCTAGCATGAATAAAGTCCTGGTTCAAACCCCATCAATGGGGTCACAAGTAGCTCACACGTGTAATGGAGAGGTGGAGGCAGGAGAATCAATAGTTCAAGATCATCCCTGGATATCTTGGGGATTTGAGGACAGCCTTGGATACATGAGACCCTTTCTCCAAAACTAAACAAAACAACAATGAAAACAGATCCGGCAAGATGGCTTAGAGGTGGAAGTGTGTAGGAATTGCTGCATAAGCCTGATGGTTTGAATTAGATCCCAGAACCCATAGAAAGAGAGAAGCTAGTCTACAAAGTTGTTCTCTCACCTCCACACATGGCTTAGGGTGGTGCTGATGGTGATGGTGGTGATGGTGATGAAGATGACAGTGATGATGGAGATGATGGTAATCATGATATGATGATGGTTATGATGATGGTGCTGATGATGATGGTGATAATGATTGTGATGGTGATGATGGTGATGAAGATGACAGTGATGATGGTGATGGTGGTGATGGTGATGACAGTGATGATGATGGTGGTAGTGATGGTGATGGTGGTTATGGTGGTGGTAGTGATGGTGATGACAGTGATGATGATGGTGGTAGTGGTGATGAAGATGACAGTGATGATGGAGATGATGGTAATCATGATATGATGATGGTTATTAAGATGACGGTGATAATGATGGTGATAATGATTGTGATGGTGATGATGGTGATGAAGATGACAGTGATGATGGTGATGGTGGTGATGGTGATGGTGACAAAGATGGAAGTGATGATGGTGATGGTGGTGACAGTGATGGTGATAGTAGTGGTGGTGGTAATGATGGTAATCGTGATATGATGATGATGGTTATGATTATGACTGTGATGAAGATGGTGATAATGATGGTGATGATGACATCCCAGAGACAATAATTAGAAAATAATAAACTTATACTGTGCTAGATTCCTTTACTCCTACCTCTGCTCAGACCTCCTCCAAGCGATCTCCCAAAACTATTACCTGCCAGTCTCCATCTTCTTTCCTTTTTTCCCCCTAAAATGCAGAGTAGCATTTTTGGTACCCTACTGTGTATTATTTGTTTTTTCCTTCTATTTTGGTTAGGGTTTGAGTCTGAAATGTCCCCTACAGCCTCATGCTTTGGTTGCTTGATGCAGCTGGTGGCTCCAGTTTCAGAGGTTGTAGAACTTCTGGGAGAAAGAAATGGTTCATCAGGGCAGATCTGTTCCTGACTCCATCTCTGCTTCAAGTCCACTAGAATGTGAACAGCTTGGCCTCACAACCATGACTGCCTCTGAAAAGTCACTTCACCATGTTTTTCCACCTCTCAGAAAGCTTTGGAAACTGAGTCCAAATCAACATCCCCTCCCACGTATGTTCTGTCAGGTATTTTGCTAACAGCAGCAAGAAGGCAGCTAATATGCCCAGGTTTGGCAGCTGGGACCATTTCCACAGTCTCTAGTACTGGCAGGCTCATGAGTACTCCAAACATTTTGGCTAAGTGAGGAGCAACTGAGTGAATGCTACAGAAAGGGAATGAGGGAGTCTGGACAGGACAGAGAGAGAGAGACCCAGCCTCTCCACAGCTGGGGGAGGATATCCAACATAGTAATCGAGTTCAGACTGAGTCCTAAAGGTGGAGACAGAAGAACCAGAAAAAGAGGCCAGGAGAGCTTTTCAGGCTGAGAAGTGTAGAGCTCAGGATGGCATCAGAGTCCCTGCTAATGTACTCACATGGCATAGCCATGGCATGCTGCCTTGGGGACACCTGAGCAAGGGTCACATTCCTCCAGACCCTTAGACCTGCTGTCTAACTAGAGCCATTTAACACCTTCCTGACCCCCAGATTCCTCATCTTTGAAGTGTGTAAGCATAATGGTTGTCTCCTGGGATTCCTGTGAGGCCACAGGAAGGGCAGTCAGACTTGAGGTGAGGGTTTAATAAATATGGTTGCTAGGGTGAGGGCAGCTCGCACTCCTTCAGGCATCCAGGCCAAGGCTTGGAGGTGTCAATCCATTTCTGGCTGTTTCCCACGGACAATGGTGGATACAAAACCATAAGGTCCTTGTTCAAATGAACCATACCTCAGCCTCAGTGTCCCCATATGCAAAGGAAGACACCAGCAGGTCTGCTTCCCTCCATCCATTCCCAGACTGGTTTCCAGATCACTGAGCCCCCTGACCCCCTCAGCTTCCCAGCAGCCCGAGTTGTGCAATCCATGCCCTCTCCTCCTGTATTGGTATTTTGCACCTTCCTCCAGCCCAGATGTGCTGGAGTCTTGTCTCCCTGTTCTCTCTGGGCCTGATTGTCTATCCCTGCCTGGGCAGCACCAGGCCCCAAAACCAGTGGCCCTGTGCCAGAGCCAAAGATTGCCTATTGAAGGGACTGCTCTACCTGGGAAGGTCTCTTGGACTCCATAAACCCCCAAACTCCCACATACCTGTGTCCTCTAAGCAGAAGGCTACACTCACATTGTAGTGATAAATTTTAAGAAGAGACTTTCAGTGAGGATGGGGGCCACTATTTGTCTTTAACCTTATACCACCCAAAAGACCTATCCCAAATGACTACAGACAGAAGCATAACACCACACCCAGCCCAGGAGGGCTGAGAAAGCTTCCCCTGAGACACAGAGATTTCAGGGCCAGGAAAAGGGTCGCTGAGGGGCAGGCTCTGGCAGTGGGCCCAGCTCTGTGGTTTCTGAAGCTGCCTTGGCCGGCCCTGAATTGAAGGGAAGCTGGGGGCGGGGGCGGGGGGATAGTGGGCAAAATCAGCAGCTGAGTTGTGATGGGGAAGATTCCTCAGGGCAGAGGTGGCCCTGGGATCCACTCCAGGACGAGGTGACCTAGTGTCCTCTGGTCCAGCGGCCCTGGGACATCCTGTCCCTAGCACCCACAGGATGGCTTATAACTCCAGTTTCAGGAGATCCAAAGCTGTCTTCTTGCCTTTGTTCTGGGCAGACACATGATCCACATAGTAGTCAAACACTTATACACATGAAATAGAAATATGTAAATCTTTACAATAAAAGATCTCCATGAAATAAGCCAGTTGGCAGAGAAAGATGAAACCCTCCCACCTGGGTTACAATTAGCAGAGGACACTTGTGGAGACCCATGATAGCCTAGTGAGAGAAATGGGACACTGTGTAAGTGAACCTTATTGGACCTGGTTGGCTCTCAAGTCCATTTCCATTCTTGGGAGTGCCCTTCCTCTCTTAATAAACCATTTATGTCTTGAATTACCCTTGTGTTCCTCATCCCTTTCTTTGTTCCAGGACTCTAGAACCTGGACATCACAGCGGTGACTTTAAAAGAGTTAGGAGAGAAAGGGCAGGCAGGGATGACAAACAGATCCAACTGGGTTGCTAGGGGTCTTGCAGCCTAAGATGAGAGGTGTCCCTTGTCAAACTTCCTCTCTTCCATACCACATAGGAGCAGCCACTCTAAGCCCACAGAAAGCTACTCACAGGTGTGCTCACAGGTCGTCTTCCACAGAACTTTCCACAGATGTGCTCACAGAGGTCCTCCACAGGTGTGTTCATTGTTGTCCACATGTGTGCTCAGAGTCCTCCACAGGTGTGTTCATTGTTGTCCACATGTGTGCTCAGAGTCCTCCACAGGTGTGTTCATTGTTGTCCACATGTGTGCTCAGAGTCCTCCACAGATGTGTTCATTGTTTTCCACAGGTGTGCTCACAGGGGTCCTCACACAGATGTGCTCACAGGGGTCATCACACAGATGTGTTCACAGAGGTCCTTACACAGGTGTGTTCGTGGAGGTCCTCCACAGGTGTGCTCACAGAGATCCTCACACAGATGTGCTCACAGAGGTCCTCACACAGTTGTGCTCACAGAAGTCTTCACACAGGTGTGCTCACAGAGTCCTCCACATATGTGCTCACAGAGTCCTCCGCAGATGTGCTCACAGAGTCCTCCACAAATGTGCTCAGAGTCCTCCACAGGTGTGCTCACAGAGTCCTCCACAGGTGGAGGTCCTCCACAGATGTGCTCATAGTACTCATTGCCATTAGTGCTTTTCTGGGTAAACTTCATGGTTTAATGGCGTTAGAACCCAGACCTGCAGGTTCAGGAAAGGAGCTGATAGGGAATTCGCCTTTAGAAAGAAGGAGAGTCACACCTGTGGGGATCATGAACAAGCCTTGGGATAGAGGAGGTTAGGAGAGATAGCACATCAGGTCAGAGTCCTCATGAGCAGGCCCCAAGGGAAAGAAAGCTTTCTCTTTAAAACCCAGAGAAATACAGATAGCTTGAAGAAAGAAAGCAAGGTACCAGGAAAGTGTGTGTGGGAGGGAGAAGGAGAAAAACAGGAGGGTAGGGTCTTTGATCTGACGGCTGTCCTTCTAGCCCAGTAAAGGACACACTCCTGGGAAGAAGAGGCAGAGCTCACACCAGGGATCTCCACAAAGACAGTTCAATGCAGAAAGCTCATCTAGAATAGCTGAGGGGGTCTGTTAGAGATGATGTTACAGTCAAGGGCCCAGTTACCTCAGGAGTCACCTTCAGGCAGAGACTGCCTTTGGAAGTTGGACCGCGGAGGTGACCCCTTCGTGTCCCAGGGAGAGGCCAGGAAGGACCCTGGGACCCCTTTTCTTCCTGCCTGCTAATCTCCAACCAGTTCTTTCTATTGGCCAATGCTGACCGGAAGCTGGTGGCAGGGCCTGAGAAGAGCTAACCTTGGAAAAGGGCAGGTCCTGGGCTCACCTAGGCACTGATTTGAGAAGGGCACCGCGTATTTCTCGGGGGGGAGGAACTCTGCTTTGTGCTTCTTGCAAAGATCAGCTCACTTCACAGACATAGTTGTAGAACAGATGAGAATGTGGTAAAATGCTGCCTGCCCTTGCAGGGGTGGTGCTCAGGGCCTTCCGCAGCGCTCCGAGTGGCCCGGACCTGCTAGGATTCCGGAATCTTCTGCTTCTGATTCCAGGAGCCCCACCCCATCCCACCCTCCCCCAGCAGGGTGACTTAAGACCCAGGCCCCTCCCCCAGCCCTGAGAGCTGGAGACCAGAAAAGACAGGGGATGCAGTCACAAGCACAAGCCCCTGCAGAGCCCCTCCATCTCTGCCCTGGGGCTTTTTCCAGCCTGTCAGTCAAACCCAGCAGCTTAGAAGTTCAAGCGTGGCCAAAAGGAAACAGATTTCAAAACACACCTCTGCAGTACCCGCTCCCCCAACCCCAACCCTTCTTCAAGCTGACCCAGGCTCCCTGGGGGCTTCCTCGCCCCTGGCCTGTCCCTGCTGAGCTGGCACCAGGAGGATGGGGGCCAGAGGCCAGGGCTGAAGGGGCAGGGAAGGATGGGAGAAGCTTACAGGACTCACCTGTGGTCCCTGTCTGGGGCTGCTCTTGGTGGGTGAAAATGAATTAGAGGCTCAACAGAGACTGAAACTGGCCTTGCTCCAGTGAGGCAAATCCCCAGGGTAACAAAGAAAGTGGTGGACCCCCAAAAGTTACTGAGGCTTGGACCTAGCTCCTCCTACCTTCCCAATCATGCTACATTTATTACCCTGCTGTTGGAGAATCTTCTAAATTACAGTGTGTGTGTGTTTCGGGAATCTGTTCTCTCCTTCCACCATGGAGGTCCCAGGGATGGGACATCAGGCTTGTGGTAAGGGCTTTTACCCAAGGGGCCATCTCCTAGAAGACTTTCCATAAGCATTTGCTGAAAACAGAGAGGGATGAGAGAGTGACTGAATCTTTACATTTGAACTGGATGGAGGCCTCTGGGTCCTACCTGTAAGTCCAGCCTGGGCTCTGGCAAAATCTTCCCTGGCTCTCTAGCCCTTGGAGTGTAGCCTGGAGTGTCTTTCCATGGGGTTGGCCTCAGTTAAAAGCGTGGCCAAAGTCTCTAGCATGTTGCCTTTACTGGAGAGAAAGTGTTGCCCAACAGTTGAAGTTGGCCTTGGAATGTGCAATCTGCCAGTGGGCATTCAGCCTGCCCTCTGGTCTGGGAGCTTTTCACTGGCCCCCATCCTTTCTCAATGCTTGGCTATAACAGCAGTGGCAACCATAGATAAATCCCTTCCCAGAATGCACTTAAAACCGCCAAAAGTTGATCTAATATGCCTATGATAGTTTTATTGTGGAGACACTTCCTGAATCAAAAAAGGCTCAGATGCACAGAAAGAAAGGCAGGGCTGGAACAGATGCTTTCCCAGGATGAACATCCAGGAGGAATTCTCGGCCTGCCCTGTTGGGAAGACAGAAGGCCCAAGGCAGAGGCCATCACCACAGATGTGCACTTGGATAGCCATTGGGAAACTGCACCCAGCAGTAACAGGAATGGCTGAACAGCACCCCTTAACCCTGCCCATATCTTGTATGTATTCATGCACATCATGCCTACATGGGTTCTGCCTCCCAGACTCCAGATCCATCTTTTCTTAACATCTTTGCTTCTGGCCTCTTCTCCCTGTTTCCTATGTCCTCTTGGCCCCTTTAGGACACATGTGAAGGGCTCCTCACATCCATTCTGCACTGCGCTGAATATAAGAAGCAGAGTTCCCGGGGATGGAGACTGACTGGATCAGAGGCAGTTAAGATGGTAAAGCTGGGGGTGGGGAGGGGACAGCCTAAGACTACATTTTAGCCAGAATAGGGTGACTTAGCGCTCACAGCCACCTTCTCCCTCCACCCATGAAGTCTGAGACAGCCAGAGACAAGGCTTGATGCCTGTTAGCTCATTCACCTAGCAGCTGCTATTAAAAATTGTCAACCCTCTCTGGCTATAGAAGGACAGGGATACTCCTTTCCCTATGTCCCTTTAAGAACCTAATGGCCCTAAGACAGAGCAGCAGCCAGTGCCCCTTGGGCTCTGCAGAGATCCTCACTGCCCACTGACCTAAGAGAATCATCACATCTGTGTGCTCAAAGGTCTGCTCCTCTGAGATTGGCCTAGCTTTGCAGAAGCTGAGAGTCCAGATGTCCTGTGCAGCCCTAGGGCTGAAGCATGGTGCTACCTACCATGATCTTATTGGACCTAGTTTTGTTCAAGATATAAGTGACCGAAAGCAGTCATATTTTGTGTCCAGGTGGCTTGCAGTATGACCCATGCAGCCAGTCCTTGATTCCAGTCCTGGTTAACCACATTGCTGCTGGCCATGGTTTGCTTTTCTAATATTTATTTTATTTTATGTGTGAGCATCTTGTTTACATGTATGTTGTGTATCACATGTGTGTCTAATGCCTACAGAGTCAAGACAGGACATCGGGCATCATGGAATTTGAGCTGTAGATCAGAAAAAAAAAACCAAAAAAACAAAACAAAAACAAAACAGTAAACCTCCATGTGGGTGCTGTGAATTGAACCAAGGTCCTCGGCAAGATGAACAAATGCCCTTAACTGCTGAGCCTTCTTTCCAACTGCTGTTGTTCACAGTTCTGCGTCTTGATCCTCCATCTAAGCAATGACAGTGTCCTTCTCCATGAAGAGCACTTCTCCTGTCATCCCAGAAGCCATAGAGAAGGTCTACATGCCCCGGGGAAACAACTCGGCTGTCCCAGGTTCTGAGACCCCCAAGGAGGACAGATGAAGTGGGAAGGACCCCAAAGTACAGCTTCACCCCCAAAATCAGCACTACTCGTCTGCAGCCTCATCTGGAACAGCCCCACCTGCATGTGTCCAGCAGTCTGTCCCAGGCTGCATTCCTGCTACTTCCAGATTCTTAAGCATAGCTGACACATTCAGCAGTCAGCCATTCTACAGACTAGGCTAAATCCTTCTACAGTAGGCCCTGAGAGTGATCCATATTTTCACAGAACCCCCAAGGTCATACTTCTCAGAACACCATCTCTCAGCTGTACAGGGGGACAGACATGCCATCCTTGTCCTTAGGTGTCCTCAGGCAGAGGCTGCACCTGGCAGCTCAGAACTAAATGATGGCAGTTGAAACTGACATCCTTTGACTTTATAGAACACAACCCATTCTGCAAAGGGGGAAAGCAAAGCCCAGGTTCATCCCAGAATCTTCTAGTGACAACTCAGCCACAAGCCAGAATGAGACTGAGAGGCTTAGTCCATGGGAATAAATTTCCAGTTCTCAAGTCAGCAAGCAGAGGCACTCCAGACTCAGCGTGGGATGGGAAACTCAGATACCAGCTCTGTTCTCCAACAGGGTGTAGCCATGGCAACTGAGTCAGTCCCTGAGTCCAAGTTCATGCCCAAGATCCCACCTCTTCCATTCACTCCAAAGTAGCAAGACCTTTCTAATAACACCAGGTCTTTTTATTAGACACCTGTAGAAACTGAGTGTGGTGGCGCATGCATGTTGTTAGTCCCAGCACTCAGGAGGCAGAGGCAGGCAGATCTCTGTGAGTTCTAGGCCAGCCTAGATTACAAAGTGAGTTCCAGGACAGCCAGGAATAAACACAGAGAAACCCTGTCAAAACAAAGGGTGGGGGGAGAGAAGGAAGAAAGAAAAAGGCACCTGTAGAAAAATGCTTTTTCAAGAAATGTGTAAAGAAATGTCCAGGAGCCTTGACCTTGTGTCCTTGATAGCCAGAGCACTTACGCTACCTACTCTAAAATGCTAAAATGCCGGCCATCAGCACCTTTCCAACCTTCGCTGGACCAGGTGGTACACTGAGCATTCATATACTGAGCCCTGGTTTGCAGAAGGGCAAAGAGGGTGAAGACACTAATGATGTCAATGACCATGGTTACTGGTGGTTCTGAGCCAGGCCATCAGGTGCAGAGCTCCAGACCTCGACCCAGGCCTTAGAAAGAAAGAATCCACATCCTCAGCTCTGGCCCCTCCCCATAACCCAATAAGTCCTATGGGACCCATGGTTCCCTCCAGACCCCATTTCAACACCAGCCTCCCTAGCTAAACTGCTTTTACTGGGACCAGTAGATGACCTCACAGTCTGGCCCTCTGTGACCTTCTGTGTGCCATATCACAGGGTATTCCTGAGCAGGGTTTGGGGTACAAGCCTTCTGTTGTCTCTTCATATCAGAGTCACCCAAAGTTAACTGTCCTCCCCCACCATCTCCAGCATGCCCTGGCACCCAGATACCTCCTCTCCAGTCAATTAGCAGGTGTTGCTGGGTGGTTGTTGAGGGTCGGGACCATACCAAGTTCAAGACCAGCCAAAGGAAGCAGTGACAGCCGGGCACTGATATGTGCTTGTGGCTGAGCATAATTACCTGTGTTTCATCCACAAGATGAAGGGAGAGAAATGATGTCCTTTGACTTATGCACATGCACTTTGTCACATATGGGTGCGCGCACACACACATACACACACACACACACACACACACACACACACACACAATACATTAATTAAATAAAATAAGGGACATCGGAGAAGACACCCTAATGTGTGTTCTCCTTTTTGGAGGGAGGAACTACAGGCAGAGAAGAACCCTGGGGCGGGCACCAACCTGGTGCACATGAGCCATAGAGAGAAGTCAGTGCTGTGGCTGTGTAAGCGAGGAGAAAAGAAGGGTTGACAATGGGGTGAGTCCTAGGGCTCCAGGGATAACCTGGGCCAGGCATTCCATATGTAGGAAGGACAATGTCATCCTCAGTGAAGGGCCCCAGACACTGGATAGGTGGTCAGAAGTTTCAGCGAGCCTGGGAGGCAGCAGTGCATGCCCAGGTGAATGGGGCTGGCATCAGGAATGGAGCTGTGCAGGGGACAGAGTGGGTGTGGTGAGCACCTGTGCTCTTGTGGATGGGTTACCAGGGAGTCTAGGTGGCTCAATGGTGAGGTTAGATCTTAATTTTACAGAGACCAGGCCTGACAACAAAAAAACCCCCCACCAAGGTGGGATGGTGAAATTCCCAATGTGACCACCAGGTGGCAGAACTCCAGCTGCTGTTCTAATAGCAGACAGCCTTGGCTGGACCAAAACTGAATTTCTTGAGTGACAGTACACATGAGTGGCAGCCCTGATCAGCCTAGTTAGGAGTGTTGATCTGTGTTTGGGATGGACCCCAAGAACTTTTTCTCTCCTTGGGCTTTTTAATTTTAATGTCTGTTTCTGAGTCATTTGTTAGTCAGGATATGGTTACATAGACTATACTGGCCTCAAATCTGCCTCAGTCTTGCCAGTGTGGATTACAGGTGTACACAACCACACCTAATGTCTTTGGTTTCCCAGACAGGGCCTCACACTAAAGCCTAGAATGGCCTGGAGTGCCTTATATATAGTAAAGGCCAGCCTCAAACTCATGGCAATCCTCTCTCTCTTGCCTCCTGCCTCCCACATTCTGGGATTACAATCTTTAGCAATATCTCCCCCAAATCTCAGAATTTAAAGCCTGGGCTCCACCACTGGCTGGTAGAACAACCTTAGGCCTACTTATATTTTAAAGGCCTCAATATCCCCACCCACATGCAACCTTAAAGAGTTGGTGGGCAGATTTAAAAAGAAGAAGAAGTTGACACCCAGAATGTTTAAAGTAGACTATCAGCTGTCACAAGGTCTTGCTGTCACTTGACAGGGAACGGAATCTAACTCAGGGAGACAGAGAAAGAGAGGGAGATGCAGCTGCACGTGGGAGGCAGAGTACGCAGACTCACAGGCAGGAGCAATTCTGAGCCTGCTCCCAACACATGGGGAGCTGAACCAGAAGAATGCTATAGCACAGGTGGCAAATACTGGAGACCCAGGAAGGCCCTCATGACCATTCACCTCCTGGAGCTGCAAGGACAGCTGAGGAGAGAGGGGCAAACAGAAGTGGGGGCGATGGTGTCACACCCTAAAACACGTGTTTTCCAGAAGGGCAAAAGGGCCAGACCTGGGGTAGCTGGAATTAGATTGGAGAACCTTAGGCTCCTGAAAAAGAAATGTCCATTTGTTACTTTGGAAACATCTGAAAGAGTAAAACAGAACCTATTGACTGCACACAATACACTAGACACTGACGCATGCTCCCTCACTAAATCATAAGGGATCTGAGAGGGTCAGAGATGAAGTGACTTTCTCCAGGTCACATAGATGGAAGCAAATCACTGGAGTTTCCAGCTCTTCCTCAAGAAAGGAAGAGCTAGAAAGAGAGTGTCCCTGGGGGCAGTAGTGAATTAGCAGGTAGCCATGACCTCAGGAGGTTGACTTCCCTCCTCTTCTGGAATGGGAGGGTGGTGGGAGAGGTCCAGTTTGGGTGTCCTGGGAGCTGCCAGGGTCTGATATAGAGGACAGTGTGAGAGTGGTAAGCTTAGGCTTCAGGCTGGTACCCACTGGCCAGAACCAGCTCAGCCTCCCCAGACATTCAGCCCATTCTCAAGAGACTGAGAAGTGGCGTTGGGTGAGGGTGGAGATGAGTGGAACCTAGGCCCACTGATGAGCCGGTAGCCACTTATGACACTCTTTGCAAGGTCAGAAGTTTGGGACACTGTGTGTGTGTGGAGCCTGGGACACGCAGGACAATAGGTATTTGTGGGTTGGAAAGGCTTGCATTTGATCATGACCCAGAACACTAACCCAGGCACCAGCTGTTGGATCCATGCTGTGGATGACAGTTGGGAGGGCCTCAGTGAGACCAGGGTCTTCGGCTATCACCTAAACCTGGTTTTGTGTTATCTGCTTCTATTTTTAATTTCTACACAGCATGTGGGTGGGAGTAGAGGATGACGGAAGGTAGAGGATCCCTGGAGAGACCTGACCTGCCACCTGAGCAGCTTGGACCACTGTGAGCACAGCCTGGTAAATAGACTTGGGCACCACCTGGTGGCTGTGTACAGGCATGACATGTTGCTGTGGGTTACCCTGAAAATGCTAGACTTCTCCCTCCGCCCTTCTTCTTTCCCTCATCCCGCCCCTTCCCCCACTTCCCTCTATGCCTAGGGAATAATTAGATTATGGAAAGCAAAAACTCAAGGACAGAAGAGAATTGGTTCAGGGACACAATGGAGTTTATATTTGGCCTTGAAGAACAAGATTATGACATTTTCAGGGAATTCAGCAGGACTGGAGATCATCACGTTATGCAAAATAAGTCAGATTCAGAAAGACAAACACCACTGATATGTGAAATATAGCTTTTAAAATGTAAAAATAGGCTGAGTGGGGTGGCATGCTGTTTCAGAATATTTGTTTACTCTGTAAAGATATGTGTCTGCTTAAGGTCTCTTCTGATTGGTTTAATAAAGAGTTAAATGACCAATAACTAGGCACGAGAGATAGGCTGGATTTCTGAGCAGAATGAGAAAACTGGAGATAACAAAGAGCACTAGACACCACCAAGAACTAGTCCAACACAGGGTATGGGAGAAAGGTAAAGGCCATGTGGTAGAACATAGATTAGTAAAATATGTGTTAATTTAAGTTATAAGAGCTAGGATAACAAGCCTAAGCTAATGGCCATTCTTTTTATAATTATAATAATTATACTTATATCATATATTATAAATATATAATTATAATTATATTACTATAATTAATAAGTCTCTGTGTTGTTATTTGTGAGCTGATGGCCCAAAGCAAAATCCAACTACAGCCTTTAATCCCAGCACTCGGGAGGCAGAAGCAGGCTGCTCTCTGTGAATTTGAGGCCAGCCCAATCTACATAGCAAGATCCAGACTAGCCAGTGCTACTACATATTGAGACCTCCACCTTAATTAAAGAGACAGAGGGAAATTAGGAAAGCAGTGGGAAGAAGGACAAGAGAAGGCCCGGGGTGGCAGTAACAAATGACACAAGTATTTCATGTGCATCTGGTGGTTACATCTCATCAACTTGACAAGATTTAGAATCATCTTGGAAACATAACTCTGCATGGATCTGTGAGGATATTTCCAGAAGGGTTTAACTGAGAAAGAAAGAATCTCCCTGACTGTGGGCAGCATCAACTCCATGGACTGGTTCCCTGACTGAATAGAGCACACTACCACCACCATCACCCCATAAATGTCCATCTCCGCCATCACTATCACAGCCACCACCACCTTCACCATCCCCCCATTAGTCTCTCCTCTTGAACTTCTTTCTACTTATAAAGCCTAAAGCCTTGACTATGCCTCACTCATCTGTCTACTCCTCTGTGGGACTGAGTTTGTTTTCCCTGCTCTACAAAAAGACTGGGGCTCAAAGAGGGAGGTCACCTTGGATAGAAATAGACCAACATACATGCAGAATGTGAGGCAAAGGTTTTGATTCAGGCTTTCTGAGGGCTGGAGTCAGGCATCCATGTTAGTCATCTCTCTGTCTCTCTAACAAAACACCTGAGATTTATTAAACCAACAGTTTGGGGAGTCCATGGCTACCTGGTTCTGCACACCTGTCCTCTCTGGGGATCCAGAAGCTGTCAATCAGCAGCCACAGTGGGTAGTGACCAGCATGGTTGACAGCCAAGGGAGTTGAGTGACTGGACTTGACTGCCACGCCCATCAGAGCCAATCAGAGCCAAACTACTTGACCTTGTCAAAGACTTGAACTATTTCCTCTAACCTCTGTTTTTAACTCTGCAAAGCAAAGTCCGTAAATACAGAGATAGATGGCCACGGGGGCCTAGGTCTGTTGGTCAAGCATGTGGAAGACTGAGGCAGGAGAATAAATAACTACAAGGTTCAGGCTCCCTGGAGGCCCATTTGGATGCAGTAGCCTAGCTGCCCCCTGCAAACCCTCTGCTTCCAGGCTGGGATCTAGAAGTGAGTGCTGGCAAGAAAATGGCTTTCAAGGGGCTTCTCAGACCTGCTGGCTGGGCCAGGTAATCACCATATGGCAGTTCCCACATTTACAAAGTTTCCCTCCTGAGGCTGCAGCCAGAGGATAGAAACAGAGACACTTGTCACACCAGGCAAACACTGTTGTGTGCTTAGGAATTTCCTCCTGAGTCCTGAGCGTGAACCTGCCTCTCTGACCCAGGCAAACTCCTTCCTTCAATAACTCAAGTGTGTTTGCAAGAGCTGTGTCCTAATTATCTGTGACTGCATTCTACTTGTCACTACTCAGTGAAGAGTCAGCAGGTCCTTTAGGCCTCCAGGCACCAGGTCACCATGTGCCAATCAACACTGGCTTGTGAATACACACTCCAATGTCTGGCACAGGGAGGGGCACAGGGAGAACGTCTGTTGTTAGAACCTTATGTGGGGTTTAAATTCTTTCTCCTGATCCCCTGGCCATAGGGGCTGACCCGAGACCCTGACTGGTTGAGGGAGGTGACAACACACACAGAAACATAAACTCTGTCTCTCTGTCTCTCTCCCTCCTTCCCTCCTTCCCCTCCTCTCCCTGCCTGCATGCCTTCACTCTCCTTCCATCTCTGGTTCTCTCCAGGGCATTTGATTGGCTGCATTAACAACTATGAACACCAGAGGGCAATATATAACTTCATTTTAGAGCAAGGAGTAAGGGATTATTCTTCCTCATATTTTGTGTAAAATGCAACAGCTCACAAAGTGAGGAAAGACGCACAGAGAGGTTCCCAGAGGGGTCAATGCCCCAGGTCACATGATCAGGAAACAGAACCTGGGCTAGAGTCATCTTAGACCAGAAGGCTGTATGATGCAGCTGGAAAGCCAGCCAGTACCCATGATTCCCATAAGAACTCATGTCCCCATAGGAACCTGGTAGGTGACAGACAGGAGACAAGTGGATGGAGCGCATCAGGGGGTTGGGTGTATGTGGCCATCTGGAAGATGGGTGTTTCAACTGAAGTGAGCAGCTGCATTCAGGTCTATCCAGTTGTAGCTCAGGTCTATGCAGCTGCAGCCCCAGTCTACCCAGCTGCAGCCCAGGTCTACCCAGCAGTTGCTCAGTTCCAACTCACATCAAAATACTCTCCCTTTATCCCACCTCACCAGAAAGTACACAGTTAAATGTTAATGTGAAAATTCCAAGTTTGGGGTTTTTTTTGTTTTTGTTTTTTGTTTTTTGGGGTTTTTTGTTTGTTTGTTTTGCTTGCTTGGTTTTTGGTTCTTTAAGACAGAGTTTCTCTGTGTAACCCTGACTGTTCTAGAACTAGCTCTGTAGACCAAGCTAGCCTCAAATTCACAGAGATCCACCTGCTTCTACTTCTTAAGTGCTAAGGTTAAAGATATGCATCACCAATTTCTCAGCTTTTAAATGCTGGCAACAGATTCAAACCTTTTCCCATTTGAGTCTCAGGGAGAGAACATCTATGCTGCCCCACCACAGGCTTTGGGGGCTACTGGAGCTTTTGTTTCAACTATTGAAACTTCCTATGTAGACCAAGGTGGCCTGCCTCCTTCTCCAGAATGTTGATATGAAGTGTAAACCACCATCACTCCTGCATGGTGGGAGTGTTTTGTTTGACCTGGTGTTTGACCTAGGTAGGCTTTCCCATTGGTATTGTGCACTCCACCCAGATTGGTGTGAGAGATGGATCTTCTTCCTGCTTCTCATTCCCCAGTATCTTCTCATCCATCTCTGGAAGGATGGTAATCTGGACATAAAATCATTTAGGGAAGTTGTAGCATCTGTTTCCTCTGACTGAAACATTCCCTCTGGAGGAAGAAGGCTCAGAAGATTCAGAAAGCTAAGGTATGTGTGGTACGTTGGAGCTGGTTCTCTGGGGTCAGCATCCTTTATTGTAATTAGGTGTGACTAGTCCCCCGGGTTCTGGGGAAGCTCTCTGGTCCAGAAGTAGGCCTTTGGGGAAGCGTGTTGTTTCTGTGCTGGGTGCTCTGACTCTGGGTCCCTGGATATGGCCCAATCCATATTTTCCTTGGGGTTCAATTTCTGCTTCTGAGATGTGCAGAGGTTGACTGTGAGCTGCCACAGAGTTGGCCATGTTAACCTTTCTCTTGTCTTCAGCTCCTTGACCTTGGGCAAATGCTTTTCTATACCTCTGTTCCTACATGTGGGAAGCAGGCATCCTAAGAATGGGCATTGTTAGGAGGGTTGGAAAAAAAAAAAAAACCTCTCAGGTTCACAATGTCAAGGAAACAGGGACAGCCAAGGGGCAGGAGGGGCTTCCTCTGTCCTAAGAATTCTGAAAGAAAAATTGTTCTGCTTTAACTCAATTTAATTTAGAGTCTCAGTTCTCATCAAAGGAAATTCTACCCAATCTCGCTGAGGACCCATTTGAAGCCTGCAGCAGCTTCTGTCATATCAGAAGCTATCCTAAAATACCACCTCAGAGAGGAGGTGGGGCCATCTCCTCCCTCTGAACAGAGTGGTTCTTTCTGAGCTCACTGAGGCCTGAGAAAGATGCCACATGCATCTTCATTGTCCTTAGATTATTCTACAAAGCATATGTCTTGCTGCAAGGAAGTCAAACTGCCTGAGGGCCAGTGTCTCTCTCTTCCTTCTGTCTATGGATTCAGACGGAGAACTCTCAGCTGCTTCTCCAGTATCATGTCCTCTCATGTGCCTTCATGTTGTAGGCCATGTTGATAATAGACTACCCCTCTGAAACTGTAAGCCAGTCCCAATTAAATGCTCTCCTTTATAAAAAGCAGCCAGGGTTATGGTGCTGTTTCACATTATAACACTGATCAAGACAACACACAAGTGCATTTTCTGTCCTACACTGTGAAGTCCTGTGCTAGTGGAAACACTGTCAACAATATATATCACCAGATGTGGATATTGTCCTGAAGAACATGTTTTAAATCAGACTTCTTTATAAGTCTTTTGGCTTCAGGCATTTTGTTATAGTAATGCAAAATGGATGAATACAATAAAAATGGGAGACAACCTTTTTTTCCCTCTCCATCTGAGCTGTGCAGAAGTTTTGGGGTTTTTGCTGGATCCAGGCACCAAAAGAACCTAATATCCATGCCCATGATTTCAGGTCTTCTGTTGCTCTTGCCCCCCCCCCCCGCCACCCAGGGAACAGTGGAATCTTCTGTGGCCTAGGAGCCCCATGATCACATTTCTTTAAATGTCTAGTCACCACCCCACACCCTTCAATAAGCTATTTGAGGCTCTTCTGCTAAACTCTCTAGAGGGACCCTTCTCACCCCCAGAACTCTTGGCTTCCCCTCTGGAATAGACCAACAATTTCATACTAGATGAAGTTTCTCACCAGAAGTTCTGTTCTCTTCCTGACAAAATACCCCAGGTAAGGCTGTCAGAGAAGAAGGGGATGCTGCTGAGACACCCATCCATTCCAGCAAATGGGTGGCTGTGTCTATATCAACCCCGACTACCCCTTAGGGTACCAGACACTGTGTATAAGTTCTATGAAATAAGGACCTAGACACCATACAAAGGACACCCGCATCTTACTGGGTCATCTTGACTGTGCCTCAGTGTGGAAACACCAGGGTTTCTGTCCAGTTGACACAAATACAGTATCAAAGATGACACAAGCCTTCTAACTCCTATGTCCCCAGATAATTGGCCCTGTGACAGGAATGCAACCCTGGGAGACAGTAGTTGTGGAGTGAATTTGGACAGACAGGCTGGGGTGTCCTCATGTCTGACTGTGTCCTGTACAGTTGGACATTTAGAAATGGAGAGAAGAAGAGGAGTCAGCAGGTGGCCTAGACCTGGAGTCCGGCTGATCACGTCACCTGCTCTTGCTCCTACGTGGAACTGCAGAATCCAGGAAGTCTAAACTTGAGCATGGTCTTGCTGAGGGTTAGGAAGATGATAGTGAAGGCAGGTGAGTGAACCTTGTCTGGTACATCGGCTTCTCAAGGCCTGAGGATGTACACCTCAACTGTACTCTGAACTTAGGCTTCCTGTGCTAAATGAGACCTTCACAATAGGACCAGGGCCCCAGGCTGTGAGGGCCTTTGGGGAAAACTTCAGGAGGACTGTAAAAGATGGGAGTACTTGTGTGGCAGAAAATTTAGAAGCTGCTTGTCTACTTCCCTGTTTCCCACAGAGGCCCTGTCTCCAATCTGGAGCAGCCTGAACAGGAAGAGGGTGTCAACAGGACTTAAATAGGAGGAACAATCTTGGTGAAGGAGGGACTTGCCTGGGCTAGGGAGCAACTGATGATACCCTGTTCTTTTACCAGCACTGTGTTACATTTTCCTCTTAGATTGAAATGGCCCATTCTGAAGAGATTATCCTTAAGCAGGAAGGTAAACAATTCAAAATAGCTTCAGGAAGTCCCTGAAACTGATCAGTTTCACTAGGACCCTCCCTCCCAGAGTAAGCATTCAGAGTTTCAGACAAGCTAAACTATGGAGAAGACTCAGACCAAGAAACCAGGGAGAGGTCTGTGAAATATGCCTTGGGTTCCCAGCTTTCGTGAGCTGTCATGCATGCTGGGGTGGGCTTTGGTGATCCAGCTGTCTTTGAACATCTCTGCTTCTATAAGTAACCACTCACTCATATTCCTGTAAGTAACCCCAATAAAAATCATTGGTTCACTATGTTGGGCATAGAGACATATTGCATGATTTCTAGTTAGTATATAATAAAAACCTAGAGCCAGAAATAGGAGGAAAGCAGGAATATCAGAGAGAGGAAACAGACCACAGTCAATTCTCACCCAGCCAACTTCTCATGATGAACAGAGTCAATGCTGTCTTCAAGAGTCCTCTGCCTGGCTGGTCGCTCCTACAGAATTCGGAATCTCTGCTCCTCCTCCTCCTTTAAATATCTTCCCTGCCCAATTGCTTCACTTCTGGGTTCAACTCTGCATTGTAATCCTAGAGTTAGGATAAAGGTGTGAGCTACTACTGGTTGGTTGTTAGGCCTTGAACTCAGAAATACAGAAAGTTCTCTGTCTCCTGAGTGATGGGATTAAAGGCATGAGTTACCACTCTCTGGCCTTCATGGCTTGACTGTGGGTGATTCTGTTCTCTGATATTCCAGGCTGATTTTATTGACTATAAAATGTGTCACCACAGTGGCATCCATACTTTGGTCTGTTATGGGCTCCCTCTCTGAGGTGAGTTGATTGATATTTATGTTGAGTTCCCACAGTAAAAGTTTTATCACACAACAACCATCTGTGCATCAGCATCATAAACATCCTAGCTTGGAGATCAAGGCAGACCCTAAACAGCACGGGAGAGGCAGGCATTTTAGGGCCACCTGGCAAAGGTTGGACAGGATCAAGATTTAGCACCCAGCCCAGGACACAGTGGCACACCTGTTCTCTCACTGTGGCCATGCACCACAGTGTCTGGGAACTTTGTGAGATCTTGGCATCTTATGAAATAAATGACTTTCATCTGGGGAAAGGAAGATCATGCTCCCTAGCTTATTTTTATTTATTTATTTACATGGACTCTGTGTGTGTGTATTCATGCTACATATGCAAAGATGGCCTCAATATTTTTGCTATTATCTTTTTTCCTTCCTTCCTTCCTTCCTTCCTTCCCTCCTTCCTTCCTTCCTTCCTTCCTTCCTTCCTTCCTTCCTTCCTCCTTCCTTCCTTCCTTCCTTCCTTCCTTCCTTCCTTCCTTCCTTCCTTCCTTCCTTCCTTCCTTCCTTCCTTCCTTCCTTTCTTTCTTTCTTTCTTTCTTTCTTTCTTTCTTTCTTTCTTTCTTTTCAGACGGAGTATCATGCAGCCAATGTTAGCCTCAAACTTGTATGGTCAAGGCTGCCTTCAAACTCCTGACCCTCCTGACTGCCTCCTGAGTGCTGGGATAATAAGTGTGAGGCCTCATACCTGACTGTTAGTTCCTCCTAACGGGCTCATTCTATGCACTTTATTTTGCCCTGGGTTACACAACTTCCAGGTCATCCCAGTCCTGTGAGTCTCAGTTCACCCTAAGGTGCTCATATGTTCCCATCAGTGGCTCTCAAATCCAAGGAAACTCGGAATTATCTGGAAACCTTGAGAAACAAGCCATTGCAGTTTTTCACTCTGTTCAGGGATGTCTCAAAGCCCAAACATGCTCCTAACAGGTTCCTAGGCAGTGGTATTGCCTCTGGGGTGAGGACAGAGCTTTGAGAACCACTGGGCATCCAACTCCCACTGTTGGGTTCCTGCTAAGCAGGCTCATTCATATCCTCCCACGGAGGCTTGCTGTGAGATACCAGTGGGGGTAATACATGGTGCTGAAAGAGCTTCCTCAGCTTACAGGTTAGTCTCTGGTCATTAACCTGGTAACCTCCCCCAGGCTGGTCACAGTCTGGACATGCAGGGTAGGGTGTGCAGACATCTGGAGATCTTTGACAGCCCACCTCCTAAAGGGAGAAGCTAGCCATGGAGGGCTCAGGCCTTCAACCCTCTCCTGCCACTCCCTCATCAGCCTGCTTACCACAGCTGGCTGGCCTGGGCCATTTCTTCAAGGGCCCAAATCCAGGCATGCTAGGACAAGCATAAGTCTGGGATTGGAATCGTGGGAATGGTTCACAAATGACTATCCTGTTAGACTCTAGCCCAGAACTTCCCCTTTCTAAAGCTTAGGTTATGTGTCTGTAAAGTAGGTGCAAGGAAGAAAGTAGCCCACAAGTGGTTGAACTCAAGGATCAGGGCTTTCATGGCTCTTTGCAAATCTGGCTGTCTCTGATTAAGGGTTCAAACATCCGTAGCTGTTCGTGTGTGTGTGTGTGTGTGTGTGTGTGTGTGTGTGTGTGTGTGTGTGTGTGTGTGTGTGTGTGTGTGTGTGTGTGTGTGTGTGTGTGTGTTTTCAGAAGGTGCTTGGGTCTGAGCCGCCTCCACCTGGAGGCCTAGTCTTGGAACGCTAACGCTCCCACACCATTCTGGGGTTGCACTAGGATACGCCTGTCCTAGAATGCCAGCGTGGGGGCCCTAGGCTAGCAGACCTGAGCAGGGGTTGCCCGGGGGAACAAGGTCAGGGCAGAGCAAAGAACCCTGGGGAGGGGAGGAGCCAAGGCTTGGCCTCCCAGTAGGAGGCCCATGGGTAAGTCTCTGGAGAAAGTGGTGGAGGCGGAGAGACCGAAGGGCTTAGGAGGACGGTCAGCGGCCTAGGAGGGAACTGGGAAGAGTGGGGAAGACCGCAGTGGAAGGACCGTTAGGCAGGGCTGTTAGAAGCTGGAAGGACAAACACACAAAAAGCAGAGACTTGGAGTTTTGGGCGGGCTTCGTCTTCTGGAAGCCCAAAGCGGGCGGAGCAAAGCGCGCGCTTGGCCTCACCTCCAGGATGTAGTGGGCTGGGACGCGCTCGGCTGGGAGCCCGGGGGCAGGGCGGGAGGCGGAGCTGGAGGCTTGGAAAAGGGCAGTGCAGGGGTGTGCTAAGGAGTGTGGCCGTTTGATTGGACTAGGAGGCCGTGATAGGAGGAGCCTAGTGTTACCTCCAGGGGGGCCGGGAGAGGAGTATTATAGGGGGCGTGCCGAGGGCGTGGTATTGGGGGGCGTGGCGTTGCCTGACAAGGCCGTTGAGCTTCTGGACAGACTCCGGGAGGGGGTGGCGGGGGAGAGTGGAAGGACTGAGCCAAGCTGCGCAGTCAGTAGCGGGCTGGGGCGCCAGCTGAAGAAGTCGGGCATAAAGCGTGTACTCAGGACCCAAGACGACAGGTAAGAGAGGCATGGGAAGGGGGCGGGACAATCGGAAGCAAACTTAGCTTCTCCTGAACTTCTGCAACAGGTAACAGACCAGAGCAGTTAGTGGCTGAAAAAGACCATTCTCCTCCGAGTCCCGAACTCTCTAGGTCTGGCTGCACCACACACCAGACGTGTTACTCTGGGCCGGTCCCTGCCCCCAGCCCTGAGCTCCTCAGGTTCCAGAAGGAGGAAGTTGACTTAGGTGAACTCTATGCTCCCGGGGAGTGTCCATTCTCACCAAAACCCCGGAAGGCGGGGGCTAGCAGGTGACAGGCACTGCGGTGCGGGAAGTCACCCGCATTCAGATTGCGGAAGCTAGAGCTAGGCCTCAGCTGCAAAATGCCACCAAGAGGAAAGACTTGACATGTCACCCTGGGTTATTGAGTCCCAGGACAGGATCTCAAAGCGGGGCAATTAACATTCTTTCCCTCTTTCCAACTTCTGAGAGCTCCACGGAGCTGGACTCGGTGGAAACCTACCCAGGCTTTTCCAGGCAAGCTGGTGGAGAGGTTCCTGGAGGGACAGCAGAAAGAGAAACTCTCTTTGGGGGTGAAAGATGAGTAGTCGAAGGGGAAACCCTACAAAACCTGCTTAGAATCTAGCCAAGCCCCGAAGCTGCCTAGGATTAGGTATCTGTGTGGAGAGGCTCCATTCCTGATGGTAGTGGGTGTTGTGTGTCCTGTCTGTGTCAATATTTAGGCTTTTGGACTCAGTTGACTTGGATTCCACTCCCCCTTTAAACTTTAGTCTCCTCATCTGTGACTTGGGGGACAATGACCCAACAGTAGTAACAAGAACTAAATGAAACTATGTACAATGCCTGACAAGACACTGGGTGCCCAGAAGCCTCTCTGAGAAGCTCCTGTGATATCAGTGGGCTGGTGATACGTTGCCTTCCTTCTGGGAAATAATCCTATCTTTGGGGTTTGGCTTGGTTTGTAGGGCTGATGGATAGTTGCAGCTGTCTCACCCTTGACCTCACAGAGTCAGAAACTGACAAGAGCCACCACCATCTTGTTAATTGTGGGTCAGAAAGTATGTTACCTTGACTAAAGAGTGCCTAAATTCATAAAATTCTTGGGGTTGATTGCTATTAAATTTAAAGACCTCCCTCCCTGGGGCTGGGGGAAAACTTAATGAGTCCATGGTACATATAAGAAAGAGGTGAGGATGTAGACTTGTCTCACATGGACCTTACATTGCCTTCATCCTGAGGTGCTGTGAGACTCCCCCATCCCAGTCCCCTCCTGGTCGGCTCAGGGGAAGTCCCAGGGGTTTGTGAGTCTCTAGTGGCTGGAGGCTCAGTTTGGGGCAGATGAACACAGTCTGTGTGAGCAGGGCTGGGCACAGAAGGCATGCAAAGTATTACATATGAGCTCCCTGCATTTTGGGAGGAAATGAGACCATGCTGTGGAGTCAGATGGAAAGTGCCTTGGAAAGCTTGGCTGAAGGCTGGACTGTGTGGTGGAGTCTCCCCCCTCCCCGAGTGTGTGTGTGTGTGTGTTAGAACCTGTGAGGAGACTCTGGAGAGCCAGGAATGAAAGCAGAGTTGGGCATGAGACTTGGGCAGTTTGGAACTCCCCAGTCCTGATTAAGCTTGAACCTACACATCCATTGATGTCAGCAGTTGAGTAAGATTAGCTGATGATTTGGTACAATGAGAAACAAGCAGCCTCAGCAGAAGGAGGCACTTAGCATTCACTCCCAACCATGCCTGGTGTGCATGGGACCTCTTTCACCACCACTATCATTCTAGGGCATGAATGCCAAGCAACAACATGGCACTGGGCCCCCACCTTTGGGTCACTCAGCATCTGGGGAAGGACTTAGATCAGGGAAAGTGACACAAGATATTCAAAGAAAGGATAAGAGGGTCCTTTGGACCTTAAGCACTGGAATGTTAGGGCAGGTGTCTTGGATAGAGGAAGATGCTCAGCCTGTAGAGCAAGCTCTTGGAAATGGCTGGGTTGCTGGTCTAGCTCAGTGTTTCTCAAGTTTGCTAATGCTGCGACCCTTTAATACAGCTCCTCATGTTGTGGTGACCTCAACCATACAATTATTTTCGTTGCCATTTCATAACTGTAATTTTGCTACTGTTACTAATTGTAATGTAAATAGCTTGTGTTTTCTGATGGTCTTAGGTGGGCCCTGTGGAAAGGTCATTTGACCCCCACCCCCTGCCAATGAAACACTGATTGAGAAGCCCTAGTCTAGCTAGAGCTTAGATGGTAGGATGAACTCCAGGAGGGCTTTGAATGCCACCGAGAAAAGCTTGTATCATAGAAAGTGAGAAGAACCATTGAAGGTTTTAGAGCAGAGAAGTGATACAAAGCTTAACACTGTGTGTGTCATATATGCAGGGTCAGAGGACCTAAGAAGTCTAGGGGACTTCTGGTGGAAGGAGACCACAGACTAGAAACGGCTAGCCAAGGGAGATGCAGAGGAGAGAATACAGCTATGCCCTGCCCCTGGGGCCCAGTCGGGGCTCCTGAAGGTGACACACTGAGTAGCTGATAGTCACAGGAAAGGTGAATGCTATTGGTGGCAGGGTGGTAGACCCAAGAAAGCCCTGTGTTCACCCATGAAGAAGTGAAGTCTGAGCTGAGTTGGGGAGCCTGTGCCACCTGGCAGTGGATGTCTGACCAGAATGAGTGGGAAAAGCACTCAGGCTTCCCCGTCCAGCCTGGAGAAGGCAGGAATAAGAGGGCTGCCATTTGGGTACAAGTTTCCCACAAGAGTCGGGTTTTGGTTCCTGGGCTAAAGTTTGACCTTCAGAGCCATCCCTTTATTTTAGAAGAGGAAGTTCCCACTGTCTGGCAACTCCCTCCACCTTGGGGACCCAACTCTTTGGTCACCTGAGGACCAAATAGGGTCTGATCATCCTACACTGGGGCGAGGGAGTGTCCCAAACCCAGCAGCTTAGGTCTTGACCACTGCTTTGGATTTAAAATGTCTGGAGGCTGAAGGCTGTCCTCCATGGAGACCTTAGTCTTGGCCTCTGCTCTAAACCATTATGCCCACTTCCTTTGCCCTCTGGGAAGCTGGGTTGTAGCCATAGTACAATCAGAAGCATTAAACAGCCAGGACTTGGCTCTGCAAAAGGCAGTTGGTAGGAAGGGTGGGTAGAATCTAGGCTGCTTGGCCTAGACCCCTCTGTGGGACAGGATGGGGCTGGGGGAGGTGACCCATTTAATCTCAGCAGGAAAGGGCCAGCCTGGGTCTGACAAGCCTGAAGGGGAAGCCCAGAGGTAAACAGAGCCCAGTGGTCTAGATGTGCTCTTCACTCCCCTTCCCTCCCCTCAGCTGATGATGCTGTCCTGCTGAGAAGTCAGCCCTGCTAGGTCCAGCTGGGGTCTGTCCAGTTGACTTACTCCTGACTCACTCCTGGGATTCCCCCTGCACCACAGTGGATTTCCTGTTAGCAGCTGACACATACAGGGCTAACACGCAGAAGCGGCTGGGCTGAGAGGAGCAGAGTCTAGCTCTTCTGTTTGTCCAGAGTGTGACCAGACCTTCCAGGCCCTGCTGCTAGCTGGTCATTATTTAGTTTTCAAGTGGCACACCATCTGGGCAGTTTGGGAAGTGCTACCCCACCCCAACTTCTTGGCCTATGCTGCAGCTTCTGTGCTGTTTGCCTCCCAACCCAACTGTCCTTGATAAGTTAGGAGTCCTACAGTGTGGTAGCTCAGCGCTCTGGGTCTATAGTCTCAGGGCTGATGAGACACTGGACAGAGTGCTGGAGGCTGACATTTGGGCCTGAGTTCAGATCCTAGCTGTGCTGTGGAACTCTTGAAGAACTTCGGGCAGGGGCAGGAAGTGGGCCTCTGCTTGATTTCCTTACTTCAGGCAGCATATGCTCTAAAAGCTTCCTGGGCCCCTGAGGGAGTTCAGGGATCCAAAGTAAGACAGAGACTGAAATCAAACTTTCCCAGGAGGCCTGCCACTGCTGCTGCTTACCAGCTGAGTATGACCTTGGGCAAGCATCCATACCTCCTAGTGTCAGTACCTGTAAAGAGGACAGTCATGGGTTGCCCACAGTGCATTTTCATTGCTATGACAGAAGTCTGATTAAACAGCAACCTAAAGTGGGGTGGTGTGGACTGTATTTTGGTTCAATCCACTATGGTGAGGACACTGTGAGGGCAGGGGTGCAAACAGCTGCTCACATTCTATCTGCAGTCAGAAACCAGAGTGTTCAGCTAGTTTTCTCCTTTTATGCAGTTTGAAACCCCAGGCTATGGATTGGTGCTTCCTACTCAGGGGAGCACCTTCCCACATCAATTAACCTAATCTAGATAATCCCTCCCAGGCATGCCCAGAGGCTGGTCTCCTAGGTGATCTAGATTTTGTCACACTGTCAGCTAGGGTTAACCATCCCACAGGTAGGGGTTTCACATCTGCATTCAATGAGCTGTAGACCTAATGAGTTTGGGGGGAAAACCTGTCCTGTGGACAAGCCTTGTGGAGTTGTCACTAGTTCCTAATGATACAGTATGACAACCAGAGATGGCTTAAGGCTTACTGGATGTACTCAGGTTATCCGAACATTACTCTATTGTTCATAAGGAACTCTGATTTGGTATCCTTCACAGACACCAACCGACAGCTGTGCCCGCTTCACTGTACTGTTTGACAATGACATAGGAGCTAATAATAACTGTGAAAGATTTCTGACAGTGTTGGGCACCTACTAGGTGCTGTCTCCATGTGCTGCTGCTTCTGGCCATTGTTGTTGACAGGAGATAGGCTTAAGTCTCCCTTGGATCTGAAGACCAGGCAGTTGGGTTCATACTCCAGCTTGTCCTTAAGACCTATTGTGAAACCTCAGACAAATTACAGACCTTCCCAGACTACAGGGCTCTAATTGTCATCCTGCAGCTGCTCTGTGGGGCTTTGTCATCCAGGCACATGTGAGCCACTATGGGCAGAGCAGGGCTTTTCCCAGGGAGAGGACATCTGGCTTTACCCCTGTGTTGAGCCAGCCGAGGAAGAGAGTGGGGACTGTCAGTGCTAAGCAGCTGCCAGAAGGTTCTGCAGGCACAGAACGGTAGGGGCTGCTCCCCTATGACTCCTCACCAAGGCTGAAGTGCAGATAAACACCTGTTTAAATATGCACAGTAGGATCTAGAGATGGCTCAGCCTGCAGGGGCACAAGCTTCCAAGCTTAATGACCGGAGTTCAAGCCCCAGGAAGCACATTGTGGAAGGAGAAAACTCACACATACACACACACATACACACACACACACACACACACACACATGCACACACACATATACACACACATACACACACCCACACACTGAATGAATGAATGATTAAATGAATGAATAAATGAATAAATAATTGTAACAATAAAAAGAAAACCACCAAACAAGGGCTGGAGAGCTGCCTCAGCAGTTGAGAGCACTCCACTGCTCTTGCCAAGGACCTGGGTTCAGTTCTCAGCACCCATATGATGGCTCTCACCTGTCTAACTCTAGTCCAAGGGAATCTGACTTCCTTTTCTGGCCTCTGTGGATTTACATACAAATAGGCAAAACACTCATACACATAATAAGTAACTAAATAAACACCCCAAGTAAATATATATATATACACATTGCCATATCCAAATATGCAGACTGGAGACATTTATTGCCTTTAAAGTTTCCTTATTTTCTAAATCTTATGCCAAAAGCCCAATTTATTTTGATTTATTTATTTCAGTTTTACAAAAGAAACACACACAACCAAGTTACAAAAGACATGTATTTGAAGAAAAGCAGACTGTGCGAACTTGAGGTCACATTGAGTTTTGGGTTGTTAATCAATCCTGTGTTTTTAGCGGAGGGGTGGAGTACTGGTTTGAAGTACATATCAGCTTGTCAAGGCCCAGGGAGTGCCTGGGCCACAGCCTGGTTGGGCAACCAACACCAGATATGGGTAAGAATATCACAGGTAGCATAGGTGTGACCCACCCAAGAGCTAGGTGCTGTTCACAGAGCTTGTCACCAGCTGCTGACAAGGACAGCT
The DNA here is from genome assembly GCA_033318265.1 of Phyllotis vaccarum. Lineage (NCBI taxonomy): Eukaryota > Metazoa > Chordata > Mammalia > Rodentia > Cricetidae > Phyllotis > Phyllotis vaccarum. The sequence goes on along the minus strand of JARWLC010000001.1, from coordinate 123,309,268 downwards.
TCATTGCCTTTATGAGCCGTGTATGCTTCCCTGTGAAATGGAGATGGAGCTCAAAAGCTTATAAATGAGGCTAAGTGAGCTTAACATATGTGGAAGATTATTGTAGGATGTGACTGAAGATCTGGGCATAGGGCTACACACTGAATTCTGGACCTGGTAGAGTCACTTGTTTGGATACAGATGGTACTTGGCAGGAGCCTGCCTTGATGCAGGACCAGGTAGCAAGAACAGACAACACCAGGGTAAGGGCTCTCTGCAGACAACCTGGCTCTGCACCAGGGGAGCCTGGCCTAGCAAGCCTATTGTGTCTCCTAGAGGAGCCCATCAGATAAGCTACCTCTGGATCTGGGGCAGGACTGAGGACTGTGGGAGGGGGTGGGGGCAAGGTCCCTCCCCAGTGAGACAAGCAGAGAGGAGTATGTTCCCACACTCCATACAAAGCACTTCAAGTGTGCAGTAAGCAAACACACAGGGCAAGTTCACCACGGTTGCTATTAACAACAGTAAGCCATTGCACATCTATAGGGAGAAAACCATCTCCTACTCTGTCTCAGGAGATGGGTTGTTAGCGTGCTGCTGTAGGAGGACGGACCAGGCATCACTATTCATAAAGGGCATAGAAACCCAGTGGACTCATTTGGAGAGGATTGATGTCTTGGACTCATTTGGAGAGGATTGATGTCTTTGAAGTTATATAATGAGTGAGTGGGTGTCTAGGCCTTGAATCATGCTCTGTCATGTAGACCATCTACCTCTCTGACTTCTGACCTCTGTGTGTGTGTGTGTTTAAGAGAGAGAGACAGAGACAGAGGAAAAGAAAGAGAAAGAGAGAAAGGAGAGAGAGAGTATGTGAGTGGCCAGGGCCAGGTGGATGAGTATTCTACTCTAGTCTGTCCAAAATATCCCCAGGCCCAGTTTCTCTCCTATACCATCATCTGCAGAGTAGAGCAGCAGGTCTGCCTTTTGCCTGGTGACAGTTTGGCATGGTGCCTGGTTCTCGAGCTTTGTATACATTGTGAGCAGAGAATTGCTAGAAGCTCCCTACACCGTGATGGGATTCTTCCAGACATTTGGACTCCAGGAAGAGCCAGATTGATGATTGACTGACTGACTGACTGACTGACTGACTGACTGACTGACTGACTGACTAATTGACTGACTGGTTGACTGATTGAGACAGGGTCTCTTTACATAGCTGTGGCTGTCCTGGAACTCACTATCTAGATCAGGCTGACCTCAGACTCACTGAGATCCCCCTTCCTCTGCCTCCCAAGTGCCGGATTAGAGGTGTGCAACGCTACACCCAGCCTACCTGTAGTGCTTTCTCACCCTTGCTTTGCAGGTTGGTTAAAGGAGGAACCCACCCTCATAAATCCAGAAGCTGGCAAGTGTGATGATAGTGAAAGCTGAGCCAGGCAGCCCTGAGCTGGGGTGAGGGTGCTTGCTAGGGCTGTTTGAAGCACCAAGGATCAGCTGGGGACTTGGACCTCTATGGTGTCTGTTAGTGTTTAGATGAAATAAGCCCAGCCTGGACTTGGGTGTTATTGCTGGTATAGAGTTGAGGGGATGAAGGAGGAGGGTGATTGCATAGACTTAAAAAACAAAGAAAAACAATCTCATGGACTCAGGAGATACCTCACTGGGTAAACCATGTGCTCTAAAGTGTGAAGACTCCAAGAACCCATATAAAAAAACCAGGCAGGTATGACTATAAGCTCAGTGTTTGGAGGCAGAGACAGGGAATCCCTGGGGCAAAATGTCTAGGTAGACTAGCAGGAATTAGGGAACTCCAGGTTCAGTGAGAAGCCTCAGTAAATAAAGTGGAGAGTGATCACAGGAAGACACAAGACTTCAACTTCAGGCTTCCATACATGAGCCCATATACATATGAACACACACACACACACACACACACAAAAGCACATCATAGACACATATATGTCCCAAAGCAACAGTGACCAAAGAATTTTTATTTCCAGATAAACCAAATGGAAAAGAAAAACAAAAAAAACCCTTCTAATTACTGAAGAGAGATTTTATAGGAAAAATTACAGTGCACAGAACCATGTGCTTAAAGGGAATAATTACTCAGAGATAACCACTGTGAACAATTTGGTGTTTGGCTTTTAAAACAAACCATAAAAGAAGTGTTCACACCCCCAGTTTGGGGTTGTGCCATCAGAGTGACTTCCTGTGAGCCTGAGCCTGGGTCTACTGTGGCATAGGCAGGAGTTTGCGCATGGCTCTCCAGGACCCAGCTCCAGCTCCAGGAAGGGGGAGGGGTTACATTCCCTCTGTTGATCATCTGCCTGCCCATTTAAATATTTCATAGTGACCCATGTGGCTGGAGTCACCTTGCTCTTACTAGACTTTGAACTCAGGCCTTCTGACCTCCAGAGTGAATAGTAAATCCCTCAGGGTAGCTTTTGGGCCAGGGGGTCTCTGAACTCAAGGTCACAGGAAGGGCAGTGTGTGCCCAGGAGCTTGCTGTGTTTGGAAGAGAGACTGGAAACAGTGAGAGAGGAAGCCAGGTCTCTCTTCGGCTTGACTTTGGACCCTCCTCCCTTGGAGCCTGCAGTATTATTAACTAGTCATGGTATCACTTTACTATTTAATGGCCTGTCTCTGTGGTGACTCCTTCTTCCTGGTAGCCTACTGGAAACTAGGGTTTCAGGAGTTGAGCCCTGGTAGGATGTCTCAGGAGGGGCAGGTGGGCCAGGACAGGTCCTGTGTTTCTCACAATCTGGAGTGCATGCCGGACACCTGAAGGCAAAGGCTTGGGAAAGCTTTGTCCCACTGGGGTGGGACATGGCCTGTGAGTGTGTGTTTTAATTTTATTCTATTTATTTATTTATTTTAATATGTGTATGAGGGCTGGGGAGGTCAGAGGATACATTGTGGAAATCTGTGCTCTCCTACCACCACATGGAGCATGTGAATCCCTGGGAACTGAATTCATATTGTCATGCCTAGCCCACAGGGCCTTCACCTGCCAAAACTTCTCACTGAGCCAAGGATGTGCATTTCTCTCTTTACTTTTTTTCTTTCCACACTGAATATTGAACCCAGGGGCTTGCACACAGTAGGCAATTGCTCTACCTCCTGAACAACATGTTTCTAACACACCATCCTTCCCAGGAGATCCCGGAGGGCAGCCCTTAGTAAAGCCAGCTTAGCAGAGTGGATGTGGGGCTGTGTCCTGTTAAAGACTCACCTAGTGAGGTTCGATGGCTGTGGTCCCATCCCTTCTCCCATATGTGAATGGGGAAATTTTACACTTAGGAGAGCCTTCATTTTACTGATCTAAGGCTCTGGCACATGCCTTCTCTCCTCATTTCCAGAGAAGCCAAGGCTCTGCACTGAGCTGCTAGGACCTGGGTTTAAGGACACAAGACTCCTGATAGCTGGCTTACAACAAACTTTGATCTGATCCTGCCCTCACCCTCACCTGCCTTGGCTTTTTCCTGTGGGAAGAAGAGCTGCCATACCTTCCATCACTAGACACTCCCTGTGTCTGCCCAGGGAGACCCCCAGGGAGCTGAGTCTCCATGCTGTTCCTAAGGCAGGGCCTGGTTCTGCTTCCCTGCTGAGTCCTCAGGAACATGATCTAAGACTAAATCTCCTGTTCCCCAACCAGTTTGAGCTCCCGGAAGCCAGAAACTTTCCCTCAGCCTTGCCTGTCACGTGCAACAGAGGGAGGGTGCTTTGTGGCTTCTGTGAGCTTCCAGTGTGAGCCAGGCCTGCCTAGGGCTGTTTGCAGAGAATTCTTGTGCCAGGTCAGCCTCCCAGGTGGAGGTCATCAATGCCTATTTCTCAAAGAAAGAAACTGAGGCCTGAGAGTGAAGTGCCCACTCAGGTTGCCAACTAAAAGGGGCGGGGCTGGGCGTTCCAATCCCACACTCCTTCCTGAGGCGCCCACTCCCCTTTTCCCATAATAATACCTTGTGCTTTATAGCTGTTGGCCACAGACTATTTCTCACACACTCTCTCAGGCCCTCCAGTGCCCTGGGAATCAGTCAGGGAGGGAGATGTTATTTAGTCCATTCTCACAGTGACAGAGTACTGAGCAAGTTACCCAGATCCCACAGCTCAGGAGAACTTGGCTGTGCAGTCAACCCATTAGGTACCAGTTCTTCCCCCGCCACACTGCCTCCTGAAGAAGGGGGGACTCTAGGCCCCTCTCTTAGTCCCAGGGGGCCTCTGCACTTCGCTGGTAGGCCCTTGTGTAAGGGACCCAAGACCCCATGAAGAACCAGGTCTGGAGCCCATTTGGGGAGGAAAGGTTCTGGTCCAGGCTGCCTCCAGCTCTGGCATGGAAGAACTCCAGTAGGCGTGGAGGTGGGGGTGGGATCCTAGGCACACTGGCATTTCCTGTATGCCTTCAATACTTTCACACATAAAGGTTTGGGGCTTACTGCTCTGCCTGAGTGTCTGCCATCTCTTGTTCTTCTTCTAGGCTACCATCCTCCCTGGGGGAAATCTTGGTCCTCTGACCAAGCTACTGGTCCAACTGGTTCCTTTTCCTCCTCTCTAGGGCCCTGAAGGCCGAGTAGAGAGAAAAATCTACAGGCTTGAGACCTGCTGCTGCTGTGGTGTCTCTGCTGTGGGAGTTTCTTCTCCATCCAGGCATGGTAGCTGGTGGCAGGACTAGCCTGGCTCGCTTGGGTACCAAGGGGCCTCCCCAGCTAAGCCAGGGCACAGGGTTAGAGCAGATGTGAGGCCAGGCCCTTGCAGAGGCCTGGGGCTCAGAGCATTTGGGACCCTGTGCTGCAGTGACTGTCAGCTTCAGACCTGTGACTCTCAGGTCTTGGCCTTGACTCATCACTTAACCTTTCAAGGAAAAGGATGTTTTTCCCATGGGTGACTTGCAGGCATCCAGGGGAAAATACTAACCACTCCTGGGTGGTCCTTTGGAAATGCCAGTGGCTCCCCACCCTGCTTCTCCTCTAGGAGAGGATGTTCTTCCCTGGTACTCAGGCCAGGACAGGGATCAGACAGGGTGAGTGTTGGCACTATAGCTGGATGGAGGCACTGCCAGCTTTAGGCCCAGTCAGTACCTCCCCAGGCCTCAGTTTTCACACCAGAGTTGGGGATTCTCAGGGCAACAGGAATCACTGTTGTTGTTAGTTCTCAGCATACTGGTCCCTTCACTGCCCAGACTTCCTACCCCTTTAGCAGGATTGAACATAGACACGCTGGGCTTTTCCTGGGTCTTTACCCCACCTCAGGATCTGCATCCCAGAGGACTGGCCTGCCATCTTCCAAGACAGAAGGCAAGTAATGGTCCTGTGAGGAGAAAGGAGTATTAAGTATTGAGCACAAGGGTTGACGGCCAGAATTCCCACCAGATTCAGGGACTCTTCTAGGGGGTGTCACATGTTGGTATACTGAGGTTTGGGACCACATATAATGACGGGAAGATCTGGTACAGCTGGATTCTGTCTTTTTTTTTTTTTTTTTAATCTCCCTGGAGTCCTGAAGGAGTAGCACACATTTCTAATCCCTGCACGCAGAAGGCTGAGTCGTGAAGATTGCCACAAGTCTAAGGCCAGCCTACGCTATATAACAAGACTCTGTATAACTTTCCCTACTCCCCAAAATGTTCCTACTCCCTGTTTGTCACTCCTTACTCGGGTGTGGTTGGTGGCTAGGCTCCAGGCTCCTCTGTACCCCTCTGGTGATAAAGACTAGCCCGGAGGACTACTCAGGAGCCTAGAGTGGGAATGGTCTGGATTGAGAACAAGCTGGAAGTTGACTAGCTGCTGGAAGCTCATGGGGGAGAGCAGAGGGGAGGCCAGAGGGACAATGTCCTCAGGAGCCCCAAGGGAGCACAAGGCTAGTGTGAGTGAAAACTCCTCAGCTTCTGGAGTTGCTAGGGGCCTGAGGGTCAGACTCCTGGTGAGCCAACAGGCCCCTAGATTTGCATATTTTCCCTCAGAGCATACCTGTAGGGACCAGAGAGTACCTGAGGTCTAAAGGAGGCTCCTGTGACCTGGATATCTGACTGTCTTTCTTATTCTCCCTCCCCCTTCCTCACCCATTCCCCCTCCTCACACTTTTCTGTCTCTTTTACTTTTGCCTTTCTGGTTCCCGTCAGGACTCCCCATAAGATCCTCTGTACTTTTCTGACCAGAGTGTCTATGGCCCAGCCATTTTGGCTAATCCTACACCACCCTTGATAAGTCTCCAGGCCATTACTCCTCAGCAGCCCCACAGAACCCAGGAGCCCCACGGGAGTTCCATTGGGAAAGGACAGAACACACTGGCTTCCTCAGTGGATGCTTTCTGGCCTTGATGGCTGAGTGCCTGTGCTGTGTCAATGGTCACTGCCTGCAGGGGAGGTAGGAGGCAGCATAACCCTCCTCCAGGCTTCCTAAAGGTGCATTCCGCTGCCCATTGTGGAAATAGATTTCTTGGGCCAACCCTCCTCAGGGCCTGGTGCCCACCCTGCAGATGACAGATGAACTGTATGCTGGGTGAGGTGGCTGTTGACCCTGTGTGTTCACAGGTTCTGTGGGCGTTAGAGAGGTAGTCCCAGAGACAAGGAGGTAGAAAGGCTCAGAGGACCTGTAGGCCAAAGGCACGGGAGTCACAGAAGGGGAGACAGGTGAGAGGGCCCCATCCTCTCCTCTCCTTTCAGCCTGGGCTAGTGTTTGGAGCTGTATGTTAGTAAGACCCTCTCAGAGTAGTACATCTACCTCTATCCCAGCTTTCTGTGTTCACCCAGGAGAGTTGTGTGTTCCTCTGTGTGTGATCCTGTCTCATCCTGTGTCCCCACCAAACAGACCAAATACTTCTTAAACCTGCAATCAAGGTAGGCAGGATGTCTGGCCATTTTCGGGGATGGAAGCAGAGGTTCAGGATAATAAATCACAGGGGCTGGGGATGCAGCTCAGTTGGTTGTATTTGCACAGTGTGCACGGATTCTTGGTACGGTCCCTAGAATCGTATATGCCAAGTGTGGTAGCATATGCCTGAAATCCCAGCACTCAGGAAATGAAGACAGGAGGATCAGAAGTTCACTGTCATCCCTAGCTGCAGAGTGAGTCTGAAGTCAGTAGGGCTCAGACGGAGAGAACCTATCTTTGAGAGAGAGAGCAAGAAGAGTTAGAGAGTAAGCTTGGGAAGGGGGCAGAGGATCAGAGTATGAGCTTGTGTGGAGCCTGGCAGGCAGGGCTGTTCAGGAGAGCTTTGGGAGGGCTGCCTACAGGAAGCAGCCTTGCAGCAGCCATACCTCTCCTCCATTCTGAGCTCAGCCTAGGGAGGGTACAATGGGGCTGGCAGAGCCTGCTGCCTGCTACCATGTGGTATCCCTGATACAGTCTCCTCCCTGTTTCTAATCACCCACTCAGGGCCCACACCCAGTTAGGAACCCTGGCCCTTGCTCAGAGTTTGCCCATCGCATGGGTGGGAATGTCCACTGTAGGTTGTCTGCTGCTGGTTAAGTCTGGTGCCTGAACTATAAAATGCCCTGACTAACAAGCAAAATAACCTTGCTTAGGCTCCATAAGTTCCCTGTTATGCAAAACTGTTTATGCTGACCATGAAGCATGCAGTTAGCACAGGTCAGCTCTTGGGGTAAGTCTGTTAACTGTGTCCTAGCCACGGGATGTGGGAGAAGACAAGTTTCTCCATCAGGATAACTGCAGTCACTTAATGCTGTGACCTGTGGCCAGTTGTGGTCACTTAGTATTGTAGACTGTGTTCCCATGACCCAGCTGTCCCTCAGAGGGAACAAGACAGTTGTTCCTTTGTCAGTGTGTCATTGGATGCTTCATTGTCTTGTGAACTCCTAAGGGCAAAGAGGGGTTCCACCCATCTGTGTCCTGTGTCCAGATTGAGACTAGCCCATGGTGGGATCTTGGTGAAATACGTGTGTGTGTGTGTGTGTGTGTGTGTGTGTGTGTGTGTGTCTGTTTCTCTGTGTGTGTGATATTGCTTTGTAGCCCAGGCTGGACTTGAAATCAGTCCTGCTGCCACAGCTTCCCAGGTGCCAGGATCTGCCTCCGCCTTTCCCAGAGATCTGACCCTGAGTTTCCTTTATTTGCTCAACATCTCCCACTGCTTCTTCTTAGTCCCCTAGAAATTCCATGGGACAGAGTCCCACAAGCACCTCTGCTGGAGGTGAGGCCCATTAGGGCTCAGAGAGGTCTGGTAACTCCTGCTCTGGGCCACACAGCAGCTAGAAAGTAGAGCAGGATTCCCAGGAGGTCTTCCAGGGAACCTAAACTCCCAGCTGCCTTATGGCCCCATGTTTCTCCTGTTGTTTCCCCTTCTCATTTGAACAACAGCCACAACTGAAAGTATAACCAGAGATTGAAAACTCAGATAGCAAGAGGTCAAAAGCCAGTGATCCCAAAGTCAGCTGTCACAGACAATTAAACACACAGGTATACACACAGTCTCCATGACCAGCCTCCTCCCATGAATGATGAGGGCAGAGTCCACAGGCTGGAGACCTGTGTCTGACACAAGCTAGTGGACCAAACTGGACTAGGGGGTCTCCAGAGCCCTGGAATCAGACAGTTTTTCTCCCTCTACATTCTGCCATGTGAGGTTGAACTCAGGTTGTCATGCTTGACAGTAAGCATCTGTATCATTCTGAGCCATCTCATCAATATTACTTACTATTTCATTATATGTCTCCATGTGGATATGTGCGTGTTAGTACCAGAGTCCAAAGAGAACAGAAGAAGGTGCCAGATCCCCTGGAGCTAGAGTTGTGGGTTGGGCCATTTATGAGCCACTCTACATAGGTGCTAGGGACAAAATGGCCCTCTGCAGCAGCAGTATACACTCTTAACCACTAAGTGCTGAGCCTGTGTATTTCTTTTTGAGACTGGATTACTATGTCTTCCTGTCTAGACTAGAATTTACTATGTAGGACAGACTCACTCAGTCGTGTTTATCTGAAGTAAGAAGTTTCTGGTCCAGACTAGCCCCGAGATCCAGGCCAGCAGTCCTAAATAACCACACAAAGGCTTATATTAATTACATGCTGTTTGGTTTGTGGCTCAGGCATATTGCTTGCTAGCTCTTACATTTTGATTCCTCTATGTCTTCCCATGTGGCTCGTGGCTTACCTGTATTCCATTATATCTTGCTACCTGGACAGCTAGATCTTGTCTCCTGAGTGATGGGGTTAAAGACGTGAGTCCCTACATTGTCATCCCTGAGTCACTGCTCTCTGACCCTCATGGCTTGACTGGGTGATTCTGTTACCTGATATTCCAGGCTGATTTTATTAAATATAAAGTATATCACCACATAGATCTTCCTGCCTCTGTCTTCAAGTATTGGGATTATAGGAGTAAGTCATTTTTGTGCATCTTCCTATGAAGAGAATCTGTGCTTTTCCCAGCTTTTCAGACTCAAAGGAAATTCAAAACCAGTCTTGGTAGGGATCAACTAACTCCCATTGTGATAAACAAGCATTTCCTCCTCCTCCTCTTCCTTTTAGACAGGGTTTCATTTAGCTCACACTGACCTCAAGTTTGCCATGTAACTTGATGCTGGCCTTGAATTCTAACTCTTCTGCCTCAGCCTCCCAAATGTTGGAGTTAGAAGCTTGTGCCCCACGCTGGTTCAGTAATGTCAACTTTGCAGTTCAGTGTCTTCCTCTACAGGATTGAAGTTGATCGGTGTCTCTAAGGGACCTTCCCGAGCTCTCTGGATCCCCACCTCTTACCTTGCTCCCATCTCATGTGCCAGGAGTTTACTACATCCTGGGCATTTATAGAATTATGGGCAAGAGATAGGGGTGGGATGCCCCTGGAAGGACCCTGAATTCTAGGGAGATCTTGTGAGGAAGCTACATTGAGGAAGGCATGTGACAGTCACCTGGGGACCTAAGCTCACCTCTGGTCCCTCTGATGGTACAAGCTGGACAATATGGGTATCAGTAAAGGCTATAGATACTGTGCACTAAAAGTGAGACTCAGCAGAGGCTCAGAAATTTGCATTAGGAATTTCTGAAAAGGAGGTTTCTCACAGAAACATGAAAGGCCCTGGTGTAGTTAAGGGCCAGAGCACTGGGGCAATTGAAAAGAGCACATGTGTCAAACACTGCACTTGCCGGCAGTATCCCTGCAGTGTGGATGAGGAGTCAGTGGCGGGGGGGGGGGGGGGGGGGGGAGAGGGGGGCGGACACACGGGACACTGGTCCTGAGCTCAGTTCTGGGCTAGCCTAGGCAGGAAGGCTAAGGGAAGTGATAAACTGCAGGGTGGAAGGAGACCGGTATAGCTCTTAGTGTTCTGAGGATGGACCATTTCCTCTTCTTCTCTGAATCCCACAGCACTTAGAGCCAGGAGTGGGAGCCCCAAAGGGACCTTGGAAAGCTATTGGGTGCATCCTGGGAGGTGGCACACACAGTGTTTAGAGCCATTAAATGAAAGGGTATTCACGGAAGTTGGGAGTACCTTAGCTGGAGGTGTTTGATGCTGGGCATACTGGGAATCAGGGTGGGCAGCACAAGGTGACTGCTGGGTACAGACTCCCTGATCCCCTGCCTGGTAACAACAGAGCTATTTGTTCTTCACAGTGTGTTCATTGTCCAGGACTCATCTGTAGTGGGGGGATCAGGCTCATCTGAGAAACTGCCACAGAAATTGCTGTTCTGCTCCAAGCTGATCACTGAACAGGTAAGGAGGAAGCAGGGGTGGGCAGCCACCTATGTAGGTCATGCGTGGCCTCTCCTGTAGAACCCTGGAACTCCCATCTCTCAACACTGGATAGGACCAGAAAGCACTTTGGTCCCTACACTCTGGAACTGAACTACATAGGAACAAAGGAGTGGATCCCCAGGTCTAGCTGGAGGGCAGCTTTCCTGTGCCCCAGTGTGTGGTACCCCTCCCCCAAATACATAGTGCAAACTCACAGGAGGGAGTGACACCAGCCTCCCTGGGCCCCACTAATACACCCAGGGGCTCCTGGGAAAATGGGAAGATCTGGCAACATTGCATATACTCAAAGCTGGCTCAGATTGTCCACCAGACATGGGTGAAAACATAGAGTGTATATAATAATAGTTCCAGGTGACTTTAGCACAGTGGATCTCAGACACTATTCAGGTGGCTGAGCACTTGACATCATGTGCTCTTTGTGACTGCCCTTCCTCCTGTCTATCCAACCCATCCATTCATCTATCCATCATCTACTCACACACACACACACACACACACACACACACATACACACACACACACACACAATTGTTCATCTACACATCCAACCTCACTTCATCTCCAGTTACATTTATGGGGTACCTCCTTATAAAGAACACTGGGTCTTCCCCTCAGGACATTATAGTTCACAGACAAGTCATTGAGTTACATCAACTGCCATTCACTGAGAGCCCATCACATGCCAAATATTTTACCTGCATTAACACCTGGGACAAATGAGACAAATTAAAAACAACCAAGCAAACAAAAAAGAAGTTTTAAACTTCCTCACTTCCCAGGAGTATAATGAAGACCAGAGAGGTTAAGTCACTTATCCAGGGTCACAAAGCTGGGAGTGAGGCCATAAAAGTGAATGTAAACCTGGATAGTCTGATGCTCTACTCCCCCTTCAGAAAGTTTCTCTAGTTTCCAGAGCTATAGGAATGAAATGACCAAGGGGTGGTGGTGGGATAAAGGGGATATTTATGGGAGTGTGGAGGAGGAGGTCAGGCCTAAGATGAATGTCACGGTCAGCATACAAGAAATACTGACATGTTCATTTTGTTGTATAAACTGACTTGTCACAAACCATGCATTCCATCAGTTTAAGTAATTCTTGCTAAGAAAAGGCCTGCTGGCCTGCCACAGAGTCACTGGCATACCTCCCCATGACCAGTCTGGAACTTCACATAAGATGAGCTCCAGCTCAGTGCCCTGTGGCATCAATTGTGTTGAATACACCCTGGCAGGAAGGTGAATACAAAAAGTATTCAGAAGCTTGTCTAAGCCAGGAGGTGTTCTATTAGCTCAGCTCCATTTGGGAAGCACCCCTGACTTCTGCAAGTGTTGTACCACTTGGTTCTGCAAGGTGCACCCCTGGTATCCTGAGCACCTGCACAGAGGGGAGCCTAGCCCCAGGAAACTCTCCCCTAACTGTACTAGCAGAGCCAGGATTTAAACTTTCATCTGGGGACTGTGTGTCTGTCCTTTCCCTGGAGCATTAGCCTCTGACCCCAGCCTGTTGCTCCCTTCTGTCTAAAATCTCAGCTAAGGCCAGTTATGACCCTTACTGCCTCCTATGGACCTGTGTGTGGGTAAAGAACCTTGTATGAATATTGTTTGATCTTTTGGCAAGGCTAGGCCAGGGATTAAATGTCATGGGCTGGTGGGTGTGGCTGCCTGCCAAAACAGCTTTTATTATGGACACAGAAATCTGAATTTCTTGTCATTTTTGTGCTCTACAAAATGTCTGTTTGGTTTTTTGTGTGTGTTTGCTTTGGTTTTCTTTTCCTTTTTTTTTTTTTTTTTTTTGAGATAGGGTCTCCTGTAGCTCAGGATGGTCTCAGACTGGTTATGTTGGTGAGGTGCTGAGCAAGCATTCTATCAACTAAGCTTCATCCTTAGTTTTTTGTTTGTTTGTTTAATTATTTTAAAGTATTCAGGCTGTTCTTGGAGCCCAACTGTTAGGGGAATAGGCAGGGGCTGGCTGGGCCCTGCCCTCCACCAGCACATATTTCTGTCCGCTGGGCAAGAACTAGACCTTGTCCCATAGATGGCAACTTCTTCAGGTTTGATGGTGATTGTGAGCTCTCTGAAGATGGTACTAATCCCCATCATCGGGCAACCTGGGCATGTCTCCAGCCAGAACTGAACTGCCTGTCTGTTCTTATGGAGACTCTCATCTGTTTTGTGCCCAGCGTGAACAATGATCTTGCCCTATTGCCCGCTGGCTCCTCTAGGCACAGGCCTGGACCTGTGACAGCTGTGTTGGAGCCACACAGCACCTTCTCCAAAGCTGCTTCTCAGCTTCTATACTTCCTACGGTGGTTCCCAAGTCCCATTTGGTTGAACTGCCTGCCTCTTGTTATAGGAAAGGAATCCACTGCCTCCAAAGTGGCTCTGTCCTTGCCTGTCTGCTATTGGAGACCCTGGCCATGGTCCTTCACTCCTTTGGGTCTCGGTTTATTTTCAGGGAGCTGAAGGATTTAGGCCAGTGTATGATATAGGATCTGATGAGTAACCAAGAGGCTACCCAAAGTGTCTAAGGGCTGGGATGATAGGGGAATACCAGCTGCGTTCCTGCCTGGGGTATGGTCCAAAGCATCCAAGGCTGAGTTTTCCTCCTGGCCTCCTAACCAGAGCTTCTTTGAGCAGCAACCCTCTGTCCTCACCACCTGTCCGGATCTGGGTGATCATATATCTCTGCTACGGTAGCAATCAGACCTGGACCAGCTCTAAAGCAGCGGCAGAGCCAGACTCTATCATTGAAACAGAAGCCTGGCAAATATGCCCCAGGTGATGAGTGGCCACTGCAGGCACCTGAGGGTAGAGGCCATCTCATCTGGGTTTATTGGGAAGGAGGAGGCTCTCAGTGTCCCACAGCTTCCTACTCTGCATGGAGCTCCAAAGTGCTCTGCCTGAGCCCTGCAGATCTTCTATGGTGATGTGGTATGAAGTGGGCAGGTCTCAGGCAGCCTTGCCAGTCTCGTGGTTGGCACTGGTGATAGCCCATCTGCCCTGACTGTCCACAGGTTCCAGCTCTTGCTTTAAGTCTGTTACAGATAGAACTGCTGCTGGTTTTGTTCTATAGAGCTTTTGTTTTTATTTTGGTTGTTCTGAGGAAGAATGTAAGCCTGGCTAGCTTGGAAATTGTTATATAGACCTTTAATGCCCAGAGGTAGAAGCAGATGAATCACTGTGAGTGTGAGAACTAATTCTTTAGTGAACTCTTTTGCATTCGGTACTGGGCATTGATTGGACTAGACACAGCCTGCCTGACCCAGGTCCCCCAGGGCTTGTTGGGAGGATTAAAGGTGATGAGAAATGAGGGTGGCTGTCCATAGCAGGCACTCCTTACAGAGGCCACTCCTTGTTCCTTAGCAAGCCCCATTGTTTGGATCTCACTCTTGCTCCCTGGAAGCCTGTTCTGGAGACCCCAGCTATCTACAGAATGTGGGATCCAAACAGTACAGAAGATGGCTTAGACTCTAAAATCCCACTTCAGGCCTGCCTCAGGGGTCCCTGCTGGGAAGGCTGCAACCCTTTTCTAAGCAGGCAAAAGGGCACCAGCTCCTGACATTGAGCTTCTTGGACACAACTAGAATAAATTTTTCCTGTGAAGGAAGAATGTCTCTGGCTTGCCTGGGCCCAGCTGTTCCTAGGAATGTGCTGGGAAGGAAACATAGACAGGCTTGAGCAAAGCAGTTACCTGATAGGTGAGAACAGCTTCTTGCTTGGGAGATAGCTTTCCTCTTGGACTGTTTATCCTGGAGTTTATGGTATGTCTGTGGGTGTTCTGGGCTGTCCTGAGAGGCTGGGGGAGGAGAAACAACAGGCTGACCATCCCCGGGCCAGGCCTGCGCTATGGCATCTCTGACTCCAGCTCTCTGATGCATGCAGTTTGTTTTCCCTCTTGTGGAGACTGTGTGGGAGCTGCTGAGACCAGAAGCACCTCAAAATAGAAGGTCCCGCCACTCTGCAGTTCTCACACCTACGCATGGCATCTTGGTAGAGTGGAACAGCCATTTCTCTCATCTCTCCATTGGTACTTGCGGCCCTGTGAGTATTAGTTGCCACTACTTGCATGGGCCTGGAGTGGGGAGATCACCACCCTTGGGTAGTCTTTCCTTTTGTTTGATAGCTTTGCTTCAAGCAGTGCCCAATGCTGCCCTTTCACAAGGGCATTAACAGAGATGCCGCTAGCTGAAGGAGTCCTCATGGGAGGCTGCATGCCTCTTCTGTAGCCCAGTTCCATCTCCCATCTCGGGAAGTGTGCAGGGTAGAAGTGGGCTCTCCTCAGCAAGGAGTATAGTGTGTGAACATGTTGGGAAAAGGGTGGGAGACCCATGAGTAGATGTGTAGATTCAGAGAAGGCTAGGCATGAACAACCTCTTTTCCTTTTGCCCTGGGTTCCCCTCCCCAGGAGTGCAGGAACACAGTCAGGCTTGTGCCGCCCCATACCTTAGCCTGGCCCGACACATGCAGCTGCTTGGCTCTGGCTTCCTGTATCCTGTGGACCTGTCTGGCCTTGGGAAGGAGAAGGAAGCCAACATCCTGCCTCTCTTGAGTCCTCCAGCTCCAAGGGAGTTGTGGAGGGGCATGGTGCCTCACCCTGGCTTCTGTCACTTCAGAAGTGTGGCTTGTGTTATTCAGAGTGACAGTCATGAACACAGGAAACAACCCGGGCATTCCAGGGTAGACTACCAACCTGTGCTTCATGGGCTAGGGGTTTCAATACAGCATCATGGAAAATTTTGAATGATTTTCCTGGGGCCTCGTTCCTCATTCTGAAAATACTACCTACATGAGAATTTTTAGGAGGAACATATATCCCCAAATGTGAATAGGTTCTGATCAACAGTATAGATTCCTATGATATATGTAAGATCATGTGATTTTTTGTTTGGGGCAAATGCTGTTTTGTAGAGATTATGCAAAACCCTCTTGCTGGCATGAACACAGTTTTGCTTCAAAGCACACATAAGAATTAGCTGTCCCAGATGTTGGCTGTGGGGTTTGGGAGTCTATGGCTGATATTTGTGTTTCTCTCAGTTTGTTGGGTTTTTTGTGACATATATTTATTACCTTTGTGGAGAAGCCAAGACTCTTCCAGCCTCAGCATCTGGGAATCTCCAGCCTTGATCCTAGAAAAGGCACACCAAGCTGGAGAGATAGTCCTAGGTCTCCTTCTGGTCTGTCAGTCACGTGCTAATTTCTTGGCCTTGTTACGTTACTTCAGCTAATGTCTCCTCAGATAAGTCCTAGAGCCCGGTGTTTTGGAGGTGAAGGCCTCCCTGTCTAGTCTTGCCCAGAGACTCACACTTCCTAGCTGTGTGACTTTGGGCTAAGTACCCAACCTCTCTGGGCTTCAGCACCACGTGAAGCAGGCACAGTACTAACTGATCCTTTGTGAGTGGGCTGAGGTGACTGGGTCTTGGGATGATGGCACTGGCTCTCTGCCCTGCTGTGCCCTCCACTTAACACTAGCCTATCTGTTACCTGCTTCCTTCCTCTCTCTCCAGGGAACTCCAGAACCTGCAGGATGGGAGCAGCCTGCATCAAAGTCACCAAGTACTTCCTCTTCCTCTTCAACTTGCTGTTCTTTGTAAGTATGTGAGTCCCAGGGTATCCAGCCCTCTCAGTCCCTGGACTCTGGCCAGGTATTAGATGGGATGTGGCTTGTGGGTCCCAGGACACTGTCCCTAAGAGAATTGGTGATGATGGAATGGAGCCACCTCTCCATGTAGGTTCTCTGACAAAAGCAAAGTTTCCTGGCCAGAGCCCTCTGCCTGGGCTGGGGGTGGACATGTCCTCTCCTTCTAGGGTACCAGAAGAAAGCCCCTCAGCACCCCTGGTTTTCTCTTCTCTGTGTCCCACCCCTCACCTGTTGCCTGTTACAGCTCCAGTTGAACAGGCTCCTGATACCCCACCTTGAACTCTCAGAGGCCACAAGGGGCATCCTTTCCCCTCTCTCCCCCTCCCCCATAGACCCACTAAGTCTTCCACCACAGGCCAGCCCAAATGTGAGCTCCGGGGCTGATTTTACTGGGGCCCCATTTCTCCTCTGGCCTGAAACCGACGGTCCTGCCCTGGTGGTGTGCATTGTGCGTGCGTGTGTGTGTGTGTGTGTGTGTGTGTGTGTGTGTGCGTGTGTGTATGTGTATCAGCTTGTGTGTGGTGGGAGGGTGAGCAGCCTGAAGGGATTTCTATAACTTTAGAGTGCTATTGGGCCCATGGCTTCTCCATACTGGTCCCCTCTAAATAGTTTTAACACACAGATTATATGCAGCAGGTACTTGCTATAACCAGGTTTTATTTGTGATAGTTTAAATTCTTAGAGAGGCAAGGGATAAGGCCCTGCCTGCTTGTGTTGGGGCTTCTCTGAAGTATAAATGAGTTACTCATAGGGGAAGTTTCATATTATAAGTGCAGGAATATGGAAACTTAGGAATATTCACAAAGAATCATTCTAAATTCTCCTTCTAAACTTTATCCCAGTACATGGCACTTACAGGAGTGTCCCTAGTACAGATTCATACGTGTGCACACACAGGTGGGCTGTCCTGTCGTGTTTCACTGTAGGTTCCACCAGACCGGGCTCAAAAGGCCAGCTGGTCTCAGTAGGTCTCAGTTCCTGAAATGAGAGCATTAGTCCCAGAAACCACCTGTGCTGGGCACACACAGCTAGCACAGGGCCACAGAATATGAATTTGTGACTTCCATCTAGGACAGTTCAAAAACATCTCCAAAATGCTGTATCCTAACTGTTTGTGCAGACCACTCCTACTCACTATTCCTTAGACATTGCAATATGGACACTGTGTATAGACCATCTAGAGGTGATTCAAATTATAGGAGTGAGGCTGGGGTTACTGCTTGGTTGGTAAAGTGCTAGGTGCTAACCACAAAGGACGAAGCCCAAAGGAAATGGAAGGCCTGCCAGGCTGTGGTCACATGTGACAGAGGAGAGAGTCAAAAGCATATTTTCTGCTGTGCTGCCTTGCTAGCCCCATCTACCTATCACTCATTCTGGAGTTACAGCATGCATTCACAGCATGCACAGCTTTTTATGTGGGTTCTGGGGATTTGAACCTAGATCCTCACAGGTTCTCATAGGACTAGTTCACCTACCTACTGAACCATCTTACCTACCCATTAGGAGATTTTTCTAGTAAAAGAACAAAGGAAGTCATAAACTAAAGCACATTTAAGAAAAGAATCTGAGGACTCTTATTTCTTTTATTTAATGATACAAAAACAAACTCTGACTTGATGTATATTTATATAGGCGTTTCTAGAATGTCCACAACTCAACAAACTGGCAGATCTAGATGAGCAGCTGTGGTCTATGTGAGCTATATTAGGATGAGGTACTAGTTTGCTTTATGGTAAACACTATGATCAAAAGCAATGTGTGTGTGGCTTTTTTTGTCTTACTCTTCTAGGTCAACAGTCCATCACTGAGAGAATTCAGGGCATGGACTCATGGCAAGAACCTGAAACAGAAACCACAGAGAAATACTGCTTGCTGGCTCACTCATGAAATCATGCTCAGCTCGCTTTCTTATTTACTGCTTGGGGAATGGTGCTGCCCACAGTGGGAGGAACTCTCTGGCACCAGTTAATGACCAAGCTCCACATAAGTGCCCACAGGCCAGTTTGATGTAGGCGATTCATTCCTCCAATAAGCTTTCCTTTCAGATGACTCTGGGCTGTGCCAGGTTGACAGTGCTAACTAGGACAGGCTTCATCTTCATCCCAATCCACATCTTTCTTTACACTCAAATATCTTCTCTAAGTTCTTTGAGGTAGACTTATGGGAAAGCCACGATGCCCGAGGTCATTCCACCTTCCACCCAGTCAGGCTTGGTATCCAGGGCTTCTGTACATAGAACTTTGAGGGTTGCTGGCTGATTGGCAGCCTGGGGAGCTCAGTAGGGCCAGCTGATATGAAGTGAGCTCAGAGAACTTTTTAAATACATTGGCAGAAACATCTGATAGGTGAGTTACAGCAAATCAGGAGTGGAGGATCGCTGCTGTAGGTTTCTGATGCTCTCTGATGGCATAGTGAGTGTTTAGGTTGGTAGAAGTATGTTTATAAGTTCCAAAGATATTTCTCTAAAACCCACAATGTTAGATCACATGCAAGGTGTGCAGTAAATGGCTATTTAGAGGCCTAAACATGACAAAGTAATTTGCTCTCAACCTGTAACATTCTAACTCTCCCAACCACAGTTCTCATCCCTTAATTAAATTTGGAAACTTTTTTTTTCTGGAAACTTCAGTTTATGGGAAGATTGGTACTTGTGGGGGCAGTGTGTGTGTGGTGTGTGTGAGTGTGTGTGAGTGTGTGTGTCTGTGTATGAGTATGTGGGTATGTGTGTATGTGAGTGTATGGTGTGTGTGTGAGTGTGTGTGGTGTGTGTGTGTGTGGTGTGTGTGGTGTGTGTGAGTGTGTGTGAGTGTGTGTCAGAGGGATACCCTGAACTTTCTCAAAATGGAGGTAACACCTATGCATCCTCCTGCCCCCCCCCCTTGCTTGGGCTGCAGAGGCAGCTTTCTGACCTACCTGTTCTGACTTTCCTCTGACTGCACCTCTCCTTGCAGATCCTGGGTGCTGTGATCCTGGGCTTTGGGGTGTGGATCCTCGCAGACAAGAACAGCTTCATTTCTGTCCTGCGTAAGGCATCCCCTGCCCCATAGACAGCCTTCCTGTGAGGGGAGGGACATATGTGCATAGCTGCCCTCAGGGACATGGCCAGCTCCTGTTGCTGACTGCTACACGGGGCCCTTGCCAGGGTTCCAGGACAAATTTCTGCTCACAGACAAAGCCACCATTGTCTGCAGATCCCTGGGTGAATAGGCTGGGGGTGGAGGAACTCATTCTCTACACTCTCAGAAAAGCCTCTCACATCCCCTGTCCTTAAGTTTGACTGCGCAATGAAATGTAGGCTGCAGCCGCTTCCCACCTCAGACGGCCAAAAAGAGTTAGGAATGGCAGACAGATGCATAAAGGGTCCTAATCCCAATAGCCCTGTTCTGTTCCCACTGAATGAATGAAGGAGCAGAGACATTAAGACACTGACTGAAGTTCATACAACTCCTGATGGTGATTTGCAAGACCCAGCACATGAGCTCTGGTCCTGAATGCAGCCCAGGGTGGGGTGAGCTTCCATACCAGGCTCCTTCTGTCTTCAGAAGTAGAAGTGAAGGGGTGGCTGAGGACTTAGTGCCTAACCTCCTTGCCTCCTCCCTTAGGAGGTCCTCACGACTGACAGTGTTGGCCTGTCCCAGTTCTGGGTGGGGAGGGGTGGAGCATGCCAGGAGCACTCTGTGCCAGCCATTCCCCAGTGAGTGGCAGGCCCTGGCCCGCTTTGCTTTCAGCAGCTGTCCCAAGCAGCTGGATTGAACTCTGGCCAATCTGACAGCTGTTTGAGTTAAATGAGACAGAAGCTGGCTGGGGTCTAGAGAGGAGGGTCTACACTTGTTGCCCAAGTTCCCAGGGCCAGGTCTTGCTCCAGGAAGGAGAAAGCAAGGATGATCCTGCCATGAGCTGCCAGTGTCTGGGTTAGCTTTGGGTGGGGTTTCTATGCTCCGCCCCTCCAATGCCTGCTCACAGGAACACACTCTCCTTAGACCTTAGGTTAGGCACTATGGTCTGGATTAATGGGTCCAGCCCACACCTAAAGCACTGTGCCAGGGTGCAAAGTTTGCAGGCTACTTCATTTCTGCTTGTCCTGTGTAATCAAGCCTTAAAGGCTTCTGACTGTCCACAGCTCTGTAAATTCCAGGCTCTGGTCACACCCATCACATACCCACCTACTGCTGCTCTGTGTTTACAGCAGCCACTAGGGGTGAAGGCAGCCAGTGCCCAGAAACACTGATCTGTGAGGCTGGGGCAGTCAAACTGCTGTGCTTTCTAGGCCAGTGTGGGCTATAGAGTAAAACTTTATTTAAACAAACAAACAAACAAAAAAAAAAAAAAACAAAAGGTCAAAATACAAAGAAAAGAAACCCTGATTTAGGAGCCCAAGCACTTGAGGAAACTGAGGCTGGTAGAAGCCCGGCTTACAATGGAGTATCAAACTAGGACCTGACTTGCTGTATGACATAGCTGTCTCATAGGCAACCCCTTGCTGTGAGACCCTGGAACTAGGCTCCACTCTTCCCCATGATCCCCTTTTATAGAAGGAAAAAAATTCCTAAGCACAAGGAAGTGGGAATTACCTGCCTGAGGGCATGCAGATAGAAGGTGAGGGGTGGGATGGCAGCTGTGCCCTGGTGGATCTTCACAAGAGAAAACAGGCAGACATGGTTAAGAGGAAACTCTGGATTGGGGGGGGCGTCAGTCATCACACGTCTGGATGCCAGATGTGTGGTCCTTGACAAGCTATTCTACCTGTCTGTACTGCATCTCCTATAAAACAGGAATGACAGCAACACACCTCATGAGACTGTGAGACCTTAGAGTCTCATCTCCAAAGTGGAGCATAGGGGTTACACCTCTGTGATCTCAGCACTTGGAGTTAGAGGCAGGGCCATCAGAAGTTTAAGACTATTCTCTGCTACAGAGAAAGTTCAAGGCCAGCCTGAGCTACATGAGACCCTGTCTCAAACAAGCACAGCCGAAAGGATCTCTCATTTCCATAAGACCCCTTTGAGTGGTTGTGCAATACCGTTTAATCGTTATGACCGTGAAACACTGCACAAAGTCCCATTTCCCAGAGGAGGAAGGAGGAAGTGGTTTGCCACTGGTCGTGGTATGCTGGCAGACTGGTCACCTGAATGGGTGCCCAGTCCCTTCAGTTTGTATGGCCTGCTTTCTACCTCCCTGGTTCCCTGCTGGCTGAGTCAGGCATGCTCTCCCTGTACACACCCCCCCCCCATAGACTCTTGTCAGTTGCCAAGTCAGGTTCCTCAGATTCACGCAGCTAGAGACTGAGTGGAGACAGATCTTGGCCACACAGGTCCAACTCTCTGTGTACCTTAGCTTTCCTGAGCCTCAGGGAGAGCTCTTAGGTATGAGTTCTGCCTCCCCAGACTGTGCAAAGGGCCTCAGGCCAAGGACCTTGCTCAGGGCTGCATGAGCTTGTGCATGGCACCCTGCTTGTCCCAGACAGTCATCTTCTGGAGCTAAGAATAGAAAGCTGCTGCCCTCTCCCCATCTCTGGGACCCCAGAATGTGAGGCCAATGTGAGGAGCTCAACCTCAGGAGTTCCCACTCACCCCCGGAGATTTCCCACATTTCTTGGAGGTTCTGAGTGGAGTGAAGAAGCCAATGCCAGGACCATGTCAGCGAGGAGGGTGGGCCTGTGTTTTCCTGAGTTCTGGAATATTATTTAAGATCATAGGTCCTCTTGGAGTACACCCCCAGCTGTGTCTATTTCCAAAGACATTGCCTGCTCCATTCCACACTGCAGCTAGCACTTTGGTGAACAAGCAGTGAGAAATTACCAAGTAGGTCTGTGTCATCTCTGCTGGAGGGCCTGATTTGGCTCTGGCTGTGCTTCATCCCTAGAGACAACCACGTGAAGAATCCCTTTTCCCTCCAGCAGAGCTTGACCCCCAGGCCCTGTATGAATCTAGGTCTCAGAGGTTTCTCTAGCCAGGCATGGTGGTATGCCAGCACTCAGAGGCAGAATGATCTGGAATTTAAGCCTAGGCTGTAGCAAGACCTTGTCTCTAACAGAAAACAGAACAAACAAAAAAAGAATTCCCCTGTTGTGGTAGGCATGGTGGCACCCCTTTAATCCCAGCCAGGCAGGCTGATCTTTGTGAGTTCGAGGCAAGCTTGGTTTACATGGTGTGTTCCAGGACAGCCAGGGCTACATAGAAAGATTCCATCTCAAAATAAAACACAAAAAGAGTTGCCCTGTTGCTTCTGGCCTTCATTCTCTGATCCCAGGCCCCACCTTCCTTTATAAGGTCTTCCCAGATCCCCAGTGCCATTCTTTGGTGGGCCCCCATTTTCCCTTTAGGCACAGCCTTCCCAGACATGCTGAACTCCTCACCCTCATCTCTGCACCTCCTGTGGCTTCTGTTGCCTACAGAGCATGCCAGACCCTTGTACCAATTGATATCTTCCCACCCTCCAGCGTCTCCCTGCACCATAGTCCTGGCTAGCATGGGCACCTGAAGGTCTTCAGGACCCTCAACAGAACCTCTGTGGTATCTGCCTCCTGATTCACATGTTCTTCCAAATGTCAGGCCTGCCATTCAGGTCCTCCCAGGAAAAACAACCCCGTGCCCCGCCCTTCTGTTTTCAGAGTCTCTGGGTTCAGGGAATCGGGTGTACAATGTAAAGGACAATAAGGAGAAGAATAACCTTAGTCCTGTTGACAGTAGAGTGCAGCTGTACCCAGGACCAGGAGAGGCTCGCCCCAGCTCCTGAGAGTCAGTCAGTAGTCCTGGACTGAGACTTCCTTTGCCCTGGCTCATGGGCATATGCCTTTCTCCTTCAGAAACCTCATCCAGCTCACTGCAGATCGGGGCCTATGTCTTCATCAGTGTGGGTGCCATCACCATGCTCCTGGGGCTCCTGGGCTGTATTGGTGCTGTCAATGAGGTTCGCTGCTTGCTGGGACTGGTGAGTCAGGGCCATGAGCCTGTGGGAGCCCAGATCTCAGGAGAGGAGTTCCTCCTGCGATGGGGACCCATAGCTAACTCTGTATCTCTCTATTCCTAGTACTTCGTCTTCCTTCTCCTGATCCTTATTGCGCAGGTGACTGTTGGGGTCCTCTTCTATTTCAACGCTGGCAAGGTAAGCACCCTTCCTTCCTACTACCAATGGGGGAGGTCCGGCGAGTCAGGTGCCTTGGGTATGGGGCAGACAGGAAGCCACTCAATTATCACAGACAGCTCCCTGCACCAGGACACGGTCCCCACAAGACTGTGAGAGTGGCCAGGCAGAGTTAATCTTGGCAGTGCCTCTGTCCCTAAGAGGTCCCTTCATGGCACTTCTAATTGAATGTGAGACAGTAGAGTGTGGTGATATATTGTATATTTAATAAAATAAGCTGGAATATCAGAGAAAGGAAACAGACCACAGTCAATTCTCACCCAGCCAACTTTTTAGGATGAACAGGGTAAAGGTTATCTTCAAGAATCCTCCACCTGGCTAGTCGTTTTTTACAGAATGTCTGAATCTTTGCCTCTTTTTGCCTTAAATATCTTCTCTGCCAAGTTGTTTCACTTCTGGGTTCAACTTTGCATCATAATCCTAGAGTTAGGATTAAAGGTGTGAGCTACTACTGTTTAGTTGTTAGGCTTTGAACTCACAGAAATACAGAAAGATCTGTCTCCTGAGTGATGAGATTAAAAGCATGAGTCACTACTTTGTCTTCTCAAGTGATGGGATTCAAGGCGTGAGTTACCACTCTCTGACCCTCATGGTCTGACTGTGGGTGATTCTGTTCTCTGATATTTTAGGCTGATTTTTTAAAATATAAAATGTATCACCACAGTAGAGGGAGGATCAGAGCCTGTGATGGAATCTCAGATTGCTGTGTGACCTTAGATGAGCCGCTTCCCTTGCTGTACCTGCCCTCACCCTCAGTAAACAAGGGTTGGTGTGGGAGGGTCTGAGGAATCCACCAGTACATGGCTGGGTGGGTGGCTGACACATGCAGGGCATTTCTGACAATAAAGCAGTTCAGTCTGTGTCAAATGCTACCACTCTGCTACAGATGAGGCTAGGGAGAATTTTGTTAATGCAGAGGTTAGTCCTTTGTATCAAAGAGATGCAAATCAGACTGGCCCAAAATTCAGAAATGCATCTGCCTCTGCCTTCTAAATGCTGGTATTAAAGGAGTGCGCCACCATGTCTGGAGAAGTGGATGCTGAGGGAAAGCACTTGTCACAGTCACCTGGACCCTACCATCTTTGTTGCTGGCTCCACACAGACCACAGAGCATCCTCTGTGCTGACCTCATTACACCCTGCTGTCAGTCACCAAGCAGGTCATGTAAGACGAAGGGTCATACCCAGGCCTCTTCCTGCTGGTGGAGAAATCAGGGAGGTCCAGGATCTCAGACTCCCTTCAGAGGCCCCACTGGGGCCCAACTGAGCCCTGGGGCCTCCTTCTTACCCTGTCATGCAGCCCAATGCAAGAGTTTCCTGTGTGGCTGGCTGTAGGTCCCTCTTAGAAGCTGAGAATATTGGCTCAACATTCTGCTTTGCAAAGCTGAGAAGGAGCCTGTTGTTGTGCTGTACACAGTCATTTGGCCATTTTTTAAGACCATGCAGGAGATCAGAGGGGAGAAATCTCATTTTCAGATGTGGGAGCTGAAGCACAGAGAGGCTAAGCAACTTGCTCAAATTCACACAGCTAGTCTGCAGCAGAGGCAGGATGGGAATCCAGGCATTTTGGATTCCGTGTTCATGCTGATAAAACATTCACCACAGTGGTTCCTTACCTTAGTCTGCTTTGGTTTGTAATCCATCCCCAGCCTGTTCACCAGGTGAGCTGAGCATAGAGTTCCCAGTGTGGGCCCAGGGCTCCCAGCATGGGTCCAGAGCAGCAGCAATCAAAATGAGAGAGAAGAGCTCCTAGGCCAAGGGCAGAGCTGCTGTTTCTGAACTTGGACAGCTGAGGGCCGACCTGAACCCTGAGCCTCCAGGTGGACAAGGCAAAAGAGGAGATGGTGGCGTTATTAGATGGAGGCAAGCTTACTTGGATGTCAGGCAGACTTTTCTGGGACCTAGTCAGGGTATATTGCAGTGCAGTTAGGTAGGAAGCTGATGGCCTCTGAAGGGGCCTGAGCCACCATCTTCTGGTGATGACTGCAGTACCTTCTGGTTGCGCATCAATCCCATGTCAGGGGCCAACCTTGAACATAACCTGTTTTAGATTTATAAACATTTCCTATCCAAGAAACAGAGGTTCACAAGAGCCAAGGTGACTTTGGCCATGTCACATACTCAGCAGCCTCACAGTGACTTTTTCCAGGGTCCTTCTGCCTGCACACCTCCATCTGTGATAGAAGCCCAGGAACTGGCCTCTGGGTGCCTCCAGTCCTGAAGAGTCAGGCCTTGGCTCTTTCTAGTGTGTTTCCCATAGCTCTTCCTCTGCTCTTGGCCACATCAGCTCCACACCTCACTCCTGCACAGACCAGGATTCCCTGGGCTGAATGAGGTTCTGCCCCTGCACCCCTGAATTGAAAGGAGCATATTTCCCGCTCTAGGCACATTGTAAATCACAGCAGGAGACTAAACATTCCTTGGTGATGTTTATTCCAGTAGACAGGCACAGCTGGGGAGGTGGAGCAGGGTTTCTCAGGGCAGAGGAAGAGGATTGGCCTTTCCTCAAGGGCACACCAGGACCTGGTTCTGAAACTCCAAAACTCTGGAAGCCCAGGCAGGAAGTCTCTGCTTCCTCTTCTGTGGAGTGATGCTTCAGGCCACTCTTACTTGGGTATATCTCTGTCAGGAATGTCCTCTGAGACAACAGCTGCAGCTGTGGCCCACAAGCAGGACCTCTGGCCCCTGTACCCTATAGTTGGTGTCCCTTAGGAAGTTAGTGGGTACAATTGTGCTAATGCCCCAAACCCTTCTGGGCTATGGCATGTCACTAATGAGACTGGGTTTTGTATACTCCAGGCTGACCTTGTGATACCTCTCCTGCCCCTTCGAAGTGCTATGAGTATAACCCCATCTCCTCTTACCCCTAGTGTTATTCAGTATGTGGATGAGACCCAGAGCTTGGGGCTCTTAGCTACCAAGCCACATTCTCAGCCTTCCCAATCTCTCTATAAGATCAGAATGGTCCTAGGGCTCCTTCCAGTGCTATGTGGACAGGATTAAGGAGGAGGGTGCACAGCCCAAGGTCCTTGACTGGCCAGTGAATATCATGGCATCACTGAGCTGGAGACTTTGCTGGGCCTGGTGGAGGGCTCATGGATAGTGGCTGCATCCACTGTCAATGTTAGGATAATGTTAGTCAATGTTAGCATAGGCCAGGGTTGAGACTCAGGGTGAAGTCACAGGAACTTAGGGTGCAGTCAACATCTGTTGGCTGTTGGCTGCTGTGTATTCACCAGCCAGTGTTGGGAATGGCCTGGCATTCAGGGGGTAAGCTCTGATGCTGGTTGCTGTGTGGCTTGGGTGAAGTTACACACACCCTCTAAGCTGTATAGATGTCTAGGCCTGAGATTTCACTGGTCCTTTGTTGCGCAGTAGGGAGTGACAGAACCAGGGAAGAAGGTCTTCCTATTTCCCTATGACAGGCTGCTATGGCTGCTAAAGGACAGCCACAGCATAGCTCCCCATTAGCAGAGGTACAGAGGTATCTAGATCCCAGATTGGGTTTGAGCGCAGGAGAAAGACTTCCTGGGGGGTGGGAGGGGATAGAGCCAGATTGTTCCAGAAAGAGTGTTAGATGAACTGGATCCTTCCCAGCTCCAAGAAGCCTGAAGTCACTAGTGTGCTCAAGCCTGTAGCAGAGGTGGTAACCCAGGTGCACAGAGACAAAACCTTCTCTGTGACCAGCTGTTGTGGGAGGGAATGTTCCAGGCCAGGATGGGTGGCCTTTTCTTCCCACCTATAAAGGGGAAAGGCACCTGGCTATTGGTTACCCAGTGTCACAGACACATGGGTAGAGTCTCCCAAGTGAGCCCTGAGATGTGGAATCTGACTCTGCACAGGACCCAGACTTTCTGTCAGCTTATGGTGATCGAGAGCATGACACACTCCTTCACACTATGTGGATTACAGACTGTGTGGATTATACTCGGGTGATCTTGGAGGTGACATATCCCATCTTACAGCCCAAGTGGAGGGCCTTATTCCTAGCAGCCCCCCCCCCCCCCAGAGGAGCACTAGGCAGCATCTTCAATGGGATCCTAGGAACGGTGTTGGGCTGTTCTAACACATTAGAGCAGACTATGCAGTATCCCACTGAGCCTGGAGGGTAACCATGTGAAGGAGGGCAGAGGGCACCAGTGACTTAATTGGCCTGTGTAGGCCAAGCTTGGACTTAAGGACCGATGGCAGTGAGTCAGTGGGAGAATATGTGGTGAGTTGCCTGCGTTGAGAGACTCCCAACCTGTGGCATCCTTTGGTTAGGGCACTGAACTCTCCATGACAGGAAGCATTTAAGCAGAGGGCAAGAGGGGAGGGGGAGGAGTTTAAGTTGGAGGCTGTGCTGTCCTTGAAGGTCCTCTGCCCTTCAGACTCAGAAGCAGCACTCTACCTGGAAAAATAACCGCACAGCCTTGGCAGGTGTATGTGTGTGTGTGTGTCCATCCAGGTGGAGGCCTTTGGGATCATGGCAGCTGTACAGATGTGGGTTATAGATTGTGCTGTAGGCTGACTGTGTGACCTAAGAGGCTTGAGATCTTATTAGGAAGAATAAGTTGAGAGGTTGAGAAGTACAGTGGGGTTGACACCATCCCAGGGACTGTCCAAGAGGACAAGAGACCCTTAATCAGCCATGAACCTTGTCTCCAAGACCAGCACTCAACCCTTCCTTACTGCTGGCTACCTCTGTTGGTCCTCCCCCTGAGGTGACTTGTCCCCAGGGAGCCTCTCAACCCAATCCACTAACACAAGAGGCCCACATGCATGTCTGTGTAGCACCAGGTGACAGCCTGGGACTCTAAACCCAGCAGGTGTCAGCCACATCCTGGACTACAGGATGCTGAGTGATTTCCATGGAAATCACCCACCATGGTGGAAATCACCTAGGGCCTCTATCACCTTCTGCTATCTGTCTGTGACAGTTGTGGAGGAAGTAGGGAAATCCGGCTGTCATGGCAACCATACTGGGAAAATACAGAGCCCTATGGCCACAAAAGGAGCCCACCGCAAGGGGAGGATGTGGAAGTGGTTGGGAGATGGGCTTTCAAGGCCTGGGGATTATCTACTTACCAAGGACTAGAGTGAAGCCAAATGGTCATGCCAATTAGACCCAAGATGTGCAGGCAGACAGCCCTGCAGTGGGATCACACACCACAGGGGCTTCTCTGACCCAGAACTGTGGATTGGAAAGATTTGCAAACTGTAGGATTCTAGGGTATGTTTTTGCTCGCTCCTCCCTTTCTTGTTTGTCTTTTGAGTCAGGGACTCAGGTAGACTAGGCTGGTCTCAAAGTGGCTGCATAGCCAAACATGGCCTTGAACTTGTCACTCTCCTCCGTCCATCTACTGAGTCCTGGGGTGCTGGGGTCACAGGTGTGAACCATCATGCCCAGT
The DNA here is from genome assembly GCA_033318265.1 of Phyllotis vaccarum. NCBI lineage: Eukaryota > Metazoa > Chordata > Mammalia > Rodentia > Cricetidae > Phyllotis > Phyllotis vaccarum. The sequence continues at coordinate 123,280,418 of JARWLC010000001.1, read as the reverse complement.
TCATTGGAGATTGACTCCAGGCTGAGCTGGACAAGTTTTGTACTAATTGAGCTACATCCCCAGCCCATAAGGCGTTTGGAAGATTATGCCAGGAGCTTTCCTGGAAGGAGGGATTTGAGAGCTCTGCGCACAGCATCCTTCCTGGGTTGAGGAGGGAGGTAGCTAGCAGCCCACCTGCTGGCCCCCCTGGAGGAGGTGGACATCCTGGGTGTAGCACTAAAGACTCCCCTCTGGGGGCTGCAGAAGAACATGCTAAAAGCTGATATGAGGAAGAGGGGCAGGTTTGTGGCCTTCCTCTACACAATTATCTTGCCGGTCCTGCACAAGTCAGCAGGCGATGGTGGCCAGGGAAGCCAGCAGGAAGTGCTAGCTGGTTCCTGACTATGTCCTCACCCTTTCACTTGTCACCTGGCTTCGGGGCTAGCTGCAGATCTTTTGCAGCTAACCCCAGAGGGAGGTGAGATCCCAAAGGTCTCTCTCTGCACAGCTGGTCGTTTGTGAGAAGCTGTGAGATCATGGCCTGTGTCCTGTGAAGCCCTCCTCTGCCTGGAAGCCCTGGGCTTTCTCATATCAGACACCATGGAATTCCTCAGCTGGATGAGGCCCACTCATAAGGATATGGACTGTGAAGTCTTGGCAAAGGGAGGACAGCCCTGAGGTCCTAGACAGATCTGCACCCCAGCCCTCATAGAGTCATGAGGACCTTGGCCTCCTGTGGCCCTGCTGGCGGTCGGGGAGAATAGCTTGGTCAAGTGGCTGAGGCTGAGATGGGCTTTTGGTTGGGGGGTCCCTCAGCTGCCTGCCCTGCAGTCTCGGGACTAACCATATAAACTACAGCCCACCCTACAAAAGCAAGGGAAAGTACATGCTCAGCCTCTGATTTTTGCCTTCTCTAGAGGATGAGTCTTATGGCTGGCCTCTGTGAAGACCAACTATAGGAAAAGCGTATTTATTGTCTGTACCCATACACCAGCACTCAGCTCACACCCCCACAGTTGAGGAAAGAGACCCTAAGCCCAAATAGACAAGCTGCGGGACAAAGAGGACAGGAAAGGGTGAGGGGGCAGAGGAAGCACTGCATTCTGTGGATTAGCAAGGCCTTTCTGAGGAGATAAAGTCTGACAGGGGAGCTTCTGTGTTCATATACAGGGAAACAGCAGAGAGATAGCAAGGAGCCAGTGTAATGGAGCACAGCACAAAAGAACAGAAGACCTGGGCAAATGCTGTGGGACCCTAAAAGTCACTGAGAGGCCTTTGACATGTCTCCTGAGAGCTGTGGGGGCCACAGGAGGCTTTCATAGGAAAGATGAATGGTTAGGGGGCAGACCACAGGCAGATCAGGTCGGCACTGACCAGGTGGGTACTAGGAATCAGCAGGAAGGTGGTATGAAGCTCTCTGGAGTCATCAATGTGACCTGGAATTGCTGTGGTGGAGAAGGGAGGTGGTGTGTGTCAGCATGAGCAGCCGTGAGACTCAGGTTCAAGTCCATCCCTGACAGATCTCACATCCCTCTACAGCTGAAGCAGGAGGTAGGCCACATGGTGCTGGACATCATTCAGAACTACAAGGTCAATGCCAGCAGCAGCCGTGAGGAGAGCCTGCAGGAGGTGTGGGACTATGTGCAGGCACAGGTGAGGAGGGTCTGGTGTCTGCCTGGTGAGGTCGTGTGGTTGTATTGCCCTTGGGATGGGATACAAGAATTCCTGGCATCAAGCACAGCCTCAGAGACAGCTCTTGGGCTCACTGCACTTGTTTGGGCCCTGGAAAGGTGATCCCTTTCTGGTGTTAGAGGGTAAGTGAGGTCTACCTTTGTCTGTTCATTGGGACAGGGCCTGTGGCACCTACCCCTGGAGGCTCCAGGCTTTCTGTCAGAACACCTGACAGTGAGAGCTGGGAAGACAGTCTGGAGTTCAGCTCCCCTGCATGTGCTTAGAGTGCCCCCTTCTGGGAACCATGGATAGCAGCTCGAGCTTCCATCCTAGAGTGGCTTTCTGCTCTCTAGATGAGAGCATTTTATGCTTTAAAACAGTAGGATTGATCCTGTCTCCGTTTTCACCTTTGCAACCAGGAAGCTCAGTACCAGATCTCAGTTGCTGGTGCTGAGCACTGAGGTAGCCTTGGCTTAACTATCACTGGGCTCTCTGGACCCATTTGGGCACATTGTCTGTCTCACTCAAAGGGCCCTTAGTTCCTCTTCTTCATTTTGTGGAAACCTCAGCTTAGCTTGAAGTGGCAAGACTGAGGTTTGAACCTAGACCCAAACCCTAGTCCCCCATGCTTGGCCTTTGGCCTGCCCCTCCCCTTCCCCACCAAGCCTCACATTTCACACACCTAAGGTCTCACACTTGAACTCACGTCCTCAACTCCATATGCATATGCTAACTGCTTCCCCTTTGGGCTACTTCTCGCAAGCCTCTTGAAGTCTCTCCAGACCCACAGAACCTAAGTTCAGCCCACCCTCTACACCACCCCAGGGGGCACAAAAGTGTCTGATCTGAGTGCTCCCCACCAGGTGGGCTGCTCAGGATGGACTGAGTGTGAATCACAGCCTGTCCCCACTCTGTAAAGGTGAAGTGCTGTGGCTGGACCAGCTTCCACAACTGGACAGTGAACTTGGAGCTCATGAACTCTACAGAGGCCCTTTACCCCTGCTCCTGCGAGATCACAGGGGAAGAAGACAACCAGCGTATTGTGAAGAAGGGGTTCTGTGAGGTCTACAACAGCACCCAGGGCCAAAACAACCCAGAAGACTGGCCTGTGTACCAGGAGGTGTGTCAGGGCAGGACCGATCCTCCCACCATGTGAGGGCGGGTGGTCCAGCCCTTGGGCTTGCCTGGACTAGTCCCCTCCCTATTTGCTCATGCCATCATTTATAAGCATCTGCTCATGAGACAGGGAGCCCCCGGCAGGTCCCCGGCTGTGGTGCATGGTGACTAACGTGGAGTCTTCCCATAGGGCTGCATGAAGAAGGTCCAGGAGTGGCTTCAGGAGAACCTCGGCATCCTCCTGGGCGTGTGTGTGGGTGTTGCAGTCATTGAGGTCTGTCCCCACTCCCAGCCTTCCCCTGGGCTTTGTTTCACATGCACCTCTCCCTATAGTGTCTGCACTGATATCTTGTGGGGTGAGTGGTCCATGGGCTTCTGAAGGTGCCCTGATCTCAGCCCATTATCTGTGTGATGTCAGATAGAGCACTGCCCCTTCTAGGTATCCTTCATCAGCTGCCTGCCTCAGGCAGGTGTGACTGGAGCTCAGTGCTGAGCGGAATGGTAGGGTTCTAGGACCTGGGCCGGCCATCCTGACTTTGATCTGTTCTTTACAGCTGCTGGGGTTGCTCCTGTCCATCTGTTTGTGCCGGCACATTCATTCTGAAGACTACAGCAAGGTCCCCAAGTACTGAGGCTGCTGACATCCCCTCTGTCCTGTGTCTCTCCACCCTCAGCCTCCCACGGGACCTCTCTGGCTCTTTGCTCCATGGCCTGTGCTCCATCCACCTCTAAGGCCTCTGGCCTATCCTGAGCAGGTCATATAAGGGACTCTGGGCCTGGACCCTGTCTCTCCTGTCAGTGCGGAGTCCTGGTTGTTCTGTGGCTCTTACTGTCTGGGATCTCTTAACATCTTAAAATGGCTCCCAGTGTTACTGTACAGGATGGCTGGGTCCCCACCCTGTAGTCATATTGTATTAACTACCAGGGAGGGTGGGTGTAGCATCCATGGCTTCCCAGGGACAGGCCACTGGAAAAGTTAGTGCCCCCCCCATTATGACACTCTGGCTTTTTCATGTTTTCATGGGAGACAGAGAGAGTAGACAGTCCTTCCCCATACCTGACAGCCCCCACCCCAGCAGCTCAACTCAGCAGGGCTTGGGGGACTGCCCCAGGCAGCCTCTGGTGAGCTCTTCATTGTTGAAAGACCCAACTGCTTAGGGATGTGGGTCCCTCAGGTCTGGCACAGGACCATGAGTTGTCTGTGGACCAGAGAGGGGGGAGTTGGGCTGGTGTTTCTTGGCAGCTGTTCCCTGTCCCCTGGGCTAAGGTTGGTTGAGGTTGTGCCTCACAGGGTAGGGGAGGGGCCTCCATATGCTAAACTCTGAAATCAACCATTAAAGGAGGGTTTGTAACAATACAGGCTGAAGAGGTGGTGCCCTAAATTATGGGGTGGAGAGGACATGAGGTGACTGAAAGGAGACATGAAGATGAACTTGAAAGCATGATGTGGGGTTCCTGTGTTAGTGAAGATGAACTTGAAAGCATGATGTGGGGTTCCTGTGTTAGAACCGAAGCCAATCCACTTTCACTGGTCCTTCCTCCTCAGAGACCTGGCTACACTTGCTTGGAAGTGTGCTGTAGAGAGCCAGGAAGCCACAACACAGCATGGCCTCTTTCTAGAGTGTCAGGTATCAAAACTCAGAGAAGAAAACTTTTTTTATAATAAGAAAAGCAAGTAGGGTGTACAACTCCGGGCCTTTTGAAATGGTCCCTCAGAGCCTCAGTATACTCAGCAGGACAAACTCAGAGCCAAACGACACGATGAGGAAGCACACACACAGGAGCAGATGTAAGGTGGGGGGAGGCCAAGTGGAGACTTCTCCCACTCACCTGTTGGGTCTTGGAGGACAGGGAAAGTTGTCTCCTACTAAGCCTGGGCTATGCTGGGAGATGATTCAGCAGGACCCACCAGGGGGCACTGCTGCCCTAGTTTAGGAGCCCTGCACTTGGCCTGACCCCAGTCTGGGATTCTCTCAGCCAGTGGGACACTTAGGACAATGCAGATTCCGGACCTCAGGAGCTAGAGGGGACAAATCATCTTCATGCTTGCAAACCAGGAAGTGATTCCTGAGTTGACTTGATTTGACTTAGGTTAACAGGGTCTGGTGAGACTGAGCCACTGGTGAGCGAAAGAGAAAGGAGTGTGCAGGACTCAGCTGGAGATCCTGGTCCTGGGATGGGAGAGGGTCAAGAGACTTTCTGTGGTCAGAGTCCATCTGTGTAAACTCACAGTCAGATCCACCATGGCACCCTATACCAAGCTATGACTCAGGAAGCCTGAGTTCCCTGGGGGCTTCAACTCCTAGGACTAACCATTTATTTATTTATTCATCCATCCATCCATCCATCCATCCATCCATCCATCCATCCATCCATCCATCCATCCATCCATCTATCTATCTATCTATCTATCTATCTATCTATTTATTTATTTATTTATTTATTTATTTATTTATGAAGTCAAGAGTTTGGCAGGGCAGTGTGGGGCTCTTGCTGGTACCTGGGGTGAGCACTGTTCCAGGGCTAGGATTTCTGAATAATGGTGGCTCAGCTTTTTCTATTGACAACCTTCCTTGCCCCACAAAGTGACATATTAAAACAAAGCTGGGCATAATGGCACACCTTTATTTCCATCACTGAGGAGGCAAAGGCAGGAGAATCTCTGTGAGTTAGAAGCCATCCTAGTCTACATAGTAAGTTCCAGAGCTATATAATGAGACCCTGTCTCAAAAAACCCCCATAAAACATATCCATCTATCTATCTATCTATCTATCTATCTATCTATCTATCTATCTATCTATCTATCTATCAAGTGTGGGCTGGAATTAAATAAACAAGTTAGTGGCCCATAGGCAGCAAATATGTGCAGCATACCCAGACCACTCTATACAGCTATATCCTCAGCAGACATTAACAATCAATCACAGATCCCATTTTCTTAACTTAGGTGCTCTCTGGGCCTACTTAATGGCCTACATCACTCATTGTGGCCTTAGATTCCTTAACTCAGCACTATCAGTCAATCACTTAAAACTCAGAGGGAAACAGTTGCCATCCGTAAGCTCCAGGATTATGTCAAACCACAGATCATTCTGCTTCTGAGCTTCTTAGTGGAAGCGTTGTCAGCTTCAAAGCTACCGCTTCCTGTCCCTGTTCTTAGTGCCAAGGAAGGTGTGACCTGGACTCAAACTCAAGACTACTCTGTGCCCTTCCACAACTTGACAGCTTTTCTGTCACTGAGGGAAAAACTCAAAAATTACTCTGTTGTGGCTCAGCTGTGTGCTCCTCACTAACAGCAGATACAGAGACTGTGCCATTTGCCACCAATGACCAGGAAAGACCGGTGGCTGATGCACTGGGGGTCCCAATGAGCAGCTGTTAGTATTGAAATAGCATGTGCCAGGAGATACTGAAGAATCTGAGGTGAATGATCTCAATGTACTGCCCTACACTGAGGTAGCTTTTGATAGCTCTGATGAATGGTGGAGTTATGCCAAGGACACCTAGCCTTGTTCCTTGTAACAGCTGAAAAAAAAAAGGACTAATCACGAGATAGCTGGGGTCTGTCTCCTGCTCTGTGGACAAGATTGGGTTAGCAGCCAAACTGCTTTAGTCCTGAGCTAGTCAGAGACTGGCATCTGATATGGAGAAGTTAGGGACCAGCTGGCCTCAGATCCATGTGGGGCCTGGAAAGGGTCTGATCGTCTAGAGGCCTCATCACTAGGCCTCAGAGAGGTTGGAGATAGTCCACCTCCACTCTGGGGAGGAGCCACTTGCTATGACAAGAGTGGCTAACTGAACTTGGGAGGCTACAGGACCCTGGGCAGGGTTCTTGGGGTCTCCCTTCACCCCCTGAAGGGTTGGATTTAGCATGGTGGTGTGAGATTCTCAGAAGGTGCCTGGTCCCAGGCTGAACAGACCTATCCAATCTGGAGGTGGGATACAGGAATGTTAGAGTCTGTGGGGTGGCTGCCAGGTGAGTAGAGAGTCCCTACCCTGTGCCAGTGGGAAGGAGATATTTCTAGTCAGGGTCTTTGCCAGAGGTCCCTTAGTCCCCTGGGGTTGGAGATAGTGCAGAGGGTGAGTCTCTTGCTCCCAACCTCATGGTCTGAGTATAAAAGAACCTGAGTGTAGGTATTGAGACTGTCTAGGGAACTGGGGACACACACACATATACTCAGGAGTAGCAGCTGCCAGAGAACTGAGAGCAAGTGAGGATTATGGTAGGCTTCACACAGAAAACACTCAAGAACATGCCACGGTCATAGATTAGGGGTACAGCTCAGCTCAGGCTGATAGCTCTGGCCTGCCCATTCTGCCTAAAGCCTCATGCCTGGATGGCACTGGAGCCAGAATTGGAACCCACACTTTGGTTTCAAAGGTCACCTGGGCCTCTGCCCCTGTCCAGAGAAGGAGGTAGAAGTCCAGGAGATGCCCTGGTGATTGGATGCCCCAGGGTCAAATGTCTTCCATACATTTGGCTGTCTAAACTCTGGGAGAATGACTCCATAGAGAAGCCGGGAGCTAGGAGGAGTCCAGGGACCAGCAACTTGAGAAGGCCCCAGAAAGACATCTCAGCCCCACAGCTCTGCCTATTGGGAGGAAATCTGGGGTCCCACTGAGGCTGGGGAAACCTCAGGCTGTATCGTGCTGTCATGCTCAGAAGTTCTCCTGAGTGAAATCTGGTCACTGTGACCTCTTGTTGCAATCACACCCCACCCCAGTTCATTCGCTTCTTTCTCCTGGGTCTATTAAGCTCTGGACCTAGTCTTGGCCCTCAAAACCCTGAGGTACCCCATCCTAGGATGTAGGGTATTGGCTCTACAGGGGCTGCTGAGCTCTCTGAGCTGCTATAAGGCCTTCATGGACAATAGCGCCACCTCCAGGGTGCTGTCCCTCCTGCCGTGGTCTAGGCTAGGGATATGCTGGGCAGAAGACTGGCAACATGGGCATGTTGGGCAGGAGAAAGAAGTGGTGCCTGGGTCAGGCAGGATTGTGCCTTCCATCCCCAGGGGAAGCCAGCAGTGGAACACTAGGGCCATGACAGAATAGGTGCTGACCAGTGGGAAAGGAAGCCTTGATCTAGGGTTGGATCTTATATGTGGGTTGGAGGGAGATTCAGAGGCTGAGAGGGGAAGGTTGGGGGTAATTTCAATGGCCAGTGTAGAGTTATTTTAGTTTGACTATCTGGCATCACTGGTGGAAAGAAGTTGTTCTAAATATCAGGCCAGGGTGTAGGCATGCACACTTGTCCTATCTGGGTGTCAGACCCTTGAAATGCTCAAAGGCTCAGTCTCTTCCCAGCTAGGCAGAGTCCTACCCCCTTCCCTGCAGACCAAGCTGTGGGTGGCATTGGAAAGAGGGCCCTCCAAGTAGAATACTACAGACACTGTGGGAGGGAGGGTCCTGCTGAAGCAGACTACTCCAGACACTCATCAGTTCCCAGAAAGATCATCCTATGGCGGTCCTGCAGGCAGTCACTTCCATACAGTGATGACAGAGCTGTGGGACATAGACTCTGGGTTATCCAGGCACCAGGGCAACCTCCTGCTTCAGGAGCAGGACTATTCTTTGAAGTGTTCCAAACCTGTGGACTAAGGTACGTCTCTTCATCCCACGAGTGCTTGCTGGGCACTAATGGAATTTACAGTCTTGTAAAAGATAGCTCAGCATGTAAATGCTATTGCTCAACAAAGATGCAATCTTTTGTCTGATCCCTAGGAACTCATGCAAAATAAGAATCAGCTCCATATCCTTGTCCCTCTGATCTCACATATGCCACCTTGTATGTATGCCCTCACACACTGATAATAAATTTTATGTTAAAATGAAAAATAAAAATCCACAGGAGCTTCAGAGATGGCTCAGTGCTTACGAGCACTGGTTGCTCGCTCACTTGTCTATGGTCTGTGGTTCTGCCAGAAGTCAGTTGATGTCCATGTCCTCTGATACCACTCAGGACCATGTCGGTTTCTGTAGTCTGTGCTGCAGTTGAGGGCCCCACCGGGGTCCCTAGTCCTACTGCAGCTGGGGACTGTTTTAATGTCTGTGACTTGTGTTACCAACAAAAGACATGTTGATGTCCTTAGCCTGTGCTATGACAGAAGGCTATGTTGGTAGTGAACTGTATTGCCACAGGAGACCAGTAGGTCCATGGAATAGGTGGATGACCATGATCCTTGCTCTCAGCAGAAATCATGTGGAAGTTCATGATCCATGCCCCTGCAGACTATAAAAGGCAAGAAAGCTACCTTTACGGTGACATCATGACTGGGACTTACAATTGAGAAAGAGGGATATGGAGGCTTCTGTGACAATCCCTACCCCACCCTCTCTCCAATGTAACAGTCTAGACAGAAAGCCGTCGAAGGGAAGGCTTAGACATTGTGAGAAGGGTGCTGATGTGCAGCTCTGCACAGTTGATGGTTTCTGGCAGGGGAGGGGGAACACCGGGTGTGGAGGACTGTTTTCTCTAAGGGGCTGGCTACTGGAAGGTTGACTGTGCTTCACTGAGTGTATGGGCAACACCAATTGGACTTGTACTTGCTTGTTTGTTTTTGTTTTTCTTCTTTGGGGGGGGTCACAGGTTGAGAGGCAAACAGGGGAGGACTCAGAAGTGAGTGTGAATGGGGTGCATGATGTGAAATTCCTAAACCCTCAGTAAAAAATGCTATGTTAAAAACAAAACCCAAACCATTGGCTGCTCTTCTAGAGGGTTCAGGTGTTGTCTCTAGCACCCACAGGATATGTCACAAGAGCTGGTAATTTCAGTCTCAAGGGATCCAGTGCCCTCTTCTGGCCTCTGAGGGCATTGCACACACATGATGAGACATACATGCAGGCAAGACACACAAAATAAGACAATAATTAAAACAACAGTACTGTGAATGAGGCTGAGGCTGTGAAGTGATAGTATTTTCCTAGCAGGTATGAGGTGCTGGGCTTTATCCCCAGCATTCCACAAAGTACAAGAACACAGGAGCCAAGATCCCTACTCCCAGCCCACATGTCCCTGTACATAAAGATCATTACATGCACACCTGGATATGAGCATATGCCCATGTCACAAGCCTGTGGCAGGAGCACCCACACACAGGAACAAAGATTCATCTTGGAATGCAACTGCCAACTGCTATGAGCACAGGCTAAGCCAAGTGCACCACAGGATACTCCAGGCTATCCTGGGGAAGGAAATAGAAGAGTGGAAAGTAGCTGTAAGCAGGAAAAGGGGGGCGACTAGTCACACTATCCCCCAAGCCCCCATTCCCAGGTTTCTAAGCAACCTTGGTGCCGCTTCCCAAGAACCCACAGTAAGAGTCAGCACAGAGTGGCCTTCCCACGACTGAACAAGGTCTATGAGGAGATGGGGCCATGGACCTTCAGGAGAATGATCACTGGCCCCAGAGACAAGGGAGTCTGACAGAACAGAGCCCTCCTCCCCATGCTACCTCAGATGCCTCTGGCAACAGCCTCTGTCTGGGAGCAGAATAAACTTTTCTACAAGATACAGGAAACAAGAACAGCTGAAGTCTGAGGAACAGGGGAAGGATGGATGGAAGGTGGGGACAGAGGAGCCATAATTCAGTATGCGATAGCAGCATGCCCACTGCCACAGCTAAGCTGAGACCCAGGTCTATGGGGTCTGTGACTCAGGTCAATGGCCTTTTCAGCAGGCCTTGAGGTCAGCAGGAATTGAAGATCTCATTTAGAAAAAGAGTGGAGAAGCTGGGCCTTTTCTGAGGAGGCACATCTCAATAAGAGTCAGCTTTCCACCCATGGATTCACATAGTAACTATTGCCAGGTGCGTACTTGGGCCCAGCCTGGAAAGGAAGCAGGGCTCACCTAGAAGAGCAGGGTCCATGCACCTGTGGGACTTATAGGCCAGTGGGGCCAGGGACATAGAGAAATAATACAAACACAAACTAAGAAATGCCCTATGTCAGGGACAGAGAAGGCAGCATTGGGAATTAAGCCTGTCTTTCCATCACAGTAAGTGTACATAGTAAATGGAAGACTAGCTGCTACTGCCCCATGGCCCAGGACATTTCAGACTACTCTCTATCAAGATGGGGGGGGGTCAAGAGGGGCACAGTAGCCAATCAAAATGTAAATGCAAATGAGACACTTCCTACCCCTGCCCCCAGAGCTCTGCTCCTATTTCCCAGCTGGCTCCTGATTTGGGCCTCCCATCTGTGCACCTGGCAGGAAGACCTTTCTCAAGAGGCCAGGGGAACTGTCTGCAGCTTAGATGGGCAGAATTACTTAGTCCAGGATGGGTTAATGGTTGACTTATCCAGCAGTTAGGGACGAGGGTCATCCAGGTGTGCTATGCACACATCCTGCTTCTGAGGATTTGAGCTGAGTTGACTGATGATGGATGGGGTCATCAGATCTTCACAGCTGCATCGGGGGATGCTCATGCCTGTCCTGTGATACTACCTGCTTTTCATCTTCTATTGAATAAGACAGCAGAAAGGCTCTACTTCAGGCAGAGAGCAGGGGCAGCAGGATTTGGGGGAAGAGATGGTGTGCCAACTCCTCGCTAGAGTCTTGAGTGGTTGTAAACACACACACACACACACACACACACACACACACACACACACACACACAAGAGAGAGAGAGAGAGAGAGAGAGAGAGAGACAGAGACAGAGACAGAGAGACAGAGACAGAGAGACAGAGAGAAAGAGACAGATATAGACACAGAAACACAGACACAGAGAAAGAGAGAAAAAGACTACACACAGAGAGGCCGATAGAGACACACAGAAAGAGATACATAGAGAAAGAACCCTCCCCAACACACACACACACATACTCACACACACGTGTGCACACACATGCTTGGCACTGATGTATGAAGCCCAGGTCATCATGATGGACAATGAGAGGTATCCATCAGCTGGTCCAGGCAGCAGCATCCCACCCCCAGAAGACCTATTTATATTTATCCACAGCCACCTGTAGCCAGTCACAGGTACAAGAGAAAGTCAGCAGAACCAGGGGCTGATCTACATAAACAGCAGTTCAGTTCTTTTGTTCCTAGAACCTGATGGTGACCTCAGATAACAATAATGACAGTTCACTCCCTAGCCCTTGACAGATGGAACCTCATCCCATCCCCCCAGGCAGATACTCTCAGTTAGCAGGAAAGCAGGCTTGGAGACAATGTTCCAGGGCAAGACTGAGGGTCAGTCAGAGGCAGAGTGGAGCCGAGGCGCCCATCCTCACAGACTCACTGTCTGCCTCCTCTGGACAAGCCTAATGTCAGAGGGAAGCAGTGGTGTGGGAGTGGATGCATTCTGGACACGGGAGATGATGTCATTTGGAATGCTCTCAATCTCCCGCTCCCCAGACGCTCTGAGCTCTCCCCCCCGCCCCCAGCACTCCTGTGACCAACCAGGACCAGTGATTCTGCACTGTGAAAAGGCATGGGTGACACCATCCCAGGTGTGGGCCATTTGTTTCCTCCCCTGCTCCTATTTGATCCACAAATATTTATCCGGGGGCTGCTAAAAGCTTATTGCTAGAATATCGTCTTTTTCCTTTTTCTTCTTTGGGGTAGAGGAGGAAAGTCGAGACAGAGTCTCACTGTGTAACCCAGGCTGGCTGCACACTAGTGGTGATCCTCCTGCCTCCACTTTCACAAGCTACAGAACTGCAGGATGCAGTACCAGACCCAGATGAGACCAATTCTTTGTGATGGATTTTCTGCATTCCTATTATGTGCCAAGCCCCCTCTCATTCCTGAGTCCTCTAAGCTAGGCTGGAAAGGAGTCCTCCAGAGAGCTAAGAATCCTTCTAAGGAAAGTGGCTAGCTTAGGCTCTGCCTCCTACTTGTCTGAATTCAGGCTGGTGTCACTCCCTGGTTATCATACTTGTGTTTTTTTAAAAAAGACATTATATGTCTGGGGATGTAGCTAATCTGGTGGATGACTTGCCTAGCCCTGGTTTTGATCCCTAGCCCTACATAAACTGGGCATTGTGGAGTATGCCTGTGGGAGGTAGAGGCAGGGATATCATATCTTTAAAGTCAAGCTTGGCTACATAGCAAGTTTAGGGCCAGCCTGAGCTACATGAGATCCTGTCATATAGACAAACAGTCAGTCAGTCAGTCAGACAGACAGACAGACAGACAGATAGATAGATAGATAGATAGTAGATAGATAGATAGTAGATAGATGGGGTAGGTAGACAAGGAAACTTTCCCAGGCTCTGTGTGTGTTATGGGCAGGAGTCTGGAAAACTAAGGAGAAAGATACTGCTGGATGGTGTCTCCTGACCTCAAGTACCAGATGGCTCTTGGTCAGATTGTTGGCTCACAGGGTGACCCAGAAAGTTCCATGACTTAGGAAGAGGTGTACTTGCTGAAGTGAGAAATAGTCACTGATGCAACTTGCTAGCTGGCAGACGCAGACCTAGCCATCCTTTATTCCAGCCCCCCATTCTACTCTACCTCTCTGCTTAGCTGCTCTAGCTGCCCACTACCACCGGGGGCATTGGCCCCTTCCCTCTTTGCCTGGACTGTTTAGGGATTAGAGACGCAGGAAGTGTCTAGGCTGCCTTCTCTATCAGGTGATCACATTCCTGGAGGGAGGGAGGGAGGGAGTGTGTGTGGAGGGCATTTAGCCCCTAACCTGTAGGATCCAGAGTTCCTACACTGCTCAGTAAGTAGCTACACACTTTGGACTCAGCCACTGTGATCCCTGGCAGGGTCCAAGCCTTGTGCCTGCCAGCCTCCCTTCCCCAACAGGTCACATCTGCAAATGGACAGACAGACACCAGCTAGTCAGTGCTTGCTTGTCAGATCCAGTCATCTACTTCCACCTTGCTTCTTGCTCTCCTGGGTTATGTTGTTAGGCCTGGCTCCACTACAGTCTCACTCAGTTTCCTCCCTTCATATTAGCCCCCAGGAGCTTTCTGTGCACCCTTGAGCATACAAGCAGCTTGGGCTGGCCTCCCTGCATGAGTGCCTCCAGTCTATTTGCCAAGTGGGCAGTGGGTTCAAATCCAAGCCCTGCTCTGTTTATTCGTTCCTCCTCTCAAAACAGGGCATAATCTTGGCCCTACCCTGCAGGGCTGCCACAGGGCACCATGAGTTCCTGAGCTTACTGGCCGAGAGAGGCCCGGAAAGGAAGACTGCCCAGTGCAGAGCCAGCTAGCCATGCTTACCTCCGATCTTGTCCTGGAGCCTGTACTGTCTGCAGGAATCTAGATTCCCTGGAGGCTAAAGAGGCTTCTGGTTTGTGTTATGCCCTGCCCCCAGCTTGCTGTACAAGAACTGACATGTAGAGAGAATTTAATATACATTGTGGAAGGAAGGAAAGGAGGGAGGGAAGGAGGGAGGAGGGGGTGAAGAGTCTGGGGGATGCTGGGAAGAGGGGAGGGAGGAGAAACTTTGGTTGGTATATAAAAACAAACAACACAAATATGTATTATTTAAATGTTTAAATGGCTGAAGTTGAAGCTCAGCAGTAGGTTCATTGGCCAGCATGTGGAAGGACCTGGGTTCTGTCTGCTGCTGAGGCTTGATGCCAGCATGTCCTTCTGCCTGACTGGGAGGCCAGGAGAGAGACCTGGAGGGCTTCTTAAGGAGGTGTCATGGGGTTAGCCTTGAGAGGAGGTGCCAGTTTACCAGGCATGAAGAGATGGATGGGAGGGAGGCTCAGGATCCTGTGTATTAGGATCCCCAGTGGAAGGGATACCCCTGAACCAGGCCCTTGCTCTATTCTTTTTGTGGAGAGCATGGTTAACACTTTCCAAAAGAACCCAGCTTAGAACAGAGCAATGGCCTGGAGGAGGCCTGGCTAGTCGCAGACCAGAGTTACAGGCCAGGCCTTAGGGCAAGAATTCAATGAAGGTCCCCTGAGACCCCAAAAACGGGAGAGGGGGGTAAGCATTGGAGAGTTAGATATCCCTGTAAACCTGGCTCTCTCCTGAAGCACTGCATCTAGGAAAACTTCTCCAGCGTAGATCATTGTTCACACTGTAGTCTCGTGTGTGTGTGTGTGTGTGTGTGTGTGTGTGTACACATGTGCATGTGTGCATGAGCGTGTGCATGTGTGCATGAGTGTGTGCATGTGTGTGTGTGTTGTGTGTGTATGAGAGAGAGTGCTAATGAGCCTGAGTCTACATGTGTGTCACATGGCTCTTGAATCTGCAGGAATATTGATGCTTCTTTTGTGTGATGAGCATCTGTCACAACCCCCAACACACAGTAGGTGCTAAGCAAACAAACAGAGGAGTCCAGTGCATATGTGGATAGCCTGTGTCTAGAGAACACACTGAGAGCCTTGGAGCTCTGGGCTGAACCATATTTACTCCTAGCTGGTGAATAGACAGGAAGGAGGCCACAGATGCTCTGGAATGACAAGGGTCCCATGGTAATAAGCAGTATCAAGAGACCCTGGAGGTGAAGAGAATTCTGGGAACCAGTTCTAGAGATGAACCCAAAACACGAGGAATAAAAGCTAGCGGCTAAAGGAAGAGAACACTGAGGTATGGGCGGACACGGGTGAGGGACAGTTAGTATCTTTGTAGGGTCACTGTGATTACTGGAGGGGCTTTAGTCAGGACAAGGAGTTCAGTTCCAAGACATGTTGACCGTGTACACATGCCACAGTATTGCTGATGAGATGGAGTAGGCTTGAAGGCTTTGCCTCTGCCTGGAACAAATGGATTTCTCACCAGTGTCACCACCAAAATCTTAGCAGTTGCAAATAAATGGGCTGGGCTGGTGACCCTACATATAGGAATCCACGAAGCGATTGGAGGTCATGGATGAGAGAGCAAGGGTCTGAGTACGCTTCCAAGTTCCAGCTGGAGCGATAGTAGAACTCCTCCAGGGCTTGGTGACCCTGAAGGAAGAGTGTATCTGCTGACAGATGAAAGGCAATAACGGAACAGGAGCCCCTAAGAAGTCTGGGCTGAGGGGTTGGGTAGTGAGCTGTGGAAGCATATGGACAGGGTCGGTAGCTACTGATGAGGACAGAAAAAATGGTCAGAAAGATGTCTGTGTGAGGAAAACTGAGGTGCCCAGGAAGTGACTAGTGTCTAAACCCATAAAGAGGCCATTACATGAGTGTCTGCCCCTCTGTTGTGTTTGGTGAGTGCTCCCCATGGACCATAGGACATAGGAGATGACAACCATGGTGGAATGGAAAGATCTAGCTCCTGTTTGGAACATCTAATAGGTCCAAGAACAAAACGTGGCTCTGAAGAGAAGTGTGTACTAGGACCCCAGGGCTTGTCAGAGTACAGGACAAAGGTGTTTTTGCTGTGGTTCCAGGATGAACCTGGTCTACCAAGTTATTTCCCCAAAACACAGCTCTTCCTTTTCCTCTTCTTCCTCCTTCTCCTCTTCCTCATCCTCTTTTTTTCTCCTCTCCCCCCTTTTCTCCCTCCTCCTGCGATTCTCCTCCCCTGCTCCTGTACTCCTGGGTGTATATTTGACGTACTACAACAGAATGAATGCAGGGTAGCTGTGGAAAGCCCAGGGGTCAGGGAGATGGAGTCTGACATGGTCCCAGAGTGGCAAATAGAGCTCAGTATTTTCAGGTTCTGAAGACCCAAGTTAGCCTTCCTCCACACCTCCCAGCAGGGCAGCAAGGAAAATCCTTCTGTGGTAGTTCTAATGAAATGGCCCCCATAAGCTCATAGGGCTTAGCACAATTATCAGGTGTGGCCTTGTTGGAGGAAGTGTCACTGGGGTATACACTGAGGGTTCAGAAGCTCATGTCAGGTTCAGCGGCTCACTCTCTTCCCGCTACTGTGGATCCAGATGTATAATTCTCAGTTCCTTCTTAAGCCCCATGTCTGCCTGACTCTGCCATCTTCCCACCCTGATGAATCCCTGACACTGTAAGCTAGCCTCCAATTAAATGTTTTCATTTATAAGAGTGGCCACAGTCGTGGTGTCTCTTCACAGTAATATAAACCCCAAAGAAGACACCTTCCTCCCAACTTTCACCTTCCCTGCTATTCCAGAAGCATCCCAAACTGCAAATAGTGACCCAGGGAAGAGGAGCCCAGACATGTAAAGGGCAGAAAGGTTATGATTTCCAGGTTGATGTCCAAAACGGGCAGCAGGGACAGCAAGGACTGGTGTTATGCGCATTCCCTGGGTCCAGGGAGACCCTTTTCATCATTAACCTGTGTTTGCAACTGAGAGTTGTAACATTCTGTCACCTTTCAAGTGCTCAGAAAACAGCTCGGACTGCTGACTTCCTACTTGAGCTTCCCCAACACAAGCCAACCCAGTGATGGTGTATTAGTCTGTCTTTCCAGACAGAATGTGTACTCCTCATGACACTGGCTTTAGCATCTGGACCAGAGCCAGACACATCATCTTCTTGTCTTCCACCTGATCCTGAATTATCTGAGGAGGTAGTTTGAGGGTCAGGGGTATCCCAAAATCTCAGGCAGAACAATTTTTTCAGCCCATCCTTCCTGGCATCTCCAAGTGTCAATCATGTAAATCAGTTAGACAGTCTCTGCGGCCGTGAGGGAATGAACCAACAGACACTTAAGACGGTCAGTCGGGCATTGATTGGAAGATGGCTGGCCACCAGCCTTGCCAGCCAAGCAGCCAGACAGTCTGAACTCACTCTTCACATTGTCTAATATGGTCACCTTTTCCAGAGTCCCCTCCCAAGACAGCAAGGGGAACTGTCCTCTCTGGAGCCCCCTGCCCTCCCCATTCAGGAAGCCCCTAGGATCTGAGGTAGTCCTGGCTAAAAGCCCAGCTGTGTCAAGGACTTGCATTTGGCAGCCTTCTGGCTGCAGTGTACAAACTGCCCTTCCTCCTCCTTCCCGCTCCCAAGGTGGGAACCCAGGCTGTGCCAAAGCATTACTAAGAGCTGTGGTGACATCACCTTCTCTGTTCCCACCCACCCTCACAACTTACCCTTCACCCTTGGCAGAACCCATGAGGATGACGCATCCCATTTAGGGGAGGGGGCATACCTCCCCTGGGACATTCACAGAAGTCCCCTCTCCTGGAACACTGGCTGCCTTTTGTGGTGAAGTTCCTTCAGCAGAGTTGCTAGGCTCTAGACATCATATCCAGTCCAAATACAGGATGCATTCATTTACATTGGGCAGCTGGGGATGGATGACTTTACCTCCCCAACTTATATAACAGGTAGCAGTACTAGGTCCTTCCTTGGTCTTGGTGCCAAGCTGAAGGTCCGCTTCTGCTCCCACTGGCAGTGACCCTCTGTTTTCCTTGATGGCTTAGAAGATCTTCTCCTGTCTTTTCACTGCTATCATAGTGAACCGAGGAAAGGGACCAATCAGCAATGTGCTTACTATGTAAGGTCAACACTGGCTTCCAGGAACCATTACGACCATCCTTATTGTGGGGTGCAGCTTGGGAGGGAGTCCCAGGACATCACATGAAAATTCCAGCATCATCCCTGCACCCTCAGTATGGTCAACAAGCTACCACCCCAATCCCCATCATGGTCTCCTCTCAACCAAGGAAATTCCTGGCTGGAGATTTATGCAGAATCAGCCTCGAAATGTAACCAGGCTGTTCACCCTAGTCCCTGGTACCTGGAGTGTGAGAGCAAGAATTCAGAACATAGAGGGCTGGCTGCCTGGGGAAGTCAGCCTGCCCCTGGTGGAGGGCTCTGTCCACTTTCCTATGGATGACTACTGGGCTGCCCCAGCAGCTGCCGCTTAACTCAGGTTCCAGCAATGCATGACACAGCACACACTCTACCCCACTGCATTACCAAGAATAGAATATGTGGGTACCCAGCTCCCCAAGGTGAAGTCTATGGGGGAACATACACATGAAGGCATGAGGTGTCTCACACTCTACCCTTCTTGTATGGCAGTTGACAAACCACACTAAGGGAAAATGAGGAAGCACCCCCACATCCATGAAGTGCAGCATCATGGGAAATGGTGGGAGAGCACAAGGAAGAACAAGCTAGCTCTGAGGCATGCCCTTTGCATGGATGTGGCCACTGAACCATGTGCTTTGGCAGAGATGTTATTTCCCATAGTCCTTTGCTGGTAATGCTCAAATGTGACTTTCAGGATACAAAGCTGAAAAAAAACGAAAGAAAGAAGGAAGGAAGGAAGGAAGGAAGGAAGGAAGGAAGGAAGGAAGGAAGGAAGGAAGGAAGGAAGGAAGGAAAGGAAGGAAGGAAGGAAGGAAGGAAGAAAGAAAGAAAGAAAGAAAGAAAGAAAGAAAGAAAGAAAGAAAGAAAGAAAGAAAGAAAGAAAGAAAGAAAGAAAGAAAGAAAGAAAGAAAGAAAGAAAGAAAAGCCAAGCAGAGAGGGTCAGGGCTATACCTAGTGCAGGCAAGAGGCCCTGAGTTCAATCCCCAGTACTGTAAACAAGCAAACAAACAAACAAGCAAACAGCAGTGTCAAAAGTCAAGAAGCAGAAACAGTTCCTCTGGAGGAATATAACATTAAAAGGTCTCACAGAGAGTGTGCCGAGAAATATAATATCCCACTTAAAAAAAATCATAAAACAAACTAAGAAAACAGTCCAAACAAAATGCAGAAGCACTGGGTAGCAGAATCAGAGCAGGGCCAATAGACAGTACTGTGATTAGACTCAAAGACAGAATTTGGGGTTTTGTTGCTTCGTTTTTGAGACACAGTATTATGTAGTCCAGGCTGGCCTTGAACTTGGTATGGAGACTGACCTGATTCTTTCCCATCCATTGTGCTGTGATGACATAAGTGCACTCCCCTGCCCAGCTCAGGGTGTTTTTGAAAACATAAGAAAGACTTGAAAATATGAGCAAATAGCAAGGGCTCATGCAAAGAAATGGCTTGGGAAATGAAGCTTCTAGAAATAAACATAATTTTTACATTTTCAGAATTCAAGTATGTGGGGAAAACAGGTAAAGCCTGAAAACAAAACTGTCCTGAACATCATTCAAAGAGAAAGAAGGGGCAGTGGAGGGCACCTCAGAAGACCCCAAGGA
Organism: Phyllotis vaccarum; assembly: GCA_033318265.1. Lineage (NCBI taxonomy): Eukaryota > Metazoa > Chordata > Mammalia > Rodentia > Cricetidae > Phyllotis > Phyllotis vaccarum. The sequence goes on along the minus strand of JARWLC010000001.1, from coordinate 123,260,698 downwards.
GGACTGGAGTGGGCCCTGGGGAGGGACAATATTTGAAAAGATGACTGCAGTTTTTAAAAACTGGTGAAAAACATCAGACCTCAGACCCAGAAAACCCAGATCTTCCTAAAACAAAACAAATCTCCCAGCCGGTTGTGGTCCCAACCCTCAGGAGGCAGAGGCAGGAGGATCTCTGTGAGTTTGAGGCCAGCCTGATCTACAGTGAGTTCCAGGACAGCCGTACTCATGCAGTGAAACTCTCTCAAGACAAATAAACAAGAACCAACCAACCAAAAACGGGGGCTGGAGAGATGGCTCAGCATTACCAGCACTGGCTGCCCTTCCAAAGGACCCAGGTTCAATTCCCAGCATCCACACAGCAACTCACAATTGTCTGACTCCAGTTCCAGGGGACCTAGCACCCTCTCACAGACATACTTTCAGACAAAACACCTGTGGCAGTTGGAATAAAAATGCCCCATAGGCTCATGGATTTGGATGCATGGTCTATAGGGAATGCTGCTATCACTGAACTGAGATTAGAAGGTGTGGCCTTGTTGGAGGAGGTGTAGCTTTGTTGGAGGAGGTGTGGCTTTGTTGGAAGAGATGTGGCCATGTTGGAGGAGGTGTGGCCATGTGGGAGGAGGAGTGGTCTTGTTGGAAGAGGTGTGGCCATGTTGGAGGAGGTGTGGCCTTGTTGGAGGAAGTGTACCACTAGGGTGGAGCTTGAGGTTTTAAAAGCCTATTCAGGCTCAGAATCTCTCCTGCCTGTGGATCCAGATGTGGGACCCTCAGCTATTTCTTCAGCACATTAGCCTGCATACCACCATGCTCCCCACCATGATGACAATGGACTAAATCTCTGAAACTGCAAACTAGCCCCAATTAAATGCTTCGTTTTAAATTATTGGCTCAATTCTGCATATGAGGGAAAACATGTGGTTTGTTTCTGAAATTATGTGACCTCAGTCATTTAATTTCTGAAAATTTTGTGGTTACATATTTCTTTATAGCTGAACAGTAGTATTTAAATGTGTGTATCTATACATATAGACACACACACACACACATATACTTTTTAGTTATCCATCATATCTATTGATTGGCAGCAAGACTGGCTCCAGTTCTTTGCTGCTGTGAATAAAGCAGCCACAAACATTAGGTTGCAAAGCTCTGTTAGAGAACTGAGTTCTCTGGGTATTGTTTTTCTGGCTCTAACGCTGTCATAGATTTTTTTTTTTTTTTTTTTTTGTGGTGGTGGATAAGGTACATAAAATATATTTGATAATGAAAGTGTAAAATAGAATGTGAAGCTTTCTAGCTTCCATTCCCACGGCTACACTAACTGTATAGTACTTTTATTGAGATATATAGACTTTGGGGCTAATTAACTTTAGTGTGTCGTGTTTTTACATTTGCAAGTTTTTATAATGAAGTTTTAATTTTTTTTTTTAAAAAAGAATCAATAAACAGGTTCATGGAGGATGCAGGATCTATGATCAATGTACAAAAGCCATTCTGTTCTCTGGCACTAACCCTGGTGGGCTTAAGATAACAACTCCTTTGACAGCAGCATCAAAATGAGTAAAATACTTGGGAATATGGTTAACAAAAGAAAGGCAAAGATTTCTCCCTAACAGACATCAGCCATTGCTGAAATAAATTAAGGGAAGCATAAATAGTTGGAAATATCTTCTTATACTGGGAGACTTCACATTGTTCAGATGGAGATACAGTCCAAATTGATTTACACACTCAGTGCAACTCCTCTCAAAATCCCAGCAGGCTGCTTTTACAGAGACTGACAGGCTGATCTTAAAATGCATATGGAAATTTAAGGGAAGGGGAAGAACTAAAACACACTTGAAAAAGAACAAAGTTGGAGGCTTTGCACTCCCCAAGTTTAAACCAGCCACAGTGCTGAAGTAATATGCCAATGGCTGCATCAAGGGAACAGTGCTGAGAACCTAGAAATAAACTGGAATGGAAAAGGTGCCAAGACAATTCGGCAGGCAAAGAATATTCTTTTCAACAAATGGTTCTTGGGCAACCAAGTATCAACACAGAGAAGAATGGAGTCAGGCTCTTATACTGAGTACTAAAATTATCTGAAGATCAATCATAAGCTTAAATCAAAGAACTGAAAATTTGAACATTCCTATGAATGTGTAAGAATGCAAGTGAAATCCTACAGTGAACATAGGTAAGGTTTAATATTTGTCTTTAGACACAACCCCAAAACACACTGAAAAGAAAAGTATCTGCACTGTAAATAAAGTTCAAAGAACTGCAGACCATGGTAATGTGTCTGCATACACACAAGAGCTAGCGCCCCACTGAGAGGACCACAACCTGAAAAACAGGCGGAGGCCTTGATGGCTCCAATGTATTTTTTCTGCTATATGATTGGCCAATGGGCACATGGGGGTGGGGAGAACTGAGCATCAGTAGTCATTAGGAAAATGCAAATCAACACTAATATGAGCCATTACTACTTCACACCTTGTAGGATGGCTAGAAAAAGGAGAGGAAGGAGGAGGGTGAGAAGGGAATGAAGAGAGATGGTTATACTATGAACAGCCCCCATTGTAGATGGAGGTTTCTCTCCCACCTGTCAATTTCGGAATATCCACTCAGAGGCTTAACTTTACTTTATAAATGGTTGGCTATTAGCTCAGGCTTGTTGCTAGCTAACTCTTACACTTCAAGTTTACTCATATTTCTATTTATGATTTTCCACATGGCTCATGGCTTGTTACCTCATGTGTACATGTCCTGGCTGGCATCCCCTGGCTTCACCCTTCCTCTTTCCAGATTTCTCCTGGTCTGGTTGCCCTGGTTATACTTGCTGCCTGACTACTGGCCAAGCAACATTTTATTAAATCAGTTTGAGTGACAAAACTTTACAGTGCACAAGAACATTATCCCACAGCAGCTATTTGAATACTTGTTCCCCAGTTGGTTGGAATTGTTCAGGAAGGATTGAAAGTTGTAGCCCTCTTGGAGGAGGTATGTCACTGGGGATGGGTGTGGAGGTTTCAAAAGCTCACAGAATATTCAGCTGGCTTTCTCTCCACCTCCTGTCTGTATATATAAAAAGTCTGATATAAAGCTACTGGTCTAATACCATGCCTGCCTGCTGCCATGCTTCCCACCACACTGGTCATGGACTCTAGCCCTATGGAATTATAAGCCCTCAAATTAAATGCTTTCTCTTGTAAGTTTCCTTGGACATAGTGCTTTGTCACGGCAATAGAAAAGTGAGTAAGAAGAGGAGGAGGGGAAGGGGAGCAAGGGCTGCAACATTAGCAAAGGTATGGATGAATAGGAAGGCTCATACACGCCTGGAGATAATACGAAATAATGCACCCTTTTTGGAAAGCAGCTTGGTGCTTTCTCAAAACATTAACCAAGAATTTATCATGTGATACATTGGATTCTTGGATATACACTTCAGGGGAATAAAAGCACAACCACACAAACACTGTACCCTGGATGGCTTCATGTTAACTTGACATAAGCTAGAGTTGGAAAGGGGGAAACTAGCTTGAGAAAATGCATCCATAAGATACAGCTCAAGGCTCTCTCTCTCCTTCAAGATGGCCTTGATCTCACAGAGATCTTTCTTCTTCTGCTTTCCAAATGCTGGAATTAAAGGCATGTGCTGTCACCACCAGGCAGGCAATTTCTTAATTAGTGGTTGATGGGAGAGGACCCAGTCCATTGTGAGTGGTGCCACTTTTAGGCAGGTTCTATAAGAAAACAGACTAAGACTAAGCAAACATCGATGAACAAGCCACTAAGCAGCACCTTCCATGGCCTCTGCATCAGTTCCTGCCTCCAGGTTTCACTACCATGCTTGAATTCCTGTCCTGACTTCCTTTGATGATGAACTGTGATGTGGACGTGTGATCCAAACAAACCCTCTCCTCCCCAAGATGCTTTGGTTGTGGTGTTTCATCATAGCAGTAACAACCCCAACTAAGACACATTAGGTACATGAATGTTCACACAACATTCCTCTTAACAGACATCTGAACTTTGAAGAATGATTAAGTAATAATAAGTGGCATATTCACACATTAGAATTCCCATATTAGAATTAGAACAGGTAATAAAAAGGGATATGGTGCTAGTTACCTGAGATAACATAATGAGCCTTGTTATTATTATTATTATTATTACTATTATTATTATTATTATTATATTATTTTGTTTTAAGCAGAGTCTCACGTAATCCAGGCTGTCTTTGAACTCATGATATAGCTGATAATGGTCTTGAACTCCTAATTCTCCTTTCTCTACCTCAAGAGTGCTATGATTACAGGAATAATAAATTGATGCCTCTAAAATGATGAATTTAGAAACTATACACGGTATCACAGGTTGAATGATTAAGATAGGAAAATTACAAAAATACAAAACATAGTTCTTGATGGCTGGTAGGGGTTGAGGGATTTAGGAAGCAGTGTGTGGAACAGCTGATGACTCTAGTTGTTTGTCAGGAGATAAAAGCATTCTGAGGTTGGTTATGTGCATCTTGAATGACTCTATGAATACACAAAAAGCCACTGGACCACACCATTCAAATATATGGATTTTATGGCTATGAGATGATAGAGAAATAAAATTGCTGGCTTTTAAAGGCATTTATTTTGCGCTTTCCAAAGGAAGGGAAACATTTTGTTTGGAAGGCCTGAGAGGCAAGAGAGAATGGTGGGTAACCACTGTACACATGTGGTTGAAATCCAAACAAGACTGTCTACATGAGAATCACAGCAGCTGCTGAGGCTATGTAATGAGGGAGAAGGAAAACACTGAAGGAGTGTGGCATGTTGGGAGCAGAGAGGATGGGAGATTGTACAGGAGATCTTCATATTGCTGAGCAGAGGAGTAAATGATGCAGACCTCAACTCTGTTGAAGATGAATGTTGAGATTTTAAAAGTGGCAATGAAAAGGCTGGGCAGATAAAAAACAAAGCTGTCAGTCATTAGATGGTGGCAGGAATGGAGTACATGCACATGGAGACCTTGTCTTATAGCTGGCATCAAAGCTGATGAAGACTCCCACGGGGCAGACACTTCTCAGTCCAGGATGGCCATGACCGAGTCCAGAAAACTGACCACCACTGGTTAACATGGCCTCTTGCTCCTGCTGTGCGTGTGTAGTGTTTTCTCTTTAGTGTGTTTTTCCTAGAGGATCAAACCCATTTAATGTAAATACCCAGTCCCAGGCTAATTTTATAATTTGTTTTATTTTGTTTTTTTTTTTTTGTTTTGTTTTAAAGATGGGGGTCTCACTATGTATCTCTAATTGGACAGGAGCTTGTTACATAGACAAGGCTGGACCCAAAATCACGGCCCTCCACTTGCCTCTGCCTCCTCAGCGCAGGGTTCAAAGGGCTGCAACACCATGCCTGGACAGTTTGGCTTAATCTTGGAGCTCACAAGCTTGTCTTGTGTACTTGTTTCTTTTTTTCTCTTTTAAAATATCACTTCTTAAATTTACCATTTATTATCTATCTATCTATCTATCTATCTATCTATCTATCTATCTATCTATCTATCTATCTATATATCTATCTATCTATTTGTTATTTGGCATGTGAGACTGTCTCCTTTCACTAAGCCTGGCCACCTGAGTTTGATGCTCAGACTCCACATGGTAGAAAGAAAACAGATTCTCATAGCTTACCCTTGACTTTTACACACACGCTATGGCACAAGACAATATGAGTGTGCATGCACCTGAACAAATGGACATAGAAAATACTAAATAAATATGACAAACATCATATTGAATAAGTTCAATAAATACGATAAACATATTTCAAAAAGCCATAGAACCAAGAAGCTGAAAACTAAGAACAGAAGATACATAGAAAATAAAGATGGTGCTGTTTAAACCTTGAGATGGCTACTTTGGCTGTCAATCTGGCAAACTTCCAAGTTGTCTATGAGTGTGTTTTCAGAATAGATGTGTGGGTCTGTGAACTAAGTGGAAAACACCCACCCTGACTGTCAGTCTCCGAGTAAGGGAGAGGTGAAGAGGCAGAGGGGAACACTTTTAGGAACACACAGTTTCTGCTTGGGCAGGTGTAGTTTCTGCACCTGTGGTCCATGAACATCAGGTCCTTCAGCCTTTGAGTGATGTGCACTGGTGACTCAGTAGGAGGATTTCAGCTAGGATGTGTGCATCACACACCTTACTCTGATCCTGAGGCTTCCAGCTTCCTGGCCTGCGTAACTACTGACAGACAGAAGCTATTGAAGAGTATTCAGCCTCTGATCTTTGTAAACTAATAAGATAAATCTTTTGGTAAGGAGATGATGAATGGATAGATGGATGGATAAATAGATAATTTTGTTGTCTTTGCTTTTCTGGAGAATTATAATATACACATAAATAACTACATTACATGTAAATGGCTTAAACATCTCAGTTAAAAGGAATAAAGATATTAATAGATTGGAGAGGCAATCAGGACCCAATAATATATTGCCTATAATTGTAAATATACAAATAGGTGATAAGTATGGGAAAACTAGCTAATATTAATTAGGAGAAAACTAGAATGAATGTATTATTGCTAAAGTATATTTCAGAGCAAAGACCATACATGAATCTTGCATAACATTGTAATTTTATTAGGATAAAGAAGTCAATTAATTAAGAAAAAATAATAACCCAAAATGTTTATGAACCTAATAACAAGAATTTCAAAATGTGTGAGGATAGGCTGGTATAGCTCAGTTGGTAGAATGTTACCTAGCATGCATGAAGTCCTGGGTTCAATCCCTAGTGCTGCATAAACCAAGTATAGCAGCACATGCCTGAAATACCAGCACTCGGGACTTGGAAGCAGGAGGATCAGAAGTTCAACACTAGCTTTAGCTACGTAGCAGCTTCAGGGCCTGCCTGGGCTATGCACAACCCTCTCTCAGAAAGGGAGGGTAGTGACTGGAGAGATGAAGCAGTGATTAAGAACACTTAGTCCTGTTCTGAAGGGCTTTGTTCTCAGCACCCATAACAGTTAGTCTGATTTCAACTCCAGGGGATATAACGCCCTCTTCCGGCCTCTGTAGGTACCAGCACTCATGTTTATAACCCTTTACAGACACGCATAATTCTACATAATTAAAAAAATAAAATAAATGCTTTCTTTAAAAAGAATATTAGAAATTACTTTGAATTGAATACATATTTAAATAAGGTGACAAATAGTTTATGGTGCATGCAAAACAGAAGTCCTCCAAAGCAACTGTTCATGCTGTTAAGTACATAAGGCTAAGTGAATCTGACATAAATGCCTCTGTTTTTACCTTAAGGCAGTTGAAACAGAAAGGAAAATAAATTTAAAATAAAAGAAATGCAGAACGAAGATCAGAGTGAAAGGTGCTACAATTAAAAATGGAAAAGCCATATGGGGAAGAATGAAATCAAAAGCTGAGTCAGTGAGAGCATGGCTCGAATCAGTAAGCCTCTATCCAGAGAGAACAGCCACATTGCTGCTATCAGGAATAACAGAAAATGCATCACTGTAAGCTCCCGGCTACTAAAATAACGCGAGAGTCTTATAAGCCATATGCCAATATGTTTGGCAACTTTAATTAAGTGGATATTCCTTCAAAGACACAAACTATCAAAGCTCACCCAAGAAGAAAATGACTTGAATAACTCTAATTCTAGCCAAAAGAAATGAATGTATATTTAAAATGTTCCTCAAGGAAGATGCCAAGTTCACATAGCTTCACAGGGGAATTATACCAAAAATTTAAAGTAAGAAAATATGAATAATACCCACTCTTTTATGTACATGCTTGCACTTGTGAACATGCACACACACACAACGAATGAACTTTTTACCTCATTCTGATGGTTTGTTATTGTTCTGATGCTATGGCCAGACAAAGACATAAACAAACAAGATTATAGCTTGGATACAGGCAACTATCCTCATAAACAGAGGCACAAAACTTCTTAACTATGTCTCATCAAATAAAATGTGACAATATAGCAGGTGCCTGATGACTGAGTGGGTTGTTACAGAATGTAGGGTTGGCTCACCACATAAAACCAATGGAAAGAACCTACTGTACTAACATATTAAAAATATACGCCGTCGGATCATCTGAATGAGTGAAGGAAAAGTGTTTGTCAGCTTAGCAGCCATTCTATAGAAAAGCACTCAGGGGTAGGATAAGACGGAGCAGATAGATTAGAACAGACGGAATACACTGGTCTGGCTCACGAAAGTTCATCGACTTGATAAAAAGAACTATAGACCCTGCAACTGCTTCCAGAAGGCACACCTGAGTGTCCCCGGAGAGCCAGGCAAGGATGCCTGCTCATGGGATTTCTAGTCAACATTCTGTTGGAGGTTCTGACCAGTGCATTCAAGTAAATCATTTTTTTTTTTAAGCAGTGAGATACCATTTTAAAGATAGATTCATTCATTTATTCATTCATTCATTCATTCATTCATTCATTCATTCATTTATTTATTTATTTATTTATTTATTTATTTATTTATTTATTTATTTATTTATTTATTTATTTATTTATTATAGATAGGGATTTTATATGCAGCCCTGGTTGTCCTGTAACTCTCACTGTAGATCAGGCTGGACTAGAACTCACAGATCTGCCTGCCTCTGCCTTCTGAGTGCTGGGATTAAAGGCATGCACCAGCACTACTGGGCTTTTTATTTTTATTTTATGTATAAGAGAAGACAGAGAAAAAAGTACCTTTTTAAAAACACTTTTTCTTTTACACCTTTACTTGTTTATTATACACAGTGAAGTGTGTAGTACCTGCGGAGGCTAGACATAGGCATCAGATTGGAGTTACAGAGGGTTATAAGTCGCCAGCTGAGTACTGGAAGCTGAACTCGGGTCCTCTGCAAGACCTGTGCGCGTTCTTAAATGCTGAGCCATCTCTCCAGCCCCAGTAGTTATTTTTATTATGAAACAAGAAGTAAAATCTGTCCTTAGTTTGCACATAACATGGCGATTTATCCAAATCCTATGGAATCTGTACAGATACTGTCTTAACTAAGATGATGTGTTAATCACTTTTCTATAGAAGTGATGAGACATCATGACCAGAAACAGCTTACAGGAGGAATTGCTTATTTGGCTTACGGTTTCAGAGGGATAAGAGTCCACTGCTGTCCAGGTGGGAAAGCCTAGCTGAGGGCTCACGTCTCAAATCACAAACAGAAAGCAAAGTGGCTTTCTTAAACTCTCAAAGTCTGGCCCAGTGACATACTTCCTCCAACAAGCCATGCCCTCCTAAGCCTCTCCAAGCAGTGCCATTAGCTGGAAACCAAGTATTCAGACATCAGAGCACCATAGGGGATAGTCTCATTCAAACCACCGCAGATGAGTTAAGAAGACAAGATACAAGTTTAACATATAAAATTCAGTTGTGGACAAGCCTGGTGGTGGTGGTCCATGCCTTCAGTCCCAGCACTTGGGAGACAGAGGAAGGTGGATCTCTTGAGTATGAGGGCAGCCTGGTCTACAGATCAAGTTCCAGGGCAGCTAGGGCTGCACAAAGAAACCCTGTCTTGAAAAACAAGAACAGAAACTCAGCCAGCAAGATAGCTCAGTGGGTGAGGAGGTTTGCTCTAAAGCTTGACCCTGAGTTTGATTCCCAGGACTCACGTGGTGAAAGGATTGACTTCCAAAGTCCGTCCTTTGACCTCCACATGCACACTGTGGCTATTAATGAGTGCAGGGCCAGCCTGAGTTACTTCAGACTTTGTGGACAGACATGAAGATGTGTTGGGGGTACTTGGTGGAGTGGGGGGTCTACCTAGGGGGTCTGAACAATCAGGATACATGTTAAACACACAGTAAATAGTCAAAAACATATTTTTAAAGACTTCATTTAAAATTAGAAATTGGAAAAATATTTGTACAGCCATTTTGCTAAAGAAAGCATATTGTACTGATGGTAAATGAGCACAAAAATATGTGTAATGTCATTAAAATAGAGAAGTGCAGACTAAACCCAGGAGGTGTTGTTGAAAATCGTATCATTAGAGGACAGAATTTAAAAGACTGAACCTATCAAGTGTTAGAGAGGAATGAGATCTGCAATCCAGCTGGGGGCAATGTGAAGTGGCCCTGCCTCTTAGGAAAGGGAGTCTGTTTCTAACTATACACCAGGTACATGACACAGCCCCCCTCCTCTGCCTGGAAGAAGTAGAGCTCTGTTCATTCAGTCTGCATAGAAGTTTATACAAGGTTTGCTTCTGGAATCCAAATCAGGAGTTAATCAAAAGTTCACTGAAAGGTAGAGAGGTACGTTGTGGTAGATCCATACAATCCATACAATGAAACACAACTCTGCAGAGGGAGTGAGTTCTTAATACACAGTGACTTAGATGAACTTCAGAATGATTATGACTAGGAAATCAAACAAAATAAGGTAACACACACACAGACAGCACACATGCACACTCACAAGCACATGCACAGGTACACACACAGAGAAAAGGCTTATTTTGGCTCACAGCTCCAGAGTCTGTCATGGAGGGGGAAGGTCAGAGACATGGGGGAAAGCGTGGTGGCAGGAGGTGGAGTGAACTGATCACGTTTTCATCCACCCACAGGAAGCAGAGAATTGTGTAAGGATGTGGGAGATTATGTTGTTCCTTTGTAAATAATTGTCCCTGCCTATGAGTTTAATAAAAAGCGCTTATTGGCCAAAGGCAGACAGGAAGTATGGGCAGGGCTACCAGACTAAGAAAACTCTGAGAACAGGAAGCACAGAGCAGAATGCCAGAGAGAAGCCAGAAGAAGCAGAGGACAACCATGCTGCTGTGAGAAAAGGTACCGAGCCACATGGCTGAACAGGTTAAGAGTCATGGGATAGTTTAAGGGTAAAGAGTTAGCAAATTATATGCCTAGGCCTTAGGCCAATAAACCTAAAACTATTGGAAGTGTCTGTGTGTCTCTGCGGGTCTTTGGGTCTGCGGGTCTAAACCAAAAGTCCAAGCCAGAAACCTCATACTACATAAGGATATTTTAGAAATTCTGGAAAATGCTACCTGCATATAAAAGGCCATAAGGATGACTGTCAGGATCTAGAGAGAATAAGCAGGCAGAGAAGTCCAGGGAGAATGTGGGCTTTATTAACTTTACCCAAACACACTTTTCAAAGTATGTGACATCCATAAATTGTTAGATATAAAACTTAGGAAGAGCAGAATGGGTCAGTGGGTAATGATGCATTTGCCTCAAAGACAAATTAAACAGAGATGCAAAACATTAATATGATATAGAACAGTGTCTCCTATAGAGGAGCTACCTGGGGCCTTGACCCAATAATCTCAGGGTTTAATCAGAAGTTTCCAAGTTTCCACAGTTGGGGAACCTATTCTGACAACTTCACAGACAAGTTCTGCCAAGCACAGCAACTTCAGATGATTCCAATGCTACACAGCCCATTTAAGAGGTGAGACTAGGAGACCCCTCAACACCCTGTTTATTTTTTTTATTTTAATTTTATATGCACAGATATTTTACCTGAATGTATATGTGTGCACCACATGTGTTCAGTGCCCTTAGAGGCCAGAAGAAGATATCAGAGCCCGGAACTGGATTACAGACAGTTGCTGTGAGCTGCCACATGGCTGCTAGGAACAGAACCTGGGTCCTCTGCAGGAGTGGCCAGTGCTTTCTCCAGCTCCCCTCCCCGTCCCCCTGCTCTTCTGCTCTTCTTCCCTCTCTTTCTTCTTCCTCCCTCCCTCCTCCCCTCTCCCTCCTTCCCTTCTTTCTTCCTTTCTCCCTACTTCCTTCCTTAATTCCTTCCTCCCTCCCTCTCCTCCCTTCTGTGGGGATATAATAAAACATTCAGAGATATCAGAGGGATCTACCCAATCAGTCTAGGAGGATCAGACAGTGGTAACTCACACCTTCAATCCCAGCACAGGGAGTATCCTGGGAGTGGTGACCTACACCCTTAATCCGATCTGAGCTCCAGGTCATTTTAGTTTACAGAAGGAGTTCCAGACTCCCAGGCAGGCAGTGGTGGTGCCACACCTTAACTGAGCAGAGAAAGTATTTAAGGCAGGCATATAAAGACAGAGCAGGCAGAAGAAGCCAGGAGGAGTGAGGCTGAGGAAGCTGGAAGACAGCCGGGTGAGATCTGACTGTGGTGTTTCCTCTCTAATATTTCAGCCTTTCCCAGAGATCTGGCCCTGAGTTTCCTTTATTCGTGCAACACCCTTCCTTCTTTCTTCTTCCCCTCTCCCTCCCTCCCTCCCTCCTTCCTTCCTTCCATCCTTTCTTTCTAGAGTGGGAGAGTACAATGGAATTTATACAACCTTATTTTTATGCCTTGGTACCAGAACACAGATGGCCATAGTTACCATGGCTGCCTCTTCCACAGACTAAATGGCCGCGCCTACCTGACCAGGCCATGTGACCATCCAACAGAACATGAATGTAAACCATCTGAAGAGCAGAGTGACCAGGTTAATAGAGGTCAGCTCCTGTTGCTCTCATAGGCTCTGAGTTCAAGCCCATCATGGACCATCTGACCAGACACAGGCCTCTGGGTCCCAGGAATTTCAGAAGTATAAAGAGAAGCTTGACTTAGACATCACCATATAAGGCAGAGAATGAATTACCCAATGACAGCAGAATGGGTCACAGGTAGTGAGCCCCTTGAAGCTCTTTCCTAGGCCCTTGACAGCTGGTGAGGTTTGAAGTTTTCTATGCAACAGTGTAGTGGGTCTACCACTGGGACTGTAGAGGATTGCTTAGGGAAGGGGCTGGCATACACCATGGCTGGGTGTAATGAAGAGGAACAATCCACCAAGTCACTGAGGGTGGGATGCACCACGTCTGTGGAAGAGCAAAGGCTAGGGACCAGGGGCAGCAGGTTTCCTCTTGTGATTTACTAACTCCTTTCTATGCTGGCCTCTGAGCCCAGTAGAGACATCCTTTCTGGTTTTTTGCTCTGCTAACCTGGTACCTACTCTGATTCCCCACTGGGTAGGGTTTTCTGGCCTGGGCAGCATAGAGACCCCTTCTGTCTACAGGAGGAAATCTCTAAAAAGTGTTTACTGCAGACACAGGGGAAGTCAGAGTGGCGCTGAGCCAGGCTGCAGTGCTGTCTGGGGATCTGGGAAGGAAGAGGGGAAGGGGCCTGGATGTTTGAACAGCTGGGGTACATTGGCCATTCCCCCCTTCCTTCCCAGCTTCAAGGTTTAGATGCCCATCCTGCCCTGTCCTAGCTGGGCCCTAGCAGCCTGGGAGTGAATGAAAAGTGCTTTTCATGTTTTCTTCTGAGTGCGCTTATGGACCAGGGTCTCACACGCACACAGGCAGAACAGAGGTAGAGGCAGAGCTGCAGTGCAGGCAGACCTGTGGTGTGGAGTACCAAGAGGTGAGCTTGGTGACTTAGCCCAGCCCAATACACAGACAGATACACAAGTCTATCAGAAGTCCTGGCTAATGTGAAGGGCACCAAGGAGCCCTCCTGAGCAAAGGACGCTGGTACCACCAGACTAGAGAGTGTTCAGGGGTCATTTAGCCTCCTCATGAAAACAAGCTGGAGAGAAAATTTAGGGACCTGAAGATTGTGGGGGACCTGAATTTGAGTTCCAAGGCCCAAATCAGTCACATCTCCAAAAAACTCCAGCATGAATTCCCAGGTACATTTATGGAAATGTCCCGACTCTGATACACTGCCATCTTTCCCATACCTCCCTAGTGTCTTCTTATTCATCTGCTCATCATAGGTTGTGTAACAAAGAAGCCAGGCCAATGGGTGGCCAGTCCAAGCCTTCTCCAGTAGTCTATAACCAGAGACCCTGCGTTCTAACCCTCAGTACAAAGCCAGGCAGTTGCCGAGCTCAGGAGTATCTGCTTAAGCTGTGTTGTCCACATGCAGCCATGCTCTGCAGAGGAGCAGAGTAGATGCCAGTGAACTCCATTAGGGTGAGGTGGGAACTTTCAAAGGTGGGCCAGTAAACTCACTCAATCCCTGCAGGATCAATAACAGACAGTACCTGGGCAGCATGAATATGTCAGTGTGAGCACACTCCCATATATGCACACACACACACACACACACACACACACACACACATACATTGCACACTGCTTTGTGCAGGTTATATTAGGGGCATGCATTTAAGAATGGTACCAACCTACCAACCAACCTCAGCTGGGTACTCTTACCCCATCTTTTTATCCGTAAAAGGTATGGAGGTCTCTCACCCACGTGCTACTACACAGATCTAAGAAGACACATAGCACTTGTCACAAGAAGGGCTTGCTGAAAGTGGCTCTCTTTTTGTCCCCACACCAACCTGGAGCAATCTGCCAAGTGAGGACTTCCAAGAGAAATCCGCATGCTGAACCCCATGTTCTATCCAGAAAGCTGTCTGCAGCTTTAGACTAGGAAGTGAAGAGAAGATATGCTGCCGGGTCTGAGCACAGGGGCAGGATTTTGCTGACTCTGCCATTTTGCTTCTGACTGAATCAAAGTGAGGGGTGTGGGGTCCTCTTTATTCTCAGGCAGCTGTGTTTTTCCTCTCTTTTCCACCCCTTGGATCCATGGACCCTCAAACTGGGAGAGTTGGGACTGCAGCTAGCTCTAGAGCTCAACGGGAAGGTGGCTCTGTCCCTCTGACCCTCATATTCTTTGCAAAATTCTCTTCTCTCCTTGGGCAATGGGCACTTGGGAAGACCCAGCGTATACCCTATACCAGGCATCCACTGTGTAACCTAGGAAGTCAGGGTGGACTGTTGTTTGTCCCTTACAGCCAACCAGGAACCTCACAAAATGCTACCTTGCTGAGCACGCTGGGCTGAAGAGGGGTTTACAGCTTCATTTGTCCACCCAGCCTGGCTGCCCAGGAGGCCAGAGGCCAAGGGCTTGGGTCGTTGTGCTGCTTCTATGTCCCAGCAAGAGTTTGACCACACACTATCCTCTCAACAATTATACTTATCAATACACCCACCTCACAGTGAGAAACACAGGCCTCGAGCCTAGTGCCCAGCTCTAACCCCATCATATAGGGTTAGGTTCTTTAAGAAGAAAGTGCAGTGTGTAGGGATATGGCTGTCTGCTGCCTGTCCTGAGAATCCCCCATGAGAATTCCAGCCCAGTCCCTGTACTCACTAGGAAGTTGGAAAATTGCCTCGTCTTTTTAGACCTTACTTTCTTTATCTGTGGAATGGGGCAAACCATGGTAGGCACCCCAGAAAACAGTGTGGACTAAATGGGATGGTACAGGTCAGGTCAGCTCCACACTCAGGGCACACGTGACACCTGTTAGACATCAGCTCTTAGTATATGGTTCCTGGGTTCCCTACCGTTTCCCAGAGTGCTTCAGATAGAGCTAGCCTGGGAAAAGAAAGGCAAGGCAAGAGAAGGAAGGCTCAGGTCTGAGATAGATCAAATTCAGTCAGCACTCTCCTCCGACCTCACCAGTCACGCAGAACCACCATCTTCCTCTCTAGGTCCAGGAAAGACGTGAATAGAAGCCTTTCCAGTCCAGATAGAGAGCTAGTAACAGGTAAGAAGTGATTTCAGCTAAGCCTGCTTAGGAACCAGTGCGTTTTCTCCGTCTCTTACAGGTGTATAGGTGAAGGTTGCTTACAGGAGCAAGGGTGAGGGGTTACTAATAACATGGATGAAGAAGTGAAGTGTCACTAACAGGAACATGTGTAAAGTGTTACAAGAACTTAGGGACTCAAGACAGCAGCATTAATTGCCCCCACCCCAGCATAGAGACTCACAAAGTTGCATCCTTAGAATTCCTGAATGACTTTTAGCAACTCCTTGAAGCATCCCCCTCCCCAGACACCCTTACTGATCATGTAAATGTGGGGTGGGGATCTTGTGAGTGTTAAAAGTTTGGGGAGTTTTGTTTGTTTTCTGAGTCTTAACGGAATTTTAGAGGAAATGTCTACACAATGGGTGGATGTCAGTAGAGGTGGGGGAGGGGAGCTGGGCGCAAGCTTGATGCACTTTGAGAATTGTAGACAGGGTATATGACCATACCACTCTGGACACACATGGTCTTGTCTGATCTCAGAAGCTAAGTTTGTTGGGCATGGTTAATAGTTGGATGAGAAAATTGCAGGCTGCCCTTAATGTCCTCCGGTTGTTATCCATGTTCTGCTAGCTGGTATACATTTTTTTTTTTTTTTTTTTTTTTTTTTTTTTTTTTTTTTTTTTTAGTATCATCCCAAATATAAATCTAGCTCACTGTACTTATTGTCTTGTCCACTAAGAACATTCTGGCTCTAGACTGTGTATGTGAGGAGCTGGTAGCCACATCCTCTTGGTGGAGCTCAGAGAGAGAGAGAGAGAGAGAGACAGAGAGAGAGACAGAGAGAGAGACAGAGAGACAGAGAGACAGAGAGAGAGAGAAATAACCTGACTCAACTCATCTTCAGGCAAGACAGGGAAGGAGCCCATGTAGAAGGGAGAGTAAACAAAGTGTATGTCTGAGTGAAAGGAGGGACCCTTGCTGGAGTTGGCAGGGGTGGGTCATCCAGGAAGACCTCCAGGAGGAGGAGGCTCTGGAGTACACAGGTGTTCTGGTAGAGAAGAAGGCTGGGTACTTTAGACTGGGGAAAGAGTGCTTTGGGAGGACGCAGGTGTAGACAGGAAGTCAGGGCTGTTTGGTGATATGCAGGGATTGCTGGAGGAGAAGTTAAAGGTAGAGCTGGCGACATCCTTCACCAGAACCCTTCTAAATGGTCACTATGCTGGGGGACTATGGAACCTTTGGGGTGTGATGCCTAGCTTGGCTGTAGTCCACTAGGATGCAGCTTGGGAGATTTTGGTGTAGCTCACTTGGGCTGCCCAGCAAGTGAGAAGCCCTGAGGGCATCCATAGCAAAGATGGAGAGACATTATTATTGTAATTAATAACTACTGGCAATTGATAAAGAAGACTTAATATTTATTTAAGGGTTTAGAGGGAACATTTATTGATATAAGAGATTAAATAGTTGTGTAGTTTTTGGAAAGCTGGATTGGTTTATGAGGCTTTACTTAGAAGGTCAGGTTTTTTATTTAACAGTACAAGAGAGAACAGGACGAAGGGGCTTTTGAGTACATGTCCCAATTTTAAACTGGCCCTTCAGCTATGCCCCAAATATTGGGACTCCAAGGCCATAGGTGATTTTTAGATCTACAGTAGCCAAGAAAACATGCCTCTAGGTCAAGGTGATGGTACCTGCTCTCCACTATGAGCCGTCCTGTGGTTTGTTCTTCCCCTGATGTAGAAGGCCTTCAGATACCCAGAGACATCCCCTGTAAGGCTTCCTTTCTCAGGTATGTTGTCAAGGAGATTAGGAAGGTAACTGACAAAATCTGCACAGTGGGGCTGTGGGAGGGCAGAGCACAATCACACTCCCCACCACGCCAGGGCCTCTGTCCTTGGACTTAGTGACTAAGGAGAACGAACCAGAGCTCCCTTATAGCGTCACAGGAAAGGGCATGGAGAGGGGGCGTGAGACACTGATCCTGTATGTGCTCACAGCAGCTCAGGTTCCCTTCTAACTCTAGCTCTTGTGGCACTGGACTCACCAGGAGGTGAACTCTCTCTGCTACATCATGTGTTGGAGGCAGCACTATGAGATCCAATCAGAGAAAGCTGAGAGAGACATCACGATGTGAAGCCTGCTTGTCTGAGGAGACCCAGTGGTGGTCTCAGACAAGGAAGAACTTTCATTAGTGGACAGAGACCTGGGGAAGTGGATGGGTGGGAAACAATATATCAGACAGAAGGTTGTTCCTGCCTCTGGTTCTGGTCCAGCTCTCTGCTTCCTAGCCCAGTCACCGTGAGAGGAACCCAATCATGTGCTCCCCAAGCACAGATAGAGAGCTATTCCACCATGCCTTACCTGCTATGTTGGACTGAAACCGCCTGAAACCAAGAGCCTAATAGATCCTTCCTTCTTCAAGCTGCTTCTGTCAGGTATGACAGATGAGGGGCATCAGAAATGGAGGTGATGGACACCCAGTTTGTTTGATATGTGAGGAAAAAAGGGATGGAGGGAGATGTGGAAGAAAAAAGGAAGGCAAGGAAAGAGAATGGAGAAAGGGCTGAGTGGAAGAGATGAAAGGGGAGCATTGGGTGGGATAATAGAGGGAGAGAGAGATCCAGGGAGGGAGGAAGGTAGGGAAGTGTTGATGGGTGGGAGAGTGGGTGGATGAGAGGGTGGGTGGATGAGTTATTAAATGGTGGCTGGTTAAATGAATGGGTAGAATATGGATGGATGGTAGAAAAAATAGCTTGGCTGGGTAGATGGAAATAGAGACTCGAAGAAGAAATGGTTGAAAGAGCAGGAAGATGGGTGGAAGAAGAGAGAAATGGACAATGAAGACACCAAAGGGCAGAGGGAGGGTGCGGAATAAAGTCCATTTCATGATGGTCATTTGTAATGAGACGATATTTATTTGACTCAGTGTCCAGGCAGGGTCTTCCTGATGTGTCTAACAGGGAAGGAGGTTCACAAGGCAGTGAGCTTACTTCCTAGGTGACATCAACCCGTCCAGCACAGCTCTCAGATCTCCCGGGCCTAACTGCCTCTAAACACTAACTGCTCTGGGGATAGAGTTCCCAACACAGGAACTGGTGTGGGAGGGTAAAATCAAATGTAGCCAGTGGAGAACCTGGGAAAGATGGGGACAGGAGCCAGTAGATGGAGGGAGAAATCTGGGAAGCGCAGCTAGCCCTGAAAGATGGGTAGGTGAGGATAGTCTGGAGAGACTGCTTCTGCCCACCTCACAGAGGAGCTCACCTTTCCCTGGATGCTAGTCCTGACAGGAGACGCCTGCATGGTTAGCTTGATTCCTAGACAGGGCTATTGACTTAAAAACAATGCCAGTAGGCATGGCACGAGCCATGAGCTGACCCTACATTGTGCCTCCTGCTTGGTCAGAGTGGAAGGTCCCTTGGAGAGGACAAAGAGCAGAGTAGGGGAGTCTTCATCCGGGGAAGAGGAGGAGAGGCCAGCTCAGCTATGTGGTTCAAACTTTCCGTCCCAGTGGCATATGGGGAACATGTGGCTCTCTCCCTCCTGGCATCAGAAAATCTTCATGCCGGAAATGCTGGCAGCCAAGGGCACAGAGCATTCCCAGAGGGAACTGGCAGGCAGGCAGCATTGAAATGACAGCCTGGAGCCTGGCTCTGGGGTGGGTCCTTCAGGGACTTGTAGTGGCTGAGCTGAGAAGAAATGGGGTGGAGGCTGCTCTGCTCTCAGGGCTCTGACCTAGGCAGACATCATCGGGAAGCCTCAGACACAGTTACCCTCCAGGCTTCTGCTGGGTAACAACAGAGTCCTGGGGTGACCAGAAGGGACAGGCTCTTACCACTTTTAGGGTCTTCTCCCTATATCTCCATCAAGCATGGGGGAGAGGGTACTGGATTTGGGGTGCAGAGATCTGACCTTCAGTTCTATCTACCACTGTTAAACTCTGCAGCCTCTGAAGCCTTCTTCTCCACAGGTTCTCCTTAGTTCCCATATTGCTCCAAATACTATGCTGCTGGAGGGAGCCGAAGGGAAGTGAGGTTCTTATCAGCACGACACAAAGCTTGGATTATTAGACACCCCAGAAACCCAAAGTGCTCAACGTGGGCCACTGTTCATCAAGTGAGAATCAGCTCACCTTCCTCTTGCAAGGTTGGTATTCAAGACAGCCAGTGCACAGTGTTTCTGTAAAAAATTATAGGCTGGGAGATAGTTTTGCCTCTGAATGTGTGTGTGTGTGTGTGTGTGTGTGTGTGTGTGTGTGTGTACATGTTAATATGTGTGTGCACATGTGTACACATGCACATTGAGGTCAGAGGTCAAGTTCATACATCTACATTAATTGTTCTCCATATTATTTTTAAAACATTTATTTATTGATTATGGTGATGGACACACTATACCATAATGTAAAGGTCAAGGGTCAACTTTGGGGAATTGATTCTCTCTCTACCATATGGGTTCCAGGAATTGAAGCCGCCAAGCTTCTTTACCTGCTGAAGCATCATGTTGACTCTCCACCTTCTCTTTTTGAGACTAAGTCTTTCACTGAGCATGAAGCTCACTAATTTGCCTGTCCTGGCTGGTCGACAAGCCCAGGGATCGCAGAGATACACTGTCATGCCTGGCTTTTTACACGGCTGCTGCGGATCTGTACTCAGGTCTTCTTGCTTATGTGGCAAGCACACCGCCCGCTGAGCTTGCTCCCCAGCTCTCTTTCTGTAATTTTGACTGTACGAAGAACCTAAGATTATGAAGTTCTGTTCAAGCCACTTCTAAAAGGCCCTTTAGAGAGAGGAAGGAGTCCCTATTTTAAGCAGATGTGCAGAATGGCTTTCTTCCCCCACCACATCTCCGATGGCAACCTGATGGCTACTCTGACCTTCTTGAGTTCCCTCTGTCTCCAGAACATGGGTGGGGGTGTAGCATTCTCTCAGGGCCACCACAGACCCTTGCTCCACAAATAGAGTCTCAACCCTGCATTGGATAGTCTGTCCCACCCCTACTCAGCTCCACTAGCCATGTCCACTCCCTCAGGGATCTTGTGACCAGCTACACAAGGACACCCCAGGACAGCTCAGACAAGATACCATGGGCAACCAATGGGGCTCTGTGAGTGTTCTACATCTGGAGAGATTCAAGCTCAAGTTTAATCCTTACTGGACTGGGTGGGTTCAGGGTACAGAAGACAAGACCAAAGGCTCAGAACATTCACACACATGGGAGATTGGCTGAGAGCCCCATTCCCCTATTGAGTCCTTGTGGGCCCAAAAGACAGATGGAGGGAGCCCCTAGGAGGTGGCAGTATTCAGGGCAGAGGCTTCCCAGTCATGACAGACCATCACCCCGGAGCTTCCCTCGGTGTCCTCCTCCCCCCAGTCTCCCTTCTGTAAGACCAGCCAGTCTCAGCAACTTGCAGAGAAACACCCACACCCTGCAGGAGCTAGGCCAGCTCAGCAGTTTCCCTGCCCCAGCTAGACTCAGCACCCCCCCCCCCCCATCCGCCCAGCAGACTGTAGGCAGCCTGGCCATCAGGGCTGCTGCAGACAGGCAGAGTCCAGCCCTGCTCTCTGGTTTCCTGGATATGAGAGTTTACATTCATTTATTATTTAGCAAATATGTCCTAATCACTGGCTAAGGGATTCATAAAGTGCCCCAGAGGACAAGGGGGAGATGTGTGGGTGTTTGTCTGGGAATTTCTGTGTGTCTATCTCTCTGCATGTACATTCACATATTGTGCATATGCCTGTCTGTGCACCAGTGGTTGAGTGAGGCCTTTCTGAGGTCTCTATGCTACAGGGCACCTGCTAGACTCAAGTTGGGGAGTATTCACAAGGATGCACACCAGGCTGTGAGTTTCCAGATCAAGTGAGGCACCTCAGACTTAGGAAGCCCTTTCTGTTCTTGGAAGGAGAGAGCGTGGGGTGGGATGGGGAGGGGGGAAACTTAGGTTTAAAACTTTCTTTAACTAACTCCTGTGTGTGTGTGGTGTGCACGTCTGTGTACACGTGCACATGTATTTCTATAATGTTATGTGCAGGTGTGCGTGGAAGTCAGAGGACAACCTCCCTTTCACTGTTTTGCCTTCACAGGAGAAGCCACCATATTCTGTCCCCAAAGTATCCCATGTTGAATGGGACACTATGCTGGCCATCCCCAGGGCCATGCCACAGTTCAGGAGGGAAGAGGAAGCCAGCAGCACCCTCACCTATCCATCTGGGCACCGTGGAGACCAGAGTTGCATCTTCTGGTCACCATGGTATGTCTTCTCCTGAACCACGACAAGAGACCTGAGTCACAGGCAATCTTGGGACCCTCCTAAGACAGAGCCTCAGTCAGCAGGGATCTGAATTGAGGCAGGAGCCCATGGTTGGCTCCTAGACAGGATGTTTGTGGTGGCAGGACAGTGCTCTTTTACTTAGTAAGTGCAGACTGAGCTTTGCCTGTACCCCGACCGGTTTGTCATTATTGGCAACTATTCAGCTTTTTTAGGTGGCTTCTCTGTTGTCATTCACAAGCTGGAAAGATCATAGAGCCAGCTTCAGGCCAGCAGCAAGCCTGTGGGATGCTGCATCTGGTGTACCACTTGAGAAGGTGGTGTACAAATAAGATTGTTGTGCCTGCCCCTACAGCTTCTCCCAGCCTCCTCCTTCTCCATAGCCTCTGGCAGTGTAGGAGCCTGTGAGTTTTACAATTCAATTGATATTTAAGGCAGGCTAATATATTCAAAAATTGCATTAAATTTAGTGTGTTGCCAAGGATCACAATGAACTTCTGATCCTCCTGCCTCCACCTCCCGGGTGCTGAGATTAGGCCCTGTTTATATGGTGTTGATCAAATCCACAGCCTCATGCATGCTAGGCAGACTGGTCACATGGCATCCCTGTCTTTTACTCATCTGAGTGCTTGATCAGAAGGTTTATCACTACAGATCCCCAGGACCTGGCACAGTGACTCCAACACTGGTGCCTTAACCTTAACCCTGGATCAGGGGAGCACAGTCTCTCTGTCCTCAGAGTCCCCCATACCTGGCCACCCACTCCCAGGCCTCCCCTCTCTCTCTCCACCTCTCATTAAAATAAACATCCATTTTTTAGGACTTCCTCTAAGGAGCCTCCAGCTCCCAGGGCAGCTCCAACCCTGGCTTGTAAAACTGCCTTCCCTGTATTTCCTCTTAATTGTCCTTTCCCTTGCTGAGGTGGGGGTGGGGCAGAGAGACAGGAGGAAAACAGCTGGGCAGGCCCAGCTGTTTCCCCAGATGCCAGGGGCAGTTGGTCGGAAAGGGAAATGGGAAACTAGGTGATAGGCCTAGCCCCCGTCCCGGTGAGGATTGAATTAACAGGCTGCCAAATGTCCTGGGGGCATCCCCTGCCCCTGGGCTCAGGCTTCCCACAGCCTGGGAGTGGGAGGAGGAGGAGGTGCTGACAGGGAGTGGGTGGGCCGTTCCTCCCAGCTGTTCTCTCTCCCTTCATCTTCCTGAAGCTGCAGTCCCTAGGGGTGATCTGCTGCGTGGCCCTGGGCAGCTCTTCTGATCTCTCTGGCCTGCTAGTTTCCCTTTGGGGGACTAGTCAGAAATGACCAGGCTGGGAGGATGCTGAATTTCACTTTACACTCTGAGACCCAACTACCCATCCATCCACCGGTCCCTTGATCTCTTCCTCCCACATTTCCAGCAACTACAGTTTGGTTCATTTAGTCTTGGAATAGGAAGATGTGGTTTTGGGGACACAGCCAGATGGCCAAAGCTTGAATAGGGTGAGGGGACAAGAAAGACATGAAAATGACAAGAGAATGTGTCACATGGCTCTTGGCCTGGGTGATGGGTAGGGTGAAAGGCTGAAACCTTAGAGGCAGCTCTTCTGTTAGAGGGAGAGCACCTCTCAGCCACCATCTGGCTGCTGGCCACCTTGTACAGCTTCCCTGGGCTCCAAGCGCCCTCTGTGAGGGCAGAGGTGGCTCTGGGTCTCCTCTCCTCACCAGTCCTCCCTCTCTCATGTCACTCCCTCTGTCCTGAGTTCCTCTCCTCCCCTGCACTCACCTTTGAGATTTCTAAATGTGTGGGTTCTCTGCTTCCTCTTATCCATACCAAGAGGCAGAAAGAAGTAAAACACCTTTCAGGGACCATCACTCTGAAGGGCTTATAGGAGCAGAGACAGAAAGATTCTGGGACATCAGTAAGTTTGGGGTTCAGAGAGACCCTTTCTATTGATGACGACACCCAGTGCTGATTTCTGCCCTCTGCAAATACACATCTGTGTGGCCCCCTCCCCCACCCACATAGACAAAGTCCAAAGGGCTGAGAGTGGAGCTCTGTGGTAGAGAGCCTGCCTAGCATGTACAAGGCCCTAGATTCAATGCTCAGTTTTCATTAAAAGCCAAAAGACAAGATGCTGTGACGCTTTGGGAGGCACCCACCCTAGCCACTGCCCTTACACTTGACATTCATTCCTCACCCTGTCCAGCCTGGCGCCTGTCATGTCACTCTTCTGTGCTGGGTCTATCAGTTTCCAAAGATGACCCCCATACCACTCAAGCCCAACAGGAGCTCCCACCCCAGCAGTCTCTCACCTGTTGGTCACTTCCTTCCTTTCTGTAGAAAACAATTATTGTATTGTTTTCTATAAAAATATACCTTTGTTATAAAAATGAATGGTGAGCTATGGTTCTACACATAAATCACCGAAGTTCATCATCTAGGAGAATTGTGTTTGATTGGCACATTTCTAAATATGGCTTTACAAAGATGTACAGGGAAAAAGGCAGACAGACATTAGGAAAAATAATAATGTGGGCTATTTATTAATATCCAGTGGTAAATGACAATAATTGCATTGAAAATCATTGATCTTTAATTTTTCACATTGTGTGTGCAGAGTATAAGCAGCTCGTTCATGCATAGAGTGCACACATGGATGTCAAAAGCCAATTTGTGGGAGTCTGTTCTGTCCTACCAGGTGGGTCTCTGAGATCGAACTCAGGTTGTCAAGCTTGGCAGCAACCACCTTTACCCGCTGTACCATCTCGCCAGCCCTTGCTTTAAAAGTTTGGAGGAAGAAAAGCAGCTGAAGTAGGTAACTTTGAAAACCAATGGTCAATGTTGCTTGGATACCATAAAAGCTGAAGAAGAAATGAGCTAGGTGCAAATACTGAGCCTGTTCATTTGTTTCTCAGCTGGCTCAGGTTAGGGATCTTAAAATGATTTTATTTGTCTGCTAGGCTGAACAAATAAGTCCCCATATGGTGGGTAACGAGAGTCAGGCTTCTCTCAGCAAGAAGCTAGTGGCGAGTAAGCACGGATCTGTGGTGAATGCTGGAATGCTAGATGAACACACAATGAAGTCATGTCTGTTTTAATGCATTCTTGTCCCTTGGGAGAACAGTCCAAGGACACGCCATGGATACCAAAACCTTCAGGTTCCAAAATTTACAGATGCTCAATTCAAATTCCTTAGAGCGAATGCCTGCTATATCTGCATGTAACCAGCACACCAGCCACACCTCCCTGCAGAGATTATCCTGAGGATGCTCCTAATGCCTAATGCAATGCAAATGTTTATCAATCATGGTTAAACTATTGTGTTTAAAAAATAGTGAGATGGCTCAGCAGGTGAAGGCACCTCCTGCAAACCCTAAAGGCCTGAGTTCAACCCCCAGACCACAAGGTAGCAGGAAGAAACTATTCATCCTCAGACTTCCACACAAGTGCAGTGGTACAATACGTAAATGTAATTAAAATGTATTCATGTATTTCCAATTTTATGCATTATGGGTGTTTTGCTTGAATATATGCCTGCACACCACCTTAATAGCTGCTGCTTGTAGAGGCCAGAGAGGGCATCAGAGTCCTTGCAATTGAGAGCTGTGAGCTGCCATGTTGTGCTGGAGATCAGACTTAGGTCTGGAAAAGCAGTCAACGTTTGTAGCCACTGATTCATCTTTCCAGCTGAGAGAGAGAGAGAGAGAGAGAGAGAGAGAGAGAGAGAGAGAGAGAGAGAGAGAGAGAGAGAGAGAGAGAGAGAGAGAGAGATGGAGAGAGGGGACGGGGTGCTAAGGGAGATGAACGGCAAAGTGCCTGCTAAGCCAGCCTGAAAACCTGAATGTGAATCCCTAGCACCCAGATAAGAAGCTGGGCACGGCAGTGAATGCCTGGAACCCAGGTTCTGGGGAGGCAGAGGATGAGAGGATGCCTAGAGCTAGACAGAGCGTTACTGAACTGGTGAGCTAGTTTCAGTGAGAGACCTTGTCTCAAAAGGACCGAGGGCAACAGAGGAAGACACCTGGCCGTCACATGGGCACATATGCATTACCATACACATACATACCTCCCACCACACACAGACCAGAAAGGAAAAAGAAAGAATTAAAAAGGAAAAAGTTTTGTGTGTGTAGGTTGGGGGACAGGGGTGGGGTGGGGGAGGTGTGTTCCAACCCAGACCTCTACCCTGCTCTGTGCTCCTTTAGGTTCCCTCTTCCATTCCCCCCTCAGGCCCTGGTTGGCCCTTGGCTTCCAGATGAGAGAGGAAGGCTGATTTCCCTGACCTATCTTGTCTCTGCCCTGGCTGAGGTAGGTCATACAGTAGGAGGCCAAGGCTGGATCATCATTATTCAGCCCTGTTGTTCCCTTGCCAAGTCATCCATTAGTGTCAGTCACTGTGTGACCATGATGCTTTAACATTTGGAACTTGTACTAGGGACCGTCACTGACTCTTAGTTCTCCGGTCTTTCTCTTGTCTGCTGCTCCTATGCTAGTACCATCCCCAGGAAGCTGGGGTGTATTCTTTGTATCCTGCAGGCCTGTATTCTTTGTTGCCAGGACTGAGATGGCTCCAATTGGCTTAAATTGCCAAAACTCAGACCCATGTAGGAGGCCTCACTTCTCTGCTCTGTCTTTGTAGGTAGCACTCAGAGCTCCATCCCCATAGTAGAGCTTCTGAGAGACAGAGCCAGTGGATGAGTCCTTTTGCCTCACGTAGGCTCTGTGCCAGTTGGTATTTATTGCTTCCATTTGGGCTGGTAGTTCTGGTGCCTATGCTCCTCATGGTCCTGAGTAAGCTCTTCCTAGAACCAGCCAGGACCAATGAAGGACCTAGCTCACACAGCTGGGAGCTATCTCCTGTTGCCTCCCCTCCCCACCCCCAGGCCAGTGTGGTACCTGTCAAGCCTAGGTCTCAACAGCCTGGTCCTGTTTTTCTTCTGATTGAGAAACAAAAGCTTGTGTTTTTTTAAAGAGAGAAAAATATACAGACAAATTTCTTCTTTCTTGCTGTGCAATTTCTGTTAGGTCCATGAGTGTGGAACCCACAGCTATGCAGAGCTGACCAAAGAGACAGGTAGCTAAAGAAGTAATGTCATTTGTGCTGAGGAGGACAGTGATCTTACAGAAGATGCTCTTGAACAAGTGAGCAGGGCTAATGGTATCTGCAACAGGTCCTGTGGACATCATGCCATCCCCATCTGATACAGCAAGAAGGGCCCCTCTGCCTTTGTGGTGTTTTTCTTCCAATTCACCTTAGTCTAGTCATTAGAAAACATGACAATCTACAAAACGTCTGCCCAGGAGTCCTCAAGAGAGCCAAGATCCTCAAAAGACAAGGAAACCCCACAAGACTACCTTAGATTGAAAGAGATCCAGGAGATGTGACCTCAGAGGCACTGGACACTCACACTGAAACAGAACAGGGGAAAATTGTAACAAATTAAGACAATAAATTCATCAGTAGCATCACACAAAACCAGTCTATAATTAGACAGTAGGTTGGCTAAGCAAGCCAGGTGAAGGGCAGATTTTTAATGTTGTTTCTTTTAAAAACTGGTTTTAAAAAATTACTACATCATAGTGAATGTCACAGCATGGGTCTGGAGGTCAAAGGACAATGTGAGAGAATTAGTTTTCTCCTTCCGTGTGCGTCCCGGGGACTGAATGCATGTCATCGGGCTTAGTGACAAGTGCCTTATTTCATGGAGACTTTCCCCCGGCCAATCAAAACAAAAAGATTAACAAAAAATAAATTGAAGAAATTGCTATATTTCACATAATACTTAAAAAAAAAAAACCTTTCTCCACAAGCAACATGAGATCCCAGCTTTTAAAGCCAAAAAAAAAAAAAAAAAAGTCATCCTTAAATGGGAATTAGAGAATTGTAATAATTATGTGATTTTTAACTTGACATTTCCCCCAAATTTACCTCATACTGATTTAATGTAACTGTGAGAAACAAAGAAATAAGCAGGTTCACACTGACTCTCGCCATCTCTCATCCGTCTCCTGGGTCTTATCCACCATACTTTTAGTGTTGATGTTTATGACATTGGTGCTGTGTTACCTATACCAAGTTCAGTTTCTTTTCTGTATTTGATAGAGTTGGAGGTTATGACTGCTGTGTTTACCCAAGCCCCTCCATCCTTTAATGTTTGTTCTGACAAATCCCATTGACAACTGAATTTTACTGCCCAAGAGTGTGTTTGTGGAAAGATGAAGTGCCTCCTCTTCCCCACAATGTGGGCTCTGGAGAATGTCTGCCTGTGATGGGCAGCTCCAACTGTTAGCTTGACACAGCTTAGAATCACCCGGGAAGAGGAGAGTCTACATTGTACGTGTGTGTGTGTGTGTGTGTGTGTGTGTGTGTGTGTGTGTGTGTGTGTCTACATTCAAGTGGCCTGTGGATGAGTCTATGGGGCATTACCTAAATAAGTTAATGGCTGTGGGAAAACCCAGCCCTCCATGAAAGGCACCCTAGGCAAGGGGATAAGCAAGCATGCATGCATTTGCTTCTCTTGGCTCTTGACTGTAGATATGATATGCCTAGCTGTTTGAAATTCCTGCCTTGACTTCCCCACAATGACAGACTGTAACAAGAAATTGTGTGTGAAATAAAGCCCTCCTGGGTTGTTTCTTGTTAAGATGTTGATCACAGCAACAGTAATGACATTAGACCTGTGTCTTGCCTGTCTCCTTGAAGAGAACTCATTCGGTCATTTCCTGGTTACCCTTTCCATCCTTTAGATATCGGGTTGCCCTATTGCCCCAACACCATAAGCTTCTAGAAAGAACCCACAGGCCTGGAGTCCCCACTCCTTGAACTTGACTTTCAACATGATGCTCACTAATTTCTTCTTTAGCCTCAAACTTGAATTGTGTTGTTTCATATTGACGCTCTAAAATTCTTGTCTCACTACTACATTCACATCTCTGTTTCAGGAGAAGCCAAGAGATAACTCAGTAAAGAAAGCACTTGATGTAGCAATCTGAAGACCTGAGTTCAACCTCAAGAACCCATGTGGAAATGCCAGGTGTGTGAGTATGCTCTTATATAATTCCAGCACTGGGGTGGTGTGAGATGGAGACCAGAAGACCTCTGGGGCTTTCTGGTCATCCAGTCTACAGCTCCTCTTTTATTTATCACTATTTTTTATTTTTATTGCATTAATTTTCTCTCTCTGTGTGTGTGCATGTGTGTGTGTGCGCACATCTGTGTGTATGCATGTGTATGTATCTATGTATGTGTGTGCATTTGTGTGTGTGTTTGTGAATGTGTATGTGCATGTGTGTCTCTGTGTGTGTAGTGTGCATGTCTCTGTGTGTGTATGTGTATGTGTGTGTGTGTTTGTATCTATGTATGCATGTGTCTCTGTATGTATATCTGTGTGTGTGTGTCTGTGTGTGTGTATGTCTGTGTGTATGTCTGTGTGTGTATGTATGTCTCTCTGTGTGTGTGTATATGTCTGTGTGTGTATATGTCTGTGTGTGTATGTCTGTGTGTGTATGTATGTCTCTGTGTGTGTGTATGTCTGTGTGTGTGTATGTCTGTGTGTGTGTTTATGTCTGTGTGTATATCTGTGTGTTTTTGTCTGTGTGTGTGTATGTCTGTGTGTGTATATATGTCTCTGTGTGTGTATGTCTGTGTGTGTATATCTGTGTGTGTATATCTATGTGTTTTTGTCTGTGTGTGTGTGTGTGTATGTCTGTGTGTGTGTGTGCATGCATGAATGTCATGGTATGCACGTGGCAGTGGCAGTTAGAAGACAGCCTGGGGGCGATGCCCCTCTCTTTTCACCATGTGGGTTGCAGAGATGGAACCTGGGTCCTTAGGCTTTTGGCAAACAACATCCTTACCTATTGAGCCCTCTCTCCAGATTTGCAATTTTACATTTTCATCATGTCTTTCATTTCAAAAAATCTTCCCTTTTTGCTTCTGTTTCTTTCTAGAGTGGTGGTGGCAGGTTTTTCTTCCCCGGTCATATTAGCTGTGCCTTATTGGACCCATGGCATGGCATATGTTGGGTCACCAAAGAGGTCAGATCAATTGTCAGCTCTTTGTGTCCTATTCATGGGGCACCTTGTTCCTTACTCCAACTTACATCTTCCTGCTCTAAAAAGAAGTCTCCTGATGTGGTGTGTGTGTGTGTGTGTGAGAGAGAGAGAGAGAGAAAGAGAGAGAGAGAGAGAGAGAGAGAGAGAGAGAGAGAGAGAGAGAGAGAGAGAGAGAGAGAGAGAGAGGAAGATTACTCATCTTGGAATGAGGCCAGCTATTGCTGTGGGATGACTGAAGGAAATGGTGTGGGAAAGCAGAGAGGGATGTGAGTTGGTGCCCTCCAACATGCTGATTCTAAATCTCTTCCTTCTTTCCCTTTAAGCCCCCCAGCTCTAGGACTTCGAGCTGGAGAGCTGACCTAGAGGCCACTGGTGCTGAGTTCGTGCTTCCTCTGCACTTGCTGTCTGCCTCTTCTGTTTCACTTTCCCCAAGCTCTGGAGCCAGTGAGGGAGAGATGACATCAGCCAGGCTCCTCTCTTGGGTGTGGAACTGTCTCTGCACAGCCTTGGATATCTGTGTGGCCTCAACCCAAGCAGACACCTTCTCCATATAGGAGGCCACAGCAGAGCTTTATGAAACCCGAGGTGCCTACTGTGTTTTCCGTTCCCTCCAGGCTGATCCTGGTGCTCAGGCATCTTCAGAGCAAGACATAGAGGCACAACCTCAGGTAGATCCTACATACCCCTAGAATCCTCTCCTCTTCTTTTGGTACCCAAGATTCATTCCTAATGTTCCCCCTCCACTCCGTCTCCCTCCCACAGCTTCCCTGCCTCTGTCCCTGTCCATCTAAGAAGTGGGAGGAACGATGTAGGAAACACCAAAAGAATGGGGCATCCTCAGCATTGATATGCAACTCCATCAGGCATTTTGTGACTGTAGCCTTGAAAGACCATGATGCTGTCTTATTTCCTACACAGGTCAGAGTCTCTGGAATGATAATATCAGGCCTCAAAGACAGAGGGGACTTGGCCAGGACCCCTTCTATCAGCTGCAGGGCCTGAGGCCAGAGATCTCCATTGGGTTGGCTCTCAGTGTCCTGGAGTGCTGGAGGGTAATGTTCCCAAGTTAGTGCATGGATGTCATGAATGGCGCACCACTTTCCCCAGGTTCCTAAAGTGCCTTTGTAGTTCAGCAGCCACAGAACAGAGAACAGGGCCTGGGAAATAAGGGTCACCAGAAAAGCCCAAAGCCATTATATTGTGTTCAGGTTCCAATTCTATCACCAGTGGCTCTGCCTAGCCAACCATCTGTCCCCACTGCATCCTCACCTGACCAGTGGATTCCCATGCCCCTGCCAGAGCTGGTGCTTTAAGGATGTGTGTCCCTGCAGGCACTTTCAGAGGCTCACTGTAGTATGAGGTGTCTGTTCCTGACTTTTGGGCCTAGCCTCAAGGTTTAGGCCTGCAGACCCACAGACCCACAGACCCACAGAGATACACAGATGGTTACAATTGTTTTAGGCTGATTGGTCTAAGGCTCAGCCATATAACTTGATAGCTCTTTACCCTTAAACTAACCCATGTTTCTTATCTTGTTCAGCCATGGGGCTCTGTTCCTTTTCTTAGAGCAGCATGGTTGTCCTCGGCTTCTTCTGGCTTCTCTCTGGCATTCTGTTCTGCTCTGCCTGTTCCTAGAGATTTTCTTAGTCTTGTAGCCCCGCCCACACTTCCTGCCTGCCTTTGGCCAATCAGTGCTTTTTAATTAAACCAGTGGGTAGGACAATTATTTACAATGTAACTACATAATCTCCCACATATCCCCTTTTCTTTTTAGAAACAAAAAGAACTCCAAATATAATATTCTTTCCTTCCCTTATCTATAACAACTTATAAACAACACTGTAAATAAACACAACATCCATAATCCATGTTTGAATGTGGGTATCATTCTCTAGGTACTTCCTGCTGAGTAGAGGCGTTGGCAATCTCATGGGAATCCAAAGAAAAATGTAGGATTATGGACAAATCTTTAGTGGAGTAATCTGTAAGGCTGGGTCATCACAGCCAGTCTCCTTGAAATTGTTCTGGATACAAAGACCTAGAAACTTCAACAGAGGTGCTCTGAAATGTTGAATCATCTGGTCAATCCATTTCCATTTGAGATTTTTAAGGGGGTCTTCCTCTATCAAACTTTATGTTCTTTATCCAGGAATAAATCCACAGCCTCTCATTTTCTGTGAAAATAAAAAGAAAACCTCTTCTCCAAAGTAGCATATCTTTGCATTTCAATTTTAAAGTAAACTCAT
Organism: Phyllotis vaccarum; assembly: GCA_033318265.1. Lineage (NCBI taxonomy): Eukaryota > Metazoa > Chordata > Mammalia > Rodentia > Cricetidae > Phyllotis > Phyllotis vaccarum. Next base: position 123,228,643 of record JARWLC010000001.1, on the reverse strand, counting down.
TTATAAATGTATAGGTTGAATTAATCGAATAGGATTTATAATCAACTGTCTTTTAGCAGCTTTTACTAAGTCATTTTCAGTCAAGAGGCTTAAAGATAAGACAATAACATACTTTTCATGCCACTGTGAACCAGTGGAGGCTAGGTGAGATTTTTCTGAGACCTTTATAGCAGATGCCAGAGGGGCAGGAGCTCACTGAGTGAGGCCAGGGTGCAAAAATGGTATCTATTTCTGAGATTTGTAGGCCTCCATGACAGTAGCTTCTTGTCAGTAGAAGAGGCTCAGGATTTCTTCCCTGAGGAGCCAGCTTATGGTGAGTGACAGCCATGGTCATGAACTCAGAGGAGCCTTTCTGACCAGAGTAGATGCTTGCCCTGCATTTGTCCCTTCTGAGGTGCCTCAGGAAGCCTCTCTCTACACCAGGAACGTGACTTCAAGGCAGCATAGGTGCAGTCATAACTAAGCTAAGTACTGGAACTTGGATGAGGTGTGAGCCATGCTCACAGGCTGTAACAAGCAGCCTTCAACTACTCAATCCAAGATGCTGGTCTCCCTGCCATCCTGTTGCTTCTCTTCTATCATAAAAGGAGAGAGGAGACCTTCACTCAGCAAGCCACTTACCAACCCATCTGCCCATTCATTCACAGGTCCACCATTACTTACCAAGCCATTTATACTTCATTCATCTTTGTATCCATTCACTAACCCACACATCCACTCACATCTATCTACCCAACTCCTTTATATTTAACACCCATCCAATCATACACACACACATACCTACTGACTAACCTGACTGACTATTCATCCATCATCTACACTTCCATGTACAAACTTACTTGTCCACTTAACCAACTACTCCACCCACCATCTTTCTATCTATGCATCCACACATCTGTTCACTCACCCACACACCCATCCACTATCCATCTACCTACACAGCTATCTGTTGTCTATCCATCCATCCACATGTCCATCTAGCCAATCACTGATATGGGGAACAGATGAAGCCCTGAGTGTGTAAAGTCCTGAGTGGTTGTGTATTGTTGATGTGAACTGAACATATCAAAGTCCAAAACCTCAGACCTAAGGGAAACTGGCAAGCTTTCTCCTTGTGTGGGACTCAGACCTTCCTAAAGTCAGTTGATAGAGTATACAGAAAATCTCCACCATAACTTTCTCTCCCCAGATGTTTACAGCCAAAAGACTGCTCTTGTACAAAGACTGTTCTTAGTGATTAACTACACCTGTCTTCTTGTTCAGCTATATACTGTAAACCCTTCCTCCTTGGCTCAGTACTATGAAATAACACCATCACCCTGTTTGACTATATATAATAAATTATGTCTGAGCTGCTGGAGTGCTGAGGCTTCAACCATCAGAGAACCCACTTTACTGGATTCCTACATCTGTGTGTCTGCCTTTTCTTCACTTCTTCACTCAGTCAGTCAGATCAATCCCTAGAGCTATGCAAGGACGCTGCACACTTATCTATCTGCCATCCACCCATTTATCTGTCCATCCATCCGTGTACCCATGAATCCATCTACCTCTATCCACCTACCCATCCATCCTTCTATCCATCTTCTCACTCATCCATCTCCATCTATGTACTTACATGTCCATCCACACCCTCTCATTCATCTAATTGCCCACATACTCACTTATCCACCCATTATCCATAAAATCACATTCATATGTAATTCATCCATCTACATACCAATGTATGTGCCCATTTATTCATACATTCACCTACTCATTCATCTACTTATCCATTTATTAATCATCCATCTATCATGTACCCACTCATCTACTCACCCACTCATGCATTCATCTGTCTTTCCTGAGATTATCCATCTTTCACTCATCATCCTTCTCTCACTACCCTTCATATTTTCAGCCTTCCAGTAATCATCCATCTAAGCATCATCTACCCATCCATCATCCATTCATTCATTCAGTCAACTTTCCCTCACTCTGTACCTCCCTTCTTTAAAACCCATGGGCTTAATAACAATTATAGCAATAATATGAGAACAAACTGTAGCTCCTAGTATTTATAGAAAGATTGTGCAGATTGTTTTCATAATCTCATTTGGTGTGTGTCAATCCAAAGCATCCCATGTCACAGAGGAGGACACTGAGATAAAGCGTCATCAAAAGACTTCCCTAGGGATGCAAATACCTAGCTGAAATATTTTCTCTGGATTTCTGTGCTCACTGTGGAGTGGAAGAAAATGTACTTTTGATGCTCTCTGATCTTTAAAAGTGCACAGTATTCATCACATGTAGAAGTATAGACAATAGCATAAAATTAATAAACTCATAAAATGCATTGAGCACATTCTTTTTTCCCATTTCTTATTTAAAAAGTTTTTTCCATGTCTACCACTGCCTCCTACCAGTCTCTCCCAGTCTTCTCTCAGCCTCCCCCACCCCATCCCTCATCCATTCCCCATGGAAAGAAAGGAGTCCCAAGGCGGGTCAGTTCAGTCTGGCATATCCAGTTGAGGTAGGTCCGAGTCCCTCATCCCAGTGTAAGGCTGGGTTAGATGTTCTTCTGTAGAGAATGGGCTCCAAGATGTCATTTTATGCACCAGAAACATATTCTGATCCTACTACAAGATGTTCCACAAACAGCCCATGCTGTTTGACAGTCATATACCTTTGGAGGGTTTAGTTCCTTTCCTTCATGGAATCATGTTTCTGATTCAGTGAGTTCCCAATATCTCCAGTCAGTGTCTCTGTGAGTCTCCTGATCCCTTTGCTCATATCTCTTCCCTCTCTCCAGCTGGACTGCAAGTTCAGCCTGGTGCTTAGATATGCATCTCTGCTTCTGCCTCTATCCATTGCTGGATGAAGGGTCTATAATGACAATTATGGAGGTCATTCATTTGATTATAGGAAAGTCTTGTTTAGACACCCTCTCTATTATTACTTGGAGTTCTAGCCGGGAACATCTTGTGGGTTCTTGGAGGTTTCCTTAGCACCAGCTTTCTCTCTAACCCCAGAGTGGCTCCTCTATCAAGACATCCATGTCTTTGTTCTCCCTCTCTGTTGCTCCTCTCACCCAACCATCTCCTTCTCTCATGATTTGTTCCCACCTCCCCTTGCTCACTCCCTGTTATGATCCCAATTTACTCAGGATATCTCCATTTCCCCTTCTCAGGGGGATCCCTGGATGTCTTTCTTAGGTTCCTCCTGTTACCTAGCTGTTTAGGAGTTGTGTTTTGCAGCCTGGATATTCACTTTCTGTCTAAAAATCCACTTATGAGTGAGTACATATCATGTCTATCTTTCTGGGTCTGTGTTACTTCATTCAGAATGATACTCTTCAAATCCATCTATTTGTCTGCAAATTTTAGGATATCTTTTTTTTTCTGCTGAGTAGTATGTATTACAATTTTTAAAAAACCATTCTTCAGTTGAGGGGCATCTAGATTGTTTCCAGGATTTGGCTATTATGAATAATGCTGCTATGAACATAGTTAAGCTAATGCCCTTGGGTTAAGAATATGCATCCTTTGGGTAGATGCTCAATAGTGGTACTGCTGGATCCTTGGGGAGACTGATTCTCAGTTTTCTGAGGAACTGCCATACTGATTTCCAAAGTTTACACTCCCACCAGTAATGGAGGAGTGCCCCCCCCCTTGTTCTGAATCCTCTCAAGCATAGGCTGTCATCTGTGTTTTTGAACTTAGCCATTCTGAAAGGTGTAAGGTGGTATCTCAGAGTTGTTTTGATTTGCTTTTCTCTGATGGCTAAAGATGCTGAACAGATCTTTAAGTGTCTTTCAGCCATTTTAAATTCTTCTGTTGAGAATTCCATTTTTTTGGCTCTGAACCACATTTTTAATTGAATTATTTGGATTTTGGGCCTCTAGTTTCTTGAGTTCTCTATATATTTTAGAGACCAGTCCTTTGTCAGATGTAGGGTTGGTGAAGATCTTTTCTCATTCTTTAGGATGTCATTTTGTCTTTTTTACCATGTCCTTTGCCTTACAGAAGCTTCTCAATTTTAGGAGGTTTCATTTAATAATTGTTGTTCTTAGTGTCTATGCTACTGGTCACCTGTGCCAGTGCATTGGAGGGTATTTCCTACTTTCTTTTCTATCAAGTTCAGTGTAGCTGGATTTATGTTGAGGTCTTTGATCCACTTGGACTTGAGTTTTGTATAAGGTGATAGATATGATTCTATTTGCATTTTTCTACGTACCACCATCTAGTTATGCCAACACCATTTGTTGAAGATACTATCTTTTTTCTATTGGATATTTTTGACCTCTTTGTCAAAAATCATGTGTTCATAGGTGTGTGGGTTAATGCTGGGTATTTGGTTCGATTCCATTACCAGGGTGTTTTTATTACTGTAGTTCTATAGTATAGCTTGAAGTCAGGGATGGTGATTCCTCCTGAAGTTCTATTATTGAACAGGATTGTTTTGGAAATCCTGGGTTTCCTGTTATTGCATCTGAAGCTGAGTATTGTTCTTTCAAGGTCTGTAAAAAATTGTTTTAGGATTTTGATGGGGATTGCGTTGAATCTGTTGATTGCTTTTGTTGAAACTGCCATTTTTACTATGTTGATCCTACCTATCCAGGAGCATGGGAGATCGTTCCATTTTCTGATATCCTCTTCAATTTCTTTCTTCAGGAACTTAAAGTTTTTATCAAACGGGACCACTACCTCTTTGGTTAGAGTTATCCCAAGATATTTGATGCTATTTGTAGCTATTATAAAGAGTGATGTTTCCCTGATTTCTTTTTCAGCCCTTTTATCTTTAACGTATAGGAGGCTATTGTTTTTTTGTATCCTGCTACATTGCTGAAGGTGTTTATTAGCTGTAGGAGTTCTCTGGTAGAATTTTTGGAGTCAGTTATGTATGATCATATCGTTTGCAAATAGAGATAATTCGACTTCTTTACAAATTGTATCCCCCTAATCTCCTTTTGTTCTCTTATTGCTTTAGCCAAAACTTTGAGACCTATATTGCATAGGTAAGGAGAGAGAGGACAGTCTTGTCATGTTGCTAATTTTAGTGGAATTGCTTTGAGCTTCTCTCCATTTATTTTGATGTTGGCTGTTGGCTTACTGTATATTGCCTTTATTATATTTAGGTATTTTCCCTGTATTCCTGAGCTCTCCAGGACTTTTATCATGAAGGAATGTTGAATTTTATCAAAGGGTTTTCAGCATCTAGGAGATGATCACGTTTTTGTTTTTTTGTTTTTTTTTCTTTCAGATTGTTTATAAGACATATGAAAACTGTTACATTGACAGTTTTCATATGTTGAACTATCCCTGCATCTCTGGGATGAAGCCCACCTGATCATGGTGGATGATTTCTTTGATGTGTTGTTGGATTCAGTTTGCCAGTATTTTGTTGAGTATTTTTGCATCAATGTTCATGAGGGAGACTGGTCTGTAATTCTTTCTTTGTTGCATCTTTGAATGGCTTGGGTATCAGGGTGATTATGGCCTCAAAAAAAGAGTTTGGCAATGTTCCTTCAGTTTCTACTGTATGGAACAATTTAAGGAGTATAGGTATTAGTTCTTCTTTGAATATCTGAATATCTGGTAGAATTCTGTATTGAAACCATCTGGTCCTGGGCTTTTTTTTTTTTTTTTTTTTTGCTTAGGAGACTTTTAATAACAGTTTCAATTTCCTTGGGGGTTATATGTTTATTTAGGTCATTTATCTATCTGCTCTTGATTTAATTTTGATAATCGGCACCTGTCCAGAAAGCTGTCCACTTCTTTTAGGTTTTTCAATTTAGTGGACTCTCTCTCTCTCTCTCTCTCTCTCTCTCTCTCTCTCTCTCTCTCTCTCTCTCTCTCTCTCTCTCTCTTTCTCTCTCTCTCTCTTTTCTTGAGTTTTGGTTAGTTTGGATAAAGGTATCCTTTAGCTTTCTCAAAGAACCGACTCTTTGATTCATTGATTCTTTGTATTGTTATCTTTGTTTCTATTGTATTTATTTTAGCCCTAAGTTTGATTATTTCCTGCCATCTACTCCTTCTAGGTGAGTTTGCTTCTAATTGTTCTAAAGCCTTCAGCTGTGCTGTTAGGGCTCGTGTGTGAGATTTCTTTAGGTTTTTCATATAGGCATCTAGTGCTATGAGTTTTCCTCTTAGCACTGCTTTCATTGTTGTAGACGGAGTTTTACTTTCAAGGCACCAGTCCAAAATTAATATTTATTAGAATATAAATTAACACTCACAATATTAGTAACAGCTTATGGTGGCACCTGAACAAGGACTGGCGTATCCAAGCGATGGACGAGCAATGGAAGCGCGATGGAAGGATGATGGATTCCGATTCTGTCTGTCCAGCAGTCAGCAGCCAGGAACCAGGAAGAGAGAGCTCCTCATGTCCCAGCAGCCACTTATCAATGGGCTTGGCCACACCCCCTCCAGGGTCCCGGAAGTGTCTTCTGACCTTATCAGCTGACACCTTAATCCCGCCACATCTCCCCCTTTTGTCTAAATAAAAAGTTCTAAACTAAGACTATGTACAATAGGAATTATTATGAGTTAGTAACCGTAAATACCTATTCTTCAACCCCTTCAAGACCTGAGAAGGAAGATATATCACTTGAAAGTCAGAAGTATATGGAAGTACTGGCTTCCAAAATTTGGGAGAGGACAGCAACACAGCTACCTGGACAATCACCTCTGGTTTTGTGCACCGTTGGAGCATCTATCATATTGGCAACAGGCCTATGGTATCTGACAGATGATCTCACAAGCAGGGCAATTTTGGAGGGACTGTCTTATCCTGTCCAGGCAGGTTTTATCAGTCTCCATCCATCAACTTGTCCCATGAGTTTGGGTATGTTGTAGATTCATTTTCATTGAATTCTAGGAAGTCTTTGATTTCTTTCTTAATTTTTTCCTTGACTCAGAGCTGGTTCAATTGAGAGGTGTTCAGTTTCCATGAATTTAGGCTTTCTGTGATTTTTGTTGTTGTTGAACTCTAGCTTTAGTCCATGGTGTTCTGATGTGATACAGGGAGTTCTTCCCATTTTTTTATCTATTGATATTTGCTTTATGACTGAGGATTTGGTCAGTTTTAGAGAAAGTTCCATGGAGTCCTGAGAAAAAGATATATTTCTTTGTGTTTGGGTAGAAAGTTCTGTATATATCTATTAAGTCCATTTGAATCATAACATCTGTTAGATCCCTTATTTCTCTGTTAAGTTTTTATCTGGTAGACCTATCCATTGTTGAGAGTAGGGTTTTGAAGTCTCCCTCTATTAATGTGTTGGGTTTGATATGATATTTAAGCTTTAGTTATGTTTATATATTTATATATATGTATACACACATATCTATATATGTAGATGCCCTTGTGTTGGGGGCATAAATATTCAGGATTGAGGCTTCATCTTGGTGGATTTTTCCTGAGATAAATAAGTAATGTCCATCCTGGTCTCTTTTGATTGAGTTTAGTTTGAAGTCTATTTTGTTAGATATTAGGATGGCCACACCAGGTTGTTTCTTAGGTCCATTTGATTGGAAAGTTTTCCCAAACCTTTACTCTGAGCCTGTGTCTGTCTTTGAAGTTGAGGTGTGTCTCTTGTATGCAGCAGAATGGCTTCTATTTTCCTATCCATCATGTTAAGGTGTGTCTTTTTATAGGTGTATTGAGTCCATGATATTAAGGGATATTAATGACCAATGATTGTTATCTCCTGTTATTTTTTGCTGGTAACTTGTGTGTATTTTCCTTGATGGTAGTGTGTGTGTGTGTGTCCCTTCTTTGGGTTTTTCTTCTGTAGGATTATCTATTGCTTGTGGTTTCACACATGTATCTAGCTTCCTTATGTTTGTGTTTTTTCTCTAATGCTTTCTATAGGGCCAGATTTGTGGACAGGTATTTAAATCTGGTTTTGTCATGAAATATCTTGTTTACTCCATCTATAGTGATTGATAGTTTTTCTGGGTATAGTAGTCTGGGCTGGCAACTTTGGTTTTTTAATGTCTGTATAACATCTGATCAGGACCTTCCAGCTTTCATTGTTTTCACTGAGTAATCTGGTGTTATTCTGATAGGTCTGCCTTTATAGGTAATTTGGCCTTTTTCCTTTGCTGCTCTTAGTATTTTTAATTTGTTCTGTAGGTTTAGTGGCTTGATTATTATGTGATGAGCAGACTTTTTGGGGGGATCTAGTCTATTTGGTGTTCTGTAAGCTTTTTGTATCTTTATAGGCATTTCCTTCTTTAAGTTCAGAAAGTTTTCATCTATGATTTTGTTGAATATATTTTCTATGCCTTTGCACTGGTATTCTTCTCCTTCAATTCCAGTTATTCTTAGGTTTGGTTTTTTTCATTGTGTCCCATATTTCCTGGACGTTTTGTGTTATGACTTTTTTGGTTTTATTGTTTTCTTTGACTGATGTATCTATTTCCACTATTGAATCTTCTTCAGAGATTCTCTCTTCCATCTCTTGCACTCTGTTGGTTATGCTGCATCTGTGGTTCCAGTTCGTTTCTTCAGGTTTTCTATTTCCAGCTTTGCCTCAGTTTGTGTCTTCTTTATTGCTTCTATTTCATCTTTTAAATCTTGAAATTCTTCCTTTACCAGTTTGATTGGTTTTTCTTGGTTTCTTTATTTTCTTTCAGAGATTTGTTGATCTCTTCCATTTTTTTTTATATTTCTTTAAGAGAATATTTTATGTCATATTTTAAGGCGTTTATTATCTTCATAAGTTTTTAAGGTCATATTTTTCTGCTTCTTCTGCAGTGCCATGATCAGGTCTTGCTGTTGTAGAACCACCAGATTCTGGTGGTGCCATGTTGTTCTTTATATTGTTATATTGTTATATGTATTCTTGCATTGACGTCTGCTCATTGCTTCTTTAGATCACTGCAGGATTTGTCTGTATCTCAGAGTGCTAATTTTAGTGCAATATGTTCTGGCTGTGTCTGTGTCTCAGGAAGCCTCTCTTGGTCCAATCTGGGTTCTTGGTCCACTTGGAGGTATGTATTCTATGTCACAGTGACCCCTCTTAACCTAGTAGGTGCTGACACACTGTGGGTCTCAAGTGGCTACTTTTGATCCAGTAGGTGCTGAGGAACTGAGGGTTTCAGGTAACTGCTCTTGATCCAATAGCAACTGAGAAACTCTTGGTCTGATAGGTATAGAGGATCTGTGGGTCTCAGGTCGGCACTGAGGTCACCGGGTGATGGGGTGGGTTTAGGGCATGGGGTGGGGTTTTGTAGCTGGGGTGTCCAGTGAACTGGGTTTTACTGGGGCTTCTGGCCTTCAGCCATTTCCCCTGCTGGTCTGGATTTAGAGCAGAGATGAATGAGGGTGGGGTTTCAAGGGCTGTGTCCCTGTCTGGGCTGGGCAGAATGTCACTCACCTGTTAGTCTAATGGGTGCAGAGGATCTCAAGTACATTCTTGACAACATTATAGATATTTGTTTGCTTTTTTAGACTTTCTTAAACAGATACCCTGTACAGTAGAATTACAAGGTTACAAGATCCACCCAATGATCATTTTTTTACATTTTACATGTGATAATTGTACACAACTCATCAGAAGTACTTCAAGGGAAAATGGCAGGGTACAGAGTATGATGCTAGGGCAACAATGAGCAAGATTTGGCTGTAGGGGTGCCATTGGGGTTGAGTAGTCAGTTGCTAGGCAAGGAAGGGCTTAGAAGGCAGAAGCCACAGCAAAAACAATGATATGAAGATATGGACCTCTGAGAAGTTAAATACTTTCTAGTGCTTGCAGGGAGGCATCATGGGAGTTTCTGGATAAGACAAAGCTTCAAGGAAAACAGCCTTTAGGTAGTGGGGCTGGACTGTCACAAGTCTCACAAACGCATGGTGAGAACCGTGTCCCTGCCATGCTATACTTGAATGGAAAAGGTACTAGATTACCAAGATATTTGCTGTTATATATATTTATAGATAGGAAATTGGAAGAAATATTCAAGAATATTAGCCATGGAGCTTTCTGGATGGTGGACTTCAGGGTATCATTTACTTTGTCTTGCTGATTTCTCTATAACGATCTTAGGAGAAGGGATCAGGGGGTCCCTGGCTTGCTAGCAGCCCTTAGCAAGCCCTTGTGTCTCTGGCTCCAGCTTCCTCATGTGCAGAACAGCAAATGACCAGTGTTTCCCCAGGGTACCAGACAGCCCTGTAGCTCCAGACTTTGCTTTCTCAGGGTATGTATGGGGTTGTATGGCAATACATTGAGGGCTATGCATTCTATGAAAATTGGCCCCAAATGTTTTCGTGTAGGGGATTGTGTTGTTTCATGGTAAATAATTGTCCCACCCACTGGTTTAATAAAAAGCGCTGATTGGCCAAAGGCAGGCAGGAAGTGTGGGCGGGGCTACCAGACAGAAAACTCTGAGAACAGGAAGCACAAAGCAGAATGCCAGAGAGAACGCCAGAGAGAAGCTGGAAGAAGCCAAGGACAACTATGCTGCTCTAAAGAAAGGTACCGAGCCGCATGGCTAAACAGGAAGAATCATGGGTTAGCCTCAAGGTTTAGGCCCAAAGACCTGCTGACCCACAGACCCGCAGAGACAAACAGGCTTACTATAGTTTTAGGCTGTTTGGCCTAAGGCCCAGGCATATAACTTGCTATCTCTCTACCCTTCATCTATCCCATTATTCTTCCTGTTCAGCCATGCAGCTCAGTACCTTTCTTTAGAGCAGCATAGTTGTCCTCTGCTTCTTCCGGCTTCTCTCTGGCGTTCTCTCTGGCATTCTACTTTGTGCTTCCTGTTCTCAGAGTTTTCTGTCTGGTAGCCCCGTCCACACTTCCTGTCTGCCTTTGGCCAATCAGCGCTTTTTATTAAACCAGTGGGTGGGACAATTATTTACCATGAAACAACACAATCCCCTACATTTACATGCATTCATTTTGATAAAATTCGAGGAATGAGCATTCATGTAGCATTCAGATCACATCTAGCAGCTATATCTCTATGCATACATACATTACATACATGGGTGCTTTTTTTTTTTTTTTTTTTTTTTTTTTTTTTTTTTTTTTTTTTAAGAAAGAAAAGCTGGGGGCTGGATAAATGGCTTAGCAGTTAAAGGCACTGACTATTCTTCAAGAAGACCCAGGGTCAATTTCCAGTGTCCACATGGAGGTTTACAACCACCTGTAATCTCAGTTCCAGGGGATCTTGGGCCCTCTTTTGACCTCCATGGACACCAGGCACACAAGCGGTGCAGAGGCATAAGTGCAGGAAAAATGTTCACGTTTATAAAATAAAAATAAAATGTAAAAAGAGGGAAAGAGAGGCTGTGGCCATTTAATAAAGCAATGGCTCTGTTTTGCCACTTTGGAAACACAGTTGCCTAGATTTTTCTTCATTTTTGGGTTAGTGTTTTTCATACTGGGGCTTGTAGACCTCCGGAGTCCCCCAGGACACACATCAGCCATGAGCAGGGTGAGAGCTGCTGTTGAGGTTTGATTGGAAAACAAAAGTCTAGGACCCCTGAAGGGGCAAGAATGTATCTCACAGTATCCATTCAGCCCAGTGGCTGGCTCTTTCTTGGGATCCAAGGTGCCTTTGGAAACACGCACCTTTCCCAGGAAAATGAGTCCCCAAGGAGCCTCCCCGCCGCAGGCTTGCTCCAGCACCTGTGTTCTGTAACACAGCCCTAATTGAAATCACATTAACATTATGATTCCATTAGGAGGAACAAGAGGCTGGCTACAGGAACGCGCCCCGAGGGGCCTCATCAGCTGGACCGGATCATTTCTAAAGGGTTGCGCATCTGCTCGGAGCTTCAGTGTTAAGTAAGGCAGACAGGGCCCTATTCATTATTAACAAGCTTTTATGCATTTGTCCAGGCAGGAGTACAAAGCTGGCCTCGAGGACAGTCTGGGGAAGAGAGGTATTAAGGCGCTGGCTGCAAATGTCCTATTTTCTTGCCCATTGGTGGAATCCAAGATGGAGAAGCCTTTGCCCTGGTGGAGGGGACCTGCTGTCAGCACAGCCCTGATCATAATGACAGTGCCTAGAAGTGACTGGATGTCCTGTCACTAATCCATGGAGGACTTTGAATCTGTACCAAGCCAGATGGGTCCTGAGGCTGTTGCTTGACCAATTTGCCTGGCTCAGTTCACCCCTGACTATTCCTGCTTCTTGTGAGCTATCTGTTATATCTGCCAGTGCTCTTGGAGATTACAATATAGAGAAAAACACTGGAAATCCAAGAGGGTAATCAGCAAATGTAGGCAGAGCATCAGCTCCCCCATTCATTTAACTTGTTCATCGCTCTAGCTCCAAGTAGTCCACAAGCAACCCAGTGAGCACTCACTATGCTTGAAGTCACTGTTTCAATGATGCAACCAAGTGCCAGCTTTTCAAAAGTCCAAGAGTCCTCAGAGCCTCTGCACTGCAGGACCTGTGCATTAGGTCCTAGCCACATGTGGCCTCTTTGGATTCTTAACTAAAATGAATGAGGCGTGGTTATGTTATGTGTAGGTGCCAAGGCTAATTTTTTTTTTCTAATTTCATGCTGTTTGGCTTATGTCTCAGGCACATTGCTAGCTAGCTCTTTCATCTTAATTCAACCCATTTCCATTAATCTGTCCTGTCACATGGTCCATGGCTCACCTGTGTTACCTTCCATGCTGAATCTTGGGTGGCTGGTTCATCTCTCTTAACTCCACCCTCCTTCTCCGACCTATGCTCTGATTCCTCCGCCTACTTTTATGGTGTCTGCCATGGCCAAAACAGTCCTTTCTTCACAGCATACAGACATCCCACATCACTTCCCCTTTTCTGTCTAATCAAAAAGGAAGGTTTCAATTTCAACATAGCAAAATTACATATAACAAAACAGCTACCAAGCAAGAATTATAGTTACAATATCAGGTCTGTTTGTATTTAATAAGATTAAAGAAAGTATTCTATCATCTACCACATCCTTATTCCACTATAAAAATTTCACTGTCAGATTGACGCCTATGGAATTGGATCTAACCAAAGGCTGCCTCAAGCTATGTGGGAGCCAGGCTGGACCTTTAGAACCTGACAAACTGAGTTCTATTGTACCTGTTCTGTGATGTCACCTACCTTCTCATGTCCTTTTCTGTTCCTCTGTCTGATCTTGTCCCAGAGAAGGAAGAAAGAACGGAGTGAAACAACAGGGTCAGTGATGTTGGTATTTTGGAAGATGATGGGTTTCATCATCCCCAAATTCAGCTTTGGAGCTGGGAAAGAACCTCTTGGGGAGTAGAATGTGTTCTGAGAGTGTAAGCTCTGAAGGTGGAGGGGGGCACTGCAAGTCACTGCTCTGTTCTAGCAGCTCTGTGGCCAGCAGTGAGTCTCTAGAGTATGGTTCCATGCTGTACCTTTCCAGTGGACTCACTCTCTAAAGATGCCTCAGGGAAGCTCGACATGGTAGCTCTTGCCTTTAATCTCAGCACTTGGGAGGCAGAGACAGGTGGATCCCTTTGAGTTTGAGCCTGACCTACAGAGTGAGTTCCAGGCCAGCCAGAAATACCCTCTTTGAAGACTGGTTGAAATTTTGGTGGCAAGGCCCACATACATATACACAGCACAGATTTCCAAAACACATGCAAAACCCTCCAAAATCCCTCAAAACAATTACCACACAACCTCCTTATTGTCACAAAGGCACAACTGGAAACGAAGACATGGGGAGTGTACTCAGCTTGCCCTAGCTGTGCAGTTGTAAACAACCTTCTTGTGAATGTGACACAGGGAGGGAAGCAGCCCCGGCCTGAGTGTGGTCCACATGAGTTGTCATGTTTGGAAAGCAGAACAACGTGCGTTGTGCAACTTCATAGCCTGGGCCAGGGAAGGAGAGGAGGATGTGACTCAGTTCTCCACTCCAGAAGTGTCCAAAGGGAGAGCGTCCAAAGTACTGAGAGGACCCTGTGTGGGTGGTGTCTACCCGGAAGTGCTGCCTGAGGAAGTGGGAGGTGGGTTCTGATCTCCCTTTCCCCCTGCATCCAGAGTTTTCTGTTTTACTGGATGAAAATATCTCACATCTGTGTCTTCACTTTCATCCAAGTGGAACTGTTCAGTTCCTTCCCACAGGGTACCTTGATCCTGCCTAAGGAATAAGTTTTATATAAACAACAAACATTTATTATTTTTTAAAGATTAATTTACTTTATTTTATGTGTATGAATATTTTGCCTGCATGCAGATATGGGCACCACGTTCATGCCTGGTGCAATGGATCCCCGCAACTGGATCCATCCGGACAGTTGTGAGCAGCCATGTGAGTGCTGGGAATTAAATCTGGGTCTTCTAGAGGAACAGCAAGTGCTTTCAACTGCTGAGCCATCTCTCCAGGCCTGAGAGCTACCCTTTATTAAAAACAAAATGCTTCACATCATCTGCTGCAGTTGTGTGAGGAGAGCCTTGCAGAATAAGTGACCAAAGGTCAGAGATGCGAGTTAACAGGACCACTCTCAAGTGAGGACAGATGAGGACAGGCTTCTTGGCATGATGTCCACTCTCCAGTGTATTTTATGACTTAAGGGGCATCTTTCTATTTCATTCTTTACTCCACTACAGATGAGCGATCTGGTGGTGGTGGAGGTCTAGCTCAAGGCTGCCCTGTGGTGGTAACCTGGGGTTATTTGTTCTATCCTTCTAATCTTCTTGTGGGGAAAAACAATAGTAACCACTCAGTTGCCCTGCCTGGTGCTTCTTGTAGCTAGTACTACCTGAATGACAACATTTTGTATCATGTTTGCTGTGGTGGTGGGCGTGTTCAACACATTTGACCACAAAGCAATGGTCTTTTAGAGGAAGTAGAGCAGAACACAGATCTGAGTGTCTGTCCTGCCCTAGAATTTCAGTTTGGCTTCTTAACTCTCCTGAAGGAGTCCATGCTAAGAACTGCAGGCCAACAGTACCCATCAGGGGCCTTGCTGGTACCTTATCTCACAGATGAAGTAACAGGTTTGTAGACACCTTGAAACTGATCCCCATATGCCTAAGACAGTGGGGACTTGAAACCTGGGTCTCATCTCCATGCCTCCTGGTAGAGGCTGTGGTGACCTTTCTCATGCTGGGGCCGGAGGGTGGTCCCCAGGATAAGGTAAGACAACCCAGAGAGGGAGCAGGAGGCAGGATTTTCTTTTAAAGCCACGGAAGGACCTGGTTGTCTTCATCCAACTGGCCTTGATTAAAAATAGAGCTGTGTGCCCCACTGCCCAGCAGCCAGACTGAGATCAGAGGCTCTTCCCAGCAGGCTTCATGTTTTAAGTTATTTATCTGTCTGCATTTTGCATCGTTTGCCATTGATTCACATGAACTCTTCTAGCAAGTCCCTCTGGAGTCTGTTCCGCAGGGAGCAGCTCCAAGCTTCCTTCTCCCAGGGGTGCCTACCTTTCCTGGAGGGCAGCCTATTGCCAGAAGCTGCTTTGTGGCTTCTGCACTGGGCACTCTGTTACCAGAGCTGGCTGTGGTACAGACCCAGGGACGCACCTTCTTCTCACTCTGCTCTCTTTGCCACAGGAGGTGACTTGTAAGACTATACCCTAGTCATACATGCTCTTGACTAAGATTAGGTTTAGGGTCTGGGAGGTGCTTCCAGGACCCCAGAGAGGGGATGGGAGCAAAGGGTCAGGTCTTTTTAGTTCAACTGACTGCTCTCCTGATGTCTGCAGACCTGGGAGCTTCATGACTTCCCACCATTGTCCTGGTGCCTCAGTATCCCCTGTTTGTGACTCTGTGATGTCCTGTCACTGAGATGTGCTCATGATTTGAGCTGATGGATTTCTGCTTCCTCATCAGACCCTACACTGACCTAGGGAAGCCCTGTACTCCAGGACATGCTGAAATGCAGACATAGGCAGAAACAGAAGGCCTGTTTAGGGAGCCCAGAGACCCAGAGATACACTACTTACCTCCTCCTTTGGACAAAGCTGAACCTGGACTTGAAACTTGAAGGGAAGAAACCTCAGAAGGACACATGGACCCCAGCCACACAGCTAGCATCCCACAGGGCCATAGTCCTTCTACTGTCCCTTTCCACTGGGTGACTTCAGGCAACTCATCCACAGGACTGATAGCAGACTTCAGTTCACTGCTTTGTCTGCCAGTGTTAGAAAACCAAAGAGAAAACCCTGATAGAAGAGAAACGCATCATCTCACCTGATGTGGGGTTTAATGTGGAGTGTCCCTGAAGGCGCGAGTCTTCAAACACTTGGTACCTGATTGATGATAATTCTGGTTGGTAAGGTTGTGGAACATTTAGGGGTGTGGCCTTTCTGGGTGTATGTCACACAGAGCAGGCTTCGAGAATGTACAGCCTTGACCCACTTTCAGTACCTCCAGTTCACTCTCTGCTTCATTTTTGCAAATGAATATGTGACGGCTGAGCTGCTTCTGCTGCTGTGCCTCATCTACAATCATGGACCCCTCCCCCAGAACTACCCTTCCCTAAGATGCTTTTAGTTATGGTGTTTTATCACAACACAAACTGACTGATAATCTAATAACTGGTCTAGAGTTGGCAAGTTCCTGAGTCCAGTGAAGAAGTCTTGGTTGGCTTTTTCAGCTAGCTTCTCGGCTTTCTTTTCATAATTACAAGATAGCTGCCATGGCTCCAGACATAGTCATAAGTTTAAAGTAGAAAGACAAAGTGGATGTATCAGACACAGATGTTACAGAAACCAAAACAGTAACAGGATTGATAAATACTGACATTTATTTGCTTCTCTCCTCCCATTCCAAGGCCAGTTCAGTATTAAAAGCGGGCCCAGTGGTGTTGGGACAAAGCCTCTCTATCTTGTCCTTATTAACAAGGATGGAGGTGACTTATTACAGTGAGTGGCCAGTCATCAAGAGGAGAAAGGGGAAGACACACTTATCAGTTTGTAGTTACAGCCACAGAGCATGCATAGACCACCTAGAAATAGGGTAGAGTTTGGCTGCATGGCCACACCTGCCTGAAAGGGACACTGGGAGATGTCATCTTTGGCTGGACAACCATGTGCCCAAGCTTCCTGTACAAAAGTGAAAATCAGCTATGGGATGGGGGCAACTCAGCATTTTTTTCTCTCTCCAGTAGAAAGAAAACCACATTAAATACATGTGTAAGGCAGGGGAGAGCGAACTAGGTATGCACTACCTCTTTCTGTGCACAGAGCTGAATCTGGACTTGAAACTTGAAGGGAAGAAACCTCACAAGGGCACATGAATCCCAGTCACACAGCTAGCTCCCCAAAAACTCACGTGCCCTTTAACATGATGATCCCTTCTCACAGACCCCCTAAGACCCACATAGCCTCTGTTATCCCACTGGCTAAAATTCATGCCAAAGCAATGCAGCCTGGCTGGTAAGACAAGGGGAGAGAAGGAAAGAGGGCCTAGGTGGTGGATGGTCCAATAAGAATGTCCAGAGACAGTCTTTCTCTGATTGATCTGAGTGATTGAGTGATTATTTGGTTGGTTGATTGATTTTCCTCTTTTGGGGAGCAACTGAAATGGGCATGTCTTAGTCAAGCAGACACCAAGAGCAAACGACCGAGAGTGGGAAGAGCAGGTAGGTATGTGACCACAGGTCCCTCTGTCCCCCCTGCATGTCATCATTACTTCCCTTCTTGGACATGGTGAGAGACCTGACTACCTGTGCCCCAGCCCTATCTTACCACCACTGGGCAGAAATCTTCTTTCTAGCTTAGGGAACCAGGAAAAAAAAGCTGATTGGTCATCTGGGATCAATAATTAGCCCTCCAGACAAATTAACAGTGACCCCCTTATTATTGACTAATAAGGTCCTGGAAGCCACCGGAGCAGATAGCTTGGGATCACCAGAAAACTTGGGGACAGAAGCCATTCAAGGTCAGGTGGGCTCAGTTCTTCGATAGGACCATGGAGTGGGCTGGGAGGCAATTTTGGGGTGAGAGGACATGGTCAGTTCTAGAAAGCTTCAGGCCCAGGCAGACGTGTCCCTGGCTAAACAGTGTGACCCCAGAGTCCTGATGTTTTCTGACTCGGGTACAAATATGGTGTTTAGTGGTCTGTACCATGGTCTTCAAACTGCATTCTAAGTAACCCAGAGCCAGAGCTAGGCAACAGCATCTTCATCATTTCGCTGTGCTGTAGTTTTGCATCTAAACAATAATGATCATATGTAATAAGGATCATTCATGGAATTTTTTTTTCAGGCTTAGATTGAGCAACCCAGGTGAGGGGCCTGCTAGGAAGTGTTCAGATGTTGTCTATTTCTTGAGAGCTTATTTGGAGGTTCTAGCAGGGAATCACAGCTACTTGTATACCCTTGCCCAAAGACTGGTCCTCTATTCAGGGAAGGCTCTTTTCTTCCTCCGACTAAGTGCTCAGCTTTAGAAGGGATGTACATGGAGCAGTGAGGGAAGAAGGAGGTACCCATCTAGCCAAACTGATCAACTGAGTCAGCCCTGATGATCTGTGGGGTGATAGATGTTGCAGCCAGGTTGCCCTCACATCCTGCCTATTTCTTCTTATCGATGGTGTTTCTTATATGATATTAGTTGAAACAAGGGTTCAAAGGCTAAACAATGGACTGGTTTTGAGAACTTGTCAAGCTAACATGATCTGACTACCATGTGACCCTGGCTATATCTTGTCTCCTCTGCAGACTGGACTAGTTCCTTTCACCTGGGTGCAACTGGAAAAAGCTCTCTTTGGGGCAGGCTATGTCCAGGTTTGGCTAGATTCCACAGGGCTGGAGTCTGGGGGCAGCACAGCTCTCCTAGCCACCTGGCTGTCAGAGGCTGCTCAGCGCCTAGTGTCTATTGGAGTGGTAGGACTGTGTCCTGGTGAAGAGGGATGGGCAGCTGGGAGTGGACGGGGCACCCTGGAGCAGGAAAGGATGAGCCAGGAACATGTTGGTTCAGCCGCAGGCACAGGATCCATCTGCCACCTCCCACCAGGCCTCATTCCAGGGTCTGACAGACTTTTATCCACTAGGTTCTGAAAACCTGCCTGTTTTTTCCAGGGACACTGTTCAGGGAAAGGAGACTGGACTGTTCCCCTTCCCCCATCACCCACCACAGAGAGCTCCTCCTTCCCACTGTTCATAGGCCACAGCTGGGAACTTTCCAGAGATCTAAGTGGATCCTTCTGACAGGGTGGGGTCTATTCATGAGGATGACCTTGGTGCTTGTCAAAACCACGTCTCCCAGAGCTTTACTGTCATACTCCATTTGCAGCCTGGTTCCAAGGCCAGGCCAAGAACAAGCATTTTATCAGGACTTCAAATGATATTATGGACACTGAACTTGGAGTTACATAGTCATTGAGATCAAAGGAATGAACTTGGTGAATGCTGTGTAATTTTAGGCAAATCACCTCCCTGGTTCCACAGAGAAACAATGGAGGCAACATACTGTCTCCCTCAGAGGGCCATTGTGAAATCTGAGGCCACCAGGGATGGTGACATCAGTAGATAGCAAGAAACACTATTCCTCTTGGGACTAGCAGTATCGCAACACCCCTGATGTCCCAGGATGCTGGGTGGCTTGAGGGGCAGGGATGGAGACCCATGGAGTCTATGGACCAACATCTAGTTCCACATGATGCCTCCTTGGGCCCCAGAGTAAGAGCTTACCACCTCTACCTTGGAGCCTGCTAATGCTGTTAGAGCTGAGGCTACATCCACTACTCAACACCTTCCTCCCCAGGGTCCTATCCTTAAAATCTGCTTCCCCCATCAAGACCACCACTCATGCTGCCTTTGGGCAAGGAAAAGAGGTCAGCTCTACTCAGATAGGAGCCCAGGGTGGTGAGTGAGGTTCTTCCTGGCTGGCCATCAGCTCAGAGAATGCCCTCTGTGCTGGGCCAACAAAGAGTGAATGCCTAGCCACATATGGATGAGGTAGACCAAGTGCAGGAGAACAGACAAACTTTCTCCCACTGGTTGCCTCCCGACTCTGGGGTTGCCAGATACAGACATCAGACATTCTCAAACACTTAAATGTGGAAACTTAAGCCATGAGCACAGACTCCTGAACTCCCAGGTGGAGTCTAATTATGTATGGAGATGCTCACTCATGTGATTCTCTACTTCTACCCAGTTGTACCTGCTTCCAGGGAACTTTCCGGATGTCCCACACGACTAGCTGCCTCTTTCCACTTCCTACCTCTGCAAAATTTTTCACCTCTAGAGTGCCCCATTTTACTTGTGTACGCTGGCCAGTGTACCCTGATCCTTGCACACACTCGCCCAGGCTTCCTCTGCACTAGGCATCTGTGTGTCCTCAGCTGCTCTGAAAGCAGATATATGCCCAATTCCGCAACAAAAACAAATACAACTTAAATGACACAGCCAGTGAAATCAGGTGGCCTGATGGGAAAGTCAGCATATCCGGCTCTGGGTACTATTTAGGTCCAGGGACTCTGGGACTCAGTTGTGGCCATCTCTCTGGTTTCCCAGGAGATCAGAGTTCCACAGTTCTTCACAGATGAGATTTTCACAGTTCCATACTCACCTTCTATCTTCTCTGTAGAACAGATAGTACGACGTCCCTTTCCCTAGAGGCTCAGCAGGGGCCAGAACTGTTTTCTTTTCCTCTGGATTGGACCTGCCTATCATGTTCTTTTGTTCACAGTGTCCTCATTGGAGGCTCATAGATGAGGGTCTCCTCTGTTTGCTTAAGTGCAAGAACACACACCCAGGAGCACAGAGACCTCCTCCCCGTTCCAAAGGTCAGCTTCTCAACCCACACCTGTTCTTATCCCCTCTCCTCCCCACCTTCATTTCTGGCCAGACTCACACAGATTTCATCAAATCTTTCTTTGTCTCTGTAGGGGAGGGGCAACAGCATTACCTTTCTTTTCCAGTGGTGGGGCAGAAGTTCAGAGAGGCAAAGAGAATGGCCTAAAGTCACACAGCAAAACGCGCCAGAGACAAGCGTCCTGGAACCAAGGACACCTTGGAATTGGCACAGTTAACCTGGTGACACCCCGTCAGGAGACAGGGCAGAGGAAGAGAATTCCAAGCCCCAGGTTGTGGTCCAGCCTGGCTCATGTGTTCATCTGTCCTGATCCCCTCTGGGCAGAGACAAGTGGGAAGCAGTTCATTGTGAGGCTGAGTACAGACGACCCTTGCTCCAGCCAGTGAGGGCTGTCATGAGGTTAGAGGGTACTCCTGGGGGCTTCCTGTGGTGGTATAAACAGGAAGGAAGCTCAGGATCCCACCAGACATGCTATAGACGGCTGGGGGTGGTTCAGAACCATAGGACCAGCCAGGTTCCAGTCCCCACCACATTACATATTAGCTGAGCTTTCTCCTGCAAACACCTCTGCTTTTTCTTGTTTGAATTACATCTTGATGGAGGGGACCATGAGCATGCCGAGCTGTGTGTGGTCGTCAGCAGACTTGCAGGACTCAGTTCTTTCCCTATGTGGTTCTTGGGACTGGCCTCAGGCCATCAGGCTTGGTGGCAGACACCTTCACTCACTGAGCTATCTCACCCGTTTACCCCTCTCCTTTCCTGTGCCAGTTTCCTCATAGAACAGGACAAGCATGTGACTCCTGCCTCCTAGAATCAGTCTGAAGATTAAGTGGTCACTGCCTATTTCACTTGGTGTGTGCAGCGCTTCAGGCCACCCTGAGGTGTGGCTTAAGCTTTCCCTCTGTGGCCAGTTACAGTTATAGAAATACAACAAAACACAGCCGCTGTTAATGTTTGTTCTGTAAAATAAAATCACCTGTGCAATAAGCATAGGCCTGCTCAGAGCCCTCCCCTTCCTCAGATTCCCAGCAGGCCCTGGCTCAAGTGCAAACACCAACAAACAGGAAAGGTTGGTTTTTTTTGTTTTGTTTTTTGTTTTTTTTTTTTTTCTTTCTGACTTTTATTTGGGAAAATAGGAACAAACACAGGCTGTCTGAGAGGCTAGAGAGAAATTAGCATCTTATTAAGTTTTCGCTGTATGCGTGTGTTCATTCTATGAGAAAAAAAACAGTTTAATGAAACCATTTAAAGACAAATTAACAAAGGTGCATGCACAGAGAAAGCACAGTTAAAAGTCTACCTGCTGGCAGGCAGCCTCCGAGCCCCACGCACCGTCAAAACAGATCTTGCAATAATAGACTCAGTATGATCTGGATTTTGTAAAGTTGGTGGGAGGGAGAGGAAAAGAAAAAAGATTTGAAGTGAGTTGGTTCAGTGTTGAGCAAAAGCATGGAGCCAGCCACAGGCAAAGTCATTAACAATGCCATCCTGCCTCTGTTTCATATGACAGAGAAGGAATGGAAAATTCCATGCTCTTGTGCACATACAGGTCTTTTGACAACAATCGTGAGTTACCAGAGAGAATCTGGAAAAAAAAAGAAGAAGAAGAAAAAGAAAAAGAAAGTAAAAGATATGAATCTGAAACAGACCGCATGGTTTTATCCCCAAGGAAGGATAGCCCTTACCTGGGCTGTAGACCTGGCTGGGCCTTCACATCCAGGTGTCCTTGACTTAAGGATTCCATAGACCAGGCCAGTTCTTCCCACACCCAGCAAGAAGCTGAACAGCCACCGAGACCAAGGAAGCCCATTGCTTCAGCTTGTTCCATGGAATGTTCTAGAACTGGAGGAAGCAAAGTCTAGGAAGACCCAAGTGACAGGTCACCTGGAGGGGGAAACATTAGGGATTCAAAGAGGGTATGCAGTCACTCCTTCATTTGTTTACCCTCAAATGTGTCCCTGAAAGCTAAAGTGTGAGCCCTAAGTACCCCAGAGCTCGGCTCTCAAGACCCTTGATGCTGGCGTTAATGCTCTTCAACATTCCAATGGAACCTGAAACATGCGGGTGTCATTTTAAATCTAATTTGTTTATACAGGGTCTCGTGTAGTCCAGGCTGCTCTTACACCTGCTTTGTAACCAAGGGTGACTTGGACTTCTGATCCTCCTGCCTCTGCCTCCTGAATGCTGAGATTGCAGACGTGCATCGTCATACTCGGTTTTATGTGGTGTAGGACCTTAGGGATTCCTGCATGCAAGACAAGAACTTGGCCAGCCAAGTCACACCCCCAGCCCTTCACCTCATTTTGTAAGTACTGGTAGATAAGCCTCCACTGTAATAAAAGGGGGAATATAATCTGTGTCCTGTGAAATAATCTGCACTCGAATGTGGACGTGTTCTGCCCTGGAGGTCAAGAAGTAAGCCAAGGGCTTGCAGCCTTTGTACAGTCACTGTGAGGGCAACAGCATTGAGGGTGCTGGAAGGAGACCCCCATCCCTGAGACATACACTTCAAAGCTCACAAGCTGTTCTTGCCACAGCTATTCATAATTTGGCTTCAGGGGATCTTGTGTCCTCTTTTTTCCTCCGAGGGTACCTATACTCGTGTGTGTGTGTGTGTGTGTGTGTGTGTGTGTGTGTGTGTGTGTGTGTGTGTGTGTGTGTGCCAACAAGCACACACTCAATTTAAAATAATAAAAATAAATCTTTTATACAAATGCAAGGACAGTGCTCCATGCAAGAGTTCCTCTGTCCAGAGCTTGCCTGGTTTCTTGTCCAGGGTAGGTGGCCCTCCAACCTTCCCATTCCAAAGCTCCATGGGCTTCATCACAATCACTAATCACAATTAATCTCACCCAGCTGGCTTGCTGTTATCTCTAGTAGCCAGGGTACTTGCTATCTACATCCCCTCGTGGACTGTATTTGGCACTTTGGTACTTGAAAACTGTTTACTGGATGAATGAATAAGTGAAATATTGGGTTCATCCAGGTGAAATTGCAGTTGGTACTCAGAAAGTCTCCTCTGCCATCATTTGCACTCAGCTTCTTTGATGTCATTTCTGCGGGTCCACTTTGAAGTCACAGGGAGGGACACCTGGTTAGCAAGGGATGTATCAGACTCCCAATAAGCCTAGGGAGGAGACTGGGAGGTTTCTGTGGCCTTCTTCATGGGGGTCCCCTTGTCCCTGTGTATTCAGGTGAATGCTGGAGCTGAGAGGAAGGAGGAAACCGGAACCCAGAGCCCAGATCCTTCCTCCGGATCAAAAATCTGGTGGGTTGGATGACATGAGCTCAGTGGGGAGCTACTCCAGACTTCCTCTGCAGCTACTCTGCTCACCCGCCGCCCTATCACCCTTGGTCAGGCTATGATTCCCACTGACTCCATCAAGTCCCTGGATGACAGTACAACCATTGTCCTAGGAGATGAACATGGTCACTGTGATGGCCATTCTTGGTTGTTGACTTGACTACATCTAGAACTAAATGAAAACCCACGCAGCTGGGCACACCTGTGAGGGACTTTTCCTTAATTAAATCATTTGAAGTGGAAAAACCATTTTTTCCACTTTTAATATGGATCTTCTGAGATGAGATGATACACCTTTAATCCAGAGTTGGATTTTTTAACATTTTTTTTTAACTTTTTGATTTTTTTTGGGTGGGGGACAGGGCTTCTCTTTGTAGTCCTGACTGACCTGGAACTCACTCTGTAGTCCAGGCTGGTCTCAAATGCAGAGACCCTTCTGTTTCTGCCTCCCAAATTCTGGGATTAAAGGCATGTAACACCACTGCCTGGCTAATCCAGATTTTTTGAGATAGGATACACTTTAAGATGGGCTACGCCTTCTACTGGCAACCTATATAAAGGACATGGAAGAAGGAAGATTTCTGTCTTTGCCTGCGTGTTTTTGCTGTCACTGAAAAGTCCATTCCTCTACAAGCATTAAAGCCTACTTCTTTGAGATTCTGACAAGCTGAAACATCCAGCCTTATGGACTGAACACCTACTGGATTGCTGGACATTTCATTGCTGGACAGCCATTGCTGGACTAGCTGGAACACAGCCTGAAAACCATTCTAATAAATCTCTCTCTCTCTCTCTTTCTCTCTCTCTCTCTGTATCTTTCTCTCTCTCTGTCTCTCTTACACACACACACATACACACATGCACACATGCACACACACACACGTTCTGTTAGTTCTGTTCCTCTAAAGAAACTTGATTAATAGAGTTGTAGTGATATATTGTATATTTAATAAAAAATAGTCTGAAATATCAGAGGACAGAATCACCCACAGCCAAGCCATGAAGATTAGGGAGTGGTGACTGATGCCTTTAATCCCATCATTTGGGAGACAGAAATCCATCTGGAGCTCTGGGAGTTCACCTAATAGCCACACAGTGGTAGCTCACACCTTTAGTCCTAGCTCTAGGAGAGACCAATCATGAAGTAAAATAGCTGGGGGTGGGGCAGGGCAGGGGTATGGAAATGTAAGACAGGAGAAGGCAGAAGTTCAGTATTCTGCCTGCATGACCAGTCAGTCTGAGGACCTGTAAAGACAGGACTTAGCCTGTCTGGCCCTTGAAGTTGGCTGGGTGAGATCTGGCTGTGATTTATTTCCTATCTCTGTGATATTTTAGCTTTCACCCAATATCTGGCTCTAGGTTATTTAGTATTATAATAATAATACTAAATAGAATTTGTGCGATGTACAGTGGTTGTGGTGGAGACAGGATGAGGGCCATAGGCCTAGGCACATCATCACATCACTATAACTACTCAGCCCCATGCCTGGACACTCCACAGTGGCAGAGGGAGCTGGTCCGCAGTGCCTCAGTCTTCACCCCCATGTGTAGGGCCATCTCCTCTCCCTATCTCTCAGGCAGGAAACAGCAGGAGGAAGATAAGGGAGACAGGACAACCTCCCTGAGCCTTCAGCTCTGCAGCAGCCACAGCATGGCCATGCCAGAAGAATAGAAGGAAACAGGAAGAGGCCAGAGTCAGAACCTGTAAGTAAGGAGGCTGTGAGTGCTAAATAGTGCTGTCTCCGGGCCTATATCCCCTAGAGAGCGACTGTTCCTGCCCACAGTGACTTTCCTGCCTACAGTGACTGTTCCTATCTACAATGACTGTTCCTGCCCACAGTGACTGTTCCTGCCCACAGTGATTGTTCCTGCCCACAGTGACTGTTCCTGCCCACAGTGACTGTTCCTGCCCACAGTGACTTTCCTGCCTACAGTGACTGTTCCTGCCCACAGTGACTGTTCCTGCCCACAGTGACTTTCCTGCCTACAGTGACTGTTCCTGCCCACAGTGACTGTTCCTGCCCACAGTGACTTTCCTGCCTACAGTGACTGTTCCTGCCCACAGTGACTGTTCCTGCCCACAGTGACTGTTCCTGCCCACAGTGACTTTCCTGCCTACAGTGACTGTTCCTATCTACAATGACTGTTCCTGCCCACAGTGACTGTTCCTGCCCACAGTGACTGTTCCTGCCCACAGTGACTGTTCCTGCCCACAGTGACTTTCCTGCCTACAGTGACTGTTCCTATCTATAATGACTGTTCCTGCCCATAGTGACTATTACTATGTACAATGACTTTCCTGCCCACAGTGACTGTTCCTGCCCACAGTGACTGTTCCTGCCTACAATGACTGTTCCTGCATACAGTGACTGTTCCTGTCTACAATGATTATTCCTGTTTACAATAACTGTTCCTGCCCACAGTGACTGTTCTGGCTAACAATGACTGTTCCTGTCCACACTGACTGTTCCTGTCTACAATGACTATTCTTGCCTACAGTGACTGTTCTATCTACAATGACTGTTCCTGCCCACAGTGACTGTTCTATCTACATTGATTGTTCCTGTCCACAGTACTTTTCCTGCCCACAGTGACTGTTCTTGCTTACAGTGACTGTTCCTGCCTACAGTGACTTTTCCTGTCCACGGTGACTGTTCCTGCTTACAGTGACTGTTCCTGCCCACAGTGACTGTTCCTGCCCACAGTGAATTTTCCTGTCTACAGTGATTGTTCTAGTTTACAATGACTGTTCCTGCCTACAGTGACTGTTCCCGCCTACAGTGACTTTTCCTGCACACAGTGACTGTTCCTGCCTACAGTGACTGTTCCTACACACAGTGACTGTTCCTGCCTACAGTAACTGTTCCTGCCCAAGGTGACTGTTCCTTTCTACAATGACTGTTCCTGCCCAAGGTGACTGTTCCTGCCCACAATAACTGTTCCTGTCTACAGTGACTGTTTCTTCTCACAGTCACTGTTCCTTCCCACAGTGACTGTTCCTGCCTACAGTGACTGTTCCTGCCCAAGGTGACTGTTCCTATCTACAATGACTGTTCCTGCCCAAGGTGACTGTTCCTGCCTACAGTGACTGGTTTTGCCTATGGCAGCTGTTTCTATTTATTTCTAATTGTTACCTCTCACAGCCATTGTTACTACTGACATGATTGTTCCTGCTCATTGTGACTCTTTTTGCCCACTAGTGACTGTTTCCATTTGCACCATCTGTTCCTGCCCACACTGTTCTTATCTATAATGACTGTTCCTGCCCACACTAACAGTAACTACCCACACTGACTGTTCCTGCCCACACTAACAGTAACTACCCACACTGACTGTTCCTGACCACAGTGTTTTTCCTGCCCATACTGACTGTTCTTGTCCATACTGACTCTTCCTGCCCAGCATGGGTATTCCTTATCACAGAGAGTGTTTTTGTTCACAGTGTCTAATTCCTACCCAGAGCAATTGTTCCTGTCCCTGGCAACTGTTCCTGCCCACAGTGGCTATTTCTGCCCATGGTGAGTATTCCTGATTACGACTGTTTCTGCTCACAGTGACCACCCTTGTCCATGGTGACCAACCTGCCCATTGTGACTGTTCCTGTCCACAGTGACTGCTCTTGCCCACTAAATCTATGACTTTTCCTTCTAATGGCCACTGATGTCAGCTCCCACATCCCTCTTTTTTTCTTTTGTCTTCTCTCTGTCTCTTCTTGGGCCTTTAAACAGAGCCAGTATCCCAGGAAGTGTTTGACTCTCTGATTCAGTGTCAGGAGGCCATGCTCCTTGCCTGTCTATAATGCTGGCCAGAGTGATTGCTTTATATTCCTAAGCCCTCCCTTGCCCTTGGGAACTGATGCTCCAGGTCCAAGCCTGGTTCATGGTTTGTGCTCAGTGAACTCATCTGGCAATAGTTTTCTCCTCTGGTCCACTTCATATCTATTCCCTCTCTGTCATTCCACCCAACACCTGCCAGAGTTAAGCTTGGTCCACTATCATGAGGGTAGCAGAGGCTCATGTAGGAATGAGCAGGTGACACACAGGATGAGAATTTTGAAGAATACTAGGGAGCAGGCTTTCAGTTTGGGAGAATGAGAGGTTGGAGGTGACTGGGGAAGGCACATGGCAGGAAAGCAGGAGGATCAGAAGTGGGAGAAGCCACTTGTGGAAACCATGACAACAGGTACAGGGAGAAATAAAGCCAAAGTCTTGTGCAGGTAGAGTGTAGAGGGTCAGGAGAAAGCCAGACCAGAGAGCAGTGGGAAAGATCAGTTCCACAGACAGAGAGCAAGACACTGGTTCCCATATGCTCCTACAATGTGTTTTCAGGAGGCTAGAGAGTTTTGACACATACTGCCTCTTAGACAGTGGACAGACCTAATGGAGGTCAGACTCCTGGCCTCCTCAGAGCAGTAGCCATGATCACAAGGCTTCTACGTAGAATGACTTACAATTTGTGTGGGTGGGGATTGGGCCAAGCAAGCCAAGCTCTGGACACAGCTCTGGTTCCACAGATCAGGCTCCATAGCCAGCATGAGCGCTTCAGCACAGACAAGCTGTACATGGAGTGGTTCAGCCAACCATTAAGAGCTGATGAAGCATTCCCAACCTCCAGGATGGGGAAGGGCTAGAGGGTTTCTGGAGGCCTGGCTTCTGTAAAGACCAGGGGGAGGTGAGGCAAATAATAAATCCCAAGGTCCCCTGTGTGTGAAGTTGGGGTGTAACTAGTCCAGGGCCAGTCATTTTGCATTTAACTAGGGACTCTAAAATTTATGAATTCAAACTTTAGCACCCAGTTTGGCAGTCTTAGGAGTTGGTGGAAAGGGGAAGAGGTGGCCCCCATGGTGGTCTTGGCTGATGGCAGCAGCCAGCAAGAGGGGTTCCAATAGCAACTTGGACAGCCAGAGCAGGACCTTCGAGGTATGAGCTAGGGAACAGCAGCTGGCTGCATTTACCCACTGCAATAACTGCCCCAAGTGGGACAAGATAATCATGATGTTGGTCACTACAGCCAAAAATAAGCCCAAATTCCTCAACACAACAGACTGCCAATAAGAGCTGGAAAGCAGGTAAGTGTGGGTCCCTCTCACCTTTCCTCTCTTCTGCTGCAACATCAGAGAAGGGAGTACCAGTGGCTCTAACTGAAACACAGGTTTGGGGAGCTGGTAAGATGGCTCAGTGGTTAAGAGTATGTGCTGCTCTGCTGGAGGACTCAGATTCTGTTCCCAGCACCCTTGTCAGTCAGGAACTTCCTAACTGTCTGTAACTCCTGCTCTAGGAGATTTGGTGCCTTTAGCCTCCTGTGGTACATGCACATGCACCTACCTATGCATAATTTAAAAGATAATTATATGTTTAAAATGTTTTTAATAAGAAAAGAAACACAGGTTTTGAGAGTCTTTCTCTTACCCAGTTTTGACATCTCTCACCTGATGGGTCCCGTTTTGCATTATTTGCATGCACACACACCCAGCCAATCAGAGTTCACTGGGCTCTATAAATGTGGGATGCCACATCATTCTTGTCAGTCTGGATCCTGGCAAGGGTCCAGCTCTCAGCTAGCTCTACCCTTTAGAGAAAACACCAGAGACTCCCTGTCTCAGCTCCTACTGCTCTGCTTTGGAAATTGTGGCTCCATTTCTGAGATTCACCATTCTTGCCTCAGCCTCTGAGACCAGCTGCCAGGGCTGAGTGGGAAAGGGGTAGGAGTATGAGGGAGTTGCTCACTCCATCCTTAGAGACCTGCCAGAGCCAAGGGATCAGCTGCTCCCCATGACCCTCACTGGTGACTGCTTTCTGCAGACTTATTCTACAAGGCACTGTAGCACTTGCTGACAGTTTCTAAGCTGTATCCTGAAGCCTGTGGAGTACATGGGGTTGTGACACTTGAAACTTGTGTCAGATGGCACCCATCTGCCTCCAGGGGCCTCAGAATTTTCCCCTTTCTTATTGGACTGTTTTTCCTGCATGACAATTGGAGGTTGGCCTTGGTTTGTGGGCTGTTGGCTGTCTGCAAACTCAGTTCTCAGAAGGGGGGGGCAGCTTTTGTGGGACAAAATGCCTGAGAAAGCTTCTCCAAACTGATGAGGGCTCAGCATTTTGCATTCAGGCGTTACCTCCTGGTAGAGCATCACACTGGCAGAAGGCTGTGACTGGAGAGTTTTTTCTCATGGTAGCCAGAAAACAGAGAGCAAGGAAGGCACTGGGAACTTGGTGTCACCTTCACAGGCAGGCTGCAGTGACGTACTTCCTCCAGGGAGGTCTTGTAACTGAGGTCTTCTAAAAGAGGACTTGTGTCTCTTCTAGAGAGACAGTCCACCTTACAAAGTGAGACAAAAACCCAGGTAAGGATGGCCAATGGTGTGCGAGACCCTGTCATAGCTAAAACTACCTAGACCTGTGTATCCCAAGCCCTTTATTTAAACAGTGATTTCACTTCAGAACCCTGGAGACAAACTTGAGGTGGTCATCGGATCTCTTTGTCCCTTCTCCCAGTGTGTCCACACTGAATAGATAGATGTCTTTGTTCTATCCTCCTCTTTTTAGATATTTTTATTGGTTTATTGAAGACAGCAGCCAGACCTGACTTGAGGCACAAGTTGTGACACCCAAGTTTGATAGCAATCTTATCTCCCCAAGCCTTCAGCACCTCCAGCTGGGGACCAAATGTTCATGTTTGAACTTGTGGGAACATGTCATTTCTGAAACAGTGGGGTGATCAGGTTAAATGAATCTGCCTCAGGGCTTGGATTAATACAGGTACTGTGGGAGTGGGTTAGAGATCAGAGGCATGAAGTCTTGACAAAGAAGAGATAAGCCTTGCAGTCCTGTTACCCCTCCCTCTCTCCCTCCCCCATCATCCTCTGCCTTTATCTTCTCCCCAGCATGGAGGTCCTCAGCACATTTGACGCCCTTGACTTTGGACCTACCAGCCTAAGAAATCAATATCTGGTCTCACGAGTTTACTCAGCTTCAGACATTCCATTATAGAAGCACAAAATTGACCCAAACATTCCACAGTGGAACATAGGATGACTGGGAGGCCCTGGAGAAGGAATACTCTAGCCCTCAGAGTCAAGGGCTCAAGCCTAGTCTTTCTAAACTCAGGGTCTTAAGAAACCCCCAGCCTCACTCAAGCCTAGTTCAGAGAGTATAGATTCTCCTCCACCTCAGAGTGGAAATGATTAATGTGGAAACATTCTATTGAGAAATCATTTTGTGGGCTGGACATGTGGTTCTGTGGTAGAGCTTTTTTACTTAGCATACATGAAGACTTGGGCCCAATCCAAAGGAACAGGGAGGGGGCTTATTTTGTGCCAGACATGTGTCTCACTGTCTGAAAGATAATCAGTACTAAACACATCACCCTGTACAAAGCTGTTACTATTGGGTGACAAATGACTCAAAAGCCTAGTGGCTTAAGGTACTCTACATGCATTGGCTAATAGCTTATTTGGGGGCAGGATCCCAGTCACCCTCCCCATGTTCTCCACTTCCAAGGGTCCCCATGCTAAAGCTACAGTTGACCTTAGTTGAAGGCTTGACTGGAAAAGGGCCTGTTATTCAGATCACTCTGGAACTGTAGGCAGAGCACAGTCCTCTGTAGTTATGTTCAAGGTCATGTCCAATGCCCTTCCCAGTTCTTACCCTCCAGGCTTCTACCACATTGCTATCAGATTCCCCAATCTGTAAGCCAAAAAGAAGTAGCCTCACTGGCTGTTTGGGGTGCGGGGTGGTTGCAAGTTGTTGTTGGTCATGGTCAAGGAGAAAGCTAAACAAAGAAGATTATAGTCAGGTATCTCTCTCTAAAGGGAAAAGGGAGAATATAGTATAGAAATAATAGATAAAAGTCAGATTATTCAATCTACTTTTAGCCTAAAAATAACTATTAATCTCAAATATTTTACATTGACATAGATTTTTACATATTGATACAAATTTAAGGTTATTTTGTTATATGTGTATGGTTTAACTCTTGTTTAAGGTATTGTTCCTATGCAACTCATTTAAAATGTATTGTATAATTAACAAATACAAGTTAGTAACTAGTCATTTATAATAATTAAACTTGTTATGTTAGATATATTTTCAAGATCAAACTGATAAATCTCAGATAGGTGATCTTCAAACACTTCAGAGACCTACAGAATATGACGTTTAAGATATTTTATTAACATTAGACTTTTCATTACAGTAATGGGCATCAAAGAACCTCCATATGGAGTTTACTTTCAATGTGGCAGAGTTAGGCATCTGGGCAAAAACTGCCTTTGCCTTGACTGCTGACAGTGTGGTGCCCAAACCGGATGAGCAGGACACAAAAGAAGGCAACTGCTAAACTTTGCCAAAGCAAGTAGGGCAGTCCTTCACAATTACTGCTTCAAAGAAAAGTCTGTCAGGTATTTCAGGCTTGCAGACCGAAGATGGATGCCCCAAAATTGCAGAGGAACCTCAAATGACTGTCCAGTTGGCTAGCTGTTTCTATTATTTTTATAGTTTTGAAAGCTTCTTTCTCTGTACTTCCTGTTTACTCAGGTAATATATTCCCTTGTCTTTGATGAAGTTGAAATGAGATATTTATAGTGTTATAGATTTTCTTGTTACCAAATTCAGAAAAGAAACTTATGTAAGAGATATGAAGTTTATAAGGTTGAGAAACATAACAGCTTATGTTGTTTATCTAAGAAAATGTTTAAGATCTAAAAGGACATTTTTTTAAAGGATGGTAATAAAATAAAATATATTTTAGGTATAAAACTTTGGATTCATCAAGATAAGAAAGATGATAGAGTAATTGCTTCAAATTTTCCAGATACAAATGGGCTGGGCATTTGTAATGTAACGTTAACTTGATTGTCTTATTATATATAATATTGCAGCATTAGAATGTAATCATTACTTGATAATTGTTCTTATTGTGTATGATATTACAATATTAGAGTTAAAACCTTTTTTATTTAGACAAAAAGGGGGAATGTTGTGGAATATTCATACACTGTGAGGGTGTATTGCTGTGATTGGTGTAATAAAAAGCTGAACAGCCAATAGCTAGGAAGAAGGTATAGCAAGACTTCTGGGCTATACCCAGAGAAAACTCTGGCAAGAAGAGAGTCAGGTTTAGAGTAAGTTGGATGTGCTGTGTTAATTCAGAGGAAGCCAGATGTGTTGTACTATGAAGAAGTAACTGAGTCAGGTGACAGAATGTAGATTAAAAATTATAGATAATTAGTCCTAAGCGCTAGTTGTGAAAAAGCCTAAGCTAAGGACAAGATTTCATAATTAATAATAAGTCTCTGGGTCATTATTTTCAGGCTGGCAGTCCTAAAATAGTTCAACAAGAAAACTTACTACAAAATATCATTTAAAACTTTCACTAAGAGTTCAGGATAACTCAGGGGTAAGGCATCTTGCCCACTCTACCCCATCCTTTTCAAAAGAAAATGAAACATGTTGTCTGTTTGGGCCTCTTGGAATCAGGACTTTTCTTTGCAAAGCATCCAGAGATGGAGGCAGGGTAGATGAACCCCACTTCCAGGCTCAAGGGAACAGCCTGAGATTCACATCAGACAGTGAGTGAGTGCACTGTCCCTCCTATGATAGGAAGTCTCAGCTCTCTGCATTGGCTCAGGCTTGTATTGGCTCTGACATTTTTGGACAGAACTTAGGCCAGTCTTCTGAAATTCATTAACCCAATCTGTCACAGGAAACAAGGACTCAAGGAAGGGGCCTTGGTGAAGAAGACAACATCTAATAGAGGCAACCTGGGCTCAGAGGAGCCAGAACATGACTTGATAAGAACTGGGACCTCAGAGGCATCTCTAGGGACCTAGGGGATGGAGCTGAGTCTTAGTTACCCTAGTGATAGAGTAGAAGCAAGGAAAGTCCTTGCTCAGTCTTCTGGTTGAGGCTTAGCAGGGCTGTGAAGTACTGAGTGCTGCCTCCGGCCCATCACCTGCTACAGTACATCTCATCTGTCATCAGCGCATCAGCCTAGGTCACAGCTCTGCCCGGTCTCTATCCACTCTGAGCAGAAGCATCCAGTGATCAGCAGGCGTTGGAAATGTGTCTAGGAATTAGATGCAGGAGCACTGGCTTGATATCGTGGATTGAAACTCAGTTTCAGGGAGGGCAAGAGTGACTTTGGTGGTGTCGGAACACAGGTTTGTTCAGGTTATCATCACGCTTTCTAGTGGGGTAGTGTTTTTGCTTGTTCCTTCTGTTTGAGACAGATCTCAGGCTGGTTTCTAATTCCCTGCGTAGCTAAGGATGATCATAACCTTCTGATCCTCTGGCTTTTACTTTCCTAGTGCTACTTTTACAGTTGTGTACCACTGCACCTGGTATATAAGGTTCTGGGGATAAAATCCCAGCTAGGCAGTGAGATGGAGATTCCAGAGCTGACATTTGAAAGGCATAAGAACCAGGGAGACTGGAAGCTCTCAGTTTGCCTGGATGTCTGTCAGCCAAGGGCATGTGACCCCAAAAAGCCAGTATTAGGACCTTAGGTGAGATTTAATACTGTGTAAATGGCCTATAAGTGGCACAACCATCCAGCTGCCTGTCCTGTAGTCTTTTGCCCCCTTGAAGCCAGGCAATGGATGAGGTCTGGCATACCTCCAAGCCTCTTTGCATTTCTCCTGAAATAACCGGTCTCCTTTCCTGTAAGTCTTGAATTGTCCAGAGGCACACGAGCAGTGACTGTCCTCCAGACTCAAGCTGGGGTTGTAACACAAGCACTCTATCAACTGGAGCATCCCCAGTCAGCCAGCATCTTCTTCAAAGAACAAGCTGACAAATCAATAAATGAATGCACAAACGCTGAGTGGCCAAGCCACCATGCCCCAGAGGTTTTCTCTTGAGAGGATAGTCTTTAGAAAACCTGCCTGCTGGAGCTTGGATTCCCTCAAATTTCCTGTGCTAGATGCTTGCTTTATTTATTTATTTATTTATTTATTTATTTATTTAT
Organism: Phyllotis vaccarum; assembly: GCA_033318265.1. NCBI lineage: Eukaryota > Metazoa > Chordata > Mammalia > Rodentia > Cricetidae > Phyllotis > Phyllotis vaccarum. The sequence continues at coordinate 123,193,679 of JARWLC010000001.1, read as the reverse complement.
TTATTTGTCGACAGGTTTTTTGTTTTGTTTGTTTGTTTGTTTGTTTGTTTTGTAACCCAGGCTGGCCTCCTCCATCTAGATGCTGGAATCACAGGTGTGTATTTACATACCCTATCAGTAAAGAACCTCAGTCCCAGAGGCAGCAGTTCTAGAATAGTGAGCCCACAAGACATGTTAGGTCATGAAGGCCCAACCTCATGAGTGGCGGATGGATATTATTACAAAAGACCCTAGACTGACCTAAGGAATGGCAATCATATGATCATATTGGGATGATTTCATCAGGTTCCAGATGATCACATGGAGCCCCAGAAATGTGCGAAGTCAGTTGTATGTCAGTTAAAGGTATAGCTAAGCATTTGAAAATTATCTAAAGGCCTGAAACACAGCCGGCCTCTGCTCACCACCTGAATGTCCTTACTTCACCCCTTTCCAGTACAGATGGCACAGGGTGTAGGTCAGATAACCAGCACCAGATCCTTGAACTCCATAGTCTTCAGATCAGTGACCCTAACACATCCTCACGTACTCCATGTGTAATTGTAGGTCACCCTCCTCTCTCAGCTTGTCTTGCACAGCCATTCATTGCCTTTGAGTTCCTGGTCTCTGGCCTCCTCAGAGCCTCCAGAATCTCATCCACTTGTTCATTCAGTCATCCACAAAGCATTTATTTAACACCCACTTTTCCGAGATGATGAACTAGACTCTAGGCTTATAGTTTCCAAAGCATTTTGATCACCACATCACACCCTTCTCCAACCAGGACCTTTCCATAAACTCATTGTCTTACATGCTGGTCACCTCTCCTTTGGCCCTATATATTCCTAAAGTCTTCCGTTATCCTCTGCATTAGGAGATCAGATTGTCCAGTCCTTTGCACTGTTATCCAACCTTCTCAAATCAGGGTAACACTGGATTGAATGTGCATTAGTGAGAGGCCAGCACCTTGCCCTGGCCCTCTCCTACACTTGGCTAATTTCATCCTGATTATGGACCCAATAGGATGAGCTTGCTATGGGTCTAACACCTTTTCAAAGAAGCATTCAGCCAAGTTCCTTGGGAAGTTAGGTGGTCCTCTTTAGAAATTCAGGTTCCAGTGTCCTCAGAGATGTTTGGCATCCTGACTGGGACTGGTTCATACCATCAACACGGGGCTTCCCTCATATTTCTGAGAACCACTGTAACTAACTACAGCAATAGACCTACCTCCCATCAGCTGCATGTAGAAAAGGACCAGACCCAAGGATCTCAGTCACTGTGTATTGGAAATAGGGATCCTCCATGTGGCAAACTCTGGCTTAGAAGTGACACAATGGCCTTGTAATTTATGAATTTTGGGGTCTCCAGGCCCCAGCTCTTTTCTCAAAGCCAGAAAAGAAAGGAGAGTAAAATTAGGAGAAGGAGGAAAGAAACAAGGAATGGAGAAAGTGAAGCGAGGTAGAGGCAGAGAGACTGAGACAGATAGAGAGACAGAGACAGAGAATCAGAGAAAAGGAGGCAGCCAGGCATGGAGATAGACAGGGATAGACACACCAAAATACATAAAGAGAGAAACAAAGAAGTACACAGAGAGACAGAGTCAGAAAGGTAGACAGAAACACAAGAGAGAAAGACAGATATAAGGAGACAGAAAGGAAGAGCCAAAAGAACAAAGAAACCCATCCATCTATCCACCTACCCTTCATCCACCCATTTACATATCTTCTATCTCCATCTGCCATTCCATCTATTCATCATGCTCCAGTTCAGTCATAGACTCATCAAACCATTTATCTGTTATCCATCCATCAATTCAATTCATTTACCCATTCATCCACTCACTCTTCCACCAATCTGTCATCAAACTATCCATACACACATCCATCTACCTACCTACCCACCACTCATCCCTCAACCTGTTCACCAATCTGCCCACCCCACCTAACCATCCACACATCTATCCATCCACTTATCTACCTATTTACTCTTCTACCCATCCATACACTCATCTATACATCCATTTAGTCTTTTAATTTGGCAAAGGAGGGCAAGCCCAGGACCTTGTGCATGATAGAGAAGAGCTCTACCACTGAACTGCACTCTTAAGGCCACTCTAATGGATTTATATCTTGAGTTTGAGCCTTAGGATCTAGCCTGATCGCTTTGATATCAGGTGCTTGTAGAATGTTGTTTGTGGAGAGTGTATGCTATTTGGTCCCCACCAACTTGAAAATGTGTAACCTCTTAGTACCATCTTGCTAATGCTAATATTTATTGATCATTTGCTTTATTATTTTATTTTTTGAGGCAGGCTCTCATGTAGCCCAGGCTGGCCTCCAACCCCCTATGCAATCAAGACCTGGAACTTTTGACCTCCCTGCCTCTTCCTCCAGAGGGCTAGAATTACAGACATGCACCACCACCATGCCTGATTTATGCTGGGATTGATTGAACCCAGGGCCTCATTCATGCTAGGCAAGCACTCTCCCAACTGAGCAACATCTTCAGTCCCACTTGCTTTATGTTTTTATTCACTAAATGTACGTTTGAGTCCCTTCTAGGAGCCAGGCAGCGTGAATGGACCTTGGAATGAGGCTGTTGCCAAGCAGCTGGTTCACGCATGCTCAGACATGAGCTGTGATGCGCTGTGCTTTAACTGAAGGGTCTCAGAGTCTCACAGCAAAGGCTGGATTCTTAAAAGCCAAGGCACTGAGCAAACATTCTGTGAAGCTTTATGGAGCTCAGCTGTTTGTACTGGGAAGGCATCTGCAAGGAGATCTCATGGGGACGCTTATCTACCTTGTAATTGGCTCCTGTTCCTCTGTCGCCAGGGAGTGGTCAGACAGAAGCCTGTCTTTAGTTTATTAGAGCTTAACATGTTTGAGATGAAAAGTAGGGAATTGGTGGATAGTTGCAGAGTTGGAGAAAAAACAGGAAGAAAGGAAAACTAGGGCTGACGTGGGCATTTGCAGCCATGGTAGCAGCCCTTGGCCTGCTGTGCACGAGAGGTGAACTTGGTCAAGTCATTTACCCACTCTGACCTGGGATGCTTCTCTTCTGGTCAAATCACGGCTAGCCCATTGTAAACAATCCCTGTTTGTTCCCTCCTGCCTGGAACCACATCCCCTGCTCTTCTTCCCACACAATCCTCCATCCTCTTTGGCAGACCACAGCGGGGAGGTCAGGAGGCTGCACTGTGACAAACATGCCCCTTCAAAGCAAAGCTCGTTGCTGGCCAAGAATAAAATGCAGGTGTTTGAGGGGAAAGGCAAAGGGTCCACAGTTGGTGTGTGAACCTGATGTCCCCATTAAGTGAGTCAGGCAAGATCACAACATTCTCTTAGAAAGAGAAGCCACCTTTCTCTGGAAAACAAAGATGTCATTAGGCAGGATAGATACATACAGACTAGCACCATCACACCTGGACTCATATGTGTCTAGACATGTACAGACACCCATAGAGCTGCACCAACACCTGGGACAGAGATGTGCCCAGATACACAACACACAGACTTGAGCTATCCCATGGGGATGCATTTGTGCCTAGACATGGGCATGCACACATACAAGCACGTGTATGCACCAGGGCAGCCTGTTACACCGGCTTCCCCACCAAGGGACTCAGTGAACTCCACAATGGGACTCAGTCACTGGTACCCACCAGAGGGGGGGGGGCTGGACTTCTTCCCACATTTATGAGATGCTCTGCAACAGAGCAGAGGCTGAGGCGACAAGACCAAGCAGTTTCAGGCAGCAAGGAGATTTGACCAGGTGCACCAAGGTCTAGGGTAAATCCCAGCTCTGCTACTTAGCTAGGAGCATTTATCCGATGACTATGACTTCTCATGGAATGGGGGTGTTAGCTATGGTTCTTCCAGCACTTCCTGTCACTGTGGCTCTGTGGGGATGACCATTTTCAGAGCCGGATGTGGTTCTGGGTTACCTCTCCCCTTTTTTTTTACATCTGTTCCAGGGACCTTGACACAGACTCAGCAAGGCCTCAAGAGAATGTTTCGTCTTGTTGCCTGGAAGTGTGGAGGTTGGTGTAGCGGCTCAGCGGCTGTAGGGTGAGGGGTATGATGCTTGCTTAACTCTCCTGGCAAAGAGCTACCACTTCAGTGACACAGAAAGACAACTGTCACCTCAGGTTTCAGCTCCCTTGGGTGGCTCCCTCCCGGCCTCTGGCTGGCCCCTGGTAGGTTTGCTGTCATATGTCTCTGTGTCCATCACTCCCCTTTTAACAGGAACACAGCGTTAGGGCCTTATCTTCATCATCTGTAGAGATAATATTTCCAAATAAGGCCCAGTCCCCAGGACCAGAATTAAGGACCCTAACATGGCTTTAGTGGACATGCTGTAGCCTATAACACAAGGGGAGAACAGTTAGACTGAGAGAGGAGAGACTTCAATCTGAGCTGCCTGGACAACCAGGTATAAATAGAGTCCTTCCTGTTAGAGGGGCTCGTGTGGAACTTACCTATGTCACTGTGACCATGGAGGCAGCTCTACCAGAACCTAGGTGGCCAGCCTGCTCTCCTTCCAGCTGCTGTGAGAACCCAGTGCCTGAGCAGACTTCTGTACCATGACCAGTGGTGACTGATTATGTTACCGTATCAGCATTTAATTCCCAGTTCTCCAAGTCCCCATGTGCTTCCTGAGGAGTTTTTTTAGCTTCCCCAGAGGCAGCCCTCATTGGCTCAGAAGAATGCACAAACCAATCACTGAGTGATCTTGATATGAATAAAGAAAGGATGGAACCCTATGCTTGAGGTCTCCATGTGTTTCCCTTTGAAAAAAAAAATGGGCTTCCTGATGGCCTCTGCCCACGGACTGTGAGGGGAAGACAGTTAAATATCATACCAGTGTCTATAACATCACAGGAACCCCTCGTGTTAAAAGACTAGGAAGAGAAAGGACAGAGAGGCAAAATATCATGACTTGAAGGCACACAGCTAATGAATTAAGTTTTGAAACTGAGAATGCCCAACTTTACCACCCAGGCATGTGCAGAAGGAAGCTATTCGTGAATGATTGTTATTGATGTCATACCATTTGTTCAAAGTTAAAACAGACAAGGATGGTGGGACAGAGCAGCAGGCACTCCTAGATAGGTATTCTTCATGCTGTTCCCAGACTTGCTTTCTAGAAAGCTTAGCCACAAGTACAAGAAGAAACTGGATTATGCTCCTTCCCAGTAGAGGCCTTTGAGACCTTTGCCCCTTTCCTGCAGTGTACGTATGCATATGTGAGTACACAAGTGCATTCAAATATCCTTTTTTCCAGTAGTGCTGTCAGATTATGTTCTTGTACATTGTAAATATTTGTCCCTCCTATTGATTTAATAAAACACTGATTGGCCAGAAGGCAGATTCTGAGAAGAGAAAGAACAGAGCAGAGATGCTGGGCAGATGCAAATGCTGCTCTGAGAAAAGGGACTAAGCCACTTGGCTAATCATGGGTTAGTTTATGAGTTAAGAGTTAGCAAGTGATATGCCTGAGCCATAGGCCAACAGCATGAAATTACTATAAGACTCTGTGTGATGGTTTGGGACTGCTGGTCCAAATCTTGGGGCTAGGCTGGGCCAGAAACTACTTACTACACAATATCATTCCTGGGTGAAGTAGGCAGTGGGCCCTGAGGACCTCGTGCTAAAATCTCAAAACCTCTAGGTTGTCTGGAGCAGAGCGTCAGGAGAAGGGGAGAAAGCAGAGGGTTGACACCTGATTCAGGATCTGAAAGCAAAAGAGCACAAACCTCCAAACTTAGAGACGTTCCTGGGACCTGGGGATTTATTTCTGTGAGAGGCTTTGGAAGGATAAACAAATGCAATCACTCTTGGGTGTGCATTTAATGAACTGTCAATTTGGGGGAAAATGATTGCAAATTACACATAAAAGGAGCCAATTCAGAAAAAAAAGAAGAGGCAATGATTAAAATTTTCAAGTGCAGATTGTCTTTGGAAAGCTAGATTAGATTGGAAGGTCAATCACCCCAGGGTGGGGTGAGGTCAACCTATGCTGTGAGATGTCCTCCAGGCTTAGCTTTACCTAGGGTGTACCAAGTGACAGATTTCCCTGAGAACCACACCACCATCAATGCCAGAAGAGTGGTCACCACGGTGTTTGCAAAGATCAGGTGATTTGGGCTGTCAAGAGTAGAATGTTAATAAAGGAAGCCTGACCACTTGTCCCTGGAGCCATGTAAAGGTAGGAGAGAGCAGACTCCACAAAGTAGTCCTGTGACAGCCATATGTGTGCCAGAGCATGTGTGCCCCCATACACAAACAAAGAGAGAGGGAAAGGGAGGGAAGGAGGGAGGGACAGACAGGAGTGGGGTGGCAGAGCCTTTAAGTTCCAGGCAGCACAGTTAAGATTAGCTAAGCAAATGTCTGAGAGCAACCTCTGCTGAGGGTGGGGGACACCCAAGGCAGCAGTCTCCAGCAAGAAGTTCACTCTCTCATGGCCCTGATGTAACAAAACTGGAGTCATTGGCCTTTTTTCCCCCCTATGCTTTCAAATTTTTTCTTTGTAAAGGACGCATGATCTTTTAAATCTCAATTTGGATTCCCATGGCACAGAACCAGTGACAAAGGGACCTAGTTCACCTGGAACAAGGAGGTGGCATTTTTGCCCCTTTTCATGATTCTCAGGGTATTGGAGCATGGCTTGACAGCCCAATCAAAATCCATGCTCCTGTCTGGGGCCTCATGTTCCAGTTGGGAGCACTACGGCCTAGTGAGGGCAGTACTCCAGGCTGTAGGCTGCTGACTTTGGGATCAGGGCCCTTTGTGTAGGATGTGTAGGATGTCATTGCAGATGCTTGCTCAGGAGTCACATGTCCAGGGGCTGAGCCCCAGCACCTGAGTTGTCTAGCCCTAGCTGATTTTGACAGACTTGAGACTTTTATACCAATGGGACATTTTGGGCTTTTTCTTCTTGTGGGTATCAGAAAAAAAGAACCTTGAAGAACTCCTTTGAAAAGAGGTGAGTGTTTTCAAAAATCTATCTATCCCACACTTCCTGTGTTATCCTGTTGCCATGGCAAAATGCCTGGCAGTTTTAAGGAAGCAGGGCTCATTTTGGCTCACAGTTTGAAGGAACAGTTTGTCCCGAGGAAGACAAGTGTGGCATCTGGTCATGCTTATCTACCTTCAGGAAGCAGAAAGAGATAAGTTCTGGTATTCAGCTTCCTTTTTTTTTTTTTTTTCTTATTCAGTCTGGGACCCCAGCCCACGAGATCTTCTGCTTCAATTAACCCATTTTAGAAACTCACTCATAGACATAACCAGAGATCCATCTCCTGGAACCTAGGACCTAGATGATTATAGATTCTATCAAACTGACAGTATTAACTATCACATTCCTCCCTAAAACAGGAAGTTGAGAGGTCACAGCCTAGGAATCAGGAGGCTCAGGACATCACTGGGCCCCCCATCTGTCCACCCTGTCATACTTTCTCAGCATCCCCTCTAGACAATAAAATTTCTGGACTACAATGAACTTTCTACAAGGTTTCTTTGGAATGGGCAATGAAGAATCTAGACCCTTCTGAGCCAGGCTGCTCCTGGGTCTATGATAACCTGGACTCCACTAGGTCAAGGCTGGCTGTCCCCCACCTCAATCCTGGGCTCTCGCTCTCTCTCTCCTCCCTATTCTATCTCCTTGGAAAATCCCTTTGCCTACCTGGAAACTCTGGATAAGCCACAGTTTGAGGGCTTTTCTGGCACTCTTGATAGAATAGTTAAAGAAATTCCACAGACTGTTTGCTCAGGTTTACATATGAAAGCACCAAGATGGGGATCACTTTATGAGCAGGAGACTTGCTCTCACAGCAAGAGAGCCGACAGAGCGTGGCCTCAAGGCCTGTCCCATGAGACTAAACTTTCAGGCTTCCCTATTTGGGGGGTGGGGAAGAGAAGAGTATTTTTCAGCCTCAACTATATAGGTATAACATTTCCTGATGTAAGGGTATTCCCAGTTGGTTACTAATGTGTCTTTAGGTCCTTTCTGGCTGTCACTGATCTATCTTCAGGAGGAAATAAGCCTGCGAATGATCAGCCCTTCTTAGGCAAAACAGCCAGTGAGATATTGTTACACTCTTTTACTGTGACTGAAGATCCATTGTTGCGATTTAATGACACTGTTTTATTCACACTATTTGTTTTATGATATCCTTCTATTTATAGCAACCTGACACTGCTTTTCCATTTATGGCTGTGGTATAACATATCACTGTTTCAAAACAAACTCGTTTAAGTAAAACAAAATATAAAATAAGTGCTGATTTAAAGAAAGCCATTAAGCAGGCAGCCCTTACCCTGGGGCCCAGATAGGTTCACGTTCCAAAGGAGACAGGAAACTGAGGCCTGGAGTTGGATGTGACTTGTGGGACCAGCTTGTGCTCTTCTTCATCTACTAAACTGGTTTTGGGGGTGAAAGTTGGGTTGTCAGACCTGGTGGCAAGCACCTTTGGCCAGTGAGCCACCCCACTGCTCCCAGACCTATGCTGTCTTCCCCACACCACTCTGCCTGCTCTTGTTAGAGCTAAGTCTTCAAAAGCGCCCCCCCCCTCCGCCAAGCCTGGCCCCTCACTCCAAGTTTCATTCCTGTTGAGTTTCTGTGGTGCTTCTGTCTCTGGTCCCAGGAGGCCCATGTCCATAGTCTTTTACAACAGCAGCCTTGAGGTTAGGGCCTGTGGGCGTTCTCAGCTAGAGGGGTCAGCCTTCCCTTGACCCTGTATGGGAAGCTGGAGGGCTGTCTGTATAGACAGAATTCCATACCCACTCAAGAGCAGATTCCAGACTTGCTCTCAAAGCTGTATGCCACTCTAGCCGGATGGCCTCTCTTGACTCTGTGAAGTGGTTCAAAGGACCAGCTCTAAGATCTTAGACATTTTACTTATCTGACTGTGGGCCTGGAAAGGCCAGGTCTTTCTGTCTGTTCTTCAAGATTCAGTCTTGCATCCATACCTCACTGACTTTCACATCCAAGGCTAGAGTGTCTGTCTTGAGTGAGATCACTGGGCCAAGAGGTCTGAGGTCTTCTTCAGAATATATTTTAACTCTTCTATGGTATGTGTCCACTTAAGAGTAGAAGTTGGGCACTAATAATTGCTGTCCATGAGGGAACAGCAGTTGTATCTGAGTCCTTTGGTGGCAGTTTCTCTTAGGTTGTGGTTCTTATGTGCCTGCTTGTGGATTTTGTATGAAACCCCATGTGGCATAGTTTAGCTGTGCCCTGTGTGGGGTGGGGAAGAGGGTGAGTGAGATGAGAGCCTCAGGTCTGATCCTTAGCAACCATGATTCACAGCTAATGGACTTGGGAAGGTTCATCAGGCCAGATGCGGTCACCAGCAATGAGCCTTAACAGTGCTTGCTGTACAGGCGCCCATCAAGTACTTCCCTGGGAAAGTAGGGAACCAAGGGAGAACCCCACACCTCAATTCCGCAGTCACCACCAAGGTACTGATGACATCGAGAAAGCTCCCAAGAAATAATAAATGCCCCAGTCCAGCGTGCCACCTTCGCCCTTCTCCTGCAATCTCCTAAATTCAAACAACTAGTGAGAATGGGGAGGAGACGAGGGGTGCAGGGGCCATTGGGAAAGCGCGACTCGTGTAACCATGCACTAGGACCGGGTCAGAGAACAGCAGAGAGGCAAGGACCAGGTTAGCCCATAGACGCGTTAGCACTGCGAGGCAGTAGTGGGGACAGGAGACTGAGGGGCGGAGGCTAGGGCGGAGGGAGCGGGAGGGCGGGCCGGAGGGTGGCGGGAGGTGTGGCCGGCGGCGGTGGCGGGCGAGAGGCTGCAGCTGCTGCTGGCTTCTCAGGGGCTGCAGGCTGCAGGCGGACCCAGCGCCGAGCTGTTCCGAAGGCCAGCAGCTCCAGACCTCCGGGCCGCGGCCCTCAGCGGGCGTCGCCGCTCCTGGTCTTCTTGACGCCTAGCACAGAGCTGCGGTGCAGGATTGCCGGCGCCTCGCAACTTGAGAGCGCACTCTGCTCCCGGGGAAACTTTCCCCCGCGACGACCCGGCCTCTGCCAGGTAGGACTGGACCACTGCGCCCCTTCTCTTTGCGTACTGGCTCAGGGACACTGCGCGCTCCAGGGGAGATCTCGGACCAGTGTGGGTCCCAAGACCCTCGAGGAAGCGGCCACCAAGTTCTGCTGAGACTCCCCTAGGGAGCGGGAACAGCGCCTCCTCCAGTGACCCACAGCATGCCCCAGGTCGCGGACTTCGCCCGGTCAGGTGCAGCCATTCTGCGCCGGTAGATCCCGGGGGCTCGGGCGATAACAAGGCGGCAACAAGGCGGCAGGTGGGACCGTCAGGTCCGGAGTGTTGGCTGGGGATGTATAGAACGGGAAGGGGATGCTTCCAGGTGACCCTGAGCGCGGACGGGTCTCGATGGGAGACCCGGAATCGGGCTTGGGCGCGGCGGATCGCCAGCCGTGCTGGGGCACCAAGCGCGCGTCGCCTTCGTGGGACCCTGGTGGCCGGCTGGGAGAGCGCGCCTGGATTTGCTTTCGCACCTGTGCTATCATTTCTTGCTCGGGAAAGTGTGCAGCTTCGTGGATGCGGAGACCTAGGAGGCTGCCAGGAGGGTTCTGAGGCCGGATGTGGGGTGTGGTGGCGGCGGGTTCCCAGCGTGGCTGGCCGCGGTGGGCTCGCGCGGGATCAGGGTCCTGCTTGCGCTAGGAGAGTTACCTCGCCAGGGGGAGCACTTCTCTGGTCCAAATCGGCTACCGAGACCAGCCCAGATCTCCACAGACCGCAGCTCCGCTAATACATCACTGCAAAGCGCGCGGGTCTGTCTGGAGGAGCGCCCACTTTGCCCTAGCGAATCGAGCAGAGGGTCCCACTATGAGATTGGGGTGTCTGGCCATGAGCAGAGGGGTCAATGTCATGAGATCAGGGGCTACTGGCAAGGATGAGTGAACAATTTACAACCAGAAAAACAAAAGAAACTTTACATGGACAGAGAGCTGGCATGGAAACAATGGAATAGAACCTTGATTGGGATTTACTTCATGTTGCTGAAACCCAACCCTTTTTGTAAAAGTGGCTCCCTTTGTCCTGGTCCTGGCAGATCTCTGGGCGTAGTGGGCAGGACTCATCTTTTTTCTGGGCACAGGTACATTGGGTGGGTGGTGGGGTTCCTTAAGAATTTCTGTAGTTTCAGCCATCACAGAAAGTACCCCATCTCCTGGGTCCCACACACACCTATCTGATCACGTCCCAAGAACCGGTTAAAACTCACCTTTCTGCCTAGATTCTTAGACTCCTGTATTGTGCCTGTGGGAAGGGACATGCTGACTTCCGGAGTCTGTGTGAAGGTTGTTCATCTTTCTCTCTAAACTTGTCACTCCTCTCTGCACCCCAAGAGAGCTCACTAGAGACAATGACTTCAGAGTAACTGGAAGTTTTCATGTGTTCATGCTAGGAATTTGTGTTTACCATCTCAGCTGCTCCTCACACCTCTGCAGAAGTGATAAAAATGGGGTGGTCCCCCAGTCTCCCAAGAGATAGATGGGGTCCTGCCTTCAGCTTGGGCAAAAGCCACGTGTGTTTATTGAACACAGCCAATGTTGCAGCAAGAACAAAGTTTTCTCAGAGAGATCAGACTTCAGCCTTGGCTCTGTATGGAATCACAGAGCTAAGGCAGAGAGGCAAAGGAAAGGGTGGGGAAGCCCTTGTCTCTGGATTTGTCTTTAAGGGCATTGCAGAAAACAAAAGAAATGTTTGGTTTGTTTTTTAGTGACTTGTGTGTGTGTGTGTGTGTGTGTGTGTGTGTGTGTGTGTGTGTGTGTGTGTAAGAGAGAGAGAGAGAGCGCTTCGCCCTTGGAACCTGGGTATTAGCCTGCCCCCCACCCTAAGGCCACCCTAAAACACCACCCTAAGGTGCTGTCCCTCCTCTCTGCTCCGTATTCACTGAACCCCCACACTGAGAAGCTAGGTCTACTCATGTCTCCACTCTTGTCTTGTGGACTCTGACTTAGCAGTCATCTAAGCCTGGGCCCACTTCTTTGTCTTCACTGTCCCCAAGTGCAAAATTCCTATCAGCCAGGGGGCATTGTAGAAGTGGACCTCTGGACTTGTACATAGGACATGTAGGTATGAATCCAGAAAGGACTCCTCACCTTAGTAACTTCCACACCAGCCTGGAAATAGTTCCCTACTTAGTAGTTTCAGTGCTCTGGGTTTGGGGTTGTTTGGGTTTGTAGTCAAAGGATTAGGGGAATTTGTGTTGTGGGCGGGACTGGTAGAAAGATAAGAGCAGATTTGAAATCCAGCCAGCCGGTTTATCAGTGAGGCCTTGAGTGAGCCCCTTCCCCCATGATCCTGTAAATGGCTCTGGAGATGGGGGAGCCTTGTGACTTAAATCCAGGGAAGACTTTTGGTGATCTGGACAGCCATGTTGGATGCTACCTCTAGTCCAGCAGGGATTCTTCTCCAGGCTGTTTGGCCTCCCCTTGCTAGCCTCTGGTACTAGAACAGTGGGCTCACACTCAGGGGTAGTTGTTCGGGTTGTGCTGGCCAATACTACACACTGGTGTTTGAGGACAGGTTAGGAGCAGAGAGGGGGTAATGTTGTGACCTGTCTCTGGTAGGAGTGTCACTCCAGTCAGTGAAGTGAAGGTATCTTTCTCTGGTTGCCTGTCCAGCCCCGTTCCCTGGAGAAAATCAGGACCTCAGGCTGGACTGCACGTCTAGCAGCCTTTCCCTTTCCAAAGAGGTGCTCTCCTGGCCCATTTCATCACCCACTGAGAAGGGGAATCAGGAACATTTATGTGAGCTCAGAACCCAGCACTTGGTCCCAGAGAACAGATGATGGTAACTAATCAGCAGCTCTGTAACCTGATGCTTTCAGGCAAACATACCAGCTTGGGTTCCTCCTGCCCCACAGGCTGGCACCTTGGAGTAATGTCAATGTTCCTTCTGATGGAGTGGGGCTGATTACAACAGGTGATATTCATGTGTGTGTATTTTTGTGTGTGTGTATGTGTGTTTATGTGTGTGTCTGTGTGCGTGTGTCTGCATGTATATATGTATGTGTGTATGTATGTGTGTATGTGTATGTATGTGTGTATATGTGTGTATGTGTGTGTATGTGTATGTGTGTCTGTGTATGTGTATGTCTGTGTGTATATGTGTGTGTATGTGTGTATGTGTATGTGTGTCTGTGTATGTGTGTGTCTGTGTGTATATGTGTGTGTATGTGTGTATGTGTGTGTGTCTGTGTGTGTATATATATGTGTGTCTGTGTGTATGTGTATGTAGTGTGTATGTATGTGTATGTGTCTGTGTATGTGTATGTATGAGTGTGTATGTGTGTCTGTGTGTGTATTTGTGTGTATATGTGTATGTGTGCCTGTGTGTATATGTATATGTGTCTGTGTATATATATGGTGTGTGTACAATAAAGAAAAACTTCTGGGTCCAACATAAGCAGAAACAAGTTCACGAGCTCATGAGTGGTAGGCTCGTGTGTACACCCAGAGATTAATCATGGTAGATTAGACGACCCTGAGAACCAGCAACTAGGAGGCTTGATCTATCATAGATGAGGCTGTGTAGCCTCAACTAAGCTACTGCCCCTTTTGAACCTCAGGCTCTCTATTTGCTTAGAACAATCACTGCATGGTGATTAGGGTACCTGTGTTTAAGTGCTTCCACTCTGCTTGTCATTTATGTGACTTTAGGTCACTCAACTTCTGGTGTCTTTCATTTTCTATAAAATGGGCTGAACAACATCTCCCATCAGACTGTAGTGGACCCTCAGTGAGATAATCCTTTTAAAATGCTTAGTGCTGTAGTTAGCACACAGCACACACTGCCACCTTCTCGTTGTAGCTTAGGGATGGAAGGCAATGTGAACAGGTGGTTGTCCAGTTGTTATCTTCCTCTCTTACTTCACTAGGGCATGCATTTCCCAGTAGGTAGTTGTTCTAACAGTAGCCCTAGCCCTGCTGCAGGAGAGTCAATGTGATGTCTAATGTCTCGGCCATTATCTTCCAGCCTGCCTCCTATCACAACTGGGTACCAGGACCACTCGCTGATGAAAACTTGGTCTGATGAACAGCTTTCAAAATCATACCAGTTATGGGCTCTTCTTCTAAAACACTTTGGACTTTCAGATAAACACTTCTGAGTTCTGTAGGTTGCATTTCCCCCCAGATGACCCTGATTCCCTCTTTGGATGTGGGCTGGGCAAGGTTTCAGGTCTGCAGAGTGGGGATATGTCCATTTTCCTGTCTTGGGAAGCTTCCTCAGGCTGCTTGGGAAGGGACAGTTCAGGCTGCACCTAGAGCTCTTCCCCAGGAAAGCTGTTGCTACAGGTAATCTTGACGGTGATATTTGCTTGGCATAGACACCGTGACACTGTTCGTATGAGTCAGAGCTAGGCCACACTCCACCATATTCCTTTACTTGGGGTGTTAGATATTGCTCCCACTTTATAGGTGAGAGACTAAGGCTCTGAAAAAAAATGGAGTCAGCATTGGGGCTGGGATTTGAGATTAGCTCAACTTGGCTCTTCATCCTGTATGCTCAGCCACTGTGTAATGCTTCTTCCTGTGACCCCCAGAGCCCTAGCAAGAATCTTTAAATTTGGGTCACACACATGCATAAGCTTTTGACCATTCTTGCTTATGGAAACTTTTGAGAATCTCTCCTTTCATCTTGCATATATCACTTAGGCACCTTGGGGACAGATAGGTTAAGAGGTTTGGAGACATGGCTGCTCACGAGAGGGGAACAATCTCAGGAAGCAAGAAAGGGCTGCAACAGGAAGAGGTGTGTGGCTGGCCTGGATCTGCAATTGTCTTGCTGTGGTGTGGCCTCTGATTTCTTATCTATGAGAATCAGAATGAGGGCATTTGTATTTGCTTAAGCTACAATAGCACATGACACCAGAACCCCATGGCTGAGCACTTTAGACACCCGACTTGCTCATCTGCTTGTCCTGGCCTTTATTTATGCTTTTTTTGTGGTGCTTGGGATGGTGACACTGGAATGTATATGACTACTCTTCTGAACCATGTAGGTGGCACTGAAGTCACCACAGAAGAGAAGAGAATGATGGTAAGGCCAAGAGACACTCCACTTTGTCAGGAGACAGTACATACCACTCAGCTCTGGTACATTGGCCAGATCTGTCACCTGGTCCTGTCCAGCCACAGGGGCAGCTGAGACCACAAGGAAACTCCAGCTTGGCATTGGCATTAGCAGCAGAGAGCTGAGATGAACATTAAAGCCTTCTTGGGAAGACTGTGTTACCTACCAACCCTTCAAACATTAGGCTTATCCTTAATTGACCCTGATTGGACACAGTCTACACATGGGTACGTTATTTCCAGGTGATCATATTGGGTTTGTGACACACTGCAGGGTGTTGAGGCCAAAGGGACCAACAAGTGATACATGGTAAACACACTCTTGACTTTCCACCTGGTAGTCTATGGCCTCCTTTGGCTGAAATGTACTGCTTTGAGAATTTTCCAAAACCTTCTCCAAGTTCTTCCAGTAGTTACCTCTGTTCCTATTTCTTCCTCTTTCCTCATGGGGTAAGTGTTTTCTATTTATCTCTCTGGGAGTGGGGAGCTGGGAGTCAAGGGTGCTGGACCCATCTGGAAGTCCAGGGAGAAGGGCAGGGATGTGAAGGAAGAGAATCTCATTTGAGACACAGAGTGTGAGGAAGAGGGATGGGAGTGGGGGCGGGCAGCTCCAGTAGATCAGCGAGATACTACCCAACACGGCGGCAGAATCCCAACACAGGAACAGACTCCCACCCCTGCCCCTCTGATCTCAGGACTGGATTCTCTTGATGAACTAACAGAGCTTTGGTTTGGACTTGGAGGGATAGATTGGGAGTTAACTACCACTTTCATGGGTCCTGGGCCCAGAGATAATGCTAGAAATGGTTCCCTGCCATCCACGCCGCCCCCACATGGCCATCTCTACTGCTGGAACAGATTGCTTTCAGGCTGGCCAAGTGTGTACAGCCTCCTGGGGAGCAGGCTGGGCCACCTGCTTCCTGACATTCAGGGACCCTGCCAGTGGAGCAGGCTTTGCATGTGTCTGTGACTCCAAGCAGGTTTAACAAGCACCCTTGGGAATTATGGGAATGAGGCTGGGTTGTTGGCTCTAGCTCTAACAGAATGCCCCTGTGGACCCCACATGAAGTAACAGAGGGCAATGAGCAGAAGAAAGACCATTTCTTAGGGGCTTCAACCCAAGGGAGTCCAGAGGGCTCAAACACCCAGATCCCTCCCAAGGAATCAGAGGAAGCAACTTGTCATAGGGTTTAGGGACAGGCATGTCTCAACACAACTACCTGGTTGGGTTCAAGTCCCTAGGCAGCAGGTCAGCCATGACTGATATTTGTTCTTTTCCAGATCCCTTAACTTGTAATGGCTTCCTACACACTTGGCATTCACTCACCTTGATTCAGCCTGCCTTGCTTTAGTAGGCCAATTCCAACAGCAAATCTCTGATCAAGGATTTGAGGGCCAATCCTTTATGTGTGATAAAGAAGTAAGTTCCCCTCTATGGGGTACTAGGGCTCAGTCCTTTGGGGACTCTGTAAGCAAGTGTATGAAACACCTGTCAGTCACTTCACCTGGAGTGGGATCCTCCCACTTGTCATAGCCTCTCATTTTGGTGTCACACAAAAGGATGCTCTAGGACGCTCCAGCTTCTGGATACTTCCAGCCTGCCTACTGATGACTACCCAAGGGAAGGACTATCAGAGAGAGCAAAGCCCCGGGAGCCCTTGCTGCACCACGGGTACTTACAGGGTGGGTGTGGGGAGCGGATTGGAAGCACAGCTCGCTTGCCTGAGGTAAAGACATGGGTTTGTGATGGATTTGGTCAGCTCCATGCATGGCCACAATCATTCGTTCCCTGACAAGAGCCACATATGCCTCAGCAAATAGCCAGCCCATGGGACTTCTGCCTCTCATGGTTTCCTGGCCTTTGTTTGCCTCTCCATGTTATCTGCCCGACCCACCTTGGTCCCCACAAACATCATCTTGGCTTTTCCATGGGGTCCAATAGCCTGGGCTTGGCATAGTCAGGAAGAGCCTCCCGGTCCTCTCGAGGTCTTTGTGATTGGACAGCAACAGATAAAGTGGAGGGCCATTTCCACTGTCCTCCAGACTCTGCTGTTACTCTTCAAAGGGCCTTTTGCTGTTGTTTGATGCTTCTTTCAAAGTGTTTCTTACTGAGAAAGCTAGCTGCTGAGCCAAGGTGAGCAGTGGCCCCTGAGTCTCTCTATCTACCTGTGAGAAAGCAAGGTCCGGCCAGGTGAAGGTTACTTTGGAAGACAGTGAAAATGTCCCTCTACTTTTATCTGTTGCTGCCCAGTTTATAAAGACCTCAAGTGTGGCCAGGAGAATTTTTCTGACAGAAGAGTGTACAGAAGCAGTACTCTGTAGACCCAACGTCTTGTGGTGCCTAACAGTCTACTTTAATGAGGCTTTACACCTATTCTGCAGAATAGAGACCTAAGGTGCAGGGGTTATGGTGTTTGGTAGATAGCCCAAAAAGAGGGCTGAGATATGAGGTTTGTCTGAAGCTTTACAGACTCAGGCCTGTTCCACAGTAAGGTGTTGCAATTTGATCTGAAGTGTTTCCCACAAGCTGTTGTGACAGTTACCTGCTAACAGCACTAGTTTTTGGTACTGTGGGACCTTAAAGGGTTGGGCCCTGCCTAGAGGAATCGGGTTGGTAGGGCAGGACTTTAGAGGTCATATGTTGTATTAGGTTTCTGGCCCGGACTTTCCAGTCTAGTCTCGTGGCCCGGATTTTCTGGTCTAGCCTCCTGGCCTGGACTTTCTGGTCTAGCCAGGTGGCCCGGACTTTCAGACCCACAGCCCCATAGTTCCACTGAAACACACAGACACTTGTATTAATTGCATGCTGATTGACTTGGGACCCAGGCATATAACTTTCTAACTCTACCCTTAGTCTAACCCATGATTCTTGTCCTGTCCAGCCATGTGGCTCAGTATCTTTTCTCAGAGCAGCATAAGTGTCCTCTGCATTTTCTGGCTTCTCTAGCATCTCTGTGGCATTCTGCTCTGTTCTTCCTGTTCCCAGACTTTTCTTAGTCTGGTAGCCCCACCCACACTTCCTGTCTGTCTTTGGCCAGTCAGTGTTTTTATTTTATCAGTGGCTGGGACAATTATTTACAATGGAACAACATAAGCCCCCTATAGTCATACCCAGCCCTAGCTCCCGCTGCCTTTTCTCTTGCAGTCACTCCTGCATGTTCCCCACTCTGCTCCCCCCACATCATGACCCCTCATCACCAGGCACTGAAAATCTTTGAAAGCACAAGTCAAAGTAAACTTTCTTCCTGAAGTCTGTTTCTGATCGTTGATGCATGGTGGCTGCTCCATGCAGGTGTTCCCTTCAGCCCACTGTGAGTGCTGAGGATGTGAGTCCAGCGGTGGGAATATCACCGACAAGCCACCCATGCACAGTGTTATTCCCACCCTCACATGCACTTCAGCCTGCCCTACATCCTTGTCCCCAGACTGTACCTAAGCTTCACCCAGCTGAGGTCCCCACACCCCAGCCTTAGAGCCACCCAAGAACACAGAGGGCTTCTGAACCATGTGGGTGACCAGGACTGCCCGTTGTTAATATGTCAGTCCCTCCAGCACCGACCTTCTGGTTTTGCAAACCCTCACCTTGCCGTGGCTCTTTCTTGGGTGTCCCGGCTAAGGACAATAACAGACCAGCTCAGCTCAGCCCCCGCCTTTTGTCAGCAGAGATGGTTCTCCTTGCTCTCTCCCTTACTGCCTGGTCCCGAGTCTAAGTTACCCTTGACTCCTTAGGGGAGGCTCTTACGAGGCAATCCCTCTCAGTGACCGGCCATCTGCATCATGTCCTCCTAGAGTCTTGCCTGTTGTTGGTCACCAGGCTGTAATCAGCAGCAGCCTGCCTCCTCTAAACACCAGGAATGGGTGATGCATGTCTAGGTACTATGTGTATGCATGTCTTCCCTGAGCCTGTGTCTTGGGGCAGTATCAACAGTTATGCCTTTGTTTGCTTTCTATCAAGCTACGGGAAGAAAGGGTATATTTGACTTTACTTCCACATAGAAGTCCATCTTTAAGAGGGGCAGGGGCTCAAAGCAGGAACTGAAGCAGAGACCAGAGAAGAAGGCTGCTTACTGACCAGGCTCATGTTTGGCTACCTTTCTTATACCTCTCAGGACCACCTGCCCAGGGGAGGCACTGCTCATGTCCTACATGGGCCATTAGTGAGAAAATGTCCCACAGACTTGTGCACAGGCCACAGTGAGGGACCCTTCTGTGTTGAGAATCCTCTTTCCTAGTCTGTGTTAAGTTGACAAAAGACCAGCCAGTTGTATCATAAATAAATGGAGGGTGCTGGTGGGAACGGCAGGGGAAGGCCAGACCCTGCTAGTTCGTGGTAACTGAAAGAGCCTCATGGTGTGTGGATACACTTAGCCCTGCTGTCTCTGGCTAGTGTGAGCCCAAACTAAGCCCTGCTGCTTGCTTTGGTAGCAGTGACAAAGTGGGTAGCTGGGAGGACAGGGTGGCCGAGTGTGCGACACTTCTGAGCAAGGACTCCTGTGAGACGCCTCCAGTCCTCTGACACGGAGCGGCCTGGCCTCAGTCATATAGGCCAGCACTTCCCTCTGCTCATAACTCAGTAGACTTTGGGTGGGAGGGAGCCCCCCACCAGCTCTGAAGGAAGGATGCTCCATTGTAACTCAGTCCTCAGACCCTGAATCAGCTTCAGAAAGGCAGACTTGCAGCTGCTAGGGATGTCTAAGGCTGTTTTTGTTTGTTTGTTTTCTTTGTTTGATTTCTACCATTGGGGGGGGGCACCCAAGAGAAGGAAACTCTGGCCTGGCTGAGAGACGAAGATGAGGTAGCTTGGGTTTCGTTTGCAGCCAGATGTACTGTGAGCTTGTCTGCAAAGCTTAATAAAGACAAAAAGCCTGAGACAACAGAGGTCTCCTGGGCTGCACAGAAACACCTCTGTACAGCCTCCTCCACTGGGCAGCCCACTCTGCAGGCTTGTGTGTATTAGCGCCTAGCAAAAGGGCAATTTTCAGCGATGTTGGATTCCCAATCTCAGCCGCATTAGTGCAAATCTTTTTCCTAAAGCCCAGAATCAGGAGGAGGAGGAGGCAGGTCTGATCTGGGCCTGGCCCTGTCTGCTTAGAGAGCCCAGTCACCAGCCAGCCTAGGCTGACACTTGCTATATACTGGTTTATCAGGGAAGAAGTTAGCTGCTGCATGATTAGGTAGAATGAGATGAGGCTCTCAGCCCTAGCTGAGACTTTACCAAGGGTTCCTAATTGACCAGAAGAAACTCCACAGAGTGGGGAGACACAGCTCAGGTTAGAAGTTGGAGTGTGGTATTCACATTCCACAGCCTCTCTGGGTGACTTTAGATAAGGCACTAGACCTCTCTGGACCTGTTTGTTATCTATAAAAACCTGAGGTGGGTTTTTCTTGTTGTCAAACAACAAGACTATACCAAAGCAGAGAAAAATGATGGGGTCTTTCTTGTTCCTCTGCTAATCCCTCTGGGTTCAGGAAGGCTGATCTACTGAGAGAGAAGCCAGGCTTTTGGGGACCAATGTAGACAAGTGAGAGCAGCATGCTATAATAGTACCTGGCAAACATGTGTATATTTGTTCTTAAAATGCCAATGCTGATCGATTAGTAGGGTCTGCCTTGAGCCTCATGATGAGTGGATGGGGCTGTTTTATCCAGGCACAGCAGAAAGGAGTGCCAAGATCAATTATTGATGTCTGGCAATATTAAAAGAAGAAAACAAATTGACAGAATCATGGAGGTTCTGGGTACAGCCTAGGGCCTGAGTAATCCGCCACTATTTATATGACCAAGTGACCTAAGGTCTGAATTCAGCAAGATTCCACAAATAATCATCCATGGACAGCTTCCTTGTTAAGGAATCTAGGTGGTGCCCCAGATTTGGACTGGTGCCTTGCTGGACATTAGAATGTTGAAGAGTCGGCTTGGGTGATCTGAATGCAATTGACCTGAGCAGAGCTTCCAGCAGCCTATTTAGGTTTTAGTTCACTCATCAGTATGTAGTGCTGTGTCAGACGGTGCTTCATGGTACTATATACATCTGTGAGGCACCAGTGAACTCACAGAGGATAAGTGGTCCAGTGGCAAAGTAAATGAAGTATTCTGGCAAAGGATGAGAAACTGTGGCCTGCAGACAGGATACCTGGATATTTAGAGTAGGAAACTGACTGGACATTAATGTGATAGGTGTGGTGGTTTGCATGAGAATAGCCCCAGTAGGCTCATATGTTTGCATAACTGGTCCCCAGTTGATGGGACTCTTTGGGAGAATTAAGAGGTGTGGCTTTGGTGGAGGTACGTTGCTGGGGGCAGGCTTGAGGTTTCTAGGGACGCGTGCCACTCCCGTTCTGGTTCTGCTCTGCTGCCTGTTTGTGGATGAGGATGTGAACTCTCCAGCACCATGCCTGCCTGCCTGCTGCCAGGCTCCCCACAATGTGAGTCATGGACTCCATCCCTCTAGGACATTCTTTCTCCTGTAAGTTAGTCCTAGTGTTTTGTCACAGAATAGAAGAGTAACTAAGATAAGGGGCCGTGAGTGAACACACAGCTATACATTCCCTGTGCGCATGTGCATATGCTCTCGGATGGCAGCTGTGAAATGGATTATTGCTCACCTTTGTGAACTCAGGAACTCAGCCAGGAGCCCAAGTAGGTGCATCTCCTTGAGTCACTCTCATTAGCCGTGTCTTCTTTCTATGAGAGGTCTTCTATGTCTCTTTGGACCCTTAGTCCCCTAGAGACACATCTTTCAGTGGTGACCCTTACTTAGCAGCTGACATTTCTGAACCGATCTTTCTCCTTTCTTCCTTACAGTTAAAGAGAAAGACTGTGTGAGTGTTTACTAAGAAGTGAAGAAAAATGAGCCTTTTCTTGAGGTACTTTTGAGACACAACATTTACCCAAAAAATCTTACCTGAGACCACAGGTGTTTGGAAGTCAAGTAAACTATATTTGCCAGACTACTTACTTACCTACCTAACTACTACCTACCTAACTAAATATTGTGGTTGGTGCAATGCCATATATGAGCTGATTCTCACGATAGCTCCATTTTGGACAGACATCTCTTCCCAACCCTCCCCATACCGACCTTCTTTTGCAGACCTCATCCCAGTTTGGTTTACTATATCTTATAATTTTTTCCCCTCAAAACCTAATTTCCACTGTATTTAGCCAGCAGTGACCCACTACAAGAGGCCCTTTTGTGAGAGTTAATATGTTACAGACTGTACTCTGTGAAGATGAAGAGTCCGTGAAGAAAGGCTGATGTTAGGAAACATCTAAGGCTCAGATCTCCTCTATTTTAAAGACAAGGAGATGTGTTTTAGAGAGGCGTGGTGACTTGGCCAAGACCAAGGAGTTAGAGACACAACTATGTCCCCTGGCGTTCCTAGGCTGGAGCTTTCCCAGCACACTGATACATTTGTTGGCTGGCAGTAGTCAATCAGTCCCTCGTTGTGGTTTGGAATGATGATACAATTGGGGCAGGTAGGGTGATCAACTCTGTGTGCCCACTGTCCCCATGTGACGGGAAGAGCAGAAGTGGAAACCACAGCCTGTCTGCATATGATGAGGAGACACATGTGAGTTCAATTCCAGGCTGGCGAGACTTGAGCTTGGCTCTCAGCATCCTCTGTGTTCTGGGAATGGGTGGGGACACCATCTTCTGCAAGCCTGACCCTGGCAGCCCAACAGATGTGTTTATTTCTTCTTTCTCCACTTGGGAGGCAGGCAGCAGGCATCTGTGAGGACACAGGGAGGCAGGCTTTGGGATTCAGATGTGGCTTTCAGTGTCTGGACCTGGGATCTCAGGTTACTTGCTGTGCTCACACACAGTGGGAGAATTGAAGCCACTCTTCACCGGGTCTTAATGCCTTAGTCCAACCCTTGAGGGCTTAGGAAAGTGCCTGATGGGGCAGAAGCCAGCCTGCCTTAGATCTTAGCTTGAAGACTCTCATAAAGGATCATGAATGAATTTGTAGTTAGAAAATCAAGTTTACCAGGTTTTTTTCTTTGATTACCAGAGATGCACACGTACATGTGCCAACTACCTAGAAATAACAGTTTGCCTGTGTTTTTTTTTCTTCCATATTTCCTCTGTTCAGTATGTGTGTGTGTGTGTGTGTGTGTTGTTGTTGTTGTTAATTACAGTTATAAGAGGCCATTGTTTTGGACTGAGCTCTACTAGGTCCCAGCAGGCTGCCCCAAATGGAGGCAGGCAAGCTAAAATGTTCCAAATAGCTAAATTAAAACCTGAGGGCTAAAGAACTGGCTCAGTGGGAAAAGGTACTTGCCATTAATTCCCCACGACCCAGCATGATCTTCAGAATCCACATGGTAGAAGGAGAGAATTGATTCTCCAAAGTTGAAGATAACAAATGCCATGCCACACACATAGACACACACACACACACACACACACACACACACACACACACACACACATACACACACACACAATTGATGAATGTTATAAAAATGTTGGAATCTTACCAGTTTATTGATAAGAGCTAACCTTCCTATGAATCAGGTAAGAGATGATAGCCACCTCACAAGCAGGCCATCACTGGCTAAAGTAGTAGGGAGTCCCCTCTGCCTTAATTCATATAGAGAATGAGAGTTTAAAATGTCTCATCAGCCTTTTGGTCCCTTATTTTTGCTTCACCCACTAATTTGTTTTTTTTTTTTTTTTTAAATTGTGTGTGTGTCCCCTGTGTGGAAGTATATGCATGTGAGTGTAGTGCCCATGGAATCCAGAAGAGGGCAGCTGAGCCTCTGGAGCTAGAGTACAGGAGCTGTGAGCTGCTTACCAGTGCTGGGGCCCAAACTTGGATTCTCTGCAAGAGCAGTACAGGCTCTTAACCCCCAAGTTATCTCCCACCCTGCTTATCCAGTCTTTACTGCCCAGAAAGCCCCTGACAATGCTCAGCTCAGAGAGTGCCCAACCAGACTCAGCCCCATTCATGAATCACTCACTGATCAAGCCACACATACTAAGTACTCTGCCTATTGCTGTGACAAATCCCTGGCAGAAGTAAATAAAGGGAAGAATGGTTTAATTTTAGCTCATGATGTTAGAGAGTTCATAATGGCTGTGACATCACAAGAGCAGGAGCTTGAGGTGATGGGCACGTAGCATCCACTCAGGAAGTGGAGAGAAGGGGATGCTGGGACTCAGCTCTCATTTTCTTTCCTTTTCAGTTCTAGACTCTACCCCACAGGATACTGCCACCACCTAATCCTCTCTGTGTTAAACAGTCTCTGGAAACACCTTCACAGACATTCCTAGAGACCTGTCTTCAAAATAATTTCAAATCTAGTAGGTAATAAGGATGAACCATCATGAGCCAACTTGATTTCTGCTACTCAGAAGTCTCTGAAGAGGTTTGGTTGACGATTTGTATTCATGTGTATATATACATGTGTGTCCATATACAGACACACCAATAATTGAACACGTATTGTCAGTATAATTGAGAAAAAATTAAAACCAGACCACATATAAATCTAGTATGAATATGGTCCAAGGCCAATGTGACTCAATCTCAAGGAGTCAGAGATGTTGGAGGCAGTTCTGAGGAGAATAAGAGACGATGATGGTACAGGCATCAGGGGAGGTTATGAAACTGGTTAGTGTCCTATGCAGGGCGATAAAACTGTAACCTTTTTACAAGGGAGAAAAAAGCCTGTAAGTTCCTATGTAGCCCCACAAAGTTCATTCCTCTGGAACTCCAGGAGAGTTCTGCACTCTCTGGGTGGGCTGATAGGTAGTGGGAAGCCAGGCCTCTCCTCGTCTTTCCCCATGATGCGAGTCTTCCATAGCATCTCAGTGTCCTGGTCACAGAGACACAAGATAGCCACGCCTTCCACACAACAGTGATGTGTGTGTTGCCATCTTGGGTTTTAGTTTTAGGGGGTTGGGGGAATGAGAGGCAAGTGCATTTTCATCAGCCTAGTTTGAGAAAAAGCCAGGAAGCCTTCAAAGATGTGAAATAAGCACAGCCTGATGGAGGACTCTTCTCAGAGTGCCCGGTCTTCCCACAGCACACCCAGCAGACTTGCTGTGGTCACTCACTGTGTTTCATTGTGCTAGTAACTTTTCCTATCTCCTTCTTCAGCTGGGCTGAATTTCTGGAATTCAGGGGTTTGTGAACCTGAAGTCCCTCCCCGAGCCTCTTATCCTAGGTGGCCAATACTCTGGCACACAGTGATTCAGGCAGAGGCCTTGAGGTTAAGAGGCTAGCCTTTGACAGTGACAAACAGATGAGCCAAGCTGTTGGAGGCAGGCAAGGCTTCCTCTCAGGAACTTGACCTTATTGCCAATGAGTACAGACATTTCCAGCCCTCATTCCCGATTTGGAGGGCTGGACACATTCCACATAGCAAACGGCCTTGGTGATTTTCTTTTAGAGTGAGACTAGGCTCTCTGAACCTCTAACTTTGTTTCTCAATCAAGACCCTAAAAAGGGTAAAAGTTTCTGGCCATCTCCAACTGGAAATGGAGCTGCAAAGGGCAGTATTAATCTCTGCACTATGAATTTTAAAGCCCTGTAGCTTTGTGTGTTGGGAGACCCTATCAAAATGCTAATAGCCCTGTGTTCCTACCTCCTGCTGCCCCTTCTGCATTTGAGAATATTTATGTGGGAGCAGGGGAGAATTACAAAGAGTTGAGGTGCAGTTTGCCTGGACTCCACCTCAGCACTGTGGGTTATAAAGTCTGAATTAATAGCCCCAGCTGGGAAGGAAAACTGCGGTTTGCCACAGGCTGGGCTCTTCCCTCAGCGGCAGGTTCAAGTTCTCAGCTTTGGGCTTCCTTTCTAGCGGCAGGGTGGCCACTTTAAAATGTCTCTATTACCACCATGCGGCTTTTTAAATACTGCTTCTCTGGGAGGCAAGATGGCTGGAAACATGTAGTTCACAAGTTTAAGACTGCACATTGTAACCATGTGGCATTCATGGTACAGAATGTGTGGAGACAATTTATACCAAAGCCAACACCAGAGCAGAGACTGGCTTTGTTCTAAACTCCTGTGCCAGAGCAAGGGAGGTTCCAGAAGTCTTTGAGACTCCAGATATGTTTACTCAGGCAGCCCAGTGACATGGGGAGCACTGCACTTTGGGTGTCTCCATGGAAGGACACACACTATGGCATTGGTTACCAGCTGCATGGTGTCATAGCTTGAGTGGCTTTGATTGCAGTCCTGGGTTCTTCTCCTTCATCTTCCAGGCTTAGCTTGGTAGCTTTGGGCAGGGTCTTGGCCCTCTTAATCCTTGGCTTCTTATGTGGGAGCATTCACCTCTTGCTGGAAGCCCTGTGAAGTCAATATTTTCCATTCATTTCCTAGTGAATGGCTTTATAGAAAGGCCAAGGGTCTTAGGATCAGGTGCCAAGAAATCTGGGCTCCACCTCTATGGACAAGTCCCTGAAGCCACCAGGGCTTGCAGGTGCCTCTGTTGTCAAATGCTCAGCAAGTCTGCATCATGAGTGAGCAGCAGCCAATAGAGTTAGGATGTCAGGGTTCCCACTCTGTCTCCTTCAGACCTCACTAGGACTCAGTTGTACATGTGTGCTGTGGCTCCCACGACTTCTGCCTGTAAAATGGACATAATGCTCACGTTTTCATTGCAGCTGGGAAACGAGAGTAAGGTTCGATTTAAATGTGAATTGAGGTCCTGGGGTGTTCTTGCCCATACGTTCCTCCAGGCCTGGATCAGGTGATCCCAGATAGGATGAAGTAAAGTGCAAAAGCAGCTTGATATCAGCTGATGGACGGCAGGAGGGTTCCACGGCCATATAGTCAGTCTCCTTCCCAAGGCAGATCTGCCAGGAAGTCACAGTGAGACTCTTGTGTAGCAAGAGCCTTTGTCACAGACCGTCTCCAAGCCCCTGAACAGATGGAAGGCGGAACAGGAGGGTTATTAACAATGGGCACCAGGACTCTATGGGTTTCTATGTTAATTCGTGGGGTTGGTACACTGGCATTTGTCTTCTCTGCCTCCCCAGAACCACAACAGCTAACTGGCTCAGACTGGAATCTTATATGGCCCTGCCATCAGCTGGCATCAAGCAGCTTTTATGCCCTATTTCATCCTATCTGGAATCACCTGATCCTGGCCTGGAGACGAGTATGGCCAGACCTCACTTCATATTTGAGTTGAACCCTACTCTCATCCCCACCCTAACCAGTGGCAAGGGAAAGAGACATGAACAAAATGTCCATTTTATAGGCAGAGGTGATGGGAGCCATAGCACACATGCACAATTGAATCTTGGTGAGGCCTCATAGAGAAAGACTTGGGTCCTGCCAAAGACCCTTGAAGGACTCTTACTGCAGTGTCTGGAGGCCCCTGTGCTGTTGGAATGGCCCTCTACTCATCCCTCTTTGAGCTATGCTATGGTCTCAGTACCAGCCTATTGAGACCCTGGGACACAGTTAGTAGGCAGACTTGGGGATTCATCACTAGACCTGATGAGGCTAAGTGACAGAACTGTTAGGGAAGCACCCCACCACCACCACTACAGGACAAGTGCAAATAGAGTGCTTTGCTGAGCCTTGAATGTGTCAGCACCCTAGCAACTTCATTAAGGGTCACCTGGGACTATGAGATACAGGATGGAATATGAATGCATCCCAGCATGCCTGGGTTCTGCTCACCCTCTACCCCCAAGCTAACCCCCCATGTAGCTAATTTCAAACAAAACAATGGCTTGGTTTGGAGCCATAAACTGTGGAGCTTTTATTTGTCAGCAGCAATGCCTTAGGATGGCAAAGGGCCAGCTGGGTTCTGGGACTTGGCACGGATGCCCTGTGAGGTGTTCAGGGAGAGCTGCATCTGGATGCCACAGCTCTTCCTAGGATGCAGGACCCAGAGTCCTAGTCTCAGGACTCAGCAGGAGGTAATTTGGGAAGCTACAAAGGAGAGAGAAGAGCCAGGGTACGAAGGGAGGTGCAGACAGGGAGAGAGATGGAGTGAGGTGTTCAGGAGGAGCTGGCTAGGAAGAGGTTGGCTGTCTTCCTCTTGGGTCCTGACACACGGAGAGTCTAAACCCATGTTCTTCAACATTATCTGGGAACAATGTAAGGAATATTCCATAGTCCAGCTGTTGCTGATTAAATACTGGCTTGTGAATGGGGAGACGACACATCTGTTCTCTGGACCCACTCCCCTTCCCTCCTAATTTTTTTTATTATGGTAAATAAATATACATAACACATTCACCGTGTGTGTGTGTGTGTGTGTGTGTGTGTGTGTGTGTGTGTGTGTGTGTGTGTGTGTGTGTGTGTGTGTGTGGTGTGAAGACCAGAGGTCATCACTGGGTGTCATCCTCAATTACTCTACACCTTTGTTCTTTTTGTTGTTGTTTTTTGTTTGTTTGTTTGTTTGTTGTTTTGATACAAAGATACAGAGTCTCTCACTGAACATAGAGCAGCTTCCTGATTTGTCTAGATGGTCCAGCTAGCTAACCCAGGAATTCTTCTCTTTCAGCCTCCACAGAGCTGATGGTTGCTGGGGATCAAAACTTGAGTCCTTCTTGACCCCTGAACCGATTATCTCATAGATCCATTTGTCCTCCATCTGTTTTTGTATCATCTGCATCATCCACCAACCAGCCCATCTAGCTCTTCACCTACCCACCCACCCACACATCCACCCAACCATCTTTATGCCTACCCATTTCCCCATCTTTCTAAGGCCCCATATGTACACCAATCCGCACATCCACCCATCATTCATCCATTTATCCCCACAACTGTCTAACCACTCACACACATCCACCCACCCTCTAACTCTCCATTCCTGCAGCCAGCTCCAACTTAACTATTTTTTTCAGTCATGGTTTCCACAACTCGTTCTCTGCCTGCCTATCATCCATCTATCCTAGCAGCTATCCACCCATCTACCTAGCTATTATTTACTGAGCCCGAGCCTGAGGCTCCGAAGAGGAAGGGCAATGAATGGAGGAAGATATGGTCCTTATTTTGGCAGAGGCTATAGTCTGGTAGATGGGAAAGAAACCACAAAAACAACAACAAAAAATGTATATTATGTTACCCCCATACCCAGACACAAATTATTAGGGGAACATAAGAGAACCATGTTTTATCGGATGTGGAGATACTGGGAAGATACATCAGAAAAGATAGATGAAAGAAGGTTTTGAAGGTGGTTAGGAGTTTGGCAAGCACTGGGAGAAGTAAAGCTCACAATCGGGAGCCGACAAAGAATTCCAGAAGAGAACACCAGTCAGGTAGAGCCCAGCATGCTGGCGGGATTATTCAAGTGAGTTCAGCTTGACAGAGTGTGTTCCTACCGTGGGCCTGGGGGGCCAGTGTATGATCAGATGGTAAAAAAAGATGTATGCCAGCAGAAGGAGGCTACAGAACCCACTGCAGCAGCACATGCACACTGTATGCTTAGGAGCTGCTAGTACAGCAGAGAGGGCAGGCTGGAGGGAACGGAGGCTGGACACTGGCAGTGAAGCCTTGATTCCCTCTGCAGCTGGTGGACATGCAGTCATGAACTTGAGCCTGGATAGAGGTGTGGGGGGGGGGGCGTAGAAGAAGGAGCTAGAGGAGGAAGGCTTCCTGGGAAACCACAGAGCAATGGATGGCATGTTGGTTTCATAAGGGTGCAGTATTGTGAAGACTCGGGAGGCAACATTCCGAAGTTAGGAGAGCATTATCAAAGGGGTACCCCTCATGTCAGCTTGCTGTATTCATTCATTTGTCTAATGAGTATGTATATGGATGTTTTGTCTGCATGTATGTATATACTTCAAACATGCGCCTGATCCCCAAGGAGCCCAGAAGAGTCCATCAGATCCTCTGAAACCAGTGTTATAGATAGTTATGAGCTGCGAGGTGGGTGCTGGAAATCGAACCTGGGTCCTCTACAAGAGCAGCCAATGCTCTTAATTGCTGAGCCATCTTTCTATCTGCAACCTGCTGAATTTAAGTAAAAAAGTATGAGGCTGGAGAGACAGAGATGCCCACAAGTCCCTTCAACCCAAGCTTTCACTACGGTAGATTTTAAAGTACCACTTTTTTTTTCAAAATAAATTTTTAGCATCTTAGAAGCCAGACTGCATCATATAAAAAGTGAGGTCATAATTAATTAAATTAATTGATGCTATTATATGTACTCAGAATTAGTGATTACGATCTTGGAGGCTGGTGTCAGGCTCTTTGTTGCCTCCGTCATTGCCTTTCCAGGGAGTTCCTCATCAGCCTCCAAGTTACCAAACTTGGCCCTTCCTCCCAGGTGAGGCCTTGAGGCTCCATATAGGTATATCTCTTGTGCTCAAGGCCACTTTCTGAGCTAGGTTTTTTATTTCATCTCAAGACCTCAGGGGGAGCTTTTCCAAGGTAAATCTGACGTACGGGAGTAAAAGTTGAGTGAGAGTTGAGCCCCCTTCTGCCCGGCCCTCAGCCTTTCCTTTCATCAGGTCAAGTGTCACTGCCCACATCATCTGCCTACCATCTTTCCACACTTGTTTCCTGGGATCCTTTTTTCTTGTTTCCCTGGGGTTCTCTGGCTGGAACATGGGTGATAACCACCCACCCCAGGGCAGAAGATGCGGGAGTGAGGTCCCAGCAGCATGGCCTCCATGGGATAAGGTTTGGTGGGAGGTTTGTCTTTCCTGGCTATGTGGGAACAGTTCATCTCCTTTAGGGTGCAGTAAGGTAGGGTCCATCTGCCCTAGAGATGCTCCACTGGGAGCAGCTGATGTGGAAAGTGATTTTTGTCAGAGCTGGGCCTTGTACAACCTCCTGACATGAAGCCTGCAGCTGCTTCTGGCTGGAGCCTTTAATTTCGTTAATGTGTGACATTCACTCAAGCTGCATAGCTGTCGGGCATGCTTGACATTAATATGTGTTCTGAGTGTTCCCCTGAGCTCATAAAAACTCATTATCAGTTCTGAGCCAGTAAATGCAGTTCCTGCTCTTCAGAGGTGCCCCGGGCAGTGGAACCCTGGACATCTGTCTTCACCAGCCATCAAGGCTCCTCCCTTTGTCCTGAGACATTGTGTCTTAGCCCCTGGGAGAGGACCAAAACAGACATCCCCTAAGCAAAACCCTTGCTTCAAGTTTACAACCAAGACAAGAGACAGCTTCTGATTGTACTTCACTGTGAGTCTATCTGATACAGACATGCTGATGTAGACACCAGGGCATGGTGGGAGCAAGGTTCTCATGGCCTGAAATGGACATGGCCATGGTATCTGATAGGCAGACAGTAAAGAAATTTGGTCCACAAGTGCCATGGGAGACATTAAGAGCCAAGAATGTGGGCGTTCTCACACTTAAAGGGGTGCAATGCCACAGACCATTGAGGTGTTTATCCTGTGTGTTAAGACTCCATTTGTTGTCTGTATGTCATAGAGGTGTGTACAATGTAGTTAGATAGCAAAGGCTGTGGGTCACAGCCAAGAGGCTGTACCAATGTTCTACTTAGTATTTTGAATGAATAAGTAAGGGTGGTCACTACTGTGTCTAAAACTGAAATCTCTAGCCAGGTATGATGGTTCTGGGGAGATGGAGGCAGGAGTGCAGGGTCAGCCTTGACTACATGGGGAGCTGAAGGTCTGCCTGGGCTAGATGAGATTCTGTCCTCAAAATAGAACAAACAACCGTCCAAAATGTAAATTCTGTATGACCATACATATGCACATGTGTCTGTGTGAGAGAGAGCACACTTTTGTGTGCATACACATACATCATATATGCACATGCATACATACACATACGCACATGTTTGTGCATAAGTCCAAGTGTGCATATGTGCACACATGGTGTGTATACGCTCACACGTGAACATGTGTATTGGTGTGCGTGTACCTTAGATTCCTTCAACTGCACCTATCTTCTGGCCCATGATTCACAAGGTTCCCAGGGCTCACACTGCCTAATGGCAATGCACAGAGAGCCAGGTAAAACCAAGCCCCTAGCCAAACCACTCCCCACCAGTTAACAGACTGAGAGTCTTTCTCATGTAGAAGACCTTAAACTCATCCCTGCCCCACTGGGGCCCCTCCCACATTGAAACAACACTTTTGTCATGGGCTCCCCAGATCTGAGGTCTCGTTCCAGCCTTGCCAAAACTTTCTGTTTAGACTTTGAGAAGTTTGCTCGCCTCCTCCATGCTCAGGTTCTTCAACCTTGAAGTGGTCAGGCTTTCTCACGATGGTGTCCTGGTTCCTGTTTTAGGTGGCATGAAGTGACAGGACCTCTACTGTTCAGTTGGCTCAGTTCTTGTGGGCAGAGGTCACAACTGTGACCTTGCTCCCACCTCTCTGCCATGGTGGTTGTAAGCCTTACTTATTTTATTTAGCTGTGCTGTGACAAGCCAGTTCCTGGGACTAGCCTAAGCCTTGTCTAGTCAATATGTCACTAGGATATGGTGAATTTTACCCTTCCTTTGTAATTCCTTCTCAATGAGATAGGAGAGCTGGAGAGAGAGAGAGAGAGAGAGAGAGAGAGAGAGAGAGAGAGAGAGAGAGAGAGAGAGAGAGAGAGAGAGAGTTGGGCTTCTGGGCTACACTATGGAACCTCCACACTTCTCTCTCTCTGGTTGCATATCTCTTCATGTACAGTATTCGAAATTATAGGTCTGCCCAAAGAGCTTGCAGCTACCAGGTGATGATGGATTTTCCTTCCTCTTTTTGCAGTTACTCAGAAAGCCCTTTCTAGCTCACAGCAAACAAGCACAGGCTGGTGTTCTGGTCAGTTCAGTGTCTTTGGGGTGAAAACTGAAAAGATGAGGGATGCCATCCTGGGAAGCTTGGGCAGCTCAGCTAGTCTTTGTTAGTACAGATTCGAAGGGAAGAGGATCCTGGGTAACAGGGTGTCTGGACAGAAGTGTCCCCAGAGGTCACATACACATGCCCCACTAACCTTTTCTTTTTTTCTTTTTCCTCTAGAGTTTACCCTAAGCCAGCATCAGGAGACTTCAAGGGGATCTCTGTTCCTCCCCAGAAAGGAAGAGGACAGCTGGACAAGGTAGGATTTCATGACATTCGTGGAAGTGACCTTGTTCAATCAAGGTGACCAAACTTCTCATCTGTTTTCTGCCCTCCAAGATCATCTTTCTGGGGAGAAAGTCTGAGTTCATACCCTGGGGGTACAGATCAGGGGAGGGCTGATTTACACTGGTCTCCATCCCCTGATGTTAATTCAAGGATGGCAGAAGCAGCTGGGAGTCCATCCAGGAAGTGGGGACTAGCTCTCTGAGAAGGGCACAACCCCCATAATTCCTTTTGGTCACCCTCAGCATCCATCCCAGTCTCAGGACTGTGAGGAGGAAGCAGCACTCACCACCCTCCCATGACAACACTGAGCATGGCAAGACTGAGCTCTGCCTCTGGGACTCCAGGACCTCAGAAATGCAGAGCGGCCTCACAGAAATCTTCTGAATGAGGAGTTTAGGCCTACTGTTTCCTGGCCAGCTGCCTCCACCAGAGCAGTTCAGGGCATGATTTTGACACTATTTCCACCTCCAGTTTAAAGGAGAAGAGAAAATCTGTGTTGGAGAGGCGAAGAAACTTTCCTAAGGTCACGTAGCACTGAGTAACTGGGCAGAGTTTGAACCCCTCACTGAATGGCATCACAGTTCTGGGTCCTTTACTCATTCTGTGACTTGAGACTCCAGGTTAAACCAAACCTATTGACTACATTCTTTTGTGTGTGAAATTCTATTTCTCAAGGAAGCATGGAAATGGTTTACTCTTTGTCCTGGGGCTCCATGTTTCTATACTGGGCTTTTTGTAAAATATCCATGGGATTTGGTTTTCCTATTTTTAAAAATATTAGAATAATATATCCTCACATTATCCTGGGGAGAGATGAGATGAAGAAGATTCTAGAAGTGTCCCACATAGTTTCTTGTGTGAGCTCTTCTGTTGATTTCTCCATGCCCAGGATTGTTGTCAGTGGGGGAGGGAAAGGCAGATAGATTTGCTGAACAGTGGCCTGGTGGCATTTCCTACCTGGCTTCCCTGCTGTCTGTGGCTGGCCAGCACTTGGCCAATTTTCTCGTTGCTGGTTCAATTCCTCAGCCATTTTTGTGCTATGCAGCTGGCTGCCTGGAGGTGATTTTGGCTCCAACCTAAGGCTGGGTGGCCAGCAATTGTTGGGATTGGCTGAGGTTCTAGTGGACATTGGCCTTTCTAGCATCTGTGGTCCTCCATCTCCACAACCTCCAGTAGTAGCCTCAGCCCCGATGCTGACAGATATATTCAGAGCTGGAGCTGCCCAGTTTCCTTTACCAGAGGTTGCAAGCTACTGGGAGAGAGCTTGCCTCCTCGGGACCATCTTTTAGGGAGGGTTTCCCCATAGGTCTTTTCAAACACAGTAAGCAACAGGCATCATGACTGGGTCACCCTCAGGAGGAAGTCAGGAAGCCTGATGATTGAGCTTGGCCCCTCCTCCAAACAGACAAATGCTAGGAAACAAAATAAAATGGCCTCAGAGGAACAATGGTTTGAGGCCAGGGGCTGCTCGGTGCTGCTGCCTCACTGGGATCTAGCTATACTAGGGAGTGAATGGCATCTTATCTCTGAAAAAGGCAAACAGTATGTACCTCTTTGGGCCAAGTCACACATTCTCCCCAGCTTATCTCACTCTGCCCTCTCAACCTGTCAACCACCCTGCAATCTCAGCACTATTATCAGATGAGGTGAGGGAAGGTGCTGACCAGTGGGAGTCACCTACTCTATTTTCTTAGAACAATAGCAGCACTCTTGGGGATCCTGCGGCCTCCTTAAAGACCTTCCTAAAAATACCCAGGCTTCCTGATGTACCAGTGGCTGTTTATCAAGGAACAGTGATGTTACCAGGAGACACATACCTTTTCCTGTGCCTGGTCTAAAAATGGCTGAGAAAGGGGTCTGGCTTGTGTCAGCAAGCACTCAGTTCTGATGTACTGGAGCTTGAAGCCATCGGGGTGTGAGCTGCTTTTTCCAGCTTCTATTCCAATCTGACATGTCACTCCTTGTCATCCTTCAGAAGGTATCGGTTGGTTGTACCAATACTCTCAAATGTGTGGGCCATTTGAGTGCCAGAGAAGTTAGAAACCTGCTCCAGAGTTCATGCCTATCAAGAGGTTAGGGAAGAACTCAGCACAGGCCTCCTGCCCCAGAAACTGTTTGCTGAACACCCAAAGGGCACATCTCTCATGCATGGCGATACTCTTCCCGAATTCCCTATCCAGCTTTGTACAATGTGCATGGGACAGGATGAAAGAAGTTCCCAGTTCCCTGTAATCCCAGCACTCAGGGACAGTGAGGCAAGGAGGTCAGGAGGGGTCAGACTTGGCTACACAATGAGACCTTGGAGAGAGAGAGAGAGAGAGAGAGAGAGAGAGAGAGAGAGAGAGAGAGAGAGAGAGAGAGAGAGAGAGAGAGAGAGAGAGAGAGAGAATTTCTATTTTGCCAGCCAGACTTCCATGAAGTTTTCAGAGATCTGCCCACAAGAAACAGGCGGCAGGAGGAGAGGGGGTGATGGAGACCCCACTGCCCCAGCAGAGGATGCGCACAGCTCCATTTTGTCTGTTTTGTTTGGCTGCTGCTGTTCATCCTTCTTTGATGCCCTGCCGAAGAATCCATTACAAATACAAGGTCTCAAAGAGCCACCTGTTTTCTTCCAGGAGTTGGTAATTCTAGCCTAACCTTGGAGTGCTAATTTTCTGTGGCATGAGGT
This sequence comes from Phyllotis vaccarum, assembly GCA_033318265.1. Taxonomy (NCBI): domain Eukaryota; kingdom Metazoa; phylum Chordata; class Mammalia; order Rodentia; family Cricetidae; genus Phyllotis; species Phyllotis vaccarum. Next base: position 123,157,900 of record JARWLC010000001.1, on the reverse strand, counting down.
GGGAATAGCAGCTAGCCCAGCTCTGGCAGGCACCATCCTCCCTGATTTGTCCATCACTCTTGCTGAAAATGAATCAATCATGGACACAATGTGTTTATTTTTACGTGAGTCTTTTAAGTATAGTTTGTTTCTTGACTTTGAACTCCATTCCACTGGTCAGATATCTGTCCTTAGATCAGTTCCTCGCTGCTTTGGTGACTTTGTGTGTCATTCTGAGGCTCACTGCTGCACTTCAAAGCTTCCCAGGGAACTCTATGCTCAATCAAGGTTAAGCATGGATGGACCTTCTGAGCAGGTGAAATGGGGCATCTGAGAGGCTGCAGGGAGGGTGGAGAATAGAAGGCATGCGTGGGGAGGCTGTGATGGAGCTGAGAGAGGCTGGAGGACAGATCCAGAGCCCTATACTCTGGGAGACTTTGGAGATGCAGGTGACCTTGGCGGACTTCTTTTCCATTCCCTATATTATCTGGAGTTAGATGCTGTGACAGCTCTGCCTCCCTGTGTGACCTTGGCCAAGGCACTCAACTTCTCTGAGATCTGTCCCTGGCTCTAAAAGGTGGATCAAAAATCCATTTCTTCCCAAACAAATGGTTGGGAAGGGGCCTAATGGACTAGCCATGCAAAGAGTTGGAATAACTTAGTGGTGACTGTACAAATTAGATCTCTACCTTCGGGTTCTTACTTCACCCTCAGGGATTCATGCTGCTTCTAGGGACTGGATCCAAAGGGGGTAGAACATCTCCTTGGACTGTATGCTTTGTCTGCCTGGTCTGAATCTGCTTTCTTGGCTGTGGAGAACAAGTGTGACTATTTTTCTTCACACACCAACCCCAGCCTTGCTCATCTGCTGGTTGAGGGCTCCAGCTACCTTGGCCTCCCTTTGTGATGCAAAGGTAGGTGCTGTCTTGACTTCCTGTACACTCTGGGCAGACTCAGCCTGCATCATTCCCTCCTTTGCCCCAGAGCCCAGCCTGACTCTACCTAGGTTCTAACCCCAGCTAGGAGAAGCCTTATATTCTTGATGCTGGATGTGATAATGAGGTACAGTGATTCCCACACCCTGATGGAGTTTCAGCTTCTTCTCTGCATGTTTTCAAGCTGCAAAAAGGATCCAGTGTGGCTGGGGACAGTGTTTGAGGGGAGAGCTCAAGGCCCCCTTGCTGGATCAGCTTGGGTGAGGGTATCAGTCCATCCTCTAACCTGTGAAGATGCCCATGGGACTTCAGGGCAATACTGTGATGATGGAGCACCAGTGTTCCCAGACGATGATGCCATTGTCTTGCTGCCAGTTTCACACAGCCTACATTTTCGCCATTCTGACCCAGTGCCTCCAGCAGAACATAACTACACAAAGCATCTTCCGGCCACATCTCCCCTATTGTTGCCTCCTGGCTCTGTGCTTGAGATATGTGTACTGGGGACAGAGTCTCAACACCCAGATCTCCTTCTTACTCGATACCTTCCAGAACCTTCTAGCTTAGGCTGGTCCTATGTGAACCTGTAACTCACAACAGCCCCTACCGTTTCTGTCCCCCTTTGAAGGCTTCTTCCCTTTGCAAGTCTGGGGTCACTGTTTTGTTTTATATAGTTTTAGATTTGTTTTGTGTGTATTCGTGTTTTGCCTGCATGTATGAGGCATTTGTGAGCCTGGTGCCTGTGGAGGTCAAGAGAGGGCACCAAGTCTCCTGGTTGTGAGCTACCATGTGGGTGTCGGAACCCAAGGCCTTATCCTCTGTAAGACAACAGTTGCCCTAACCACTGAGCAATCTTTCCAACCCCTCAAGTTCAGTTTTATGTGTACACAAAAAGAGGTTCCATGCCCTTCTAGTCCCTACAGGAGGTAAAGCTAAGTGGACCTTTGACCTGGGAGCCCCCAGATCTCTGGTACAGTTGTCATGGAGCCAGACAGACAGGCCCGCTTTCTCGCTAGGGTCCCTATTCCAGGACATCTAAGAGAGATAATAATGTCTTCATTTCCCCAGTGAGCAAATTGATTTTCTCTGTGGCACGCAACAGCAATGAGCAGACACAGCCCTGAGAGGCTGCTGTTTAATAATGATGCAAATCTGAGCTGTGAATCACAGCTGGAGAAGGCTTTCAACTGCAGACTGAGTCAAATGAGGACAGGGAAGTGACAGGCCTAAGGTCACACAGTCAGCAGCAGTAAGTCTTCCAACCTGCACCCAGCTGCCTCTTTTCCTAGAGAAAAAAGATAAAAACAGAATATTGTATCAAACAGCCTGCAAACAAAGGGAAAAGTCTGGCCCAGCCAGTAGCACAACTGTGTGAGCCATTATCATTTGAGGCAGGCAAGGGAGTGACCCATCTCATGTCAGGAAGGATCAAGGAATGACACTCTCTCTGGAATCTGAGGCTTTTTTCATTCATTTTCTTTCTAAATGTATATTACTTGCCAGAGAACTTTAAGGTTCAGAGAAAATTAGAGGGAAGATGAGAAACATTCTAATATACCTCCCACTGGCACAGACAGCTCCCCACTGAGGGCATACCTCATCAAGACTGTCATAGCCAATAAATGTACACTGATGTGTCAGTGCCACACAGTCTGAAGCCTGTGTGAAGGATCTCTCGCATCTGGTCCATGGGTTCTGACAATTGAGAACAAACATGGCACATGTCTCCTCTTGCAGTGCCCACAGGACAATTTCACTTCCCTAGAGATGTCTAAGCCCCACCTGGCCATTCCTGGCTTCCCACAGGCCCAGAACCTACATATCTCTTTGTCTTCCCAGCACTGCCTTTTCCAGGGTGTCTCATGACTCAAATCATAGTCTAGGGTGATTACTGAGCCTTAAGCACGCCATCAAATCTGCATCTTCTCAGGACTTGAGGACTCACTCTTTTTCCTCCTTTTCCCCTCCCTCCCTCCCTCCCTCCCTCCCTCCCTCCCTCCCTCCCTCCTTCCCTCCCTTCTCTTTCTTCATAAGACAAAGTCTTACCATGGCTTCCATCTTGAAATTCTCTTGCCTCAGCCTCCTGACAAGATAACACTGACAAGGTTATTTAGTTTTGTTGTGCTTTCAATATTTTTGTCTATAGTTTCACATTTTACATTTAGGCCTGTGCTCCATTTTGAGTTAATATTTGTAAACTGTTGAAGGCCTTTGTTTAAATGGTGTTGATAAATATTTTGATGATAGTGGTAGTAATAGCAATGGTAATGGTGGTGGTGATGGTGGTGATGATGTTGATGATGGTGGTGATGGTGGTGATGATGGTGGTGATGGTGGTGATGATGTTGATGGTGATGATGGTGGTGGTGACAGTGGTGGTGATGATGTTGATGATGGTGGTGATGGTGGTGGGGATAGTGATGATGGTGGTGGTGACAGTGGTGGTGATGATGGTCATGGTGGTGGTGGTGGTGACATTGATGGTGGTTGTGGTGGTGATGATGATGGTGGTGGTAGTGACAGTGATGATGATGGTGGTGATGATGGGGATGATGGTGATGATGGTGGTGGTGACAGTGATAATGTTGATTATGATGGTGGTTGTAGTGATGATGATGATGGTAATAATGTTGATTATGATGGTAGTTGTGGTGGTGACAACGACGATGATGATGATGATAGTGATGGTAACAATGATGGGGTGGTGTCTTGCAGCGTCTAGTCTCCCCAGCACCACTTGTTGGGTAGACTCTTTCCTTTATTAAGTTACCCTTGCTTCTTTGTCAAGATGAGTTGACAGGATTTATGAGGTCTACGTCTGCACTCAAGTCTGTTCCATTAACCAATTTGTGCTTTTTCCAGTTCCACATGGTCATGATTACTCTGGCAGGACAGTGTGTCTCGGTTACTGTTCCCCAACCTCTGTTCTTTAACACTGGATTGGTTATCCTGGTTCACTAGGGTTTTTATTTGCCTATATATGTAAACCTTAGAAACAATTTGTTATTATCCACAAAATGTCTTCAGAGATTTTGGCCAGATTCCACTGAAATCTGGAACTCTAGTTGGGAATCCTTGATAAGCGGGCAATAGTGAGTCCACCTACCTAAGAACATGGACTGTCCTTTTGTGCTTTATTTTTCTTTGATTCATCAGAGTTTTTGTTTTTCTAAAATGGTCTTCTACTAAACTAAATTGTTTCGGCCTTAGCAGAAATAGTCATCTGCTTTTAAAAATATATCTGTTTTATTTTTATTTATATGAATGTGCCTGTGGAGGCCAGAGGCATTGGATCTTCCAAAGCTGCAGTTGTGAGCTGCCTCACATAGGCTCTGGGAACCCAACTCAGGTCTTCTGTAAAAGCAGTATGTTTTCTTAACTGCTAAGCCATCTCTACAGCCCTGTTTTTTATTTAAAATTTTATATGCATATTGCTCTCTAAAATGAAAAAGCAATTGGTTCTGTAGAGCTTTACCTTGGTGTGTTAGGCAGGGTTTCCCATAGGAATGGAAACAAGAACCAACAGGGTGTGTGCATGTGTGTGTATATGTGTGTGTGTGTTGTAAGAAACGGGCTTCTGTAACAATAGAGACCAAGAAGTTACCAAGGCCAGCACTTGGCAAGCTGGAGATCCAGCAGAACCAGTGGCATAGGTTCCATCTGAGAACAGGAGAGGAAGGAAGGAGAGCCCTTGTCCTGCCTTGTGAAGTCAAGCCGGTGAAGTCTTTTCTCACTTAGTGTCCTAGTCCACTTGATGGATACTCACGGCTGGACAATTTAAAAAGAATGCCCCCCACCCTCTGCATGTGCGCCCTTCGCCCCCCCCCCCAGCGCCACCACCCCATGGCCCATTCTGGGAAGCTGGAGACCGAGGTCTTAGATTTGGGTTTAATTACCTAGTGGAGATCGTGTCTCCACAAGGGAATACTGTATCCTCACATGGTGGAAGGTGGGGAGGAAGAGCCAGTGCTACCCAGATCCTCTTTAAGGAAGGCCTAATTCTCCTGGTTAGAATGGGTCCTCATGTGTTGTTACTTCTCATCACCTTCTCACAGGCCCACCTGAATTTCAGAGAAGGCACATTCTAAACAGGGCACTTAGGCCTTTTGTTCTGTTTGGGTCTTGAGTGAAATGGAACAGGCCTGTCCATACTGAGGAGGCTGGACTTCCCAAGTCCTTGTCCTTCCCAAGCCAGTGTTGTCTCATCCAACGACTATCAGGAAGGATGCTAGAGTCCCAGGTCCCAGTGGACACCTGTAGCTATCACTGCAGCATAGCTCACCATGGGGCAGTGTTTAATACTCACCTTTCTGCATTAGTTGCCTTCAATCACAGGGATGGATTGAGACCAGGTATATTGGAGCACAGAAGAGGGACTCAGTCATGTCTGTGATGATCTTTGTATGTAGGACCCTGGAGATGAGTACTACAACCTACAGAACAGTAAGATGGGGGTCAGAAAGCAGACTCAGCTTGTAGGGGCATTTGGTGACCTGAGTTTGATCCCTCGACCCACATAGTGGAAGAACTGACTCCTCAAGTTTTCCTTTGACCTCTACCTGTGTGCTGTGTTTTCCATGATCCTATGCATGCACACATACACAAAATAAAGAAATAAATATAATTTTTAAATAGGAAGGACAAAGCCACAAGAACCAGTGAAGTAATATTATTTTGTTTTGTTTTATGAGACAGGGCCTCCTTATGAAACCCAGGCTGGCTTTGAACTCACAACTTTGCTTCTTCAACCTACTGAGAGCTGGAATTGTAAATATGTGCCACCAATCATGTTGGACTAACACTTTAAAATATTTATTTTTATGTGTATAAATGTTTTGCTGGCAGATGAGCTCATGGAAGCCAGAAAAGAATGTTGGGTCCCTGGAAATGGAGTTACAGATAGTTGGGACCTTCATGTGGGTACCAAGAGCTGAACCTCGATCCTCTGGAAGACTAGGCAGTGTTCAAAACCACTGAGCCATCTCTCTAGTTCTTGAATTAACATGTTTTCACTATAACTATGAATATTTTTACCCCGAGGAAAATATATTTGAAGAAATTCCAGGAAGTGACAGCCACAAGATTCAGTGAATGGTGCACATCAAATAGTAGCCTCGGCAGCATTCCAGTATGTGTATATCCTCATCGTCACTGCTGCTGCTCTGCTGTTTATTTTAAAGCTGTCTTTTAGCTGCAGGACCGCCAACACCATGGGGAGCTTGGATGACTCTGGCCCCTGCTCTGGGAATGAGCATGTGTCTGAATCCACAGCTGTTGGCTCTATTAGAATGGGTGTGCTCCACATCATCACCCCACAAGTAAAATACTCTTAAAAGCTAAAAGTCCAGGGCATGGTAGCACCCCTATGGACCAAGTACCTGAGAGGCCAAGGCAGGAGGATGAAGCAAGCTCTAGTTTAGCCTATGCTACATGACAAGCCCTGCTTTTATATACTTTTTTATTTACTGTTCGTGTGTGCACGTATACATACAAGCATTTTTCCTCTGTCTTCTCAAGACAAGGTTTCTCTATGTAATCCTGGCTGTCCTGGAACTTACTCTGTAGACCAGGCTGGCTTCAACCTCAGAGGTCCACCTACCTTTGCCTCTGTCTCTGCCTCTGCGTCCCAAATGCTGGGATTAAAGACATGCACCACCATGCCCAGCTACATACATACGTATGTTTACATATGCATTATGAATACATAAAATGTGTGTGCATGAATGTGCCAGGGCTTGCAGGGGAGGGGTCAGAAGGTAACTTCTGGAACAGAGTCTCAGCTTGTACTCTGGGTGTCAGGGATTAAACTCAAGTTATCAGACTTGAATTCCAAGCTGAGTCATCTCTCTGACCCACAAGACCCTCAAGAAAAGAAGGAATGAAGAAAGGTAGGCAGACAGGCTAAGCCATACAAACATACTCTTTGGAAGTCTTCATACACACTATTAAAACCTGCTAAAGATTGCAGTTGTTACTTAGGCCCTAGGTCACCACGAGGCCATCCTTACAGCAGTGTTTTATCCCTGACCCTGCTCTGAACTGTTTACTTTTAGGTGGTTTCAGGCTTTGATTTGTTTTTAATTTGATGTGCATGTATGTGTGCCTGGGCATAGGCATTTGCAGAAGCCCACGGAGGTTAGAGGAGGCACTGTATCCCTTAGAGCTGGAGTTGCTGACAGTTGTGAGGCATTCAGTAGGTGCTAGGAACTGGAATTATGTCCTCTGCAAGAGCAGTAATTGCTCTTGATGGCCAAGCCACCTCTCTAGCCCCTGGTTTGAGGGTTAACATCCAATGCATGCAAGTCTTATCCTTGTTACTGGTTCCCTGGAAGGACAGCCCACTGCCCCATTCCCTCACTAGTAAATGGCTCCCAGGGTCCTTTGCAGGAGGAGGAGGATGGAACTAGATAAGGACAGGAAAGGACCTGTGGCTGAGTACTGCCTTGTGACTATGAAGCTTCTGATGTTGTCATGGAGCTGGGTCCTAAACTGGTACTGGTCCACCTGTAGCTTCCTGTGGGCAGTCGGAGTCTTGGGTGCTATCTTTGTGTCTGGCCTGGTGTCTGAGGAACTGGACACAAAGCTTGGTCCCCAGAGCAGCAGCTTACCCTGGTGACCTCTAAGATGTCAGTCCCACCTGCTTAGTTCAGTGAGACCCCTGCTCTCCCCCACCCTCCCTCCTCCACTCCTTTTTTCTTTCAGTGAAGCAGCTGTTCTAATTAAAAATTGCATAAACACCAAGAGATAAGGATCTGGGGGGGGGGTGTCTGGAATTTCTGCCAAGACTCCCCAGGGAGTCTTTTCAGTAGGAAAGGTCCCTCAGGAGCTGAGATTAACTTCAAAGAGGCTTCTTAGGAACTGTTGAACCAGGCATGTTCTCCAGGAGACCCTGGGGCTGGGGGATGGGGTGGTTGAGCCTGTTTGCTCTCTTGCTGGCCTGGTTCTCTGGCTTGTTCTGTGTCCTACAGTTTTTAGGCTGGTCAGTGACTCTTGAGAAAGGCAGAGGACACAGTGACAGAGAGAGGTTCAGGCCAGAAGCTGGAATTGGGATTGCTCACTGTCCAAATAGCATCCCGCCCATGCATAACCTTGTAACCTCCAGGAGGCAGTGAGTAGGGCCAGAACAGCCTCAGCCACTCCTAGAGAGATTCAGTTGCTCTTAGGAAGTCCTTAATGCATGGGGACTGGCCAGCCCTGGCACTTGTGCCCAAGGAGCCTCTATAACCCTCCCCCCACTTCAGGCATTCCTAGCATCTCTTGCTGTAGATATAGACAACCCCCATCTCCAGCCTCAAACTGCTTGTGTTAGGCTAGACCACCAGGATGTTCTCCAAAGATAACAAGAGTTGCGTGAGCATGCCTGTTATTGTTCAGACAGTAAAACAACAGTTGGGAGATTGGAAATGCAGCAAAGCTCTGTTGCCCCCCTCTCAGGATGAGAGGCCCCTTCCTTTCCTGCCTTTGTTCACGCCTGCCCAGGCGTGGCTTCCATGGAATCCTGGCTTGAAGGGCCTCTGTCGGCTTCCTGCTTTTCTTCACTCCCATCTCTCACTGCAGGACAGTGTGTGTGGCTGCATCCCAGCATCCCAGAGTGCAAGGGCCCCTGCTGTTGCTCGGGGACATCGACTTCCAGTAACCACCATTGTCTGCTTGCCTCTTGAGAACCTTTCAGATCTCACAAGCAAAGTGACAGGATGCTCCATTAAATGTGAACTCTGTATAGACAGGGAGTATATTTGCACATGTGTGACCATGAGCATGTTCGTGTGTGTATGTGTGTGTACATATACATTTGTGTTTGGAGACCATAAGACACTGTCAGGTTCTATTCCTCCTCAGGCACCAACCACTCTGGCTTTTGAGGTAGACTGTCTCCATAAGACCTGGAGCTCAGCAATTAGGTTCCAGAGATTTTCCAGTTTCCACCTCCCCAGTGCTGTGATAACAATCATGGTGCTATGTCTGGCTTTTTACACAGAGTTGGCAATGCAACTTAGGTCTTCTTTACATAGCATGCTGGCTAATTTCATGACAATTTGACACAAACTAGAGTCGCTGGAGAGAAGAGGGCCTAAATTGAGAAAATCCTTTCAAAAGATCTGAATGTAGACAAACCCATAGGGCCCATTGTGGGCCACCTTTAATCTGGTGGTCCTGGATGCTATAAGAAAGCAAATTGGCAAGCCACGTGGAGCAAGCCAATAAGCAGGACCCCTCCATGGCCTCTGCATCAGCTTCTGCCTCCAGGTCTCTGCCCTGTTTGGGTTTCTGTCCTGACTTCCTTTGATGGTGAACAAAAATGTGGAATATAAGCCAAATAAGCCGTCTCCTTCCCAAGTTGCTTTTGGTCATGATGTTTCATCATGGGATTAGTAAATCTAACTAGGTCACATGGCAAGTACCTAACAGACTGAGCCCAAGAAATATATTTCTATAGTCAGCCTTGAGCAGTATTTGTTCCATATACTATTTAAGGTGTCAATGGAAAATTTGTCTGTTGCTTATCTGAAATTTAGACTTAGCCTAACATTCTGTGTTGTATCTGACAATATTCTTGGAGTACCTTTTGCCAGTGTATGTATTAGCCATGTTTTGCTACTGGAACAAATGCCCCAGATGAGACACTTATAAATAGATATAGTTTATTTGTGCTCACAGTCTGGGATGTCTCAGTCATGTGTTACCTTGTTGCTTTGGCTATGATGGAGCACCCTGGTGAGAATATGTGGGCAAGCCAAACTGTTCACCTCACAGGAGGACAAGAGGAGGACAGGATTCCACTACCCCTTCCAAGGACATGCCCCAGTGATCCGAAGACTTCCTGCTAAGCTCCTTTCTTGTTAGCTGGTTTCTTGCTGTTCATTTTATTTTGTTTTCTTGTCACCTTGACACAAGCAAGTGTTATCTGGGAAGAGGAAGTTAATTGAGAAAATGCTTCCATCATATTGGCCGGCAAGTCTATATGGCATTTCTTAATTACTGATTGATGTGGGAGGGCTCAGCTCAGTGTGGGTGGTGCCATTGCTGGTGGGGGGGCAGAGATCCTGAGTGGTATCAGAAAGCAAGCTGAGCAAGCCATAGTGAGTCTGTAAACAACATTCTTCCATGGTCTCTGCTGGAGTTCCTGCCTTGGCTTTTCTCAGTGATGGACTGTGATCGAAACATGTAATACAAAATACATCTTTTCCACCCCAAGATGTCTCTGGTCATGGTGTCTTCATTACAGCACTAGAAAGCCAATTCTTAAAGTTCTCTCACCTCCCAAGAGTACGCAGGACACCTGTAGCATGTGAGTCTACGGGTTATTCCACAGCACCTTCCTTTGGTCCCAAGGAAAAGCTCTGAGAGGGACCTGTAGTGTTTATTAGGGTTTCAAGGGCTGCCTGGAAGACTTCTCAACACAGCCCCACTGCAAGCCCCTGCTTGGGGGAGGCTGACCCTCCAGTGGCCACATTGGTTGGGACTGTGACCCTTACACACTTGAAGAGTTTCAAGATGGTATGTAATTAGTGGTGTTGTCGTTAATCCAGAAACCTTGCGGCCAACAGATTTTCTTTCCCACTTCATGGGAGAACTATCCCTAAGTCCACTGCAGCTTAGAACACGTGAAGGTCACTGGGTCTTTGGGGGTCCCCTGTCATACCCTCAGCCTTTGTGGTAGCCTCCACTGACAGGGATGTTCGGTTTGTAACATAGTGATTTCAATTAACCCTTCTTCTTGGGACTCTGGGCTGCTGCCTTCAGTGCCCACCATCGTAAAAGAAGGCAGAAGCGAGGGTGTTTTTTTCTCTTGCTGTGTTGGTTTGAGGAAGCTGAGCCCGGATTACAAACCCTTAGAGCAGAGGTTCTCAACCTGAAGGTCTCAACCCTGTTGTGTGTGTGTGTGGGGGGGGTCATATATCAGATAACCTGCATATCAGATATTTATGTTATGATTTGTAACATAACAGTAACAAAATTATAGTTACAAAGTAACAATGAAAGAATTTTATGGTTGGGACGCACCACAACATGAGAAACTGTATAAAAAGGGTCGCAGCATTAGGAAGGTTGACGACCACTGCCCTAGAGGTAGGTGACATTCTTCTGTCCCTCAATGATTTAGTTTTAATCCTAAAACAGCTTTTGGGTGTTAAAGATGTTATGCTAAGTGGCAGACAGTTAAAAGGAAGAACAATAGAGGAGGCTGGGAAGACGGTGCCACATTGTGGCTAAATGGATTTTCTGTTTAACTGAGGGTTAAGTAGGAAACTCGTTTTGATTCAACCTCTGTTGTTGCCAATCTTTCGAAAATGTATTAGCCAGCTCCCTGGTTTTCCTAAGTGCACCATAATGACCATAATTGAATCTCTGTGCTGGCAGAGGATCCTTTGCGGATGGTGGGAGCACCACGGGAAATGTCAGTTTTTTATGGAGTGGCCTGGTCCTAACTAGAGGAGCCTGCAGGCGGGTGATGCACTCTGTACCATCACATTCAGCCACCCCCCCCCCCCCAATACTCTGTACCATGAGGCTCAGGAAGGCATTAAGGCCACTGTGTGGATGTGGAAAGTCAGGTCCACCTGGTGGATGACTTACTGGTCACATCTGGATGGTGAAAGAGCTAGGTTTAAAGCCAAAAGCAGTGGCCATGATGCTGGCACAAACAGATGCCCTGATGCTTGAACGCCAGGATAGGAAGGAGCTCCTGGCCCCCGGTCTCTTCCTTTGTGAGTCAGGTCTATCCTAGAAGAGAGGTTGCTAGGCTAATATGACCCTGTGAGTGGGCTGAACATAAGAGACTTTGTATATTTAAAGAGATAAAGCTCCCCTCCCACTTTATCAGGAGCACACATGTCCTGGGGATCTGAACCCTCCCACTTCTCACATTTGCCTTCTGTCCTTCTCTGTGGCATGGTGGGGAAAGATTCTGTAGCTTGGATGGCCAGTTTAAGTCCAGATTCTGTCCCCTTCTCCCTGTGTGACTGTAGTTCTGGACCTCAGATTTTTCTGTAAAGTGGGATCCCAATGTGGCCTGACCTGCCTCCAGTGGCCACCATGAGGATTCAGAGAAGAGTGCTTGACTCAGCTACTACCATGGCTTAGGCACCATCACCCCAGGACCTAGGGAAAAAGTTCAATTCCCCAAACTTCCACAGGTTTGGTTCATGATGTGACAATGCCACAGGATAGGGCTTTGGTTCTACACCCTCAGTCTAGAGAGAAGGGTGACTCTAAGCTCCTGACCAGCCAGCTTCCTGCCAGATCCCTGCCTACACCCAACCTTGTTCCAAAGAAAGGCTTCTCTAAGAATGGAATGTGGATAACTTGTGAGGGACCTTGGGCCTGCCTGAAAGACTTCTTCCAACAAGGCCCAACGGCAAGCCACTTCCAGGCTGGCCCTCTGCTGGCCTCTCTGCTAGGGACTTCCCATGGCCTCTCCTTGGGCCATGCAGTTGGAACATTTAATAAGCTTCCCTATCTTCTTATTGAGGGACCCAAGAAAGATGGAGGTCTATCTGTGAGTGACCTCTGACCCTGTCAAAGGGGAAGGATATTCTGCTTGGACAAACTCAACCAAGTGAGTTCACTTGATGTGGTCTCTTGGGGTTCTGGGTCAGCCAATTGTAGGTCCTGTGAGTCAGTCTGCTCTGGGTCCCTGATGAACAGTACGTACTCCTGATTGGCCTTGACCACCTTTCCCCAGTATATCCCCAGGACTACTTGAGGGGGAGTAATAGCACTAAACTAGCTAGTCACCCTGGGGATGTGGCTCTTGCCTAGCATGGACAAAGCCCCAGCTTCTGTCTCCAGTATTGGTAACAGTTGTGGTGTTGCAGGAACCTGTGTCCCAGCCCTCAGGAGGTAGAAACTGGACAACCAGGAATTCAAGGCCAGCCTTGGCTACAAAGGGAGTTCACAGTGAGCCTGGGCTACCAAAGACTATCTCAAAACAAAGTCACTATGCTGTTTTAAGGGCAGAAGGCTGTCTGAGTGCAGAGCTCCTACATTGGCTTGTTTATTTATGCATTTATCTTTAATGGGAAGGTGGAGAGAAATCTCATGGTTTGTGAATATTTACAGGCAAATTACAGGGAGGAAATGAATTCCTTCTTCTCTCCCACTGTTAATAGATGCTGGTTCCTGCCTCTCATGCCCTCCCCGTTCTTCCTTGCACTTCCTTGCAGTCTTTCTGCCAGTCACCCAGGGCAGCTGGGTAGATGTGCCATGAGCATATTGAGTGTGTCGACTGTATGCAGACATACAGACAAGGAATACATTTGTATGCACAAAACTCTAAAGGTCTCTGCACAGGATACTGGGTGGCCAGAAACTGGTGGCCTAGTCACCTTGTGGGTGATGGAGGCCACTATTCCACCTGTATGCTGAGCACAGGTTCTGATCGAGGCCCTTTGCTCCTTACCTGCTTGGTGGGGAAGGGGGGGGGGTTGTTTCTGTGTAAGTTTAGATGATGTATATCTTAGGGGAGGAAAGAAAGGGCTGAGTGGGTTTTCTTATTTTTGAGAGAGAGAGAGAGGTGTTCCCCACAAATCTCAAATTGACCTTGAAATCCCTATGTGCCTGAAGATAATCTTGGACTTATAATCATAATCTTCCTGATTTTACCACCCTAGGGCTGAGGTTACAGATGTGTGTCACCATGCCTGCCTTTATATGGCAGTCTAGGACTTTGTTCATGCCAGGCAAGCACTCTACCAGCTGAGCTACAGCTCTGAGTGGCTTAAAACGAATGTTTTCACATCTGTAACTGGATATCAGAGCATCTAATGGCTTCCTTGTGATGCTTTATCACACATGTGCATACAAGCAGTCAGTCCTTTGCTAAGTCACTTGATGGATGATGGACACTAAGGGATTGTAACGCTGCATAGTAAGTCAATAGAACTTTGTTGGATAATGATGGACTCTTTTGGCAAAGCAGCATATTCAGCGATGTTCTATAACCATATAGGGCTCAAAGGTTCTAAACCCAGCCCAGAACTCCCACACTCATCTATCCCAAACCCTTTGTTCTCTCTTCCCAAGAACCACAGCCCTTGATGATGAGGAGACCCAAACAGTGACAGTCCAATCCTTTTCTTTGTATAACACAGTCCATCACAATATGGAAGTTCTTGTCCTCCCAAAAATCCCTCCCGTCCAGCTGGCAAGATGACTCAGTGGTTAAAGGCAATGGGTCCCAGGTCTGGTGACCTGAGTTCAATTCCCAGAACTCACATAATGGAAGGAGAGAACTGACTCCTGAAAGTTGTCCCCTGACCCCCACCTATGGGAGTGCACGCACACACATATGCATGCTCACAAATAAATAAATTTGTTTATTAATTAGTTTTCTCCTGTCCCTTTTCAATCTATCCCTTACCCCTTCTCTAGGGACAACAATGCTTTCAATTCCTACATACTAGCTTTGTCTGTTCTAGAACATTCTACACATGGAATCCTACAACAGGTACTATTATCTCTGGCTTCCATGACACAGCTTAATGTTTTAAGACTGCTTTTGTCTGTTGCAGGCATCAATAGCTGGTTACTTCTTATTGTTGAGGAGAGTCCTCTCTGTCTGTTAACATGTTTATCCGCTAGTGTTGATGACCCTTACACTGTTTCCATTTGGGGCTATGATGTCATTATGCCTGAATAAAAGCTGAGTCCCAGTCTGGGCTTGGAGACATACTCACTCACCCTTGGTAAATGCCTTAGAGTCATAATAACTGTATCAAAGATAAAATGTAGGCTTAAGGTATTAAAAGATACCCCTCAGGTGTATTCTAAAGTACAGGTAGCATTTTAGATTCCTGTCTGGTGTCTGGAAACTGCCTGGTTCTTCCACTGCTCAGCATTTTTGTGCATTTTCATTCCCTTCTATGAATTGCATTGTTATAACTCTTTATGTTTTAATATTGTCATCTGTCCATCATCTGTCATCTATCTACCAATTTATCATTTATCTATGTATCTATCATCTATCTATAATCTATGTATCTATCTATGTATCTATGTATCTATCTATATCTATCTATCTCTATCTATCTATCTCTATCTATCTATCTATCTATCTATCTATCTATCTATCTATCTATCTATCTATCTATTGTCATAATCTTGTTATGTATCCAGGGCTGGGATCTTCCTGCCTCAGCTTCCCGAGTATTACATTTATAGGATTATATATGACACCATGCATACCTATGTGTGTATGTATTCATATGCTTACAAGTGTTTATGATACCTGTGGAAGCCAAGGGTCAATGTTGGAGTGCCTTTCTCTATCAATCTCCTTGTTATTTTTTGAGGCATGGTATCTCCCTGAATCTAGAACTAACTGACTGGACAGACAAACTGGACAGCAAACCCCAGAGATCATCCTGTCATCCACTTCCCAGCCCTGGATTAAAGCACATGCTACCACATCCAACTTTTTAAGTGGTTGCTTCAAATCTGAAATCAGACCCTCGTGTTCACTCAATAAGCACCCCTCGCTTCCTTTGTCTGCTGTTCACCCTGTTTATCTAGTGATAATGAGCTTTTTTTTTTCAACAAATTTCCTGTTATTTGAATATTTTCTTGCCTGAAATGGTCTATATGCTTGTCGGCTTTTATGTGGGTTGTTGTTTTATTAAGTTAAGAGAATTCTTCATTTCTTAAAGAAAATATAGGGAACACTCTTTAAGACCTTGTAAGTATGCAAAGATTTCTTGGGTCATTAAAAATAATCATAAAAATAATAAGAGGAAGATTCAATAAATTGGACTTCATTAAAATGAAAAACTTGAGTTCAGTGTGAGGAAATGAATAGGAAAGCCACAGCCTGGAAAACAATGGCCAAAGCATGTGTATCTGAATGTCCCAGAACTGTTTCTGCATTTACATAAATACTTGCCCGGTCCTTTGTGTACCTACAAATCTTACCCCCTGCACACACTAGAGAGCTCTGCAGAACCTCTATTCATTGTGGACGACTCCATTTAGCTCCCCAGCTCCTGGATTGATCCCAACACTTCTGCCACAGCCATAGACCCTGTCTCTATCCTCTGTACCATCTACATTGTATCCTGTGTCCTGCCTCCCAGATCCCATAGCATCTTCTCCCTGGGAGCTAGCCTCACAAAAATTGTTCTCTGGAACACAGTCTCTGGTTGTTCATGCAACTTTCTCAATTCACTTACAAGGCTTGATTTTTAACACCGTCATCAGGGAAGCCTCCAGGGACCCCAAAAGCTTAGTGGCACGAGAGAAAAAAGGCATAGCCACTGTGGTTGGCTTGAGAGAAACTGAGGCACATCTTAAAAGCAAATCATTTAATACAGGTGTGGTACGTAAAAAATTCACAGTAAAGTGGGGTGTGGGTACTGATAGATTCGGTGACCAGTGGTCAACATGCTGCTGTCAGAGGTTCCTCTTGGCACACCCCTGCCACCAAGGCCTGGGTGAGACTGGAACAACAGTTGATCCCCGACAACCATTTATTTCCCATCTTAACAGTAACTGAGTTAATTTTTTTGCCAGCTCTGCCCTCAAACTGGGCCAAACTCTCCCAAGACTCTCTGTGGCATGAATACCTGGTGAAAACAACTTGAAGAAAAAACTGTTTCAGCTTCTAGTTCAAGGGTGCCACCCACCGGGTGCAGGGTCGGGTCGGGTGAGGAGTAGACAGGCTCATAGATTAAGGGTGCAGTCCATGGGGGGGGGGCATGGCCGCAGGAGTCTGTGGCAGCTGGTCACACTGCATCTGTAGTCAGGAAGCAGAGAGAAATTCACGCTAGCCCTCAGCTTGCTTTCTTCCTTTTATTCAGTCCAGAGGCCTCCAGCCCATGGGATGATGCTACCCCAATTTAGGACAGATCTGCAGTTAAACCTCGTTGGAAACACCCTTTACAGAAATACCCTGAGATGTGCTAGTCAAGCTAACATGTTTAACTATCCCAGGGACCCAGGGACCCCGGGACCCATGTCATCTCCTCTCACATCTATGTCAGCTTAAGGAAGTGCCACTGTGATATTTTTTGTCCATTGTCTGATTTTCTCCCGGACAGTAGACTCTAGAGTTAGCTAGTGCCTTAGCCTTGGCTCCCTGCTTGTGTTTCAGAGCTCTGAGCTCCGCCCAGAGCATAGAAAGTGCTCAGAAAAATCCCTGGCTGATCCAATGCCAGCACATAGCCATCCGAAAACTGCACAGAATAAGAACCTTCTTCCGCCAGGGAAACTGAGACGTAGGGCATCTCACAGCAGGTGCGGGGAGGGTTAGGAAGCGAGCAACAGACTTGGTTATGAGAATTCTATGGGAGGCTGACTACATTCCTTATTCTAAATTATTCGCCGCTCACGCCGGCGGCAAATGCTATAAAAATGCGAGTGCTGTATAAATAAAATGTACCATTAAAAATCTCGGTGGTGATTTTAACCACCCTAAACATTGAAACAAGACAAAGTATTGAGCTAAATCTGAACAGGGCAGGCACTCAAATCAGGTGTTATACAGGGCTTGAGAGATTCCATCACTGTGGAGGCTTTTGTTAGCCATCCATGATACACAAAAGGATACTTGTGGATTAAGGCAGTGGATACACACTCATCCTGAGCCTCACAGGCAGGAATTGAGGGACAGCTTGCTTTCCCTAGTGAGTGTTCTTGGAAAGTCGATGGTGTCTCTCTACTGTCATAGCCTCTCTGGCTTTGTCTTGACAGCAAACAGGTCTGGTTGAGTACTCCTGTCATAGATAGAATTGAAGAGCTTTCAAATGCTAGTCTTAAAGTTGGGGAAACTGAGAGATGGGGAATTTTAACTCTGACGATAAATATTTCTTTTATTTATGGGCCCCCTGATCCATTCACACTATCGTTTCTCCTCAAATACCTCCTCTGTCTTTCAGCCTGCTGCACCCTGGGGGTGATTTCAACTTTCCACAGAACATGTGTGGCTTTGGCACAGTGGGCTTATAGTGTTCATAATGTCTCCTTTGTTTGGAGATTTCCCCTTTCTCTTTATGGTGTAGACATTGGGGTATTGCCTGGGCTTAGCGGCACTAGACTTAACATTCTGTTTGTTTGGAGCAGGGTCTTATGTAGTTAGGACTGGCCTTGAATTCATTATGTACCTGAAAGTGACCTTGAATTTATGACTCTCCTGTCTTTATTTCCCCACTTACAGGTGTGTATCACCATGCCCAGTTTATTCAGTGCTGGGGTTCAAACCCAGACCATTGAGCATGATAGACAAGTCCTGTACCACTGCACCCCCAGTCACTCACTGGGAACCCATGGAAAACTGACATAGGGCTTGGGCCATAAACTCCCCATTATTTTTGATGAAGTCAAAAATTTAGAGCCTGGAAATAGGAGCTGGCTGGGTAAATTTTGTCCTTTTTCTTTCAAGGGTCACATGAGAGTTCAGAGGCCAGAGCTCAGTAACTAGTTGAAAGTTCAGAGAGCAGGGGCCCCAGGAACAGGCTTTTCACTAGGACTCTCTCTCCCAGGCCACTGTGATTATCAGAAGGGTCAATTCTGCAGCTCTCACTGAGTATTGTCCTTCATAACTTTGTGTGACTTTAGAATGCTCCAGATGTGTGCTTTTCAACATGGAGGCACTTACCATGCACAATGCTTCTGGCCAGTAAGACAGAGAGCTGGTCCTTTAACTAACTGTCATTTAATGCAAATAGCCATACATAGCTAGTTACTGCAGTAATGAACGGATAACTTGGAGGAGGGTCATCCTGCAAATGGACATGTTTCCAGGCTCTGGTAGCACAAAGGTAGCGGCTTTGTTTCTGTCATTCCTGGAAAAGCTGGAGTCAGAAGGTCACAACCTGACACGATATTCCAGTCATCCCTGCCCTGCTGTGAATAGTGACCAAAGACTCTGTGCCTGTGTCTGGTTTGGCCTCTCTGAAACATGCATGTTAGATGTGGGAAACCCCACAGCCTGAGCAAGGGGATCCTCATGTCATCCCCTGCGTGTCACGTGTGTGGCCGGCTTCGTCAGCAGTCCGTTGTCTGGGCTTGGTTCACGTGTGTGGCTGGCTTCATCAGCAGTCCGTTGTCTGGGCTTGGTGCTTCCACAAGCAGATCCTGGATCACCCCAGGCTCTTAGATTCTCAGTTGCCTACAGACATACATCCCAGGTAAAGGATGAGCCAGCCAGATCTGTAAGGCATTCCTTTAGGAAATCATCTAAGATAAATCTTGAGGAAGCTTGAGAGATGGAGGCCAGCCTGTGATGGATAGAAGGCTAGGTGCTCTTGAGTGTGATCATTTTATCATGTTGGGGAGGCACGCTCTTGAGCCGCCACGATTTGCGATGCTGATCTGGAAGCCATTCAGGGGTGGGGTGCACACTGAATACCAGAAATTGTGGTATTTGGGGAATGAGAAGAAAAATATCCCCGGAAGCAGCAGAAAACATATTTATTTTCATAATCTGTCAGCCGGGTACACTGGAATGGGAAAGAACAGTGATACGTGTTTAAGACATTGTTCTAGGGGCTCTGGAGACAAACACCCTGCTGTCCTGTCCACATCTTCTCTTCGAGGACCAGGCAGGGTATCAAGGACCATAAACTCTCCTCAGATCCTTATCCTGTACCAGGGTTCCTGGCTGCTTGTTTGAGGACTTGGGGGCGGGGGCACAGCTTATGCTCAGGGAAGTTACCCTTTTAGGGTTTTCTGAGCAGTCAGGTGGATGGCATCATGCATGTGTCTTCACTCTGTCCCTACGTGTGGGACTTCAGATATCACGGACTCAGGACCCCTGGCTGGCGAAGGAAGCAGTAGCTTTGTGGCTTAACTATTGTCCAGGTTAAATTACTTACTGAGTAGTTTAGTTTAACCCAGCCATCTTCAGCCTAAGGAGAGTCATGCTGCTGCTGCTGCAGGTGGATAGGAGTGTGGTGTGTTTAGCATGCACATAGTCCCTTGCTCTGAGCTATAGGGAAGCAGAGAGAGTGAGAGAGAGCAAGAGAGAGAGAGAGAGGGAGAGAGAGAGAGAGCTGATGTTTAAGCCTGGCACTGAGCCAAACAGAGTAAGACAAGCTAGCAGGACACTGTGAGGTTTCCAAGTGTACCTCCTTGTCTGGGGCATGCCCTTCTCACCCTTGATGGACCCCTGATAGCTGGCAGGGGTCTTGGGTCTTGGGCAGCTGATGGCTCCAGTGGCTGCTGATGGGGGTAATTTCCAGGCTTAAGAACAGCTCAGTATTTGTCTTGTTACACAAATGGGTGTTGTTTTTGTTACTTGTCTCATTGTTGTAAAAAGACCTGACAAGAGCAGTGTATGGGAGGGAGAGTCTAAGCTGGCGTATGGTTTGAGGGGCCATCATGTCAGAGAAGCAGCCCAGGGCATGTGGTCACATGGTATCCACAGTGAGGTGAGTGCTGGCGCCCAGCTTTCTCCTAGTTCAGAACCCCACCCATAGGGTAATGTCACTACCCTGAGTCCTGGGCTACACAGTGAGTAGTTTAACACAGCCATCTTTAGTATTTCACAGCTCTTACAGTAAAGCACTGTCTGGTGGGAAGTCTGGGGCTAGTCTTACATTTACTCATTTAAAAGCATTTAAAAGCACCTACAGTGTGTTGCTGACCATTTTCTGAATCCTGAAGTTATAGTGGTGGACAGTATACCCCCTCCATGAGCTTCTGCTCTCCTTGGGATACCAACATCTCATCATGGATCCAATGTAAATGAATTCCTAGACAACAAATACTTCCCCATATAATGCAATACCATGTATTTATAAATCTATTACATAATTAAATATCTATTCTTGGCTCATCTTAATTATTTATAAAAATATTGAAGTATACGCATCTATGTAGCCCTAAGGACTGTGATGAAGGATGACGGTAAAGGCTAGTTGCCTCCTCTGTGGGCTGATATTTGAGCAGATCATGGTCTGTGGCATGGCTGTGGGCTGAGTCCTTAGGGCTGTCTGAGGACAATGACTGACTATGGAGCAAAGAGTGGAGGTCAGGTAGAGTCAGGGGAGGAAGAAGAAACCAAGGGCAGCCTTGTAAGGCCTTGCAAGTGCTCATGGGACTGTGGTGTCTTCATGCATGCAGTTTCATGCATTTGATACTTTCTCAGTGGCAGACCACACGTAAGCAATAAGAATTCGGTGAAGAAGACAACCCTTGGGGTTCACAGCAGGCTTGAGCAGCAGGGAGAGAGCTGGTAGTGGGGCTTCAGTGAGCTGGTTGGGAGTGATGTCAGGGTTACCTGGCCATGGTGGGAGAAGATTCAGGAAGCCCTCCAGAGAAGATGCCTTGATTGGTATGGAAGGTCAATGGACTTCATCCTGGGGAAGGGGCAAAAACTCCAACCAAGTAGACAGAAAACACATGCCAAGGCCAGCTGAGCAAAGGTGGGGCTGAGGGGAAAGGATAGATGTCAGGGCATTGGTAATTCCAGGGCTTATGGACTGTGGAGACACAGGGAACTATGGCTGGGCCGGGTTTCTGACTAGGGATGTATCTCAGAAATGGAGCCTGAGGCAGGTATTACCATGAAAAAGGATCTTGAAGGATGGAGGCATGGGCATCACTATGCCACTGTGAGTGGGCTCCTCCAAAAGCCTTTATATTCTCTCTGAGTGAGCAGCCCAGGCTCCAGGGTCCTCCTGTTGAACAGTGACCGTGGAAAGGCACTTAGAAACTCACAAGGCACCAGAGGGGAACACCTTTGGTCCAGGTGACCACCCATAGCAATCTGTCTACTTAAATTCACCCAAAGAGTAGGTCAGATGGAACAGCTGGAGACCTGGAAAGTGGTAACTGTCACAGTCTCAGCCTGCTCACACAGGTGAGGCTGGACATACAATAAGCTTCTGGCAGTGAGGTCACAACTGACACTACTCCATAGACCTCACTCTGGCCACTCTCAGTTATCTGAGCCTCCAGTAGTTAGAGCTCCCAGCATGGGAGATTTTCTTCCCTGGAGAAGCTGTGCTTACCTCTTGGAATCTGATTAATTCCCAGGTAGTTCGTAATCTTGGATGTGAAATACTTTGAGCCTTGAGCCCCAGGGACTTGCTCCAAGGACCTTTTAGGCTTCAGATATCCAGCTGGGGACCAGGAACCAGTATCTGGCCATATCTGCTATGATGAATTAAATCCCTCACCCCTTTGTTCATCAAACCAACTTCATGGCAACACTGGCAAGGAACACTAGGAACTACCTGAGCGGTGATGAATTCACAGCTGATGAAATCACAAAAAATTACTTCAAATGATGAAGGCAGGCTTGCCCAAAGCTGAGGTCTGCCTGTTTCTTCTCTCCTACCCTGTCTCTCTCCCGTCACTTGACTGCTGCCCCATGGCTGAGGCCAGGGAGGAGGCTGTGTCTTTAAGTGTTCCAAACCACACTGAAGTGTTATGACAGCATCTCACAAGGGATGCTGTTTCCATGGCAACCTCACACTAAGATAAGCAGGCTGCCTGTATTTTTTTCTTTCTGAAAGGTTGAGGAGCAGGGAGATGAGGGAATCAGGCAGGCTGTCAGCGGGTGGGACTTAAAGACAAGAGCCATGTCCATTAATCCACAGACTCTGATTGCTCCAACCCAGAATGAATGCAAGACATTTGAGATGGAAGAAGCGCACGCCTTTTGGGTACCCCATTTTAGGGCTGATCTGGGCTGTCTCTGGATATATGGGAAGAGGAACAAAGAGCCTGCCACACTTACATTTCATCTCAGAAATCACAGGCTCTAAATTTTACCAGGCCCACCAAGGGCTCCCCAGTATATGAGGGTATCTGGTCTGCAGAAATGGACTCTGTGTGTGTGTGTGTGTGTGTGTGTGTGTGTGTGTGATGTGTGTGTGTGTGTGTGTGTGTGTGTGTGTGTGTGAGAGAGAGAGAGAGAGAGAGAGAGAGAGAGAGAGAGAGAGAGAGAGAGAGAGAGAAGAGGAGAGAGAGAGAGATATGTTTATTTGGAGGTAGATATTAAGTTCTCAGGCTCTGCTACTGGCTGGGATTAGATGAGCCACCTAGGCTGCCCATAGATGGGGAAGTTAAGATGTATGAAAAATCAGCTGACTCAGGACTCCCTGGCTAGGAAGTAAGCCCTTGGATCTGAATCCCATTTTCTCATGTATACAGTGGATAATAATGGCGGCAGCACCCTCTCCTACAGCAAGCGTGAGGACTGAACAAGAGGAGTGTAAATGGCAGTGTTCAGCGAAGTGCTTAGCACATAGTAGGTGCTCACATAATAGGTGCTTGATAAATGCCCATTGCTAAGGTTTACTGTGATGAAACTGGTCCCATGAGGACAGTGGCACCATTTGTGCACTGCTGTTTGGTATGCTGAGTGGCTCTGAGGAGTCTGATGTCACAGCCTGCCCCCAGGAGCTGCTTCCCTTTCTCCCCTCTTCAGTTCTGTCCAGGTCTTCTCCAGGCTCTCAAAATGAGACCTGTGAACTGACCTCTGTCTTCACTCACTTTACAACAGCAACTGGCCTCCCCAGCTCCTTCCACCAGCTTCTGTGCTGGAGTTTTCCTCACTGGCCCTCTCTGACAGGAAAAAAAGTTTTCACATCCCCTCAGGGATGCTGCTGCCATCAACTACTCCTCAGTCCTAATTCTGCATCTGACCATGGCTTACAGTGCATATCCTAGAGATGGTCTGTATTGGGTTTTGATGCAAGGACTCTCTCCCTATCCGAGGGATAATGAGCCAAGTAACTGAATGGATTCTCCCAGGTAGTTTGGAGTCTTGGGTATAGGGTGTTCTGCACCCTGAGTCCTTTGAACTTGCTCCAAGGGCCTTTGGGCTTTAGAGTGACGTGAGGCTGCTAACCAGGGCTCTTGCTTACACATGCAGCCAGACAATGCTTACCCAAGTCTTCAGGGTACACCCCAGCTGCAAGTGCTCAGCCTGGTCCTCCTGAGCTACACATCCCTTGAAGGTGTCCCTGGCCTTTCCTGTGTCGAGAATTGATTACATTCAGTTGCCCTGTATTTAGAAGACCCCGTGCCCACAGTTAGTTTTTAGAGAAGAGTAACACTCACAGCATGGTAAGGTTCCTGGCTCCCTGCTAATTTATTTTGACAACTGTAATTTCTTTTTAATTATTTATGGTCAGGCTTCAGAGTTCAGTGGCAGTGACCCAAGGCATATGTTCCCTGTGGTAGTGGTGGTCAGGGCGTGCAGCAATGAGAAATTACAGCTTTCAGGTTTTCAGAAGACAGGGGCATGAGGATCCTCTGGCCCAGGCTTACCCCCTACCCCCACCTCTGGTCCTCCACCAGCCCACATGACTTGCTCTACTTGCATGCCCTGGAGATACAAGATGCCCTGGACTATACATGCTGGCTTGAGTCACTTTCCCAGATGGTCTCCTAGGATCTCACGGTCAGGTTTCTCGTTGATTGTGGCATCAGGATGGAGCCCATAGGAGAAAGGTACTTATTCCTGGCCACACTCCTTTATTCTGACTACTGGAAAGACTAAACCAGAGAAGAAGGAGTAGCCTCCATCACACAATACCCTCCCAGGTTCCCCTGAGCGAGCCCATCTCCCTGAGGATTCCCCTTCACTCTGCCTTGGTTGGCAGAGCTTATGTGTAGGCTTGTTTCCTACTTGAGTGCGCAGGGCTTTTTCAAGCAACTAGCTGGTTCCTCTGAGACGTTGGTTTCCAAAGTGTGCTCAGTTTGACGCCTAGAAAGTTTTCAAGATGCTGGCTTTGTGAGTGTTAAGAATGTTCCCTTCCCTCAGGGGATACCTTCAATCTGTTTCAGGTGTGTGCCTTTGGAACATCTCCCTTGGGCTGAACATTGCCCACTTATTCTGGATGTCCTAAGAGGGGGATTCCTGAAGACCATAAGGAAGTCCCGAGGAGGAACATCTCCTCCTGTGAACCATCCGCTTCTCTGGCTTTCCACAACAGCCAAAGAGGTGAACAGGACAAGACTTACTGAGTCCATTTCACAGATAAACAAAGAAGTCTGCACCTTTGAAGGCAGGTGGAGCATGGGCCAGACTTAGGACAACTTGATGGGGTGTGTGGTAGGGAACAAAGTTACACGGCTGGGGAGACCAGAAAACTGGTGAGATCTCCCATTTGTTCCTCTCATTTTGGCAGCTGGGAAGGTGATCTGGGGTGGAGCTTGCTGGGAGATATGACCTCCATGTCCACCACAGTAGGGCTCTTATCTCAGAGGCTCAGACACAACACCTATGATTCACACTCCATCCCTTGTCTATCACTTCTCATATGCATCCCTTCAGGCTTTGTGCTGGTCACAGGGCAGAGACATCAATAAAGGGGTGTTGACCCTAACACTGACCCCCCCCCCAGCCTTAAAAGACTTGTATGTAGCAAAGCATCTAGGAACTGATATGTATCATGTCTCCATTTCTGGAAGTTTAGAGTGCACTTGAAGTCCTGAATCAAGAAATCGATTTAACTCAAGGGATCCCTGCAGTGCCCAGATTTTTGTCATATTGCTGCATGCTCTTTCAGCATGGTTACTGATGCCAGAGGCCCTTGGCTTGCTCAGTGGTTGACTGTCCCTGAAGAGGGATGGATGGCACAGTGACACCTCCCCTTCCCCAGACTGGCTTTTTGGAAGTTTCTCTCTGCTCTTAAGGGTTACCCTGAGTATATGCCACTATCGCCCTTGTGGCAGGAGCTAACATCCAATCCAGCCCTTAACTGAAAGTTCCTGTGACAGAGATCCTTCCATCACCAACCTTATTGCATGAGGAAGCACAGCTTACAAAGATGGGACCTCTCACACAGTCACACTTCCGGCAATAGCAGACCTGGCATGTAAGCCTAGAAAGTTTGCAAGCAGCCTGTCCCCCACCCTGCAGGACCAGCCATTCTGTCCACTGTCCCATCCAAACCAAGCCACATAACCCACATTTGGAGTCTACTGCTAGCTCAGGTCTGGACTTTGTCCAGGAATACTCCACCCCACCCTCTCCTAGTCTTCCTGGAGCTGAGGCAGAACATACCAGAAGCCCAGAAACTGGAAGGCTTTCAGCAGGAAGCTGGTATAATTTTGGTCAGGAGCTGAAGTAGTGGTGAAGAGGCTCTGCCAGACAGGGCCATGTCCAAAAGAAATAGAGAAGGTTTAGTGTTTCAGGTTGTCCGTTTAAGGGACAGTAAGATCATAAGGGAGTTTTATTCGGCACTGTCCAGACCTGACCGGCATTTTCTTTTCTGTCTCTCACATTTCTGCTTATTCAATTAAGTAGGACTGAGGCCTCCAGGGGAACCCAGATCACTAACTAGCTTTTTGTCTCTGGACTCACCCTGCCCCCTGCAGCACATTGGCACTGGTATAGCTCTCTCCCTTCTCCACCCCTCCCTGAGGGGTCTCCCTCCCCATCACCCCTACTGTCCCTTGTTCTTCTTGGAGCTCCCAAGAGTATGGCTGCTGTGGGGCCCTCAGTTGGCTGGGACACAATGGGAGGCTTGTGAAGCCGCAGCCCCTCTGCCCCCTCCCCCGAGTCCTGTGAACATTCCTCACCCTTGCCCAAGACCTTCCTGAACCCTTGTCTATTTGGAAAATCAGATTAGACTGGCCTGGCACTTCAGACCCCCCTCCTATCCATCTCCACCTTCAGAACCTCTTATTCGCCTGGGGCACCCTAGACCCATGGTCTAAGGTCACAACCCCCTAACAACTCTAGCCTCAAATTCCTTCTTTTATTCTTTATGCACTGGCCAGTTCATTCTTCCCAAGGGTCCCTTCCCCCCACCCAAGTACATTTCAGCTCCACAGACATCCATGCACTCCTGCAGGGGTGGGCTTAATGGAGCCAGACAGACTCAGGAAGAGGCAGCCCCCATCCTGCTCAATTCAATAACAAGAATGTGGGAGACAGAAAATGCCTGAACAAAACTCTCTTATTGGGTGCCCACTCCCAGGAATACTGCGCAGAGTTATTTATTGAGCACTTACTGCCTGCCAGCCCTGACTGTGGTGGATAGTCCTATGAGGTGGTAGGCATCACTCTCATCCCTTTTTACAGAGTGAGGCATGGAGAGCAGTGACCTTCGCTTGGGTTATGAGTAAGAGTCAGGACTAAGGTTTCGAGCGACCCTCAACAGCACTCAGCCCTTGTGTGAACATTCCTGAGTCCTTCTGATCAGGCATTTGCATTCCAGCTGGCCAGGTTCAGCTCCTCCAGTGTGCTCTCGGATCACTCTGGAAGCTGACAGAGGGTATGGTGCTCCGTTTATGTTGGTGATTTCTCTCCCCAAAGCTACCCAGACAGGATGCTAGAAAGCAATTTCCCAGAGAAGTTCTGGACCAGGTTTGTCCTCGGTGCATGTTCCTCCTTCCCTTGAGGGAGCTGCTAAGCATTGGGTAGGTGGTGACAGGGTCTCCCTTCAGCTGCTCAGTTTCTGTCTCCTGGGAAAGCCAAGGGACACAACAACTTCTCTGAAGGTCCCAGCTGGGCTGAAGGGCTGTGGCCTAATGAGTGTCCAAGGCCACATGTCTTTAAGTTTAATGAAGCCAGATCTGGACCTCACACCTCCTGCTTCCCAGTCACACCATGTTTAACGACACATCTGCGATCACATGATAAGTATTGCAAGGGCTGAGCGGTTGGGTCATGGGTCCCCGGCAGTGCTTGAATGTGTAGTTACAAATACTTGCAAACTACTCAAATGATCAGTCGCACTGATGAATGAAGGGCTAGTCAAATGCCATTTTACCCACCCTTACAGTTTTCCTTCTGCCGTGGACTGCACTGCCCCTGAGCAAGCAGTTACCATCTGCCTTGCTCGCATCTCTCACTCATCACTGAGATCTTGTTCCAGACTTACCTCAGCTTCCCAGGCCCTGTGATCTTCATCAGAAGAATCCAGATGACACTGAGTAGCACAAAGGACAGGCAGAGTTTGGTGCGGGATAGAGAAGAGCACACTCAGGGTGGGCGGTGGCCACAGGGCCACTGCAGAGCAGCACACCAATATGAGACTGGCCACAGGGCCACTTTAAAACTGAGCATTCTGGGTGAGAGTGGATGGTGGCCATCTTTGACTGTTGTTAGACCTGCCTCTTATGCAGGCTTTATAATATTTCTAAAGCCTCCAGAACAGTTAGCTTTTTTGAGGGGTATATTCTTGCTCAGATGATTGACAGGACAATATAGATAGACCCTCCTCATAAAGGGTAATGATATCCTGGTCTTTATCAGAAAGTCTCATGTTAGGCAGTAACCTTTCTCTAAAAAATTGTGCTACATGTATTTGTTTGTTTATTATGGGATTTGCTCATACATGCCACAGCACACATGTAGAGGCCAGAAGACAGTGCCGAAGAGTCAGTTCTCTCCTCCCATCATGTGGGTCTAAGGGATGGAACCCAGGTCATAAGGCTTGGCACCAAGAGCTTTACCCTCTCACCTGGCCTCCTGCTAGTGATCATCTTGTATGATTCAGAACATTTCCAATTAATGACCTTCAAAGCAGCTCAGGAAGTCACAAAATCACATCCCCTCCCAAGCCACTCAAGTGACTTAAGTCTTTAATTTCTGACTAGAAATGAAAGATTTAGGCGAGTGTGTGTTTGTGAGTGAGTGAGTGAATGTGTGTGTGAATGTGCGTGAATGTGTGTGTATGTGTGTGTGAGTGTGTGTGTATGTGTGAACTATGGAGGTCAGAGAATAACTTTTCAAGAACCAATTCTCTTCTTTTGCCTTGTTTTGAAGGGGTCTCTCTTGTTTCTGACACTCTGCTGGTATACTCCAGACTGGCTGACAGCTCTCCAGTCTCTGTCTTCCATCTAGAGGTGTGAGTATTACTGGTGTATGCCACTACATGTGGCTTTTGATGTGAATTCTGCTGCTTGAACTCAGATCCTCAGGCTTGTATGACAAGTGCCTTATCCCCTGAGCCATCCCTTGGCCCACCTGACTAGAACTTAGGAGATAAAGCTCTAGTCCTGACTTTTATAAGGTGTTGACTGAACTTCAGCCCAGATACCCTTGAATCCTGCTAACACCTAGATACTTCCTAGCCACTGGGCTAGTTAATTTGGCTGGCTGCATCTGTGTCCATGGTCAGAGGTGTAGAAGGTCCCTAATCAATACCCAAGGGGTAATTGAACATGTGCCTGACATCTGAAGACCCCACTGTTGTTTTGCAGACAGGCTGAGGAATGGTGGGTATAAGTAAGATGAATCCCTCAGGGTGTGATTGGGAGTCAAACCTGGAAGGAAGCTGCTAGGCCCTGCCTGCCTAGGGGAGGGTCTGTCCTGCTCCAAATCTAACCTCTGACGTTGTAGAATGATGACAGCAGTTGCCTGTCATTGTCAGAGTTGCCAATGGTTAGGGGTGTCTGCCCCCAGGGTGAAGGGGCCACAGGAGGGGTGTTGGAAGCATTGCTGGCAGAGGTGGGGATATCCCCAGAGATTTTGATGGGCTGTGAATCCCTTAAAATGGGAATTGGTTCACACAAAGGCTTTGTGCTGATTATTCAATATTGGGGACCTGTGAAGGGGAGGTGGCTGCCTGTGGCTGGATTTTACATCTTATTCTAAGCACATAGGGAAGCCTTTCCAGAGTCTGAAAAAGAGGCACTCCAGGGACTAATTTGCATTTTAAATAAATCCCTCTGGCTACAGCATGGAGAATGAATTAGAGAAGCTGAGACCTTAGAAAGGGGACAGAAGTCTAGCAGCCCAAGTGCCCTCTTTCTCATGTACTCTGCTCGTGGACCTCAGGGAGAGGTGGCTGGGTGTCAAAAAGCAAAGGCTATGGGGTGGGGGCCTCAGACCATGGAACTGGCGGAAGGGAACCCCAGTATGTCCAGGCTGGTCCCCAGAATGCTGGTGAGAAAGAGGAAAAATGGAAAAGAATCAGCCTGTTCAAAACCTGTCCGTTACTACTGTGCTGTTCAGAATATTGTTGTTGTGGGTCATGACCATAAGGGAAGTGCCAGCCCTTTAGGGAGAGAGCAGTGTAGGGGTGAAGGTGTGGAGGAGGTATGGTAAATATATACAGTTCAAATGAGACTTGCATATTCCAACTATAACTTATGCACCGTGTGTTTTCCTAGGCTACTCCCCAGTTAGCACCTGATGCTCACTAGGTGTGGAAATTTTTGTGTTTCTATGACCAAGTTTCTACCACAGAGACCTTCAGCTAAAATAATAAGAACCATAGACTGAGACATAGGCTGGTCATGCAGGAGCCTCAAGGGCAGTTTGGACTTTTAGGAGGACAGGAATTGAAAGAGGGGTCAAGAACAACTTTATTGAGGCGTCCATGAAGGACTGAGACTGGGAAAATGGCATTCCCTGGTCATGGGACAGCCTCTGCCCTCGCTTGGGTGCGGAAACTTTGACGTATTCTAGCCAAGAGACACTGCCTTCCCAGGGTAGTTCTGTGACATGTGGAGAGGTGGGGATAGTAGTGTCAGAAAGGCAGGCCAGGGCCAGGCTGCAGAAGTCCTCGGGAGTCCAGAATCGGGCTAATGGTCTGAGGGTCTGGCTCTGGAGGGAACAGATCACAGGCTGAAGAGATGAGAGTTTCTACTGGAGACGTGACATCACAGCCCTGTAGCAGAGCAGAGTCCTTGGGGTGGCGTGCAACCAGCAACAAGAGGGCTTTGACACAGACTTGGTGGGCCAAGGTCAGAAATGTCGCATCTTATGCCCCTGTGCCCTCACACCTAGGAAATACTTAGAGCTGTTAGGAACAATAGAGAGTTGGAAGACAGCCAAGTATGACACCACAAGCCTTTGATCCCAGCACTCAGGAGGCAGAAGCGGATGGATTACTGTGAGGTAGACACCAGCCTGGTCTACACAGTGGGTTACAGGATGGCCAGGGCTATGTCGAGAGACCCTGTTTCCAAACAATACAGAATGGAGGAGTGAGGCTGAATGGCGAGCCAGGCTTTGAGCAAAATGTAAGCAATCCTTCTCATCCCCTCTCAACATCTGAACTCCCCCTCCGTAACATTCAGTCCCCAGATGTCAATTTGACAAGCATTTATGAAGCCATCACTGTAAGACCAGAATGTTCCAAGCTACTCTTTGTGTTTCTCTGCTTTTTGATGAGTTCCTGTAGGGCCACACTGCCTTGCATGGCTGTGTGGGTTCTCCACAGCCTGCTTACAGCAGTTTGTGCCTGGCCCACAGGAGAAGCCAACAGCATTTTATTTTGTAAAACTATATGCAGGTTAGTAATGCTTATTCGGTGATGGAAGGGAGGGAGAGGGAGGGATTCCTTATTCTTCTCTGTTCAGTAGAGCTGCCGCTCAGAAGCCCCTTCACTGATAGTAGGGGGCAGCGGGTGGAGTGAGTGATTCATCGTGGGCCCAGGTCTGGGGGCTCCTTGGCTCTTGTGGTAGCTCGGAGCTTGTGCTTATGGTGGGATATGTTTATCCTTAAGGTCTGGATCGACATTTTTCTTTTAGGTCCAAAGGCTTTTCACAAATCCCAGCCTAAAACAACAACTGGATTGCATTTCTGAGGAGGAAGGGGTGGGAGAGAAGGGAGAGAAGAAACAGAGATCCTTTCCACCCCCCACCCGCTAATGATCTGGGATGGAGTTTGAGCAATAAAAACACAACGGGGTGTTTAAGTGGGGTGATCTGCAAGGCCCAGCCCCCAGAGGGCCTGGGAAGAGAAGAAGAATCAGTTTATGGAGAAATAATAGACCTTTCTTTGTGGGCTGCGTTTAGCAGTGGGAATCCAGCTGCCTTAGGGAAGGGGACCCCGGGGAGAGACACCCTGTGAAACTGTGTAGGATGGGCCCTGCCTTCCTGATGGGAGTCATGCTCCTGCATGGGGATGTCTCACTAGGTGCCAGCAAGATGGTTGGGTGGCCACTGCTGGGTAAGACAGCCTGGTGGAAGAGACTGGGTACTGGTGTCTTTGCTGACAGAACACAAAAAGGGACTTTGCTGGGGGAAGGGAGCCTTTCTGGTTACTTGCATAGCTTCATATGAGGTAGACATTTAGAAAAAGTGGTTCTCACTGAAGGCATCCAGCCCAGAATCTTGTGAGACCTGTTAGGCAGGGAACCTGAGGAAAAAAGGGTCTTCAGACCCCCCTCTGCCTCATGTGCTGGCCTTCCTACCTGTGGGAGTCTAGGAAGTGGCAGGTTCTTTCCAGATGAGCTCCAGCTGTAGGTCAGGAAGTTGATTACTCACCCTTCTTCTAAAAGGAATTAGAATTAGGGTTTTCACTCGGTTCCTTGGTCATATCCACCTCCTGTGTTAGTTACCCCCTGTGACAATTGGACCCTAATTGGGAGACATAAAGCAATCATGAGAGAACAGCCCTTCTGAAAGCTCAGGGGAGAAGCCTCTGCCTGTCCCAGCTGCTAAGGGGTTGCTGGCATTTGTTCCTCAGGCTGTAGCTGCGTTGCTGCATTGTCCAATCTGACAGCCATTCCCCTGTGGTCTTCATCTCTTTAAGGACACAGACATGGGACCTGGGATGACCTCATCCTGCTCACTACATCAACAGACTTTTTCCAAATAAGGCCATGTTCAGGGGTTGTGAATGGATGAGAATCTTGAGGGGATGCTGTTTAATCCAACTCACCTTCCTCCTACACACCGCTGATTCTACTTCAAAAAACTGAATGTTTGTAGTTTGCTGACAGTAAGTTACAGATAGAAACATAGTTCATGGAGGAGCCCCACCATAGGGAATGAGATGCTCTCCTGTGTTTTCAAGCCTTGTTCATAATTATCCACTTTTAGCTCTGTTTGTGTGCAGCCTGTCAGAGGGAAGCAGGAACTTTCAGAGACTCTTCCCAATATTCATCTTTGCTTTGCATCAACACCTGTGGCCTTTGCCTTGACAATTTCAAACTTGCTCAGATGTCTTAAGGAAATTGTGAAAGATCTTGCTCTCTGTCCCAGCCTCCCTCCTTCTTACCTCTCCTTTCTGCATGTGTGCGTGCGTGCGTGCGTGCGTGCGTGCGTGCGTGCGTGCGTGCGTGTGTGTGTGTGTGTGTGTGTGTGTGTGTGTGTGTG
Source organism: Phyllotis vaccarum (assembly GCA_033318265.1). Lineage (NCBI taxonomy): Eukaryota > Metazoa > Chordata > Mammalia > Rodentia > Cricetidae > Phyllotis > Phyllotis vaccarum. Next base: position 123,125,030 of record JARWLC010000001.1, on the reverse strand, counting down.
TGTGTGTGTGTGTGCACGGCATGCCCATACTCATGCTTAAGGGTACTGCAGAACATCAAATGTCATTCTTATGAATACTGTCCATCATCAAAGTCTCTCATTGGCAGCAGCTCACTGATTGGGCTACACCTACTGACCAGGGAATGACAAGGACCCTTCTCTCTCTGCCTCCTCCTGCCTCCTTCTCACTGGGATTACAAGCACCTGCCACCACACCTGGCAGTTTTATATGGGTGCTGGGGCCCAAACTCATGTCCTTGAGCTTGTAAAATAAAATAGTTTACTGACTGAGCCTCCTCCCTAGTACCCTAGCTCTACTTTTAATGTCACTTGTCCCTATATAAAAAATCTGTCTAACTTACTGTGGGGCTAAATGCCTCTAATTCCCATGACCCTTTCCAACAATTGCTAGAACTTTGGTCAAGCAATCTGAGAAGTCCTTGGAAGTCCTGTGTCAGTCATAATGCAAGGTAGACAATGGTGCCAACTCATGTGAACTCGAACCCTGTTTATTCATATGGGTCTGGAGTTGCCTAAATGACTTGTTGGTAGAGTATATTTAGCTCTTGACTTCCTGGGTAGCATACTGAAACAAGGGTGTGTTTAAAATATGAGTTCTAACGTCATTTGAAAGAAAAACATTCAGTTAAGAATAGTGCAGGTGGGATGCTGGAGATGGAGTGACTGAGTGCAGGTGGGATGCTGGAGATGGAGTGACTGAGTGCAGGTGGGATGCTGGAGATGGAGTGACTGAGTGCAGGTGGGATGCTGGAGATGGAGTGACTGAGTGCAGGTGGGATGCTGGAGATGGAGTGACTGAGTGCAGGTGGGATGCTGGAGATGGAGTGACTGAGTGCAGGTGGGATGCAGGGGTGTTGCTACTACAAATAGGAAGATGGAGGGCTGTTATAGTAAGGTTTTTTGGTCTTGGGTGGCCAGAGGTCTAGACTCACAGACTTGCCAAAAAAACCCCCCTTATTATAACAGAGGGCAGCTAAAGGTAGCCCTCTGCTCCTTACACTGGCCATCAGGGAGCAGTCACCACTGCTTTCACAGCCCTGACAACCCTAACAAGTTCAACTCAGTCACTTGACTCCAACTGGCCAATTAAACAGATACATAATGGTGAAAGGCAGAGAAAGATCTATGTAAAGTGGCCACATTGGGAAGACCAGTGACCGACCTCCTAAGACCATTCTCAGGATCCTCACCCGAAGTTTAGACTTAAAGGAGAGCAAGAGGTGTTCACAGCTTGTCTATATCAAGGTGTGGTCCTATCCACCTCAGTTTCCGCCTCATGATTGTCTCAGTGCACTCTCTCTGCAGGGTGCTGTAACAGATTGTCAGAACAGTGTGAAATCCTTTCCTGGGAGACAGGCTGCTCCATTAGCTGGCGCCAGGCACCTTTTCCTTCCTCCAGCATGATATTCCTGGGGAATTTCAGTTTCTTGGGCCCATTGCTTCAATATCTGATGGCCAAGGGGAGACCCAAATGTCTTTCCAGAATCTTCTCATCCCTGCAGGATGGTTACATACATTCAATCCACTACTGGGTTTGGATCTTTGCAGTGTTATTTATGGGCCTGGTGACCACAGACCTATCACTTTTAAAGCACCAATTTCTCATCTTCAAGGGAGATATGGAGTACCCCATGGGAGAGTTCTGACTTATTTGGATGTTTTTGCTAAATCCCAGGTGGCTCTTATGAGACATGAGGTCAGATACAACCCCCAGTAACTTAGTGAGGGGTCATGTGGGGTTGTCCTGGTTTCAGGACCAGGAAAGGTCCCCTTGGATGCTGTATTTTTGGGTATGGCCTTAGGAGGCAGTCATCCGTGAACCCAAAAGCCAGGCCTGGAGAAGACACTGTCTTAGTCATGTAGGGAGCTATAGTTTCATTTCTCCCGTGTATGTATTTATGTGTGTGTATTTATGTGTGTATGTATGTATGTGTGTGTGCATGTGAGTGTGTGTCTGTGTATGTCTGTGTGTATATGTATATGTGTGTATGTATGTGTGTATGTATGTGTGTATGTATGTGTGTGTGTGTGTCTGTGTGTCTGTGTGTGTCTGTGTTTGTATACATTATTGCGGACAGAAGGGTGCCATGGCATGGTGTAAAAGTCAGAAGACAGCTTCTAGTGCTGGTTTTGCCTTCTGCCATGTTTGAGTAGCAGACTTGCTGACCTGTGAGCTCCTGGGGATTTTGTCTCTGATTCTCTTCTGGGTGAGTACAGAGATTACATATGCACACTGTCATGCCATGTACATGGGTTCTGGAGCACCATCTCAGGTCCTCTTGATCATGTGGCAAGCGCTCGCTCCCATCTCAGGAGCAATTGCTTCTGCTGTACTTTAGGCTCCAGTTATGTGCCAGAAATTTCACATGAATGGAAGTGAGATTACCAATAGAACCAAAGGCAGAGAGGTTCAGACAGGTGAAGAGTGAAGTAAATGGACTAGAATAACACAGTCAGAAGAAGCAGGGTCAAATAGGAAGCCTGTGCCACTTTCCTCCTGGTAGGCTTTTCAGAACATCCATTCACAGACTGCTGTGGTATTGGGTAAGAGTCAGGAAACCGACAAGAAGCTTCTAGTCCTACATAAGGAGAGCTTCCCAGAGAAGGGTGTTCCAGGGAAGGGCACCCTGGGCTCTCCATCACCATCTTCCTCCGCCTATTCTGTGAGCCAGTGCTGGGGTACCACTGAACCTCAGTGTTCACTTTCATCCAATGCACAGGGTGAGTGTTGATATTCAAATACATCCTCCCAAAGACCCAGGGATTGGGGAGGGGGAAGCTGCAATCTTGTAGGATTAGAAAGCAATTTGAACATGAAATTACTCCCTGTGGTCTGTTCTCTGTGGGGAGGGGGTGGGATTTGACATTTCTTGGAATTGATATCCCAGCTCCCCAGTGGCTATATGAATTTGCAGGCAGCCTCTGGTTCCATCTCCTCACCATGGTGTGTGTTAACTGCCAGCTGCCCTGTTTATATGAGACTTGTGATTTCACACAGACTTTGGAAACAGGCCTCTTCAGTTGGGCATTTTTATATCTTATAGTTTACCAAGTATCCTTCTCTTTAGGGGTGGCAGGGGTTGGACTCAGGGTCTTGCACATACTGTATTGCTCAGCTATCTCCCCTTCATTTTAAGATGTCATTTTTATGTGTATGAGTGTTTGTGTGATTGTGTGTCTATGTACCACATTGTGCAGTGCCTATTGGGGTCAGAAGAGAGCATCCCCTGGAACTGGACTTAAAGGTGGTTGTGAGCTGCCATGTAGGTACTGGGAATTAACCACTGAGTCATCTGTCCAGCCTCCCTTCTGTTTTACTTCATTTTTTTTTTTATTATTGTGTGTGTAAGGTATGTACATGCACATGCTTGTGCCAGGACAGGATATGGAGGTCAGAGGTAAGTTGTATGGAGTTTATTTTCTTCTTCTGCCTTTGTGTGAGTTCTGGGGATTGAACTCAGGCTGAGCCATCTCACTGGCCCAACCTCCTTCATTTTAAATGAACAGGCAGATGTGTGCCCCATTGTCATTTCTTAATATTACCCAGCAGGCATTTATAATTAAAGAATTTGGCTAATATCTGCCTTATCCCAAATAATAATAGACTTCCTGTTGTACAAATGGAGCTGAAGCTCTTTTGTCGTCGTTTTCCGTAATTAGAATTTTAAATGTATGTGTGTATGTACCTCGCCCCACACTCCACCCCCACCTCTGTCCCATCCCCAACCATGATCTGATGTTTGAAGGTTTTTTCCTCTGCCTCTCTGAGGCCCTCAGAGTCATTCAAAGTCTGTGAGAAGAACAAAGGGAAAACAGGGGCTCTGACTGAACCTCGAGGTTCACACACAGTGACTCTCCTGATAATGAACTCCAAAGCCTGTGTTGTGTCTGCTCTTTCAGAACATTCAAACTGCTTATTCAGGGACACTCACAGGATTGTTACTTTGGGACTCCGGCTATCAACGTCACCAAAAACGCTGCCTTGGTGAAGCCCAGAGTCTCAGTCAGAGAATCAAAGAGATCAGATACTGCCCTGGTCTCAGTAGCCTCATCTCCTGTCCCCAGCAGAAACAAGCTTAGATTCCTGCCTTGGCTTGCTCTGGGTTTGGGAGGAGGGATGTCATTAAAGCAAGTCTTAAAGATCTCACCAGAGGAGCCTCCAAGCTAGGACCATCTGCTATACCCCAAAGCTAGGATAAAAAATCATATACTGTTTATATTGTGCACCTAGGTTCAAATCCCAGCCTGGCTACTTCCTGAATGTATAACCTTAGATTAATGGCTTAACTTCTGTGGGCCTTGGTTCCCTGCTACAGTTACAGTGATGACTGCACAGCCTTAACTTCTGCTGTGTTCAGTGAGGTCCCAGCAATATAACAGGACTATCCACTTCCCTCCTACACAGTATGGACACTTCCTGTGTCCAATGCACTGTAGCCTCTGTGGTTAATTAACTAAAGGGCTTCTCTATTCTTTAGTCAGTGATGCATAAACAGTGTCAGAGGGGTTCCATAGGCATCTGGAATGCAGGGTGGCACAGTGGGATCCATCTTCATTGAGAACTACCTTTAAGGTAGCCTGACTGCCAGTTCCTTCCTCAAGCCTGGGGAATAGCTCAATCAGAGTTTGGAAAGTAGGAGCTGCCTTCCGAGAAGATGGTATAGTAATTCAGTCTAATCCCAAATCTTAAAGGAAGAGAAGAGACCCCAGGGGAGATATCTGGTCAACCTCCACCCCCATAGAGCTACCACACTGTGTAGGTCAAGGTCATAAGCCAACCTAACTGGGCTGTAGTGAGGCTGCTGAGCCTCCAGAGTCACAGGATCACTGAAGGGCACATAGGTGACCGTGACCTGTGCCACTGCTGTGTGAGTGTGAGTAGAACCTACCATTAGGTTCCTGGGAGTATTATTATGTCAGTGTATGGAGAGAGAGACAGACAGAGAGACAGAGACAAACAGAGAGAAAGAGATGAGCACTCATAGAGCAGCCCAGTCTGCCGATGTGGTGGCTCTGGCTTCCTTCTAAGTGTCTATGTTTCTCACCTCTCAGCAGCCACCATACATTCCCATACTGTGATTCAGCATCCTCCCAGGAGACAGGTAGAAAGACCTGATACTCTATAGCTATGATGGTCTATACCAGGTTCCACCTGGTAGCAGCAGTTTTTCATGTCGTATCTAGGCAAGCTGCTTGCAGAGGTGACCCTGAGCAGAAAGAGTCAGTTGGACAACATTGGGCAGGGACCCACATGTAGTGATGCAGGGACAAGCCAAAGGACAGGGAGTGTTTTGAGTGAACATGAGTACTGTGTGTTCTCAGACAAATCACAGAACCTCTCCGAGCTTTAGTTTCCATGGAAGAAAGTGAAGAAATCATAAAATAAGCTTGCCTTTGTATGGTTGGGACAATACATGTAAGGGGCATAGTTCATGAGCTCACCATATGTTGTTGTGAGAACAGGATGTGTAAGTTGTACACAGACTTCTGTTTTCTCATATCAGAAAACTGCTCTTACAGAGTTTTTGATGTTTCCAGGTAGCCAGCAGTCCAGGGGAGACCTCAAAGTACTAACTCTTTGCCTTTCTTTGCTGTGTGACCTTGACCAAAATGCTTGGTGTCTCTGAATGAAGCTGACAAGGCTTGTGTAACAATGCCAGCTACCATGTCCCAGCTTCATGCATGGTGCAAATGTAGCTCAGAGGCTATTGCAAGGAACTCAAAGCCTAGCATAGAGAGGGTCAGCATGGGAAGCTGGAGGTCTCTGGCACCATCTGGCCACCGTGAAGACCAAGCATGGGATCCAGCCACTTCCACAAGTGGGAAAAAGAACAAGATGCTGAGACATGAAAATAAAAATCAAGGGCCCAGAGACCCTGGGAACAGGACCTTGGAGATAGCCTTCAGAATCATCAAACTTCACAGAGCAGCAGAAGTATTTTTTCAAAGGAAACCCAAAATAGAAAACAGACAAAAGTCAGAAGGGCCTCTGCAGCGGTTTAATTCTTCATTGTTTGGTGGAGAGTGCAGTGCTGTTGGGCCATCTCTCAGAGCCCGGGTGGAGGCCTCAGTATTCATTTCCTTTAACAGTAAAATTGTTCCGAAGTTGGGATGTACCTCTGCAGCCATTGCCAACTCCTCTCTGCTGCAGAGAGCGGATGTTTCTCAAAGCAAGACCGCTATCAGTTCCCACCACACTATGAGTCGGCTTTGTGCATGCCCTGTGCCTGAGTTAGAGCTGTGCTTCCAAGAAGGGCCAGCCAAGAGAACCAATCCCATAAAAGTTGGTGGCAGAATTTTTTGTTCATTTTTTGTGTCCAGTTATGCATCTGTGCCTCCATTCATTCATTCTCATCTGTGAATTCATTAATTCATCTGTATGCCCATATATTCATGTATCATTTATTCATTCTTTCATTCACATGCTCACTCATTCAGTTATGAGCCCACTTATTCATTAATTCATGTTTCTTTTCATTCATGTGCCTACTCATTCATGTGTTCACTCATTTGTGAGCCCATTCACTCACTCATGTGCCCATTCATTCATGCATGTACCCACTCATCTGTGCAGTTACTCATTCATCTGTGTGTGCATTCATTCATCCATCAGTAACTCACTGATTTACTATAGCTGATATGTCAGCTACAAGGACAAGCAATAAACAGATTTACAAATTGCAATCATTTAAGAGGGTCTCTGTCTAGTTGGGGATAAAGACTGTACACTAAGGAGGGTCAAGATATTTCTGTCCCCTCCTACTCTTGCCAGCCTCTCTGCCTTTGGTGGTGGATTCTGTCAGCAGGTAGAGCAGAGTGGTCTTAAGCTGTCTATGTGTGGGGGACGGGCAGCAGACTGGCAATATGGCCATCCCAGCAACTAGCTGCTTCTTTCTCTTTACATCATTTCGGCTTAGTCTTGCCTTGAAAGAGCAAAAGAATGCTGGCTCAGAGGTGAGTCTAGGTTGGATTACGGGTGAACTTCAGGGCAAACAGCCTATGGCCAGGCTGGTGCCAGGCCTGTATAAGCCCCCCAGGAGGGCTTCCCTCAAGGAAGCATGAGCCTGGAGTGGATATCCCAAGTCTGGCTTGGCTTCTGGTACCTTCAGATCAGCTTGCTGGAGTGGCTACCTGGATGTGCCCAAGGGCCACAGGGACCCAGTTTGAGATTTTCTGTCTGCCAGATTTGTGAATTCAGATGAATCACTTGGTCTGACTTTCTCAGAGTGAAGTGGAAGCTGGATTAGTCACCAACAAAATCATCCCACTTAACAAAAGCCTCCAAAGCCCAGTGGCTCCACACAACTTTGCTTCTCATGGTCTGGGGCTGCAGGGCAGCAGCCATCTGGCAGGGCTGGTTTGGATTCTAGGCCTTGGGATCCTGTATTGTCTCCCACTTTGGTTCGAGTCTGAGCTTTCTGGGACTTAATTTCCAACTGGGGCTCAGGTTGAAGTGGCTTTTACTATTGAGACTTGTTCTTTTGGCTGTTGCTCGGCAGGCAAGGGGCCTTGGCAATGCTGCCATCAGACACATCCTGTGTCAGCTCTGGCATCACACTGGCCAGGGGGTGTCATGTAGTCAAGTCTCTCTGCCTTACGAGGAATTAGGAGCTAACAGATCCATGAGGTTAGCAGATCGGGAACAGTGCCTTAACTGGATAATAAAGATGGCAAACTTCCATGACAGTGGTTCTTACTCACCTTCCTGACCTGGGGGTAAGCAGTTTAAAACAAAAGTCTGGTGGGTGAGATTTTTGTTATTTTAATTCTTTAACCTGCAGAGAAATCAAACCCAATCAAGACCCCTTAGCAATAAGGCTAAAGCAGGCGTGGGAAGGGAAGACTGGGGAACTGCAGCTTAGTGTAAAGGGGCTTTGAACCCAGAACCCGGGCTCCTGCTCTTGAGTGCATACTGTGATCCAGGAGCAGTGCAAGGCTCCTCTGGTTTGCATCCCAGAAGGCAAGAAATCCCTGGAACTGAGGTCTCACACAGCTCCAAACCCTGGCTCTAAACCCTCAGTCACTGTTGTCCAGATTTTTTTTCAGTCTGGTTTCTCTGAACTCCGCCCAACACAGTCCCCAGAGGTCACCCATGGCTATTCCTGCTGAACCTGGCAACAATGAGGACCCCAAGGAAAGGCCTGTAGCCAGGAAGATATCAGCTGACCAGAGAAAGGAGAGAATTGATAGGGGTGAGCAGATGTCAGATTCTTTCCAGGCTGTGTGCTGGCATCTGTCCCCTTTAGCCTGAAACACTCTTTAGGTTAGGGGAACAGGGTGCACCTGCCTGCAAGTCAGGATATCCCATTCTGCAAGCGGCTAGAGTGTGATGTGAGTGAGTCCTGTTGTTTAGCTTGGCCAGGGCAGAAGTGCCTGAATGACAGGAAAGGCATTTTCCTGAAGGAATGCTTGTCCTCACAACCCTCCTGGATCAGAGCATGCTATTTCTATACATCCTTCAGGATAAGACCCTCCTAGGCCTCTGACCCTTGCCTTCCCCTCTCCTCTACTCTGCAGCCAGAGAAAGCCCAGGGCCGAGAGCTGCAGGATTTCCTGGCCCTGCCTACTAGCTGCTAAGCATTGGCAGAACCCCACCACATTCTCCACGTAGTCTGTTTCCCACTAGTAAGGGCTGGTGGTGCTCCAGTGTCCTGTGTCTGCCTGGGATCTGAGTCCCTGGTGCTCCCTTCTTAGAAACAAGAGGGCAGGTCAGCACATGGGTCACCCTGGAAAGAACTGAAGCATCCTTGTATTCCTTATTCCCTTTCTCTAGCTGCCATTTGGCGGCCACCAATATCTGCTTCTCAAGTTTGCACAAAAGAGGATGTAGACTGCTGTTGACTTTCCTTTTTTGAGCTGGATACTGTGTAGCAAGTTACTCCATTGGAAAAAAAAAATACCAGATGATACAAGGTATCCGAGATTAGCCTACTGTATCTTTGGAAGGGCCCCGGGCCCTGTAAAGCACTGGGGCTGATTTTCAGGAACCTCTAAGTGGCCCAGGTGATCTCTCCCAACCTTCCTGACCATGCTGTTGCAGAGTTAAGCTGTATAGGCCTCTGAGCAGAACAAGGCATCTTCTTACCTTAGTGGTGAGAATCATCTGGAACCTTCCTCATCCTTAAGCCAGGTGTGCATGATGGTATCTAGATGTGCATTTAGATGTGAAGGGTATTCTCTCCTTCTGAAGCCCCTTCCTCGGAGGTCATGGGCTTCCACAAAAGCTCTCTCTGGGCTGATCTGGACCATTTTACCTTAGGCAGAGCAAGTGTTAAGTCTCTGCTACATCTTTGGGTTCCTAGCTTAAGTCTGAACTTCAGTACAAGAATTTACACCCAAACAAGATTCTCATGGTGCAAGGAGGGACCGGTTATTACGGGAACTCTGGGGACTGGGGACTGGGAACAGAAAAAAATGCTACACTTCATTCCAGATTCAGGAGCCTGGCTACGTGTGTGTGTGTGTGTGTGTGTGTGTGTGTGTGTGTGTGTGTGTGTGTGTGTGTGTGTGTGTTAGGTTCTTGAAAACTGCTAATTGCCAAGGTGAAAATATTTTCACACATGAGCTCTTGGTGAGAATGTCATTAGGGAGCACACTGGCAGCCTGGTGAAGTCAAACGGCTGCAGCCAGCATGGACGTCCTAATTAATAGCTGTTCCCGCAGCTCTTGGGCATGGCAGCGGAAGTAATTATCGTGATTGAATTGACTTTTCTCCTCTCTGTTATGCACTCTGCTTTTCCCATTTTCCTGTGCTGGAAAGGTTTTCTTTCCTCTCCCTCTTTCTTCATCATACATAGTTTCTCACCCTTGCTCTCTGTTTGTCAAACTTCATTAATGTGAATGTTATGACATCACAGATCTTTATGTGACTGAGAAGTCTGTAACATAAAGCCCAATCAATGACTCTGTTTTGTAAACATCGGTTTTGTAGAGACGTGTTGTGGTACAGCAGAAGTCTGATTCGGTGTTTCAGGTCCTAGAGACTACAAGGGATACAAAGTCACCTGTCCTTCCACCAGCCAAGAGAGGTGGCTCTTCTGATGCCATAGGAATCTGGGATCCCCAAGAGATAAAAATGTGGCACCCCTGAGCTCCTGGGACTGACAGAAAGAACCCATCTTTGACCAGCTTCCTTTACTGCTGCTTGTTACCTTCTTGGCTTTGGCTGGCTTGACACTGCCCTATCTGGTGATGGGGCCCTGAGTCTTCAGTCTTGGTTCTTCCTCCCAGAGGAGACTGGATGCCTCTTCTAGCAGGTTGACATGCCACAGGCTGAGCCTAAGCCTCTGAAGGGGTGAACTCCCTGGGACCAGCTCTGTTTCTTGGCCCAAGGCATGGTGCTTGGTTGCATTTCTTGGTTCATTATCTGCTTCTCAGAATCCATAGGTGTTTTATAAAAGGATTTGTGAGAGGCCAGCACAGTACAGCACCTAGACTGCTTGGGTCTGAATCACGATCTGGTCATCAAGTTGCTGTTCATTACTGAAGAAGTAACTTAAACTTCCTGGGCCCTGGAATTCTCAACTATTCATATACATCACTTTCTAACACTGCTATGGAGGATAGATAGGTTAGATCCTGGAGCACATGAACACATACAGGAAATTTTCAGTTTTTAAGGTGTATGGGGGACAGGTAAGACAGACAGTTCCTGTGTCTAATAAAACAAATGAGACTATTATGAAACCATAGATACTGAAGCCAGAGAGGTCTGCCTCTGCCTTCTTGGGCACCACATGGGGATACTGAAGTGCAGGAGACAGCAGGTAACCTTTGGAAGGTCAGATAATGTTGGCTGTTATGATACTGGATGATTTCTCATGGAGCTAAAATTGAGAGCCAGACATTTTCTTGGGTCTCACTGGGGATTATTGAGAGTGCTTGACTTTTAATTAGAACATTATAGATAATAAACTCAGTGGAAGAGAAGCTGAGTAGGAATTGCTCTCTCTCCTTTATCCCTGCTTGGGAATTGAGCCAGGCTAACTCCACCCCAAATCCCCAAAGTGCATAGTCTTTTCATACAGTTGTTGGCTCTGCAAATAACAGGGTGCTGCTAATCAGTCATGCTATTTAGACATTGAGCTCCTCTGGCCTCAGTTTCCCTATCTGAGAGATGGAGTCAAACATACAAAAGACTTATGGATTAATTTAAGAGTAAAATCTAGTTAGTAACAAGCTTGAGCTACTGGGTGATCTTTTATAGGTAATATTAAACATCTGAGTCAATTATTTGAGAGTTTCTGGCAGGACAGAAACTTCTGGGTACAAACTGCTATGTCATTAATGTCAACCCAAAGCTCCGTTTCTGCTGCCAACTCAGATACACAAAAGAGAAGCATCAAAATGCTTCCCTTAAGAAACAGGTTATGACAGGAAGATGGAACCAACTTGGCAAAATGAAATGTTGAAAAAGGCCACGTTCATGTAGCTTTTCTTATAGGATATTGCTTTGATTACTGTTTAATTTTCAGTTGCTAATCGATGTACCTAGCATGTAAATTATATATGGTTAGGAAAATATAATAAATACAAGGTTTGATACATCTGTGGTCTCAGTCATTTCCTCGACTTGCTGAAGGGCATTCCTTCATGGATGAGGAAGCTCCATTTGAAGAACTGAGCGTCTGGGGAGTCAAGACCATCCTCTCTATGACCATGATGGAGGAGACACCTCTGCAGGGCTGGGGAGGAAAGCCAGCCAGGCATAAGTGAAGAGTGTGCACTGGACTGAACAGTTCTTGTGGGAAGCCTGTGTAAGACAGGCAGGAAACACAGCTTCATGGGTATACATGCATGTGGAAGATAGGTGACAAGTGTTTGAAAGCTTGTGTGGGTTGAGGAGAGAAGGACAGGAAGTAAGTGCATGGATCTTGACTTTTAAAAAGTTCTCATCTGAGGTCCCTGGATTGCTGGGGTTCCCCTGCTGTCAGAACTTTCCCTAGCTTTCTGAAAAACATGGACAAGACAGCTGCTAACGGCACAGGTCTCAAGCCTCTCCAAGGCCTACTTAGCCCATGCTAGTTTCTTAGTCCTCAACAGCTCTGTGGAAGGGTGGAGGCATTCCCCATATCATTTAGAGCCCGGATTTTCCCCTTTGTGGCTCCCACGGTTGCCACAGAAGAAGCAAGAGCTCTGGAGAGGACACTTCCCTCTAATAAAACAAAGCTTAAGGACACTTCCATTGGTGAAAACAAGTCACAGGACCACAGATGCAAAGCATGCTGGGAGTTGTAGTTGGCTAGGCAACCCCTTCCCAGCCGCAGCTGGTCTCTCTACAAAAGGCATGCCATGCTGTGTTGGCATGGGACAACTGGCCTTGAACCTCTACCTGAGGGGCTTCCCAACAGTCTCAGGAGAGGACCTATCATGGAGTGAAGACAGCCCAAAACCAGGTCAGAAGAGAGACAAATTGTGGATCTGGCCCTGGCTTCTCTATTTGTCTCATTCTTGGCCCCCTGGACCAAGTTGAGTGGATTAAAGAAGTCAGGACTCTCATCAGAGGCAGAGCCAGGTTGGGGTACTTTGTAATTACTTCCCACTGCATCCCTGCTTACCTCTGCTGTGGATCACTGGGGCTTCCCACCCTACACCATAAAGGGCTTCACTAAGACCAAGGCCAGAGCCAGAAGAGTGTCTTCAACATTTGACAACCACAAACTCATGTGATCCAACTAGCCAGAGGAGTGGAGCAAGTGGAGAGGGATGAGTGAGCCGCCTGCCCAGGTCCCATTGCTTCTAAAAGTGAAGGATCTGAGCCCTTTAGCTTGAATCTTATGCTTTAGAACTTGTGCTGGAATTTTCTCTTAGCCTTCCACTGGGAAGCAGTTTAAATGGAGTCCTTGGTCTTGACACCCCCCCCCACACCCCACCCTCCTACTCCCCCATCCCTCTACCCTCCCATTTACCACCCTCCACCCAGTCTGGCTAATGCCAATGAGGTCTCAGCTTTCCAGCAGAGTGCCCCAGGGTCTCAGACATCCTGCATTTTTCTGTCAGAGAGGGAAGGTCTGGTGCTGCCCCCACCTGCTGTCATTGTTTTAGGTTCTAATTTATTGGCCCTGGTTATTTATTAGGCAGGATGATTTGTAGTCCCCTTCCCCCCTGCCCCCACCTTGGTTATCAGTGGGCCTCTGCAGACCTCTGACCACCAGCTATGGGGTCAGGGGCAGAAGAAATCAAGCTGTAACAGGAGTGAGCTGGGCAAGGTCAGAGGGAACATGGAGTAAGAGAACCAGACTCTCCGCTCCTTTCTTCCTATGCAGCCTCCGACCCCCACCCAGGACCCCCCACCTCACAGTACCCTTGGTCTGGACATGGGAAGAAACAGAAAGCTCAGTGGTAAAATCCAAGAACCTCTGACCTGTCCTGTAATGTCTCTCAGCTCAGCCCCACCAGGGGAGAAGAGGAAGAAAGAGCCTAGGCAGACACAGGGCCAGGCTTCCCCCCTCCATGGCCAGGACCAATTTAGTTTACTCTGGTTGTTTTTAAGGTATGGTCCTATCCCAAGAGAGACCTGATCAGGATACTAGTGCTTCTCAGGGACCTTGTCATCATTAATTTGTTATTTTTCCTTCTTTTGTGCCATGGGCACTTATTGGTCCCAGCTGAACACCAAAGGTTTTGCTGGTGCTTGCGATAAAAAACCAGAAACAAAACAAAACAAAAAAACAATATTATCAGCCCACCCTGTTCCCTGTCTGTTTCCCTAGAAGGGATGCTAATCACCCTTGTGGGCAGTGTGGTCACAGAATAGAGGCTCTGTCTTTAATGGCTCCTGAATGTGTAATTGGGTGGCCCCAGAGCCCTGAAATGGAGGGTAATGGGGACCTGCCCTAACCAATGCATTCCCTGCTCCTGGTGTTGGGAACTTTCCTAGGACATCTTCCAGCCTGAGCTGACTTCTGTTTCTCCCCATAAGCAGGATGAGGCCTCACCTCCGGGCAGCCTGAGTCTGCGGCAGTTTTCCCCTCTGGTGTTTCTGCCTTCCTTGGTCTCTAAGTTCCCTTTATTTCTGGATTCTTGGCACCATCTGGTAGAAGCAATGCAGGGCAGGCTATCTTGCCAATCTGAGGTGTCTGAATAATTGGGAGATACCTGCTAACTTGTGGCCTGATAGGAGATCATCTGGTGAACGTATGGGCTCTCCATCGCCTTCAGCCTGTGTTGCCACACAGGGCTGTCATGGGTTGACAGTAGGCCTTGTATTATAGGGTGGGCACTAGCACTACCTTGCAGACTGGACAGCCATGTCTCTCTCCATGGCCAACTTGCCAACACCTAGAAAGAATAAGTCCCTGTCTGCTGCTGGTTCCAATGACATCTCCATCTTGGACCCTCCACCCAGCCTGCCACCCGCTCTACTTCCAGCCTGCCTCAGTTTCTGTCCCCTGCTCCTTGGTACTCGACTTTGCTTTCTCCTTTGTTTACTCCAAGCCTTGGAGTTTGAATGCCCATGTAGGCCAAGAAGGTAGCATACTAGGATCAGGACCTAGAGGACTCTGCAAGGAGCCTGAGATGGTGTGTGTGTGTGTGTGTGTGTGTGTGTGTGTGTGTGTGTGTGTGTGTGTGTGTGTGTGTGTGTGTGTGTGTGCAGGAATCAACCTGTTGCTGAGAGGATGGTGTGCATGTCTGGGCTGGTTGTGTCTCGTGCTGAGGGCAGTGGGTTCAGGACTTTGCTGCAGCAGAGATAACAAGCTGTTGTCCCTAGTCTGAGTGCAGGTCATACTGGCCCTCTTGGGCCACTTGGGATTTTTTTGTTTCTCCTTCTTTTGGGACAAGGTCCCTCTAGATATCCCTGACTGTCATGGAACTCACGACATAGACCAGGCCTAGATCTACCTGCCTCTGCCTCCCAAGTGCTAGAATTAAAGGTGTGCACCACCACACCAGCCCACCTGGGGTTCTCAGCCCCTCTCAACACACCCACTCCTACGCTTCACAGTCCTTGGGAGGCCTTTCCATCTGAGACACCATGCCAAGGGACAGGATTGGGTCACATGACACAGCAGAGAGGGCCTTTGCTCATGTGTCACCTGAGCTACAGTATCTGTGGTGATTTTTCCTGTCTCAATAGGACTCTATTTCCTAACATGCAGAGGGGTCCCCCAGGCTTCAGGCCGATGTCACTATGAGAATCTCCAGTGTGATCACATGGCAAGCTCTGGTGGATTCAGCCACCCCTGTGTGCTGAAGCTTCCCGGAGGCCAGACTGGACTGCTTCCCTTCCCACTGCATCTGCCAGTGTCCAGTTCTCCCCTGGGCACTGACAGCCTTAGGCCCTTCCCTATTACAGAGCTCTGGTTCTCTCAGTGACTTCACTGTCCCTCCTCAGTGCCCCCCCTCTCTGTCACCACCCTCATCAACATTGTGACCCTCACTAGACACTGCTCAGCTGTCTTTCCCACCTACTCTGTGCCGTCTACTGTAACCCAGACAAGACTTTCAAAATGTGTTTGAAGTTTTTCTTTTTAATTGATTTTTTTACAATTTTAGGTTTATAACAACAACAAACAGTGACTGAAAATCAGCATTCTCAGACAGCCTTCCTGGACTCCAGGCATTCCTTTATCACTGGGTAACATTTTACTGGCTGAGCACAGCATAGCTTAGTTGTTCACTCACCCATCACAGGAACTTCTGACTACACCTGGCAAGAGTGGTTTTTGAGAGTTTGGGTTATTGTAAATAAAGCTGTAGGTAGAATTTTGTGGAGACATAAATTTTTACTGCTTGAGTGGATATTAAGGAAGGCAGTTGCTAGATGGCATGGCAAGGTACTTTTAGTTTTGGAAAAATACCACTAAATTTTCTTCCAAAACAGCTGCCCCGGTTTACTTTTCTGCCAGCCATCGGTGAGAGTTCTGGCTGTTCTATGTGCTTGCTGGCATTTGGCATCTCCTTAAAAAAAAAAAAAAAAAAGTCATTTTAATAATAGGTGAGCTGTGTTGTCCTTTTGTATAACCTCAGAGAATTCCTGTCGGGGCATCAGTCCGGATGGGCCATGAGCCTGGCATTCTATGGTTCCCACTGCACTGAACGAACCCTCATCTTTTGCTGGTACACAGGTACTGTGAGGTCCAGCCCTTCCGTTCACACTCATCACCTCACTCTCTTTTCCCTTCCCAACCCCGTGACATCTGGATCAGTGTTCTCTGCTTGGATCCCAGAACCTGCAGGTCCTTTCTTACCTGGGAGCCTCACACAGGCTGCTCCCTCTGCCTGGAGCTGGTCCAGCCCTCTTCTCCCTCTTTGGTGCTCAGCAGACCGCCGTTCTCAGAAGGAACCGCCTGGGCTCTCATTCCATTCTAAGCATCACTGTTGATTTACATACTTCACACTGGACTCACACCTTTCTGGCAGGATTATTTATTACATCATTGTTTGTGGGCTGGGGAACAGAGGCTGGGTAGTGTTTGCCTAGCATGCATAAACTTTGTATTCACTCCCAGAATAGTCCCACGACAGCTGGCCCTCTACTTAGATGTTGTTCCATGTTACTGGCTATTCAGTGAATGAATAGCTGAACCGGAATGGTCAGGAAAAGCACAATGGAGAATCAGTTAGACTCCAAAAAGTACAGGAGGAGACTGAGGCAGGAGGCCGAGGATCATTCCAGGAAGCAATAGAGCAGTGAGAAGTTTAAGCAGAAACCAAGCACACAGGTAGCTACAAGTGTTTAAAGCCTGCTCTTGCATAGAGGGGACTGTGGTCCATCCCAGCTTGTGCTCCATATCCTGGAAGGGATTGCTTCCTGGTCTAAGCATCTGGGGGCCACCTGACCAGGGAGGGAACTGTGGTCCATCCCAGTAGGTGGACCTCCATATCCTGGAAGGGATTTCTTATTGGTCCTCAGATTTTCCCAAATGGCTCTCCCTACTGTTCAATACTGCTGATCTAACCCACAAGACAGTTTTCTGAGGAGGGAGCCTGGGCCCAGTAAATGCTGCATTTCAACTCTAACTTTGTATAGGGAAGCGGGTGTGAGAGGAGCTTCTGGGAATCTCCACCTTCCTCACCTCATCCAACCTGTTGAAACTCATTCTCCTGCCTCAGAAACTAATGGAAATATCCTGTGTGCTCAAAGCTTGGCAGTCAGACAAGCGATAGGTCCCAGAGATGTCAGGAGAATACTCAGCTGGAGCTGTTATGTTTGCCTGCCTCTTGTTTCCAGTGCCAGAGAAACCCAGAACTTGGCCTTAAATACATATGTCCAAAGACCCAGATCCCATGACACCAGGCTTGTTCACATGGCCCTAGAGCTGGAGAAGGCTGGGTGGCCAGTGTTTGAGTCAGCTGTGGTACAGAAGGGAAGGAGGCCACAGCTCCTTAGTTGAGTGCATGGTGGACTGGGCACTGCCTGAACACTTGGCTTGTTCCAGGCATCTCCTTCAATCCCTGCCTGGTAACACAGCACTGCACTCCCACTGCATCAGGGAAGGACAGATAGGCAGAGACCAGTACCTCTGCCAAGGCTGTCCAGCCACAGGCGGTGTGTGTGGGAGGGCCCAGGCAGGCTGCTTTGTTCCCTTTTTCTGTCTGCTCACCCATATAGTTCTAGCTCCCTGCACAAAGCCTGGCACTGCCCATGCCATAAGGAACAAATGACCCTGTGCTTCTCCAGACAGAAGGAAACCTCTTTTTGGTACTCAGCTGCCCTTCTCTTGCCCTCATCCCTCCCCCACATTGCTCCTACTCTTGCCCATCCAGATCCCAAACCCTCCCACTCCACCCTTGCCAAAGCATCTTTCCAACCCAAAGCTGCCTCTCTCCATGACAATAACTGGAACATGAGCCTAGAGAAAACAGTCATGTTGTCTCCCCACCCCCTGTGCCAGCCTAGATTATCCCTAGGAGACTCATTCCTCCTGTGGCACCATCCCTCACTGAGAGACAGACTTTGTGGCTTGCTTCTTCTGATATCACAGCCTGAGCTGCTGACCTGCCCTGTTCTATCCCTTCTGCCTCATGGCCCTTTGCCTCTGCTCACACTTGGCTCTCAGAAGCCTCTTTGGAGGCATCCACTCAGCTATCGCCAGTTTACAAGATCTTGGGCCAGAAAGAGCCAGGTGCCTTCAGCTTTCTTGGCATTGTAATGTCTACCATTGCCTCTTGGGGACCTGCCAGATGAGGCTGTTCATCACCTCCATTCTGCCCTCTCTCTCTGGTTCTTCCCTCCCAATCTCCTCTCTCCACAGTGTACCTCTGCAGAGCAGGCTCTCTTATGACATGGAGACCTATTATTAGTTAAGAATGCCCAGTCTTAGCTTATGCTCATTTCTAGAAAGCCACTAAAACTTAATTTAACCCATTTTTCTTCATCTGCTTTTTTGCCTTGGAGTTTTTACCTTTCTTTCCTTCTGTGTGTCCTGCTGTCTTGCTTTCTCCACATGGCTGACTGGTGTCTCTTTTTCTTTCTCCCTCACTCTCTCTGAGCCTAGAGTCCTCCTCCTCCTCATTTCTCTGCCCACACGCCCCAGGTATACCTCAACTGCCTAGCTATTGGCTGCTCAGCTTTTTATTAGACCAATCAAGTGTGTTAGGTGGGCAAGAAGAAAGAGCAACACATCTTTACATGTTAAGCTAATATTCTATTCCTCTGCTCTTCTTGGCCTGCCTGAAGCTTCTGTGTTCGGAAGACACCTTTTCCAGGAGGCCTGCTGCCTACAAAAGAAACACTCTCCAACTTGAGCTCCAAAGCTTATTTATTTGTATGTGTATGGACGTTCTGTCTGCACATATATCTATACACCATGTGCACACAGTGCCCATAGAGACCAGAAGAGGGAGTCAGATCCCTTGGGACAGTTACAGTTACAGTTATGATCCACAACATGTGTGGGTGCTGGGAATCAAACCTGTGTCTTCTGGAAGAGCAGCCCAGGCTCCAGGGCTCAGATTTGTTCCCAAATACTAGCCCAAGGCAGTGGATATTGAGGTTACTAAGGTGATGGTGGTGGTGGCAGTGGGGGTGATGATGGTGCTGTTATAATTCTGTTTTCCCCATTTCTAAGTACTGTTTTTGGGGTAGTGGGGGCATTGGGGAGCATAGCACCTTCTGTACCATCCTGAACCTGGGGCAGCCCTGACAGGAACACCCACAAGCACATTGGGCCCCTGGAACTTCAACTTCCAGTTTAAGAAATAAGTTCTGACCTGAGCTGCCACGAGGCTGAGAAGACTGTTTATGGAGGAAGCTAGCCTAGGGGATAAGTGCCAACTTGGGTCCCAGGCTTCACTCTGTTGGACTTCTGAGAAGGTAATGAGACCCCAAAGCTCCATGAGGGATTTCCACTGCCATTCATTCCTAAGCACATCCCCTCAGCTTGTCTCTTGTTAACTTGTGTCTGTGGGGATTTGGGGAAGTCACAGATCTGATCAGCACAGGCTTGGTGTCATATGTGGGTTCCAATCCCATAGCTGCTAGCTTGTCCTATAATGTGGGTCTGTCACTTCATTTTTTTTTCTTCTTAGAGGCTAGAATAATGATTATATTACCCACAGGACCACTGGCAAATGAAATACCACCTGCAGTCCCCAGGCAAATGTCTATGGACAGGGAAGTGGAAGAGACCATTCAGGAACCATGCCCAGTGGCTGCTATACTCTGGGGTTTATGTCTCCACCCACACCTTCAGTTTCAACCTAAGATAAAAGACTAGGTTTTCATCTTACCACTCAGTAGCATTGCCTGGGGACCACCTGGGGAGGGAAGAGATGGGCAATTTCAGGCACTTCTGACTCCCTGGACACTGGAGGGGGCTCCATTAAGCCCAAGTCAATCCTCGCAGGACTGCTTTCTGAAGCACACAGGTTTAGAGGGGTTTGGAGGGGCCTCTGTACCTGGGATCAGAGCTGGGCATGGTAAGATGTTGACCTGTAAGTGTCTAGCCTGCGATTCCCATCCTTAGACCTGGCCAACTCTTCCTTCCATGAAGAATCCAAGGCTGGGATCTTCTTTCCTGATTTTTCCCATCCCTTTTCAGAGAATCTGAGCTGCTAGGAGGCAAGCTTGGATAAAGCTTACAGCCCAGCTCTGAACCAGCTATTTGTATCCAGTCTCTAGGTCCACTGCCTTCCCTGGCTCATGGTGGAATAGGACCCTCTCTATACTCATTGAGCTTCTGAGTGGTGTGATGAAAAGAATAAAACTCCTAAGATGTCCAAGCCCTGGTGTCTGGGGACTGTGAGTGTAGAGAGAAACCTCTGCTTATGATGGCTATGTTCTTTTTTATTTTGTTTGTAATTTGTGGTATTGTGAAAATAATATTTATCCAACAGAAATAGCTCTTGAGGGCAGGGAGATGGCTCAGGAGACAATGACACTTGCTGCTAAGCCTCACAATTCGAGTTTCATCCTCAGAGCCCACATGGTAGTAGGAGAACCAAGCCCCTCAAGTTGTCCTCTGACCTCCACATATATGCTGCAGGCGTGTTCACGCTTCCCACCCTCCACACAAAACAAATAAATAAATGTCTAAATAATTTTGATAAAGAAATTGTACCATGAATTCAAATCTTCTCCTGATATTGTGTATGCTGCCTGTCACTGAGTGGCTAGACCAAGATCAGTGGGTTAGGTAGGTTTCTAGTATTTTCCACATAAAGTGATTTCAGCTTACAATGGGCTTGCAGGGCTGCTAACCACATTGGGTGTTCCGGGGTATTCTATGCCAGATAAGGTGACTTTATAGATGTGATTGACTTACAGGATTTGGGGAGCAGTGAATATTCTGGAATATCCATGTATGACAGTCTAATCACACAGGATCTCCATACAGGTCAAGGGAAGTCAGAGGGACATGAGCAATGCTCTCAGCATGTCCCAAGATGGCACAAAAATGAACACTCCATACCTCAGCCCTTGGGAGGAATCTGGTCCAGCTTAGATGGCCTTAGCCCCATAAGAACCACATAGAAAGACAGCCCTGAGATGGTGATTTGGGGTTCTTTTAAGCCTCTGGTTCCTCTGGTGATTGAGTGGGACATAGAAACCTTTGCCAGGGTGTGGTATAGTTTAACTTCATTGTAGCCTCACTCAGTCTACAGTGCCCAGCTGGTCCTCAGGCTGCCATCAAGGTTATGGGAAAGGTGTGCAGATGTGGCTGGTGGATATAGGTATGAAAGTAGACGTTCTCTAATTCACTGAGAGGCCTTGGGAGCTGACATGGAGGTTCTCTGAAGAGACCTTGTTCTGCTGAAGACCCCAGCCCCAGTTCAGGCTCCAGCTGCCAGCCATCGCCTGCCCAGCAAGGTGGCTTCCAGTTTGTCCCATGGAAGACTGTCACACAAGAATCCAGCCTCTCAATTCCTGATGCTCTTTAAGGCTACCTTCTTTGCCATTTGTCTCTTTCTCAGATACTCTGAGATTAGGTGAGCACCCTCCACCGCCAACCTGTGTCTGCCATTCCCTAAGGAGCTTCTACACGTCTCCCCAAATCTTTTCCTGTGCCTGCACATTATCCATTTTCCTCCCACCAGCTGTCTGGAATCATTTGCCATTCTCTTTTCCCCTCTACACAGCACCTGAGTCCAAGTACCTCTCAGCCAGCCTCCCTGTCTGTCTCTGCCCTCTCCCACAAAGGCTCTGTACCCCAAAGCTATATATGTGAACAATTTCTTGCTACTACCAACCTTTTTTCTGACTCATTCACCTTGCCTGATTGCTTTCTGAAGTCAAGATATGCAGTTGAGTTTGGGGAGGGGTGGATGAACAGATGTATGGATGGACAGACTGACAAGCTTGGGAGATGCAGGGACCATGAGAGTCTTTGGCTCATGAGCAGCCAAATGACAAGGACATCCTTGGCTGTCCATCTAGGTGGCCAGACCCGCCTTCCCAAGCATATCACCCGTTCTGTGTACACTCCAGGTGCCACCCTCAGTGTTCGTGGTCACCTATGGTCCCTGGGAGAACCATGACAAGAACCCCTAGCAAAGACCTGAGAAGCTCCGTGAGGAGCAAACATTCTTGGCTGACCTGGGCTTGTCTCTGTAGGCAGCAAACACAGTAACTCCACCAAATCCTTCAGGGAGATTTGCCAGAGGCCTCATTGCTAATGAGGAGACCAAGTACTCTCTCTGCCCATCTATAGAACGGGCTGGTGAAGCTTCTGTCTGAGCATGTGCAACTCCCCCCACACCCTGGTGTAGACTCTACAGTGTTGTGGTAGAGAGACAGCCTCCAGCATTCTCTTCTATCTATTTCACTGGTCCCTCCTCTTTAGGAAAAGCCAATATAATTATAACTAGATGCGTGAAACATCAAACATTTGCATTGCACTTCAGAAAAATGCAAAGCACTTTTTATAGGTGATCTGCTAATATTCTCAGCAGCCCTGGGGTGGGAAATTATTCTTCTTATTTTGCAAACGGGGGAAATGAAGTTCAAAGGACTTTAATAGTGTGTGCCCCAGGGGCACCTGACTCTGGGCTGGGCAGGAACCTCACTCTAAATTTTTCAAGTAGGGCAGGCTAGTGCTGGCTCCAGCAGGCACTCTCGGCCACTCCTGGGCTGTTGCCAAGAGGGACCTGAAACAGGCTCTTGTGGGCAAGGCAAAGCAGGCCTCCAGATTCTCTTTCAACCCTGGCCCAGCTGCCTTCTGCTTGGCACACAGTGTTAATTAGCCTGTTTGTTCATGCTCTAGCCTGCTGCCTGGCAGCCCCACTTCACAGACAGAAAAGCATGGTATGGAGAGACTGCTTCATATATCTTCTGTGTTTCTCAGCCAGCAGGAGGCAGGGCCTCTGGTTACCAACTGATGTTACCAACGTGGCTTACCTTTCAACTCTTAGTTTTAGCTTTCCTCATTAACATTTCCTCCAGTGTTGCTGTGAGATTCACATGCCAGGAGCTTCCAAAAGTGAAGCCAGCACTCTTACCTGGTGGACTTCCACATGACCTCTTTCCTCTCTGGGAAACTTCTCTACACTGGCCTCTGAGGCAGCAGGGGCTCTGAGATAGTACCTGGGAAGCTCAACAAATAGATACTTCATTTGTGGGTATGTTCAACAAACTGTAGCTTACTAGACCATATGTAACCCAGGATAGCTATGAAGGCAGCCCAACACAAAATCTTAGATTTACTTAAAATTAAAATCTTACTATTAAATTTATGGTTTCATATAAAGTTATAGGTATAGCTTTGAATAGGAAGGGATAAGGACACTTCAGAAATAAGGCAATTGGAGGCTACTAGTATAGCTGAGTTGGTCGAGTGCTTGCCTAGCATTCACTAGGTCATGGGTTCAAACCTTAGCACTACATGAACATGTAATTCCATCACTTGGGAAATAGAGGCAGAAGGATCAGAAGTTCAAGGTCATCCTAGACTCACGATGACTCTGAGTTTAGCCCAGGCTACAAGATACTGTGTCCAAAAAAATCAAAGAATGGTGAGATGACTCTGTGGGTTAAGGCACTTCCTGCTCAGCCTGATATCCTAAGTTTCAATTTCCAGAACCACATGGTGGAAGGGGACAGCCGACTGCCACAAATTGTCCTCTGACCTCCACATATGCAGTGACATGCCATTCAATTGCTTCCCGTTTTGGGTGCTTGTGACTAAAGTTGCAGTGAACATATTGGTTTGCATCTTTTTATGGTTGGATGCAAACATTTCTGGTGGGTTCATGAATGGTTGTAGGATGCTGAGCTGTGGGCTTAGCTTTCATAGCTGTCAAGCTGAATAGGCACGGCATCCGTCAGCAGTGTGCAAACCCTGATCTCTTTGGTTCCTCCCCTACGCTTGGCATAATCCTTCTGCTCAGTTTCAGCCCTCTGTTGGAGCTGTAGTGATGTCTCATTGTGGATTTTAATTTACATTTTCCTAGCATTGATGATACAGAGACCAGCCCTCCTCTCTGCTTTGGGTGTCACTTAGAGAAATTATGCTCCCTACCCTTAGTATGTCTCACCACCCACAGCATTGCAGAGGGCTATAACCAAGAAAATGGTCTCTGTTCTCTGGAGTGGGGAGAATTTCTTGACATCCTTTACCTAGTTCACTCTGGTGCAGATTATAAAATTTCCCACAGGGTTTTGGAAGGTCTGCTTCTTGGTGTTTGGAATTATTCTCCATGCCAACCTTTCATTGTATGTTACCTTTGATGTGTAACCTGCGTCTGTACTTCTGTAGTTGTACATCCATTAGTTTAAGTCAGTGAGGGGGGGATGTGGCAGGAGTTATTAGAAAGATCTCGAGTATCAGACTTTTACTGAGGACCTGCCAGAGGCAAGAGACACAGATGAGTGAATTGGGAGTCTGGTGAGTAGCATACAGGATAATGTACCATGAAGATGTCACAGAGACTCATTAGTCACTCAGAAATGCAAATGTGCAGATTGTGTGCCAGAAATCATGCTGCTTGCTCAGGGAGACACTCACACAGGAGGAAGCATGTGAGCTGGGTCCTGGAAGATGAGCTGGAGGTCATTAAAGACCAGAAGAGCTTTCTAACAAAATCATTGCTCTGGGACTTACCCACAGTCACCTGGCCAGGAAATAGGTGGTTTTCTGCCCCAACCCAGATGTAGGCACTGAGCTGAGAGTCCGTGGGAATTAGTGCTATGTTATACTCAGCTCCAACTCTAGCAGGAGCTGAGTGGAGGCACTAGGATTGGACTGCGGGACTCCAGTTGTAACTACCAAGAGCCTGGGAAAACTTCAGGAAGGTTGCTTCTAACATAGGCCTTGAGGAGTTGTAAGAATTTGACATCACAAATTGGGAAGTTCTCTCTCTCTCTCTCTCTCTCTCTCTCTCTCTCTCTCTTCTCTCCTCTCTCTCTCTCTTTCTCTCTCTCTCTCTCTCTCTCTCCCTCTCCTCTCTCTCTCTCTCTCCTCTCTCTCTCTCTCTCTCTCTCTTCTCTCTTCTCTCTCTCTCTCCCTCCTCTCTCTCTCTCTCTCTCTCTCTCCTCTCTCTCTCTCTCTCTCTTCTCTCTCTCTCTCTCTCTCTCTCCTCTCTCTCTCTCTCCTCTCTCTCTCCTCTCTCTCCTCTCTCTCTCTCCTCTCTCTCTCCTCTCTCTCTCTCACTCTCTCCTCTCCCTCTCTCCTCTCTCTCTCTCCTCTCTCTCCTCTCTCCTCTCTCTCTCCTCTCTCTCCTCTCTCCTCTCTCTCTCTCCTCTCTCTCCTCTCTCCTCTCTCTCTCCTCTCTCTCCTCTCTCTCCTCTCTCTCCTCTCTCCTCTCTCTCTCCTCTCTCTCCCTCTCTCCTCTCTCTCCTCTCTCCTCCTTCTCTCTCCTCCTCTCTCTCCTCTCTCTCCTCTCTCTCTCCTCTCTCTCTCTCTCTCCTCTCTCTCTCTCTCTCTCTCCTCTCTCTCTTCTCTCTCTCCTCTCTCTCTCTATCTCTCTGTGTGTCGATTTTTCTCCCCTTTCTTCTCTCTTTTCCTTTCTTTTTCCCCCTTTCTGTTCCTCTTCTTACCTCCCCTTGGCCTTTCCTCTTTTATTTTTTTCCTTCTTCTTCCCTCCCTCCCAAGTGAAATCCACATTCCATTGCATTATCTCTCAACACTGCACTATTCAGCAGCATCTGACACATCCACAACATTGCATGATCATCACCTCTGTTTCCAGAACTTTTCCTCACCTGGAAAGAGAAAGAAGCTACCAACCCTCCCAACCACAGGCACTCAAATTCTGTCTTCCCTAGTATGAGATCGTCACAGAACAAATGTTTGAGTTTTGTGATCTTTGGCTCTGGCAGATGCTGCTTCACCTTCAGTGCACTGGAGCAAGCAGCTTCCTCCACGGTGTGCTGGCATGAGGCTACACTGCTGTAATGTCATATTCTGTCATATGGAGATAGGGCCAGCTGCAGAGGTGTTTTCCCTTGGATGCTCTGAAAATCTGGATGTTCACCCTGCAAGTGTAGCATCCTTTTGACTCTGGTGTTCCATTCCTTATGATAGAGCTCCAGGAGTGGACTTGTTGGGACAGGTGGTGGTTCTGTTTTGGAATTCTTGAGAAGATGGAACCTCTTTGAGCTCTAGAGCAGAGATGATAATGATAGCAACCAATGAAAGACAGAATGGTTGGTTAAAGCACACGAGGCAGCAAGGGCCCAGGGCATCACGCAGACTGCACCATGAAGCCTAAAGCTTGGGAGGGGAGTGAGGGACGGGGGTCTTCTGTGCCTCACTGGCTGTGTCTGCCCCCAGCCAGAGAGCTCTTGGAGGGCTCCTGCTCCCCAGAGAATGGGAAGGCAGTACGGGTGGCTGGTACCTTGTGAGGCAGCCCCACTTGCAAGTGTAGGGTCCTGGAGGCTGCCCCTCAGGACATCTTCTCCCAGTAAACTGGTTCTTATGATTTCCATGCTCTAGAGCCCCAGCCCACTGGCTAAGTGGGTTCTCTCATCTATCCTTCACGGGCCTTTGGAGCTGCTCAGGCCTAACAAGCATCCAGAGCTGGAAACTGGGAGGGAGTGGGGAGGTGACAGTGAGGTCACCCAGAGGGTGACTTGTGACAGGGCATCAGTACCCTGGAGACTCCTACTCTTGCCTCCCTCCCCCTAAGTTGCCTCTCCAAAGGGACTGATATGGTGGTGTGTGTCAGTAATCACAATAGAGGGGCAGCTGAGGCAGAAAGATCATCCGTGAATTTAAGGTCAGCCTGGCTACAGAGTGAGATCCTGTCTCAGACAAAATAAAACAAAAATGTAAAAGTGAAAGGCCACTGGGGAGGAAGCTGCAAGCCCATGGTAGGGAAGGGGTGGGGGAGGAAGCGTACTGCCCATCAAGTGCCTTGTTAATAGCAAGCCCTCAGTAATAAATATTTCTTTTCCATGTAATTTCAAGGTAATTATGCAGTGTGCCTGGTATGTTAATCGTGTTGATTAATTGCACTCAGGTAGTAATTAAACATCTTCTTCATAATCATACACAGCTTGAAGTGTAACATGCACACAAACACACATTCACATGTGTGTACCACTAATAGTTCCCATGTTTCTGTGTGTGTGTGTGTGTGTGTGTGTGTGTGTGTGAGAGAGAGAGAGAGAGAGAGAGAGAGAGAGAGAGAGAGAGAGAGAGAGAGAGAGAGAGAGAGAGGGAGGGAGGGAGGAAGAGGGAGAGAGAGAGAGAACACACGGATGTGAGCTGGAGCTCTATAGCAGGGAAATCATAAGTCAGTAGTTTAGAGACAACTACTCACCCCAAACAAATGCATACAATGAGCCTCATATTAGACTCAGGGAGCTACTGACCTGGGCTGCAGACTGATTGTCTATTGCCCCTCAGTACAGAGCACAAGGTCCCCAGAGTGTGTCTTCTTCCTGATCAAGCTTGGCTGACACACAGGCTCAGGCCCTCTGCACAGGCAATGTGCTAGTGTGACTTAGAACTGTCTGCCAACTTTGCCATCAACCTGTGCCCTTTAACTATGTGATTTAAGTGGCTCTGTCTCTGTCTCTCTCTCTCTCTCTGTATGTCTCTCTCTGACTCTTTCTTTCCCACCCTCCCTCCCCCTTCTCTCTCTCTGGCTGCTGGTCTGTAAAACAAAGAAATCTGTGTGCAGAAGCTCCCGGGCTCTCTCCAATTCAAAGATTCCAATTTCATTCTTACTAATTAGGAATTGAGAGACAATTTAAATGCAACACCTAGCATCCTTGGTGTGTGAACATGGCAAACAACCCCCTCTTCTGACTTCCTGAAGACCCTATGAGTGAGGAGAAAAGGTTTAAATCAATGGCTGCTCTCCTGAAGCCTCCCTGCTGCCTGTGTCCTTATTCATTCTCGGGTTTTAAATTTTCATGTTGATGTTTATGGGCTACCATTAGGTGATGCGATCCCTCCCGAAGGTTGGTTTTTCATTAACTTAACTCATTTTACTTATTAGCTGGAGTTTAATAAACAGGTTGCGCAGAGTCATACAACAGCAGTCTTTCTCTTTAATAATATTTTAAGATCAGACTTTTCTGAGTCATCATGGTTTATTTGCTTGTAACTTGTTTCTCCTGGGATGTGAGGCCTGATGAGACTGGAGAGGCCAGCCCTCGCTGGCTGTTTGACCTTGAGCATCAGTATCCTTTTTTGTAATGTCAAAAGGTGTGCTGGGAATAAAATCAATAGCATATCGGCCAGCACTCAGCATCCTTCACTAAGCACCCAGGCATCGTTTACTGTATTCAAAGTGCTCAGTTAAACTCTATAGACCATGAGATAGCTTAATTTTTCCATTTTATGAAGGGCAAGGTGGGAAACTGAGGCCCAGAGGGGTGAAATAACTTCCTCGGGGCTACACAGTTGGTAGCAATGACAGACTAGGCTGTGAACACCATAGTTCAGGTCTTCCTTCCCACAGGGTCTCCTCTGTGCCCAGCCTCCCAGGGCCCTCATCTTCTGTTGACCCTCTTGTACTCTATTTCTGCTTACCTCAGCTCCCTGTTGACTCCAACCTTGCCCGATTCACACCTCTGCTCCACATCCTTTAGTGGGTCCCCATTGCCTGTGAATGAAGTTCAACATCCTTAGCCTGGCATTCAAGATAAGATGCTGCCACGGTATCTTTCTCTAAACCTCAGGCATTCAAACCTGCCCTTTTCTCTGAGACACCTTCCTAGTGCTCCTTCTCCCTCTGCCCTCAACCACATAATTCCTAACTCTCCCCTCTTTCCCACACGTGGGCTGGAGTCTCCCACAGAGCAGGTGTTCAATTAATGCTTTCCAAGTGAGTGAAGATTCTTGTCTCCCCCCCACCCAGGCTCCCCTGGCATTGAGATCGGGCTTTGAACACTTAGGGAGAGGCTCAGTCCAGGTTCCCACTGCTTCCAGCAGTGTGGTCAGCCTCTCCCCCCCCCCTTTCCTCTGTCCCTCCCTCCATTGCCTCCACCCCCTCCCATGTGCTTCTCCCTTTCCTTCCCAGTCATCAGCTCAGATGTGAACCACTTTTTTTCCCCCTCTGGTCCAAACCTTCCAAGACTCCTCACCATCTCCTGCTGCTCCAAGGGTCTCTGGTCTCCAACAGGTTGTCCCAGGGAGGACTTGGGGAGTGTGAGGTAATGGAGTTGGGGGGCTGTACCTCACTGTAGTGTATGCCTTTTTTTTGTTTTGTTTTGTTTTGATTGTGCTTGGGCTGGAGCCAGGGCCTTGTACGCACAAGAGAAGTTCTTTACCACTTATTTCTCCAGCCTAATTCTTTGTTTTATGGAATGGGAAACTGAGGCCCAGGAGTGAGAAATGGGTGGTTAGACCTTTGGTCAAGGCTCACTGGGAACTCTAGACTATTTCTTTGGCCCGTGCTGACCTCTGGGACCACAGACACAGATTTCTCTCCCCTCTGCCTCAGACATGTCTGTAGCGTGTTTGAGCTTCCACAGGCTCAGATAGGTCTTTCCTGCCATGATCCCACAGGCAACCAAGGCCAGGGTGAGAATGTAGATTT
Organism: Phyllotis vaccarum; assembly: GCA_033318265.1. Lineage (NCBI taxonomy): Eukaryota > Metazoa > Chordata > Mammalia > Rodentia > Cricetidae > Phyllotis > Phyllotis vaccarum. The sequence continues at coordinate 123,095,636 of JARWLC010000001.1, read as the reverse complement.
GAGGCTGCACTTGTGAAGTTTCCTACATATGGCAGCAGACCCAGTATACACCAACTTTCATCACTAGAATCAGTTTCCCTGGGCTGCATGGGCCACCATGGGTAGAGATGCCCAACCAAGGACAATGTGAGACTGAGAAGCAATGAGCAGCGACACCGAAGACCTGTGGGGACAGACCTGGATAGCAGAGGCAGAGTGGCTGTCACACCCTGGTGTCATGGTCCTCTCCAGCTGGCCCTTCTGGGGTCAGGAGCTTCACTCTGTGGCCAAGATGACACACTCAGCACGTATCGTCCTCAGCTTGGAACTGCCAGCCTTACTGTCCTGCTTCCTGGGGGCACACATGTGTGTGACATCTACACCATTCTAGTCGTGGCCTATTTTCAATGCATTTGGTGGCCTCATCCCACAGTGACCAAATCATGAAACCATACACAGCTTTATCCACTGATTTGATCTCTCTGAACCTCAATTTCTCATCCATAAAATGGGAATGACAATGCCATGTGGGCTAAACGAGAAGCCTATGGCACACGGACCACAGGACTTTCTCATCTGTTCAGTCACAGGCCTCTGCCCCAAGAGCCTGCAGAGCAGATAAAAGGTGCAAGTTACCTATCACAGATGGAGAAATCGAGGCATCTTCTGGCCAGGCAGGGATTCATGCAAGTAAGCTTGGCTTTGGAACCAGGACCCTGATTCCTCACTGCCCATCCCTAGAGGACTTGCTGCCACCACCTCTCTCTGAAAGGAAAACCCCACCTCAGGTCACCTCCTTGTCTATGATTTAAGCCTCAGATGGCTTGAGGGCTATGGGAGCAGGTGGGCAAGTGCCCCCAAAATAAGCCTCTTCAAGTGTGTGTGGAACAAAGAGAAGGAGGCTGGGAAGAGACTCCCCAGAGAGGTGAGAGGTCAAGGCTGAAGTGAGGACAGGGACTATCATCCAGAGGTACATGGCATACCCTTTCTTCAGAGAGTCTTCCTGGCCCCCTGCTCTTGCAGCTGTTTGCTTCTTTATAATGCCCTTTTGAATAACCTGGCCCCATCCACGGGCCTTCTAGACCCTCCCAGTTTTCAGCTCTGGTTGCCTTCTGGTGCAGCATTAACACTCACCAGCTTGTAGGTGCTAATGACATTTGCATTCTGCTGGCTGGCTAACAGGTGGTGCTCAGTAGCCAGGTAGAGGACATCACTGGCAGGTGGGGGACAGGTAGCCCGGGGGAGAGCCAGGCAAGCCAGGTAGAAGCTGAGAGAGGCCGTGAGAGGGACATTTGGAGTGGAGGGAGGAGGAACTGGAGGCTTTTAGAGTTACTATGCGTCTAAGCATTTGCCAAGACACCAGGCAGTAGTCCCCAAATGCATGCTCTACCCCCCCCCTCTCACACACACACACACTCATTCTAACACCTGCCTACATTTACTGAGCAGTTGCTCCCTGTCCATTGCTCTCTTATGGGCTTCAAGATGGATGAGGCACTCTTAACTCCCAGGAACCTCTGGAAGAGCACCATGTGTCTGTGTTGTTTACAAATGAAGCTGGTGTTCTGGGAGGACACACAACTTGCCCAGGGTCCCACGTCTGAAAAAAGTTCTTGTCCAAGCATGTGGCCAAGGTCTACTTGTCCCCCATGCTTCTGGCTTCCGGGCACAATTTCCCACACCTTTCCTGTACTCAAACACAGCCAGGAAGCAATTCTTTGTTGTAATCTGTGACTGGGAAGAAGTGTCCCAGTCATGTCAGGGATGTCAGCATGTCAGGGAGGCTCTTGATGAGGCTGGGGACTGCTCAACAGGCTGCAAGTCTGAAAACTACAAAAGAGCAGGCTCCCTGGAGTGTGAATCATACATTTGGAGAGACCCAGCTTTTCTCTGCCAATTTGCGGTGTGGCTCTAGCCGAACCCCTCCCCTTTCTGGGTATCAGTCCCCTACTTGGTTAAAGGAGACCAGAGGTCTATCTTGCTTGCATCCTGCAAGTGTGTTTTCACGTGAACAAGGCCCTTTCCCCCAAGGAGCTCAGACACCCACCACTTCTGCTGATTCACACCTGTGAAATTAAGTTTTGCATTTGAGTGAATTGGACACATTCCCTTCTAAAGGGCGCTTTGGCCTGTGCAACTTGGTGGCAGGCTTACATATGTCATTCTGGTAGTCTGGTATGCATATACCCATGTACCATGTGCACATACCTTTGTGCTTCTGAATCATTTCCTTCATACTTCAGCTGGATCCTGGTGGCAAGTCCTTAGTGCAGACCCCAGGCTTCTGCAGACTCAGCTCTGTGTGCTACCTCCTGAGAGCCCAAAGGCATTGCAAACCAGACTGGAAACAGAGGCATGGAGTGCAGGGAGGTGATGACATCAACCTGGCCAGACAATCAGGACTCTCCTGCTTCTTCCGCAACAGGTAGACACTGCTGGACAGCCTCCAACCTGCAGAAGCCAGCCCATCCGATACTGCCATATCTACAGGAGAGTTTCTTGGTGTACTTTCTAAAAACAGACGCAGGCTCCCCAGCACCGCTTACCAGGTAAGGGAGTTCTGGCTTGCTCTTCAGGGCAAGACTACTTCTACTGTTCTCTGTTGTCACTGAGACCATGAGCACGGTACCCTGTCTTCCACCATAGCCCTCACTATCCCATTTATTAGCACAAGGACTTAATGATCATAGCATCAAAAAAGCCAGACTCCCCCCACTTCACAGCCGGTATCTTCCAGATCTGCATGTGGCAGCAGGCTTACTCATGAGCTTCCTTCTGCTTCCCTAATGGTTACCCTGCTGTTTGAGCTCCCAGGGCCTGGACTGAACTCCATTCAGTGGGAAGGCTTCCTCCTTTCTCTTCATGAAGGAAGAACTTGATTTAGCCTCAGGAGACCCTGGTCTAGGATGGGTCCTTCCTGGAGGACCAACCTAGCCCAGCTTCCCTAAAGGTCCTCCGGAAGAGAGGGCATGGTAGGAGACAGTCCCAGAGGAACAGGCTGCCCTGGTAGCCCAACCTGGGAACCCAACAGCAACAACTCTGCCCTATATTTCAGGTGTGATGTAAGATCTCGTGGGGAGTGGGGTGGGCTTGCTCAGCAGAAAAATGCAAAGGCTGAAAAGCACAGCTGAGCACTGATGCCTTGCAGCTGCAGTCAAGGGCTGCTTAAGGTCTGCCTTGCATGGTGCTGGTCAACCACAAACCTCAAGGCTCTCCACCAGCACAGAGCTCTCCCCCCCTCTCCAGCTCTGACTCACCACACAGATATGTCCTTATATGGTGTTCCTAGCTCCTCATGGTCAAAGCCTGCTCACCCCTGATCCAGCCTCTGGGTCCTGAGTGGCTGTTGTGTGCTATGTTGTTAGATACTAGGAACTGAGCAGGCACAAAGGCTTTTGCCCTCAGGTTTGCTGTCCAGGAGCTCTTCTGAAGGCAGGATCCTCTTCTGGGATTTTATCCTCCACCACGCCAAAGGGTCTCCCTCCCTGCTTAACCCTGGTCAGATATGGGGAAGTTTGCAGGCTCATTTTACAAAAGTATCCTCACATAGGCCTGACACATTAAGTTATACAATGGCTTGGTCCTTGCCCTCCAAGGCTGAGTTCCAGATGCCCTAAGTGGAGAAAGGGCCCTGCTAGAGATCTCTGGGTTCCAGGCCATGTTGCAACATAACAGGGGCATCTGGTACCAATATTCCAAGCTTCAGGGGCTCCTGGCCCATTCTGCAGAAGACCTGGGGCTGTAGCCAAAGGGAGATGTTTCTCTGCTGAATAGTAAATCAGGGTCTCAGTGTCTAGGAACTGGGTTTGAAAATTGGCTAGGACACTGAACAGAGGTGCGGGAAAGTCACACAAAGGCAAGAGTAGAAGCTAGAGAACTTGGATCCTCAAAGCAGGCCAGTCTACTGCACCTTGGTGCTGGCTGGAGACCTGGGAGAGAGTTCCTGCAAAGCTGCTTGGGCTGGAGCCCACTGGCCCTTTCTTGCTTCTGGGAAAGAGTGTAGGAGGCCTTTTGTGGAGCTGAGTCGCTGACTTCGTTCCCTAGCTATTTGTATGATTTCCATGGCTTCTTCTGATGGGTTGCTTCTTGTCTTCTGAAGCAGCACTGTCTGAAGCAGGTTTTCACTGTCTATCTAGTCTAGGCCAGTCCAAACTCACCATCTTTCTGCCTCCACCTTCCTAAGTACTTGGATTTCAGGAATGCACTACTGCAAGTATCGTGGCAGACCTTGAGTTAGATACTGGCTAAATTAGTTTGTTTTTTGAGATAAGAGCTTGTCATGTAGGCCAGGTTGGCCTTGAAGCCCCAACCTCTTTCCTGTAGCTCCAACGTGCTGGGATAACAGGATGCACCACCATGTCTGGCCCTGCATTTTTTTTCTCAGTTTTTACAGCCTCCCTGTCCTCCAGTTTTTCATCTGTGAAGTGAGTAAGACCCCTCCCAGCTTTAACCATGTTATCACGAGCCAGTCCCCAGCCGCACACTTTTCCCAGTGTTCCTAAGGGTCTCTCTCCATACTGGGGAGGCACACACATAATAATCCACTTTTTCTAGAACTCATGTACAGATCAAACATTCCTCCAGAGTGCATTGGTGAAGTATGCCAATGCCATCTATACTTAGATTCCAACTTACATTTCTGTTGTTGTTTCCGTGTGTATGTGGGCATACGTGTGTGTGTGTGTGTGTGTGTGTGTGTGTGTGTGCATATACAGAGGTCAGAGGACAACCTTCGTGAGTCAGTTTTCTCTCTAGATCCTGGGAATTGAATTAGGTCCTCAGGTTTCATGGTGTGGTGACTTGAATGAGAATGTCTCCCATAGGCTCTAACATTTTTTAACACTGGGTTCCCAGTTGGTAGAGCTGTTTGGGGAGGTCTAGAAAATGTGTTCTTTCTGGAGGAAGGATGTCACTCAAAGCCTGCCTGTGCACTGTTCTCCTTTGCTCTTTGCTTGCAGTTTAAGATGTGAGCTCAGCTGCTACTCCAGCTGCCATGTCTGCTTGCGACCACACCTCCCCATGATGGTCACTGGACTCAGTGCCCTCTAGAACTGTAAATTTAAATAATCCCTTTCTTCTGTAAATTGTCACAGTGGTGTTTTATAACAGCAACAGAAAAGTAACAAGACAGGTGTCAGTCACCTTTATCTGGTCAGAATGTCTGGCCAGGCCTTGGAGTCTAACTTGAGCATCTTAGGCAGGGTTTGGAGCACAGGTTACTCATCCAGGTACCCAAACCCTGGTGATGATCTGCGAGTCACATCCCTAATTCCAGATGAGTACAGCTTTCTTTTCCACATCACGTCCATTCATTTGTTTATGAGATGCTACACTGAGCCCTTAGCACATGCCTGGGTCCTGAGAGTCACATACTATCCCCTTGAAGAGGACACAATGCATCCTCTTCACATGACTCTTTGGATCTACAGACTAAAACCTTGGGTGTAACCCCACTCTTGCCCTAGTGGTTTCTGGGCAAGGGGAACTTTCATTAACCCCTTCTTGCCTTCCTGAAGTCTGAGTGAAATACTATTATCCCTAGAACCAAAGTGTAGGATGAACTGTCAAATCCCAGCTCTGCTCTCTGCAGATGGAACTGTCCCCGTGTAGGCAAAAATGATGACATGGCTCTTTGTCCTCACTGCTTGGATCCTGAATTACAGGGGTTGGGATATTTGTAGACAGTATAAATGCTGAAAGTTGTCGAGGGTCCTTCCTGGCCAGCATCCTCCTCATCCCTTCTTAAGGACTGTGAGCATCTCTCCCCCTCAGTCCTCAGCAGCCTGATGTGGGAGGCATCTGTCAGTGGCCGGTGAATGAGGGCAGGAGGACAAATTGCAGGGACTCTCAGTAATCTATGCTTCCCAGCCTCAGGTTTTATGTAGAGATGTTAGTCTCTGCCTTTGTGTTCCTGTGACAGTTTGATTTTGCTCCTGGAGAATGTCATTGGCTTTCCAGTAGTGCAGTGGACAAAGAACAAATAGCTTTGAGTTTATCGGTTTCTGCATCAGTGGCAGGAGGGGAGCCTGTGGTGCTGCTGGCTGTCAAAACTGAGAATTTAGACCCAGCTTTCAAGCAGGAAGGCCTTGAACCAGTTCTCATGGCATCCAGCTGCAGAGGGCTGTGGTAAGCTTTAAATTCAACCCGTGTGCAAGCCACCTCACAGCACTTGGCATGTGTGGTAAGGGCTTGGGAAGGATGCTTGCAGGGTGTTTATGGCCCCTTTTAAACTGGTTTTTGCATAAAACTCTCTTTTCTCAATAGAGTTAAGCATTTTAAGACAAGATATTTTGTGAAAGTTATCAGGAGACGCTGAAGAATGACTCAGTGGTTAAGGGCACTGGCTGCTCTTTAGAGGAACTGGGTTAGATTCCAACATGGATCACAACCATCTTTAACTCTATTTCTAGTTGCAGATTTCTAGTGTGAGGCAGGCAGATCTCTGTGAGGTCAAGGCCAGCCTGGACTACAAAGCACAGCCAGAGCTCTATAACAGAGAGACCCTGTCTCAAAAACAAACAAACAAACAAACTTCCAAAGAGGGCTGTAGTGGGAGCTGAGTTGGGAAAGTGCTCACTGTGAGCATGAGGACCTGAATTTGACTCCCAGACCCCATGTAAAAAGGCTAGACATGGTGACATGTTTACAAACCCAGCACTTGGAGAAGCCAAAACAGGAGGAACCCTAATAAAGGTAGATACACTATGCCTGAGGAATGGCATCTGGGATTGACCTTTGGCTTCCACATGTATACATACATGTGCCTGCATACTGGCTCTCTCTCTCTCTCTCTCTCTCTCTCTCTCTCTCTCTCTCTCTCTCTCTCTCTCTCACACACACACACACACACACACACACACACACACACACACACACACAATCACACACAGTAAATACAACAAATTCAAATAATTCAGAGGGTTTAACTTAAAAAAACAATACCCTGTGTTACGACCTGGCTTTTCCATTCCCACCTCACAGCCCTGCTCTCTTTCAACATAGAGCTTCCCCAGACTACAGCATGTCTCTGTGACTTCTCTTGTTAAAGACAGGAGCAAGAGTACAGTTAAGAGTGGACAGTCAATGGCTTCCATCGGGACATGTTTTCTAGACTATAAGCCTTGAGAGAGGTCAGTGCAGAGTGTCCCATGGGAGTAGGGCAGCCCAATTTCCCTATACCTTCAGGCTTTGACTTGAGGTCCTCTGAGATCTCAGAGACACAGGGAGCCAGAGCTTAAGTCTAGCCACATTCAGCCCAGACTGGGAGAGCCAGTTAGGCAGATGTGGCTACATGCTATATCCCTCTCTCCTGTCACATCCCAGGGCTTGGTGTAGCCCAGCTTCTTGCAGCCCGGCAGGGCAGCTGCTGGCCACTGTTCACCTGTGAAGGGTCAGTGTTGACACACACAGTGTCATCCACTGCTGTTCTGGGGAAGTGGCTCAAGTTGAAAGAAAGTTGGTTTGAGGCCCCAATGTTGGTGCTGAAGGGACACACAGCACATTTGAACTTGACTGTGACACTGCCATGGGTGTAGTGCTGGCTGCTCTTTCCTGGGTGTTGGAGTAGAGAAGGGACTGGGAGAGTACACAGGTGTCTATGTGGGGTTCAGGCTTTTCCCCTGGGGGTACTTGGAGCTGTGGTAAAGTTTAACAGAGGAGGACAGATGACCTGTGCCCTTGGAAAAGTGGTGGGAAGCCTGGGTCAGTGATCAGGATGAAGGTATTAGTGGCATCAGAAGCTGTCACTGAAAGGTCCCCAGTTGGTGACAGCATCTTTGGAACAGGATGAGCCTTCAGGTAGATGAGTGAGAAGATAGGACAGACCTTAGATGTCCTTCTTCAAGGAGGAGCCCTGTCCTTTAGCTAGAAAGTATTTTCATGAATGGAACCTAGTGCCTTTCGTTTCTCTTTGTCTGGGGACTTTGAAGCTGTCGATAACCATCAGGCTCTGCATGAATCTTGGCCCACACTGTTCCCCAGGTGCCCCTTTAGCTACTTGGGGCAGAGGAGACAACACTCTAGCTGTGTTTCTGGATCCACGGCTTGCAATGGAGGTATTATAAATGCCAGAACAGAGCCCAGCTTCCTCCAGAGGGATGATTTGGGGCCTGGGCCTGTGGTCAACTTATTTGACGTCAGTTGTTCTTCTCTTGGCTGTGACAGAGTATCCAACAGAAGCCCACCTCAGGGAGGAAGGGTGTGTTCGGCTTTCAGTTTAGACTAGGACTCAATCCATTGTGATGGGAAGGTATGGATAACTAGAGCTTTGTGGTAGCAGGAGGTGGAGGCTTAGCTTGTTCCATCTCAATGGATCAGAAAGTACAGGGCTCAGGCTGGAAGCAGTGCAGACTTTCCAACCTTTGGATATTGTGACACAGCTTTGTCATCTACAAAGTTCATGCTCAAAAACCTTGGGCTATAGGTTAGACGTATCTCAACTTAGAAGCCTCAAGGCCTGCCCCTCCCAAAACAGCTCTTCTGACTGGAGATCAAGTATTCAAATACATTAATTGTGGGAATATTTTATATCAAATAATAACAGGCGACGGGGAGCTGGCAGAGGAAGCCCCCGCTCCAGACCCTTCCTCATGGCTGCAGCCTCCTTCTCTGGGCTCTTGAGTTCAGCTCTTTGAAGGGAATAGGGTAGGGTGGAGGGACCCTGCAAGACAGGCTCTTCTTAGGGCAAGCCTTGGAGCTTACCCTGTGTAGAGTTTAGTCACAGCCGGAAGAAGGGACATTGTAAAGGGTTGTCTGAGCCTGGTCCTTAGAACACTTGCCTAAGAAAGGAAGGGCAGAACCCCCAAAATCAGGCAGGGATAAAAGAGGCATCCAGACAGGGCCCTTCTCTGTGGGATGGCATCAAGCAGGGTTACACATTCACTCTTCTACATGTAGCCACAGCTCAAGCTAATTTAGGCCAAAGTGAATTGGCTTAGAGCTCACTGGAGGCAGTTCTACGCCTGGCCCAGGCCTGTATGTGTTCAAATGTCACATCAGCCCCATCCAGCTTTGTACTGAGCTGTATTTCCAGCTAGAAGGTGCCAGTCATATCCTACCCACCAGTCCCCTCCCTTGGGTGGCTTCAAACCTTTTCCTCGCTTGACCTAGAACATATAATTCACTAGGAGAAAGGTTTGAAAGGATTTACTCCTCTGAAGACCACCTGGCTTTGAGGATGTCCAGTCATCTCTTTTGACTCTCTGAGAGGTAGTCACTGAGTCTCTGTTTACATACCTCTAGCAATGGGCAGCTCACTTCCAACCAAGAATGCCAAGTTGAACTGTTTTGAAAGTTGCTTCCTTGATTTTCATGGGCCTTGAGTTTGAATTCTGTACCTGCCACTTGCTGTGTGCCTCAGCTGGGAACTTTTCTCCTGGCACCCAGCACCCTCTTATCTGAAGTGGGCTTGGTAAATATCACTGTGACCTATAATTAGATACTTACTGTGTTAATGGACACTGTTAGAAGTGCACTGAGCAGTGAGTCCTTTCCTATTCTGAATGCAATTGACTTCATGACAACCTGATAAACACGCTATTTAACAACAGCAGACATGTTGCATGTTATGCAGTATGCCTTCAGTCCCACAGCAGCCTGATGAGAGGCACACTCTTAGTATCCTCATTGTGCATGTTTAGAAGAGCTGAAGCACAGAGAAGTAAAGTGACTTGCCTAAGGTCACACAGCCATCACCTTCCCAGTAAGTTAATAGCACCCAGCTAATTATTCAAGGCATATTTATCAAGTGGAGTCTGGCTCCACTGGTTACCTGGCCCTGCCTTCCAGAGAGTCAATCTTGTAGAAAAAAATAGAGCTGTGAGGAAGCTTTCTAGTAGAATTGTTTCATTTGGAATTAGAAACAAAATGGGGTGTGGTCTTGGCTATGGATTGAGGTAGGAAAGAATGTGGTTGGGGTTCTTGAAGGATGATGAGCTAATGGCTTTGCTGGCCTATGGCAGTATGAGTCTCCACATAGTCTAGGGACCCCAGAACCTCGGGTGTGGCATCTTGGAGTAGGATTCAGGTAGGCAGGAGTTTTTATTGCACTTTGATGGCCCAGAGACCTCTGATAATCCTGGACATTATCATCAGAGAGCACATGACAATGGCAGGAAGTCAAAGCAGCTCCAGGGTGCAGTGTCCCGGTTGGTGTGCCTGGGGAAAGAAGAGTATGTACACACAGGGCAGACAACCTAGTTACTGTTCTGTTGCTGTGACAAAACACCATGACCAAGGCAACTTATAAAAAGAAGAGTTTAATTGGGTTTCTGGTTTCAGAGGGTCGGAGTCCATAATTGCAGAGCAAAGGCCTGATAGCAGGGACCTCTGAGAGCTCAAAACTGCAATCAGGAAGCAGAGACTGTACTGGAGTGGCAGTACTGAAAGCATTGTGGCCAAGACAACTTATAAAGGACTTATAGTTTCAGTGGAATAGGAGTCCATCATCATCACTGCGGGGAGGTGTTGCAACTGGCAGGCAGGACTCTTCAGAGCTGAGCTGTCCCAGAGTGGCGTTGCTGAGTCCAGCCCAGCTGCCCTGTACTAGGCCAGCTGCTTCATATCCTCATGTCTGCAGGTGGATGGTTTCTCTCACTGCCCAGCTGTAGCCTGAAGGCCTGTGTACAATCTAGGAACATGTGCCTGGTCCCCTGGCTAACTCTTTCACACCACCAGCCTCACTCCTGCAGCTGTGAAAGAGGTGAGATAGCCCAGTGTGAGCCACATAGCATTGTCATTAGTTTATCTCTGGGCACAGAGCAAAGAGTGGCTTCTAAGAGCACAAGCCACTGTCTCTATGCCTTTGCCTCTGAGTGACATGTTCCTCCTGTCTGTCAGAGCCTCTAGCCAGGAGCTGCTTTGTGTGATTGGTTGCTCTGTGTTTGCCTAAATATGTAATAGTCTGTACTGACCCAGGCCACAGATAAGCAAACAAGCACATAAAAGGCAGCAAATGGCACTGGGTCACACAGCACCAACTTATGCCAAGTCTGGCTAGATGACAATGCTTAACATTGGCCACATGTCTTCCCAGGTCTCCTTCCAGAAGCATCTGAGGCAGAACAGAAACAGGTGAGGGGGCACTAGCTGTGGATGTAATGTGGATGCATGGGTGCATTGTTGCTTTAGTTCCTGTGAGAGCAGTGGTCACTGTGCACAGACAGCTGGGGGGTAGGGAAAAGGCTGCGGGATTGAGGCTGTTTCTACCCAGGCCAATGCCATGACTCCTTTCGGAACCCAACCCTTAGCCACACAAGACCCGCTGGGTCTATCTCTTGCCTTTTAGTGGTCTTTTTTCTGGAAATTCTCAGAAGAAGGGCAGGGTTCTCTGGGCTCCATAAGACCTGCTGCTGCTGCCCACAATCACAAAATGCGGGACAGAATCAAACCTTGGGGTCCAGTCCCCCACCCCCATTGTTCTATCCCTACTGCTTAGAACCAGGTTCATCCCCCTCATAGACTAGGGCTCAGATACTGCTGGCTTTTGAGCCTGGACCTCCACTTTCCTCCACTGTGGCGCCTGTCTCCTGTGTCCCCTATCAGGAATGTTGTGCTTCTGTGCTGCTTCAAGGCAGGGCTCTGCAGTGTGATACTCCACCACCAGAAAAATGAGGCCCAGACTGGGAAGAACCTGCTGAGTCAGCCACTGGGAGAGAAGTTGAGATCCAGGCCTGGGTGCAGTGGCCTGAGCAACTGCGCCTCAGGGGCACTCCTACTCTAGAAGGTGCCTGAATGCTCACACCCAGTCTGGAGTCCCCAAGTGGAAGGGCAGACCGCATGCTTCTTTCCTCCACCTGGTGAGACTATGTGCCACTCTGCTATTTGCAGGTGTCAGTGATCTATGCATCCCTGGAGGCTGGGAGACCACCTTGGTGTGAGGGAGAGCGAAGAGTGTCCATGTTTCTTTTCAGAGATGCAGACTCTGGGAAGCCAAGGTGGATGATGGGAGGATTGGAGAGAATCAGACAGCAAGGCCCAAGGCTATATGCTATGAGAGGCACTCATGTGGGCCCCCTTTCCTACCCATGGCCTTGCTGTATTAGCCTGAGGGCCCCTGTTGCCCACTCTCTCATTTTCTGTGCCCCTAACAGCCACTGCCTGGAGTAGGTCAGGTCATACAGGAAGGGCAGAGACAGCAGTGGCATTGCTTGCTGTCACAGAGGCCATGGACTGTGGGCCTCGGGGCACTCTCCTCTGGCTCATTCAGTCACTTTCTCCACCACCCCCATAGCCCTCTCTCCTGTGGGACCCAGCCTGGCCATCCCCTCATCCCAGTGAAGCAGTCAGAGAAGCCTGAACACCTGAACTTCTGTCACATTATCTCCTGGACAATCCTGGCATCTAGAGTCTAGGAGGGGTAGAGTGGAGAGTTCAGAGACCCCATGGTCACCTTGCCAGCTGGAACAAGAAGGGAAGGTGAGCTCTGCGCAGACTGTTCTCTACAATTAGGTAACAGGAACTCCAAACTCTCCTAATTGGTGTTAATGGGGGCCATTGCACCAGGCCCCAGGATTAGGCAGCTCTGTTTGCATTTGAGAATGGACCTGTATGGGTGTCTTGACTATTACAGGCAGGATTTACACTCACGCCCAGCGCCTTCTGGCCTTCACTTTACTCTGGGAACAGGCTCACAGGTGCAAATGTCTCCTGGACATAGTGTTCCCCTCTCATGCATACACACACACACACACATACACACACACACACACACACACACACACACACACACACACACACACACACACGTGCAAAGACAGGTATAGACATGCACTCATACACAGAGAGAGACATGTATGAATGTACCATCATATTCACACAGGTGTGTATAGGTATGCACTCAAAACCACATGTGTATGGACATACCCTCACACAGACATGTATAGTCATGCACTCACACACACACACACAGAATTACAACAGACTACCTACCAGTCTTTCTGGATTCAGACCTAGTTTTACAAAACAGACCCCTAAACCCAAGCCACGTTCTAGCCCTTACCATCAGAGATAGCCTTCCCCATACTCAATCTTCTCCCCAAAACCCCAGGCATGGTCCCCCGCAGAAGCAGTGAACATGTCAGTGGAGGTGGCTGTCCAAGCAGGGTAGTCATGCTTCCTCTGCCTGCTGCAGCAGGAGGATGCAGGGTCATGATGCCCAGTGTCCTGCCCTCTGGGTTTCTTGTCCTGTGAGTCTGTGGTCATCCTGGGGGAGAGAGATGGGGAGGAGGCATGAACCTGACCTCAGCTGGGTCGTGCAATCTACTGTGGAGATTGTACAGGACCAGGCCTTTGTAAGCAGGGGCATGGTCTTCACAGGGCTGGGGAGCTTCTCCCAGGACTCAGGGATTAGCACTGGGGGTTCCCTCAACACTCTGGCATTTTCCAGATCTGAAAGCAGCAACCGGACTTTGACATTAAATATCTGGCTTTTGAGGTAAAATGCAAACAAGAAAAAATGTTTTCAGGAATGTGTGAGGTAAGCTGCCCACTCCACTCTCACCTCTGGGCAGGGTCCTCAGAGTTGTAGAAGTGTGGGATGCTCTGTATCTTTTGAAAGGCACTGAGAAGGAACATTTTCTGGGATTCTGTGTCATAAGATTAGAAGTCAGCCACTTCTGTGCTGTGTGATGTTGAACACGTCTGTATACTTCTTGGATCTCTGATCTCTAGATAGTACAAAGCATATGAGCCTTGTTATATATCCTAGCTGCCTTAGACTGGCTGTGTGGCTAACCTGGAACTCACAACCTTTCTCCCCTGTTCTCCCATGCTGAGACTACAGGGATGTGCCGCATCTGAAACTGGGACCACTCCTGTTAATGGGCCTCACAGTTTGCGCAGCTGGTCCCGTGTGTCCCAGGAGGGTTTAGCCACGGCCAGATCAGAGCCTGTGAAAGAGGCCCAGGCCTGGATTGCTGTCCTTCCCTCCTTTTCCTGGCATCCACTGGGCCCTCCCTCTGCATCAGACATCATTCTCCAGGCTAGAATTCTGCATTGGCCAAACAGACAAGGAGGTCTCTGTTCCCTCTGAGCTTTATATGATCCCTCTCTGAAGTAACTGGACACCTAATGGGGACAGAGCCAGGAAGGAGGGGATTCTTGGTCCCTCTGTGATAAGGTCAAGCAAACACATGCATATTGCTCAGCAGAGAGAATCTCAGGATGATGTGTAGGAGTCAAGGAAAGAAGGGCCTGGGTAGGCAGGTCACACATAGGTTCTTCATTCATTCCTGCAGTGTGCAAACACCAGGGTCCTTTGCTGTCTCTGGAGTCATGAAATGACTTGCCCAAGTTCACATAGCACCTACAGGCAAGGCTGGACCCACCCCAGGATGGCCTGCTCTGGAGCCTGCTCCTCACTCTGGGCACCCAGCAAAAACATATAGCAGTGTTTCTGTGATCTCTGGGAACTCCTCCGAGCCTATGGGGTCTTTCTGTCCCCTAAATGCCAGGCAGAGTGAGGAAATGAAACATCTCTCACATCCTTCCTCTCCCACTGAGGAGGCTCCAAGGCCTCCTGATCTCAGCAGGATCCTACACTCCTCAGGCCAACTCAGTAAGTGACTTTGCACAGTGGTACTCACATGAAGACCCTGTAAATGAAAGGCAGCTGCCTCCTCTGGGGGTCACAGGGAAAAGCTAGGCGACTGATGTCCAGGCCCCCCACGAGGATTCAGTAAGAGATGTGGTCCAGCTGAGTTGGAAAGAACCATCATCTAGCTAAGAAAGAGATTGGTGTGTGTGTGTGTGTGTGTGTGTGTGTGTGTGTGTGTGTGTGTGTGTGTGTGTGTGTATATACACGTGCATGCATCTGCATGCACACATATATTCATTTAGAATGGAGGAGTGCCAACAGAGACTAAGAGATGAAAGTCAGATGGAAGAACAGAGGCAGAGCCTGCCACCAAAGACCCAAGGCCAAGAGGGTAGAATTTGGCAAAGCCCCGGAGGTATCTGGTTGGCCTTGGAAGCTAAACTTGAATGTGGAGTCCCTTATATCCTTAGGAACTGTAAGGAAGTTCCTATTTTGCCTGATTGGAGCATGGCATGGTGCTCCGGGAGCCCTCATTAGCACCTGGCAGGGGCTTACAGAGGACACACTTCTGGAGACCATACTCTTGCTGTCATGTGAGCATGTGTGTGACCTTCCCTACCCAGCTAAGATGTGTGTTCACATGCATGCATGAGCACACACACACACACACACACACACACACACACACAGAGAGAGAGAGAGAGAGAGAGAGAGAGAGAGAGAGAGAGAGAGAGAGAGAGACCATGTGGCCCTATATGTGGTGTAGGCAGTGCCATAATTCAACATTCACAGCAGAATGTCTTCTCTCTGCTGTAATGAAATGAACTCTTACCCTTTGATCCTGCTGAGTGCTCATGGTATCTCTGAGGACCTGGGTTTGGGTCAGCCTTGCATTTTAAAGGAGGAGTCCTGATGACTGCATGTGTACACCACATGCCCATTTATAGAAGGACCATTCTAAGGCCTGCTGGCCCTGTAGGACAGCCTTGGGGACCTGAGACCATAGGATGTGGCCCAGGGGCATGAGCTGAAGTTCTGTTTCCTAAGAAGTTGGGATAACATCTCACTTCAGGAAGACTTTCTGCTTCCTCCTTGTGGACACTGTGAACATTCCAATGACGTGGGGCTGCAGGAGCACCTGGGCTCAGAACAGCTGAGATTATACAAGGTGATGAGTAGGAGAAGATCCTGCAGGGCTGTCTGCTGTCCTTTACCATTGTTCTAGTCTCATTTGGGTTGCTATAATAAAACAGTCCAACAAAAAGCACCTTAAGAGAGAAAGGTTTTATTTAGCTTACAATTTCAGGTAACAGTCCACTGCAGAAAATTTACAGAACCAAAGAGCCTGCAATAGTTGAACACATCCACGGTCAATAACAAGGAAAACCAATGCACCCATGCAGCTGACTGCTTCTGCTCAGCTGACTTTCTTCATTCTTACACAGTTCAGGGCCCAGCCTGGGGAATGATACCACCCATAGTAGACTGGATCTTTCCACATCGATCAACAATCAAGACAATTCTCCAGTTAAGGCTCTCTTTCCTTATAGATTGTGGCAAGACCCTGTGTCCCCAGATTGCTACCATGCCTTGTCCTTTGAGGTGGGCTTATTTTAGACAGCTCCAGGCCTTGCCAGCTTTGATACCACAAACACTGCCCCAGCCCTAGTGCCAGATAGAACCAGACTAACTGGGTTCAAATATTGACCCAAGAGCTATGCTACTCCAGGCATATCACTTCACCTCTCTGATCTATAAGACAGACATAGTAATTACACCTACTCTGTGGGTTGTCACAGGAATTAAATGAGTTACTAGATGCAGTGATGACATTTGAGCCCAGCACTTAGTAAGCATGTGTGTCACCTCTTCTCACTCTTGGCATTGCCATTATCACCTCAGTCCCCTTTTGTATACTTATGTCTAACCCTATGGTCCAGGCTGAGCTCCTCATTTTCCTTCAAATTAGGAGACCACTGGTATAGCCCAACTCCTGGTAAGTCTTTTTCTGAAGCTAAACTCTCCTGGAGCCAGGTCCACGGGCTCCACTCCAGCTCTCTACAATGACCTTCTCTGGCAAGGCTGATAGATAGCAGCAGAGCCCCAAGTGTGTCTTGCCAGTGTGGGAAGTCAGCACTTCACTAATTTTGGCCCCGCCTCTCGCCAACCCCTTCATATTCCTCCATGTCCATTCCCTTAGCTCCTCCCACCTTCCAGAACCAGCCAACGGGAGAGTCAGGTACAGGCCTCTGTTGATTCTTGAGATGCATAGACCAAGAACCTAAGAAAATAATGACAACCACTATCTCAGAGCCATCCTCGCCCATCTGAAAAACTGAAGCATGAAGCTTCTGGAAAGCTTATGTGATACTCAGGTAGTTTGGGGTTTGGGGTTTGGATATCAGGGATTAGTGGTGCTCAAATACTCCAAAAATCTGAATAGCTCAAAACTCTATACAATTTCTGGTCCTAGGCATGTTGGACCAAAGCCAGAGCTAAGTAGAAGACTCTGCTAGAGCGTTACCCAGGAGAGCCAGCATCTTTTCCCACCTGGGGACCTGTGTCATGGGAATGGTGACCAGCCTCCTGGCAAGACTATCCATCTCCTTCCCAACCTCCTCCACCTATTTGCTCCACTCATCTTTCTTGATGACTCCAGGGAATAGCTGGGTAGCTTTTACTTTTTAAAAATGTATTCTATTAATTATTATTATTCCTTGGAGGTGTGTGTGTACCATAACCATCAAACAGAGTTAGAGAACAATGTTGTTATCACTTCTCTCTACCTTTATGAGGGACCCAGGGCTTACATCATTAGGTTGCTGTAGGCACCTTTACCCACTGAGAAGGCTTGCCCCTGGGGTGCTTCTCATGGGGAAGAAAGAAAAGAGGACCCTGCCTCCCTCCCCCTACCTTGCACTAGGCCTGGCCTCAGACTCCATGGTCCATCTTCCCCAAAGCCTTCCTGGGCTTTGGTGGGCTCTGTCACATCCTTCTCTTTTTCCTTGTTCTGTTCCTTCACCGTTTGAGCCAGATACCTGCAGTCTGGTCCTCTGCACAGGTGTCAGTCACCCCTCCTTAGGCCCCTGAGAAGAACGGATTGTAGCTGCCCTGGAGCCCCCCGCCCAATTTTGTATTTCCTATCCAAAGCAAGCAATTCTAAGTATAGCTGTGCCACCTCGGCCTGGCTCCTTAACCTCTCTGGACCCTTCTCCCTGTAAAAGAGTCCTCACCTTTGCCTCCCTGGGTGTTGTAAGAATCAAGTGAAATCATAAAATGAAGGGTTTCAGGAGCTGTCAGGCCAAAGTATTAGTGTAGAGTTGTGACTGATGTAAAGCAAGTATGAATCTAGTTAGATAACAGGAAGAACTTTCCCACCTGAAGAGGCACGAAAGTGAGGCTGTCTTCTCTGAAGATCTTTAAGACCCATTGGCTATGTAGACAGTGCTAATTCAGGCTTCAATTTCCCTATCTGAGAAAGGGAGCTGTAGTGGCTACCCCATAGGGTCACTGTTGGTCAGTGGGCTGGGTCTGAGGTCTGTGAGCAGGCCTCCTGTTAGCTACTGTGAGTGACTGGCTGGCATCAAGGTTCCTGACAGGTAGTCTGGATAGGAAGAACACTGGCTTAGGAACCACCCAGCCTTCCTAGCAGCCTCCCACTTAGCAGCTGTGTGGCTTTGGGCAGGTTACTTCATTTCTCTGGTCAGCTCCTCAGCTATCAGCTAGGGATGATGATAAACCTGCTCTGTGGGGTTATGGTGGGACCAGATGAGACAATGCCAGCCTTTACAGGAAAATTCTCCCTTTTCTGTCAGCAAGTGGAGAATTCTTTCGAGACAACCCCAGCCCAGACCACCGTTCTCTCAGCTGGTCCATTCTCTCCCTCTGCCTCACTTTCCCATATCACCTGTTTGAGCCTGTCAGACGCTTAGTCACAGCAATGATGATCAGGAACCTTCTCGCCTTTTCCTGCGGGGGTTGAGGGACAGCTCCATTAGGAATTCCTGAGGTCCCCCAACCCCATCTCTTCCACTCAGACCTGTGACCCTGCCCTCCAAGTTCCCAGGCCCCCTTAATATCCGTGAACCCATTCAACATTTCAGTCTTGGCTCTGTGATGGGCCAGGTTGCCCCAGCAACAGCACTACGTATTTTGGGATGGATCACTAAGTCTTTCAAAGGGTTTCATTCTAACTTCAGCCTCTGAGGGATGAAAAGTAGGGAGGGAGAGCAGATGAGGGTGAGGTGCAGCCACTATGAAACATAGAGGACCTGCTGAGCAAGACCTGAGCTTCTGCAGATGACACAGCCCAGCATTGTGACTATAGGAAGATCAGCAGGCTGGCTGTCCCTGGAGTCACTTCCCTGGAGGACTTAGTCTGGGGAAAAGAACTTTGTCTTACCAGTTTCTCCTACCTCTAGTGTGTTTGGCCTAATGAGCCATGTCTTCATCTGAAACACAGGAATGACACCTCCCAGCATAGAGGACCCAGCGGAGACAGCGTGCCAAGTACTTTTGGGTGTCGGCCCAAGGAAAAGTACATTCTGAGGAGGACGCAGGGTAAAGGCTAGGGCAGCAGGCTGTCAGAGTTTGAGATTCTGGACACATGTGTGCCTTGTGAAATGAGAACTTGAAGACAGACCCCACCAAGTTGCTGTCTTTGAAAATTCCCTGGTGGGAGGTGCCCAGGGAAGTGTCTGAATGCAATAGGGAGGCAGGGTGTCATGGCAGAGGCAGAGCTCCAAACCTAGCTGAACTCACAAGCTTGATGGGGCCTCCCAGATGCGGCCTTGTCCCATGGCCCCTGAACATTCATGGCTCACTGAGCACCCAGTAGGAAAGGCTGTCCTTTGAATGCAGTTTCATGGCAGCAGCCCTCCCCTCAGGCACCGCCCCTCTGGAGCCTAATTAGGTTTTCACCCCATACTCCCCCTCCACTCCCACACACGGTGTCTGCCCTGTGCCATGGGCAGACTCCCCAGGATTTCTGGGCCAATTGCTTGTTTATGAGCCCAGCCCGTCTGTCTTGGGAAGAGGCCCAGAGGCACAGCCAGTGAACAAACAAGCCCTCCCCACCCCCTATCCAGGACTTGATGGCCCAAACTGATGCTTCTCTCCCACGTGTATTACATTTTAGTGTGGGTTTAAGTGCCCTGCTCAGCTGTGTATTGTTTTTGCAGTTCTGGGACCTCCTAGCCACTTCAGGCTTTGTGGCTTCATCCAGCCCAGGATAGTGATAAGATCATGCATGCACTTTGGTGAGCTTTTTGGAGGATCAAGTGAAGCTTACAGGCCCTGGCATCAGGAGAAGCTTCATTTAAAAAAAAAAAAAAATCATTCCCTTCCCTGTCTGCCACCAGACACCCTGGGCTGGAGCACTTTACTCCGTGTCCCTCCTGGCATAGCCAGGGCACTCAGAGGAGGATGTGGTTGTTAGCTGCTCTCTGAGGATTGACCATTGATCTTCGCTGAAGTTGAGTGGTGGTGGTGGCAGAACACAACCACTAGCCTCCACTGGACCAAACCCAGGGTTGGCTCTGGTAGGTACTGGGAGAAGAAGAAAAACAAACTGAATATGCTGGGTGTCTAAATCTGCAGCTAACCAGTCTCTTCCATCCTGGCAGTGACCATGGGCAGAGGATAGGGAGTTGGAGCTGAGTGTGTTCGTATTCCAGGTGAGGGGTGAATGCTCCTTCGAAGGAGAGGAGACAGCAGATAGCCCCCTCCACCACCCTCAACTTGTTGGAGTAATATGGGAACAGCTGTTGCCCTGGGACCCAGGCATGGCTCCACCCTGGACTAGACCACAGCGCCCTCTGCTGGCACAAGTTTGTGCAGGATAAACTGGGCCTGGGTGTGCTTCCTCAGATGGGGTCTCTGCTTCCTGCTCTGGGGATAGTAAAGGCAAAAGGAGTGATTTATGAACGCAGCTATTCTTACTCAGAGCACCACTCCCAGCCCCGTATCCCTGCAGATGGGCCGAGCTGCCATCTGGGGCCAACAGAGGGGCAAGATTAATAAAGCTGTCTGAGCCAGGCAGGAGCCTGCTGAGAAAAGCCCCAGGGTGCTGCATAACCTCAGCCCCATCCCTGCCCTCTCTAGGTGCAGTGGCTTCCATCTGTCATGGGACAGCAGGAGCCAGGCCCTGCCCCTACAGCCTCAGCTGGCTCAGGGAAGGAAATAGGCATCTTTCCCAGGCTTTGTGCTGGGCTACTTAGCTCAGGTTAGGGATGTTGCAGACCAAGGCATGGCTCTTCCTCTCTCTGGGCTGTCTCTGCCTCCATGTCCCAGGGATACTATTTTTGCCAGGAGCTCTAGTTTTCAGTTCTGGATCAGAAATATCTTCTTACTAAGCAGGTCAGCAAACTCAGGCAACTCACTTATCATCTCTGAGTCCCAGTTTCCTCACCTGTAAGAGGGGACACTGGGACCCACCTCCTAGGCATGTTTAATAGCAGAACACAGAAGAGTGCTGATCAAAGCCAGGCGCTTGGTAAATGCTCTCTATCTTATAGTTACTATTAACTAGCACATTATTGCAACAATTAATTTGAATGTGGGGCCACTTAAGGCAAAGCCATTTGCAGCCATCCATGCCAACCATGCACTGCATCCACGTGGTCCTCCCGACACTCTCATAACCAGTGATTCAAGTCAGACACCCATTTACTCCTGATGTGTGATGATGCTGAGAGCCACCGCACCTCAGCCTTCCGAGTTTCCTCTCTCCTCTAGTACTATTGATTTTCTTGGCCCCTTTGGCTTCAAAGCTGACTATTGCAGCTCTCACAGTTACTTCCTCAAGGTCTCATGGACTTGGTAAGGCAGAGGCTGTCCCAGGCACTGAAGAAGCAGTGATGCAACGAACGGAGCCATGTCTCCTAGGTAGACAGGAGCCAGGCTGTGGGGCATGCTCCCCAGAAGGACAGAGAGGAAAAGAAGTGAGGCAACAGGTGAGGTTCAGCCTCAAGGATGGGGATCCCTGTGTGCCAGCAGACAGCATGCATGTGGCAGATGGTCCTTGATGAGGAGGTAACTGCTGGCCACCGACTCTTCCTAGACACTAGATCAGTGCCTGTGCAACCTCCAGTAGCTGTATTCAGGGGAATACATGACACAATTAGGATCATGGCCTGGGATGATAGACAAGCATGATTGTGCCATACCAGGACTGGCAGGGGAAGAGGAAGACTTGGGAAACCATGATTCATCCTTGCTCCCATCCAAGCATGGATAGCTCCAGAACCACACCTCTCAAATGACGCCAGAGCTGTGACAAGTCAGGCGCCTTCATCCTGTCCAGTGTATTATCCCATATGAAGATCGTGGTCTTGTCCTACCTGTTTTCTTTCTCCTCTGCCATCCCTGGAGTTCTTTTCTTTTTAGCTAAGTCCTGCCAAGGCAGAGAACATAAACCCTCCCTACCCACCCCAGTCAATTTCTTGGAAATCCTCACCAGACAGACTAGGTAGGATGGCAAGCAAGTGGATGGATGGGTGGATGGATGGGTGGGTGGATGGATGGATGGATGGATGGATGGATGGATGGATGGATGGGTGGGTGGGTGGGTGGATGGGTGGGTGGGTGGATGAGAGGGTGGGTGGGTGGATAGATGGATGGATGAGTGGGTGAGTAGATGGATGATGGGTAGGTGGGTGGATGGAGGGATGGATTAGTTATTAGATAGGTAAATGATTATAAGATGAAAATGTGAATATATGGGTAGGTAGATAGATGGGTGGGTAAGTGGGTAGATAGATGGGTGGGTTGGTAGATGAATGGGGCAGGTAGGTAGGTAATTGGCTAGATGAATAGGTTGGTGGGTGGATAGATGGATGAATGGATTAATGTATAGGTGGATAGGTGGATAGAGTGGGTAGGTAGGTGAGTAGATGGGTGAATAGATGAGTGGGATGTGTGGATAGGTGGATGGATAGATGGGTGGGTGGGCAGATGAATGGGGTGAGTAGGTAGGTGTGTATGGGTAGATGGGATATATGGATGGATGCATGCATGTAAACATGTATGGATGAGTAGATGAATGAGGTAGGTAGGTAGGTGGATGGGTGGGTAGATGGGTGGATGGATGTATGGATGGGTGGGGGATGGATGGATGGGTGGGGGATGGATTGATGGGGTGATAGATGGGTAGGTGGGAGGATGAATGGGTGGATGGATGGGTGGGGAGATAGATGGATGGGGGGATGGATGGGTGGATGGGTGGGGGGATGGATGGGTGAGTGAATGGTTGGGTGGGGAAATGGATGGATGGATGGGTGGGGGGATGGGTGGGGAGATGGATGGGTGAGTGAATGGTTGGGTGGGGAAATGGATGGATGGATGGGTGGGGGGATGGGTGGGGATAGATGGGTGGGTGGGTGGATGAATAGACAAATGAATAAGAGAATCAATGGAAGAGTAAAAGGAGAGATGGTAGGAAGATGGAGAATCTGTCACCCAACATACTTCACTAGCCCCAAGTGGGCTTCCACTTGAAGAAGAGCATCTGAGCAGGTGCTTTGAAACCTTGAAATCCTCCCCCTTCCCCTGGGAAGGATTTTTAACCCAGCTCCACCAGCAGAGTGCAAACCTCCTGGGTCTAATATAGACTGTAAGCAAGCTGATCTGATCTGGATTGTATAACTCCCTACATGTGTGACCAACACAAGCCTCCACAGAAAGCCCGCTTTCTTTGTATTTCTGGGAGCTGGCTCTCTAGAGGAACCTTCCAGCAAATCTTCCTAAGAATCAAAAAAAAAAAAAAAAAAAAAAAAAAAAGCTCCCTGAGGCAGCCTGTGGTTCCTGGGAAGGACTTCATGGCATAGCCCTGACATAGAGTTGCAATAGATGTCCAGGTGGCGTCAGATGGATGGCCATCCAAACCTGCCCCCTCAGGGCAGCATTGAAGACCATGACAGAAGCCACATGATGTCACAGCTCTCATGCAGCTGGCAGGGCACTGGGTATTGCTGTCTAGGCAGGAGAGAACCAGTGCAGCTCTCCTCGGCTGGAACAGCTTTTCATTGGTGCATGGGCCAGTTAGCATCTGTTGCCTGTGTGAACATCGGAGCCCTGCATTCATTGTGACTCAGTGCCCAATATCCTGTAACAGGAAACTTTTTCTTCGAGGACAAGCTGGGCTGGTGAGAGCCACACCCTCTGACTGGGAGACTTTATCCTGCTGACCCCTGAAGAGCTGTCCAGGTGATGCTTCTGCCCCTAACACTGCCCCTGCTCTGACTCTGTCTAATCTGTGTATCCTTTTCTGCACCCCGACCCTTGGTTGTTCTTCATCATCTGTTCCTTTCAGTTTCTCTCTCCCTTATGGGTCTATTTCTGAGTTGCTGACTTTGTCACTTTGTCTTTCTCTCTTTTCCACCATGTATTCGTTCACTCATTGATGTTGTGTTAACTGGTGCCACTGTGCTAGTCTGTCCTGGACACTGCAAGTGTCTCAGTGAACACACACTGGCCATGGCTCTTGGAGAAGCATTTGTCCCTGAGGCCTATGTGTGCTTCTAAATAACAGCAGGTGGTGCCCATAGGGTGCTGGGCTGCCCCAGGCAGGGTCCATCACTGGCAGCTACATGTCATTGCCCACATTAATACTTCTCGAGTCTTCCGGAAGAATGAAGACCTTCAGTGATGTGCTAGTGATGTAAAGTATCCCAGGCCAATCCTAAATCAGGGCCTAGTTGTGTCAGACATAAGACTCCTCAAAGCCCCAAGATTTTATTCTACTTGAAGCAGTAAATTTCATGACATGCAGCTGTAAGCACAGGATCCTCAGAGGCTTGGGTAAGCACTCTCTGGGCAATAGGTCCAAGCTGTCAGTCCTGTCTCCCAGAGTTCTCTAGTGGAAGGCCATGAGGAGGCAACTCCCAGCCTCTCATCCACTGTACTTCCCCTGTCCTACACCCCCAGTGAAATGGGTTCACACCAGGTCAGGTTGGCCCTGAACACTGGCCCTGTTCCCGTGCTTCCGGGCCAAGATTGAAGAACTTCATCTACGTAATGGCCTGCCGTTATCAACCATTCATCATTCCTCTGAGTAATCTAAAAACAGGGTTTCCTCTCCAGGGAACTTGTCTGCTCCACCAAAGCACTGGCCCCTAAGCCTGCCGAAAACTGAGCCCTGGGCTGAGTTGGAGGTATGGGGGGGAGGCTGGAAAATGCTTAAGATACAGGGTTTTCCTGGCCTCAGAGAACCCAGTTAGAGAACTGCTGAGTACAGGCGTGCCTCTTAGTGAAAACCCTTATCTTTTAAACTGTCCCCTTCTCCCAAACTGGGTCACTGTGACAAGGTCCCTGGCCTTCAGGGAGTGTCTGGGCAAGAGGGAGGAGTCTCCAGATGGGTAAGAAGGAGGGAAGCCCTTTTTAATCCTCCATCTCTGGAGCCTTCACACACCTGCTCTACCCATCCTATGGGTTCAGCAGAGTAAGGACCAACATGGAGAACCTTACACTCCATGGACAGTCTCTTTCTTGGCACCTATTTGTGTGTGTGTGTGTGTGTGTGTTTATGGTGTCACTGTGTGTGTATGTAATACATGGAGTGTAATAGTGTATGTGTAGTGGGTAGTAAGTATGTGTAAATGGAGTGTGTAATGTGTGTCTGTGTGTTGTGGTGTGGTGTGCTGCGTGGCATGCATTTCAGAGGATGGTGACAGACCAGAGCCAGGGATCTAGAGAATGAGAATCAAGACTCCAGAGTAAAGCCCCAGCTGTCCTCACCTGGTGCCAACTCAAAAGAAGCAAATCTTTGCCCCTGAGAGATGAATTGTTACTGCTCTCCTGAGTGGGGCTAGGCTGAGCTCCAAATGGAGGAGTCGGCCTGAGTCTCCAGGTGAAAACTTGATTGGCCTTGTACTTTCTAGGTGGAGAACCATGGAGAGTGACTGTCTGAGCTGCATGAAGTATCTGATGTTTGTTTTCAACTTCTTCGTATTTGTAAGTGCCCTTGCCTTTCCCCCCCAGGTGTCCCTTGGGTCCCTGGTCTCTGCTGGTGACAAGCCTAGCTTCCTCCATAAAATGGCCACAGGAAGATGGGCACCCAGAGGTAGATGACCCTAACTAGTAGGCTTCCTGGGAGGCCTTGCATTGACTGCCCCACTCCTGAGTCCTCACCTCTACTCCCATCACAGAAGACATTTCAGCCAGGCCCTGAGATGGGACAGCCTCTGGCAAATGATAGGCTAGAAAGACTATGAGATTACTCATTTACAACCCAAGTTCAGTCCCTAGAACCCAGATAAAAAGCCACAGTGATACAATGCTCCTAACTCCAGCTCTGGGAGACACCCAGGGGCTTTGTCTAACCTAACACTGCATAAAAACAGTGTGATTGTCTCCTGGGGAACAACACCTGGGACTGACTTTTGGCCTCTGCATGAACACACGCACATGCACACACACGCATGTGCACCTGCTTACCACCATCCCCAACACAGTCAAGCAGTGACCTCAGAGCTGTTCAGGCCAACCTTGTAGCCACCAGTGGAACTGAAAGCCTCTAGCACATTTCATCAAGCCGAACCTCAGGATCTTCATTTCTATTTTTTGTGTAGCCCTAGCTGTCCTGGACCAGGCTGGTCTTGAACTCAGAACTCAGAGATCCACCTGCTTCTGCCTCCTGAGTGCTGGGATTAAAGGTGTGCACCACCACCACTCGGCTAACATCTTCATCTCTTAATGACTCACCAAAACAGACTTTTTGAAAATTCAGCAAGATACCGGACAAGTTGACTAGAATGTAGCCATCACAGAACAAATTTATCCATCTCCCTCCTCCATGGGCTGGATACGAAGGAACAGGGGCTCTGACATCAGGAAGCCTCTTCCAGGCTAGCAGCCCACCCAGCTCCCTAGCTCAGGTACCACCACTAGCTCCTCAGGACAGCCCTGCAAAAATAGTCCCTTTGCTGGCAGTGACAGGCTGTCTGAATTTCTGCCTTCCATTTTCACATCTTTCGTGTTCACATCACCCACTTCCTGGACCTTGGAGCTAGGCAGCCTACAAAGTGGCATTCTCTTAGCTGGGAACCCCAGCCCATTTTTCCAATGTCTGGACCTTCCTTGTCACCTGTCAGCCAATGACTCTTCAACTCCAAAGCTATCCACAGTGATAAGAGGCACATACCTTACTGGAGGATTTGTGGGGAAACTGAGGCAAGAGTTAGGGTGCATCAATAAGCTCTGGTCTCTCCTCTGACCCGCCCTCTTCTCCCAGTCTCTCTACCCACCCCACCTGATGGACCTGCCAATGACTCTTTCCAGCTCTGCCCACAACTTATAGACCTGCTGAGTCAGCCAGAGCAGGCAGTGACCCCCAAACCATTTGCTGTGCTTTACCTGCACCACTGGGAACATCAGGCCCTGTTAGCCCTCAGAATCAATGTCAAACCAGTTCCGCACACAGCAGACCAAATCTGTCCATACTCAAGAGAAATAGAATGTCTTGCCCACTGAAGTCTGCTGTGGGAAGTGGGAAATTCAAGCTGCCAGTTTACCATGATGGTGCTAAGGCTCAGAAAAAGTCAACCACTTAAAGTCACACAGCTAATCAACAGCAGGCAGAGCCTCTGCTCCAGCTTAAGCCGCTTCTCTCCCAATATAAGCAAGGCACGGAAAGAGATGAGCCGTGCAAAGGCATCAGTGAGAGGCCCTGACCACATATTTAAGAATTGGAGTTCAGCTGGGCAGTGGTGGTGCACGCTTTTAATCCCAGCACTTGGGAGCAGCGGCTGTCTGATCTCTCTGAGTTCAAGGCTAACCTGGTCTACAGAGTGAGTTCCAAAACAGCCAAGCCTACATACACACAGAGAAATCCTGTCTCACAAAACAAAACAAGGCAAAAAAAGGGGAAGTTCATTGAGTAAACCCTGCCACTAGTGTGGCCACTGTGAACTCAGCCTCACCCTCAGAGCTTGTCCATAAAGGTTTGTTCAGTGTCAGAGAGATCTAGGCTGCAGCCTTGGCTCTGCCATGAACTTGAGAGGTGACCTTTTGCAAGTCATTGGTCTCCCCTGGGCCAGAGTGTGGAAACCTCATAAGTTTGGGCTTGTGACATTTTAAAAGCATATAAAAGCCACAAATAAATCCTGTGTGGCACACTTCTTCACAGCCTGAGGTGACATACAGGTCAGAAAATAGATTTGAGTGAGTGTAAGCTACACTGAAGGCCAAGGAACCACAGACCAATTTGAGTCCCTCTCAAAGTGACCTGTGGGCTGTGTAGATGTGGGCTCAGCATGTGGAGATGCTGTCCAACCCTGCAGGCCTCAGAACTTCAGGCCCAGGCTTCACTGAAGGGAGGGTGTAGAAGGGACATCTAACTTCCCTGTCTGTCCTTCTTTTCTCCATGTCTGCCTATGGACAGCTAGGAGGAGCCTGCCTGCTGGGTGTTGGCATCTGGGTCCTCGTGGATCCCACTGGCTTCCGGGAGATCGTGGCTACCAACCCCCTGCTGACCACCGGTGCCTACATCGTCCTGGCCATGGGCGGCCTGCTGTTTCTTCTGGGCTTCCTGGGCTGCTGTGGGGCTGTCCGAGAGAACAGGTGTCTGCTGCTATTTGTGAGTGACCCACCCCTCACTCCCACTCTATCTGCGGTTGCTATGGGAGGGATGGAGGGCTGCTGTCTCCCAAGTTTAACTCGGTTTCAGAAACTAAGAAGCTGTTCCCACCTCTTTGGCTGTCAGCAGTAAGGCCAGTGGAACCTGGGTTTAGGGATGCAGCTCAGTGGTAGGAGAACCTACTCACCACACCCGAAGTCCTGAGTTCAGTCTTCAGCCACTGATTGTGGTCAGTGCTCTTGAAGCTCTGAGTTGTCCAGCTGCTTACTCTGCAGGACGTTATCATAGAGGCTGTTACTGGAGCACTAAACTGTCATGAAGAGACCTAAGGTTAGGGGCACCGCCTCAGAGGACCTTTCCAGAAACATGAAGCACAGACCAGAAGAAAGGTTGAGAGAGCTTTGAACTTGGCAAAAAATAAAAAATAAAAAGTAAAAAATAGGAAGACAATGGCTTTGGAGGCTTAAGATAAGCCTGTATGAGAGAACTTAGAACCTGCTTCTCAAATTTTGGTCCAGTTGGACCTCTGAAGTGGATTTGAAAACTGAGTTCAGCCCAGGATGATACCTGAGATTTTTGACATAAAAATTGCCCTCCACTTCCATAGACCAACCATCAAAAAAATAACTAACCACATTCTATTAATTTAACTTTGGTTCTGGTAAGGTCTGTTCTGAGTAGCCCCAAACCCAAAGATAGCTATTTAAGGTTAGGAGATGGCTAACCGTACTTCTCTTAGCTTAGGCCAGGAAGGAGTCAGTAACTATATTTACTGTCATTGGTTCACATTTTAGCTTTGTGACCAGTCGAGAGGCCCAAGCTGTTCTGGTTCACCACTGCCTCAGCAGTGATGAGCAGTTTGAAGACTTCTTGATGGAGCACTAGTGTTAGGAGATTCTTAGCTGCCTCTCAAGTCAGTCTCCCTCCGCTCCCCAGGTCTAACGCCTTGCCATCCTAACACATAGAGTGACTCTGTGCTGCCCTAGGACTTCTCACCATGCTTCCTGGAGTTGCCTTCTCCTGGCTCCCCTAGCTCCTCCCAGAAAGTCAAGCCAATGCCCTTGGCACACTTGGCTGTGCTCATGCTCAAGAAGTCCCCCTGGGGTCTGAACTAGTGGATTGCCCTCCAGGAACAGGACAGTCCCCAAGCTTTGTTGCTCCAGATCCTTAGGCTGCTGCTAGCACGGGACCTCTGCTCACAGTTTTGAAGTGGCCTTGGCCTCTTGAGTCTAAACAGCCAGGCTTCTCAAGGCATAGCCCACTGAGGACACTGGTGTTGGAGATGATGGTTTCCTTCTTCCAAAAGCCCTTATCTATAAACCGTTAGTAATGAGACCAAGCTGGCTGTTGGGCAGATCACCTACCCTGGAGCTCTCCACTTCCCTGGTAAAGATAGAATACTTTCCTTTTCTTTGTACTTATTACTTTTCTCATAGCTATAACAAATTGCCCAGCAAAAGCAACTTACGGGAAGAATGGTTTCTTCCTGCTCAATTTGGAGGTACACTCTATCAAGGGGGGAAGGCATGGTGGCAGGAATCCAAGGCAGCTGGTCACATTGTCACTGGTGTCAGGAAGCAGAGAGAGATACATGCTGCTGCTTTGGTTTACAGTGTTGGTTACAAGTTGTTTATAGATAACAGTGAAAAAAATTGTACAAAGGAAATTAGATTTGGAGTTCTTGTTTTTAAAAGAGAAAAGGGGATATGTAGTGGATTTATGATGTTATGTTGAATTTAATAAAAAGTGCTGATTGGCCAAAGGCAGACAGGAAGTGTGGGCAGGGCTATCAGACTAAGAAAACTCTGGGACAGGCAGAACAGAGCAGAATGCCAGAGAGAAGCCAGCAGAAGCAGAGGACAACTATGCTGCTCTAAGAAAAGGTACCAAGCTGCATGACTGAACAGGATAAGAGTCATGGGTTAGATTAAGGGTAAAGAGTTAGCAAGGTATATACCTGGACCTTAGGCCAATCAGCCTAAAGTTATTGTAAGCATCTGTGTGTCTCTGCGGGTCTGTGGGTCTGCGGGCATAAACCTTGAGGCTGGCCTGAAAGTCCAGGACAGAAATCTTGTACTGCAGTGCTTGGCTCACTTTTTCCTTTTTATTCATTCTGGGATCCCTGCCTATGAAGTGATGATGCCCATGTATAAGGTTCGTCTTCCTTCTGCAGTTAACTCTACCTAGAAACTCCCTCACAGACATGGCCATAGGACTGTCTCCTAGATAACTCTAGATCCTACTAAGTTGATAGTCCATGGTAACCATCACAGCCTTCTCCTGTTTGGGAGTACCTTTGCAGTTCCCTTGGTACCAAGATGAGCCAGGGACTTGAAGTAACTGTCCCCTTTATGCCCGAGCTGTGAGAGGTGGCCTAACCACTGAGGATGTACTAGGCAGGGAGGGGCAAGCCTGGGTGTAAGCCTGCTCTGCTCTGCATTTCCCATCTGTATTCTTAGGCTCTCAGCCTCAGCGTTTTTGACTGTAAAGGGACTGACTAACTCTGCTGGAGGCTGAAGCTCTGCAGACCAAGGGGCAACAGATCTTTTTCTCTAGATTCCCCTGGGCTGTGGTGAGGTGGGCTTGCTGTCCTGGTATTAGTGGGTGGGTTGCTCTCCCAGGAGCTTCTGTGGGCCTGGAGCCAAGAGAACTTCAATGTTGAGCCCAGCTCTGCTGCAGAATTTCTGCTTAGGGTTGAACACATACCTCAAAGCTGCAAATTCTTCTTGTCCATGCAATTTAGTGACTAGGCCACCTCAGCTGGTGGGCTGAAGGACTTCCTCATAGGGGACCCATAGAGGGTACTTCACAAACGATGGACAAAGAGGTTCAGTGCAAACTGCAGGCTCAGGAGCTGGGGTAGGAAACACTGGGCAATGCCTCATTACTGAAGGGCAGGTCACTGGGTTTAGACCCCAGGGGGTTCCCTGAGCATGGGCCCAGCCAAGTGGGCAAAGATCAAAGGCACTACCTTACATGTAGTGAAACTGTCTTTGCTACAGAGAGTGGCATCAGAAGTGTTAGAGAGAGACATCTGGCCTGGGGCTCCTTGCAGATTAACATACCCCCATGTGGCTCATTCCTACCATAGCTGTGAGCTCCACCTCCCAGAGAGGAAGTGCAATGGCCTGTGACATGAGCAGCAGGGGAGCTATAGGTCCTTTTATTTCTCAGAGCATAACGTGGCCAACTTTGCTAAACAAGACAAAGAAACCCGTGGGAGCCCCCTGGTGGAATGTCCCTCCCACATCAGTCAGCTCCCACAAGCTGCAGCTCTGGCTATGGGGCTAGGGTCTTTAAGGACCTGGTTTCAGTGTGTGATGACCCATCCGTGCTACTCCTAGGCATGTACCCAAAGGGTTATATATCTTAACCACAGTAAGGCTTGCTCAATTCACAATAGCCAGAAAATGGATAAATGGATAATGAAAATGTGGCATATATACACAATCGATTTTATTCAGCCATAAAGAAAAAAAGAAATTTATTAAATTTGCAGGCAAAATGGGCGGTACTGGAAAATATTATATTATAGTGAGGTAACTCAGACTCAGAAAGACAAATAGCTCATGTTCTTTCTCATGTAGATCCAAGCTTCTAATTTTTATTTATGTGTATTTATGTGGGAGTAAGTACTGGGCAGAGGCCAGCAAACTAGCAAGGGGCCCAAAAGAGGGGAAAAGGAAGACATTAAGGGAGAGAATGGGAGGATACCAGAATACATATAATATAAAAGGTGATTGGGGTGCTAAGAAGTAGATGGGGGGGCGAGGGAGGCATGAAAATGCCATAAACTTGCTACTTTGTATGCTAATGAAAATACATACACAAATATGTATAAATAAAAACAGGGTTTGCAAACCCTACACCTGTAATCCCAGCATTAAGGAGGCTAATGTGAGAAGGCCAGCCTGGGCTACAGTATTA
Organism: Phyllotis vaccarum; assembly: GCA_033318265.1. Taxonomy (NCBI): domain Eukaryota; kingdom Metazoa; phylum Chordata; class Mammalia; order Rodentia; family Cricetidae; genus Phyllotis; species Phyllotis vaccarum. Next base: position 123,063,624 of record JARWLC010000001.1, on the reverse strand, counting down.
GATTCTTTCAATAAGGGAGGGTGATGAGGAAAGCAGGTCATGCTTTCCTGCCCTCGACTTGGCCCCCAGGGATGCATCACTGTTAATGGGTCCATCCCTGTAGCCAAGCCCGGAAGGCAGCCTATGCTCTTGGCTGAGAGCAGGCTGTGCTCTGCTGCTTTGACAGCCTCGGCTAAGTGTGCCCTGCACCCTGCCAGCTGGAGAGGAGAATGAGGCATTTGTTTTGTGAAAATTAAGGGAAAGGTTGAGAGCTGGGGACAAGCTGAATCAGCCTAGACCCCTCAGGACGGCAGGTCCTTCCTCCCCTGTGTCTCCACTTGGTCCTGCTCATCTCTACAGCCTCTCCCTCTCTGCTTCTGCCATCTTTCTCTTCCTGCTCCCTTTTCTTTCCCTCCCTATCACACTCCACCTCCCTCTGTTCCCTGCTCACCCTGCTCCCAAGCCCAGTTCACACAAGCCAAAAGTCAGCATGGATCCGAAGTAGGGCAGAATGCTCAGAATGCTGCCATCCAAACCAGCGCTGTTCAGCCCAACCCAGAATAGATCTGAACAGGCCAAAATCATGTGCAAGAGGGCTACACTAGAGCTGTGAGCATATGTGTATGTTCTAAGTATGTGCATGTGTGTATGCACAAGTACACAAGAATATGTGTTCTGAGTGTATGTGTGGTATGTGGTACCTTGTATAGTTTATTACAGATACATATGTGTTTTGCTATGTGTATATGGTGAGTGTACCTGTGTTGGTGTTTTGTGAGTTGTGTAATGTGTGTGGTGGGGTGGGGTTGAGGGAGCATTGATGATGCTTTGAGAAGTTTTTCTAAGCCAGGGTAGCAAGGATAATGATCTTGAACTTCTGATCCTGCTGCCCACAACCAAGTGCCGGGATTACAGGTATGCCCCCATGGCCAGTTTGTGCAGTGCTGGGGATCCAGCCCAGGACTGGATATGCTGGGCAAGCATTTTTCTTGTCCTTCTGAGCCACACCCCCAGCCCTTCTAGAAGGTTTTCTGAAAGCTTAGAAGAGGGCCACTGAGTTAGACCGTGGCGGAATCTGGAGGCTCCCTGGAGACTTTTAGCTTCCTCCTTAGCCTGGTTGAATGGACAGGGCAAGCGGAACACAGTTTCAGCCATCCCAGAACCCTGGCCCAAGGTCTGCAACAATAAGGCCTGGACATCGAGAATCCCTGCCTGGTTCTGGGGCTAAAACCCCCAAGTCTGAGAACAATTGGTCCTGTGACCAGTCACCTAATGGCTAGCCTAGCTAATGATGATGGCACATGTGTTTAAGTCAGTGTTCCCAACTCTGTTCTCAGCTTTTACCATGCCTCTACTGACAGCCTGTCCTTGTCATTTTCTGTGTGTTTCCTCTGAGCATCACAAGGAGCCCTATGTCCACCTTACCTAAAGATTCTCATCTTAACAAGGATAGGAGGGAAAGATTGGGAAGGAGAGAGGAAGAGAGTGAGTGCATTTAACAGTATCGCCGTACTGTGTGGAAACTGGGAACTTTATTAGGAAGGAGAACCAGGACATTTCCCATGGCTAAGAGCACCCAGGCTCCACTAACCTCGGTGCTCAACTGAGGTAGAAATCAGAAGGTGGGAGTTCCTTGGGAGAGCATCCTTGGCCCTGGGGAAAGTCCCAAGCAGCAGGAAGCTGTGGAGCAGGAGGAAGTCGCTTGGCTGGAGGAGTCAGGTGGGTGGAAATAGTATTGTTTCCAGTGTAAGTGTTGCAGCCCAACTTTCCTCTGGTAATTCACACACTATGGAGATCTGCACTGGATGGGAACTCCCAGGCCCCCTGCCTCTAGGCAGGCTTCTCTTCCCCTTTCCTAGGTTAAGATTCACCACATTCCCTCTTGGCATCTCTCCTGAGACTTCAGCTCTGGGCAGCCTCCTCCCCTAGGGTGAGCCTGTATCTGCCTTGTGCGTGTTGGCTTACCCATGCCCAAAGTATCTCAGAGCAGGCACTCAATGGACCCTTTGGGATGGAGGCACAAGGGGAGCCAGATCATAGGTGTTGGTGAGAGCCTGAGCTTTGATGTTTGGCTGTGTATTCCAGACTAGCTGTTTAACTTCTCTGAACCTAAGACTCTTCATGCGTAAAATGGGGATAACCAGATCATCCCAGCTATCATTTTGTGCTCACAATCCACTGGGAAATGTGCATCTTGCTTATCTCTGCTCCTGACTTGATACAAGGGAAATAAAAAGAATTCGTACTGGTCATTCACACCTCTAATAGCTAAAAGCTCCAGCAGTCACCCCAAAACTGCAGTACCACCACATGTAGTCACCCCCAAATAGCAGCAACACCACCTCTTCTTAGAGCCACAGCCCAGCAATAAAATGGAGGGCTGCTTCCCAGGACACTTGCTCTTCCCCCAAGCGCTGAAAGGAGACCACCATGAGTGGCTTGCAGCACCAAGGTGGCAAGAGTGAAGGGCATGGCAGTGCTGCTTGCTTAGACGGTTCCCAGGCTTCCATTGGCTCTCAATGGTCTTCCAAGCAGACCAACAAGTTTGCTCTCAAGTACAGCTCATCACCTACATCCTCACAGAGACTGCAAACAACCTGTTCATGGGCACATGCTAGCCATAATTTGTGACTCCTGGACACTACCAGCATTGCATGCATCACTGTGGGGTCAATAGCCTGAGAACCTGCCAACAGTCAGGGGACAAAGCAGGGAAGGACCCTGGAGAGGCCATGTTGAGTAGAGCGGATGACCTGCCAAATGAAAATGCCAGATCTCTGCCAAGGTGGAGGTTGGGAGGCTGCAAAAGGACTCTCAGTGGTTGTTCAGCCCAGAGATAGCCAGACTCATGAAAGCCACATCAAAGAGTGACAGAAAAGATGAGCAGCAGCAGCCAGGGTTTTACCCAGGTCTAGGAAGCCCCTGTCCTCGGCCCAGAACTACTCTAGTCTTTGAGAACCGCTGGGTTTCCAGCTGGAGTCAACTTTCCACCTACATGTGCCAGGCTGTCCCACACTGTCTCCAGAAAGACTGCTACTCACCTGCCAGGCTTCCCCTTGGAAGACCTTCTCTTATCACAGAGGCAGCAAGAAGCCCCAGTCAGAAGAAGGTGGGTCTGGGGCTTTCCAGTCTTCATCCTTTGGGCCGGTGATCACCTCCCAGCCTCAGCTTCCTCATCAATGGACAGGAGAAAGCAATAGAAAAGAGACATGGGAAAGACTGGGGCTGATGCCATATACCCCAAGACCTGGTATCAGAGGTCAGAGGGAGCTTGAACCTGAGTGCCTACCCACCCACCTCCTGGAACAGTGGAGTGCAGGGTCATCAGGGATACAGAGAGCCAATGGGTTACTCCCTCAGCAGAGCAATGGCCAGGGAGACAGACTCATTGTGGATAGTCTAAGACATGCCTTCTCTCTTCAGACACTGAATTGACAAGCTATTTGACAGTCTAGGGACCTGTCTGTGTCTTATAGCCATCATTCATTCTTCCTAAAGTGGCCCATGCTCAACAGTTTGGGACCTCTCTGGGAAAGCTGTGTTGAAGAAGAAAAAAACATAATGGGAACATGACTGGGGTCTCCAGGATGAGGATAAAGTGACAGAGTTTCTGATGGGAAAAGAAAATTATGAGAAACCCCTTAGAGCCATCTACCATGGCCCAAGGCATCCAGGAAGTCATGGCTAAGTGGCTGAGTTCGAGGAAGAGTCAAGTTCTACAGCTCATCCAAGTGGCCTGAGGATACTTTTACAGCATAGGGACATCTTCACTCCGTCATATCACTCCATCCTCTTTACCAGCCCCATGTTATTGGGAAAGATGAACCTGAGATTTCCTTAGGCTAAGTCTAGCACCCTCATCTCCTTCTGGTCCGGTACAAACAATAGAGGTTGACCAGCCTGAGTGTGTCCAGGAGGATGGAATATAGGGACCAGCCCTGTGAGTGGATCCTCTGCTGGTCCTCCAGCAAGGGGTGAGTATGGAGTTTGTAAGTGCACTAAGGAAGGCAAGCCAAAGTACCTCTTTGTATTTTTTGAGCCAAGTCCAAACAGTGTTGGTGAGGACCAGAGCCTGAGAAACACAGCATATCACAAGATAGTCATTATAATTTGTTCATTTGTGAGGCCTCTCGAGTCTTGGAGGAAGGCAGACTTCATCAAGCAGCAAAGTCCTGCACTAAGATCTGCTGGGGTGCCTCTGTTCAATGCTATGATGTGGAGAGAGCCTGCTGAGAGGAAGGCCTCTCAGGTGAGGCTGGAGCTTAACTTTGGCACAAGAGACCACCCAACATGGGAGGGCCCTATATCAGAGAATCCTGGTTAATCTGTGGAACATAGGAATTAGAGAGTGAAGCAGACAAGGCTTCTGTATTGGACATCAAACTCCCTTCCCCTGGACTTTCTGGAAATCCCACTACCTTCCTGAGCATCTCATGCTTCTGTATCAGATAAAGACAGCATGGCTTCCTTGCTTCCACTGAAGATAGCATGGACTCCTTATTTCCATGGCAACCAGAGGCACTGAACAGGAAAAAGGTGGTCTTGAGGTTGATAGGATGGGAAACCAAGCCTGGGATCCCCAAGAGTTCAAGATTCCACAGCTTGGATAATTCATAGAATGAAATTCTCCCAAAGAGAGCCCAAGCAAATTCTAGCAGCAGCCTCCTTCCAAGGCCCCCAGGTAGGGCTGTTCAGGTTATGCACTGCACAGAGCAGCCTCTCTCGGTGACCATGTGCTCGAAAGACAGATTTATTTGTCTGCATTGCTCATAGATTTTATTGCAACTCTGAGGCTCCACGGGTAGATCCTTGGCATGTTTGTTATGAAAACAGTGATTTATGGCAACAAAGGACTGTCTTACAAGATGAGTTTACTTCATCTATCATAGAAGGGTGCATGGTAAGTTGGTGCCCATGTGGGTCTCATGGCTGCTCTCTCTCTCTTTCTGCAGTTTTTCCTGTTTATCCTGATTATCTTCCTGGTAGAGCTCTCAGCAGCCATCCTGGCATTCATCTTCAGGGAACATGTATGTACCACCCAGCTTCCCACCCTTCTGTCCTCACTACTTACTGGGGCCTGCAGAGTAACTCCTGGCTCCTCAAAGAGCCTCTTAGAACTAGCTGCCTCTTATCTAGTGCCATCCAAACCTTAAGCATGCCCTGCACTTTGGGGAGAGGTCAGGGGCCAGGGAAACCCAGCCCATTGAAGTCTTTTCCTGTAGGGGTATTTCCAGAAGTCCTTACCCAGAAGTGCCTATGGGTCCCCTCTCCTGGACCACCAGATATAGGCTTTAGCCTGGCTCTAGAATTTATATTCAACCCAGTGACAGCCTGATGGTGGGTATCACATGGTCATGTGGCTGGAGAGGACAACCCAGTCTGGGCATTTTATATGCTATGCTGGGCTACCAGTCCCTCTGATTAGCCTCATTATGGTCCAGAAGCTTCAGCCAGCTCCTCACCCTCAGCCTAGTAGACAAGGCCTGGCACCACAGCTAGAAAGGTCTGGATTCCAAACAGGTCAGGAAGGATAAGACACATGGACTAGCCTGAGGTAAAGAACCAGCTTTAGGAAGCTGTTAAGAATAGTGACTTTGAGGATGTAGCTGAAAACTATGGGTAACTGAAGGCTCCCTCTTTACCCACACCCTGACTTCTTATAGGTTGGGCCTAGCACCCGCTGACTCTGAAAAATGGGATGACAATCCCCTTCCCCCATGCTCATCCCCTGAGAAGCACTGCAAGACTGAGCAGGGTTCCCAGTGTGTTCCATCCTGGGGTTAGCTGAGGCCTGTGTATGCAAACATCCTTGTCACAACACTGGCCTGTGATAGCACAGCAAAGCCCCAAGCCTTGGAAGAGGTACCTGCCCAAAATAAATACTATGGTGAGGCTAGGCTGAGAAAACTCAACACCCTCTCCTCTGTCCCCAGCTCACCCGTGAGTTCTTCACCAAGGAGCTCACCAAGCACTACCAGGGTAATAATGACACGGATGTGTTCTCTGCCACCTGGAATTCGGTCATGATCACAGTGAGTGCCCCTCCCCAAGCCATCTTGGGTTGCGTTAGCATTCAAAGCCATGATGTTGACATGAAAAAGTTCTAGAGGTCAGCTTCTAGATAGAGTACTTATAGTCCCCTGCCTTTGACAGACACCAACAATCAATCAAGAATCACCGATCCCACTCTTAGCCTGTGAATCATCATTTGTACAGCACCAAAAGCTGTTATAGCTACTGAGTCACAGTCCAGCCTCTCCACAAAATATATTCACTGCCCCTGATTTAAGTCCTCAAGCAATAGCCATTGTCATTGGTGCTAATAATAGTCAGTACAGAGGCTGGAAGATGACTAAGTCAGTAAAGTGCTTGCTGTGATAGCATGAGGGACTGAGTTTCATTTCCAGCACTCATGTAAAAAGCCAGGTGTTATGGTGTATGCTTATAATCCTCACACTGGGGAAGTAAAGACAGGTAGATCCTTGGGGCTCACCAGCCAGCCAGTCTAGCCTCATCAATGAGCCCCAGATCCCAGTAAAAGCTCCTGTCTCCCCAAAATAAGATACAGCTGGGTGTTGCTAGCACATGCCTTTAATTCTAGCACTCAGAAGGCAGAAGCAGACACGCAGATCTCCGAGTTCAAAGCCAGCCTGGTCTACAGAGAAAGTTCCAGAGCAGCCTTGGATTCACAAAGAAACTCTGTCTTGAAAAAAAAGAAAAGAGAGAGAGAGAGAGGAGAGCATCTGAATAATGAGATCTGAGATTGACCTCTGGCCTCCATGTATACTCCCCCCACATACACACACATACATGTATGTAAACAAATATACAAGTGCCTAAGTAACAATAGTAATTAGCATAGCATAATATAAAATCATAGCAACTGTATGTAGAATGCATACCAAGTGCTAGTGAGGTAAAACAATAAAACAAACAAAAATATTATCATGCCCTCTTACAGAGGGGACCCTGAAGTACAGGGACACTGGTCATCACCATCATCACATGGAGGGCAGAGGGATGGGCCCTGGCAGAGGCTGACATCCCCTCTGGTCCAGCTCTAGCTCCCACTTTCTGTTCTCTTCTAGTTTGGCTGCTGTGGGGTCAATGGGCCAGAAGACTTCAAGATGGCCTCAGTGTTTCGGCTGCTGACATTGGACAGTGAGGAGGTGCCCAAGGCCTGCTGCCGGAGGGAACCCCAGACTCGGGATGGGGTGCTGCTGAGCAGGGAAGAATGTCAGTTGGGAAGGAATCCATTCATAAACAAACAGGTACCGCCCTCTTCCAGGCAGACACTCACAAATATGAGCAAAGCTGGGAGCAGGGGGCGGGAGGGGCACACTGTCTGCCCAGAGATTCTGAAGGTGGTCTGGAGCTTTATAGACAGTGTTCTGGCCGCAACACAGGCTTCTGCTCATGCCTCTGAAATCCAAGGAAGTGGGGAGAGGGTCACACTGACAAGAGATGAGTTGGCTTCAGGCTGGGATGGGGATTTAGGCTGTAGTTCCAAGATGAGTTTGGAAAATACCAAACATCCTGGGGTGATACCAGGATGTAGTCAGTTCTGGGTTCTGAGAGGGGGGCTTGGTCACTTGAGGACAGACATTTCTGAAGTATAGTTCCATCCCTCAGGATAGAGGAAAAAGGAATCCTAGGCCCCTCTCTGAATCTGGGCATCTACTCTTGGTGTGTGTGTAGCCTCAAGTGAGCCACCCACCTGTTCTCTTCCCATTTCTGAGGAGGTCCAAATGATGCAGGGCACATGAAGGCCAGTAAGCTCCTGGCAGAGAGATTGCTAAGTATAGGTAGCACTGTCTCCTCTGATCACTCATGCCAAGGGCCTTCCTGTCCCTGGGGAGGTTCCTCTAGTCAACTTTCTGTTTGGTTTGGGTCACTTGTGCTAGGGTCTGTGTGTATCTCGGTAGTCTATCCACTCACTCCATGGGGCTCCAGAAGAGATGCGGTACCCTTTGCTTAGCTCCTAGCCAGCCCCTACTTGAAAGATACTGTAACTCTCACCTGACCTACTGCCAGGATCAAATCCTACTGTCTCCTTGCTCAGAGATGGCCTCCTCGGGTTCACTTCTAGCCAAAGAAACCAGGATTCTGGGTAGGAAACAGCAAGAACCCAGTCTTTGCAGAACCCGAAATCCAACAGTCACCCCATGTAGATTCCCACCCCTGTCCATCACCAAATCAGTCCACTTGGAAATCCTTAAGAGGTCACAAAAGGAAGAAAACGCTATCTCTAAGAATGTGTTAGGCGTGGCTAAGGGCATAGCTCAGCCAACAGACTTGTCTAGCATCCACAAAGCCTATGTTCCATCTCACCATCCCATAAACTCAGTAATCCTAGCACTCAACTACACAGAGTTCAAGGGCAGCCAGGACTACATAAGATCCTATATCAAATATTTCATTTGGAGCTAGGGTTGGTGTGTCTCGGTGGCAGAACATTTGCATAGTCAGCATTAGGTACTAGATTTGATCCCTAGCATTGCTGTATATATAATTCATAGAGAGGATTTGTTATGGACGGGTGTCTGTGGCCCCCATGAGGGGTACAGTGGACGCAAAGTATGATGTGCTTGGGACCTAATGTCTCCCCTTGCTCATCTGTCACCTGAGGTACTAGAGAGGCAGCAGACACATGAGTCACACAGAGGTGGCTGCTCCTGTGAGACTGAGGGAGAAGAGCTTTGAAAAGTTAGCAGTCAAGCTGGTCAAGAAAGGGACTTGGTGGGGAGGGCACTGTGAAACTCTGTGAACTGCTAACTCTCTTGGGACGAGGGGCACCATAGAACACTCTGAATGAAGGCCAGGCAGCTCTGCCTTAGAGGATTGATCCCCACTTCTAAAGAGCAGCAGGAAGCCTGGACGTTTGGACATTTCCTCATACCCTGGATCTAAAGCTGAGATAGCCTTGGGAAATTTTCAACTTTTCTCCAGACTGGATGTCACTGAGGGGTGATGTTGTCAATTCTGTCAATGACCTGATACTTCTTCCTCCCCACATAAGTATGAAAATGTCAGCCTACAGTTGCTGAACCTCAGGGCCAATGCCAGAGTCTTCAGTGCTGACAATGGTCGCCCGCTGAAGATTGTATCTCCCTTATCCCTGGCCTTTCCTTCCTAGGGCTGTTACACTGTGATCCTCAACACCTTCGAAACCTATGTCTACCTGGCTGGGGCCTTCGCCATTGGGGTGCTGGCTATTGAGGTGAGTAGGATCCTCTAGAAAGAAGCCCTGGACCACTAGCCTACTTTGCAGATCCATGGCTGCTGGCTGCTGCAAATGTCTGCTGCTGGAGAAATTTTTGCAGCCTCAAACCACATGAATGGCTTGTCCTAGAGAAGTAGGCCGGCTCTGAGAAGTACCCTACCTCACCCAGCTCTGCGGTCCAAGCACATTTTGTGGGATATGTGAGCTGCCTCGGAGGCTGGAGGGAGGGGGGACGGGGCTCTTTATAAGGCCCTGTCTTTGCAAATGTTTGGGGTGTCTTCTTAACTAGGCAATGGAGCTTTAGTACCCTTTATCCCAGGGCTCCAGAGCACACACATCTACTGACCTTTCCTTCCTCCATCCCCTGCCCAGTTCTAGGATGCACTTTAGGGCAATGAGGCCAGGAAGCCTGATGCTCGGTCCTTGCCTCCACTCTTTGGGGGGCCCCTTCAAGGATCTTCTGGTCACCTGGTACCCTGGATATCTAATTGTTCAGTGTCTTCTGTGCCTTGTCTCTTGGGAGACAGGGAAAATGGAGGCATCATTTGTGAATTCCACAAGCATGTATTGAGGCCTTGCTGTATACTTGCACTGCAGGAAGTGAGCAGAGCCTCCTGTGGGAACTAATACCAAGAAGAGACACACAGATCTTCCTGAGGCTGGGCAAATTTTAAGAATGTGTCCAGTGTGCATAGCTTCACCTTGCCATGGCCACAGGTCAAGGTTAGGGTACTGTAACCTCTGCAAACCTCATGACCCCGTGAGCTAGCTCAGGGTGCAGAGGCTAGAAGCAATGACTCTGAAGGCAGCGTGTTTCTGCTCAAGCTGGGCTAACCCACTGGAGCTGTATGCAATCTGAATCAGGATGTACATCCTCCTTGTGCCTCACTTCCGGCTGGTTAGATGTGCTGATACAGCACTTAAAACCTACTTTACATGGTAAACACTTGGTACACACTCAGGGCCCAAGAAGGGTTATGCATTGCTTAAAGTCTTTGCTGACCCAGGAAATGTAGATTTTAAACTGTTTAAACAGATTGCTTGCTTTCTAAACAGTTTTTTTTAGATGGATGGTGAGCAGGTACTCACCCTGGGTGGTATCGAAAATCCTCTCAGGGGTCATGCTGGGTGGCCCCTGGGCATTCGTACAATCTGACTCATGGATCACATTCTTCCTTTCTCTGCAGCTTTTCCTCATGATCTTTGCCATGTGCCTCTTCCGGGGCATCCAGTAGGCCATGGTCTGAAGATACCCAGCCTATCACTGCCCAGTAGCCAGCCCCCTCCCTTCCATGTCCTCTGGCCCCAGGGAGGGAGGCAAGGCCAGCCCAAATGGCCAGGAGCAAAAAGCTAATTTTAAAAGAGAAAAACAAACAAAGACAAACATGAACGGAAGAGGCCTTGCCTTGGCAAGAGCCATGGATCTCAACAAGACCCTAGGGCTGGCCTGGGACCAGCTGTTCCTTGAGACCAAAGGATTATCAGCCAGAGCCCCTGAGCCCTTTCAGACTGGAATTTCCCCTGGCCTGGGTCTCTTAACATTTCCAGGATCTGAGCAACCCAAAGGCAGAAACACACCCTGGATGGTGAGCCAGAGTTCAGGAGATGGAGCACTTTCCCAAAAAAAGACGGAATCTGCAGCGCCATCTTCTGGAGGGCGAAGCTGTCCCAGCTCGTGGCTGGCTGAGGGAGACAGTGTGGACATTGGATCCAAAAGTGATGGTCTTTGATTTCCTCCATCTCTGCATCAAAACTTCTTCATGGCCTAGAAAAGTGTAGTGACCTGTCCACAGTCACACAGCATGTGCATGACAAGGTCATCTCTGGGCTGCTGTCACTCCAGCCAAGACTCCATCAGATCTGCCTCAGCATCCCAATGTAAACTAGCCAAAAACTGTCTGCACCACGTCCTACAGCTGAGAAAAGTTCATGCTGTGTCCATTCTGTCCTGTGTGTCCCTCTTTATGTCACCTGTCCCTGTGGGCCATACCCTTCCCTATTCTCCCCATTGGAAGACACACCCAGTATTGTTCATTTTTCTCTTTTGTATCCAGAGCTGAAGCTTGAATGTGTTCAAGGACCCTGCCAAGAATTCACCCCCTTGCATACCTCCACATGTGGAGCTCACTACCTCCCAATGCAGCCTCCTGCCTTCAGAAGCTCTGACATCACCATGACCTCAACAGACAGAAAGGGTTTCCGTTCTTGTGCTTCTGTACATATATCCCATTTACTCTCTCTGTCTTAGAGGTTAAGATCTTAACTCTTGTCTGCAAGCTTAAAGAACCTGACAGCCTCCCAGCCATTCTTACCATGAAACATTTTCTGATCTTTTGCTGTCCATATGTCATTTTGCTGTTCTCTCTGGGCTCAGATCAACCAGACTCACAGGTTCACACCAACACACACACACACACACACACACACACACACACACACACACACACACACACACTACTCAGACTACAGACTAGGTTGCCAACTGGGTTGCAAGATGCCTGACCCTGTTAAAACTGTGTTGAATCCATTAGTGTTGTCTGTCAGGATCTTAAGTTTGATTAATTATGTCTGCATGGGCTCAAAAAGGGATGGAGGGTAGGAGGAACAGCATGGTGCCAGCTCTCAGAAGGAAGTCTGATCTAATTCCAGGTTCCCTCTGCCTTCCTGCTATCTGGGAGTCATCGCCTTAGCCTGGAGCCTAGGGCTCCCCTGCTGCCTGTGCACTGTCTGGGTTTAAGGGGACCCTCTTCCCTTCTCTTTCCTCTCCTTTTCATGTTCTCACCCATCCTGGCCTTCCTGGAGGTCTCTGAGCGCCACTTCTCCAAGTTGTCCTTATGACAGCTTACTTGGCATCCCCATAAATGAGGCCTAGAGACTGAGTCACCAGGGCAGAGGGCCCCACTGCTGACTCCCAGCCCAGACTAAGAGAACCTTGGCTCTAATTCAGAACCCATCACATACTGGATTCCAACTGCCTAGGAAGGCAAATGGATCAGCTAAGGTCGATTGGAAGCTCACAGCCTGGCTGAGCAGGACAGAGCCCAACTACAGGGACTGCTTCCCAGAGCTAGACCAGGCTTCCAGAGTCATCAAAGCTGGGACAAAAGGGCTGAGAAGGCAGATACCCAGGCAGTTCCAGGATAGACCAGAGAGAGGCTCTCACCAGGAGAACTTGCATACAGATGTTGAAGAGCCCCAAGGTAGCCCAGATACAACCCAGCTGTGGATCCAATTCCCCAGCCAGCACCCTCACAGGACCAGAGGGAGGCAGGCAGTACATCCTGCGAGGTTGATAGTAGCCATTTATCTACAAGGGGGCTTGGTGGGCTGCTCTGTGTACTTCCAGAGGAGGGGGAGGGAAATCCTCCCTTCACTTCTCACCGCAGGACCAGCAGCTTCGCCTGAGATGCCCTGTGACCCCATTCAGCAGTGAGAAGAGCCATTGCCTGTCCCAGAGCCACTTGACAAAGGGACAGCAGTGCCCTACAGGCAGTGAGCTAAGACTGGATCTGTGGCCCATGCTCTTCTCAGCACCCTGTCCCAAGTACCTGGCCTACCCAGGTCCTGAGCCCAGCAACCCATCCCTAGGAACCCAATCATACACACACACACACACACACACACACACACACACACACACACACACATACACACGCATGCACACACACACACACACACACACGCATGCACACACACATTATAGTCTATTTTGGAATCTGTAAATGTCCCTTGCAGTAGGGAACAGAGCTAATTTATCAGTGTAACTCTCAAGCTCCCCCTTTTATATTCTATATCAAGAGAAATTTTGTAATATAAAACAAGATATCACATAGATCATTTTGCACTGGTTTTTGTGACTGTTTCTTACAAAAAGAAAAGGGACCAAGGAATAAATAGTGACCATTACAGAGGCGCTCTTGGGGGCTGAGGCAGAAGCATGACAAGAGGAGCTGGGGGGCAGCCATGGCACCCAAGCTTGTACTCAGGGTGGGGTTCCTGTCTCCTTCCAAGTTTAGTGTCTGTGTGCCAGCCTTGGTCTGGCTGTGACCCCACCCCATGTGAAGGTATCACTGCAGTTTAACCGGGGTACCTAGGCATCCCACCCCCACCCCAGGGCAGGACCTTCCACCTCCTGTCACTGAGGGGAAGACTGGCAGATGTCTCCAAAGGGCTGAGCATGGCTGGCATTTCCCACCCTCTCTGACTACCTCCCTTGACTCTATCTGCATTTGCAGAGGATTGCAGAGGGTACATCCCTGTGAGAATAGTCAACAATGCCACCTAGTCTACAGCAGCTGGGACCGTACTAAGAGGTGGCAGAGGCTGGGCCTGTGCTCCAAGTCATGAGATGGGACTGAGGGCCAGTGGCGGAAGGTGGATGCACACAATGTTCCCTTCTTGAAAGCAGAGTCTCACCACTCTGTCAGACCGTGGTTACAGAAGTGGCCTGGGCCACCACTGGGCACATCTTCCACAGAAACTTCCCTGGAGTCTCCTCTGCTGGACACCGGCCATTGTCACAGGGCACTTGGCTGCAGGGGCAAATGAGCTCAGGGAAGCTGTGAGCCCAGGTGCCCTAGAGAAAGGGGCCCCAGACACAGGGGACCACCCCCTTTTGGAAGGGAAAGAGATGGGCCTCAGGCTACCTCTCTATCTGAATGTGCTTACTGCTGAAGGGAAGAAAGTGCTGGGAGCTAGGACCAGTGGGAGGGGCTACAGGGCTGGTGGCACGGGTGGGGGCGTGTCTTGGGCTCTAGAGGCCCACTGTCTGTGCTGAGGAAAGGCAGGCCCACTTGTTTCCTTACTTCTGTGGAGTTTGAAAGGCTGTGGGCTATACCTAGTAGCCTTGGGACAGCCTCCGGAGGGGATCTTGAGGAGCCACTGAACCAGGTGTAATCATGCAGGCCTTGGAGGCCATGCCAAGGAAATGTCCCTACTCTGCTTCCCTATAGAATTCCTCATGCACTAGGAGTCTACGGGCCAGTTGAGGTGCCTGTCAGGGTCTGTGATATAAAGTCTAACCCTGGATTGTCAGGGAGACTCTGGGGCTCTGGGGTGCAGGCAGCCAGAGTATCAGAACACTCTACAGTGGACCAAAGAGAGTGCCTGGGCTCAAGAGAGGCAGCCATTCCTCGTGTGTGTGTGTGTGTGTGTGTGTGTGTGTGTGTGTGTGTGTGTGTGTGTGTGTGTGTGTGTAGTGTAGTGTTTGGGATGTGAAAGAATCATATGAGAAGACCTAGTTTTTGGGTTTCTGGATAGAGAGAAGCTGAGAGATGCTGCTGGGGCTGATATAATCTCCTAGAGAGAAAGGGCTTCCTGGCAGAGGAACTAACCTTGACTCAGCCCAGACCCCAGCACTCCACTCTAGACTGTGTCTATTAGAGTCTAGAGGTCAAAAAAGCCAGGATAAAGGGTTGTCTCTGTACAGGGTGAGGAGTGGGGTACAGAGGCCCCAGCCTGACCTGTTACTCCTATAAGCCCAGGAGGTCTAAGCTGACTCCAGGGAGTGCCTGGAAGGGAAGGAAGGCGTGTGCACTCTGCCTGCCTGAAGACCTTCCAGGGGCCCACAGACAATGGAGTCCCCAGCCACTCTGGCCCAGGTCCAGGTGCTGGCAGGTCCCAGCCAGCTACACTTTCTTGGGTTTCCGGCCGACTTGGTAATAGTAGTAAATGCTGACAAGGACAAAGAGGAGACGGCTGGCCAGGAGCAGCAGGGTCCCCAGAGACATGAGGCCTGTCTCGGCAAGTGTGGCAGTGACCACTGTGAAGGAAGTCAGGGAGCCAGAGGTCAGGAGCAGAGATGTCCTCAATTCCCTCCCACCATGGTGCTATGCTAAATGCCCTCCTTCATCCCTAGGAATGGGAGACTGGGGGGGGGGGGTGCAGGGGCTGATTGACCTCTGGGAACTCAACACCAGCCTAGTCCAGCTGATAGATGCCCCTTGTCTACTGTCCCCAAGTGACAGGTGCCTAGCTATGCACAACCCTGAGTGTTAGTGGGTGGTGGTTTGAAGGATAGACCTATGGGGAGGGAGCAGGTGGACTGTGAATTCAGAACATGGGTGTATGTCGCTGTCCCCGGTTCTCTGTCCACTTCCTCCTGTACCCTGCCAGCCTTCCCATACTACACTACTCACCCAAGGACTGGACCCCAAAGTAGCAGGCCTCCGTGAGCAAAGTCCAACGGATGATAACCTTCTCGGCTGTGTAGAGTGCATTCCACATGATCAGAGAGATGCCTGTTAGAATCAAGCACAGGGTTGGTCTGACCCCCAGCCCAGGGTTCTGACCCTCTTACCCCACACCATCCACACCTCATCTCTACAGACACAGCTCTACTCCTGAGGCTGTTCACATTGTTTCTCAAGCCCCATGCAACACAGGCCAGGCTCTCTTCCCTGGGACTGAGTGTCTCCATCTACACAACGGGACAAGGACCTCCAGCTCCATGCTAGCTCTGTGCCTGTAATGCTGTGTGGAAAGGTCTGGGAACTCAGTTACCTGGGTCTAGGACTTAGTGTCCCTAACAGAGGAGTCCCTGGGGACAGAAAACATGTACCAAGGGAGGACTTAGTCTCAGGAATTCCCCTTGGAGAGCAAGACAGGTCTTGGTTTTAGTGGAAAACAGCCATCATGGCTTACTCCTTGATGTCTGATCTCCGGACACCAGAGAAGTGACCATAGTGTGCTCAGTTGATGACAGCCACCCTCATCTCCACCACTGTCTTGCTCACAGCAAGTTTAGATTTAACTGGCACATGTGCAAAGGCCCGGAGGCCTTCTGAAACTGAGGAGTGGCCATCTTTTAGTGTGGCTGCTGTTGAGACCCAACATGTAATACAAAGTAAGCAGGTAGGGAAGTGAGGCTGGATCCACTGATGTGCCCAGACCCCACATAGGACCTTGACTGTCAGGCATAAAGGCAAGACTTTGATCTTTGTATAGTGGTAAGCCATAGAATGCTTTAGAGAGGGGAATGATGGCCCTTATGTTGAACTTTAAAACTACAATTTGGCATGCATCTCGTAATCTGTTGTGCACTCAGATTAGAGAAGAAACCAAAAGGAGGTTTCTTTTGGTTGTTCACTGGAGGACACTATGTTTAGTCTGCCTTCCTCTAGGCTATGAGACTCTGAGAGGCAGGACCTGAGCATTATTCAACTCTGCTCCTCAATGCTCACTCTCAGGGCAGTGTGCGGGTAGCCTTAATACACCCGACCAACCATGTGCATTCCACCAATGGCCACTAGGTGGTAGCCCATGATTAGCACAGGCACAGATCAAGAGACCCAGGCTGCTAGAGTGCTTGGGAATGAAGGGAGTCTGTATCAGGGACCCCAAGGGTTTGGGTGTTGCCCCGAGGCCAACTGGGCCTACCCACTCTTCCGCCACGGGCCAAGAAGTACTCACTAAGGAGCGCACCACCGTAGAGGCGGATGGGTGTCTTGCTGGTGACCTCAGCCCCGTCAAAAACTGCATCGTAGAGCTGGTCAGGGAGGGCGAGGGCCTGTAGGCAGCAGAGGACTGCAGGGTCAGTTCCAGGCTCAGACAAATGCAGGTGACATCCTTCCTCCAAAAGATAGCCAGAGTCCCCGGGGCAGACCTGGTTGTTCCCTCCCTGGGATTCCTAGAGCCCAGCTCATGATGTGCTAGTTGCCTTGGGGCACAGCACACTGGTGAGGGGCAGAGTGCCTGCCCTGGTTAGCAAAGACTGACAGATGGGCCTCGGTGTCAGGATAGAGGCTACTAGTGATGGGGTGGAGAAGCTGGGGAGGGCAAAGGGCCACACCCAACCACCTCCTCTCTCCATCTAGTTCTAAATGTGGGAAGCCACCAGCTCACAAGCACCAGACCTGCTTGCAACCCAGACCAGGACTCAAGGACTTACCATGATGGCCACACTGGAGAACATCATAGCAGAAAGAAACTGCCAGACCCTGGGGAGGTGCAGAAGGGAAAGTTACAGCCATACTTTCAACCCAGTCCCCAGGGGACATTCTGTGAAACCCAGACATCCAGGGCTATTTAGGAAGGTAATGAACAGTATGAATGGAATCCAGAGCAAGGCCTACTAACGTCAGACCTTACATATACCTGGGACATAAAAGTATCAAAACGAGACCCACTACTCACCTGAGCCCCAGAGGCTCCCGAACAGCAAACTTAATCTCATTGCCCAAGACTTGGCTGATCTACGGACACAGAAGTCAGAGGCATCAGGGAAGGCAGCCTGCAGCATCCCACCAACCCACTCTCCTCCCAGACCTATGTACACCCAGGGCCCAGAGAACCTCTGATTGACATTAAGGTCTCCTGACTGCAAGTTAAGTTGAGGTTCTAACCTCTCCTGCCTCCCTTAGACCCAGATAAGAGAGAAGATGAAAAGGGTGCTTAGGAAGAAAAGCCCAGGGTCTGCCCATCACTGATAGACTCAGAAGGAAGTGAGAGCCTCAGCTTCCTCATCCATACATTGGGTCAATAACCACATGAACAGCTTGCAGGGTTAGCAGGGTCTGCTCATGTCTATAGACAGTCTATGTCTGTCCCCAAAGGAGTACTAGGTTCTTTCCACAAAGCTGTTGTCACTATACATAATCATTCCCCTGCCATTGCAAAGGCTCCTAGAAACACAGGGAAGCCAGACTCCAGCACCTCTGTGGCATTTGCCTCCTCTCCCTAACATGGCCCACCTTTGACCGGTGCACTTCGCCATCATCATCCTCCCCGCCCACTCCCAGGATCTTCCTGGTCTTCAGGCGGCTCACAAGGTCTGTCTGGCTGTGCTTCTTCATGAGCGGAGGAGGCTGTTTGGCTGCCATGTTGTCCTTTGCTGAGGGACATGGGGAGACACTGGCCTCAGCCATTGTTCCTGCTGGACTTCCAGACCCCAGGTCCCAATGTAGGGTGAGAGGGCTGTGGCCAAGCACTACCCAGGGCCTGAGAGAAGATGAAGCTGCAGCTGCCTCAGTTTCCTCTCCTGTAAAATGGGTTGAGGAGGATGCTGCCAGCCTGGCCCCCATGGACATGGCACAGCCCAGGTGACTGTGAGTCATACAGACAACCCTTGAGTGGCATATGGGTTTTAGAAAAGGCATTTAGACCAGGATGGATCTCACCAATGAGATGTATGGGTCATAGAGACAAAAGAGACTTCAGAGAAGTAAGCCCAACCCCAGAGTGAGTCCCCCAAGTCCCAGGCTTTGGGCCACATAGACCTGCCCAGACAATCCCCACTGCCAGCAAGCTGGCCTGCTGGTCCTCCTACCCCCTAGACAGCCTCCTTCGCTGATCAGGACCTAGTGGAGAGTGTCATAAGGGAAGAAGACGTCAGGCCCAAGCATGAGGCTTCAGGTGGTGGCCATACTACCTAGACCTCAACCACTCCCTGCTATCAGTATCCACAGCCTCTATCCCACCCCACATCTGCCTACCATCTTCCAAAGTCCCCAACCCTGGAGGCCAACAACACCACAGCCAGTCCTGGGCACATACTGTGTGATGGGCTGTGAGTCAGCCACTGAAAAGGGCGCTGAAGTCTTAGATGAGCACGCCACTCCCATGCTCAGCCTTCACAGTCTAAGAGGAGACAGAGTGTGGGGTGGAGGTCAACAAGGTGAGGCTTTGGCTGACCTAGGTAGCACCAGAACTGTGTATCACAAGGGCCTGAAGGATGAGTGCAAAAGAACATGATTCCATAGGTGAGGCGAGTTCACCTGGAAATGTACAGAAGCCGGCTGAGCAATAGAACAAAAGCATCCCAGCCACATGTGCCAAGTGCCCTCTGTACCCTAGCATCTCCTATTTGCCCACAACACCCTCCAGCAACTCATTCCAGGCAGACCACCTGCTGCCCAGTGCCATTTCCCTGAACATATATGTCTTCCAGCCCCAGGGAATGTCCCCAGATCACCCAGGTTCCTTTTCAAACCTGCCAGACTCTTGAAATGAAAAAAGGCATCCTAACAAAAATAACAGCAGAAAGATGTGGAGTGTGGATGCTAGGGTAGAGTCTGTACATTAGGAAGAAGTCCAATGGCTTTTTTTTCAAAAGGACAGCAAAAGTCATCACTGGACCTACTGGAAGAGCAAGGCCTGTCACCCAGTCCCCTTGGTCATCTGTAAAATGAGCGGGTATGTTTTTTTCTCCTGTGCCTGCTGGAGGCACTGGTGGGGCTACAAAGGCCAAAGGCTTCAGATCCCAGACAGACTGAACACACTCCTCGGCATCCCTGACCCTCTCTCTGCTAGACCACACAAGGATGCAGACCTCGGCTCAGTCCAGCCCTCCTCTAAGGAAGATGTCAGTCACCACATCCTTTCCATGTCCCTTCTAGCCCTTCCTTTTAATCCACACAGCCAAGATCTTGCTGATGATGTTGCTACCTCCTCTGGGTCAGAACATCAGCTCACATGTGCAAACTTGAGTGCATGTGTACCATGCCAGCTATACCCTGTTCCCCATGTCCAGCAGTCATGGGTCTGACATCTGTTACTCTGGTTTCATCTGGATTTTCTCAAATGCTGCATAAGCAGATCACAACAGGATGCCTTTCCAGACTCATCTAGGCCAAGTACCCCAATTGCCCATTCCTTTTTAGTGCACATCAGTATTCTGTGGGACACACGTACCACATGAAGGGCATCTGGTTGTTTCTAGCCTTCCTTTGTGTGTGTGAGGTGAATGGCACAGAGTGGGCCTGCTGAAGTGTGCGGACAAGCGAGCATCCAGGACACCACACATGCCTTCCACAATGCATACACTCCAGCCTGCCTCCCCTGCGCATGCTCTTGCCAAAGCTTGCTGTGGGCCCGTTCAATTTTGACCCCACTCTCTGAAACCCCCGGTTTCTTCAACTTCTCATGAAGCTCAATGTGACTCAGTCTTGTGACTTTGGGTGAGTCACCTCACTAATCTGAGCCTCAGTTTCCTCAACTGCAAAAGTGTGACTTTAGCTCTAACTTCCTAGAGACCTTGAAGCAATAAGAGAAGATGGGCCAGAATATGCAGCAGCTGTTGCACACCAGAGTCCTTTATGACAGCGTGGGCATGGGACATCAGTTGTCAGCAGCTAGAGCCAATCGCTTCTTCCCTCTGAGTTTCAGCGTTATCATTTGGGATATGGGAACAACCATACACCACCACCCCTGTTCCCAACCCCACCCTAAGCCAGTCTACGGAGAAGGAATTCAGACCATGACTGCTGGGACCACAGCTGGAGTGCTGCACTCTTGCTGTCCCCTGGATTCACTTCAGGAATCTCAAGTGGCTTAAGTGGGCCTTAAGCCAGCTGCTTAGCGTCTGTGTCTCAGCCTCCCCACTCATGCGGGGAAAGAAGGGGCAACCCCCCTAAGTGCTATGAGAAGCCTGTTGTCTCCCATAAGTCTATGCTCAGTGTCCTGTCTTAGTGTCCTGTGAAGGTGACAGTCACTAGACAAGGTATCGCTACCCTCCCCAGAACATCCCTACACCCAGTGTAGTGACTCTAGTCGGATAGGACCAGGAGACAGGTTTCATTAGCTCCTTCACCACCACATGGGACCAAGCTCCTAGACTTTAGTGCTCTGTGCAAGATCAGTTTTAGCATGCCCCTCCTTGTTGGCCTGGAAGCTTCCAACACACTGTTTTCCTGTGCCCCTTGACTCACCAACTGGCCAACACACACACACACACACACACACACAGAGAGAGAGAGAGAGAGAGAGAGAGAGAGAGAGAGAGAGAGAGAGAGAGAGGGAGGGAGGGAGGGAGGGAGAGAGAGGGAGAGAGAGGGAGGGAGAGAGGGAGGGAGGGAGGGAGGGAGGGAGGGAGGGAGGGAAGGAGGGAGAGAGCACACTTTCTGGCCTCCCCTCCCCCACTCTTCCCCAACAAAGTCACTTGCCAAGGGTTTCAGGCCTGATAGCACTTTAACATAAGGCACCTCCCTCACTCCATTCCTGGGAATCCTGGCCAAACACTGGCTTTGAGCCAATGAACCTGGCTTTGAATCTTGGCTCTACCTTCTAATGAGGTGCAGGCTTTAGGAGACCCACTACAGCACTCTCGGCCTCAGTTTCCCACTGTGAAATGGGGGAGAGAGATGCAGAAGGACCAGTGAATGTAGGTGTGTACCCTTCAGCCAAGGGCCCAGCCCTGGTGGGGTCTGTTCTCCTTCCTGATGACTTTTCTTTCCTCTCCCAGCTGGATGAGTGGATGAGGCCCTGCCACTCAGGCCTGTCTAGCTTCCTGCATGCTGCTCTGTGGAAGGCAGAGGGACCGTGAAATCCCCCACCATCATGCACACAGATGTGGAGACAGAAAAGAGGTGTCAGTGAGGCCATGCCCTGCCTGCTGTCTTGTCTGAGTCCTTGGCAACCATCGCAGCTGACCTTCTAGGGTGACAGTCACTCTGAGCCCTGTCAGAGTGGGTAAGTCCTCCCTGCCAGCTCTATCCTGCCCACCTCCTTAGGGTTCAGCTAGTCTCCTGCATCCATACCTGGTCCTTATCATTTCTCATTTCCCAGTTCCAAGGGCTGACCCAGCAGGAGAGCAGAGGGCCTGTGCTCCATAGAGCACCTGTCCTCGTAGCCCAGGCCTCCTTAACTCTGAGTCTGTGGGGACAGCCAGAGAGGGAGAGAGGGCAGCCTCTCGGTTCACACACTGACCAGGCAGGAACTTAAGGCTCATGGGGAGGGATCTGCCCTAAGCTACATGCAAGCCAGTGGCCCAGGACAGGAGAGGGTTATATTGGATGAGGTGGGGCCACTCTCTAAGAGGCATGCACTTTAGGCCAGTGGTTGGTTTCATCAGGAGTTCCGGTATAATGACTTGGATGATAGTGCCTTCCTGGCCAGGGAGTGAACGTCTGAAGAGAGGAAAAGGAGGATTCTTTGGGGGGGGGGGGGTGCAAGGCCAAAGGATAAGGAGTGCCCATTCATTTATTCATTTAGACAAGGTTTTCTTGAGTAACCGTGGTTGTCCTAGAATTCACTCTGTAGACCTGTAGACCAGGCTGGCCCCAAACTCAGGGATCCACCTGACTCTGCCTTCTGAGTGCTGGGATTAAAGGAACACAATCTTAATGATTAGGAAAACTTGAATTCAAAAGTCAGCTCTTTCTCTTGACTGCTCTGTGACCTCAGGAAAATGACTTAGCCTCTCTGAGCTTCTAAGCCTTCATCTAAGAAACTACACTGGGCCTACTCAGTAGATCTGTGATGTACCATATAGGGGGCCTAGGAGCTGCGCCCCTGAACTGTGCTCCACAAAAGACAACAAAACTTGTGTCATTAAAGAACGCCTAGCCAGACTCAGCACTGGGTGGCAGACCTGGTGAGGCAGGGGCCCACACCTCCCATGCTGATCTTGGAGGACTTCCCTATCCTTCCCAGGAAGGCTGGTTACCATAGAAACCAATGGACTGCAGTGCTGTCCCAACAGGGAGGCTTTGCCCTAGAGGGCTGGCTTAGGAAAGCTGCTGCCCTGGGAGGGGGAGGGGAAGAAGGGACCCAAAATACCCATAGCTGCTTGGCGACTTCCCCTGAGTCACAGCCACAGCCCCTCGACAGGGAGCCACTTCCTCCCCAGTGTGGGCACAGGTACAGTGGCTACAACTGCCCACCTGTCCTGCCTGAGCTGGGAACAGCAGCCAGCACGTGTAGCTAGGAACCCCCTCAAGTCCACATTATTGCTTGTGACAAAAACCAATTCCATCCCATTTTTCAAATGAGAGCATTAAGGCCCAAGTGACTTACTTAGTCAAGAGTCCTGGCTTGAAGGCTGTGACGGAGCTAGAGTTTGCTATGATTGAGCTTTTACTGAATCTCCTAACAGGATCGTCTAGGGAAGGGATGTCTGTGTTTCTGTGTTCCTGGTAATGGAGTGTTTCTGGAAAACACACACACACACACACACATACACACACACACACACACACACACACACACACACACACACACACACCCACCACTGAGCTTCAAGCTATCTTCCAGAACATTCTTCCCTGGAAGTCTTGGTGTGTCCCCAATGTCTAAAGAGCCCTCTGGTGGGTTCAGGGCCTGTAATGTGGGCAGGGCTCTGGGAGCTAGTGCCACAGACTGGAACCCATTGTTCTGTTATCTCTTCTCTGCAGAATAGCTGGAAATGGGTCTAACAGCAAGTGAGGACACTGAGAAGCAGAGTTCAGAGTTTGCAGGGCCAGGTCAGAGGACAGGCACAGAAGACTCTGCCTCTGGGCCCCTGAGCCTCTCCTAGGGTACCCCAGCAATCTGGGACAAAACAAAGGTCTAACTACCTTCTAGCAACCAACTGCTGAAATCCTGTGGTGAAGTGACCCATCTCTCAGGGTGTCATACAGGAAGACTAAAGTGGATGCAGCACCCTAGGCTTGTATTCCCAGACCTGGACTAAAGCAGGCCTCCTGCCATGTGAGGAGCCCTATTCCCTGAAAATGAGTGCCATGCCTCACCCACAAAGTCAAGGATCACAGGGCACACGCAGCAGCACTGACACACATAATATCCTCTGTGGCCCAGGTCTCTTTGCCCAAAGAGAAAACGGAAGAGATGCTGCTGTGCATAGTACCTGCTGGCAGCCTAGCTGAGCCTTAGTCCCCAGAGAACGAAATATAATGGAATTATTATAGAATGCCGCCTAGGTGGACAGAGTAGTGTTGATGGTGGGCTGTACTGTCACCTCTCGCCAGCTCAGTTATCACTAAGCTGCTGTGAGAGGTGAGGAAGACAAGGAGGGGAACCAGCAGACTATGATGTGAAATCCCTTAGCACAGCGGCTGTGGCGGCATCCCAGTGGCAAAGCTATGGAACCTAACTGGTGGATCTGGAGCGTCAGGGTTTGCCCGGCCACTGGGAGGTTGGGGTGCCCTGAGTCACTGCACTTCAAGGAGTTCAGCTGAGGTCACTGGCATGATGAACCAGGGCTTGCCTTTCCAACAGTTTTCTCTGTAGAAATTAGGAAGTGTGGTCCCCAGAGCCCTCCTCAGGTTTGACTAGGCAACCAGGACTCCAGCTATAGAAGCACATTCATTTGCATTTCAGCTTGGCCCTGCCCAGCCTCAGCAGACAGTCCTTTCTGCCTCTCCTACTACTTTGTGGAGATTTTATCTTCTCACTGGCCCTCTGTCTGTCTTTAGAAGGTGGCTGATTTCCAGAGGGACAGAGGAAAAGCCTTGACTTTCATCACATATATCTTCAGAGCCTTGGGGACAAAATATAAACAATCCTTGCAGTGTTGGAGAAGGTGGGTGGGACCCAGGCCTGGGAGCCACACCCCTCTGGGGTTGGGGAGGGGCTTCCCCCAGAGGTCTAAGGCTGTTGTTGCCCTGCACAAGGCAGGGCAGCTTCTCACACAGTCTCTCATCACACAGAAGTCATTGACAGGGCCTTTCCTGCCTTGCTGCCACTTGCAAAAGGCAAGACACAGCATGGGGAATTCCTGTCCTTTTTGACCCTGAGTGGGCCAGCCTCCCAAGAGTCTGGTGACGGAGTCAGTGCCCTCAAAGGCTCCATCATCCATCAGGTCTGTCCTCCTTCTAGTTCCCACGGGACTAGGACTCTTCTATGAATAAGGCAGCAGTTCCCCTTTCCAGCCATTGTCATCCTTCCCTAGGCCCCTCCCTACTGCTCAACAACATAGAAGGGGCAATTGTGGGTTTCCTTTAAGGCATGGTCCATGCTAAGCCAGTGTCCTCAAATTAAAAAGTCTGGAGCCCTGCTTTCTCCTGAGGGAACCCCAGTTCACGGCTGAGTCTTCCCTCTCCATACTCAGGCTCTGGCTAAGGGGTTAACAGGGCAAGTCATTCCTCAAAAGGTCTGTGCTCAGATCCTGGCTCTGCCCTCCATACCTCAAGAATTCGTGTGGCCTTAGGGAAAGGGACCTGCCTCTCTAGGCCTCAATTTCCTCATCTGTTAAATGGGCATAATAATGGCACTTACTTTCCCTGACTAGAAGTTGCCTACAAACACCCAGAAGAGTTTATGTTTTGTAGCCAGTGCTGCTGTTTAGACCTGAAGATTCAACTTACTGGCCTCAGTTTCTGATCAGAACTTCCTGGATTTCATGTGTTCCAAAGAGGGTTATATCAGGAAGAACTGGGGTGAGACAGAATAGGGGTGACTCTGGGTCAGGACCAGCACACTGACTGAGGCAGGTGGGGAGATGTATGAGGATCTTGGGAAACAGGGAGTTTCCAGAGCACTCAGCCTGGGTGGCTATCTCCTTGTGTCTGGCTGCTGTGGCTGAGCGAAGGACGGAGAATGTTACTGGGGGTCAGGCCTTCCCACCTGGATTCAAACACAATGGCCAGCCTGAGGATGGCCGGCCCTCCTGGGGGGTGTGGGGGGCTCTCTTATAGATCTCTCTTAGCATCAATTCTCCCACCTATGAGATTGGGAGGGGCAGGGTCCCCATCCTTTCTCACCAGTGCCTAACTCTTCCTCAGCCCCCTCCATAGGAGAAGCATGTTGCTGATTCAGGCTCTTTGCTGCACAGGCTATTCTGAAGAATTGAAAAAGCATCATGGACCACTCTTTTAAATGGCCTCAACACCCACCAACACTCTACACATTCCCCTGACCTCTGCCCTACATTATAGAATTTGCTTTCTCTTTCTGAGATGGGGATCTTTTTACATAGTCCAGGCTAGCCTAGAACTCAGACTTTTCCTGCCTCAGCCCTCTGGGTGCTGGGACAACTCCAATTGTTTATTTGTTATTTACTTGCCTCTCCTTGTGTAAGCCACAGCACCATGAAGAATCCTTACAGCTTCCACAGGTGTGCAGGGACCTGTAGGTCCTGTGCTGGCCTTCTATGTCATCACTTTTTTGTGTATATTCAGATACACTAGGCAGTAAATGGCCATAAAAAGCCAGAACAATGAATGAAGACCCTGCCTGTAGCCAGGAGCCTTGGGCCTCTCTTCCAGCAGAGGGGGCTGTCACAAGTCCAGCCTAGAAGTTGGGATGAAAGGAGTTGGCAGGTCCAGGAGCAAGAAAGGTGAAAGCAGGGGACATCAGGTGGACTTCATGAGAAGCAAGGCTAGAGCAGCAGGCTCCTAGAACGCTGAGACCAGAGGGTACTCTAGGAAAGGGCACTTTTGTACAAAGGCGACAACAAAAATCTGGAGAATACTCTTACTTCCCAGCAATCCTACAGGAAAATTATATGTATTTTCTCAGACTGAGTCTGGGGCTGCCACTAAAAGGCAGGTAGTGGCTGTCTGGATTCTTCCACGAACCCACTATAGTCCCGCTGCCAGCTGCAGGTGACGGCCCCTCTCCGGGAGCCTCCAGAGGTGGGATCCCAACGAGAGGCACAGCTGGATGGGCGTCCCCGAAACACAGGGATTTATCCACTACCGCCAGGCCCCCATCCAGGAAAGTTTGTCTTAAAACAAAACAAAACAAAACAGGAAGTGCGGGCGGGGGCACTTCAAGGAGGGAGGCCAGGGCAGTGAGCTTCAGGCTTTGGGGCAAGGTGGAGCCGGTTCCTGGGCCTCTCCCTGCTCCTCCACCCCACAGGCAGGAGAAGCCAGATTCACCGGGCTGCAAGGAGGCGAGGGGACCCTAACACCTGATCCTGATTGTGTCCCAAGGATGGTGTGCTGGGTATTTTTGTGCACTGAATGGGATCCCGATACACCCTGAGCCAGCTCATGGCCCCACCCTGCCCCCTCTCAGCTGACAGCACAGCTTAAAAAAGAGAGGATCGCCCTGGTCCACCTGCTTTCCCCTCGTAACACCTCCCCCCCACACACACCCGGGACTAGTATCTGGCCCAGCCACGTTTCTGTCCGCTCTTCTCCAGAAGGGACTCTGGAGTGTCACCAGCCTTTCCCCTCTGATCTAGCCCTCATCTCCACCCTGCAGACACTCCACTTTGTGAGGCGGGAGTCTGGATTCCTACAACCCCCGCACCTACACCGAAGGTCCGGCCAGATCAGTGGGCAGCGGGAACCCAGCCACCTCCTCTGCCTGCGTGCCCGTGGGGGCAAGGACCCGGGAACTCGCAAGTTTGCACCGCGCAGTCCTCGGACTAGGAAACAAAGGCGGGAGGGGGTGCGGTGGCGAGAAAGGGGGAGGGGACCGAGAACTAAGCGCGGAAGACAGAGACCCCGGGATAGAAGAAACTGCTTCACGCTCGGTTCTCTCTGGCTCCAAAGCAAAGAGCTATAGCCTGGGAGGAGGCCGATGGTGAAATAAACAGCCCCGGGGGAAGAAGGTGGCAGAGAAGAGAGCTGGAGGAGAAAGGGAAACCGAGTCAGTCAAAGGAGACAAACAAAAGGACAGAGGGCCGAGCCCCGAGGAGCTCAGGGGGTTCCAGGTCTCCAGTAGACCCGCTGGTGCCAAGCTGTCCCGGAGCCCAGCTGGCGTGCGCAGGATGCTCGTAGTCCCCAGAGGTCCCTAAGGCCCCCAGCGTCCCTGGGCTCCGCTGCGCAGACAGCGGCCGGCGAGGTGGCAGCGGCGGGGAAGTGCGAGGCTAGCAGCGGCCCGTAGAGGACTTACGTTCCTAGCGCGAGGGGTGCTGCGCTCGCAGAGCTGGCGTGCCCCGCAGACGGTTCGGCCGAGGGAGTTTCACATCACGGCACCGCGCTGGGCGAGCAGGGTAGGGGAGGCTGGACTAGTGCGCCGCCGGGCTCGCCGGAGTCTAGCGGCCCGCTCTGGTCCCTCCTCTAGTGCCGCGCACAAGCCAATGGCGCGCCGTCCCCTCCCACGCGCCTGGCTGCCTCGCCCCCGAGGTGGCCAGGGCGGGCACAGAGGAGTTGTGGGGACCCAGGGCTGCAGCTGAGGCCTTGCGGAACGTCGCCTGTGGGGGGCGCACCCTCGGTTGGCCAGGGGATCCCCGGACGGGAACACCCTGCCGTTTTGTCACCCAAGACTTTCTCGGAAGTTCTGAAAACAGCGCCCCTTTCCCGGGACTGCAAACATCCCCCTAAGAGTTGATAAAATACTCATTCTCAGGCCTAGGTGGCAGTCTAGGAAGGAAGGGGCCGGCTTTGACTGGCAGCCTTCCGCCTCGTCAAACAAGGCGGTTAATAATGGACACCATTTGCTAAAACACTTTCGAGAATGAGATCTTTGCATTCTCAACGGCCCAAGAAGTATATAGGACTAGCCCCAGTTCACAAAACTGTGAGTCATTAATGTTTAGCCTAGGCCTGCAGATGTTGAGGAAAGAGTATTCTGTCAGTACAGCTTGTCTCCTCATCTTTGAAGTGACTGTCAAATGACAAGAACTCTTACTCCACTGAGACCTTCGACCTCAATCCCTCTGCTGGACATGTGTGTGTCAGGGTTAGGGTCTTACCTGGAACTGCAGAATGTTTGTTGGGGGAACCAAACAGCCTTTTGTCTCCGCCCATGCCAAGAAAGTGTTTCTGGGTGGGCTTTGAGGGGTCCTTGAAGGTCTTCAGGAGCCTACCAGCCTAAAAAGACAGGCTCCTACAGCAACCCTTCCCTTGCCTGGATCTGGACTCCAGGAGAAGCCCTTTATAGCTGTTGATCACCCAGGGCCTGTCTCCTGCAGAGAGAAACCCCGGGGGTTTCTTCCCAAATGAAGGTAAGTAACCATGGCAGGCCTGCACGGAAAGTGGGAATGAAGAGAAGCAAGATAAAGAAGTGGGACAGAGGGCAAAGTGGTGGCCCCCTAACCCCAGCTAGTTGTGCCTCTGGCTCCTGAGTTTTGCTTTACTCCAGGCTACAAAACCAGAATATCTGGATTCAGCACCAGGCAAGCAAGTTACCTAACCTCTACAAATCTCCTTATCTACAAAATGGGTGTGGCTTATAGCAGGAAGTACCCTGTGGCTGTTAGAGTTGTAGTCCCTGCTTACAAGCCTGACAGTGTGTGAGGTGCTAATGTACCAAGCAAGCGCCATGGCCTTCCGAACAGCTGGGACTGGACAGGAGGGACTGTGCCCTTTGCAAGGAAGTAAACAGGACAATGCCTGGTGCATAGCAAGCCAGTGCTCAGTGGCTGTTAGCCTTCTGATTACCAAGGCAACTAAACTCCCTTCCCACAGTGCCACCCGCTCTCGCAGAACACCTGGCTAGTGATGGCCAGTAATGAATGAATCACTCAGTCAGTCACGTCTGTGGCTCTGGATCAGGCCTGACTCGAGGTGTGTGGAGTGAATGCACACCCAAGCCACCTGCCAGGGACTTCGTTGTGGCCTGGTCTCTGGACAGTTTAGAGTCTCATCTCTGGACAGAGATGAGATGATGAGTTCATTGTTGTACCATCTGTCCCTTTATCGTTCAGGGCACTGGGCCGTGTCACTGGAACCCAGTGGTATCCCTAAGCACCCTCGTGGACTTGCAGACACCTTCCAGTGTCCCACCAGAAGCAAGTCCTGAAGGTAAAATTCCAGAGGCTAGACCCAATGATGATGAGTCCTACCCTTCCTCGACTAAGGCTGTATGAGAAAGAGTGAGCTCATTGTCACTAGAAGCATGCAAGCAGAGTCAAGGAGGAGCCAGAGAGGGTCACCAGAGGAAGGGCTTGCTCCTTCAGTGGTGCTCGATGTTGACAGATCTCTGAGCTCTGGGTATCTGTATTCTGGGTTTTCCAAAAAAGGTATAGCTACCCAGATGGGCCTTGTGTCTCAGTTAAAGTGCTGAGTCCTGGGCCCTTGGAGTTGACAGAAGGGTATTCTGGTTCTCAGAGGGTTCCCAGCCTCTCAGGAGGACAGATATGTATTCACGATCTCAAGGAGAAGGGAAGCAGATTCCAGCCTCAGCTGATAGACAGGAGACTGTGAGAATAACGAAGAGCTCAGAGTATCCACACCAGCACATCCAAGTGCAAATGCCTCTGATGAACCTATTCAGCTCTCTCTGGCCCCAGCTTGCATGCTGCCAGACACAAAACGCTTACTGCTACTAAAGCAGACTGTTTCTAATTGGAAAAATAGTGCTGAGTAGCAAGGGACTAGCTACTCATCTCGCCATCCATTTTCCCTAGAGTGCCCACCTCTGTCTGTGCACTTTGCCAAAGACATGTGCATTTGTTTAGGAACATTCCTAAGACTGCCACTCAGCCCTTGACATGTCTGTCCTCAACCAATAAATGAAGACAGGATGGGTTGTCCTTCCCAGAGGTTCCTGGTAGTGTAGGAGATAATGCACACTGAGCCCTTTGTCCAAACATGTTTTGAGTTACCTCATTTTCCCATTGGCTGGAGGCAAGCTTACCTGGTTAGGCACGTCATAACATGAGGTAACACAGATACTTAGCCTGCATGGATTCTGAGGGTAAACGCTGCTCCACACTATCTGTCCTGGTAAGTCTCTGTTGTACCTTGGAGAGAAATGGACATACAGCCATCACTGCTCTTTGGAGCTCGTGAGAAACCAGTGAAGTGACTGAATAAATAGGCTTGACAAATGGAAACTTGGATCGTATTGATCCTGTAGAGACTGGACTCTGTCTGAATGTGCTAAAATGTTCCAATGAAAGCCTCAGGAATGTGGCTGCAGTCGAGGAGCAGCCAACCAGAGAGGGTCAATCCTACAGAGACCCAGCAGCTGCTGCTCTCACCTGTCCTGTCCTGAGCTTCCTCAGCAAGAATGGCATTGCCTCTGTGCCCTAGAGGGAGGGTGTATGTGGCAATTGTATGGGTGATTGTGCCAGTGCTGTGTAAGGTGGGTATGAGCAATGGGGGAGGGGCATTAACTCACTTCTGAAACCATGGTCCCAGAGGAAGAGAATATGCTTTCAGTGAGCTGGGCATAGTGACAGATACACGCTCTGACCACAGCATTCCAGAACTGGAGGCAGGTGGATCAAGAGTTCAAAGACATTCTCAGCTACCTAAGAAGTTCAGGACTAGCCTGGGCTGTATGAGACACCATCTCTAAACGAAACAAAAACCAAAGACCAGGTTAGAAAAATGGCTTAATATGTAAAAAGCTTGCTACACAAGTCTGGTGACTGGAATTCAATTCCTAGCCCCACATAAAGGCGCAAGGAAAGAACTGACTTTGCACAAGTTTTTTCTCTGACTCCAACAGGTGACCCACGACATGGGTACCCCCACAATGCACCAATAATAATTAAAAACAAAAGTGCTTTCAGTAAAAGCAGTGCTAACAGGGAATGGAGAGGGCTGTGGGAGTTAGCACTGGGCATGATCTTTAGATCAGGGGCCAGCTAGAAAGGTCTCAGCAATGCTACTTCCTTGCACATGTAGGAGGATGACAGAAGTTCAGTGGTAGTTGAATCTGCAAATGTTGAACTTGAGGAGCATAGGTCCTGGCCATGGGACCATGGGCTGCAGTCCTGCTTCTCTGAGCCTATTTTCTTCTCTGTAAAACAGAGTTAAGAACTGGGGCGAACTTTGTAGGAGGTGCAGAATTTTGAGCCAAGCCTTTAGCTTGGTGTTCCTTGCTGCCAGAAGCAGGATAGTGGTGCTTCTCAAACTGTAAAAGGGTGAGTCCGAGGTGACAACCATTGAGTCAGGGTGAGTTGAGGTTGCCATAGAGGTACCTTTGAAGCCCAAGAAAAAGCTAACTGCTCTGAGATCCCAGGCTTACCTCGCTTCCACAGCTTCCTTCCTTCTGAGACTGCCTAGCCAGGACCTTTGGAGTGGCCTTAGGCTGGTCACAGTTTTGGGAGTTTGAAGGAGAAGAGGAGAATAAGGCGTTCCCAGACTGGCCCTCTCTCTCTCATGCTGCCTGCTTCCCCTCCTCTCCTTCAGTCTGTAAACTAGCCAGGTCTCATTCCCAACTCACGCCTCCATGGCTGCCCCCTCCACTTGCTGACTCATCTCCACTGCCACACTTGGCTGTGGATGCTGTGGGAGCAAGAAATGTCACACAGCTCCTTACCTGGGAAAAAGATGCCATCAGCATGACCGGGTGGGGGGGGGGGGGGGCAACGAACTCAGGCCTCTCAGAAGAAGAATGGCTGGCACCTTGGAAAGCCAATGCACACCATCAGTGGCAGGAAAGCCGAGGAGCTGACAAGACCAGACCAGCCAGTCTTTCCTAAACCAAGTGAGGTCCTAGACCCTGGTTCTTTCTAACTGGCTTAGTGGCCTTTGACAAGTTACTGAGCCTTTCTGAGCCCATTCACCTGTCAAATGGAAAGAGAAACCATGATGACATCCAGGGTACCGAGGGATTGGATGTGTCAGCCCTTAACTCAGGGCCTGGCTCACAAATTCTCAATAAGACATTGACTGAATGACGATTGAAAGATGGCAGAGATGGAGTCAAGAAATGCATGTTGCTACTGCAAGAAAGCCATTCTCTATCAGCTGGGGAGAGAGTAGGGACCTGGTATCCTAAGCTTAAGGGTGCATAATTCCCCTGGGGGGACAAATGAAGCTCCCACAAATCAGATAAGAGCTTTAGGCTGGCTGGAGACTCTCAGAGTGTGGACCCCTGATATGCAAAGAATTCCTGTAGATACAAGGATATGCTGTGGATATCCTCAGCTTAGTAACTCCCAAAGACCCTCACAATGGTCACTCTGGAATGAGGACTATGTCCTGGTCCCTGAGCCTCAGGCTTATGTTATAACCAGTCTTTTAACTGCCTCCTGCTCAAAAGGACGCTCGCTGGGCCCCTTAGATACCACACCTAACAGACTTTATATTCTCTCAAAGAAGGATGTTCTGACCCCACACTAGGAGCTTTCCTGGTCTGAGCAGTCTTAAGTCTTTTGAAGTTGGTCTCATTATTTACCCATTTTATAGACAAGAAAACTAAGGATCAATTAATCATACACTAAACAGATCAGGATGCAACCCTGACAGTCTAGCCCTCTGGTTCTGCTGGTGGCCATGGCAGAGATTTCCAGACCTCTCAGATGGTGTCCCTTAAGGTCCCAACTTTTTCTTCAGACTGTCACCCATGCTTACCAAAGGAAGTCACATGTGGTCCCAGGAAAACATCTGTCGAACAGAATTTTTAAAATGTGTGTGGGTGCTAGGGCATATGCACTGCACATGTGTGCACATGCATTTAGAACATGTGCACAGATATCATCATAGGAATGCCACCCATTTTGAGGCTGGATCTCCTTGAGACTGGTCTATATAGCTAACCATTTAGGCTGTCCAGTGAGCCCCAGAGAGCCACTGTGTCTGCCTCCTAGGGCTGGAATTAAAGTGCAGGCCACCACAGCAGGGTTTTTACATGGGCTCTGGGGATAGAGCTCAGCCCCTCAGCTGGTAAACTTGGCTTTACCAACTGAGCTATCTTTCCCAGGCCCTGGATTCTTGAGTAAAAATGGCTTTACCAAGCTGTGGTTCTCAGAGCACACTGGAGAGAGAGTCTTAAAAAATATATGCAGCCTGCCTCAGGCAAAGAGTAGAAAGCTGGGCTGGGCAGAGGTTCCCAGGGCAGCCACCTTCCTTCCCACAAGCCTCCAAGGGATTCCACAGAGTGTAGTAGACAGGCTTGGGGGAGGTGTCAGGCTCCTACATTAGATCATTAAAACAGATCCTTTTCCAAGCAAGATGCATACTGATAATCACAGCACTCAGGTGGTGAGTTTGAGGCTAGCCCAGGCTGCATATCAAGAACCTTCGCAAATGAAGGAAATAATCCAAAACATCCTTAACATTTGGAGGGCTAGGAGTGTAGCTTGATGATACAACATTTGCATAGCATTCACCAAACCCAGGGTTTGATCTCCAGTGCACAGAAGAAAGAAGAAAAAAAGGGGAGGGGCGGGGGGGGGAGGTAACTCCATGGCCCAGCCCTTGCTGTAGTGTAAGATCTTGGTTTCAACTCTCAGAACCACAAAAAAAGAGGAGAGTGGGGTGAAGAGGAGGATGAGGAAAAGAGGGAAGGAATGGGAAAGGGGAGGAAGACCAGGAAGTCAGAAAGGAAGAAGGGAGGAAGGCCAGAGGAGGCAGAGGAAGCCTGGAGGGGGAGGACCAGGAAGAAGAGGAGGAGAGGAAGACCAGAAGGAAGCAGAGCAGAACTAGAGGAAGCTCCCTAATTAACATTTAGCTGCTTTTCTGCTGTTTTACAGATAAGGCCAAGGCCAGATACCATGCACCAAAGAAATGGTAGCAAAGTGGCTGGAGCCCACACTGGTGAGTTCTGGATTACTGTTTGCTTTCTCAGAACCGACCCAAGGCAGACTGGTGGGGAAGAGGGCTGGAGAGGAGCTTGGAGGGAGCATCATCTTCCCGCTGCGGGGAGGGTGCTGTCGTGGGTGTCGCTCCCTCTCAGCACTGCAGCCCCAATCGTCCCGCAGCCCGCCCGCCCGCCTGCGTTCCGGGCGATCGGTTTATTAATACTCGGCACTGCCGAGGCGGATCGCAGCAACAAAGGCGGCTCTCTGAGCGCCCAGCGTCCTTATGTAACTGCTGGTAGCTGCGCAGCCCAGGCGGCCTGCCTCACCCTGGACTGGACCATCTACATGAGCACCTGGAAAGCTCCCACCCTGTGTTCCTCCCTCTGCTGGGGCCTCAGAAGGGGTCTGGTGGGGGTAATCTCCAGCTCCTCCTCTATCACAGCAAGGGTGTCTGTGGGACTTCAGGGTACAGATCTTATGGGTGCATAACAAACTCAACAACCTCTGGAGGTGACCCATCGCTCAGATGGGAAACGGGGTCCAGGTTTGCTCTACACACAAAAAATTTGAGTCCCTTAAATCTGTGGTTGACTGATGTTCTATACACTACACTACACTACACACACACACACACACACACACACACACACACACACACACACACACACACACACACACACCCCTACCTGCAGGTCTCTAACCACCACAAACACATTTCTTCAGAGCAGGGCTTTGGCTCTCCTGACCTTTGCTCAGGCACCCCTCCAGCAGCACCCGGTATCCACAGAGATCCTTCCTACCAAGAATTGGAAGAGCATCTTCCAGTTCTGAGCACACCTGACCATGGCAGCTGCCACACTGAATAACAGAATTTATTGTCACCTGATTGTCCCCAGAAGTCCTCAGACACTGAGAGGTGGTCCTGTGTCTAACTCATCCATCTTCATAGCTCCACAGCCTGTGGAGGGAACTGCTCAGATGATCACCATTAGCTATATCTCCCAAGCTACCTGTTGACAGAGACAGAATCCTGGTCTCTCTGCCCCCTCCATGAATTATTTATCTAATTTAATGAAATATCATGAAGAGCACATAGTAGGTATTTGGTGGCCTTGACAACTTTTTTGGCCCTTTTACTCCACTACACTCCAGCCCCAGGGCATTCTGGAGCCTCTCTGCCTGGCTCGAGAAGGGGTGCAGGGGAACTGGCAGAAGGCAAGGACTGGTTTCTGGGTATAAATAAGTTGTAGCTTTCTACTTTGTGTGGAGGGTACAGCGTGTGCCAACCAGCCCAGCAGCATGTAAACTGTACCCTCCCAGGTGTCACCAATGGCTAACATGTACTTTCAGCCCCCAGCCTGAGCACAGATACTGTGATGCCTGGACCTGGGTCCAGTAGTGAGCAGGGCACCCATATTCACGGAGACAGAAGAGAGTGTAGGGATGCTGAGGCAGGGAGGTGAGCTCTTTCAAATCTTCCCAGAGTCCGGGAGAACTGAAGCAGTGCTCCCCACACCTGAGCCTGTTGGTTCATCAGCTAATGAGAGAGAGCACAGTCAGTGTCTTGCCCATTTCCTTGCTGATAAAGCAGGGTTTAGATGTGCTTTACTCTCCTGACAGTGAGATGCTATCTTACTACCAAGTTATTCTCACTGGGAGTAATAGGAGCATTCAACACCCTTGGCGTATTTTCTATCTCTCTCTAAGTGGCCAATCTCTCTCTAAGTGGCCATTCCCATCTCCTCCACCCGCTACCCCCCATGCCACTATCAATCCCGATTTATCCCTAGTTCCAATACTTCTTCAACTATTCTGTACCCACAAGCCCAATGAAACTTTTTACAAAGCAGATCAGAGACCAGGAGACACAAACTCCCTTTTCATCGGTCATTGTGACCACTGCAGTCTTGTGGGCTCTATTCTCTACACACAGTCTTCCTAGATAGCCACAGGAAAGTCACCTTCCCATGTGCTGCATCCATCAAATGTGTGTCCACCCCAGGCCCTTTGCATACGCCCTTCCCTCAGCAGCAAATGTCCTTCCTAAGGCTGCTATTGGCTTCTTTCCTCTCTCTGCTGGTCTCGGTTGGCAGGACACCTCAGCAGATCATATTTGGACAGTGTCCCTCAACTGCTTCATCCTGTCCACTCAATTTATCACATGTATCCCTGGGTACCATAAGTGTCCTATTTCTCTGCTCTGCCTCATACTCCACCATATTCTCAGATCTTACTATCTTCATGTTATATAAACAGGAAGAGAATGGGTAATTACTACTAATAAATGGCAATGTGGAGTAGGGCCACAGGCTGTTACTCTTGGAGCAGATGGAGGCAGTTCAGTGCACAGCCTGTACAACAGCACATTGTGGCCGCAGGGTCCAGGCCATCAGAGATCTGCCAGTTTGTTCAGTAAATTTGTGGTGAACTTCAAATGGCCCCATCTAAAACAAATGAAGGAAGGAATATACGAGAGAGAGAGAGAGAGAGAGAGAGAGAGAGAGAGAGAGAGAGAGAGAGAGGAGAGAGAGAGGAGAGAGAGAGAGAGATGGGGGAACCCATCAGAGCTTCCTTTACTGCAGTGAATGAGAGAAAACAGAGAAGATGCCAGGGTGCCTCTGTCCCCGTCCCCGTCCCCCCCCCCCCCCCCCCCGTCTTCATCCTTGCTGTCCCTCTGCCCAGCTCATCTCTGCCTTCAGTTATCATTCCCTTTTCACAGTCCTTTTATGCCAGCATGGATATTAATTTTTTGGAAAGCCTTCCTAATCTCTGACTCTGTATGTAGCCCAAGGCCCCCACAGATACCTCAAACTGGCAGCCACTCCCAAGAGGCACTGTAGTAGACTTGACAGCTGTATTCTAAGTGCTCTGGGCTACTGTGCCCAGGACCATATGCTCCTTCCTTTTGTCTCTTTTTTTCTTTTTTCAGAATCTTATGTAACCCAGGCTAGATGAACTCAAACTTCTGGTCCTCTCTTCTTCTCCCCATACTAGGATAACGTGTGTGTATCACCGTGCCCAGTTTATGAGATGCTGAGGGATGGAACCCGGGGCACACATAACAAGCAAGCATTCTACCAGCCCATTCTCACCTAGCCCAGTGCCAGGCACATGAGAGGCATCTAAAAGGAAAGGGCATAGAGACGGGGATAGAGAGATGCCCTCTTGAAAGGGAAATGGGCTTGACTGCCCGCTCATCTCCCCCAGGCCCTGGAGTCTTAGACACAATCAGAACTCCACAAGGAGCTGAGAGCCAATAGCAACCTCTGACCCCGCCCCCGCATGCCTGCTGTCTGGCCAGTCCCTTCTCCCTCTCACCCTAGGCAGCCTCCCAGATGGTGAGAAATCAGGCAACCGGGGCCCCTGTGTGTCCAGACCTCTTCCCACCCCATGACATTTTCTTTGTCTTCCTTTTGTTTCTTCCCTCAAGCTCAATCCCCTCCCCCAGCCTCGTGAACGCAAACTGAAAAGAAAATTAAAAGGCCACCTAGCTACGTCAGCAGTGAGAAATCACCAGTTTAAGGAGTAATTGCTGCTGTAATGCTGTCGAAGCCTGAGTCACCACAGGCAATCAGGCTGAGGCCCTGGGACTCCCAGGCTCTCGGGGCTGAGCTTAGAGCTTAAACCCAGGACATCATTGTCCCTGTAGGCACAATGGAAGGGATGTTTTCAGCCAGGAGAGACTGTCTCAGTGGTTGGAACTCAGAGAGCCTGTGAGACTCAGCAGTGTCATCAGAGGCCTGTCTTTCCTGCCAGAGAGGATGGCGAAACCCTGTGCCAAGCACTTCCATTTGAGAGAAACTTGGAGA
This sequence comes from Phyllotis vaccarum, assembly GCA_033318265.1. Classification (NCBI taxonomy): domain Eukaryota; kingdom Metazoa; phylum Chordata; class Mammalia; order Rodentia; family Cricetidae; genus Phyllotis; species Phyllotis vaccarum. Next base: position 123,025,586 of record JARWLC010000001.1, on the reverse strand, counting down.
AAGTGTCTAGAGATAGCTGGGAAAGGTTAATGGGAGCCATAGAAGGTATTAGAGTAAGAAAAGTCATCTCCTTTAGGGACTAGGCTGTAATTCTAGTCTCCACTTTTCCTTGGCGGATTGGGAGGCTGAGGTTCTGAAAGTCTTCCAGACAGTTCTGGGCACCCCAGATGGACATCTTGCTTGGACTAGTCTTGCTGCAGTGGCCACAAGCTCTTGGGGACACAAGCCTCATCAATGTACATCTTGAGGCCAGTGGTTCTGTGCTAAGCACCTTTTGAAAGGCATTGCCTTTGCTGCCTTCCTTTCTCAGTGTCAAGGCAGGCATGTAATGTAGGCCTTGGGTTAACTTCTAAAAACACAGAGAGGTTAAGGGCCTTACTCAGAGCCACACAGCAGACCTTTCTGGCCATGCAGTCCCTGCAGACTTCTTCTTGTTCCAATTTCCTAAGGTCCTAGGAGAGAGCATCTCTTTGGTAAATCTTGGGGGGCTTCCTACTTTTCAAGGGAGAGGACTTGATTGAGGTAGAAGTAGGGTGAAGGGGAAGTGAGGGATGGAGGAAACCTGGGATGTCTCTCCAGGGAAGCTGGGTTGTCAAGGATACTAGAGGGTAGCCTTCCTGGCCCAAAGCATGCTCCAGCTGTCCACCTACCTCTCACCCAGACCCTATGCTGTGTGTGTGTGTGTGTGTGTGTGTGTGAGAGAGAGAGAGAGAGAGAGAGAGAGAGAGAGAGAGAGAGAGAGAGAGAGAGGGAGGGAGGGAGAGAGAGAGGGAGAGAGAGGGGGGGGGGAGAGAGAATAAGCACCAGAAAGAAAAAAATAAGAAATTGTGTCCTAGACTCAAGACCACTAATAAAATGGGAGAGATGTTTCAAATAATTTCAATTTTTTTAAAAGAAATAATATTGGAGCGCTGTGGTACTGTAAAATTTCCTTACAGTTAATTTGGAGTTTGTTTTGTTTTTATTTAGGATTCACTGGGGATGAGGGGATATCATAGTCTCTTAAGGACTTGGGTTTTTAGTAAAATTGTGCAGAGGAGGGCAGTGTTTCAGGGGATCCCCTTTCCCCTGAGGACATGAGTGTCCAGAAGTCATTAAGGAGTCACCAGCTCTGCAAGAACAGACCTCATAAAATTTCCTTTGGAAAACAGCCTGCCTTTGGGAGGGACATGTGTGTGTCTCAGTTTCCTCCTGGGTTAAGTGGGGATCACAATTATTCCCATGCCCCTAATCACAGACCTCTGACCGTCGCCCAGGCTGGAAATAAATAGAAACAACCAAAGGGCAGTATCTGGGAAACCTTGATGGACTCTTGGTGAGGTCTATTAAAAACACAGCTGGGAATATGGCTCAAATGGTAGAGTGTTCTCATAGTATTCATGGAGGCCTCGGTTCAGTCCCCCTAGTACCACTTAAAGCAGGCACAGTGGTCCTCCCTTGTAATCTCAGAATAGAGAGGTGGGACTGTGGACCAGACATTCAAGGTCATCATTAGCCACAAAGCAGTTTAAAGCCAGTGCTAACACCCTGCCTTAATCACACTCAATACGCAGATTCTACTGGGCCTGGTGTACTTTTCCAGTCTCGGTCCTCATGGGTTGGGGACTGCCTAGGCAATTTAGTGAGACACTGATTAAGAAAAAAGACAACCTGGAGATACACCCCAGTGAACAGAGCACTTTTCTAGAGTGTGTGAGACCGTGGAATTCTACCCAGGCCTCTCCAACCTCTTAGGGCATATTTGAGGCCTGGGCTAGGTGACCATGAGAAGTCATCCTTAGGAGGGTGTGGGGGTGTGGTGGGCTGGCTCCAGGTCTAGAGGCCTGGTAAACTTAGGTGGTTGCCCCGCATGTAAATTCAGGACAGACCCACTGCCTCCTGGTGGCCTTGGGGCTCCCAGACTCCTGGAAGGCAGCTGAACCATCTGTGCCTGCCAGAGCCAGGAAGGAGCAGACACAGGCCAAGGAGCTCTGAATGGCCTCTCTGTAGGGAGTTGGCCTGAAGAACAGATGGCCATCCCCTGCCCCCTGCTAAGTCACACAACCCTCTTCCTGGGAGAAAATGACCCCCTGTGACAGTAACCAGGAAGAAACTGGTCTAGGGGATTGGCAGATTCCAGCAGAACAGTGTGAGGAGAGCAGAGGTGTGAGCAGCTAGGCACAGCCACAGCCCAGCCTAGCTGTGAAAGACAAGTCAGCTCCTGGCTGGGGAGTGGGGGTAGGGTGGAGGGCTCAATGCCGCACCAGGTCAGCTCAGGTCATTTACTGCATGGCTCAGCCAGTATTGAGGCTGGGGATCAGCACTCTATATGAGGAGCCCAGAGTACTAAGGCTCCTTTCCTTCCTTCCTCCCCTGTCTCCACTGTTCGTGCATCCCTCTTGGGTTGTACCTGACATGACTGGCCAGGTCTTCATCTTGGAAAGTAGAAGCCAGGCTCTATATCGAGAAGCTTCAAGCTGCCATTGAGACCATTCAGCCATTCTCAATTCGTTGTCCATCTGAGCACCTACAGAATACCAGGTGACAGGGGCATAGGACGAGATAGACAGCAGGCCTGGATCCTTTGATGAACCCGAACTTACCATCTTACAGGGGAGTCAGCAAAGTTGTGTTCAGACTGACATAGTAACCAAATGTGACAGAAGTCCCAAGACAGAGGCCTTTTAAAACTGGCATTACAGCTGAGACCAAGAAGTGAGCGTTGAGAGGGAGGGGCAGATAATCAGTTGTGTGTTCTTCAGGCCCAGGAAGATGGCGAACCCAAGAAGAGAAAGGATGCCCTTATTTTATTATCACAAGATAGAGTCTAAGATGGCCTCAGACTTCCTACATAGACAAAGGTGAACCTGAACCTACAATCCTCCTGCCTCCACCTCCTCCTATGCAGTACTGGGATGGGATAGAACCCAGGGCTTGCTGTGTGCTTGGCAAGCACTCTACCAAGACCAGAGCCTGAGCTCTCAGATGTGCTGTTTTCAAGGTCAGGGTCTAAATGGGAGGAGAGGCCAAGCTAGTACGTGAAGAGCCCAGAATGGGACCATTGATGGCTTCCACAGGAAGTGGCTCTCCAGATGACATGGTCACTGCCTGGCCCAATAGTACTGAAGGACCTGGATCCTCCTGGTCTTTGTACCCACCTTACCATTCTCCCCGCTGCCTGCCTGCCTGTCTGCTTTGCTCAAGCCATGATAGCCTCTACAAACAACACTCCCCTAGCTGACTTTGATCTGGGGCAGCACTCTCTCCCTCTCAAATGAACTGAGCTCTATTCCCTTAAAGGGTAAAGATTATGCCAGGGCCTTGGGATTATTTATTCACTGGCCAGTAATAGACTGAATACACACCCTGGCTGGAGGGGAGGAAAGCTCCAATGGGGACCAGGCACTTGTTCAGCACAAAAGCCCACTTGTCTCACTTGTGCTTGAGCATTGGGCCAACCCAATTTTGGGGATACTTCCCTTGACAGCATCCTTATCAAGAGTAGATTCTGCAGCTACAGACTCTGGAGATCTGGGTGTGGCAGGCCCCTGGCCGTGTCCTTAATGTATAAGACTGCAAGCTTCCTCCATAGAGCAGGCCCTAGGCTTACATCTTCTTTGAGGCCAGATTTACTCTGCCAAAGTCCTCTGCAGGGAGAGGTGGGGGGCGGGGGAGCATTGTAGTGACCTTTACACTGTCAAAGTCCTCTGCAGGGAAAGGAGACCTTTAATTCTGACCCCTTCTGCCCACTCAGGCACAATAGCTCTAGAAGGAAGTACCATCTGTCAGTGTCTAGGCCAAACAGGCTTAGAGCTTCCATGTGGCCCAGTGCCCTCTGGTTGGTGGGTTAAGACAACAGATTTCCTCTCATTTGGTTCCTCTAAAGTCCTGAGGTCCTCGGCTCTCCCCAGGTGTCTTACATGCCCAGTGCTAGCCTATTCTCCCCTTAGATCCCTGTCTGTTTCCCCATAGCCACAGCTCAGACGGATGACTCCCCAGAGGATACTCTGATACCGTTCCCAGGCAGCAGTTTCTAAGTACTTGGCATCAGGACACATTTATTAATAAAATGAGCAAAATAACCAAATGCTTTGGCAGCACCAAAGCTTGCCAGGGAAGCCTGAAATCCTAGAGACACCAGAATGGGAAAGTGGGAAGACGTCTGTGAAAGCCATGGGGGCCATGTCCCTGACCAATGGTGCCACTGTTTTTGAATCTACAAGCTTGGGCACATCTCCATAATTCGGTTCCATGACTTATGGGAAAGGAACCCATGATGAGGTCAGAATGGCTTTCAAATGGCCACTTGGGGGGCAGTTTACTCAACTCCCCTCCAGAGAGGAGACCAATTCAGAACCCTCAGCCTAGGTTGACAAGGCAGGTTTCCATAGCTGCTGGGGAGGTGCCCTGTGTGTTAAGAAATGCTAGTGAGAGGTCACCTGACATTCCAGTGTTGTCTCTGCCCCTAATGGGTCACATGATCTTTACTAGATCACTTTATCTATAGGATCCTCATCTCTAAGTCCCCTAGTCCTGCAGGATCCCCAAACCCAAGTTCCTCAATCTCATTGGCTCCACACCTTCTCTAAGTGTCCCGACTTCATTGGGCCCTCCATCTACTAAGTCCCCTGACCCCACAGACAGTTACTTCCAAGTCCCTGATCCAAGAAATTTCCGACTTCAAGTCTTCCACAGGCCTCCACTTTTGTCTGCACTGCAAACATAGCAACTTCATCCTTGACTCTCAAAACTAGTTTCTCCACAAACTCAACTTGATGCCTCCTCTTCCTGTGCATGCCAGGAGCCCCAAGAAGCCACGCTTTTAACACCTGAATGTTTTCCCTTTCTCCAGAGTAGTGAGGGGTGTACCAATAAATACCTACCTCCAAACCCTAGATTTAGCCACATGGCTGGGACAGCCACTGCATTATCTCATTAGTCAGTCAGTTCTCAGAGAAGCTCTGGGAGTCGATGTCACTGTTAGGACCATTTACAGAAAGGGAGACTGAGGCTCCGGCACAAGAAGTGATGTACCCTGCCACACAGATGGTGGTGGCTGGGATCCATTCAGATGGTTGGCCCAATGCCCAGAGCATCATAAATACTCATTAATTTGTGGTCATGTTTTTCATGGGTCCACACCATGGCTGTATTTGGAAGAGAGATGTTGGCCCTGCTTCGTGTCTCTGCAATTCTGCCCTACCCTATGCCCACTTCATACTATAGGAAGTGCCCAGCTGCCTGATGGATCTCTAGCCAGGCTTGGCATCTCAGGCACATTAGCTGCCTCTCCAGGCCTCCGCCAGGAGCATGCTTGGAAATGGATCCAGCCAGGCTCCTCAGCCCCAGGAACACCCACTGGGCCCACACACTCATCCACTTTACCCCCAGCCTTGGAAATTCTCACCAGGTGGAGAGGAAAATGGAAAGCATGCGGTCTGTTTCCTCGGCTGGCGCCTGAGCCTTCCAGTTCACACATAGGGCTTTTCTTAGAGCGGGTATCACTTACTATAGCAGCAAGCAGAGCTTCAACAGAGGGAGGTTTCCAGGCACTGGGACAGGACCTGGGCACACTGTCTCAGCACATTCTTAGCAGCCCTACTCGGGAATGGTCATTCAGTCCATTTTGTAGCCTAGAAAACTGAGGCCCAGAGACAAAGCTACCTGGGTTGGTAATACATGGTAGCTGACATGCTTTGAGGACTTTCTCCTGTGATCCTAACCTGCATCCAACATCCATTCATCCCTTTAATCTCTTCATGGAAGATGAGTCACTGCCCCAATCCTGCAGGAAAGTCAGAATTCACAGTTAGGTCTGTGTGCTCCCCAAAATTCCTTCTGCTCTAAATGTCAACTTTTGGGGACTGCCTTGATTTTCTTAGTTTCTGGAGATCTGCCCTCAGGTGTGATCCAAACACTCCCCCAGCATCCCTGCAGCATCCCTGAAGTACACAGCTGTATGAGCTTGGGCAACATCTCTTGTCTGTGCCTCCCCTTAACTAGAAAAAACGGAGGGTGAATGTTGTCTACATTACAGATAAGGGAGGATCTGCCTGAAGAGAATTCTCTCCCGTGGATACTTCTAAAGGTCCTAGGGAGGACTTGAAGGGTATGTTGCTTGTTTGGGTTATCTTCCTGCTCTGAGTCACTTTATGTTAACACTATTCCAAGTCAATTCATTATAACAGAGGCCGGAAACGTGTGTCCCTAGTGTGCTGGGGTCCAAAGTGAAGCAAGAAATAAAGTCCAAGGAACAAATGATTGTCTGTCTAACAGACATCTGTGGGAGACCCCTGTGCTGATGTCACTTGGGCCACCACCCAGACAACCCCACTGTAACCTTCCCAAAGCAGCTTTCCCTCCAAAATCTCACTTGTCCTCTGATGTCCAAGCTCACTCAAGAAGCCTCCCTCACAGCTTAGACATCTCCAAGCATCTTTCCTTGGGTCTCCCCCTTGCTTTGGGAGAGATCTGTAGAACGGACTAGAGCCTCGCATGTGCATACAGAACCAAGCTTCTGGCTAAAGGCTCTAGCACCAGCTCTGCCCTTTATGCCTGGAACCCAGGAAGATCTCCGCAGGTGACCAACAATAATTATTGGAAGAATATGCTTTTACAAATTCCTTTGGTGGAACCAGCCTTTGTCTAAAGATCAGCAGATTTATTGAGACCTAGAACCAGTAGAATATGTAAAAAACATTCCTTGCAGAGTTACATGGAGGGTAGCTTTGTGGAGATGCAAGATGGATGTTCATGCTCCCAAGCACTTACCTGTGGAAGTACTCAAGGGGCTAAGTTCTAGGGAGGAGCAGGATTGTTCTACCTGGTCTCTCCTTACACATGCATGATTGGACCCAGGTTAGGCATGTGGCCTAATCTGGTCAGTCAGTTCTTCCTTCCCTAGGCAGGGAAGGAGAAGAGGAGAGAGGAGAGGATCCTGCCTGGGTCCCCTGTGGCTGGGTTGGAACTTAGGGCAGCCATGGTAACAAGAGAAATAGGAGGTTCTGCTTGGCAGAAAGAGGGGGTGACAATCTGGTTAAGGAGAGACCAGATGAGATGGGGGACACAGCAGGCTGGCCCTACCTAGTTGCCCAGGCAGGGAAAACTGAAAGATTCCCCCTTCGCTCTCAGCTTGAATGAATTTCTCTGAATTGTGACTCAGGAGCTGACCCATTTGCCCTGCCTCCATGGAGAGCAGAAGGATCCTAAAGATCCACCTTGCAGGCCTAAGTGGTCAAAGCAGAGACCAGGAAGGCTATGGGAAAGAGATGACACTGTGACCTGGGAAGCTGGTCTCTTCATTGTTGGAATATCAAGCTTCCACAGAGTTGTGAGTTCTGGATGAATGTTACCACCATCGTTTTACATCAGAGCAGCTGTGCTCACCCACAGGAGACATTCAGGAGGCCAGGGGCACTAACATCCCCTTCTGAAGGGAAAAAGAGACTCATGGGGACAGGAGGCACTCGACCTCTCACCTTCTTAAAATGCCAGCTATTACTCAGAGGTGAGTAGTGTCTGAGGGGACTCCCACAGTACTGTTGAGATAGGATTTAAACACCCTGTGGCAATAAGGATGAGATCCATGGCAGATCACACACAAGGCAGGTAGCATAGTTGACCCTCCCCTGAGTAGCCCAGCAACTCTCCATTGGGCTGAGGGAGCACATTAAGGCATATGGACTCCTTCTTGTCTTGGTCCACAGTCTCCTCAGGGGACTAAGCACACCCCAGGGCAGGAAACACAGCCTTCTCTCAAAATGAGCCTGAGCACTAAGAAGCAGTATATTGAGGCCCACCTGGCATGCTTTGCCATCGTCGGCTGTATTTAGAGATGTGTTCACACGGGAAGCCGCATAGGGGAAGCTGTGCCATTCCCAAGTGGTGAGAACAGGCTGGGAAGCCAGGCAGGCCTGGTGCCCAACCTGCTGCTTGGCCTCCTTTTCCTCTGCTTAGGAGGGAAGTGTGCCCTGGGTGATTCTGAAATGGATGAGCAAAGCCAGCTGGGTGCTTAGAACACACAGGCTCTCCATAGTACGGCTTCCTTATCCCTGCTCTCCACAGGAGGAAATGGAAGTTGTTTTCTCAGATCTGGGGAGAAAAGAAAGGAAGAAAGGACGGTTTTACTCAGACTATGCTCAAATCTTCATGGAAACTGCTGCCTGGAAGTCACAGGAAAGCAGGCATTTATGAGCATGGCCTTCATATACTGTGCCTCACACATTCAGCCAAGGCAGGGAGTAACTGAACGCAAGGAGTAGCTGGAGGAAGAGGACCGGCACTCATCTTCTAAATGTGTCTTCATGCTTCCTTGACTCTGCCTAAGGGTCCCTGGGTTTTCTTGTGACATTCAAGCTGGTTGCTATGGGGACCAGGTTGCTGGAATGTCCATCAAGAAAACAATCTGGTCCAGTTCAGGAAGACAGAAAAATGGGGCACCCTATGAGGTCTGGTGAACATCTTTCCCCCAGGCCCTAAGTGTACACATCCACCCCATATGAATCCCTAGTTGGCCACACTTGGCTGTGATAGGACAACATGAATTTGTCAGATGACAGGTGGTAGTATCCCTATGGCAACATGGGGTCAGGCCTCCCAGAAGAGGAACTTCCCCTGAGACTCTGAGTAGGGACAGGAGTGAGTTGCCTGTTTGCTGGTTCTGCCATTGCCAAGAAACAAAGTGGAAAGAGGCATATCTCAAAATGAAACAATAACAAAAGCAAAATGAGTCTGCTCCCAGCAGCCTGGCGCTGGATGAGGCTGTCCCCTGCTCCCAGCAGCCTGACTCTGGATGAGGCTGTCCCCTGCTCCCAGCAGCCTGACTCTGGATGAGGCTGTCCCCTGCTCCCAGAAGCCAGCAGGGTCTGGGTTCTCACAGAGCTCAGTCCTGGCCTCAATGAATGGAAAGTCACAGACAGCCTTCCTACAGAGGTCTCCTGTCGCACTGTATGTAGCTCCAATGGCTTGGGCCTGTAGAGGGGGAGATGCTTGGTGCGAATCTGTGTGGTAGGTTCCTTACCTCCATGGGAGGCCTTTTCCAAGACAGAGTGGGACTCTAGCCACGCTTGCAGCCTGCTGGTGTTCTGAACTAGGACCCTTATTCTCTAGTCTTGGCCCGTCCACCACTTTGCCTGGTTGGGATGCCTCTATAAGAGGCTTCCCACCTTTCCTCTGCTGGACCCTCTCTAGATCTACAGTTCTGGGATAGAGCTGGTGTGCTTACCCTGAGGAAGGGTAGAAAGGCCAGAGACACTATGAGAACATGGGGAAAGAAAGGAACCCCTCACTCTGGTGTAGGTTTAAGCCTCTCACCACCAGAAATACAAGAATTTCAGCAACAATTAACAACTGCTAAAGGCCTTTCTTCCCTCCCAAGACCTGCAATTTTCTAAGGATCAAAAAAGGATGTGCCTCAAGCTCTCTGTGTAACCCTAGTGGCTCTTGGTTTTACTTTGGCAGATTATAATCCCAAGGTACCTGCAGAACACTGCCAGCACTCACTGAAAATAAGAAAGAAAAGAGAAAGGTGGGAGGGAAAGAGGAAGGAGGTAAGGAAGGGAGGGAGGGAAGGAAGAAAAAAGAAAGGAAGAGAGAGAGAGAAAGAAAGAGAAAACACCCAGGATTTCTTAGCAGCTTTTTGAAATGTAAGCTAAGAGCCATGAACATCATATATATGTGTGTAAGAATATGCATACACATTACATATGGCTGATGCTGACAGTGGCTGTTCTTCCTTGAGGAGCTTGCACCCACTCGGGCCTGTCTGTCTTGTTATTCCCGGTGCCTTTTGTTCTCTAACCCCCTGGTTTTGAATCTATATTTAAAATGTCTTTTAAAGCTGGGCAGTGGTGGAGTGCATATTTAGACTCACTTGGAGGAAGAGGCAGGAAAATCTCACTTTGGACCTCTGAGTTTGGATCTCTGAGTTCAAGGCTAGCCTGGTCTACAAGTTCCAGAGTAGCTACACAGAGAAACCCTGCCTTGAAAAAAGAAATAAGGGAGGGAAGGAGGGAGGGAGGGAGGGAGGGAGGGAGGGAGGGAGGGAGGGAGGGAGGGAGGGAGGGAGGGAGGGAAGAAAAGAAGGAAAGCATCTTTTAATAAACTGTCTTCTTTGGGAAGTCCAGTGATATATTATGTATCTAATAAAGTTTGCCTGAAGATCAGAGGACAGAGCCAACCAGAGTTAGTCACAGAGGTTACGCGGTGGGGGTACACGCCTTCATTCCTAGCACTCGGGAAGCAGAGGCAGAACTCTGTCTAGATCTCTGTGAGTTCAAGGCTACAATGAGCTACAGAGATTGATTCATTCCAGGAGAGAAACAGAGCCAGGTGGTGACACACACTTTTAATTTCAACACTTGGGATCCCATGTCTCTGCTCCCAAAACTTGGGAAATACACGTGCCTTTAATCCCAGTGCTAGGAAGTTTGGACCAGGAAGTGATGTGGCTGAGCAGGGAAAGGTTTATATTATATATAAGGCAGGAGGAGAGTTTGCCCCTTCCCTTTCGGCTGAGGACTCGGAGACATTCAGTCTGAGGGTGCATGGAGACAGGATCTTGCCCTTTGGCCTGAGGACTGGCTAGATGAGAACTGGCTATGCCTTGTTCCTCTGTCTCTCTGATCTTTCTGCTTTCCTCCCAATATCTGGCTTTGGGTTCTTATTATAAGATCAGTTAGGATTTGTGTAACAACACATGCTCATGTTTTCATATGCACGTTATTCTTTCCCTGTGTGTCTTTCTATTTTCAATAAAACCCTAACTTGGCATTATATTGAAATTCTTTCTTTTGTGTGCCAAAGCCAGAAATCCTGGGTTTTCCTGAGTGGCGATCTCTGAAAGATTAACGGAACTCCCTAGGCAGCCTCTGTGCCCTCCCCACTGACAGTCACAGTGGAGAAACCATAAGGGTCAAACTATAGACATCACGTAAAACTGAAAAACTGGGAGAGAGAAAGAACCCCCACAGCAGATGCTGGAGGAGCTTCTCCCTGCCTGGGAGCTCAGAGCTCAACTTTCACCAGCAGGGTGAAACACATCTTAGCCCTGCTCAGAGTGTCCATTTCTTCTTTGCCACATGACAATAATAGCAGCTGATCCTGTGTTGCTGTTCTGGGAAGGTCCCCTGACTTCCCACTTGCAATGTGAATTAACTATCCACTTGGCTCACAGTGTGTTCTAGAAATGGGGCTATGTTTCCAATTCTGACCTTGGCAAATCTGTCATGAGGTTGTCATGGGAATTAATGACTGGCATGAAGTTCTGGGCCCATTTGGAGCCCATGCAGGATGCTTAGGATATGTATCCCATGCCTTAGCTCAGTGGCCCAGGAGGATGCTTGTTTGTGTCCCCAGGGGTATTCCACTCTGTTCTTGTGGTGGTCTAGGGTGGAGAATCAGAGGCTAGCAAATGTTTGCTGGAGACCAGAACATTCCTCCTAAGAAGCTAGAGACCATCTGGTCGAAGAAAACTCAATAGGTTGCCCCCTGCACTTCCTGCAGACTACCTTAGGAAATGATGGCCAGTCTGCTTAGATGGGAAAATCAGGAGGAAAGGCTTGAAGGTTTATGCCAGAGGGACTAGTGGTTCTCGAAACTTCCTGAGGCCCCCATAATGGTGCTGGTAAGAAAGAGCCACAGAATGCAGCCCCAAGAAAGAGATGACAAGGTTGGAGTGCCCACGGCCACTTCCCTTCCTTTTCCATCACCCTGCAAGGTGCCTGGCAGCCGGTTCAGGCCAGCAGAGACCTCCCTGCTGAAGGCTGAAGCTTGGTCTACAGCTCCAGACTCAGAATAAGCTTGGAAGGCTCACAAGCTCAAGCTTGGCAGGCAGTGTGCAGAGTCCCCAGTACATTATCTCATTTAATTTCATTAGTGAGAACAGCCTTTGAAGCCTGGTGACAGAGCTTTGAAATTCTGGAGCACTTTAGCCTGGCTGCTTTTAATTTAAAGAAAGATTGAAAAGGTTGTGATCATAGAAATTCCCTTCAGGGACAACACCTAGTTAGTTCTCATAGTGGGGAGCTTGGGACAGTGGGGGCGGTGGGAGCAGGCAATTCCAATGGCAAAGGGTGCTGCTAAATTGCTTTATACAATCAAGGGAACTCTGTGTGTGTGTGTGTGTGTGTGTGTGTGTGTGTGTGTGTGTGTGTGTGTGTGTGTTTGAGCACACGTGCATGCACATATGCATGAATGCATGTATTTATATGTGTTTACACAAACAGGGAATGAAACTTGCAGGTGCTTAGCTGCTTCCTGGAAACAGGAAAATGAGGCCTCACATGTCACAGGAGGAGACAGCCAAACCAAAATAACAGAGAGGTTCCATCAGGGCAAGGAGCCAGGCTATGTGACATGATTTGCTTAGCAGCAGCCCTGCAATCTTATGGAAAATGTGACCTCCTATCCTGGCCTTGGACGTCCTGGAGACCCTTCTATCTCTTTCCTGCCAGATGGTGCTAGTCTTGTGGAGGAAAGCCTGCCCTTGGGCCCAGTCTGGAGCCAGGCTAAAGAGAGCCAGAAGTCTAGTAGCTATGGTTGGACTCAGTGTGCTTTCTGAGTTGGTTTTATTTAATGAGTTATGCTATTGGGTTGTGGATCCAAGTCTTAACTGCCTACTCTTGGGGTTTCCTGAAAAATGTCTTGGGGTCTGCCTACTGAATTTGGCATGATGCCTAGCTGAGTGTCTGGGGTATATGGAGGAGTCAGGAAAGGCCTCTTTGTGCTGGGCATTGGAGCTTGAGGAAGAGAAAGGGGGTGAGCTCACGGTGCAAACTAGAGGGCTCGGGAGATGAAGCTAAGAAGGAAGGGCTCTTGCTGCTAGGTCAGGCTAGGTGGCACTTGACAGGGATTCTGGGAGCTGCTTTTTCATCTAGGCAGAAATGCCCTGGGGTGGACACACTTCCATGGCAAGGCAGCATCTGAATGCATCCTGGATAACTTGTAAGTCACCTGGGACCAGACAATAATTTTCCTGCCTCACTGTATTGCCAATGTGTTGGTTCGAATGAGGACTGTTACCATGAGCACATGTATTTGAATACTTGGTCCTGAACTGGCGGCATTATTTGGGGAAGTTTTACTGAACATCTAGATGCAGAGTCCTGATTGAGGAGGTACATGTTGGGAAGGAGGGGCTACAGCCTAGACCGGCTTCCAGTTCACTCTTTGTTCCTTCTCTGTGGTTGATGGTGGGACCTCCTAGCTTCCTGCTCTTGCTGCTTGCTCTCATGCTTTCCTGCCATGAGGAACTCTTATGCCCCTGGAACCATATAACCGACAGACATTTTCATCAGCAAGTTGCTTTGGAAATGGTATTTTATTTCAGCAATGGAAAGGCAACTGGTGCAGTTATTTTTCTCATGACTGTGACAAACTCTCTGACAGAGACAATTTGAGAGAGGAAGATGTATTTTGGGTTGTGGTTTTCTGGGGATTTCAGTTTGTCAGGGAGTGGAAGACGGGGTGGCCCATCCATCCTTGAAGATTTAGACTGAATGGTGGTGGGTTTGTGAATTATAGGTTGTAGGAAGCAGAGAGAGTTAGACCAGAACCTAGAGGGGGCTATCTCTTAAAAGACCAGCTCCCAGTGATCCCTACACTAAACAGGCTCACTTCCTAATGGTACCACATCTTCCCCACCAGGGTAACAGGGACAAACTATTCAAACACGAGAGCCCATGGGGGATATTTTATGTTTAAACTCTAACACAGTTTTAGAAAGCTGCAGTGAGTTTCTGGGGGTGGAGGGACCCCGAAAAGAAGTCGTTGTTTGACTTCACGGGCTATTGGTGCAGGCTCCATATCTGGGTGGCAGGAAGACATCTCATTATCTTGCTGGACAGTAAATTTTACAGAGGTGGTTTTCTTAGAATGGACTATTTGCCTAAGAAGCCTCTGGGTGAGGCTCCCCAAGACTGTATAAGGTCCCATGGGTCTGACTCCAAATGCTTGCAGCTTTAAGGGTCAAGAATGAGAAGTTTGATTTTGGTTTTGGTCACCACATAAATAGCATTGTCAGAGGATTCTGGGATGAGCGTGTAGACTCCTTTGTGGTTTCCGAGGCAGGCTATAGAGCAGGGAATGAATAGCGCGTCTGACATCTAAAGCCCTACTATAATCACCAGGTATGCTCGTGGGCTGTTCCCACTCCAGGTTTTCTGTGGGCTCCACTAACATCAGACCACCAGGACAGTTGCTGTTGGCCTCCCTGTCTTCCTCATTAGGGGCAGATGCTTCTAGAACAAATAATGTATCCCTTCCACTGTTCTCCTCACAGAAAATTCTCCTCAACTCACATATGAAACGTAAGTGTGGAGGAGGAAATGATGCTGCCTTGCTCAAGGTCACAGGCACGTCAGAGGCAGAGCCAGGGCAGGACCTCAGTCTACAGATGGAAGTTTTGGGGCCCTTGGCTTTTCTGCTCAGCCTCTAGTCCACTGTAAGGGTGGTGTAAGATCTGGAAGAGCTCTGCAGAACATCAGAGGACAGTGTGGCTCTAATTGCTTCCCAGCTCTGCTAATTGCCCACCCTTCTCAGAGGGCCTAGGATGTTCAGGCTGCCTGCTAGCCTGAAGCTTTTGCTTTCTCCATCTTTGTTATAGAAATGTGCTTTGAAGAGCCTGCTGGCTGTTTGCTTTGAATTTCCCCTGTGGCTCCTGTGCCCCAAATCCTGATATCCTGATAGCTGAGCATGGGAAGGATTTCCTTATAGCTCCAAAATATGCTGGGCTGGGGGATGTCTGCTCTTCTTGGAGGGAGGACTAAACCCAAGACCAGTGGTTCTCAACCTGTTAGTCTTGGTCCCTTTGTCTCAACCCCTTTGTAATCAAATGACTCTTTCACTGGGGTTGCCTAAGACCACTGGGAAATAAATATTTACGGTTCATAACAGTAGCAAAATTACAGTTATGAAGTAGCAAAGAAAATAATTTTATGATTGTGGGGTCACACAACATGAGTAATGATATTAAAGGGTTGCAGCATTAGAAAGGTTGAAAGCTATTGTCTTAGACCCTCTCCAGAGACCTCAGGCCTCATTACGGAGCAGGAGCAGTTCATGGCTGAGATAGCACTGTGCAACCGACTCTGTCTCTTGCCCCCACCCTTTCCTTCCTTGCTCAAACGCACCCTGAAGTCTGTGGGTTACTTGCTTTCTGTTTGCAGGCAAGCAGCGCGGGAGTGAAGATGCAAACAATAGGGTCCCACAGAGCTGAGGAGACTGCTTCTATTCTGCCCCATCCTCACCCTCCAGACTTCAGGACTCACAAATTTCTCAGTCTGCTTTCTGTTTCTATAAGTGATTATCCAAAGCTGGATGATTTATAGACATGTGTCATGATTCTGGAATCTAAGAAGTCCAGAAACATAGTACTCCCCCCTGTCCACATCTAGTGAAGGCTTTCCACTGTATCCTGGTGTGTCAAAGTCATCACATAGAGAGACAGGGCAACCATACCAGCTGGAGTCACCTCCTTTTACTCTGAAGTGACAAGTGCCATTGTGAGGGACCCAACCTCATACCTTTGTGAAATTCTAGTCATCTTCCCAAACTGTACCTACAAAACCCATCAGTAAATCAATTGGGGGGGGGCACACATTCAGACCTTAGAAATTTCTC
Source organism: Phyllotis vaccarum (assembly GCA_033318265.1). Lineage (NCBI taxonomy): Eukaryota > Metazoa > Chordata > Mammalia > Rodentia > Cricetidae > Phyllotis > Phyllotis vaccarum. Next base: position 123,009,989 of record JARWLC010000001.1, on the reverse strand, counting down.
CATGGTGATTAGCTTTGGTACCTGCTATCTTTCCACAGGTTCCGTTGAACTTCAGACTCTCAAAGGAAGGGTCACACCATAGTTTCACTCAGCTTTCTACAATCTCTTCAGTAGGGTCTTTAAGATATGAATCCCAGCTCTGTGACTGTGTCTCTTCATTTACCCGAAGGGGCTCTTAGGAGGGGACTAAGCTAAACCGTTGAGAGAGGAAACTCCCAGTTATCCATGAAGGCTGATAGTGGGAGATTCAACATCCTTGTTAGGATTTAGGAAGGTTAAGGTGACAGATGTTAGAGGCAGGGTTTAGAGGGATGAAGCCAAGATACAGGGAGGCAGGAAGTTTCTAGAAGTTGGGAAAAAACAAGGGTCACATTCTTCTCTTGAGGCTTAAAGGAGCCAGCCCAACTGACTTGGTTTCAGCCTCTTATGGTACACGTTGGGACTTCTGACTTCCAGGGAAGAAGTTGCTGTCATTTTGAACCACTAAGCCCATGGTCACTTTTCCAGCAGTTATAAAGAACAGCTCTGCGTCCTCCTTTTACAGAGACAGGCTATCATACTTTAATCCTGGTTGTCCTTGAACTCACAATGTAAACTTGGCTGTGTGGTGATCCTCTTGCCTCTGTCTCCAGAGCACTGAGATTATGGGCAAGAGTCACCATGGCAACCAGGAAATGCCCCTTGATTAGGTCCTCTGCAGCCACACCTCACTGCTGCTGTTTCCTCACACAACCTATTAACAGGGCCACTGGTGGGTGTCAACTATATTAGTCACCCTTGGTGACATGTGGACTGGAGGGTCAGAAGTCATGCTGTCCACAGGAGCTGATAACAGTCAACCCTGACTCCAGAACCCAAGTGCCGACAGATCTTAGAGCTTGGCCAGTGTCAAGGATGGAGGTTCCTGAGTTGAGGTGGGCAACCTCCTGGCCTATAGTCAGCCTCCCTGTAACATGCTCAGAAGCCTACAGGGTGAGGGAAGCTGAATGCTAGCTTCCTACTTCTGAGATTACAAGATACTGATGGCTGAACCCAAGGGGCTAGGCTCATGCCTGTTGACTTACTGGGTTCCTTTCAAGCCTCAGTTTCCATTCTCTGTAAAATGGGAAGGAATCCAGAATGGGATTGTAGAAATTAAAAATACATGTAAGGCATGACCAGCATGTAGTAATTGCTTACTAAATAGTAAGCATAGTTACCTGAGTGTAACAGATACAGTTCAAGGGTTACCAGGGATAATCAGATTTATCTTCTCTGTTTGGGTGAATAAGGAGTTAGGGTGTTGGGGGCAGATTCTCCAAGAGGTGACTTAAAACCTTCACATGAAATCATTTCACATGCAAGGCTTTCCTCTGTCACTACATCTATGGCCAGAGGTTGTGTGACACTTACTCACACAACAGACACTGGCTTTTTCACAGCCTCCTGCACAGCTGTGGGCTATATCAGAATAGCCTGCCTGTACTGCTCATTATTAAGCTTACACAGAAAACCTTTTACCTGTGGAGCCATCTCGCCAACATTCAGGAAAGTCTCTGAATGGAGTTTACACTTTCATACCCTTGAGTCTAGGATGAGTACGCTGTTGCTGATTTCTGAGATCCCTCAAATCATCTCTCCTCTTGTCCAGATAAAAACTCCACAGCTTCTCTTACAAAGGACAGATCCTATTAGTAATGACACTGCTCTTTAGCAGCAGTGCCTCAAGATCTCCTCCTTTTTAAATCTTTCCAACCCAGCCTTTGTTCCCACTTCCTACTGTAGAATTTAAAGGCAGCTAGCAATGCTCACAGTGAATTCTGAGCAGCATGCAATGCCCTCTACATCTTTATCCTATCACATTTACACTCAGGCTTTCCGTGGTCTTGGGACACACACATAAACTCAAATTCTTGTCCAAGTATGTAACACCAAGGGCCTCTGCTCCTGTTCCCAGTCCTCAGAATGCTCAGGAGTCACCCATCAGTGTCTCCAGGCTTCACGGTTTCCTCTACTGCTCACGGATGCTATGGTACAGACCCCATCTTCTGGCACAAATCTTTTGTATTAACTTTCCATTCTGTAACACAATGCTTGACATAAATCAACATGTACAAAGGAAAGGCTTGGGCTGAAGAAACGACGCAGTGGTCAGGAGCATAGGTCGCTCTTACAGAGAAACCAGGTTCAGTGCCCGGCATCGGCATGGTGACTCACAGCCTTTTGTAATTCCATTTTTAGGGCTTCCAAACCCTCTTCTGACCTGTGTGGACAATGCATATGCGTATGGTGCACTTAAATACTCACACATATAAAATAAATAGATCTAATAAAAATAAAATCTCAAGAAGATATTGAAGGAAGGGAGGAAGGAAGGAAGAAGGAAAGAAGGAAGGAGGGAGGGAGGGGGAAGAAGGAAGAGAGGGAGAGAAGAAGGGAAGGAGGGAGGGAGGCATGCATGCTTGAGCACCTAGGTTCATTCACCTCATAACTACAGAGAAACAAAGAGGAAGGAGCAAGTGTCCAAATATACCCTTTAAGGGGATGCTCCCATGGACTGAACATCCCCCTAAAAGGTCACATGTAATGTCACAGGCTGATTTTATTAAATATAAAATATACCACTACAGGGGACCAAGCCTTTTCTAAATGAACTTTTGGCAGACATTTCAAACTAAAACTATAGCATCTTTCAGAGGCCCCACTTCTAAATACCATCACACTGGGAACTGGGGTGAACATATGGACTCCAGGGGACACAAACATTCCATCTCAACTTCCTACCCCAGATGTTTCCTCAAGCAGGGTGGCAAATGCCTGACATATGTGACGCCATCTTAGTCCTCACTACTAATCACATCCCTCCAACATGATGTTCCCTGGAGCTACTTAGCACTAAAAACTGGCACGTGCAAAGCCATCACTTTGCCATCTGTCCTAGATTCATTTCTGTTACTATGATAAAATGCCTGACAACCAGCAACTTAGGAGAGAAAGAGTTTATTTTAGCTCAGGATTCCAGATTACAGTCCAGCATCAGGGAAGAGGCACGGCAACAGGAGCTTGAGACACATGGTCACATCCTACCCACAGTCAAGAGAAGAGAAATGAATGTGCATGTGTTTGGCTTCTGCTGGGCTGGATTTTTTGACTCAAATAGCAAGTAGGGAATGATGTCTCTCACAGTGGGATGGAGCTTTCCACCTTCATCAACTTAGTTTAGACACCCACCCCTCAACACACCCAGAGGCCAAACCAAAGTGGACAATCTTCCATTGACATTCTATTTCCAGTTGATTCCAGACTGTGTCAAGTTAACAACTAAAGCCAATGTTCATACCATCTACGCCCCTCATGCTAAGGCAGAGGTTTTCCAGGTTCTTCACTTACAAGTGTCCTTAGCTCCATGCATCCACGTATCCACCGTGCTGGATAAATCTCCTCCCCAGACAACAGAGCTTCCACATCACCCCCCTTCCTTATTGTTACCCTCAATCCTATCTCTACCTGGCTTCTACCACACCTCACCTCTACAATGCCCCACCTTACCTTAATCTCATCTCACTTGCTGACACCTCACCTCTACATCCCTTCCATCTCACCTCATCTCACCTCCAACAGCCCCCACCTTACCCCTACCTCACTTTTACCTCACCTTTCTACATCTCATTTCTACTTCATCTCCACTTCACCTCATCTTTGTAACTCCTTACTCCACATCTCCCCCATCTCCATAGCCTCTCATCTCAGTTTTATGTCCTCCCCACACCTCACCTTCACCCTCCCCTCTTCCCTTCCACACTGTCATTATATCCCTACTTCCAACTCACTTCACTTTACCTCACCTCCATTCCATCTCCAAGATTCTTCTCAACATCTTCCTTGGGGCCTAGGGCTCCTTTCTCATCTTCGATATTTATTGAGTCATACCCACCCTCAGGCCCCTAATCACGAATGTGTCTCTCGGGCTGTGCTCTTGGCCTCAAATGAATACTGGAATCACTTGTGCTTTATAGGAGACACCAGCACTTACTAATTGGTCTGAGGGCCCCTGGGCACTAGGGTCAGAATAACCTATAACTGCAGTAAAATCACTCTCAGGGATCTGAAGGAACTTTCCTCATGGCCCCCAAGCTGATGGCCAGATGTTCTTATGGAGAATTGGTTTTTCTTGGTCCTCATTTCATCTTTCTTTTTCATTGTCCACCCTTACTCAGAGGTGTCATGTTGGGTCAGATCGCTGACTGAGCCAGGCCCTGTTCTGACTTTGCTCACTTCAACTCACGGCTTTTTCACCTGAAGCCCAAAGGGAGTCTCCTTGTAGTGCCGATTTGGTGACAGTCAAGACTCAGAGACCATTAAGTTTGTGCAGAGGTCAGCAGTGACCCCATGATTCTAATCCGAGCCTGAGCCCAGAGTCTGTGCAGGCACCCTCACCTTTCAAAGAGACACTCAAGTTGCTCAGCTTTTCTTTCCTTCTGGCTACATCCTGCTCACTCTCAGATCCAGCTCTGGGGTCTCCCTGACCTCTGTCCCACACCCAGAACTTTCTGCATCAGAGCTAAGCACTCTATCAACAGAACCATGCTCCAAACCCCTCTCTACTGCATTTCTCTGGCTTAGTTAGCATAGCACCTGGTTAGCTGGCTGGGAGAGGAAGAAGAGGCAGAAAAGGAAAAGAGGAGCCAGATACTAAAGAACAACTCCACGGTCCTGCCCTGCTACACCAAACCACAAAGCCAGGAGAGCCATCTTTCCCATTCTAGGCCACATTTGTTTTCTGACAGTGTGACCTTGGGCAGGTGCTCCACACACTGAGCTTCACCTGTAGAACGGAGATGGCAGTGGTCAGATGACCAGAGAGGACCAGTGAGGATCAAATGGGGTCATATGCTGGACCATATGTAAGCAGCAATTGCTAAAGAATGCTGGCCAGCTCCATCCACAGCTCAGGCTCTCCCCAGCCACCACACAAAGTGCACTCTCAGATTTGAAGTCCCTGCAGGCTGCAGAGGAGTGATATAGACTGGGTGAGCAGACACCCCGGAGCCTGTTCTTCCCAGTGGACATCTCTAAGACTGCTCAGAGAGTGGTGGGAGATAGCAAGGAGGTAGGATGAGAGTGTAAGACCTGTTCTCTGTCAACTAAAGCCACATGTGCCCTTTCACATGCCCCCATGCACATGCCCCATGCACATGCCCCCATGCACATGCCCATCCACATGCCCCCATGCACATGCCCCATGCACATGCCCCCATGCACATGCCCCATGCACATGCCCCCATGCACATGCCCCATGCACATGCCCCCATGCACATGCCCCATCCACATGCCCCATCCACATGCCCCCATGCTCACACATGTCCCCATCCACATGCCCCCATGCACACACATGTCCCCATGCACATGCCCCCGTGCACATGCCCTCATCCACATCCACATGCCCCCTTCCACACTGTCTCCCAAGAATCTTATCCTAGTCTCTCTCTCCAATCCAAACATCAGAAGAAGGCCCAAGGGACGCAGTACTCGAAAATCATTTTGGATAGTGATTAGAAGCCAGCAAGTGCCTATGATTGTCCTGGTTTTATCTCTAATCTTTTCCATTCTGCCAGTAGAAAAGCCAAGGATCAGGAATGTCCACTGGTGTCCCAGCCAGAACGCCTATCTGTGTGACTTGGCACACAGTGGGTAAGATATCTTTTATGGAGAGGAGTGGATGAAACTCATTGGGGACATAGGATCTGGTTTATGGAAGGGAAGATTTGGGTGAGGAGAGGCTTAGGAGAGGGCCTGGAATGAGAGGGCCCAGCATTCCAAGTGTAGGAAATGGGATGAACAGAGGAAAGAAGTCAGGGAAATGAATAGAGAAGGTGGCCTTAAATATGAACCAATGAGGGGGAATGTGGTTTGGCCATGTTAAGGTAGAGCCAAAAAGAAATCTTTAGGATTTCCTTTGGGGTCACTCCTTTCCCCTTTTTGGCTTTTGTTGTTGTTTTATATTTATCTCCCCCCTTTTCTGTTGTGTATGTGTGTGTTTGACTTTGCTTGTGGGTTTTTTTCCCCTGTTGTTGCTTTTGCTTGTTTTTCAAGACAGGGTTTCTCTGTGCAGCTTTAGCTGTCCTGGAACTCGCTCTTTAGACCTGGCTGACCTCGAACTTACAGAGATCCATTTGTCTCTGCCTCCTGAGTGCTGGGATTAAAGACAGGCTCCACTGGGACCCAGTCAGTTTTGTTCCAAACAGCACCTCACTTTATAGCCCTGAAATTCACTATGTAGCCCAGGCTACCCTTAAACTAATGGCACTCCTGCCTCAGTTTTCAAAGTCCTGGAATTGTTAGGTGTAAGCCACTGTTCCCAGTTTAGGATTGGTTTTATGACAAGTAGGAACCACAGAGAGTTCTGCTTCTCCACTGCCACAGTCCGAGCCACAGTGAACCACTGGGCATGCTCATATTAATATAACCTCATTACCAATGGCCACATTCATTCCCATTTTACAAGGCCTGGCAACAACCTTGGTTCTAGGCTGGGCCTAAAGCCATGTAGTCCAGAATTAGGTCACTTCCTACATCCAGAATTCTGAGAGCAGTGCCTGCCAGAGATGAAAGCCGGACTCAGCAGCTGCAACCCAGGGTCAGGTATTAACTGCTTGGTGAAAGCAGCTGGGAGGGTCCTGGTTTTCAGCCTGGCTCTGACTTCCATGACATCTCTTCCCAAAGCCATGCTCATCTTGACTGGCTATCGAGGAAAACCAGCCTTGTTTTCAGCCCTTGGCCAACTAGGACAGGTGCCAGCAGGGACTCTGGCACTGCCTGGAGACCAGTTGGCCCTTAGGGATCAGGAAGCCAGGTTTGCAGGCAGAGATGTAGGGCCGGGTCCCCTCAGGCCCAACACCTCCTGGCTGTGGGACCCTGGACAGGTCCCTGCCTGCAGCTATGTTCTGACCTCACTTGTAAGGTGCCAATGATTCTTCCCACTCTGCTGGACTCTGGATTTCTCTGCTTTTAAGGATGATGAGTGTCACACTTGCCTCCGGCCTCATGCTGAGCTGTAACAAAGAGAAGACAATGGCAGGTGTCACAGCACCTGGTGCATCTGAGGGGTTCAGCACACTTTTTATTTGGTTTTATTTTGTGTTTTGAGAAAGGGTCTCATGTAGGCCAGGCTGTCCTCAAATGTGTTATATAGCTGAGGATGATCTTGAATTTATAATCTTCCCGTCTCCTATATTTTTGGTTGTGAGCCTAGTCTTTACCAGCTGAGCCATCTCTCCAGCCCAATCTTCCTGTCTCTACCTTGCAAGTGCTGGGATTACAGGAGTGTGCAACCACAATATGATTATAGTGCTGAGGATGGAATCAGCTCTGCGTGCCCTAGACAGCACTCTACCCACTGAGCCACATCCCCAACTCTCAGCACTATGGTTTAACTGAGTCACCATGCAAGAACCAACTGAGGTGTGGCTTAGAGCACCCTTAAAATAGGAAAAGCCATGACCTATGCAGCAACCTGGGGGCTTCTCTCTCACCATGACAAGGCCCAACCTCAGCATGCCACAGAGTGGCTCCAGGTGGCCCCAAGGACAAGAAAACACAAGCCAAAATTATCAATACTGAAAAGGAATTTGCTGGTGGGATGGTTTTCCACACTGAAAAATATGAACAAATGCCCTGGCCCTGAGCATCCAGGAGCCGCCAGCTCCAAGCAGCCTTTAAGAAAAGGACCACCAAACGGACCAGAAGTTAGAATTAGGAAAAATGAGTTCTCTGTGCTGTTACTCACGATCGTTAATTTCAAACTGCTATTCGGAGGAGGATCTCCTCTTAATGGAGACCAGAAGCTGAGAGGCGCCTATGAAATTTGCTGAATAGAGTCTTGAGTATTGCAGGGAGGGATCTTTAACCCTTTACTATAGAGTTGGGTATAAGGAGTAACTATCTGAAGAAAATGGAGATACATTTGAGTTTCCAGAAAGGAAGTCCCTAATGGAAAGATGCTAATGTCTTAATATAAATTAAGAAGCAGAATCTCATTACACGGAAGTAGCAGTGGGACTGTAAAGGGTATTTGGAAGAGAAACTGCTGGAGAATAGCTGGGGAAATGTGAGAAAGAAAGATAATTGAAGGGCAGTGAGGAGCCCTTCCCCACCACGTAACAGGCATGCTGTAGGAGGGCAGTAGGAGCAGAGGGGCCATACTGGGGACCTTGAGCCTGAGGCTGGAGGAATTATTAATAAGCATTGTGGTATGTCCTTTCTGCTGGGTGCTATAGGGCATCAGTTAAGAACCATGTGACCCCTGTTTCTCAGGGGTTCTCTGCTTTCCCTGGGAGCCAACTGCCCTGCCTGGCTCTTTCTAAGGTGCATACAGGTTCCAAACATGGAACAGACCTAAGGTTTTCATGACCAGCAACTAGCCAGCATGAACTGATTGATTATTGTATTTCCTAAAAACAGTTCTAAGTAGGCAAGGTGCCCATTGGCTTCAGGGTCAAGGAGCTGCCAGTTTGCCTTCTTCAGTTAGTGGCTAATGGGCTCAGGCCACAGTGCCTGGTGAGCAATGGTGGTAGAAGCTGAGCAGGTGGGAGATGGGGCCTTTGAGTATTGAACTTGGACCAAGTTCCTCAGCCCTCAGCTCACCTCTGGGTGGTTTTGTGGCGGTCTTCTGATGACTTCACTCATACCAGTCTTCTCACACCTGCTGGGTTCCCAGCTGTGAGAGAATAATATTTTCCCTCAAACAATCTGTAGCGTGTCAGGCAAAGCTCCTGGGATATGACCTTGCGGTGGCTTTGCAAGGAGAGATCAACCAAGCATGGCATGACCTTTCAAGAAAAGATAAACTTCCTAAATCTGAACTCCAGAATCAATCAAGCAGGAGACCCTGCCTGTAGTGTTGGGCACTGTCCTGCCAGGGACAGCTGGTCTGGAACACCAGCAGCTGAGACGAGGGGATCTGGATAAATCTGGGCCCTAAAATAAATAACTAAATAATTTAAAAAATATCTGGGCCCTATACCAGTTTGGTAGACTGGATGGGGGTAAGGGACCAGAGAGAAAAGTAGGGTGGCTCCTTGTGTGTTGCCTGGGTGGGATGGGGCACAGCTTTCTATTGTCAGCATTCTCTAATAATGGCAATATTACTGTCTTTTTTATTAGTTTATCCAGAAGCTGTAGAAAATGGAAGGCATTTGGATGACCCCTGAGAAACATCAGCACTAGGCCTTTTAAAAAATGCTTTAAAAATAGAATATTTCTTAGTACAATATATTTTGATTGTGGCCTCGGCCCCCAGCCCATCCCAGTTCCTCACTTTCCTACTCACTCAAATCCACACCTTTTATTTTCTCTCGCTCAGTTGGATTTTGGATACAAACCGACTACTACCACCAATATCAACAACAAATTAGATGAAATAAAATCAAATTGGAATAGGGCAGGGACCTGATGGAGACATCCCATTTAGGACTGAACGTTCTGAGGCCCCCCACTTTCTCCACATTGCCCCCTGTCAGTCTCCGTATGAGTTCCATCTACTGCAGGAGGGAGCCCCTCTATGATGGCCGAGTGAGACGCTTATCTATAGACACTTCTAATGTAGTTAGAAGTCATTTTATTGTGTTCTTCTAGCAGAACTGTGGTGTTTGGTGTTCTCCTGGGTCCCTGGCATATCTAGTCTTAGATTGTTGGCCACCTAAGAAAAACTGGGGATGGGGTTCCTCCCATGAGTGACCTTAAACCCAATCTGATAGAGGTTGGTTAGGCACAAAGCTTTGTGTCTACTGCACTAGGCAGGTCACCATTGTAGACTGAAGTTTGTACCTGGGTTGGTGGTTGCCTTTCTCCTTGGAACCACACAGAATGCCTTCCAGCACATGACCAGTCAGTAGAAATCAGGGCTCTAGAAAAGCACCAGCTCACTTCTCCATGGTCAATGAATCACATAGGTGTTGGCTTCAGCAACAGGGCCTTGTTATCAGTTTGTCGAGAGCAACCAATAGCCTTGGCAGTAGCCTGGGTTGTTTTGGGGTACCCATGTGGCCCCTTTGGCCAACAGTTAAATTATATGTAACTCATCTCCAGTACTGGAGCCTTCATTTAGTAATGAGGAATGCCCAATCATGACCCCATTTTTTTGGTTATTCCATTTAGATCACCTTCCCATATGTCTACGTTTTAAGAAGCTTCTACTATATTGGGGTTCCGTAAGACCCCCTCCACACCCTTTAGTTTTAGCTGTCTCTTTCTCCCTCTTTCTTTGTCCTTGTTTGATCCTCCTCTCTCCCCTCCTTAACATGATTTAACTCTCCCCTTTAGTCCTTTCTCTCTACGTAGTCTCTGTGGATATATGGGGTGTAGCCTGCCTAACAATTGCTAAGACTTAACAGTCAGCAGCATCAAACTCTGATATCGTTTTGTATGTCAAAGACCAGCATGTGTGTGTGTCCGAGCATGCATGTGTGCACATGCACATGTATGTGTGAGCACATTTGAATGGAGGCCAAAAGAAACATGCCCTGTTCCTTCTATCCCACGCCCTTGAGACAAGATCTCTCACTGAACCCGGGGCTAGGCTGGCAGGCAGGAAGCTTCAGCGTTCTTTCTGCTTATTCTTTACTATGTTGGGGGTAGAGCTGCTTGAAAGGCCATACCTGATGTTTTACATGGGTTCTGGGAATCAGAACGGAGACCTCCATGCTTGTGTGACAAATGGTCTTGCCCACTGAGCCATCTCCTGAGCCCCTCAAATTGTACCAGCACAGTGTAGGGGAGGGAGGGGATGGGCCAAGTGGGGGTCCACCCACGCCAGGCTTGGCACAGACAACATGAAGCAGTGGCAGCTTTTCTTGGTGGGGGACTGATTACAAGGCTGAATAGGGTGATGGCAAATGTCCTACTTCTTGATTGGAGTGGTTGTTACACCAGCACTGTCCATCTGTGTATTTTATTACCTAGAATGTGACCTTGAGCGATGAAATAAGAATGTGTAGCTGGGTGTCATTGGGTGATATGTTAACACTTTCTGCCTCAGTTTCCTCCGTTGTAGAATGAGGAGAGCCACAGTCCTTATTTCTTGAGTGCTTGTGAGAATGAAAGGCATTAATCCAGTCAAGAACAAGAGTAGCTTCATCTGAGACACCCTCCTTACTTCCTACTCCACAGCTCCTGTTAGGATTCCAGGGACCTTTAGGATTTTTTTATTTTTTATTTTTTGGATTCCAAGAGCTGACAGGTGTCCCCATGGACACTGAGAGCTTGGTGAACATGGATTCTTCCTTCAGCATAGCTAAGACTCAGAGTAAAGCCTTCCAGAAAGACTCCAGGGAAATAAATTCACTGGCTCTTCAGAGCAGAGGTGAATCTGTAGAGCAAGCTTTGCCTCAAGTCAGGTTCCTAGGCCCCTGCTGTCTTCTGGCTGGCACTAGGCTCATCTCCACATGGAAACCACCATTTTAATGTTCGCTTGGTGCTAATGCCCCAGGACCTTCTGGGTAATGTTCTCTTTTGAGACAAGAGAAGGAAGCTCCAAGCCCCCTGTGTACCACTTCTGCCTCACAGTTCTTGTCTGGGAACCATGTTGCCCAGGATGCTGTCCAGAAATGCTCTCATCCCTTGGGGGAGGCCTTGCCTCCTCCCTCCTACAGGGGTTAGCCTGGCAGACAGGGCTGTGGAATAGAGCATTGGGCAGGGGCTATAGTTGCTGGTTCTTCCCAACCAGTGAGTAAGAAAATGGAATGGGAAATAGTATTCATGAGGCCAAGGAAAGAAGTCCAGTGGGGCCCAGAGCCCACTAAAGCAGAAGTAGAAATATTCTAGGACTTGCTGGTGCTGGAGCCAGCCTCTGGATCCCTGAAGGCTTAGCACTTGAGTTAAAATACACCCATTTCAGGCTGCCAGGAATAATAGGGCAGGAGGAAGGAAGACTGTCCATGCCAGTGGACTCAGCAGCAGAGCTTCCACAGTTTCCTCAAAAACTTCTAGGAGTTTCACAGAAGACTCCTTCAGCACTGTAAAGCTTTCTAAGAGCCAAGAAGCAGCCTAGGCAGCCTACAGGCATGAGAATGAAGCCTTGTATGGAAAAAGTCATTTTTCTCCATTTATCTGTCTATCTAACCATTCATCTACCCATACATTCACCCATTAAACTATCATCTATCTGCCTACCAGTCTATCCACCCAGCATCTATCTATCCACTTGGCTACCCACCCACCATCTACCCATCCGTTTATCCACTCACCCCATCCATCTGTTCATCCACCATACACACCCACTAGCCTGCCTTATTCATTCACCCACCCCCTCCATCTAACTATCTAACTCCATCAAGCTAACATTCTACCCCTGTTCATATTCATTCACTCACCCATCCAATAGCTTCGTATGCCATATGCCGTGGGTGCTCAGGTAAACACAGAATTTTCACTTTCAGATAATTTTGCCTTATTTCACTACCCAAAGTTTCAGGCAATTTAACACCAAGAAGGATGGGATGCTGAGTGCACAGGAGATGGATATCTGACCGCTGTGCCTGGAAGCTCAAGGAAGGCTTCCTAGAGGAGGCAAGAGTGAGCTTGCCATTTGAAGGATAAAGTGAAGCTAGCCAAAAGTGGTGGGAGAGGTTACTATTCCCTGAACTCATGCTCCCTGCCTATGGCTGGGAACTGTCACAGGAAAGGGGCTCCATTATGCGACCCACCCTCCCCTCACTGTTGTGGACCAGTGGCTGGATCTTTTAGAGGGATTTAAGTGGCAGGTCTGTGTGCTGTCTGTGGACTGGGCTTTAGAGAAGCAGGTGTGTCTTCTTGGCCATTCCACCCTTCTCCCCACCTGGAGGCAGTTGAGGACATGAACAACAGTGCTAGGCTGAAAGAATCCCTCCACCCCTTACCTCCAGCACTTACTGAGACTGGCCACCTGCAGGGCTCAAACACCTGCTTCCTGCCAGCAGCGAGAACAATCAATAAACTTATTTTCAACCAAGGGTGTTTAGAGTTTATTTGTTCCAACTCTTGGTATTTCCTTAAAAACAAGCCATGAAGGGGAGAGAAGTTTGTCAGAAGGAATGACAGACAGTGAGCATGTTCCTCCACGAAAGAGGGGCAGTGAGGGAGCTACTGGGACAGGCTAGGAGGTACACTGAGGACAGCTGCAGGGCTCTGTCAGACAGACAGAGCTCTATCTTAGGTAAATGGGATTATCCAGGGTAGATAACCAGAGTTGAGTCTGTGGAGAATACAGATGCTTTGATCATTAGGTCAGTGAAGAACAGAGCTGGAATCACCCTGGGTCTTGCTGCTTCTCTGTTAAAGCACAAGTCACAAGATTCCTCACAGTGTAGAAACGATAGTTGGGCATCTAGTGACAAGGGCTCCTTCAGTGTTTTTCTGGGACTGGCCCCTGAAAAGTATGCTGTTTGTTAATAGCCCCAAACAGGAGCTACAGGCAATCCCCACACAGATGGAAGCTCTGCTTCCTCTAGGAAAATCAAATGGATAGCTTGCTTGGTCCAGTCCCACTTTCTTGAGGAGCCTAAAGAAGGCCATCACCAGGAGCCAGGGTTGTCCTCCTCTGGCAGCTTACCCCTGTGCTCTAGTAGATAACACAGGTGCCTGAGTTACCTGTTCCTCTCTGCAGAAACCTGGGCTAAGCAAACAATGGGCCCCAGCTCACCACCTGCCCGCCATCAGGAAGCTCTGGCACACTCCCTTGGGCCCCTTGCCTGCACACCAGATGGACCAATGATGTGTGCATATGCAGGGCTTGTCTAAGCTCTCCTTCTTCCCTACCTCCCCTCTCTAAGATGTTCGCTCCTATATGTGAAGACAGGCGGTTCCAGAACACATTTGTCTGCAACCTTCCTTTATTTTGTAGATGGGCCTGGTTCTGCTGAATGCAATGAGGGCTTGGACTTGGCCAGAGTTTCTAGTATCCTGCCTGTATGTTGTCCAGAGCATTTCCTCTCTTAGCATGGTTTGTTTTCCACACCAGGCAGCATCTGAAAGGACGCTTTACCACTCCTTGCAATGGTTTGGAAACAAGTGACGTGCAAACTTTGGACTTTCTATATGGAGACTGGGAGGCTCCGAAAACCAGGAAGCTCTATGAAACTACAAGTGCCTATGCTAGAGAAAATTTGCATGTGTGTATAACCATCTCTCCATCCATCTGTGCATCTATTCATTCATCCACCCACCCATCCATCTAGTCATTCATTCATTTGTTTACTCATCAATCCATTCATCTACCCATTCACCTTTCTTTCCTTATACCCTCCATCTACCCACCAACCAATCCATCCACGTCTCAACCCACCCATTCATCCATCTACCAACCCATCTACCCATCCATTCACTAGCCCACACATCTATCTGTTATCTATCTCCATCTTTGAATCTCCACCCAGCACCCCTCTGCTCAACCGTCTATATGTATTATTCTTTTGCCCACCTATCTATCCATTCTTCCACTCAATCATCTACTCATCAACCTACCCACCCACCCACCCATCTACCCAGCTATTCATTCATCATTTATCCATCAATTACTCCATCTATGTACTCATTTAGGAATTCCTCCACTTACCTACCTTTCCATCGACCATACACTCACACATACACACATTCATACATACATACATACATACATACATACATACATACGTACGTACGTACGTACATATGTACATATGTACATACGTATAACAGGAACCATAGGCTCCCCTGTTCTGCTCTCTTACCTTTTAGCCTAGGTAACTACACTAAGTACTCCAAGCTTTCTTAATGTCCCGAAGGGAACATACTCAAGTTCTTCACAGAATGGGATTCAGGCTCCTTCTCTGCTAGCTCCTACCAATGAGCTGATGTCAGTTTTTTTAACTAGAAGATAGAGTCAGTGCTTTCTAGCTCCAGACCACTGTGGGGATTTAAAGAAGCAGAGAGCAGCAGCCCTGAGGAGCATCTAGAATGCATCAGGGCCTCTGGACCTCAGTGGACTAGAATTAGAACTCTGTGTTTGGGGTGTATAGGAAGTCCCTGCTGCTGCTTGGGGTGTATAGGAAGTCACCCACAAGAGTTCAGGGCCACTAGCAAGGACAACTCTCTGCTTTTCTTGCAGAAAACCTGACCCTGCCTCTCCCTGGGCTATGACCTAATTTTGGTTTGGCCAGATCTGGCGTCTTCCTTTTCCCCTTATTGTCTTAGAGACCTCAAGTGCATTTGGCCCGGGTCTTTCTGCAGAAATATCAGATGTAGCCTGCAGGTCACATTGTCACCTGACCTCTACATTGTGTCACACTTTCCTCAAGCAGCACATGTAGCTTTGCAATGAGACCCCCAGAACTCACCCAGGCACACGTCCTGCAAGTCACACCTCAGCTATCACATCATGGAGGAGCCACCAATGTCCTCTGCCACTCTCTTTCCCTCTCTTCACATGGTTGGAATGCCTTGGGCTCAGGCCAGCCTGTTACCACTTCCCTGTTCATTGCTTGCCTTATCTCATGAGGCAGAAGCATTTTGTTCATTACTGAGTCCTCAGCCCCATCACTTCTGTCACTTTAAAATGTCACCTCTCCTCTCAGAGTATACACAGACTCCTAGGTGGGGGTGGTAGGTGTCTCAGGCACAGGAGAGGAGGGGAAGAGGGCCAGGACAAGCTTGCCTGGCTGCATGAGCGGCTTGCTTGTGGGTCACATCTGCCCTCTACGAGGACACACTGCAAGGGCTCAGAGCCAAGTTCAAGTCCTACTTGTACAACTTTCTCCAAACTCTGAGTCCTGGTTCCAATTCTAACTGTGAGACTGCTCAGAACAGAAGCTAAACTCTGGGCACTTGACACACACCAGACACAGATTTCGCTCTTGGGCTCATGAAGCTGTGGTCTTGAGCATTACAGCCACTCTCAGTGCCTCTGCTTCCTCATTTGTGTGATTTGTGATGTTTCCAGGGCTTGCACATGTAAGGTATGAGGATCGCTGAAGGCACTGCTGATGTTCAAGTTTTGTGTTATTTCACCACAGTGAGAAGCTCAAACACAAGACCTTGTACATGGTAGGCAGGCCCTCCACTGCCAAGCTGCAGGGTGGTGTGGTTTTTGGAGACGGTGTCTCTCCGTGTAGCTTAGGTTTGTTTGAAATCTCTGTCCTCTTGCCTCAGCCTCTCCAGTTCTCAGAATATAGTTTTACATTGTATTTACTCCTTGAAAATTAAGTTATATTTTATGTACAATGAAATACATAATTATATAAATACATTGCAAATTGTATGAAGCTTTAAAAGCCAGAGAGAACAGCCTTGTGCAATTATATGCATTACATATATAAATGTATATGTATCTATGTAAACATATATGCAAAGTATATAGTTTATAATACATTATATCTGCATACAAGCCTGTTATATGTGTGTAGATTGTTTTTTATATATGCATATATTGTATATGTATGCATTATGTTTATATAGGCATATATGGTTTACATATACACATTACATATGTATACATTATATTTATACAGGCATATATTGTGTTTGCATATATGTATATATTAATATCCATTTATAGTATTTATATATGCATATATACATACACATTGTAGCTATATAAATGTGTGTAGTTCATATTTTGTGCATGTATAATGTATGCCTATGTTGTATACATATATGCTATGTCACATTATCTGTGATCACATGCATCTGTCATATGTATCTCTGCACTGAATATGTATACTATGCATTTGCATGTGTGTGTAAGTGTAAAACAGATGGTTGTAGCGAGACTTCCTGTACACTGCCAACACACTGCATGGCAGCAGTTGTCTCCCCTCTTGAGCTCATGCTCTTTGCAGAAGCCCAGAACCATAGGCCTTTACAGAACCAGGTGCCTCTAACCCAGAAAGACATCCAAAGTCAGAAGTGGGAGTGTGGTTTCCACTGAGTGCATGTGTTTTTCATTGTTATAATGTTGGAAACCTATAAGTTGTCCCTCGCTGGAAGGAGACTATCGATAGTTGCTGTCCGTGTGCCCCAAACTAGTTAAAACAGGCTGTCCTTAGCACTTTAGACAGTCCAGAACACACCCTCTCCGCCCCCATATCAGCTGCTGCCCTCTTTTCTCCAAGAAGCAACAACTACTCTGATACCTGTCTGTGTCAGTAAGCCTCCTGTTATTGTGACATAACACCCAGGAGGAATCAACTGGAGGAGGAAGATTTGGAACATGCTTTCAGATGTTTTAGGGCATCACCACCTGACTCTGCTGCATCATGGGGGAGCATGCAGCAGAGCAAAGTTGTTCTTTTAATGGTAAACAGGAACCAGAGAGTGAGGAAGAGCCTGGGGACAAGACACATTCTTCAAAGGCACACACCTAGTGGCTTTCATCCTCCAACCAACCTAACCTTTCGATAGAGCATCTGCCTGAGATCTCGTTCATTCCTGAGTCAGCATCATCATAACTCATTAGACCCCAGTGCAGCCAGGCCTTCAGCAACCTGCAAACCAAAACAGCAGTATCCAGGTAAGTGTCACCTGTGGAACTCATGCCAATGGACCAAGTCATGCACACTCTATGTCTGAGTTCTGTTGTTTGATCTGGTTTGTGATGTTTATGGGTTAAGCTCTGTGCATGTCCACAGCAGCGTGTCACGTGTCGCGGTGTCCAGGCATCACCTTCCCCTGCTATTCTCCTCCTTCTTGTTTGTTTTTGGGGTGGTTTTGTTTGGGGTTCTTATTTTGGCTTTTTGTTTGTTTGTTTTCCAAGACAGGATTTCTCTGTGTGGCCCTGGCTGTTCTGGAACTTGCTCTGCAGACTAGTCTGGACTCCAGCTCAGAGGTTTGCATGCCTCTGCTTCCCAAGTGCTGAGTGCGAGTGCGTGGGCC
Organism: Phyllotis vaccarum; assembly: GCA_033318265.1. Classification (NCBI taxonomy): domain Eukaryota; kingdom Metazoa; phylum Chordata; class Mammalia; order Rodentia; family Cricetidae; genus Phyllotis; species Phyllotis vaccarum. The sequence continues at coordinate 122,992,130 of JARWLC010000001.1, read as the reverse complement.
ACCACTGTCCAGCTTGTTTATGTGTGCTCTTATTGACTGACATGTGGGTCATTTACCCTTTGGATTAATTAGAAAGAAAGCTACTAGAACATTCTTGGATCTTTCTCTCTGTACAGATGTTTCATTTCTCTTGGGATCTCAGGAAGAGGAACTTTGCTAAAATACAAGATAAATGTATGTTTAACTTTGTTGGGAATTACTGCAGTCCTTGGAACTTGGGGAAGCTTGTTTTTTCCCAGCTCATAGTCTTGATGCCTGTTCGGCACACTCGAAAAAGAGGTGAGTCTGCCACAATTGAAGGTCACTCTATAAGCATCAGTGAGCTGACACTGGCTGCTTTCACTGCTGAACTCTATAATGTTTTATGAGGGCAGACTGTCATATTTCCCCAAGTGTGATTCTCTGACTTCTCTCTGCTCTGTCAACTTTGACCTTACACGTTGTTTTGCAGTGCTGTTAGTGAGCACATTCACACTCAGGACTCCTACATCTTTTTCACAACTGACTATTTAATCACTCACCAGGGCTGGAGGGATGGCTCAGCAATTGAGAGCAATGACTGTTCTTCCTGAGGACTCAGCTTCAATTCCCAGCACCCACATGGCAGCTCACAACTGTCTGAAATTCCAGTTCCATGGTACTCTTACACAACAATGCACATAAAATAAGAACAAATAAATCTTTAAGGAAAAAATACTCACTACTGTTTCTTGCCTTATATTTTTGGCCTGGTCTTCAAATGGTTGTTCAGCTTCCTTGCTGAGTATTTGCAAAGTTTATCATGGAATGTCTACTTTTATGGGTATATATATGTATGTATGTATATAATATATATAATACACACACACACACACACACACACATATATATATATACACACACACATATATATATATTAGGTTCTCCATAGATGGCATATGGTAGATGTTGCTTTTTTGTACAGTCTGATAACCTTCACTTTAACATGTGGTGTTATGAATATATATTTAATGTAATGGTGACCTTTGGGAAGTTGGGACGAGTCCATCATCTATTTCCCCTTCACATCTTCTCATCTGTAGTTTCTTTAATCCTTTCTGCCTCCTTTTAATTACTCAGAGAGGTCTTCCAGGATTCCATTGTCAGTTTCCTCCCTGCCTCAGTTTCTCTTTTTCCTTCTTTTCTTTTGATGATCCTGGAGATCAAACCCAGGGCCTCATGCAAGTCTTCTACAGTTAAGCCACACCTTCACCCTTTGTTTTAAAGCTCTCTATTTGGAGACAGGGTGTTGATAAGTTGTGCAGGCTGCTTCAGACTTGTTCTGTGACTCAGGCTTTGCACTTGTTCCTCCTTCCTCAGTAGCTAGAATGACAGGCCTGTGCCACCGGACCTGGCTCACCTTAGGTTTCCTAGTGATCTTTACGCTTTATTTTTGCTCTGTTTAATTTTAGGTATATCTCTAGGTACAAAGGTGAGGGTTATATGACAAACCTAACAGTCACCATGCATAAGAAAGCTGGACCTAGGAGCTGCAGAGACTGCTGAGTGGCTAGAACATCCACTGCTCTTGCAGAGAACCTAAGTTTAGTTGCCAAACCTGTATCAGGTGGCTGGCAACCTTCTGCAATTTCAGCTCCAAGAGACCACCAGGTGCTTCTGGCTTTTGCAGACACCCATATACATATGCATGCACACAAACGCACACACATATACACACTGAAAAACAAAGAAAAGCTAGAACCGGGTCCGTGTGTTTTACTCATTGTTTTTGAAGGTTTGGCCTGCTTCTGCCTTTTGGATGTTAAGAATGTTGCTGCTACTGTCAATCCTAAAATCCTGTGTTTGGAGACCCGCTTGCATCTCTCTTAGTAATTACCTTTAGCAATGCAATTGCTGAATTTTGCAGTGAGTTTGTGTTTAATACTTAAACAAACTCATGAAACTGCTTTCAGTGAGGTTTGGCTACTTGGCACTCTCATTTGAAGGATGACAAACTTCAATAGTTACAGAGGAGGGAGACAGTCTTTCCCATTACATAGATTTGTGTGTGTGTGCTCTCCATTTCTCCTTGCAGATCACCACCTTTTCCCATCACTCTGAATACCTCCCTCTTGCAGCTGTGGAGTTCTCCACTTGGATCATCTTAAAGTGTCTATTTTAGATTGATTTATTTAATGAGTGAAGCCTGCATGCACATGCAGGTCAAGTGCAGAGGTGAAAGGTCAATGAGATGATTTAAGTAGGCATAGCCTCCAAAGGCTCATATATTTGAATAAGAGGTCCAGACTGGCAGACCAGTAAGTAGTCCTGCAAAATCACACAGATGCTTATATTAATTTCATGCTGTTTGGCCTATGGCTCAGGCATGTTGCCAGCTAGCTCTTTTATCTTAACCCATTTTCATTAATCTATCTTGCCACGTGGCCCATGGCTTACCTGTGTTACTTTTACATGTTGATTTTTGGGCAGCTGGATGGTGTCTCCTTTGACTCAGCCCCACCACCCCATCTATGCTCCGATTTCCCTGCCTACTTCTAAGATGCCTGCCATAGGCCAAGACAAATCTTTTATTAATGAATGATATTTACAGCATACAGAGAGACATCTCACATTAAGGGAGTGAAGGCTATTTGACAGGGACCAGGAGGTATATTCTTGCTGAAATAGGTGTGGCCTTGTTGGAGGAAGTGTGTCACTAGGGGTGGGCTTTGGGGTTTCAAATGCTCAAGCCTGGCCCATGTCTCTCTCTTCCTGCTGCCTGCTGATCCAGATATAGAAGTCAGCTTCTTCTTCAGCACCATATCTGCCTGCATGCAGACAGACTCCAGCCATGATGATAATAGAGTAAACCTCTGAATCTATAAGCCAGCCCCAATTAAATATGGCTATGGTATCTCTTCACAGCAACAAAAACCCTAACTAAGACAGGTGACATCAGGTGTGATGACTATTCTTGGTTGTCAACTTGACAACATCTGCAATTAACTAAAGTCCTGAGTATTGGGCACACCCACGAGAGATTTTCCTTGGTTTGATCATTGAAAAAATCACTTTAAACCTGGACCACCCCTTTGGAAGCCTGTACAGAGAACATGGAAGGAGGAAGAATTTCCTCTTTTTCTGCTTGCCCTCACTCCCACTGGCAAGCTCGTTCCTCTGCTGCTACTAGATCCGTTTCTTTGGGATTCTGATGTTTGCTGAAGAGCAGCTGAGACATTCAACCTTGTGAATGGAGCAACCATAGGACTTTCCAAGAGCCACTGTTAGACTAGCTAGAATGTAAGATACATATATATCTTTCCTATCAGCTCGATTTCTCTAGAGAATCCTGATTATATATCCAGTGAATTTCTCAATAACTCTCCACCTTAGTTTTGGAGGCAGTCTCTCACTGAACCTGGAGCAAATCAGCTAGACTGGCTGGCCGGATAACTGTATGGTTCTGCGTATCTCTGTCCCTCTGGCACTGTGGCTACAGACACATAGTAAAGGACCCAACTTTTAACGTGGGTGTTATGGCTCCAAAATCAGGTCCTTGTGCTTAAGGTGGCAACCATTCCACCTACTGAGCCATCTCGTCAGTCCTACTTTTATTTTCTAAAACATAACTTTGCTGCATATAAAATCCTAAGTGAATAGGTTTGGTTGTATCAATATTTAAAGACTACTTTTCTGTTGGGCCTGTTAGCATTTACCTGTAGTTCCAGCACTTAGAAGGCTGAGGCAGGGGGATTGCAAGTTCCAGGCCAGACTATACTATATAAAGATCCTGTCTCAAAACATAAAAACAAAAAATTGGGTAAACTCAATGATAAAGTGCTCAACTGGTTCAATTCTGTCTCCCTCCTCCTCTCAAAGACACTTTCCATTGCTTATTGACTTTCACAGTCTCCGATGTCAATCAGCAGTCATACTCACCACCTTGTTCCTGTATGGCTTTAAAAAATATATTAAAGATACAGCTATTTATTATTGCTTTAAAATTTAATGTTATTATAATATGCCTTTCCACAGGTCTCACTGTGCCTATATGGTGTACCCCTTCCTTCTAGGATTCCAGCTAGATTGAAAACTGGCTAATGTCAAAACCAGGTGGCTAATGCTCTGTCAAGTACCTCTCCAGGTTCTTCTGTTCAGAGCTGATTTCCTTCATATTTCTTTAACCTTACTGATCCCCCTTTTCCTCAAGTTGAACCTACTACTCATCTGTCATATTTTCAGCTCCAGGATTTTAGTTTTTATTCTGGAATTGTCATTTTGGTTTTTTCTCTGAATAATCCTCAAATATCAGTCCTGCACACATTCCACTTATTTTTGTCCTACAAATCTCTTTGTAAATATTCATATGCATAGGTGGTTTCATGTCTGCTTCCATTATCTGAATTTGCTCTTGGTCATGAGTCACATTTGCCCACTTAGCGTCTAATGTTTCTATTGTCTCTTTTTGTTATATTTTTGAGAACTTGTATACAAAACAATGTGGTGGAAATAATACAATTTCCCCTTTATTTTGTGCTTTGTTTGCTATAGAGTCTGACCCTCCCATTGCCTGGGAGTCGATGGAAAAGCTGGGTGCTGTGTAATTCAGCTGAGATTGGGAACCAGAATTACCTGTAATCAGCTCCCCCGACAGCCTCTACCTTCTCTTGTCAGAATTGAACTCTAGTTTCAGGTAGGTTTTATTATTATCTAAGTTCAGCCACTTCAGCAAGCCAGTCAATATGAGAATCTGAGTGACTACCCTGGCCTTCTCCATCCCCTCCCTTTCTGCCTTCTAGGAAACCTTGGGTGGGATGGGTGAGAAGTTGAATTTATAGAGCTCAATCTCCTCCTGTGTCAGAACATCTCCATTCCACTGTCTTCATTGACTTCTTGTATTCCAAACTCTAATTTGCTCTGCCCACCAGAACTCCACTCCAAGGCTAAAGTGATTTCTGGTTGACCTTGCAGAGGCAGCCCCTCCCTGGACCAGATGCTTCCTTCCAGAAGTCCCTTCTCTGGGGCACTTTGTTTCTGCTGATTTGACAAGCACATTAAAGCCTGGTTTGGCAGGCAAGATGACTCAGTGGATGAGGGTGCCTGCCAGCCATCAAGCCTGATGATTTGAGTTCTACCCCTGACACCACTGTTTAGATTCAGGCCTCACATTTGCACCTGGCATAAAATTGAAAGCCTGATTTTTAAAATTTTTCTTTTTTTGTTACCTTTTGTACCTCTCTCCACATCATTACCAGGAATATAAATCTCTGTAGAGTTAAATACTATTATTCATAGACAATTGTTAATAAGATAATAATAGAAGAGCTTTGACACAGGTGTGTGGTTCTCTTAG